>CM076579.1:230100198-231355125 GCA_034641835.2 Pinus albicaulis
ATGGAATAGCAAAGCAAATAAAGGATTGAACAACAATTCTGAAATAGAACAGCAAGTCTAAAATGGAACAGCAATTGAATAACTAAGTCCCGCAGGTTGTAACCAAACTTAATCTATTAACTCAAATGCATTCTTTGCAATCAAATAACATTCTTTCACTCTAAAAGCAATTCACACAAATCACACTAATGGAACAGCAATAACTATTAATGAATTATGGAACAGTACTGATAAATCAGAAACGCGCACAACACGAACGTTTAGTATAACAGCTCTGTAACAAAACAGTAAGAACATGCAATTAACTCTTGAAAGGATTAATAACTTGATGCGGAGTCAACACACGATTCTATCTGTAAAAAACCTCAATGATTCAATCTTTAACAAAGCATGTAATATGAACTTATAAAGCATATCAAATTACCAAATAACAATGATAAACAAACCACACAAAAGTCAAGTCGTAATGGTACAGAAGCAAGTGTCCTTCGGGGCCGGGCCCTTAGCCTCCAAGGATACACCGCTTTAAGTTAATCCAGACGCAGAGATGAAATAATCACCAAGCTTTTATTAATGCATCGGTCAAAAATACATTGAACCAGTTCTCAACGAGACTCAATAATCAAAGTTGATGTTTTACAGAAAATTACATAAAAGCGTATCCTATCTATCAAGCTAACAGTGTTGTCCCTTTATATAAAGGTGATGGCGGAGATGTCCAAGTAACATGATAAATAAAGCAGCGATCCCTCAGGATCGAAGATCCTGAGGGATTCGCCAAACTGTTAATTCTTCATCCTTTCCTTTCTTTGGCGCCGAGCTGGTGTCTTCTCCTTCTTTTCCGAGCCGATTTGCTGTAATCTATTTAGCCTTGTTTGCATTCGGTTCTCGTTCAGAGGGACAGCAGTTATCTCGACTTTGTCCTTTCCTTTGGAACGGAAATTCCTCGTTTTCTCCTTTTCCTGTACAGAAAATAACCATTATCAGTGGCTAAGTCTTGCATATCAATTCTCACATGTTTTGTTATGGTTCCTTATTACTTTCCAAATTCATGATACAAAAAGGTTCACAAATTCTATTAAAAAGCCACTGAAATAGTCATCAAAAGCATACCTGTCTTTGTCTCGGTTGGCCTTCGCCAACAGCTTCTCCAAATGTATATTCACCCGCGTGAGTACAATATCTCTGTCAGCTGGTGTCATGTCACCAGGCCTCTTTCGATTCCACTGCCTGTCCTCACGGATTTGGCGCACCTCATAAAATGTGAGCTCATCCTCGAGCTGTTTATTGCACTGCTCCAAATAGTTAATCACCCACTGAGCCTTCTGCAATTGGTCTTTCAGCTGGTCATTCTCGGCCCTTTGCTCCTGGATGACTTCCCTCAGCTTCGAGCTAGGAGAGCCCGTATCAACATCAATGACTGTCATATCGGTGTCCCGGCCTCCTGATGGGCCCTCATCATGCATGGGCCTCTTGCCCCTATCTTGTACCTGTACCTGCACTGAAGAAGAAAGCGAGACCCTTTCCACATCACGTAGAGATAATACTCGCCGTGTCGATGAAGTCGGCAGGACCCCTTCCACCTCACGTGGAGATAGTACCCGCCGTGTCGCTGCAAATAAGGCCCTGTGGCCTCGCTGATATGTCTGAACCAAAGGAGTGATGATATGCTCAACCTCAAGCATGTCCGGCTGGTGTGAGGGCTCTCTTGCATCATGAACTGCCTCGGGAGGCTACTGTGGCACTCTGAAAAAGTCTCTAGAAATGAAATCCTCCCAAGTGATGCCCTGCTCTGCCAACTAATGTGACACCAAGATTTTGATCAAAGTGAAATGGTATATAAACTCTGTCTTATTGCCTTTGGGCTCACTTTGTCTTCACACTGTCTGCCATCATTTCCCATGTTACGGTGTATGAAATCACGGAATATTCATCATACGCACCCTTGTGAAGTGCATCAGCAAACGAACATGATATGAGAAAAGACGAGCATACCTGCCCTCACAACTGAAATACTGAATGATGAGCCTCATGAGCGGTGCATACTCATCTCTCAAGAATCTGAATGGAAAAACTCTGCTCAAGTAAGCCACATATCCGGTTTTAATGTATGGCTCATAGTGAAATTTCTCTAACTGCTTACCCTTGCTCCATTCCTCGCCTATGTTCGGTATGCCAGTGGCTTGAGCAATAGTCAAAGGTGATACAATGAAATCAACCCCAGCAAGGTTTACCCGATCACCCTGTAAATGAAGAACAAACAGACATGCTAATTCACGATGAGGTCGGGTTTGTACAACCATCTCACAAAATCTGAAACATGACAAGAATCGAAAACAATCCATAGCTAATGGACATGCCTGCAACCGAGCCAAAGAAGTAGGCTCCTCTCTGCGATGATCACCACTTCTATTTTCTCTGCGGGAACCCAGTGGCACATTACCTTCAGCCACCGAATCACTGCCTGACCCTGGCTCATATTCTGACTCTGTCTCTGACATATCTCTGATCAAGCTTTTGGCAATGTGTATGCTGATATGAATGCAGTGAAAGCAAAATTAGGATGTATGTTTTAACACCCAACCAATATTCCCACCGTCAAAGCACCATCAAGGAATCAAATCATGGATAAAATCTCAGCTTTAAAAGGACTGAAAAAGGCAGCATCTCTGTTTTGAATGCAAATGAAATTTTGACCAAATAGGAGCAGGCAACCTTCAAAAGTTTGAACACATCTAGTCAAAGGAGAGCATGGCATTAATAGTAATATGTTTGTCTATGAGTGATGACCATAAAGGTTTCAATGGGCCATTTGAAACAAAGACATGAGCATATTTTTACATTGGGCAATGTGACTCAAAGGGTTTAAACATGGTATAACAATAGCAGTGGTTGCAGTGGTATAATGGGTATGAGAGCAAATTGATTTTGATGTTATATGGAAGGCTGGCCATATCACTGCCTTAAGATAGCAAACACATTCTTTCCACCATTCATTTTCATTTCAAACCCTGAAAACAATAATACTATGACTGTGGGGTTTTAAATCCTTCATTTGAATATTGAAAACCACCCATGATGCCACAAATGCGTTGAAAAACATCAAACAATGGAGAGAAACCTGTTTGAAGGTAGCTTGAGTCGATTCCAAGCCAAACTGGGCGCGCAAACTAAATTTCAAAACCCTGTGTCTGCGTGGGTCGCGCAGGCTCTGCGTGGGTCGCGCAGCCCAGGTGGGTCGCTCTCCCTCAACGTGGGTCGCGCAGCCCCAAAACTCTGTCCACGCACTTCAAAACTCTGAAATCGGCCCTCCACTTTGCAAACACGATTTGGGAGCTATGAAATTGGTTCAAATGAAACTTGTTTGGCTTTTATACATGTCACAAATATCTTCACAATCAGATTTTATTTCAAATCTAATTTCAAACCCTTATTACAAATGTTTTTGTAATTTTCACTTTGGCTTTTTCAAATACAAACTTCCTTTGGCTTTTTTTGAGGTCGATACTAATGATTTTACTGTTTTCTTGCAGGGATATGACTATCTTGGCTAGAGAAAAGACCAGGGGTCTGCTTTTGACAATGTTTCATGGCGGAACAATTACAAATTTATTACAAAATGATAATGACAAATTTCTAGTTCCAAAACAGAGTTTTGGACTAGAAATATATTTTTTTTTTTAAATGCTGATGATAATAAAAATAGAAATCACAAGTACTGGACTTTCCTCACCTTGCAGGCTTTATGACTAGTATATAAATGACTCAAAAACCCCAGACACCAAGACCTAGGACACTTATTGACATTTTTAATGACCATATATATAATGACAATGACTATGAATAATTTTTTGAGGAAATATTTTTAAAATAGCGCTGCAGGTATAAACATGAGGAAACATAGGACGACAGACCCCCTCGTCAGTTCATGGCATGATTTACAGAAACCTATTTATGAGAAGGAAATGTTAGCAATACTACATGCACTAAAGAAATGGCGAACTTACCTAATGGGAAGACACTTCAAGGTAAAAACTGATCATGATAGTCTTAAACACTTTTGGAACAAAGACTATCTTCAGAAGAGCAGCAAAAATGGGTCACAAAGATGTTGGGTTATGACTTTGAAATAATCTACAAAAAAGGAAAGCTTAATGTTGTTGCGGATGCACTCTCAAGAAAGAATGAAGAGGAGGAAGCATTTCTTTGTGCCATTTCTATTATCCAACCAGATTGGATAACCGAAGCAAGAGATGAATGGAAGAAGGACAAAGATGTATGGACACTCATTCAAAAGTTGCAGCAAGATCTTAGTACATCTGATACATTTAGTTGGAAAAATGATTCCTTATGGTACAAAGATCGCTTATATCTTTTTAAGAATTCCCAACTAAAACAAAAGATTCTTCTGGAATTGCACACTTCTCCTTTAGGAGGACACTCAGGATTTTTAAAAACTTACCACGGGGTGAAGAAAGAATTTTTTTGGGATGGCCTTAAATCTGATATTCAAAAGTTTGTGGCGGAATGTTTGGTTTGCCAGCAGAATAAAGTGGAAACAATTAAGACCCAGGGACTTCTACAACCTTTATCCATTCCAAGTCAACGTTGGGAGGAGATTTCAATGGATTTTATCACAGGTTTACCTAAGTCTGAAGGAAAGAGTGTCATCATGGTGTTAGTTGATAGACTTACCAAGTATGCACACTTTTGTGCATTATCTCATCCATTTAAAGCAAGTACAGTTGCTACTACATTTATGGACAGAATTCAAAAGCTACATGGAAGCCCAAGGGTTATTGTGAGCGACGGAGATCCCATTTTTACTGGAAATTTTTGGACGGAGTTATTTTCTTGTTTGGGTACTCAATTAGCTCATAGCTCATCTTATCATCCTCAATCTGATGGTCAAACCGAGATAGTAAATAAATGTTTGGAAGGATATCTTCGTTGTTTTGTATCTGATAAACAAACACAATGGGTCAAGTGGTTACCTCTTGCCGAATGGTGGTATAACACTTCCTTCCATATTGCAGCAAAAATGACCCCATTTATGGCACTTTATGGATATCATCCACCATCCATCACATCATCTTTAAGGAAAATTCGAAGGTTCAAGCAGTGGAAGATCACATCGAGCATCAGCAAGAAGTTCTCCAACTCTTAAAGGATAACCTGAATTTGGCACAAAATCGAATGAAACAACAGGCAGATCAACATCGTAGCGAGAGAAGTTTTGATGTAGGAGATTGGGTATTTTTGCGGCTACAACCATACAAACAAATGTCCCTCAAGCAAGCAAAGAAGGATAATAAATTATCGCCAAAGTACTATGGTCCTTACAAGGTGTTGCAAAAGATTGGTACTATGGCATACAAATTGGAGCTTCCTGCTTCTTCGCGAGTACATCCGGTTTTCCATGTTTCATGCTTAAAGAAGGTTATAGGTGAAAATCTTCCAGTTCAAACAATATTGCCAGAACTTGATGGGGAAGGGAAAATCATATTGGAACCTAAAGCAGTCATGGAAAAAAGAACTTGACAACTACGGAATCGATCAATTTCAGAGTATCTCATCAAGTGGAAGAACTTACCCACTGAAGATTCTACATGGGAGGATGAGAATTTTATACGGAAGCACCCGGAGCTACTCAAGTGTTGAGGACAACACTTTTTTTGAAGGAGAGGGGCATGTTAGGTCCCTATATCACTAGTATAGCCCCTTATTATTGTTAGTGTAAAACCCTTATTGTTATTAGTGTACCCTTGTAACCCCCATTTTGTTATTATTGTGCCCTTAAATTATTATTGTTAGGTCGGCTAGGATTACATTGGGCCCACTAGGATTACATTATGGCCCCATGGACTCTAGCAGAAAGGAGGTTTTGTGAATTGTATCATCCAAGAATTGTTCATTTATGTAATGTATTGGAGGTTTCCCCCTCGAAGTGGCTTATTTCTGGCGTGGATATCTCTTTCCTTCTATTTTTAGATGGTTACACAGCACGGCTCTGCTTCTTCTGGCATCCTTCGTCACATGAACCAAAACGGAGTGAACCAAAAATGTTCAGAGCTCTGGGAAATATCAGGCCTCTTGCCAGAATAAGCCTCCTCTGGTGTACTCATGCCAAGAACCTTGTGAGGACAACGGTTCTGCACATACACTGCTGTATTGCATGCCTCAGCCCACGAGTGAAGGGGTAGGCCCTGATCATGCAACATCGCCCGTGCAGCACCCACGATCGTTCTGTTCTTCCGCTCAGCCACCCCGTTCTGCTGTGGGTTATGGGGTGCGATGAGCTCTCTTCGAATCCCTTCTGCGTTGCAAAAGTCCTTGAATTCGGCCGAGATGAATTCACCACCATTTTCGCTCCTAAGAACCTTCTGCTTCTAGATTCTTTCTCAACCAGTGCCTTGAACTCACAGAACTTTGAAAGTATGTCACCATCTCTTCATACTTGCATGAAGAAGATCCGAGCACTTACAGAAAATTCATCAACAAATATCACATAATACATGTGCTTTGTTATCTGAAGCTATTTAGAGGTCCACACATGTGTGTGAATTCTCTCGAGATCATCGTGGCGCGACTATCCTTCTCATGAAGGTAAACTTTCACAAATTTTCCCAAGGTACATCCTTGCCGCCGATCGGCGGCAAGAGTACCCTTAGGAAGCCCAGTAGAAATCTGCTGCAGTATCTTCAAAGCTCCATGGTGAAGGTGGCCCAATCTCCAGTCCCACAACTCGCCATCATCCCGGCTCACCACTCCTTCTGCCTTGCCTGCCATTGCTGCACAGCCATCTACCTGCAATTGATAAAGGTTCTTAACTCGAACCGCTATCCTCCGGGTCTCACCATTTTCTTTATGTTGAAAATGCAACAAGATGATGGAGCTTAGTGAAATGAAGTCGCCTTCACTAAGTGGGCCCGCAGGCTATTTTTGGCGCAAAGTCTATTTTTAGACATATGGAGCATGGTCTAGGAGTTGCAGTATGCTATTCTTGGATGATTGGTAGAGTTGGTAAAAATAGATGGACCTCTATTTTTAGACATACAGGTCGAAGTCTATTTTTAGACTGCCTGTCTAAAAATAGGTCAGTCAAATATTATTAGCCCTTAATAATATTTGGACTCTAAACTTCAGTTTATTCTCTTACAGCACTTCAGTTGGAGCTACGGATGTGGATCATGCATCTGACAGAAGGAATTACGCTATTCCTTGGGGTTTGGTGAGCTCATGCATGGTTGACTTCAGTTAGGACTTCAGTGGCAGAGTTTGGTGGAGTTGATGAGACAGTTGGTGGAGTTGTGTTCTGTTTAACTTAGTTGAACTAGTTGTATTTAGTCTAACTGAAAAATACACTAATGATGAGTGAAGTGAATTAAATATTATTTAATTCACTAAATATTAACTCATTATTCAACTCAAGAACACATCATTTCACTGCAGTGCATGGACAGTTCAGTGAAGACCAGTGGAAGAGGTAGATGAAAGGGTGAGTTTGCTATTAGTTGCGACATGAGTTGTGCATGAGATTTGCACAAGAATTGGAGGAGATTTCCAATGATGATTGCGCAGATCAAGACAGTGGGATTCGAACTTGGATCTCTCATTACACCAACTTGGATTGCGCAGTAGAGGCAGGCA
Organism: Pinus albicaulis; assembly: GCA_034641835.2. Lineage (NCBI taxonomy): Eukaryota > Viridiplantae > Streptophyta > Pinopsida > Pinales > Pinaceae > Pinus > Pinus albicaulis. Next base: position 230,107,849 of record CM076579.1, read on the forward strand.
AATAGTGGATGAGTTTTGAACCTGTGACTTGTTCAAAACTAAGCTAGTTTGTGTGTAACTTTTGGAGACAGTACTGAGTACTTGTGAGGAGTATTGTACTGAGATTGTTACATGTTCTCTTCTATTATAATATACAAAATAGCTGGGGGTTTTCAGCTATAAGCTTTCCCATTACATATTGTGTTTATGTGCGCATGCGACTGTTTCTATTTCCGCAAATTGATGATTGATTGTAGAAGAGGTTATGTGTTATACATGAATTCGAATTAATGTATGATCAGGATAATCTCAGTGGATAAATCTTCATTATTCAGCAAATTTCTACATGGTATCAAAGCGAATTGATCATCGGGATCTATTACAGTGATTACAATTTTATTTCGGTAGACAGAGTCTGTAACGGGCCAGGTAGCCTCTGGATCCATCCTTTCCTTGAAAGGTGATATATCCAGTAAATGCCCTTACAGTCGATCTCTGTGCTAGAAATAATTTGTTCTCACAGATCTAGAAGCAGTTGAGTTTTTGAGTTTGGAATTCGAATTTTGCAGCAGATTGTTTTCTTGGTGCCGGAGTTGAAATGTCTTTCAACGGTTTGCGACTCGAATATGCTCTTGAAGGCAGTTCGAATTATGTTGCATGGAAAGATCGGATGGAGGCAGTATTAGAAGATAATGGGCTGAAGGAGTTCGTAGATATGGATGTCCAAAAGCCTACTGATCCTACTGAAGTTGAAGCTTGGCAAAAGAAGATGGCGAAATGTCGAAGGACTCTGTTGGAGGGCGTGAAGGATCACATTGTATCCAGCCTGCATGGAAAATATTCTCCATATTTGATGTGGAAAGCGTTGACAGATCTATTCTAAAGCAAGAGCAACCAAAGGAAGTTGGTGCTCAAAGATAAACTCAGAAACATTAAGATGGAGAAAGGTGACAGTATCGCCAAGTACCTCACGAAATTCACTCAATGCAGAGATGAGCTGGGAAGTGTGGGGGTGACTGTCGATGAAGAGGATTTGGTGGACCTGGCTCTTCTTGGTCTTCCGAAAGCTTGGAATTCCTATCAGGACTCTTTCAATGGTCGGGAAAAGTTGCCGAGATGGGAGCGACTTTGGGCGGATCTCATGCAAGAGGAGATAAGGAGGACTACCAGGGACGGATCTTCATCAAAGGTATCTGATGAAGAAAATTGCGCTTTGGCTGCCAAAGCAAAGAAGGGGAAGAGCAAGAAAACTTCTCATTCCGGTGCTAAGGGCAAGAAGCAAGACATGTCTAAGGTGAAGTGTTTTCACTGTCACCAGCATGGACACTATGCCACAAATTGTCCGCAGAAGAAGAAAAATAAGAAGGCTGCTGGATCTGCAGCGGGAGAGGCATTGGCCTCCCAGTTTGAACTGGATTTTTCACTGATCGCATGCTTGGTCTCAAGTGTGATGGGATCAGTATGGTTCTTGGACAGTGGTGCGTCATTTCACATGACAAGAGATCGGGATCTGTTTTCAGATCTGGAGGAAAAAGATCTTGGAGTGCACATCGAGATGGGCGATGATGGTAGATACAGTGCGACCGGTATCGGTACCATTTCCTTTGAGAGGGAGTCTGGTAAACCCTTCGTATTGAAGGAAGTGTTGCATGTTCCAAGATTGATGAAGAATCTGATCTCTGTGGCGATGTTAGAAGACAAGGGGTACGATGTTGTCTTCAGCGAAGGAAAGGCTTTCCTGCGCAGTAAGACAACTGGAGAAACCCGGAAGATAGGGGTTCGAGTCAAGAACCTTTATCAGTTGCAAGTAGATGGCTGCGCAACAATGGCATGCAAGGCGGGAGAAGTGGTGAGCCGGGATGATGAGGGCGAACTGTGGCACAGGAGATTGGGCCACCTTCACCATGGAGCTTTGAAGATCCTGCAGCAAATTTCTATTGGGCTTCCTAAGGGCACTCTTGCACAGTCAGATCAGTGCAAGGGGTGTACCTTGGGAAAATATGTGAAAGCCACCTTTCACAAGAATGATAGTCACGCCACGATGATCCTTGAGAGAGTTCACACAGACGTGTGTGGTCCTTTCTCAGTAGCTTCGACAGCAAAGCACAAGTACTATGTGATCTTTGTTGATGATTTCTCTCGGAAGTGCTGGATCTTCTTCATGCAGAAGAAGAGCGAGACATATTCAAAGTTCTGTGAATTCAAGGCGCTGGTTGAGAAGGAATCGAGGAAGCATGTGAAGGCTCTTAGGAGCGACAATGGTGGTGAATTCATCTCTGTTGAATTCAAGGACTTTTGCAGCGCAGAAGGGATTCGGAGAGAGCTCATCGCACCCCATAACCCACAGCAGAACGGGGTGGCTGAGCGGAAGAACAGAACGATCGTGGGTGCTGCACGGGCGATGTTGCATGATCGGGGCCTACCCCTTCACTTGTGGGCTGAGGCATGCAATACAGCAGTGTATGTGCAGAACCGTTGTCCTCACAAGGTTCTTGGCATGAGTACACCGGAGGAGGTGTTTTCTGGCAAGAGGCCTGATATTTCTCATCTGAGAATTTTTGGCTCACTTGTCTACATGCATGTGACGAAGGATGCCAGAAAGAAGCTGGATCCGACCGCAGAGGTTGGAATATTTGTGGGGTACACTGATACACCTCACAACTATCGGGTGTATTTTCCAGACAGTCGCAAGACTGTTGTGCGACGAGATATCAAATTTCAGGAGGAGAAAGCCATGAAGTGTTCGCTTGAGAGGGAGCCACACTTGCATGCAGATGAGGAGCTATTAGTTCCTAAGGATGAGCTTCCGGATGTGGATCAGCCACGAGAGGAAGTTCATGGAGTGGAAGAGACCACTCATGCAGCGCCAACCATCAGAGGGCGCAAGCGCACTACAGAAGCTGAGCGACTGGCTCAAGATGCAGAGAAGGTTGTAGGACCACCTACAGCACAGCGCAGACAGAGACAGTCACCGGACCGGTACACTGGATACATGGCTCTTATGAGCAAATGTGTCGTGACAGAGCCATCCTCTTTCGAGGAAGCTGTGGAGGAACCCGCATGGGTAGATGCCATGGTGGAAGAGTATGATTCGATTGTCAGAAACAATGCATGGGAGATTGTCCCGCGACCGGAGGGGAAATCAGTGGTGGGTTCGTGATGGATCTACAAAGTGAAGCAGGCGGATGACGGGAGTGTGGAGAAGTACAAGGCAAGATTTGTTATCCGTGGCTTCTCACAGATCGAGGGGATCAATTATGAGGAGACCTTTGCACCTGTCGAAAGGTACTCTTCCATACGGACGATCCTAGCTCTCTCAGCGCAGATGGGATGGCACATCCATCAGATGGATGTGAAGACTGCGTTCCTCAACGGAGTCATTGAGGAGGAGGTGTACATAGAGTAGCCTGAAGGTTTCAAGATCTTCAGCAGCGAGTCGCATGTGTGCAGGCTCAAGAGAGCGTTGTATGGGTTGAAACAAGCACCTCGTGCTTGGTACACACGGATAGACATTTATTTCACCGGACTTGGATTCTCCAAGAGTGAGGCGGATCCTAACCTATACCAGATTGTGGTGGAGGGTAAGTTGTTGATCATTGTACTTTATGTAGATGATTTGATTTTGACAGGTGATGAGCTGTTGATACTCTCATGCAAGGATGATCTTGCAAAAGAGTTTGAGATGAAGGACTTGGGCCTCCTTCATTATTTCATGGGATTGGAAATTTTGCAGCGCAGTGGTGGACTGTTTGTTTCTCAGGGTAAGTATGCCCGGGAGATACTGGAGAAGTTCAACATGCATGGCTGCAAGCCTGTTGATACTCCTCTTTCTGGTGGTTGGAGGAAGGAGGATGCTACTTCAGCGGAGGTAGTGGATGCCACTGTTTATCGACAGTTGGTGGGGTCGCTTATGTATCTGGTCAATACACGACCCGATATATGCTATGCTGTTAACCAGCTTTCGCAAGCTATGGTTAAGCCTACCAAGCTCTTCTGGAAGGCAGGCAAGCATGTATTGTGTTATCTTAGTGGCACATCGAGATATGGTCTATGGTACAGACAGGAGGATGGAGCGAAGCTTTCCGGCTTCACTGATGCATATTGGGAAGGGAGCCCAACGGACCGAAAGAGCACATCTGGAGGTATTTTCAGCATTGGATCGACAGTAGTTTCCTGGTACAGTAGGAAGAAGAGATTCGTGGCACTCAGTTCAGCAGAGGCCGAGTACATGGCAGCAATCTTGGCTGCATGCAAGGCTATTTGGATGAGGAAGATCCTCGTTGGATTGTTCGGGATGCACTTGGAGCCTACTGTGATTTATTGTGATAACCAGAGTTGCATTAAACTCTCAGCTAATCCAGTATTTCATGATAGATCCAAACACATCGACATCAGGTACCATCATATCAGAGATTGTGTGCAACGGAGAATCATGTTACTTTCATATATTCCCACGGAGGATCAGGATGCTGACATCTTGACGAAGGCGCTCACCAGGAGAAAATTCAAATTCCACAGAGGCGGGATAGGGGTTGCAGATAATCCATATCTTGTTGAGAGGGAGTGTTGAAAATGCAACAAGATGATGGAGCTTAGTGAAATGAAGTCGCCTTCACTAAGTGGGCCCGCAGGCTATTTTTGGCTCAAAGTCTATTTTTAGACTATGTCTATTTTTAGACATATGGAGCATGGTCTAGGAGTTGCAGTATGCTATTCTTGGATGATTGGTTGAGTTTGTAAAAATATATGGACCTCTATTTTTATACATACAGGTCGAAGTCTATTTTTAGATTGCCTGTCTAAAAATAGGTCAGTCAAATATTATTAGCCCTTAATAATATTTGGACTATAAACTTCACTTTATCCTCTTGCAGCACTTCAGTTGGAGCTACGGATGTGGCCCATGCACCTGAGAGAAGGAATTACGCTATTCCTAGGGGTTTGGTGAGCTCATGCATGATTGACTTCAGTTAGAACTCAAGTGGCGAAGTTTGGTGGAGTTGATGAGACAGTTGGTGGAGTTTTGTTCTGTTTAACTTAGTTGAACTAGTTGTATTTAGTCTAACTGACAAATACACTAATGATGAGTGAAGTGAATTAAATATTATTTAATTCACTAAACATTAACTCATTATTCAACTCAAGAACACATCAGTTGACTGCAGTGCATGGACAATTCAGTGAAGACCAGTGGAAGAGGTAGATGAAAGGGTGAGTTTGCTATTAGTTGCGACATGATTTGTGCATGAGATTTGCACAAGCATTGGAGGACATTTCCAATGATGATTTCGCAGATCAAGCCAGTGGGATTTGAACTTGGATCTCTCATTACACCAACTTGGATTGCGCAGTAGAGGCAGGCAAATAGTGGATGATTTTTGAACCTGTGACTTGTTCAAAACTAAGCTAGTTTGTGTGTAACTTTTGGAGACAGTACTGAGTACTTGTGAGGAGTATTGTACTGAGATTGTTACATGTTCTCTTCTATTATAATATAAAAAATAGCTGGGGGTTTTCAGCTATAAGATTTCCCCATTACATATTGTGTTTATGTGCGCATGCGACTGTTTCTATTTCCGCAAATTGTTGATCAATTGTAGAAGAGGTTATGTGTTATACATGAATTCGAATTAGTGTGTGACCAGGATAATCTCAGTGGATAAATATTCATTATTCAGAAAATTTCTACACCTTACTGCGCAGGAAAGCCTTTCCCTCACTATAGACAACATCATATCCCTTGTCTTCTAACATCGCCACAGAGATAAGATTCTTCTTCAATCCTGGAACATGCATCACTTCCTTCAATACGAAGGGTTTACCAGACTCCCTCTCAAAGGAACTGGTACCGATACTGGTCGCACTGTATCTACCATCATCGCCCATCTCGATGTGCACTCCAAGATCTTTCTCATCCATATCAGTAAACAAATCTCGATCTCCTGTCATGTGAAAAGACGCACCACTGTAAAGAAACCACACTGATCCCGTCATACTTGAGACCAAGCATGCGATCAGTGAAAAATCCAGCTCAAACTGTGAGGCTAAGGCCTCTCCAACTACAGTCCCAGCAGCCTGCTTATTTTTCTTCTTCTGTGGACAATTAGTGGCGTAATGTATGTGTTGGTGACAGTGAAAGCACTTCACCTTGGACATGTCCTGCTTCTTGCCTTTCGCACCCGATTGAGAAGCTTTCTTGCTCTTCCCCTTCTTTGATTTGGCAGCCAAAGCGCAATTCTCTTCATCAAAGTTCTTTGATGAAGATCCGTCCCTGGTACTCTGCCTTATCTCCTCTTGCACAAGATCCGACCAAAGTCGCTCCCATCCTAGCAATTTCTCCCGACCATTGACAGAGTCTTGATAGGAGTGCCAACTCTTTGGAAGCCCTAGGAGAGCCAAGCTCAACAAGTCCTCATCATCAATAGTCACCCCCACACTTCCCAGCTCATCCCTGCATTGGATGAACTTCGTGAGGTACTTGGGCATACTGTCGCCTTTCTCCATCTTTATGTTTCTGAGTTTATCCTTGAGCGCCAACTTCCTCTGGTCGCTCTTGCTTTGGAATAAATCTGTCAAAGCTTTCCACATCAAGAATGGAGAAGCCTTACCATGAAGGGTGGACACTATGTGATCCTTCACACCTTCCAACAGAATCCTTCGACACTTTGCTGTCTTCTTTTTCCATGCGTCAAGTACGGCAGCATCACTAGAAGTAGGCTTTGGAACTTCTGCATCTATGAACTCCTTCAACCCATTGTCATCCCGGCCACCGCCTCCCTCCTGTCCTTCCATGCAATATAATTTGGGCTGCCCTCAAGGGCATACTCCAATCGCAATCCGTTGATATATCTCAACTTCGACTGGCTCTTCTTTGCCAAATTCGGAAAATCTGGGCTACAAAACTCAACCGCTTCAATGTTTTGCAATTGCTCCAATGATCAATATCGCTCTGATACCATGTATAAATTTGAATAATTGAGATATTATTCACCGAGATTCTCTTGATCACACACTATTTTAGCTTCATGCATAATACAGAATCTCTTCTACCATTGATCATTACATGCGGAAATAAAATCAATTGCATGCACACATTAAAACCACAAACAATCCCACATATGAACACGGTATTTAATGGGAAAGCTTAAATCTGAAAACCCCAACTATCTGTATATTATATGTCATGGAGATCATGTAACAATCATAGTACAAAGCTTCTCACAAGCTCTCATGCACACCCTCAATTTCTACACACTATCAAGCTAGATCTAGCAAAACACATGCTCCAATCTTTTGCCACTTGATAGCCAGCCTCTATTGCGTAATTAATGCTATGGGATGGCTTCATTAAATAGATAAACCACCTGGCCTGAACTGCGCAATCCTCATGGGCTACTCCACCTATCTGTGTGTTGCAAATAGCAACAGTATAGTCACAACTGATAGTTAACTTGCTCTTTCACCTATTCTTGCACTGGTCTCCACTGAAACTGTCCATGCACTGAAGTTAAATGATGCATTCTTTAGTTGATTTATGAGTTTATAATTAGTGAATTAATTAATAATTAATTCACACCACTCTCACTAATTGTATCAATTAGTTAAACTGAATACAAATAGCTCAACTATGTTTAGATTAGTTAAACTAAATACAACTCCACTAACTTCCTCAATCAACTCCACCAAACTCTGTCACATGAGTTCTAACTGAAGTATCCATGCAATAGCTCCACTTAACCCTTAGGAATAGTGTAATTCCTTCTGTCAGCTCTTGTGCCACATCTATGCACTTAACTGAAGTGCTCCAAGAGAATAAGATAATGTTTATAGTCCAAATATTATTAAGAGCTAATAATATTCGACATATCTATTTTTAGACTGGCAATCTAAAAATAGATTCCGCCCAATATATCTAAAAATAGAAGTCCATCTATTTTTTCCGACTTGACCAACCATCCACAAATAGCATCCTACAACTCATAGAACATGATCCATATGTCTAAAAATAGACATAGTCTAAAAATAGACTTTGCGCCAAAAATAGCCTGCGGGCCCACTTAGTGAAGGCGACTCCTTTCCACTAAGCTCATCATCTTGTTGCAATCTCAACATATTTCTGCTGATAATCATATAATGATGGCTGCATACATTTCCCTCTTATGGTATATGCAAATATGCATATTTTCTGGTTGTGTTCATATATTGTTGTAAGCTCTCTCATTGAGCATTTTTTTAGAGACCTAGATTGGGTAGATCTGTATAACCCATCTAGAGTTATTTATTTGAGCTCATATTCTGCATAGGAGTTGTAGGATGAATATTCTAGGGCATCCCAGTAGTGGCTTGTCTTATTTTTGCAGCAGCTTCCTTTTACAGCGTCCTCAAGGACCCTGTAGCAGAAATTCCCGAAGTGGAAATATTGCATATCCATAGACAGAGTCTGTGAAGGGCCAGCTAGCCTCTGGATCTCACACTTCCTCGTGAAGGTGACATATCTGGTAAATTCCCAAACATTAAATCTCTGGAATGGACTTGTGGTCTTTCTATAGAAGGACATTTTGAATATCTTAAGATATTCCCGAAGGAGCAGAAAATTCCAGATTTGGAATATTACAGAGTGCCATGGATCTCTATTTCCTACTGTACCAAGAAACTGATGTCGACCCGATACTGAAAAATCCCTCCAGATGTGTTGTTTTTGTCAGTTGGGCTCCCTGCCCAATCTACATCCGTGAAGCCATGCAGCCTCACCTCATCCGATTGTCTATACCAAAGTCCATATCTCGATGTGCCTCCTATGAGATATCTCAATACATGCTTCCCCGCCTTCCAAAAGAGATTGGTAGGCTTAACCATAGCTTGTGAAAGCTGATTAATAGCATAGCATATGTCCGGTCATGTATTGACTAGATACATGAGCGAACCAATCAATTGTCGATAAACAGTGGCATCCACTACCTCTGCCGATGTAGCATCCTCTTTCCTCCAACCACCAGGAAGAGGAGTGTCGGTAGGCTTGCAGCCTTGCATGTTGAACTTCTCCAGTATCTCCCGGGCATACTTGCCTTGAGACACAAACAGTGCATCACTGCGCTACCAAATTTCCAATCCCAGGAAATAATGAAGGAGGCCCAAGTCCTTCATCTCAAACTCCTTTGCAAGATCAGCCTTGCATGACAGTATCAACTATTCATCACCGGTCAGTATCAAATCATCTACATAAAGTACAATGATCAGCAACTTACCCTCAACCACTATCTGGTACAGGTTGGGATTTGCCTCGCTCTTGGTAAAACCAAGTCCACTGAAATAACTGTCTATCCATGTGTACCAAGCATGAGGTGCTTGTTTCAGCCCATACAGCGCTCTTTTGAGCCTGCACACATGCGACTCACTGGTGAAGATTTCAAAACCTTCAGGCTACTCTATGTACACCTCCTCCTCAATGACTCCATTGAGGAAAGCAGTCTTCACATCCATATGATGAATGTTCCACCCCATCTGCGCTGAGAGAGCAAGGATGCTCCATATGGAAGAATACCTTGCGACAAGTGCAAAGGTTTCTTCATAGTCAATCCCCTCAATCTGTGAGAAGCCCCAGGAAAAAAATATTTCCTTGTACTTCTCGACGCTCCCGTCAACAGCTTGCTTCACTTTGTAGATCCATCTCGAACCTACCACTGATTTCCCTTCTGGCCTTGGGACAATCTCCCATGCACTATTTCTGACAATCGAATCATACTCTTCCACCATGGCATCTACCCATGTAGGGTCCTCCACAGCTTCCTCGAAAGAGGATGGCTCTATCACGATACACTTTCTCATCAGAGCCATGTATCCAATATATCGGTCAGGTGATTTTCTTTGTTTGCGTTATGATGTAGGTGCTCCTACAATCTTCTCTGCATCAAGATTCAGTCGCTCAGCTTCTGTAGTGCGCTTCCGCCCTCTAATGGTTGGTGTTGCATGAGTGGTTTCTTCCACTCCATGAACCTCCTCTTGTGGCTGATCGACATCCTGAGGCTCATCCTTAGGAACTAATAGCTCCTCATCTGCATGCAAGTGTAGCTCCCTCTCAAGCGAACACTTCATGGCTTTCTCCTCATGAAATTTTATATCCCGTCACACAACGGAGTCTTTCAGAGCATGGAAAATACACATGATAGTTGTAAAGTGTATACGTGTGGCCAAAAAATATCTGACCTCTGCGGTCGGCTCCAGCTTCTTCCTGGCATCCTTCATCACATGAATGTAAACAAGTGAGCCAAAAATCTTCAAATGAGAAATATCAAGCTTCTTACCAGAAAACGCCTCTTTGGGTGTACTCATGCCAAGTACTCTATGAGGACAACGGTTTTGCACATAAACCGCAGTGTTGCATGCCTCACCCCATAAGTGTATGGGAAGGCCCTGATCATGCAGCATCGCCCGTGCATCACCCACGATCGTTCTTTTCTTTCGCTCCGCGACCCCATTCTGCTGTGGGTTATGAGGCACTATAAGCTCTCTTCGAATTCCTTCTGCGCTGCAAAAGTCCTTGAATTCGCCAGAGATGAATTCACCACCATTATCGCTCAGAAGAGCCTTCACCTGCTTCCCCGACTCTTTCTCCACCAGTGCCTTGAACTCACAGAACTTTGAGTATGTCTCGCTCTTCTTCCGCATGAAGAATATCCAACACTAACGAGAAAATTCATCAAAAAATATCACATAATACCTGTGCTTTGTTGTCGAAGCTACTGAGAAAGGTCCACACACGTCTGTGCGAATTCTCTCAAGGATCGTCGTGGCGCGACTATCCTTCTCATGAAAGGTGGCTTTCACAAATTTTCCCAAAGTACATCCCTTGCACTAATCTGACTGTGTGTTAGGTCCCTATATTACTAGTATAGTCCCTTATTGTTGTTAGTGTAACCCCCTTATTGTTATTATTGTACCCTTGTAACCCCCATTTTGTTATTATTGTGCCCTTAAATTATTATTGTTAGGTCGGCTAGGATTACATTGTGGCCTACTAGGATTACATTATGGCCCCATGGACTCCTATATATAGAAAGGAGGTTTTGTAAATTGTATCATCCAAGAATTGTTCATTCATGTAATGTATTGGAGGTTGCCCCCTCGAAGTGGCTCATTTCTAAGGCGTGAATATCTCTTTTCTTCTCTCTTTGGATCTGGTTACACAACATTTGGTATCAGAGCTTTGGGATTCTAGGGTTTCGCTGCTCCAAACGGGTCATCGTGGCATTTTCGCTATAACTTTTTTTCTACGAAGCTTCAGAAGCTGAAATTTTGAGTGCGAAGCCGAAATCACGAGAGCTTGTCACAAAACTTTCGAGCTTGGTTCTGCAATATTTTTGGAGATATGATGCGCGGAGTAGTTTTTTCAGGCTCTGAATTGCATCTCAAAGAGAGGTGATCGGGGGAGAAGTTCAATAACTCTCAAGATAGTAGAGACTGAATCGAAAGAAAAAGGAGTAATAGTGTTGATTGATTCAGGTAGCACCCATAATTTTATTCATTGTAAAATTGTGAAATTAAATTGTTTCCTATACAAAATACCCAACACCGAATGTCAAGTGATGGTTGCAAATGGAAGAACTATAAATTGCTCGAGAAAATGCCATAATATCAAGCTAACCATGGGGGAATATGTGTTGACAAGTCCAATGCTTTCCATTCCTATGGGAGGTGCTAATGTTGTACTAGGAGTACAATGGTTACAATCTTTGGGGACGGTAGCTTTTAATTTTCAAGAACTTTTCTTGAAATTTTTTTCGGAAGGAAAGGAAATCGAATTACGGGGTATCACAGGGAAGCCAGGAAAGATAATAAGCTCTAATGTCATGACAAAGCTTATGAAGAAATAACAACGAAGCGTAATTGCACAATTATGCTCTCTAGAAGTTCCAACAACAAAATCATCTATTTCTCAAGATCTCCAAAAAGTCTTGGAAAATCATTTCAAGGTGTTTGAAACTCCCAAAGGACTCCCACCTACTCGTGATCATGATCATGTTATTCATTTGATTCCAGAAAGTGTTCCTTGAAACATTATGCCTTACAGATATCCTTATGTCCAAAAGAGCGAAATTGAACGCATGATTGCAAAAATGTTAGAGGCTGGTATTATTCAACCTAGTCAAAGTTCTTTCTTTGCTCCAGTAGTATTGGCAGATAAGAAGGATGGATCAGGGCGGATGTGTTCAGATTATAGGGAGCTCAATAAGATCACTATTAAAGATAAATTTCCCATTCCCATGATTGATGAATTATTGGATGAATTACATGGAGCAATTTATTTTACCAAGTTGGATCGTCGTTCGGGATATCATCAAATTAGAATGAAGACTAAAGATATTCCAAAGACAACATTTCGAACTCATGAGGGTCATTATGAATTTTTGGTCATGCCTTTTGGCCTTGCCAATGCACCTTCTACATTTCAAGGGTTGATGAATTCCATTTTCAAACCCTTCCCTTGAAAAATTTGTGCTAGTATTTTTTGATGATATACTAATCCTGAGCATTCTCTTGGAAGGATCATGTTGAACATGTTGACGGGTGCTGAACTATTGCGGGAGAAACGATTATATGCAAAAACATCCAAATGTTTCTTTGGAGGACAAGAGGTGGAATATCTGAGTCATATTATATCTCATGAGGGTGTTGAGGTAGACCCTAACAAAATTAAAGCCATTAAGGAATGGAAAGTCCCCACAACCATAAAGAAGTTGCGAGGATTTCTCAGGTTAACAGGGTATTATCGCAAGTTTGTTAGGAATTATGGGTGAATAGAAGCACCTATAACAACATTATTGAAGAAAGATGAATTTTCATGGACTCCTGAAGAAACTAAGACCTTTGAACATCTTAAAGAGGAAATGTGCCTAGCACCGATCTTAGCTATGTCGGACTTCACAAAAACCTTTATTGCTGAATGTGATGCCTCAAGAAATGGAATTGGTTTTGTTTTAATGCAAGAAGAAAGACCCATTTCTTTTTAAAGTCATCCAATCAAAGGAAGGTATTTATAGAAAGCTATTTATGAGAAGGAAATGTTGGCAATAATACATGAACTAAAGAAATGTCAACCTTACCTAATGGGAAGACACTTCAAGGTAAAAAATGATCATGATAGTCTTAAACACTTTTTGGAACAAAGACTATCTTCAAAAGAGCGACAAAAATGGGTCACAAAGATGTTGGGTTATGACTTTGAAATCATCTACAAAAGGAAAGCTTAATGTTGTTGCGAAGATGCACTCTCAAGAAAGAATGAAAGAGGAGTGGAAGCATTGCTTTGTGCCATTTCTATTATCCAACCGGATTGGATAACGAGCAAGAGATGAATGGAAGAAGGACAAAGATGTATGGACACTCATTCAAAATTTGCGGCAAGATCCTAGTACATACGATACATTTAGTTGGAAAAATGATTCCTTATGGTACAAAAGATCGAAGCATATCTTTGTAAATTCCCAACTGAAACAAAAGATTCTTTTGGAATTGCACACTTCTCCTTTAGGAGGACACTCAGGATTTTTAAAAACTTACCACAAGGTGAAGAAAAGATTTTTTTGGAAGGGCCTTAAATCTGATATTGAAAATTTTGTGGTGGAATGCTTGGTTTGCCAGCAGACTAAAGTTAAGAAAATTAAGACCCTGGGACTTCTACAACCTTTATCCATTCCAAGCCAACATTGGGAGGAGATTTCAATGGATTTTATCACGGGTTTACCTAAGTCTGAAGGAAAGAGTGTCATCATGGTGATAGTTGATAGACTTACCAAGTACGCACACTTTTGTGCATTATCTCATCCATTTAAAGCAAGTACAGTTGCTACTACATTTATGGACAGAATTCAAAAGCTACATGGAATCCCAAGGGTCATTGTGAGCGACAGAGATCCTATTTTTACTGGAAATTTTTTGATGGAGTTATTTTCTTGTTTGGGTACTCAATTAGCTCATAGCTCATCTTATCATCCTCAATATGATGGTCAAACGGAGATAGTAAATAAATGTTTGGAAGGATATCTTCATTGCTTTGTATCTGATAAACAAACACAATGGTTCAAGTGGTTACCTCTCGATGAATGGTGGTATAACACTTCCTTTCATACTGCAGCAAAAATGACCCCATTTATGGCACTTTATGGATATCATCCACCATCCATCACATCATCTTTAAGGGAAAATTTGAAGGTTGGCATTCGAATATCACATCGAGCATCAACAAGAAGTTCTCCAACTCTTAGAGGATAACCTAAATTTGGCACAAAATCGAATGAAACAACAGGAAAAACAACATCATAGCGAGAGAAGTTTTGATGTATGAGACTGGGTATTTTTACAGTTACAACCATACAAACAAATGTCCCTCTAGCAAGCTAAGAAGGATAATAAATTATCGCCAAAGTACTATGGTCCTTACAAGGTGTTGCAAAAGATTGGTACTATGGCATACAAATTGGAGCTTCCTACTTCTTCGCGAGTGCATCTAGTTTTCCATGTTTCATGCTTAAAGAAGGTTATAGGTGAAAATATTCATGTTCAAACAATATTGCCAAAACTTGATGAGGAAGGAAAAATCATATTGGAACCTGAAGCGATCACGGAAACAAGAACTCGAAAGCTACGAAATCAATCAATTTCGAGTATCTCATCAAGTGGAAGAACTTACCCACTGAAGATTCGACATGGGAGGATGATAATTTAATACAAAAGAACCTAGAGCTACTCAAGCATTGAAGACAACAATTTTTTGAAGGAGAGGGGCATGTTAGGTCCCTATATTACTAGTATAGTCCCTTATTGTTGTTAGTGTAACCCCCTTATTGTTATTATTGTAGCCTTGTAACCCCCATTTTGTTATTGTTGTGCCCTTAAATTATTATTGTTAGGTCGGCTAGGATTACATTGTGGCCCACTAGGATTACATTATGGCCCCATGGACTCATATATATAGAAAGGAGGTTTTGTAAATTGTATCATCCAAGAATTGTTCATTCATGTAATGTATTGGAGGTTGCCCCCTCGAAGTGGCTTATTTATAAGGCGTTGATATCTCATTTCTTCTATTTTTGGAGTTGGTTACACAACACTGTGCAAGTGTACCCTTGGGAATCCTAGCAGAAATCTGCTGCAAATTTTTCAAAGCGCCATGGTGAAGATGGCCCAATATCTTGTGCCACAATTCGCCCTCATCCCGGCTCACCACTCCTTCTTCTTTGCCTACCATTGCTGCGCAGCCATCTACCTACAATTGATAAAGGTTCTTAACTCGAACCCCTATCCTCCAGGTTTCACCAGTTTCCTTACTGCGCAGAAAAGCCTTTCCCTCGCTAAAGACAACATCATATCCCTTGTCTTCCAACATGGCCACTGAGATCAGATTCTTCTTCAATCCTGTAACATGCATGACATCCTTCAATATGAAAGGTTTACCAAACTCCCTCTCAAAGGAAATGGTCCCGATACCAGTTGCATTGTATCTACCATCATCGCCCATCTCGATGTGCACTCCAAGATCCTTCTCATCCAAATCACTGAACAAATCTTTGTCTATGGTCATATGAAAAGACTCAACATTGTCAAGAAACCACATTGATCCCATCATACTTGAAACCAAGCATGCAATTAGTGAAAAATCCATATCAAACTACGAATCTAACTCCTCTCCAGCTGTAGATCTAGTAGCCTGCTTATTTTTCTTCTTCTGTGGACAATTAGTGGCGTAATGTCCATGTTGGTGACAGTGAAAGCACTTCACCTTGGAAATGTCCTGCTTCTTACCTTTCGCACCGAATTGAGAAGGATTTTTCTTTCCCTTCCCTTTCCTTGCTTTGGTAGCCAAAGCACAATTCTCTTCATCTTCATTCCTCGATGAAGATCCATCCCTGGTACTCCGCCTTATCTCCTCCTGCACAAGATCCGACCAAAGTCGCTCCCATCCTGGCAGTTTCTCCTGACCATTGACAGAGTCCTCATAGGAATTTCAACTCTTCAAAAGCCCAAGGAGAGCCAAGCTCACCAAGTCCTCTTCATCTACAGTAACCCCCACACTTCCCAGCTCATCCCTGCATTGGACAAACTTTGTGAGGTACTTGGGTATACTTTCGCCCTTCTCCATTTTTATTTTTCTGAGCTTGTCTTTGAGCGCCAACTTCTTCTGGTCGCTCTTGCTTTGGAACAAGTCTGTCAAAGCTTTCCACATCAAGAATGGAGAATCTTTACCATGAAGGTTGGACACTATGTGATCCTTCACACCTTCCAACAGAATCCTTCGACATTTTGTTGTCTTCTTTTGCCATGCATCAAGTGCGGCAGCATCACTAGAAGCAGGTTTTGGAATTTATGCATCTATGAACTCCTTCAACCCATTATCCTCCAGCATCACCTCCATCCTATCCTTCCATGCAATATAATTTGAGCTACCCTCGAGGGCATACTCCAGTCGCAATCCGTCGAAAGACATCTCAACTTCGACACCAAGAAAACACTACTGCAAATTCGAATTCCACCAGCACAAAACTCAACTACTTCAATGATTTGCAATTGCTCCAATGATCAATATAGCTCTGATACCATGTATAAATTATATAACTAATGCGTTATACATCCAAGATTCTCCTGATCACACACTATTTTAACTTCATGCACAATACAGAATCTCTTCTACCATTGATCATCATATGCGGAAATTAAATCAATTGCATGCACACATTGAAACCATAAAATTCACACATATGAACACAGTGTTTTAACGGGAAAGCCTGAAGCTAAAAACCCCAAATATCTGTATATAATATATGTCATATATATCATGTAACAATCCTCATACAAAGCTTCTCACAAGCTCTCAGTACAATACAATCGCTACACACTAATCAGGTCCTGATCTTGCAAATTCATGCACCGATCTCTGCCACCTGCTAGCCTGCCTCTACTGCGTAATCCCTGCTGAAGAATGGCTCTGAATGAACTCAAATCCACCTATCTTTCACTGCGCAATCCTCATTTGCATCTCCAATCCTGTGTGGTGAAAAATCATGCAACACTATAGTCACAACTGATAGTCACACTTGCTCTTTCACCTACCTCTCCACTGGTCTCCACTAAAACTGTCCATGCACTGTAGCTAATTAATGTATTCTTCAGTTTATTAATGAGTTATTAATTAGTGAATTAATTATTAATTAATTCACACCACTCTCACTAGTGTATCAATTAGTTAGACTAGATACAACTAGCTCAACTGTGTCTAACTGAGTTAAACTGAGCACAACTCCACCAACTACTTCTACAACTCCACCAAACTATGTCACATGAGTTCTAACTGAAGTATCCATGCAATAGCTCCACTTAACTCTCAGGAATAGCATAATTCCTTCTGTCAGCTCCTGTGCCGCATCTATGCACTTAATTTAAGTACTCCAAGAGAATAAGATAATGTTTAGAGTCCAAATATTATTAAGAGCTAATAATATTCGACATATCTATTTTTAGACTGGCCATCTAGAAATAGATTCCACCCAGTATGTCTAAAAATAGAAGTCCATCTATTTTTCCAACTTGACCAACCATCCACAAATAGCATCCTGCAACTCATAGAATATGATCGACATGTCTAAAAATAGACATAGTCTAAAAATAAACTTTGCACCAAAAAATAGCCTGCGGGCCCACTTAGTAAAGGCGACTTCTTTCCACTAAGCTCATCATCTTGTTGCAATCTCAACAGGATATTGTCAACTGTCACAATCTGTTAATGGAGGAATGTGATGAAGACCCGCGAAATATCTCTATCCCGGAGTCGGAGGGAGAGCACGCAGTTGCTGGACCCCCACTACAGACCGTCGATGTCACTAAGCCTCTGAAGCTGTGAGAAGTCAACATTGGGACGGAGGAGCAACCTAAGCTAGCTAAAATAGGGGACTACTGGGATGATGATATTGTTGGAAGAGTTTCGGAACTCCTCACTGAATACCAGGACCTATTTCTGACGAAATTCTCAGAACTCAAAGGGATTACAGGGGACCTAGGGGTCATGTGCATCACTTTAAAACTAGATGCGCGCCCTCTGAAGCAGCGCCCTTATCGATTGAACCCAAAGTATAAGAAGAAATTCAACGAAGAACTTGACAAAATGATAGCCATAGGTATCATCGAACCAGTCGAACAGTCAGATTGGGTAATTCCTATGGTGGTTCAGGAGAAAAAGACTAAGGGAGAGATACGGATCTATGTTGACCTGCGCAAATTGAATGATTTCTGCGTACATGATCCCTTTCCTACGCCATTCTCAGATGAAATCCTTGATAGCATGGGGGGCAGGAAGCATACTTGTTCACGAATGGGTTCTCGGGCTACCATCAGATTAGGATCACACCTGAAGATCGCAGCAGAACTACGTTCACCACTGAATGGGGATCTTTCCAGTACATTTTCATGCCGTTTGGGCTCAAGAAAGCCCCTGCCATCTTTTCGCGGGTGGTGGTCGCAGTATTCAAGGAATTCATCCACAAGTTTTTGGAGGTATACTTTGATGACTGGACCGTCTTCGGGTTGGTAAAGAAGCACATCTCAAGCTTGTGCATGATGTTGGATGCCTGTAGAAAGCACCATATTTCCCTGAATATCAAGAAGTGCATATTTTGTGTACCCTTCGGGATCTTGCTAGGTCACATGGTTTGTCAAAAAGGATTGATGGTTGACCCCACCAAGATAGCAGTTATCATCAACCTGGAAATACCTACAAGTGAGAAACAACTACACTCTATCCTCGGACATACAGGATACTACAGGAAGTTCATTCAAGGGTACGCGCTGATCACAGCACCTATGGAAAAGTTGCTAAAGAAGGATATTTCATTTTTTTGGGACGAGGAGTGTCAGAAGAGCTTCAAACTACTCAAGGAGAAGATGATCTATGCGCCTATCCTTATATTTTCTGATTGGGTGAAGGTTTTCCATGTTCACGTAGATGCGTGAGGGATTACCCTAGGAGTTGTCCTTACGTAGCCTGGAGATGGAGACATTGACCATCCAGTTGCATTTTCTAGTAGGAAACTCTCTGGTGTGGAGCACAACTACTCCATTACTGAGCATGATGGGTTGGCCATGGTATACGCCCTCCAAAAATACCGGCATTATCTGTTAGGAGGGAACTTCAAGATGTTTACAGATCACTCGGCTCTGAAGTACCTATTGAATAAGCCCGTGTTGGGGGGAATAGTTGCTGATGGTTGCTACTATTTCAAGAATATGACTTCGAGATTATCGTGAAGCCAGGGAAACTAAATGTTGGGCCAGACCACTTATCCCGAATCGAAAGTAGCGAAGAGCTGACCAACCTAGAAGAAGGACTGCCTGATGTGCATTTGTTTTCTATTAAGGTATTTAATGCACACTTCACCGACATCATTCACTTCTTGACTACGGGGATGACACCTGTAGAGTATTCGGTACAATAGAAGAAAGATTTGGTAACTCGCACAGCGGATTTTACCATCATCGCGGCCCATCTGTATAAGCTAGGAGCTGAAGAGGCACTGTGAAGATTTTTTTTGGAGCACAAAAGGCATGCCATCTTAGCAAAAGCCCACGGGGGCATAGCAGGAGGTCACTATGCAGGGAAAGCAATAGCACAGAAGATTTTAAGAGCTGAACTATGGTGGCCCACACTGCATAGCGACTCTCACAATTATTTCAAAGCCTGCGACACTTTACAAAGGATAAGAAGACCATCGCGCAGAGATGAAATTCCCCTATAACCGCAGGTGGCCCAGCAAGAATTTAACAAATGAGCCATAGACTTCGTGGGGCCCATCAACCCGCCAGGAAAGAAGACAGGTGCGTGCTACATCATCACCACGACTGATTATGTAACTAGATGGGCCGAAGCACAAGGTGTGAAGGATTGCACTGCAGATACCACTGCCCACTTCATTTTTGAACATATTATAACCAGTTTTGGCTACCCGAAGATCTTAATGAGCGATAGAGGTACGCATTTTTTTAATGAAAAAATACCAACCTTAACTGAAGAATTTCAGATCCACCATGTGAAAAGCACCCCATATCATCCACAGGAAAATGTAGTTGTAGAAGCTTTTAATAAAATCTTGGAGCAGGCAGTGACCAAGGTCTTTAATGTTGATCCCAGCGACTGGGACGTGCGCATCCCGTCAGTCCTTTGGGCCTATCGAACCACCTATAAGAAGTTGATTGGGAAAACACTGTTTCGGATGGTTTATGGCAAGGAGGCCATTATGCCGATGGATTATATTGTTCCTAGCCTGCGCATCACAGCCTTTACCAACATGGTGGATCCTGATATCATGGAGGAGCAGTTAGCGCAGCTTGTGGCCTTGGAGGAAGATCACTTCATTGCTAACTTCCATCAGCAAGTTCAGAAGGACCGGGATAAGGCATGGCATGATCGAAATATTTGGCAAAAGACATTTGCGAAGGGAGAATTGGTCCTGCTATATGATAGCCAGTTTTCGAAACACCCAGGGAAGTTCTGTCAGCACTGGCTAGGTCCCTATATGGTAAAGGAAATCACTGATGGAGGAGAGGTCCGGCAAGCCATCATATGCAGTGATATGGTACCAGTATATGTCAATGGCAGCCGGCACAAACCATACCAGATCAAATGACTATATGTCCAGAGTAGCTGTATGGGGCAGAATACGTGCAGGAAGAAGGAAAAACATAGGCAAGACCGTGGTATGCATAGGGATCGATCGCAGGTCTGGAGTCCCATAGAGGTGCATTGTGAACGCAAGGGTGCGCTGGGAGTGAAGAAGGTGCACTGGCATTGCAAGGGTAATATACAGCTACAAAAACTAGCCGTTGGAACATTAAAACTGGGTAAAAAGCAAATTTTATTGTTGAAAGGAGCAGGCGGCCGGAAATTAATAAGGCGACTTCTGAATATTTTTTACCATTTACTTGATGGTAAGCTTCTGATAAGCCCCATCCAATCATTGGTTGATCTCCAAGGCTATAAAAGCAGAAGGGTATATCAGAAGGGGGTTTCGTGCATCTTGAACAGTTGGTGCTTTGTGAAACTCTATGATTATTGCGCTTTGTTAATGTCTGGGTGAGATTCTCCTTCTAATAGTGGCAATCATAAATTTATCTTCCGAACGAAAATGATGGCGACTAATCCCACTGAATCTTCCCAGACTATGGCCTCGATGGCGCAATAATCTAAGAAGGTACTGGAAGTCACCCCTGAAGTTGAGGAGGTTATGTCAGCACCGAGCAAGGGAAATCAGAAGGGAAATGGAAAAGGCTAGGAGCAAGGGCCGGGGAAACCTATGAAGTGGGTCGGGGTGAAGCCACGCACTTCCCCTCGAAACTTCAAATCCCCATGAACTATGCCCTAGGCACGTTCGCCTAACCCCTTAAAGAGACCTATTTCTACTCAAGAAGAGGCCCAGATCACTGAACCAATAAGTTGGCTACCACCCTATGTGTGGCCTCGTAGGCCCTCAGTGTGCACGCCCAAGAATCTCGATGGGATGCATGCATATCTGCAGATGCCCTTGATTCTGGGCAAGGTCCCCATCTTTGGAGACTCCTTTGGCAAGCTCCACACGGTCAAATTTGATGATCTTATAACATGGCTAACCTGGAGGCCTTCCCCAAACTAGCACCGTAATTGTACCTAGAGAGGGTATTGGAGGATGACGTAATGAAGGTAGTCCCTATGACATGGGCAAGTGGATTGGCTGGGTCCGAGCTATTAAATTTTCTGTGGATGCCTCACTTCGGCCACTACAATGTCACTAATAGGATTTTATGACAATTGCTCGCTCTGGTCCATGACAGCTGCTTATGGATTCAGGACCGCATTCCCATAGATGCAACACTCATTCACCGTATCACTGGTCTACCCATGAAAGGGTTGAATCCCATGGAGCATGTCGGGAAGAAATGTGAACAACAGATTGTTGATAAGGTGCGTGATGATTATCATGTTGAGCAGAACACTAGGGGGTTCATGATCAGCACTATCAGTGACCCCGGTGCGCGCATGGGCACCTTGTTGTTAGCATGCAAGATGATGTGCAAGTGCCAGGTTGCCACAGTCCCCGCTTATGTAATCATGTTTTCCATCCACTGCGAAAAGGGGGTCTGCTTCAATTGGTCCCAGTTCCTATGCACTAAATTTCTGGAGAACGTGCATGAAGCCCAAGATTAGGGAAGGGCATTATGCTACTCCTAGTTGCTGCTCCTCATCGCGTTGGTCGCATGGAAACCCTGGAAGATTTGGTCCTCCTCGAGATAGAGTCGGATATGTGCAAAGGGGCACGGTATGCGAATCTGTGGGATTCAAAGGATGAAAAGAGAATCTAAGATAATAAGGTCTTCTGGGTCCTATTTTAGAGCGGGCTCGCAACTACCATTCACTCCCGATCACGCTTGCCACCAGCAATTTATGACAAGTACTAGAGCATCGCAGCGTTTTAAGTAACAATGCACAATGTACAGATCAGGGGCCGCAAGGATCCAGCATGGGTATCACTCCCATATATGTTTTCTGATGAGGAGGTTGATTGCCTTATTACTGCTTGGCATCCGCATTGGAAATTAGGCTTCAGATCAGGTAGGCAAGACACTGCAAGTACTAGCACCACAAAGGTCACCCCGACCAACACCACCAAAGAGACTAGAGGACAGGGCAAGCATACTGGGGAGGGAGTTGACCTGAAATCATAGAAGGATTCACAGCAGGATCTGGGCATAGAGGGTCTAGATGAGGGAGGTGCTGACTCCCCTCGAGGTACGAAACGGACTGGTGACCCTGTTAAAGGCCCAAGGAAGAAACAACAAGCTACAAGACCAGATTGGGATATTGGCACTACTCTGACCAAGGAATACTTGGAGAAGATCGCAAACGTAGTCACCCTCACCTCAGGGGATAAATGGCTGGCTCTGGAAGAGCAGCAGAAGGCTGCGGTCGCTACACTCCAGTTTGAGCTCCAAGCTCTACAGCTCAAAACTGACACCTTGCAGATGATTATGGTTCAGGCACGGTCACCACCAGCGAAAAGCAATGAATTTATCCTCACAACAAAAATCCACCTCTACCCCTTGCCAGGTGCAACATTCATCTTGAGCCCGCCTGCCTTGGGAGCGCAAGTCTAGGCCTGTGCAGAGGTACAATTGGATCTAGCCCGACTGTCGCATGAACCACTGTAGGTCCTTCATGCATCCCTTCTCAAATAAATTCAACAAAGAGACCTTCGGATGCACCAGCAGCTCAGTACAGCTGAGCAGACGATTATGGAGAAGCCTACCGAAGTTTCCCAGGCACAATCTGCATGCACCCTCACCACCACGCAGCAAACAGAGTTGGAACGACTAATCAGTAGGCTTTGCGCATATGTCACTAAGGATATCCTGGCTTTTTCCATGCCCCAGGAAAATATTGAGGGGTTTTTTGCAGCACTAAAGGCTTCAAGGACCAATATTTAGGCTATCAAGACAGAGATGGAACAGCAGATTGCAGCTTTACAAGCCAAATTGCAGCCAAAAAATCCACTTGAGGTAAGAGCCCAGCGAGCCGTGCTGGTAACCGAGGCCACCAATACTATCACAGCTCAAATTGATTAGGGCGTAGAGCTATTGGAGACAACTATGCAGTTGTGGTCTAAGGTGCAGTGTGACCCCCTCCTACGATATTTTACACAAGAATTGTGCCAGAAGGAGGAAGAGTATGAACAGCTTGAAGCTACTATGTCATCCTTGATCCTCGCTCAGCGCTTGGCACGACTGCGTACCAGCCACCAACTTAGAGATGACATTGAAGAGCTCCGCCAAAAAAATAAGGTTCTTAGCGACCACCTTAAGCCTTGGGCCAATGAAGCCCTCGAGCTCTCTCAGGATGTCGATATCGCAGTTAAGCAACTAAACCAGACTTTGGAGAGCGTCATTGCTACTGCAGAAGGTCCAACTTCGTAGAAGTTGGTGGAAATTGCTCAGAATGCTACTGTTCAGAGAAAAGGAGTGTTGCCCGCACTAGTTGATACGATTAGGCAACGTTAGGCGAAGATGCAAACCCCACAACCGTAGTGACTTAGGACGAGTCAAAAGATTGTGTTGGGGGCCTGTTGGAACATGGTTCCCTAACTGTGTTTTTGTATAATTTTGTAATCGTCAGTCCTGCGTAGGGGTTTTGGGGTGGGTCAAAGCCCCTAATGTTTTGTAATGGGTAAAAGGGTAGCTATAGGGTCCGCAAACCACATTTTTCATACCATAGGATAGCGAAGGCTACGATATTATAAATAGATATATAGTTGGGTCTAGTAAGAAGTAAGTCGATAGATTGATGCTACGGGCGAATTTATAATATCTTTTGGGTTGTTTTGGTTAAGGACTCCTGCTGGCTGTGTGCGCGGAGATCCTAAGTCCTGTTATGTTCGGACCCCGATAGGCTATGTCCATGGGCTGTGTTTGGGTTGTAAGTGGATCCTTGCTATTAATGAATGTGAAGTATTGTTGAAGTATATGTGTGTTATCTGACTTGGTTGTGTTTACTACTGAAGCGCATCTGTGATATTTATTTAAGCTGCGAATGTATCTGCGTTCTGGAATTGGCATGAGTATATCTGTGATCTGATATTAGCTGTGATTATAGTGCTCTGTGATGGTATTTGGTAATGTGCACGTGGATGCGAATGTACTGTTTAGATTTGATAGCTTTGTTATGGCTATATGTCGATTACACTGTTAAAAGAACTATGAATAAGACTCATTCTATGCGAACCTAATAAGCTGCAAACTAGACCTGCCTCAAATTACCTGCTCTCTCTTAGGGTGCGGAAACCTAGTTCCAGCACCCTCCCATACTACTTCGAGTGATACCTTGGCCTGCGCAAGCAGGTCATTGCCAAAAGGGCCAGTAGTATAAGGGTTTGTTGGAAAACCTTAAACTCTGAACCTGGGCCAGGACCCCTCAAGCCAACAGCTAATATGAATTCCTTTGTTTTTAATTCATTTTATGTTTCAGGTTGACATTCTATCCTCTACTTTCCAGACTTGAGGACAAGTCTCCAAATAAGAAAGGGGGAAGGCAAAATAAAATAAGTGCATTTTTTTTAAAAAGTTGAGCAACTCAACATGGTATAAAAACTCAACAAACTACTCAACTTGATATAAAAGAAACTCAAAATGTGAAGGACTTGTGAAAATTGCAAATTTTACTTCAAAGGGACTTGAAAAATCAAAGATCAAAATCTGTCAGAAGGGACCTGGATATGAGCAGCATCACATGAGAAACATACAAAGGGACCTGAGGATCAACATTAAAAAAAAATTCATAATGGACTTATATACAAATTTCATTATCAGAAGGGACCTGTACTCAATCAAGTTCAAGTTTCATCATTAGAAGGGACCTGTATTCACTCAAGTTATTTATTCAAAAAGGGACTTGTACTCAATCAAGACTCACTATTCAAGACTATTCAAGATCATCATCAACTGAAGGAGCTACTCAATCAAGTAAAGTAATGTAAGTTCTAAAATTATTTTTAATTCCTTTTTTATTTTGAAAAGAATTATTAATTTAGGAGACTAATTAAACCCTAATGTATAAGAGTGAAAACCCTTCATTCCATGTACATTTTACCTTTTCATAAAACCCTTCATTCTATGTAAATTTTCTCTACCATATAACCCTATATCCCTCTTTCATAAAAAAAGTCATACACCCTACTGCCTCTTCAAGTCGTGTCTCTTTACCTACAAATATTCTCTGCAAACAAACAAGCATGGGTTGGTGTCATAAAAAAGAACAAAGTGAATAATGCATGGTTCAATGATGTATTTTTTCTCTATTTATAAGACTTGAAATGACCTTAACATGGTCATTTCAAAAAGATATCTTAAAGAGTAATAATGTTAATAAATTCAACATGGAGAGGAAAAACATTTGCCCTTAAGGACAAAGAGGAGAAATAAATGATGACAAAAAGGAGAAAGAGCAAAAATATGATGACAAAAAGGACTTTCCAAAAACCCTATATTCATAAATGGAATGAGGTTTGGATGGATATGAATATGCAACAAATGAGCATGAAAATAAAAGAAATATATACATGAATGAAATATATGTAATGGAGAAATATGCAATGGTGGCGCATGTTGATCAAATATAAATCAAAACACCTTTGAAGAGGCATATAGAAGACGCAAATAAACTAGAGTAAAAATGGCACATAATAAAAGCATTCAAATCAATTTTTGAAATCAAAATAGGAAAATCATTCAAATCGATTTTGAAATCATGCAAAAGAATGGTCATACAAAATAACAAAAAGGGAAGGGACAATTGTTTTCCACAGTGGATAGAATTCAAAACATTGCCCGATAAAACATCTACACAGATCAGAAAGCATCCCTATGCAGAACACAAAGGTTAAACATCTACGTAGAGAAAAAATCATCCCTACATATAACACAGAGGTTAAGCATCCCTACATAGAGCATATACAAAGGGCACCTTCACATAGGGAAAACAAAGAACTCAATAGGAGTATTGCACCTCAACTAAGGTAGGAAACGCAACCTGAAAAAATAAATAAAAAAATAAATAGATTGAAATGGAAATAGAGGAATTGGGTATGCGTAGGTTTTAATGCCAAAAATCCTGACAAAGAACTAGAATATAACGTTGTGTTCTATTTATGATAACCTCACAACTTCAAACATTGAAATATCCATTCAAATTCCGTGAAATTCACAGAGACAGCAAGTGGAGTTTGAATAGGAATGAAATGAAATTAGTTCAAGTTTTTAAGTGATATCTAAAGTCTGAAGATTTTCATTTAAATAACTGGCAGTATAGGTAACATACAAACTCCAGTTACCAATGTGATAAACTTCAAGCAAGTAAAATATTAGTGGCAAATTCGAGTTCTCAAATGCGTAGTGCTATCAAATGTTAGGTCCCTATATTACTAGTGTAGTCCATTATTGTTGTTAGTGTAGCCCCCTTATTGTTATTTTTGTACCCCTGTAGCCCCCATATTGTTATTATTATGCCCCATACAAACCACTATTGTTATTGCTCTGCCCTTACATTATTATTGTCAGGTTGGCTAGGATTATATTGTGACCCCATGGACTCTTATATATAGAAAGGAGGTTTTGTCATTTGAATCCTCCAATAATTATTCATTTTTGTAATGTAAATGAGGTTTCCCCCTTGTAGTGGATGATTTCTAAGGCGTTAATCTCTCTTTTATTCTATTTTGGGAGTTAGTTTCATAAAATTTGGTATCAGAGCTTTGGATTCTAGGGTTTCGCTGCTTCAAACAGGTCATCGTGGAATTTTAACTATAACTATTTTTCTACGAAGGTTCAAAAGTTAAAACAGAAACCCATTTGTCTAGAAATCCTGAGGAACTTTGTGTAAAAATTTCAGATCTTGGTTGGCAATATGTTAGGAGATATGATCTGTGGAAGTTAGGGTTTTTGCAGGCTCCCGAATTTCATCTCAAATAGGTTACCTTGAGAAAATCGTCATAAATCTCTCTTTGACCATCGGTGATCTAGGAGGATCTTATTCAGTATAGATCAATAGAGTTCCACTTCATCCAATGTCTAGTTCAGTCTCCAATCCACCAGTTCCGTCAGTATCATCTGAAGAATATGTCATTAAGTTGATCATGGTTTAGTTTGGCCTGTATTGATGTGATGGTGTAAATTGGTGAATAAGGGTCATGGTATTTATGGTCCAAGTCCTAAGCTCTCCTATGGTGAAACACCTTACAATGTAAAGACCTAAGCCTAAGTCCTATTTCAAAACCTAAATGCTAAGTCCTAAAACCTTATGTAAAATCATAACGCAAAGTATTAAGCCTAAGTCTAAAACCTAAGACATTAAAACCTAACATCTAAGCGTTAAAAAATATGTTACAAAACCTTATAATAAGGTTTGGGTTATGGGATTAACTACAAAATCAAAGGTTCGAGCTATAAAACAAAGGTTCGGAGATTAAATATTGTAAAACTATATTACATAAACCTTTTAAAAGTTTCGGGTGATATAAGTTTGAAACATTACAATAAACTTTAATACAAAACCCACAGCGTTAATTCCTAACCACCAGTCCTAATTTGCGTCAGAAGTCATATGACAAGTGTTATTACCGCAGATAACCGCGCGACTATAAAAAACATGTGACAGCAATTGTTAACGTGAAGTTTGCGACGAATTTTCCATGTGACAGGTTTAAAATACCACGGCGGAAAATGTCAAAGCTGCCAGTTGTATTGACTGCAGTTACAAAACCGCGTCAGGATTGTTGTATGTGATAGTTGTTGCCAAAGCTGCCAGTGGAAACCATAACCACTGGTGCTATTCCTGTCCACCCGCGCTGTTCACATGCCATGTAAATCTTCTTCCGCCTAGTTAAATATTTTATCATATAGTTTATTTTGGGTTTTTTGTATTTATTTAAGTGCTAAGGTCAAAGGTTCTTTATCTCTAGGTATTAGGTGTCTCTATGAGACAGGACTGAGACCCAAGTTACCAAATCTACTGCAACAACCATGCTAAGTTTGGCTTCATTGAATTCGAGGCTTGAACCTATTTAAATCAACCATTTTTCTTCATGAAGGACATGAATGTTTTGAACTTCAGTTTTCAGCAAGATAGAGGCAGTTTTGTTTTCAGCAATTCTCAATCGTCGAGTGTCGGAATTGAGCGTAGAGACAGGCGTCGGAAAGGCGAGAGAGATTAATTTATGTTTACAGAGTCCAGAAGTGTCTACGAGCATATTCATTCTGATTCATTTCTATGTATGGAGATTCCTCAAAGATCAATCCTAATAAAGCGGACACCCACTTGAAATCAGACCCGGAGATGTAGTCCACCAAGGATGAACTCCGTAATCAACTATTTGCTTCTTCTTCTCTCTGTTTTATGTTGTGATTTACTCACTATTTTCTGCTGGCTTATATTCGATCACATTCAGATCATATTTGGCAATAGAGTAGGTTGTGCTTTGTAGCTTGTTTGTTAGTGGATGTTAACCAGGTTGGGAGTGCAACTTGGAAAAGGTGAGCTTGAGGAATTCGATCCAGAGATTGGAAAGAGGAAAGTCGTTCATCAATCAACAATGACAGGGAATGAGACCATTGAGACTCATGATTCTACTGAAAAGAAACCCATGGAAGAGAATCAAATCTAGCAGATGTTTCTAAACATGCAGAAGATGTTGGCAGAATTATATGAAGACAAGAAGAAAATAGATGCATCCTCATCGTCGAAGGCATCAAAGAAGGAAAAGGGCAAAGGCAAGGCAGATAAATCTCCTTCTCCTCCATCATCTCCATCATCTTCTTCTTATTCTTCTACTTCTAGTTCTAAATCATAAAAAGAAAAGAAACCTAAGAGTTCACTTTTGAAACTTGATGTTAAGTTCGAATTACCTGTGTATGATGGTGAAATAAACCCTGAGAAATTAGATAATTGGGTAAACTAGTTAGAAGTCTATTTTCATATTCAAAATATTATTGATGATAAGACAAAGATCTTTGATCTGGTGGAAAGGTAAGACACAGATAGATTTAAAGCGTAAAGGAAAAGTTATCACCTCATGGACTAAGTTTATAAAATCTCTAAAGAAACAATTCTATCAGTTGGGTCACACATAACAAACTGTTATTGATTGGCAGCGCTTGTGAAAAGTTATGGGACAGAATGTTCAAGATTTCACACAGGAATTCAGAAAGAAAGCGTTAGCACTTGGTATTTCTTTGGACACAAAAGAAACTTTGTTGAAGCATATTGGCAGTTTGCATTCATATTTGCAGCATACATTATTAATGTTCAATCCTAATGATTTTGATGAATTTTGTGTTCAAGCTATTCATGTTGAATCAGGTGGTAGACCATTCAAGTTTACACCAAAGACATCCAAGTAGATGGAAGCCAAAGACAACAAAAAGAAGGGCAAGTCAAAGGGAAATAAGACTGCCACAGCTCAGAAGGAAGATGAAAGACCTACATGTACACATTGCCAAAGGATCGGCCATGATGAAGCTAGGTGTTGGAAAATTCATCTGGAACTGAACCCAAAGAAGTTCCAAACGAATAAGGGTGAAAAGAAGGCTGAAATAGCAATCCAGCAAGGCTTGGACTTGGGATCCGATTCAGGTGATGAAGGCAAAATCACTACTATGGTTACAACAGGTAAAATTTCTGAAGCTATTACTTCTGCTTCTTCTAATATCACACAGTTGAATGAAGGAAAAAGAATTGAGTTATTTCATATAAAGGTAACTTCAAAGCATACTAAGATAGATACATTGTTCGATATGGGATCACAGGAAAATTTGATTTCTAAGTCATTAGTTAAACAATTGGGTTTGAAAACACATAATCATCCAAAACTATATCCTCTAGGTTGGTTAAAGGAACAAAGTCAGATTCATGTTACCAAACAGTGTCGGTTAAAATTTGCAATCACAGCTAACTATATCGATGAAGTGGAGCTAGATGTGATACTTTTAGACATATGTGGAATTGTCTTAGGAAGCCCTTATCTCTATGACCGTGATGCAGTATTTTATAGGAAGTAACATATGTATCATATCATAAAAGATGGGATTAAATACATCGTTCGGGCACATAAAATCAAATATCACTTGAATTTAATTAATGCTAATCAGATGAAGTGCTTAATAAGTTCAAGTAAGAGATACATACTCATGTCGATAAAAGAGAAACATAAGGATCTTAGAAATTCAGTATGAAGGTAATTTTGTTAAAAAGGTAGATTCATTTGAAGATATAGTTAAAGAACCAAAACATCTACTTCATAAAAAGGAAATATCACATGAGATGCAGTTGATGTCTGATGCCCCTAATAATGGGATGTGTCACAAGTCAGTTATAGAGTGTAAAGAAATAAAGCAACAAATTCCAGGGATGGAATCCATGAAACCCATTTCATCTCCATACAGTTCACCCATAATTTTGGCTCATAATCAAAACGGGACATGGGGAATGTGTGCCGATTTTAAATCTTTTGATTCATTTAAGCAGAAAAAACTCACAATATTATTAGATCATCAACATCCATTTGAAGTTAAAACAGATGCTAGTAATAATGCAATGGAAACAGTGATTCACATAGATTATCAGTTGCTTCAATGCTTTTAGTCATATACTAAGTTGCAACAATCTCACTACAGTTGGATGGGATTTCTTCAGCAAATTCACTTATTAATAAAGGACAAGGAAGGTGTAACAAGTAAAGTAGTTGATATGATGTCTAGACTGTCTTTGAATGCTTCAGTAGTACTACATAATACTTCATTGGTTCATGAAAGTTATGTATAACAGTATAGTACTGATTATGATTTCGAAGATAATTATGAATCATTAACTCATGATGCTCAAATAGAAGAAATCAATTATCATATTTATGACAGGTTGTTATATCATCTAGGTAAGTTATGTGTACCGCAGACAGAAAAAGTGCAGGTTATTCGGGAAGTTCATCTTTCTCGGATTGCAGGACAATTTGGCATAAGCAAGACTATGGCACAAAGTCAAAGGTATTGTTACTGGCCTCACATGTGTGAAACAATTGTGAAGTACATAAAGGGATGTGTAATGTGTTCGACAAGCAAGCCAAGCAATCGAAAGATTGGCTTGCACATGCCACTTCCAGTTCCTTTGCAACCATGGGGCAGCATGGATTTGGTTCAAGGACAGACAGAAATGGTGAACAGGACCAGGATACATATTCTTCGAGGTAACTGCAGTAAACATCCTAAATTGTGGGATGAATTTTTAACGTATGTGCATCAAGCTTACAATCAAGCCCTACATTCTTTTGTGCCACGACAAGCATTGAGTCAAGTCAGGTACAAATTGCACCATGATAAGCATCAAGTCGATCATCAGTTTTAGGTCGGCTATCAGGTATGGTTGTATATCATCAAAGTCAAGATGAAAGTGAGGGAGTTGTATTCTCACTTATTGTCTGCTGAAAATCAAGCTTTTGTGGTCCAAAATATTTCAAGTGGAGAGGATTGATCTAGGAGGATATTATTCAGTAAAGATCAATAGAGTTCTAGTTCGTCCAATATCCAATTCAGTCTCCAATCCGCCAGTTTCGTCAGT
Source organism: Pinus albicaulis (assembly GCA_034641835.2). NCBI lineage: Eukaryota > Viridiplantae > Streptophyta > Pinopsida > Pinales > Pinaceae > Pinus > Pinus albicaulis. Next base: position 230,139,992 of record CM076579.1, read on the forward strand.
ATCGTCCGAATAAGATGTCATCAAATTGATCATGGTTCAGTTTGGCAGGTATTGATGTGATGGTGTAAATTGGTGAATAAGGTTCATGGTATTTATGGTCCAAGTGCTAAGCTCTCCTATGGTGAAACACCTTACAATGTAAATACCTAAGCCTAATTCCTATGTCAAAACCTAAATGCTAAGTCCTAAAACCTTATGTAAAATCCTAGCGCAAAGTATTAAGCCTAAGTCTAAAACCTAAGACATTAAAACCTAACATCTAAGCGCTAAAAACCATGTTACAAAACCTTATTATAAGGTTTGGGTTATGGGATTAACTACAAAATCAAAGGTTTGGGCTATAAAACAAAGGTTCGGAGATTAAATATTGTAAAACTATATTACATAAACCTTTTAAAAGGTTCGGGTGATATAAGTTTGGAACATTACAATAAAATTTAATACAAAACCCACAACGTTAATTCCTAACCGCCAATCCTAATCTGCGTTGGAAGTCATATGACAAGTGTTATGACTGCAGATAACCGCATGGCTATAAAATACATATGACAACAATTTTTAACGTGAAGTTTGCGACGGATTTTCCATGTGACAAGTTTAAAAGACCGCGGCGGAAAATGTCAAAGCCACCAGTTGTATTGACGGCATTTTCAAAACCGCGTCGGGATTGTTGTATGTGACAGTTTTTTCCAAAGCCGCTGGTGCTATTCCTATCCGCCCACGTTTTTCACATGCCATGTAAATATTCTTCCGCCCGGTTAGCAAGTCACCTGGTTAAATATTGTATCATATAGTTTATTTTGGGTTTTTTGTATTTATTTTAGCGCTAAGGTCAAAGGTTCTTATCTCTAGGTATTAGGTGTCTCTATGAGACAGGACTGAGACCCAAGTCACCAAATCTGCTGCAAAAACCATGCTAATTTTGGCTTCATGGAATTTGAGGCTTGAACCTATTTAAATCAACCATTTTTCTTCATGAAGGACATGGATGTTTTGAACTTCAGTTTTCAGCAAGATAGAGGCAGTTTTTTTTGCAGCATTGCTCAGTCGTCGGGTGTCAGAATTGAGCATAGAGATAGGCGTCGGAAAGGCGAGAGATTAATTTCTGTTTACAGATTCCAGAAGTTCCTATGAGCATATTCATTCTGATTCATTTATGTGTAAATAGATTCCTCAAAGATCAATCCTAATAAAGTGGACGCCCACTTGAAAGCGGACCCGAAGATGTAGTCCACTAGGGACAAACTCCATAATCAACTGTTTGCTTCTTATTCTCTCTATTTTATGTTGTGATTTACTCATTTATTTGCTACTGGTTTATTTCTTCTTTCACTTAAAATCTATCTTTAGTTAACAATCAATCTAAAGGACAAACTATTCAAAGTACCTAAGCACTTTATTCGATCACATTCAGATCAATCAGATTGGAAATATGTAAAAAGTGGAAAACAATACATATAATTTAGTTTCCTATGTATCAATTTCAGAGCCGAAGAAGAAAACAGTGACATATGATAGGCCGTACAAGTTCACTCTACTAAACCAGTCCATAATTAGGTCATTGTGGGAGATTAGGCATAACTTTGCCTTGAATAATCCAAATCGGGTCGGACTTGTGGCATTGGAAAGAATATTCAAAGGGATACTAAATAATTGAAGATAAAATCTCAGGGATCTGAAATTACATAGATACATTAGTTTCAATATCGAGCTCCTCAAAATCAAGAAAAAGGTGTGTATTTTTTTTCAAATTGCATAAGTCTTGTTTGAAAAATTAGTTTGAAGTGATTCCAAGGGCATATTGAAGCATAGATATCAGTATTGGGTTTTAAAATTCCCCCTAAAAAGAATTCAACACCCATTAACCCCTCAATAGGCTCTACAATGACTCATGAAGAGGAATAAGTTAAAATGATATATCAAAATTACAAGAGCAAGTGCAACAACTTTCACTTTCGCAAAGAGCAACAAAAAATGAAATGGAAGTTTTCAAGAAAGGCGTGGAAGCTAATATGGATGGTTTGAAGAAAGGTGTGGAAGATAAGATGGATCGTTTGAAGAATGGCATGGAAGCTAAGTTGGATGACATGGAAGAAAAACAGAAGCCATGAAGAACGATCTAAAAGCAGACAAGGAAGGTTTGACAAAGTTTATAAAACAAATTATTCCTAATGGCGAAAAGATAGTAGAGAAAACTCATGATGAGAAAAAAATAAATCGTAATCATGATTTCATAAAATTTAATGTTGGATTGAAGACCCACCATAATCCAAAGATCGATATGAATAATATTGATGGCAAGGATCCCGTAACATGGATACTATAGATGGAGCAATATTTTGATCTCAGTAATGTGAAAACACACACAAAAGGTACACGTTGCAACTTTATATTTAGAACAAAATACATTTGCATGGTATCGATGGCTTTGATTCCATAAAAAAATTGTCACTTGGTCAATTTTTACCGAGAAAATGATAGCACATTATGAGGATACAAAGAGGAAAACCTTCTTTATCCAATTGATAAATCTCAAACAAAAGGGTTCAGTGGTGGAGCACATTGAGGACTTCAAAAAATTGAATATAAGGGTAACTAGTATTCAATAGGAACATATTATTCATGTCTTCATAGGGACTTTAAAGGATAACATCCAACATGAGGTTTTCCTTTGTGATCCATTGGAGAAGGCATTTAGGTTGGCAAGAAAAATCGTATGTAACATTATGGCGACAATGAAGCCTACCACACACATCTATAAAGATGGAAGTGTTGCTACTCTTAGACTTCCACAACCTACAAGTTTGACACGACAATAATTGGAAGAAAAAAGAGGAAAAGGGCTTTGCGACAATCGTGATAGCAAATAAACTAAAGGTCATAAGTGCGCTGAAAAGAAATTATTTTACATAGACTATGAAGAGGAGGAAGAAAATGAACAAGAAACTTCAAAGGAATAGGATATACACCAGGAACCAACCCTAGACAAAGAAGAAATGAGTCCGACCATATCTTTTAATGCATTGGTAGGAATTACCACTCCTCAAACTCTCAAGATAGAAGGACATATCTAGAATAAAAAGGTAATAGTGTTGATTGATTCGGGTAGTACCCATAATTTTATTAATTGTAAGGTAGCCAAGGAATTGAATTTCTTCCTATACCTAGCACCAGAGTGTCAAGTGATGGTTGCAAATGGAGGAACTATAAATTTCTCTGTAAAAAGCCATAATATCAAGCTAATCATGGAGGAATATGTATTGAATAGTCCAATGCTTTACATTCCAATGGAAGGTGTGGCGATGGTAGCTTTTAATTTTCAATAAAAAAAATTTGGAAGGAAATGAAGTTGAATTACACGGTATCGTAGGAAGTCAAGAAAGATAATAATCTCTAATGTCATGACAAAGCTTCTAAAGAAATAAAAACAAGGCATAATTGCACAATTACGCTCACTAGAAGTTCCAACATCAAAATCGTTTATTTCTCCATATCTCCAAAAATTCTTGGACAATCACTGTAAGGTGTTTGAAACTCCCAAAGGACTCCCACCTATTCGTGATCATGATAATGCTATTCATTTGATTCGAGGAAGTGTTCCTCCAAACATCACACCTTATAGATATCCTTATGTCCAAAAGAGCGAAATTGAACGTATGATTGCAGAAATGTTAGAGGTTGGTATAATTCAACCTAGTCAAAGTTCTTTCTCTGCTCCAGTAGTATTGGTGCACAAGAAAGATGGATCATGGTGCATGTGTTCGGATTATAGGGTGCTCAATAAGATCTCTATTAAAGATAAATTTCCCATTCCTGTGATTAATGAATTATTGGATGAATTACATGGAGCAATTTATTTTACCAAGTTGGATCTTCATTGAAGATATCATCAAATTAGAATGAAGACTGAAGATACTCTGAAAATAGCATTTCGAATTCATGAGGTTCATTATGAATTTTTGGTCATGCCTTTTAGCCTTACCAGTGTACCTTCTACATTTCAAGGGTTAATGAATTCACCGTCCATCCCATGATATTTAAAATAAAGTTATAAGGTTCAAGGAGTGGAAGATCACATCGAGCATCAACAACAAGTTCTCAAACTCTTAAAGGATAACCTAAATTTGCCACAAAATCAAATGAAACAACAAGCAGATCAACATCGCAACGAGAGAAGTTTTGATGTAGGAGATTGGGTATTTTTACGACTACAACCATACAAAAAATTTTCCCTCAAGCAAGCTAAGAAGGATAATAAATTATTGCCAAAGTACTATGTTCCTTACAAGGTGTTTCAAAATATTGGTAATATGCAATACAAATTGGAGCTTCCTACTTCTTCTCGAGTGCACCCAGTTTTCCATGTTTCATGCCTAAAGAATTTTATAGGTGACAAACTTCCAGTTCAAACAATATTTCCAGAACTTGATGAAAAAATCATATTGGAACTTGAAGCAGTCACAGAAACAATAACTCGACAAATACGAGATCGATCAATTTCAGAGTATGTCATGAAGTGGAATAACTTACCCACTGAAGATTCTACATGGGAGGATGAGAATTTTATACAGAATCATCCAGAGCTACTCAAGCGTTGAGGACAAAACTTTTTTGAAGGAGAGGGGCATGTTAGGTCATTATATTACTAGTGTAGTCCCTTATTGTTGTTAGTGTAGCCCCCTTATTGTTATTGTTGTACCCCTGCAGCCCACATATTGTTTTTATTGTTCAACATACTAGCCACTATTTTTATTGTTGTGCCCTTACATTATTATTGTTATGTCGGTTAGGATTATACTTTGACCTAATGGACTCTTATATATAGAAAGGAGGTTTTTTCATTTGTATCATCCAAGAATTACTCATTTATGTAATTTAAAGGAGGTTTCCCCCTCGAAGTGGTTGATTTCTAAGGCATTGATCTCTCTTTTCTTCTATTTTGGGAGTTGGTTTCATAACATCAATGGTCTTCGTTGAAGCTACAAGTGTGTGAAACAAGTCCAGAAGACTCTGAAATGCATAGTGATCATTGTAGAAGCACCCAGAAGATTGATTTCCCTCTAAAAATCGACTTCTGAACAGGAAGTGAATGAATGAGTGCATGCAATGGCTAAATTGAGCATTCTCCAACATTTTGATTTCTCCAGCATTCAATTTTTGAGGAGAGAGAGAATTAATGTGAAATAAATTGTTCATTTCCATAATTCAATTTTTATTACTGAGGAGACAGAGAGGGTCAATTTGAAATAAATTGCTCATTAACTTCCAGAATTTGATTTTGGAAACAAGTATGGCCTTGATTTTAAAAATTTTAAGGCAAAGAAGGTTAAAATCAAACTTGTAGGTGTCTAGAACTCAATTATAAAGAAGGGTGGTGATCAGAAGACTATTCTCAGAGTAATTTTGACAGTGTATTTTCCAGAAAGGGCGTTCTCAAGGCATTAAAAATTCAGAGGTGAAATTTCAGAGTTTTTGTTTTCCTCTCATCATAGAGAGTGTCCAATAGTCCAGATCAAGCCTTGGTAAGAAACATTCTTGCGCTATTGAAAGAAAAAAAAAATCAATACATCCACCAAGAAATATCCTTCTCCTCAATCATAAATATGATTTCTTTGTTTTATTAAACTTGCAAAAAAATATATATATTAAAAACACAGATTTATTATTATGTCATGAGATTATTTACAGTCGAGGGTTATTTACATTGTATTGAAACCAAAAGGAACAAGAGCACCCAGACTTTAGTATGGGGAGTAGGATTGAACCAAATGGATTTCAATTGGAAAATTGGCACAAATAAACCATAGAAAAACTCTACCAAGAAAATCTATTAGAATTTTTAAGAAAGTTTAGTGGGAATAATGGAAAAGTCAGAAAGCAGTTTGTAGCTAATTTTGTAAATGGAAAGACTAGAGTAGGAGACATTTTTGTTCCCTTTACTCCAAAATATATTGTTCAAGCCACAAATTTTCCACTAATAGGAGAAGAATACCAAAAGGGGAAGCGTAAAGGGAAAATTTGATAAAACTAAAGGAATTCCTAGGGACTAGATAAGAAAACCTTTGGCAGAATTGGCTCTTATCACTTAGAAATACTTTACATTTGGCGGGAGATATAGTATTGTGCACCTATATCACATCAAATTTCTCCTACAAATTAAAGGTGATTGTAAAGTAAACCTTCACTACTTCTTTTCCAAGAGTTTCATGAATATGATTGAGGGACTAAAAGGCAAGACAGAGAACAAATAAGCTAGTTACTATCATCAGGGGTTGATCAAAATGTTGATTGAGTATCAATTGAAAAAAGGGGAGAAATATGGGAGAATTTCTTAGACAAAAATCACTTTGTATAGGTCCAAAAGGAAGAACAGTTGACTGGAAATGAGGAAACAATTGGATGATTGCATATTTCAAGGAAACTTATGCAATCCCCATTTTATCCAAGAATAAGAAACAAGGAAAAACAAGAAGATATAGCCATTAAAAAGGAAAGATATTTTGTATCTAGTCCAAGGATGTCAAGAAAGAAAGAAATAGAAGAACCATGTGAAAAAGGCTGAGATATTGAACTGGAGATCCTAGAAGAAATTCCCATTAGCACACACCAACAGTCACCTCAAGAAGTCACTGAAAAATTAGAAATAAAGGCAAGGAAAATATAAGAGAGCTAGAGAAGGATTCTTGCTATGAAGACACATGGATTGGAGGATCATCATCCCATTAATATGCAAAATAAATCAAAGAAATTTCCAAATAGGGTCATAATGAAGAATATGCCAAGAAGGTAGAAAAATTAACCACTAAGTTTCAAGTCAATGAAATTATGGAAAGACACCTTAAAAGGGAAAATGAGATGTATAAAGAACAAAACAACAAGGTGGTGAAAGAAAACAAGACATTGAAGAAGAGAGTGAAAAATCTAGAAACATAGAATATCCTAATTTCAAAACAAGCTTATAGGTGGTTGAAGGAGAAGAAACAGTGGCAGTGTAAATATGAGAAACAAAAAGTGAAGAATGCAATCTACAGGGAGGAGGGAAAAGGGCAAGAGGGCATTGATATCCTTTTGTAGGTAGCTCGATAGGAAGCTTCAATATCAAGAAACAAATCCACATTGATCCAGATTTATGCAGGAACGCAATAAAACACAGAAATAGACATAAACACAGAGATGTAGCGGAAATAATTCTTCATTGCATTAATATCAAATAACATAAATATCCTTACATACATAATGGAAATAAAATAGCTAGGGCGTTGGTAACTTATCTCTGAGAAGAGATGTGGTGCCTCTTAAATGTGTTGGAAATAATGGCACTGGGATCTGCATCAATAATCTGCTTCCCTTTTTCATTGCTTTTGTCTAGTTTTGACTCAGGATCAAAACATGCATCTGATTCGAGTGCCTTTAGTTCGGCCACCAATGACTGTTTGGCCCAACACTCCTTTGTGCTATGAGTCGGGCTGTTATGAAATTCACACCACTTCCCCGTGTCCTACTTTGGATTTTTGGTGTTGTTCTGAGTCGCCCCACTTTGGCCTTGCCCCTAGTTCTGCGATTCGAGGGCGCCTTTCCCTAGCTTCATATTTGCGGATCCAAAGTCTCGCTTCTTCTGCTTAAATTTATGCTCGATCTTCGTGGTATAGCGATATGTCGTGCCAAGAAATGTAATGTCAAGGAACTCCATTTCCTACTGAATGTGTCTATGTAGACAGCTGTGGTGCTTGAGCACCAAATTTCTCTCTGAATCTTTAATACCCAAATTTGTGCGCAAGGTATGGAACAAATTCATCGGTTCGTGCACATCTTGATCCCTTTGTTGCCGCAACGTGATCCATTGGATGTACTTGTCCTCATAGATCCCCACGAGGTAATATTGTTCCTTGATGTCATCTTAAAACGAATTCCAAGTGGGTGTGGCCGAGAATAGAGAGGGTTCCCCCTCGTCCTTTTTCTCACAGTATGTTTCCCACCAGTCCTTGACATGGCCGGCAGCTTTGAGGAGTGCAAAAATAATATTTTCTCGGTCGAAGAAATCATGGATTGAGAAATACCCTTCTAGAAAATTCAACCATCTATCAACGGCATCTGCATCTATCTAGCCTTCAAATATAGGAATTTCAAAGTTTACATGTACCTTGAAGGGAGTGGTGCCTCCAGAGTGGTTGTTGGATGCAGATACGCCATAGGTGGGCAGCCGTTGAAGGATCTGAGCAAAGTTCTCCATCATCGCGTTCCTTTGTTTCTCGAGGGCCTCCTCGAGCAATATTTTGATAGGATCTCCTGCTGCCTCATCTTTCTTTCCTTCCGCCATGGGGGGTCGTCGGGGTTTACGATGCTAATCTTGTATGGGTGCAACCAGATAGAGCCCGAACTCCTTATACCCTGACCACGTTGGGGAAATGCAAAGAAAAACAAAGAAAGAGCAGAGCGCTCTATTACCACTAATCTGGATTTATGCAGGAATGCAATAAAATACAGAAATAGACATAAACACAGAGATGTAGTGGAAATAATGCTTCATTTCATTAATATCAAATAACATAAATATGCTTACAGACATAATGGAAATAAAATAGCTAGGGCATTGGTAGCTTATCTCTGAGAAGAGATGTGGTAGCTACAAGCCTCTGAACTGTGTTACAATGAGGCTTGAGGGCCTATTTATTATTGAGAAATAATGTAAAATCTGAAACATCCAAAAACCTAACCCAATGATATGAAGCGCCAAAATTGTGGGTCCCGTTTGGGTAAATTGGTGTTTCAACTTCCCGGGGACGTAACTTTGGCATCTGATCTCCATTTGATGCACTCAATAGCTCGTTAGAAAGATCTATACAAGGAGTACAACTTTAAGTGTGTCTATAGACCCATGTTTCTCCCTGTTTTCCCAAAAAATGTCGTTTAGGGCCTCAAAACAGCTTCGGAAGTTTAGGACCCGAAAAACTGCTAAAAATAGTAAGTTGTGCTGAAACTAAAATACTGAAAGAACAGATGGTGGAATTTCAAATGGAATAGGTGGGCAGCCACCAATATCCATTTAGATTAGCAGGGCCCCAAAACAGCTCTGGGAGTGTAGGACTCGAAAACCTACTAAAAATAGTAAGATGTGCTGAAAGTGAAAAGCTGCAAGAATTGATGTTGCAGGTCCAAATGGATTAGGTGGGTGGCCATAGATATCCACCTGGATCATTCCTCCTTCCTTAGGAAGTAATGGTCCCCATTGCGTTGGTATCTTCCATGATATGTGGTAAATTCTATTGAACTAGGTATTAGATTTGTCGAATATGTCATGGACCTACAGGCCGACATGTTGGACGCGTTTAGTAAATTTGGTTTCTTTATCAGCCTCATACATTACATGTGTGGATTTTGTCTGTGTAGTCACATGAGGTATGGCAAAATCAGGCGGTGGTGCGTCAGGGGTCAGATCAATAGAGTGTTTGTCCTGACAGTGTAGAGGAACCTCTGTGAGTGAGGAGAAAATGTCCTCGTATTCCTCCATGACTTTTTCCATCTGTTGCAGCCATGCAATGGATCCATGTTTCGAGGTTGTGGCCACAATATTCTTCTTTCACTGTGAGTGAGTTGTAAGGAAAATAAATTTCCTATTTTGGGAAACAACCTTACTACATTGTTTTACAGTATTCAAAGAGATGACAAGAGGTGGTACTACCTCCGATATCCTATACAAGTTATTTCCCAAAGTAATAATAATAGCACAAGGCCTAGACTCATACACAGCATGTCACCTCCACAAGTATGGTTGGCCCAATAATACATCAGCTACATCAAGAGGAGCAACATCACACAATACCTCATCCGTGAATGGCTTGATATTGTACGGAAGGCGGAATTGCTGGTGGATGTGAAGATCTCTTCCTAGGTGAAGCCACCCGATTGTACATAGTTGTGGGTGTGTTATAGTCGATAGGTCGAGCCACTTCATGGCCTATGTTGAAATGAGGTTCTTTTGGCTTCCATTATCAACAAGGAATTGCAATGGAGAACCCTTCACCCACATCTGCGAATGGAAGAGGCGCTCCCCCTCCTTTGGATCCTCGGGATGCTCCTTCTGGATCTTGGTGGTGGAAATAATGGCATTGGGATCTGAATAAATGATCTACTTCCATTTTTCATTTCTTTTGTCTGGTTTGACTCGGGACCAAAACATGCATCTGATTCGGGTGCCTTTATTTCGGTCACCAACGACTATTTGGCCCAACACTCGTTTGTGTTGTGAGTGGGGTTGTTATGAAATTCACACCACTTCACTGTTTCCTTCTTTGGATTTGTGGTTTTTTTTTTAGTTACTCGGCTTTGGCCTTGCCCCTTATTTTGCGATTCAGGGGCACCTTTCCCTGGCTTTAGATTCGCAGATCCAAAATCTCGCTTCTTCTGCTTAAATTTCTACTCGATCTTCATGGCATAGCGATATGCCGTGTCAAGAGATGTAATTTCAAAGAACTCAATTTCCTCATGAATGTTTCTATGCAGATAGATGTGGTACTTGAGCACAAAATTTCTCTCTGAATATTTAATACCCAAATTTGTGCACAGGGTATGGAACAAATTCGTCAATTCGTTCACATCTTGATCCATTTACTACCTCGGCGTGGTCCATTGGAGGTACTTGTCCTCATAGCTCCCCACGGGGTAATATTTTTCCTTGATGTTGTCTTGGAACAAATTGCAAGTGGGTGCGGCCAAGAATAGAGAGGGTTCCTCCTTGTCCTTTTTCTCATAGTATGTTTCCCACTAGTCCTTGACATGGGGGTCGGCTTTGAGGAGTGCAAAAATAATCTTTTCTCGGTCCGAGAAATCATGGACTGAGAAATACCCTTCTAGAAAATTCAACCATCTATCAACAGCGTCTGCATCTATCTAGCCTTGAAATACATGAAGGTCAAAGTTTACATGTACCTTGAAGGGAGTGGCGCCTCAAGAGTGGTTGTTGGATGCAGATGTGCCATAGGTGGGCAGTCGTTGAAGGATCTGAGCAAAGTGTTCCATCATCGCGTTCCTTTGTTTCTCGAGGGCCTCCTTGAGCAATATTTTGATAAGATATCCTCCTCCCTCGTCTTTCTTTCCTTCCACCATGGGGGGTCGTCAAGGTTTGTGAGGCTAATCTTCCAGGGGTACAACCAAATCAAGCCCAAACTCCTTATACCCTGACCACGTTGGGGACATGAAAAGAAAAATAGAGAAAGAGCAGACCTCTCTGATACCACTGTTCCAGATTTATGCAGGAATGCAATAAATTACAGAAATAGACATAAACACAGAGATGCAGTGGAAATAATGCTTCATTTCATTAATATCAAATAACAGAAATATGCTTACAGACATAATGGAAATAAAACAGCTAGGCCATTGGTATCTTATCTCTGAGAAGAGATGTGGCGGCTACATGCCTCTGAACTGTGTTACAATGCGGCTCGAGGGACTATTTATTATTGAGAAACAGGGTAAATTCTGAAACGTCCAAAAACCTAACCCTAGGAGATAACGAGCCAAAAATTGTTGGTCCTGTTTGGGTAAATTGGTGTTTCAACTTCCCAGGGACGTAAATTTGGCATCTAATCTCCATTTGACGCGCTCAATAGCTTGTTAGAAAGATCTATCTGAGGAGTACAACTTTCGGTGTGAGAAATATTGGTCCATGGACCCATGTTGCTCTCGGTTTTCCCAAAAAATGTCGTTCAGGGCCTCAGAATGGCTTCGGAAGTTCAGGACTCGAAAAAATGCTAAAAATAGTAAGTTGTGATGAAACTGAAAAATTGAAAGAACTGGTGGTGGTGCTCCAAATGGAATAGTCGGGCCGCCACCAATATCCACCTAGATCAGTAGGGCCCCAAAACGGCTCCGGGAGTGCAAGACCCGAAAACCTACTAAAAATAGTAAGTTGTGCTGAAAGTGAAAAGTTGCAAGAATTGATGGCGCAGGTCCAAATGGAATAGGTGGGTGACAACCAATATCCACCTGGATCATTCCTCCCTCCTTAGGAATAAATTTTCCCCATTGCATTGAGATCTTCCATGAGATGAAGCAAATTTTGTTGAACAGGGTATTAGATTTGTCGAAGAAGTCATGGACCTATGGGCAGACATGCTGGATGCGTTTAGTAAATTCGGTTTCTTTATCAGCCTCAGACAGTACATGTGTGGATTATGTCTATGTAGTTGCATGAGGTATGGCAACATCAGGCGATGGCGCGTCGGGGGTCAGATCAATGGAGTGCTTGTCCTGACAGTGTAGAAAAACTTATGTGAGTGAGAAGAAAATGTCCCCGTATTCCTCCATGACTTTGTCCATCTACTGCAGTCGTGCAGGGGAGCCCTATTTTGAGGTTGTGGCCACAATATTATTCTTTCCCTATGAGCGAGTTGTAAGGAAAATAAATTTCCTGGTTTGGGAAACAATCTTACTGTGTTTTTTTGCAGATTCAAATAGATGACAGGAGGCAGTACTACCTATGGTATCATGTAAAAGTTATTTCCCAAAGTAGTAATAATAGCACAAGGCCTAGACTCATACATAGCATGTCGCTTCCACAAGTATGGTTGGCCCAATAATACATCAGCTACATCAAGAGGAGCAACATCACACAATACCTCATCCGTGAATGGCTTGATACTGTACAGAAGGCGGCACTGTTGGCGGACGCAAAGATCTCTCCCTGGGTGAAGCCACCCGATTTTATACGGTTGCGGGTGTGATATGGTCGGTAGGTCGAGTTGCTTCATAACCTCTGTTGAAATGAGGTTCTTTTGGCTTCTGCTATCAACAAGGAATTGTAGTGGAGAACCCTTCACCCACATATGCAAATGGAATAGGTGCTCCCCCTCCTATGGATCCTCAGGATCCTCCCTCTGGATCTTGGTGGTGGCAAAAATCGCACAAGGATCTACATCAAAGATTTTCTTCCCTTTGTCATTGCCTTTGTCTGGTTCTGACTCAGGATCAAAACATGCATCTAATTCAAGTGCCTTTAGTTCATCCACCAACGATTATTTGGCGCGACACTCGTTGGTGTTGTGAGTGGGGTTGTTATGAAACTCAAACTTCCCCATGTCCTTCTTTGGATTTGTGGTGTTATTCTAAGTTAACCCGCTTTGGCCTTTCCCCTTGTTCAGCGATTCAGGGGTGCCTTTCCCTGGCTTTAGATTCATGGATCCAAAGTCTCCCTTCTTCTGCTTAAATTTCTACTCGATCTTTGTAGCATAGCAATATGCCATGCCAAGCGATGTAATGTCGAGGCACTCCATTTCCTCTTGAATGTGTCTGTGCAGATAGCTGCAGTACTTGAGCACCAAATGTCTCTTTGAATATTTAATACCCAACTTTGTGCGCATGGTATGGAACAAATTCGTCAGTTCGTGCACATCTTGATCCCTTTGTTGCCGCAGCATGGTCCATTTGATGTACTTGTCCTCATACCTCCCCACAGGGTAATATTGTTCCTTAATGTCATCTCGGAAGGAATTCCAAGTGGGTGCAACTGAGAACAGAGAGGGTTCCCCCTTGTTCTTTTTCTCACAGTATGTTTCCCACTAGTCCTTGACATGGGGGGCAACTTTGAGGAGTGAAAAAATAATCTTTTCTCGGTCAAAGAAATCATGGACTGAGAAATACCCTTCTAGCAAATTCAACCATCTATCGATGGCATTTGTATATATCTGGCCTTGAAATATAGGAATCTCAAATTTTACTTGTACCTTGAAGGGAGTGACGCCTCCAGAGTGGCTGTTGGATGCAGATGTGTCATAGGTGGGCAGTCGCTGAAGGATCTGAGCAAATTTATCCATCATCGCCTTCCTTTGTTTCTCGAGGGCCTCCTCGAACAAGATTTTGACAGGATATCCTACTCCCTCGTCTTTCTTTCCTTCCGCCATGGGGGGTCTTTAGGGTTTGTAAGGATGATCTTGAAGGGGTGCAACCAGATCAAGGTTGAACTCCTTATACCCTGACCGCGTTGGGGACATGCAAAGAAAAACAGAGAAAGAGCAGACCGCTCTGATACCACTGATCCAGATTTATGCAAGAACGAAATAAAATATAGAAATATACATAAACAGAGAGATGCAGCAGAAATAATGCTTCATTTCATTAATATCAAATAACATAAATATGCTTACAAAAATAATGGAAATAAAATAGCTAGGGCGCTGGTAGCTTATCTCTGAGAAGAGAAGTGGCAACTACATGCCTCTAAACTGTGTTAAAATAAGACTCGAGGGCCTATTTATTATTGAGAAACAATTTAAAATCTGAAACATCCAAAAACCTAACCCTAGGAGATGAAGCGCCAAAATTGTGGGTCTTGTTTGGGCAAATTGGTGTTTCAACTTCTCGGGGACGTAACTTTGGCATTCGATCTTTGTTTGACACGCTTAATAGCTCATTAGAAATATCTATCTAAGGAGTACAACTTTTGATGTGAGCAACATCGGTCCATGTTGCTCCTGGTTTTCCCAAAAAATGTCGTTTAGGGCCTTAGACCATCTCCAGAAGTTGAGGACCCGAAAAACTGCTAAAAATAGTAAGTTGTGTTGAAATTGAAAAACTGAAAGAACTGATGGAGGCATTTCAAATGGAATAGGTGGGCGGCCACCAATATCCACCTAGATCAGTAGGGCCCCAAAATGGCTCCGAGAGTGCAGGATCCAAAAACCTACTAAAAATAGTAGATTGTGCTGAAAGTGAAGCTTCAAGAATTGATGGTGAGGGTCTAAATGGAATAGGTGGGTGGCCATCAATATCCACATGGATCATTCTTCTCTCCTTAGGAAGCAATGGGCCCCATTATGTTGATATATTCCATGAGATGATGCAAATTCTATTGAACTGGGTATTAGATTTGTCAAATATTTCATGGACCTGTGGCGGAAATGCTGGATGCATTTTTTAAATTTGGTTTCTTTATCAGCCTCAGATAGTACATGTGTGGATTATGTCTGTGTAGTCACATGAGGTATGGCAACATCAGGCAGCGGTGCATCGGGGGTCAGATCGATGGAGTGCTTGTCCTAACAGTGTAGAGGAACCTCCGTGAGTGAGGAGAAAATGTCCTCGTATTCCTCCATGACTTTGTCCATCTGTTGCAGCCGTGCAGGGGAGCCCTGTTTCGAGGTTGTGGCCATAATATTCTTCTTTCCCTGTGAGCATGTTGTAAGGAAAATAAATTTCCTGGTTTGGGAAAAAATCTTACTGCGTTGTTTTACAGTAGTCAAAGAGATGACAGGAGGCAGTACTACCTCTGGTATCCTGTAAAATTTATTTCCCAAAGTAATAATAATAGCACGAGGCCTAGACTCATACACAGCATGTCACCTCCACAAGTATGGTTGGCCCAATAATACATCAGCTACATCAAGAGGAGAAACATCACACAATACCTCATCCGTGAATGACTTGATACTATACGGATGGCGGCACTACTAGCGGACATGAAGATCTCTCCCTGGGTGAAGCCACCCAATTGTATATGGTTGTGGGTGTGCTATGTTTGGTAGGCTAAGCCGCTTCATGACCTATGCTGAAATGAGGTTCTTTTGGCTTCTTCTATCGACAAGGAATTGCAGCGGAGAACCCTTCACCCACATCTGCGAATGGAAAAGGTGCTCCCCCTCCTTTGGATCCTCGGGATCCTCCCTCTGGATCTTGGTGGTGGCAACAATGGCACAGGGATCTGCATCAATTATTTGCTTCCCTTTGTCATTGCCTTTGTCTAGTTCTGACTCAGGATCAAAACATGCATATAATTCTGGTGCCTTTAGTTCGGCCACCAACAACTTTTTGGCTCGACACTCATTTGTGTTGTGAGTGTGGATGTTATGAAATTCACACCACTTCTCGGTGTCCTTCTTTGGATTTTTGGTGTTTTTCTATGTCACCCCGCTTTGGCCTCGCCCCTTGTTCTACGGTTTGGGGGCACCTTTCCCTGGCTTTGGATTCGCGGATCCCAAGTCTCTATTCTTCTGCTCAATTTTCGCAGCATAGCCATATTTCGTTCCAAGCGATGTAATGTTGAGGAACTCCATTTCCTCCTGAATGTGTATGTGCAAACAATTGCAGTACTTGAGCACCAAATGTCTCTTCAAATATATAATATCAAACTTTGTGCGTAGGGTATGGAACAAATTTGTCAGTTCGTGCACATCTTGATCCCTTTGTTGCCACAGTGTGGTCCATTGGATGCACTTGTTCTCATAGATCCCCATGATGTAATATTTTTCCTTGATGCCATCTTGGAATGAATTCCAAGTGGGTGTTGTCGAGAACAGAGAGGGTTCCCCCTCGTCCTTTTTCTCACAGTATGTTTCCCACCAGTCCTTGACATGGGGGGCAGCTTTGAGGAGTGAAAAAATAATCTTTTCACGGTTGGAGAAATCATGGACCTAGAAATAACCTTCTAGAAAATTCTACCATCTATCGATGGTGTTTGCATCTATCTGCCCTTCAAATATAGGAATGTAAAAGTTTACATGTACTTTGAAGGGAGTGGCGCATCCAGAGTGGTTTGGATGTAGATGCGACGTAGGTGGGTAGTCGTTGAAGGATCTGAGAAAATGTATCCATCATCGTGTTCCTTTGTTTCTCGAGGGCCTCCTCGAGCAATATTTTGATAGTATCTCTGGCTCCCTCATCTTTATTTCCTTCCGCCATGGGGGGTCATCCGGGTTTGCGAGGCTGATCTTGCAGGGGTGAAACCAAATCGAGCCTGAACTCCTTATACCCTGACCGCGTTGGGAACATGCAAAGAAAAACAGACAAAGAACGGACCGCTCTGATACCACTGATCTGAATTTATACATGAATGCAATAAAATACATAAATATACATAAACACAAAGATGCAGCAGAAATAATGCTTCATTTCATTAATATCAAATAACAGAAATATGCTTACAAACATAATGGAAATAAAATAGCTAGGGCGTTGGTAGCTTATCTCTGAGAAGAAATGTGGTGGCTACATGCCTCTGAACTGTGTTACAATGAGGCTTGAGGGCCTATTAGAAACAATGTAAAATCCAAAACGTCCAAAAACCTAACCTTAGGAGATGAAGCGCCAAAACTATGGGTCCCATTTGGGTAAATTGGTGTTTCAACTTCCCGGGGACGTAACTTTGGCATCTGATCTCCATTTGACGTTCTCAATAGCTCTTTAGAAATATATATTCGAGGATTGCAACTTTCAATGTGAGAAACATCAGTCCATGGACCCATGTTTCTCCCAGTTTTCCCAAAAAATGTCGTTTAGGGCCTCAAAACAGCTCCGGAAGTTCAGGACTCGAAAAACTGCTAAAACTAGTAAGTTGTGTTGAAACTGGAAAACTGAAAGAACTTATGGTGGAATTTAAAATGGAATAGGTGGGTAGCCACCAATATCCACTTGGATCATTAGGGCCCCAAAACGGCTCTGGAAGTGCAAGACCCGAAAACCTGCTAAAAATAGTAAGATATGTTGAAAGAGAAAAGTTGCAAGAATTGATGGCACGGGTCCAAATGGAATAGGTGGGTGGCCATCGATATCCACCTGGATCATTCTTCCCTCATTACGAAACAATGGTCCCCATTGCATTGAGATATTCCATGAGATGAGGCAAATTCTGTTGAACTGGGTATTAGATTTGTCAAAGATGTCATTGACCTGCGAGCGGACATGTTGGATGCGTTTCATAAATTTGGTTTCTTTATCAGCCTCAAATAGTACATATGTGGATTTTGTCTGTGTAGTCGCATGAGGTATGGCAACATCAGGTGGCAGCGCTTCGGGGGTCAGATCAATGGAGTGCTTGTCCTGACAGTGTAGAGGAACCTCTGTGAGTGAGGAGAAAATGTCCTCGTATTCCTCCATGACTTTTTCCATCTGCTGCAGCCACGTAGGGGAGCCCTATTTCGAGGTTCTGGCCACAATATTCTTCTTTCCCTGTGAGCCAGTTTTAAGGAAAATAAATTTCCTGGTTTGGGAAACAATCTTACTATGTTGTTTTGCAGTAGTCAAAGAGATGACAGGAGGCAGCACTACCTCCAGTATCCTTTCCCAAAGTAATAATAATAACACGATGATCCAGATTTATGTAGGAACGCAACAGAATACACATGTAACCATAAATACAAATATGCAGCGGAAATAACACTTCATTTCATTAATATCAAAGAACTGAAATTTTCTTACAAACAGAATAGAAATAAACTAGCTAGGGCGTTGGTAGCTTATCTCTGAGAAGAGATGTGGCAGCTACAGGCCTCTGAACTGAGTTACAATGAGGCTTGAGGGCCTATTTATTATTTAGAAATAATAGAAAACCATAAACATCCAAAACCCTAACCCTAGGAGATGAAGCACCAAAACTATGGGCCCTGTTTGGGTAAATTGGTGTTTCAACTTCCTGGGGACATAAATTTGGCATACGATCTCTGTTTTACGTGCACCATACCTCGTTAGAAATATCTATCCGAGGACTAAAAATTTTGATGTTAAAAGAAACAAACATGTCGCTCTTGATTTTCCCAAAAAACGTCGTTTAGGGCCTCAAAATGGCTCCGGAAATTCAGGACCCGAAAAACTGCTATAAATAGTAAGTTGTGCCGAAACTGAAAAATTGAAACAGAAAATGGTGGGGCCCCAAGTGGAATAGGTGGGTGGCCACCAAAATCCACCTGGATCATTCCTCCCCCCTTAGGAAGCAATGGTCCCCATTGCATTGAGTTCCTCATGAGATGAGGAAACTTCTGCTAAACTTGGTCCCTAGTGAACCACTTGCCTTGGTGCAGGTGTTGGCCAAATTTTACAACCCGATACATTTGGATCTTCTATTGGTGAGTGTTCTTGATTTTCACGTCCATGATACAATCTGTGGTGGCATGTTCCATGTAGTCTAGGTTTAACTCTGTTTTTGTGAGTTGTTCTGCAATGTCATAAGTGTCCAATAGAGGTGGGAAGTAGGGATGAAGGCAGTCCACATTGAATATTGGGTGCAGACCAAGGAATGGTGGAATATTAAGCTCAAAGGAATTTTTCCCTACCACCTTGGTGATGGTGTATGGCCCATATCAAAGCAAGCAAAGCTTGCGGTGGCGTCCAATGAGGTGCTCCTTCTGCAAATGTAGCCACACTTTGTCACCCACCTTGAAGTTGTGTGGTACCCGATGTTGATCATGTCGTTTCTTGTACTTAGCACTGGCTCTGTCCAATATGTCATGAACTTGTTGGCAGATGTGTTGAATGTGCTCGATGAAGTTGTTCGCTTTTTCAGCTTCGTATTGGACATGAGCCGAATCGGCCTGAGTAGGCGCAAATGGCATGGCTATGTCAATGGGACATATTGGCTGGAATCCCAAGCCCACCTGAAAGGGGTTGTGGCTGGTTCAGCTGTGGAGAGCTCGATTATAATTTTTTTGTACATAGGGGAGGCTCTCATCCCATGTGCGTGGATGCTTTGAATTGTACATGCGCAGAATGTGTACAATCATCCTGTTGACGACCTTTGTCTGGCCATTAGTTTGGGGATGGAAAGTTGTGGACTTGGTGAGCTTGGTGTCCAACATTGACCAGAGGTTGGAAAAAAATGTGCTGAGGAATCTACTATTGTGATCTGATATGATAAACTGTGGGATCCCAAAGT
Organism: Pinus albicaulis; assembly: GCA_034641835.2. Classification (NCBI taxonomy): domain Eukaryota; kingdom Viridiplantae; phylum Streptophyta; class Pinopsida; order Pinales; family Pinaceae; genus Pinus; species Pinus albicaulis. The sequence goes on from CM076579.1 coordinate 230,159,628, forward strand.
GCACCCACACTCATTAAAAGAAGAGTTTAGCGGTGGCTTCTGATGTGATATTCTTCATGCAGGCCACCATAATCACCATCTTCGAGAATCTTTCGACGACCATGAAAACACAGTCATTTCCATGCTTAGTAGAAGGAAGGCCTGACATGTAATCCATGGAGATGGATTCCCAAGGTCGACTAGGGGTAGGTAGCAGAGTATAGAGGCCTTGCTTCCTGATGGTCGGTTTGGCAATGGTGCAAGCAGTGCAAGATCTGATGTGCTTCCCGACATCTTGTCAAAGGTTCGGCCAATAGAAATAATTTTTCAGTACTGCCACTATTTTCTCGACCCTAAAATTCCCAGCGACTTGACTGTAGTATGCTTCCCATATAATATTCGCATGCTCGATTGAAGGAACACAAAGGTGGCCCAGGTGACAAAACAGTGCATATTGGAGGTGAAAATTTGGAACTCGCATACCCCCCAAGAGTGCCTTGTATGTGTGGTTAAATTCTGGATCGCTCTTGTAGAGAAGCGGCCAATCAGAAGTCTCGTGCCCACAAGAGTTGAGAACGGTGGTTAGTGCCACGATCGGTGGTCGGCTGAGGCAGCCTGCAACATTATTGGTGCTACCCTTCTTGTACTTGATGTTCAAATGAAATTGTTGTAGATATGTGGACCACCTCTGATGGTGATCGTTCTGCAACTACCCTTGTGTCTGTATGAACTGCAGGGGTCAGTGGTCTGTGTGGATGATTGTTTCCTTCCCCAAAATGTAATGCTTCCATTGTCGACAAGCTTGCACAATGGAATACATTTATTTTTCATAAGTGGGATACTTGTGAACTATGTCGGACAATGTCTCAATTGGATATGCCACTGGATGCCCCTGTTGAGTAAGAATTGCCCCAATAGCATAGTCATAGGCATATGTCTCGATCTCAAATGGTTGTTGCAATTTTGGTAATGTGAGCATTGGGGCAGAACAGAGGAAATGTTTCAATTCTGTGAACGCCTTTTGTTGAGATTCCGACCAAAATAATTTTTCTCTCGCTCCTCCCTTGGTGACTTGACTCAAGGGACAAGTGATATGAGAGAATCCCAACACGAACCTACAGTAGAAATTTGCAAGACCCAGAAAGCTGCGAAGCTCTGTTAGAGTGGTTTAGGCTAGCCATTCTCGAATCACTTGGATCTTGGTTGGATCCAAATGCACCCCCCTTTCATCAATAATATATCCTAGATATTGAACCTGTGTCATGCCAAAATTTCACTTCTCCAAATTGGCACACAACTTGTGTTGTCGTAGTGTTTGGAGGACTTGTGGGATGTGGTGGAGGTGCCCTTCCCAAGTCTGGCTGAAGATCAAAATGTCATCCAAGTACACTACTACAAATGAGTTGGTGAGTGGCCTCAAGATGTCGTCCATCAACCTCATGAAGTTTGCGGGAGCATTCGTCAACCCGAAAGGCATGACCAACCATTCGAAAAGGCCCTCCTTGGCTTCGAAGGCAGTCCTCCACACATAGGAGGGTTCAATGGGTACCTAGTGATACCCAGACTTCAAGTCGATCTCGCTGAAATATTTTGTACCTTCGATTTGGTCTAGAAGTTCATCAATCCGTGGGATCGGGTACCTATTCCAAACAGTGATCTTGTTTAGCGCCCGATAGTCAATACAGAGTCTCCAAGTCCCATCCTTCTTCTATACTAACACGATCAGGCTGCCATAAGGTGATGAACTTGGCCGGATGTGACCTTTCTACAACAGCTCCTGAATCTGCCTCTTGATTTCATCATTCTCCATAATAGAGCGCCGATAGATCAGTCTGTTGAGTAGCGGCGCACCTGGGGTCAGATCAATGGGGTGCTTGACCTGACAGTGCAGAGTCACCCCTGTGGGTGAGGTGAAAATCTCCCCATACTCCTCCACAACCTTTTCCATTTGTTTTTGTCGTGCAGAGGAGCCATGTCTGGAGGTCATGGCCACAGTCTTCTTCTTGCCCTAGGGGCAGATCATTAGGAAAACAAATTTCCTGGTTTGGGAAATTACCTTACTACATTGTTTTGTAGTAACCAAAGAGATAGTGGTAGGCAGTGGTACCTCTGGTATCTTGTACAGCTTATTTCCCAAGGTAACAATAACAGTGCGAGGTCGTGACTCATACATAGCATGTCGCTTCCACAAGTATGGTTGGCCTAATAATACATCAGAAACATCAATAGGAGCAATGTCACATAATACCTCATCCATGAAGGGCTTGATGCTATAGGGAAGGCAGAACTAATGGTTGACACAGAGATCCCGTTCTTGGTGAGCCACCCAATGGTGTATGGTTGTGGGTGCGTTGTGGTCGGCAAGCCCAACTGCTTCACGACATCTATTGAAATGAGGTTCTTTTGGCTCCGATTGTCGATAATGAATTGTAGCGGGGAACCATTTACCCACATCTAGGAGTGGAAGAGACGTTCTACCTCCTCTGGATCTTCTGGTTCCTCCTTCTGGATCTTTGCAGTGGCAACAGTGGTGTTGGGCTCTGCATCAATAATCTATTTCCCTTTGTCATTCCCCTTTTCATGTTATGATTTAGAGTCGGATCATGCATCTTATTTAGAAGCCCTCATCTCAGCCATGAGCGACTACTTGGCCTGACACTCACTTGTGTTGTGAGTGGAGCTCTTATGGAACTCACACCACTTTCTCGTGTCCTTTCGCTTCCTGGTGTTGTTCTTTGCTTATGGCTTTGGCAGGTTATCTTGGGCCACCATGCCTTGGATTTTTCGTTTGTTCTGTAGTTTGGGGGCACCTTTCCCTTTCTTTTGATTCGCGGATCCAAAGTCTCGCTTCTTCTGCTTGAATTTCTGCTCAATCTTGGCAGCATTTCAATATGCCATACCAAGCGAGGAGATGTTGAGGAATTCCATTTCCTCCTGAATGTATCTATGTAAACAACTGTGATACTTTAGCACCAAAATTTTCTCCGAAACTTTGATACCCAACTTTGTGCGCAGGGTATGGAACAGATTCGTCAGCTCATGCACATCTTAATCCCTTTGTTGCCGCAGCATGGTCCATTGTATGTACTTATCCTCATATCTCCCCACGGGATAATATTGTTCCTTGATGGCATCTTGAAAATAATTCCAAGTGGGTACGGCTAAGAATAGAGAGGGTTATATCTCATCCTTTTTCTCACAGTAGGTTTGCCACCAGTCCTTGACATGGGGGGTAGCTTTGAGGAGTGAAAAACTAATCTTCTGCCAGTTGGACAAGCCATGAACCGAGAAATATCCTTCTAATAGATTCAACCATCTATCTACGACATCTGCATCTATTTGACCCTCAAATATGGGAATGTCAAAGTTTACTTGTACCTTAAAGGGAGTCGTGCCTCCAGAGTGGTTGTTGGATGCAGATGCGCAGCCGGTGGGCAGTCGTTGAAGGATCTGGGAAAAGTTATACATCATCGCGTTCCTTCGTTTTTCAATGACCTCCTCAAGCAATATTTTGATAGGATCTCCTGCTCCCTCATATTTATTTTCGTCCCCCATCAGCAGTCGTCAGGGTTTGCGAGGCTGATCTTGCAAAGGTTTAACCAGATCGAGCCCCAACTCCTTATACCCTAACCTCGTTGGGGACATGCAAAAAAGGATCGAGAAAAAGCAGACCGCTCTGATACCACTGATCCAAATTTATGCAGGAATGTAACAGAATACACATGTAACCATAAATACAAATATGCAGTGGAATTAACACTTCATTTCATTAATATCAAAGAACTAAAATTTGCTTACAAACATAATAGAAATAAACTAGCTAGGGCATTGGTAGCTTATCTCTGAGAAGAGATGTGGAAGCTACAGGCCTCTGAACTAAGTTACAATGAGGCTTGAGGGCCTATTTATTATTTAGAAACAATGAAAAACCCTAAACATCCAAAACCCTAACCCTACGAGATGAAGTGCCAAAAGTATGGGCCCCAATTCGGTAAATTGGTGTTTCAACTTCCCGGGGACGTAAATTTGGCATACGATCTCTGTTTGATGTGCACCATACCTCGTTAGAAAGATCTATTCGAGGAATACAAATTTTGATGTGAGAAAACTAGCTCATGTCGTTCTCGGTTTTCCCAAGAAACATCGTTTAGGGCCTCAAAAAAGCTCTGAAAGTTCAGGACCCGAAAAACTGCCAAAAATAGTAAGTTGTACCGAAACTGAAAAACTAAAAGAGACAATGGTGGGGCCCCAAGTGGAATAGGTGGGCGGACACCAATATCCACCTGGATCACACGAGGCCTAGACTCATACATATCATGTCGCCTCCAAAAGTATGGTTGGCCAAATAATACATCAGCTACATCAAGAGGAGCAACATCACAGAATACCTCATCAATGAATGGCTTGATACTGTACGGAAGGCAGCACTGCTGGTGGACGTGAAGATCTCTCCCTGGGTGAAGCCACCCAATTGTATACAGTTGCGGTTGTGTTATGGTTGATAGGCTGAGCCGCTCCATTACATCTGCTAAAATGAGGTTCTTTTGGCTTCCGCTATTGACAAGGAATTGTAGTGGAGATACATTCACCCACATCTGCGAATGGAAGAGGTGCTCCCCCTCCTCTGGATCCTCGGGATCCTCCCTCTAGATCTTGGTGGTGGCAAAAATGGCACTGGGATCCGCATCAATTATCTGCTTCCCTTTGTCATTTCCTTTGTCTAATTTTGACTCAGGATCAAAACATGCATCTGATTCGGGTGCCTCTAGTTCGGCCACCGACGATTGTTTGGCCTGACACTCGTTTGTGCTGTGAGTGGGGCTGTTATCGAATTCACACCACTTCCACGTGTCCTTCTTTGGATTTGTGGTTTTGTTCTAAGTCACCTCACTTTGGCCTTACCCCTTGTTCTATAGTTCAGGGGCGCCTTTCCCTGGCTTCAGATTCGCGGATCCAAATTCTCACTTCTTCTCCTTAAATTTCTGCTCGATCTTCGTGGCATAACGATATGTCATGCCAAGCGATGTAATTTCGAGGAAATCCATTTACTCCTGAATGTGTCTGTGCATACATTTGAAGTACTTGAGCACCAAATGTCTCTCTGAATCTTTAATACCCAACTTTGTGCACAGGGTAATGAAAAAATTTGTCAATTCGTGCACATCTTGATCCCTTTGCTACCGCAACATGGTCCATTGGATGTACTTGTCCTCATATCTCCCCACGGGGTAATAGTGTTCCTTGATGCCATCTCAGAATGAATTCTAAGTGGGTGCAGCAGAGAATAGAGAGGGTTCCCCCTTATCTTTTTTCTCACAGTACGTTTCTCACCAGTCCTTGACATGGGGGGCGGCTTTGAGGAGTGCAAAAATAATCTTTTCTTGGTCGAAGAAATCATGGACTGAGAAATACCCTTATATAAAATTCAATCATCTATCAATGGCGTCTACATGTATCTGGACTTCAAATACATGAATGTCAAAGTTTACCTATACCTTGAATGGAGTGGTGCCTCCAGAGTGGCTGTTTGATGCAGATGCGTCGTAGGTTGGCAGTCGTTGAAGGATCTGAGCAAAGTTATCCATCATCGCGTTCCTTTGTTTCTCAAGGGCCTCCTCGAGCAAGATTTTTATAGGATCTCTTGCTCTCTCATCTTTCTTTCCTTCCGCCATGGGAGGTCGTTAAGGTTTGCGAGGCTGATCTTGCAGGGGTGCAACTAGATCAAGCCCAAACTCCTTATACCCTGACCGCGTTGGGGACATGCAAAGAAAAACAAAGAAAGAGCAGACTGCTTTGATACCACTGATCCGGATTTCTGCAGGAACGCAACAAAATACAAAAATAGACATAAACACAAAGATGCAGCAAAAATAATGGTTCATTTCATTAATATAAAATAACAAAAATATGCTTACAGACATAATGGAAATAAAATAGCTAGGGCACTGGTAGCTTATATCTTAGAAGAGATGTGGCATCTACATGCCTCTGAACTGTGTTACAATGAGGCTCTATGGCCTATTTATTATTGAGAAACAATGTAAAATCTGAAACTTCCAAAAACCTAACCCTAGGAGATGAAGCGCCAAAATTGTGGGTCTCGTTTGGGTAAATTGGTCTTTCAACTTCCCGGGGACGTAACTTTGGAATCTCATCTTTGTTTGATGCGCTCAATAGCTTGTTAGAAATATATATCTGACAATTACAACTTTTTATGTGAGCAACATCGGTCCATGGACCCATTTTGCTCCCGAGTCTCCCAAAAAATGTCGTTTAGGGCCTCAAAATGGCTTCGGAAGTTCAGGACCCGAAAAATTGCTAAAATAGTAAGTTGTGATTAAACTGAAAAATTGAAAGAAATAATGGTGGCATTTCAAATGGAATAGGTGGGCGGCCACCAATATCCACATGGATCAGTAGGGCCCCAAAACAGCTCCGAGAGTGCAAGACCCGAAAACCTACTAAAAATAGTAAGTTGTGCTAAAAGTGAAAAGCTGCAAGAATTGATGGTGCGGGTACAAATGGAATAGGTGGGTGGCCATTGATATCCACTTGGATCACACAGGGACATCATCAGCATACAAAGGTAGAATATCAAAGAGACAGAGGCAAGCATGAGGATATGCTTGAGACTCAGCAAGGGGGAGATGTCGGCCCTCAGTTTTGACCATTTTTGCCATGCATAATCCATATATCCATCATCATTTACCATCATAATATGGTTATATTTGCAATATTTTTGCCTATTATGATACATTTAGCTAAATTAATTAAGTCTTTTAAATTTTATAATTTTTAAGAAAAATTGGGTGTTTACTAGCACAGAATTTCTCGTAATGGCTCCATTGAAGTCGTATGTGCAGGACACCTGGGTGAAAACTGAAGATATATTCAAGAAGAAATTGGAACCAAGGATGGACATACTCCTATTGGTACATTCCAATTGAGTCGAACAGGCCTGGTCAACGTTAGTCAAACTTGACCAGTCATACAAAAATCCCTAACTAAAAGGGGCAATTTTGTGATTTAGTGGGATTCTACCATATTTTGTGCAACCAAAAGGATGATTTTTACCTTATTAAATATATTAGGACTCTTATAGGCTGTTACAGCTATTTTAGCTTATTTTTTTATATTTTTGGCTTATTTAAGCACAACCATTCCACACTTATGAACATGTATTATTACTATTGAGTCTTATCTATTTTTTAATATAATTTGAATAATTTTCCTTATACTTCTTGTTTTTCTTGCTGCGAGAGGTGATTGTTGATCTGCAGTAGCTGATAATCTTCAAGTGTGCTAAGTAAAGGGTGGAGAGACCCCATTCCAAGCTAAGTGCACTATAGTGTATTTTTGTGCATAATTGTGAATATCTTATATTGTTAAACATTTCTTTTTCTTGTGAATACTTTTATGAGTAGATTCATTGTATGTCATGATTACTTATGTTTATGAAATGATTTCCTTTCATTAATTGGTTTAAGTAGGGACGGACAACCCAAGGCATTTAAGTTAGATACTCTTAGGAATTGATCATTGAATTGGAAATTGTGTTTATTCATTTACTACTTTCTTAATTTGATTATGTTATGCTTTATGGTGGAATTAATCTTATTGGAATAGGCACAATGAGGAAGGAAAGCCAAGGCATCTAAGTTAGGGTCACTTTCTTGTTGGCTATGATCCATAAATATTCATTTCACTCTTTCTTCTAGATCAAAATTTTAGTGTTTTCTTTTCAGAAATTTATTTTTGTAATATGCATTTCCATTATCTTCACATAAACAACTACTTCCTACATTAGCTTAATCTAAGATCCCTATACCTTGGTGTGCTTCTAAGTTCACCAACCTGGATTGATAAGTAAAATAGATGCTCTAATTTAACCCAATAAATTAGACCAACACATGCCTCATATAGTGCATCGTAGGCCATAATTCATCTAAATCATGAATTGACATCAAAGTTCTGAAAGGAAATTTGATTGTTATCAATTATAATGGCATTCATTTATAATTCATCTTCATAAATATGGCTAGTATTGATTTTCTTGATCTACAGTCAGAAAAGACTATTACAATATCAGTCACTATAAACCATATCCATAATTCTTAAATTCCCACTCGATGTAGTCCAATTCATAGGGTTTTGTTTCATGATTGTTACGTTTGGCTCACTTTAGAAATCGATATCAACATATTATTTTATTAATATCCTAATCCTGATTCTATTTATATTTATGTAATGATAAATGACACATTTATTTTATTGCGTTGGTTTACTTCTTATTCAAGGCAATGTTATTTTCCATGTTAGTCCAACCCTAATTTCGATTTTGGAGGCAGATCTCAATAAATTTATACATAAACACGAAATAATGTTTTGTTACAAAATAGAAAACATAAGGCTTAATCTTATGATTAACTAAATCTCTCCTACTAGTAAATGTAAGTTTTTTTGGCATTTATTCGGTGAATCAATGTGTAATCAATACATTGTTTGAGTGCTTCATAGCATTTACTTTGTTATCTTGTTTCATTACTAGCCAATGTTTTACTATCAAAATAGAATTAGTGAATATTGGTATTCACATTTCTGGAATACTAAGTGCATTAGTTATTTCACATTTTTGAATTGAACACTTATTATCTAATATTCAATAAAGTGTGCTTTTAATCTGTGTGAGGAAGAAGTGTGTTGTGGGAGAACGAGTGACGGAACACAAAATTTCCTCCAAAATTTTCCACACTTCCAAATATATTCTCCCTCTGCACACTTCCCTTCCGCAAAATACTACACATTAATCAATTAATTAGTAGTTTTGGCTTGTTAAAGTTTGGGGAATGAATATTTTGGTTTATGTGTATATTGGATGCGGAGTAAGGGAACATGATTAATTGTCTTTACAACCCAATTTCGTAACTTGACTCGATATGGTAGAAAGATTTTAATTTTTTTAGTATGCAGAATAACGGAGCACATTATGCATCTATGCATGCATTTCCCTTCGACACATTACTGTTTTTACCAGGAAATACATGGGTACTTTAATTTTCTACCGATTCAAGTTAGGCTAGAAACTAGCATTTTAAAACTAATCTTAGGTTTTTTAATCTTTTAAATTAATATATATTTTAAATTTTTAGTGTGCAAAGCAAAGGATGTGCAGAAGAGGCATATATCATGAGAAACTTTGTTCTCCTATTTCCGCATGTGTGCATACATCCCCCCTCAGCATAGTGCAAAAGCTCATATTTCACATTTTTTGACTTAGAAATTTTGACATTTCGCAACAAAAATTTGGTGAAATGTCACGTAAACTCAACCAACCTATCGCGGTGCAGATCACCACATATTTAAAAATTAATTAAGGCCTAACTCTAGTGTAAACAAGGCATCGTTTGAATGCTTAATAGCATTTATTCTAAAACATTATGTAATGTTCATTGGTTCTAGTATCCATTTTAGAAAGTTGAAACAATCTGCGAAGAGGGATATGTGTAGGAGAACCCTTATTCTCCCACATATGCACCTCTGCACAAGCTCTCCCTCGATGTACTTCTTCTACACATTGTAAAATGTCAAATTTCAGGGTATTTCGCACACATTTCTCAATCGGCGGCAAATTTTTGGCGAAATGTCACATAAGCTCAATCAACTTCCCGCATTGTAGAGTAGCGTATATTAAAACATTAATTAAGGATTAATCCTACGATTAACGAAGTTCATAACTTTGAAACTAATTTTAAATTGGCATTTTAAAACTAGTTTCATAACTTGAATCTGTAGAATTGAAAGCATTTAAATTTTTAGTGTGCAAAATAAAGGATTTGCAAAAGAGACATATGCACAGGCGAACCTTTATCTGTATACTTCGGCGCCTCCACGCATATTATCCCTTTGTACACTTCTTCCACATATTACAAAAAAGTCAATTCTCATGTTATTTGACATTCATATTTTAATATTCCACAATAATATTTTGGAGAAATTTCACATAAACTCGACCAAGATCTTGTCACAAAGATCACTGCATATTAAAAGAATAATTGAGGCTTAATCGTACGATTAAAAAAAGTTCTTATATTGATAAATATAATGATTTTCGACATTTTTTCAATAAATTGATGCATAATCAGAACATCGTTCAAGTGCTTAACAACATTTACTCTTACTAGATTGAAAAAATGTGCAAAAGAGCACTATGTGGGCGAGAAATTTTATTTCCCCACATCCTCACCTCTACACATATTTCCCCTCCATACACTTCTTTTTCACACTGCAAATCATCAATTTTAATGTTATTTGATACACATATTTTCTCGTTCCATGGAAACATTTTAATGAAATGTCACATAAACTCAATCAACTTCCCACATCATGGATTAGCGTATATTAAAAAACTAATTAAGGATTAATGTTATGATTGGTAAAATAAATTAATCAATCACTTTACCTCTGCACATAGTCACATGCCTTGATTCTTCTATATCACATTAATAAGTTACTCTAATTATTTAATTAAGGTGAATTGTGGCTCTATGTTTGTGTTTCATGTATGTAACTCGTAATATGTATTATTTTTTTCCAACATATAGAATATTATGAGTTGATGTGAATCTCAGGTTTTGATTTATGCAAAAATATTACATTGTCGAGAACAACTTGACAAAATCTTACCAGCCTCACTCTTACCAGTAGGTAATTAGTAAAAAAACATTACAAATTGAAAAAAATTGCTTCACTTCCCAAAAATGAAAAGGAACATAGAACCATAAAACTTTCAGGATTAGTACACAACCAGGAGCCGTTAACTATGAGGGGTAGTTACCGAACAATATTCTCTGGTCTTGGACTATGTGACGATGGAGGGTAAAACACATAGTGTACAAGTTTCTCCATGTGATCCAATCTACCTAAAAAGCGGTCTAGTTTTTCCTTTTGATGTCGCTCACCGCTTTGTAGATTCGTTAATTTGTCTTGTATCTACCACTAGTTGTGTGGATATCATTCATGAATAATATTATCATATTTTGATCATCATGTATGTCTCTTACAAGCTATTAGAGAATAATTTTCAGATATCTAAGATGATTGCCAAAGTTTTGTTAATCAGATGCAAGGTCATTCAAATCATTTCTATTGACAGGGTTGGGATATATAGCCTCACCATGACCAATGCTCTCCAAGTGATGTTGGCTTGACTCTGCTTGTTCACCAACTCCATGCCCTGCTCTGCCTCGTTGATGTGGCATCTTTTGTTTCACTATAAAACAAAAAATACTCAAATACAAGAACGTTATGGATGGGCTAAACTAAAAAAACTTTTCATGTCAAAAAAAACACCAACCGAGCCTAGAACAACAACAACCCACCTAGTCTTGTAGTGCAATGAACCAGGACATAGTCCCAAAATAAACTATCTAAATGAATAGTTGCATACTGCAAAAGAAAATATACAAAACCCCTAAGAAGCTAGTCATAATAGAGACACAACCATAAAATTAATCTCCTGGAACTGCCCACTCAGGTCAGACCTTCAAAATGAAAACAAGAAAAAAAATATGAAAATCATTATACGACCCAATAATAATAAGGAATAGTCAAACGACCCAATTTAAAAAAAAAAAATTACAACAATAGTGATCAAATAAAACCAAAGCATAGAACTGTCTTTCCTTACCTCATTATCAAACTAGGAATCTGGAAGAGGTTTGTTGTGCAGTTCTCAGCATGCCCTCCGATGAAGAAAAAATAGAATTTTATCAGACTTACCGAATAAATAACTTTTAATTCCCATGAGTAACATGTATCGATATACGAGGAGAGATTTTTTGATGCGCGCGCAAACAGATCTTCCACTGGGTAGGTTAACGAACTCTGCAAAGCCACAGCTGCCGCCATGGGTGAGCCTAGGGGTGGGGAGCCCTCTCCCACCCCTCCGTCATCTTCTGAAGAAGCCTTTCGCCAACTGTTATCGCTGAAAGGGAAGAATCGAACTTCCACTGATGTCCCAAAGTTCATAAAAAAGCTGGAGAAAATTCCTGAAATTGCGCTGCCAGAGGAACAACCGATAAAAATCGCCCTAGCCCTGGCTGACAGAGGGTTGGTTGGGCAATTTATGGGTCGTTGGCCATCTTCAGAAACAACTAATGACTGGATTCAACGCAACTGGAGACCCCAGCTGAAGAACAATTTGATCTGTTATGCGGTTAGAAGAGGCTTTTTCATCTTCGAATTCACCACCAAAGAGGATCGTGATCTGGTATTCAGAAATGGTCCGTATTTCATGGGAAATCAGGGTTTGTATCTTAATAAATGGACTCCTGATTTCGATCCTTCAGTCGACGTCCCCGAGGAGGTCCCAGTCTGGGTCTGTCTCCCCAACCTCCCGATTCATTGCTGGAGCTTTCACTCCCTGCAGAAGATTGGAAATGGGCTGGGCCGATTCATAGACAAAGCAGATAACAAGGGCCAATACACCTATGCAAGAATCTGTGTGGAAGTCGACTTAGAAGCTGGTTTTCCTGAGGTGGTAAAACTTACAGTCGGAGACTGGCATCATTTCCAAAAGCTGGACTACGAGCAACAGCCCTTCAAATGCAGAACCTGTCACGAACATGGTCACTTCCAACGGAATTTCCCTAAAGCCCCAACAGTGGACAAGGGAGAAGAAGAAGGATGGAAAGAAATCAAAAAGGGCAAGGCTATCCCAAGGCTAGCTGAGAAAAATAAAAATTTTGGGCCATTGGGGAAGCCCCAGTCTAAACCAATGGCCAAAGAAGCTCCAAAAGTAGGCTCCTCCTCAGGTGAAAAGGTGGATTCCATTGGGACCCAAGAAGAACCAGAAGACTTGTCGAAGAAGGTGAAGGAAATTGGTGAAGAAACAATCATCCTCCCAGTAGACGATGTCCAAGGAGGAAATGAAGGCAACGAAGAGCACATCAGTCTTGCCTCCGAATCTAAGGGAGAATCAGAAGAGAGAGACTCTGAATCAGATAGCACGCAAGTCACCCCTATCAAGTCGGCCAGGGGTCAAAAATCCAAGAAAAAGCAGAGAGAGGAAAAAACTTATCTGGACGTACTTCAAGGCTCCCAGAAAACTCTCAAAGGGATGATGAATACGAGATCCGGACGCAAGCATGGCAAGGCTCCAAAGGGAGCCACAACCTCTCAAGCAGGTAAATAATGAAATACGTCTCCTAGAACTGTCGAGGACTAGGCAACAGGCTGAAAGAAGAAGCCCTGAAAGATATTGTGAAGATAAATTCGCCTGAAATCCTTCTCATCTAGGAGATGAAGTTGGAGGATCATCTCCTCCTCCAAGCCAGCAAAACTTTCTGGAATAAAGGCCAAGGGAGAGATGTCAGTGCTAGAGGCGCCTCTGGTGGGATTGCCTCCTTCTGGGACAGCTCCATTTATGACCTGATTTATGAAGAATGCAGTCCCCATTGTCTTTTCACCAAACTCCTCCATAAATATTCTGGCCAACAAGTATGTTCAATCTATATGCTCCGGTCTTACCAGTTGAGAAAAAAATTTGTTGGGAATCGCTTCAGTCCTATCTTTTATTGCACAACCCAGAAAACATCATTATTGCAGGTGACCTGAATGTTACGCTAGTTGTAGAAGAGAAAAAGGGTGGCTCCCTGGTTAGGGACCCAACCAGAGAATGGGTTGAAGACCTAATGTTGGGCTGGGATCTGGAGGATATCAAGCCCACAACTGGGAAATTCACCTGGTCCAACAAAAGGATTGGCCCCGACCATATTGCTACTCGTTTGGACAGATTCCTCGTCCAAACCTCTTTCTTGACCTGTTGTCTAATGGCCACCTCTAAAATCTTGCCAAACTACACTTCTGACCATAAACCCATCCTTCTTGAGCTCTCCCTGGATGGCAACCTTGGCCCCATTCCCTTTAGATTTAGTCCTTTGTGGCTTAAGCAAGATGGGTTCCAAGAGGTGGTCTCAGAGGCCTGGAACCGGCAAGTTCATGGTTCCCCATTCTTTTTGTGGGAAGAAAAGCTGAGGGGCCTTAAAAGAGGGCTCAAGGAGTGGGCTTGAAGGTTGAAAACTCCCTTATCCAAAAGACAGGAGGCCCTTGACAGCCTTGATGTCCATCAATTATCAATGGAAAAAACTGCTGTAACTCAAGACCTCCTTCAAAAAGAAGTTGAACTGCAAAAATACTTACACGAAGCAAGTAGGGAAGAAGAAGAGCTCTGGAGACAAAAGTCCAGAAATCTCTGGTTACTTTTCGGAGACAAAAATAGTAGTTTCTTCCACAAGCAAGCTGAAGCACGCAAGCATTTCAAAACAGTTAATGAAATTTAGCACCAAAACATTGCGGTTAAATATTTCAAAGGCATAAAGCGGAGCCTACTCTTTCTTCAAATATCTCTACTCTGCCCCTGGAGACCCTCCTATCGATCCTCATGCCTATCTGTTTGGTCTAATCCCTCACAGTATTCAAGAGTCTGATAATACTATGTTGTCTACTCCGATCAGCATGAATGAGCTTAAAAAAGCATTGGATAGCATGGATCCGGATAAAGCACCGGGCCCTGATGGGTTCACTGTAAGGTTTTATCTGTCCTGTTGGGCCACAATCAAAGTCGATCTGCTGATAATGGTCAGGAAATCGCAGGCTTGTGCCAAGATTGGAGGCAGCATCAACTCGGCCTTTCTTGCCTTGATCCTGAAAGCGAAAGGCGCCTCTGATTTCAACAGATTCTGTCCCATCTCTTTGTGTAACACTAGTTATAAGCTGGTTACCAAAATCATTGCCAGTCGCCTCAAGAAAATTCTTTCGGTCATCATCCCTGAAAACCCAGGAGGATTCATCAAAGGGAGGAAGATTCTGGACAATATTGTGCTGGTGCACGAAGCAGTTCACTCAAGCTGCCTTCGGAAAGAAAAAGGTATGGTGATTAAGCTCGATTTGGCAAACGCCTTTGATAGAGTGAGGCATGATTTCCTGTTTACTGTGATGAAGAAAATGGGCTTCTCATCAGCCATCATAAATTGGGTAAAAGCTTGCATAGCCTCCCCTTGGATCGCGCTGTTGGTTAATGGTCGATCTATTGACTTCTTCCAAGCCTCAAGGAGACTAAGACAAGGTTGCCCTTTGTCCCCACTCCTTTACGCTATCCAAGCTTCAGTGCTCAGCTTTCAGCTTGACTTCTGTCAACAGATCCAATCCCTGCCTGGCCTTAGAATGGCTCACAATGTTAAAGACATAAACCATGCCCAGTTTGCTGATGACACTTTACTGCTTGGAGGAGCGAGTAAAAATTCTGTAAGGTCCTTCAAGAAGGAGCTGGACATTTATAAGGAGGTTTCGAGCAACAAGATAAACTATCTTAAAATCACAATCTATAGCTGGAATTGCTCGTCTAAGAAAATGGCAGACATAGCAAGGCTTTTAGAAATGGAAGGATCCCGGACTTGGGAATCATTTAAATACCTTTGGATTCCAATCTTTAAGTCCAGTCCTAAAACAGCCCACTAGCTACCTCTGCTAGAAAAATTAAAGCTCAGAATTCAAGCTTGGGGAGCCTCAAGGTTGAATAATGCTGGGAAAGTTATCCTCATAAAATCTGTTCTCACAAGTCTGCCATTATATCAGCATTCCATTCTCCTTGGCCCTAAAGCCTTCTTAAGTAAAATGGACGGCCTTTTGAGAAGATTTTTGTGGGAAGGGGGGAAAAACAATGAAAGAAGGCTTCATTTGGTAAGCTGGGAAACTCTTAAGATGCCCTTTTTGGAAGGAGGTCTTCAACTACTCGATCTAGCAGCTCAAAATCTGGCTCTGGGCTCCAAGCTCCTTTGGAACATAGTCTCTGGGAAACCTAGTTGGAGTAAGAGAGTCCTGTGGAAAAAATATTTTCATGGGCAGCGCCTGAGATGCTTGGAACATCCTCCAAGAACTTCTAAAGGTTCCCCTATTTTCAAACTTTGCCTCAAAGCAATGGAGCATTTTACCAGCAAACTTTATTGGATCCCAGGTAATGGGAAAAAAATAAGAATCTGGGATGATTCGATTCTTGGCGATCAGCCTTTGAACCAAATGGAAGACCTCGCAAATATAAAAGCTTGGCTTCAGGCTTGCAATATGAAAACCTTCTGGGACATCTCCATTTGGACGGAGGATGATAGGAGACTATGGGAAAGCTGGAATCTGGGGGAAATCCCTCATTGGCTGGAGGGAGAAGCCTCGTTACTGCTGGATGTGCTTCAAGGAAAATCACCATCAAAGGCTACTACCAAATACAAAAGGGGGCGGGGCTCATACTCAGCATCAGAAGATTACAAAAATAGCATGGTTGTCCCTAATGTTCCTCCGGATCCAGCCCAATGGAAATTTGTATGGTCCTTCCCCTCCCTTCCCAAAGTTGACTTCTTCTACTAGACGTTAACGCATAAAAGAATCCTCACCAGAGATAACCTTCGAAGACGTGGAATGGAAGGGCCCTCCAGGTGCCCATTATGTGTGTCGGATGAAGAAACGGCTGATCACATGTTGTTAAAGTGTCCTTCACTCATGAAGTATGGAGGGGTGTCCTGATGCTAGAATCTGACAATATTGAACTTCCTGGCAATATTCCAAATCTCCTCCGTAATTGGACCAATTCATCTCCGTTCTGTCTATCCAAAAAAACACTTCTAAAAACCAGTTGGATGTGCATTCCCAAATTCATCTGCTGGAAGCTATGGCTGGAGAGGAACAATAGAATATTCAGAGATGAGAGTTGTAATCCTGCAAGAGTGATCACTAAAGTCAGAGCCTTATTGTGGGAGGCTCTTGAAGCCAATAGTGCCCTAAGAAACGAAAGGGATCTGGACAGCAAGGAGGTTCTTTGGCTTAAAGAGTTGGTCCCAAACCTTAAGGACAGTCCCATTCCCCCTACAATTGCCCATTCTAATTGGGAAATTCGTCTAGAGGAGCAGGAGTTCATTAAGTGGAGGTCTGCTCTGAATGAACATTGTCTTTTCTTCGACGGGGCCTCCAAAGGTAACCCTGGAGCAGCGGGAGGCGGAGGGGTTCTCTTGTGTCCTGGTGGCTCTGCAGTGTTGCGTTTTGCTTGGGGTTTGGGCAAGGAAACTAACAACAGAGCGGAGCTCTCGCTCTATGGCAAGGTCTAAAGCTCGCGATTAAGGGGAACTACCTATCCATCTCTGTCTTTGGTGACTCAAGGCTAATTATCCAGGCTATGAATTCCCACAAGAATCATTCTCAGGTTCTTTTAGCCTCCATTCTCCAAAAAATCAAACTTTTCCTGCCCCAAGTTCCACAAAATCACATTCTACCATATTCTCAGGAAGTTAAATTCTCAGGTAGACCTGGAGGCCAATATTGGCTCTTCCCCGAGTAGAAGATCTCTAGCAGTTAACAATGTTGACTCATTCTGCAGCATCCCATAATCCTTCTGATTACTGGGATTCCTCTCCTTTGGGCTCTCCCCTGCTTCATTGTTCTATCTGCTCACTTCAGGATCGGCCCATCTTGAGCGACCAGTTGCTAATGTTCATGGACTCTGCTTTGAAGTCTCAGTCAAATCGCTTTCCCACAATTTCGACCTTTGCCCTCTGTCATAGCACTCTGAGGGGAGATTCCTGGGCAAACCTTAACTTCAGTATCTTCGATTGTAGCAGTTAAGTATGGACAGTTCTACATAAAGGGTCTGCAGCAGTCCGAAGGGAGGATTCTCCTCTAGGCATCCTTAGAAGCATCACTGCGAATCTTCAAATTCTAACAGAGGAAAATCATGATACCTCTCCTTTTCAAATTCCAGCGCTCTTTCATGCTCCCGCTGACATAATCAGTATAATTCTTCTTGTTGATCTCTCCAGCGTGAGGCGCTCCCTTCTTGGCGTTTTCAATCCCTGCAACAATGAAAGCTGTCTCAACAGTTGTAACCCGGATTGCGCTCTCAGACACAGCAGTTCTGTATACGCCCACGGCAGCTAGTTTGCCGCCTTTTAACTAAACTATAACCGTTGTTGTCAAAAAAAAAACATGTATCGATATACCTATTTTTAATTCATTGTTTATAGCCTACGTCAATGTAGATCACCATTGATTTAGTTATTGTCATACTCCAGGTGAAAAAAAAAAAATTCCTATCTTTCCATAAACCAAAAAAAAAAACCTAATTTTAAAATATTTTCCCTAATTTAATTTACGTATTCCTCAGAGGTTGCAAAACAATTTTAAAATAGGAAAAAAAAAATTTACATGATTAGTAGCTCTAGAGACTCTGACAATGGCCATGATGATTTCCATGATTGATTTGCAAATTTCCTCAATCTAACGATGAAATCTTGATTTGCAAAAATATGTGGTTCTCGTACATTGCAGGGGGCCACAATTGTAATTATGCTACTTTCCTAAAACTCTACTCTCTGATGCAAATTATTTCGTTAATTGGTGGCAATTCGATTAGGACCCACACTATTGCTTTTCAAAGTAAATGCACAAGTCTCAAGGTTATCAAATTGAATTGTAATCAAAATCAAGAATGTGTGTCGAAAAAAGAATGTGCATAAGAGGATGTATATATGGGAGAATGGATGTACGAAGAGTAACAAAAGCTTTGGAAAATAAAACTACAGAAATAATCAAGAAATCAAAAATTGCTCGAATAGTTTAACTTATTTTTTCATTTTAAATGTTTACATATTTGGTTATGCAGAATAAAGGATGTGAAAAATCGCAGGTATGTGAGGGAAAACCGTTGTGGGATAAATAGCATACGAGAACGTAACATGATTATCTAAGCATGCGCTCTGGATATATCTATTATCTACTAATATTGTATAAATAGTAAACAGGCATATGATATTTTATGAACTTTCTAATGTTATGTAAATGAGATGAAAATTTAAACTGAATGTCTAATTTTTTATGTTTGCACATATTATGCCTCCGCACACTTTGTCCACATACCTCCAAACCGCACAACACTTCTTAACGTTAATTCCCACGTTATTTTACACAAATATTTCCTTGTTGCGTGAGAACATTTTATTGTTATTTCCAGGTGCATATTAGTTGAGGATTTAAGTTAGGTATTTTGAAATATATGCAATTATCACTATGAATATTATAGATAGACAAAAATAAAAACTACTCAATATTGACATATAGTTCAATAATAATAATTGAATTGATATCTGGGGATGCAGGAGCGGGAGGGATTATTTTTCAGCACAATGAAGAAAGGGAGATTCAGTATGCTTGGGGATTTGGGATTTCAACTAACAATCAGGTTGAATTTTTAGCATTGTGGGAGAGGCTAAACTTAGCAATATCAAGGGGCATTAGACATTTATTGGTCTTTGGAGATTCGGTGGTTGTAATCCAAAAGGTGTGTAAGCTCAAAGAGGCCTCCAATACAATTCAAGCTCATGTACTTCACAGAAAAAGCCTTCAACTCAAAAAAATTGAAAGATTTGATATTTTCCATTTAAATCAACATGGTGGAAGATGTATAAATATCTAAATATATTTAAATGATCTTTTAATGTACTAAAACAAAATATTGAATCAATTCTACAAATTTGTGAAAACCAAATACGATTGATAATCACATGAACAAGAAAGAGAAATAATATCAATTGCACAACACAAATATGTATATGGGGAAAGCCTTAGCTAAAACCCTCGTTATATGTATATTGCATAAAGTCAAGAACATGAAACAATACAATGTTGTTTCTCATCTTGAGAAACCTCTGCACTCTATTGGCTGTCTCACTCTGATTGAAACAAGTTTGGTCCAATATTTAACCACTTTTTTCCCTCTGCATGACTAGCCTTTATCACACATTCCTGGGCTAATTGATCCCCTATTAATTAGGAAATTCCCATCAATAGATTGCACAATACATCCAATGCATCATGATGATCTCATGCATGACCTGTACAATTTTTTAATTATACAACTAATAGTTCTCTTCCCTTTAACTCCAATCTCAATTGGGCCTTCCTTATAACAGACATGCAATAACTATTTATAGTGAATTATCAGTTATTTGATTGATCACTTCATGTGAATTAAGTTGGATTTAATTCATTGGACCTATCACTAGATCATCTCTAAGTTAGAACTAGTTAAACTTATTTTAACTCAAATAATTGAGTTAACTAATTACAACTCAAAATAAATTGTAACTAGACCCCCTAAAACTTAGAGAGAACTCTACATGCCTCTAGTTTGACCCTCAACTCAAATTGACTGAGCTAACTAAGTCTTCCTGACTCATTTAACACTTACAATTTGTCATGTGATGTGGAATTACAATTTACTTCTAATTTAATTAAGGGGGAAATAAATTAGAAGCCCCCTTGGGGTGTCATTCTTGTTTCCAATTTCAACACTCCCGCTCAACAAGAAATGGATTGTCTGCTATCCAAATCCTGCCTTTGTGGAACTCAAATTTTCTTCTTAAAAGTGATTTGTCAAGATTTCTACATCATCATCCTCCATGGGAATGTACTCTAATGACATAACCTGCCTCTGCACACAATCTATGAGATGGTGATACTGGATATCAATATGCTTGGACCTGTCATGAAATACTGGATTAACCGAGATTTTAATGCAACTCTTGTTATCACTATAAATCACCGTTAGATCCATTTATCGACCAAACAAACCAACAAGTATCTTCCTCATCCAGATGGCTTCACATGTTGCCTGGTTGGTCACCATGTACTCTACCTCTGCTGAACTAAGTGCAACTGGTCTTTGTTTCTTGTTATCCCAGGAAACTGTTGTTGATCCTATGTTGAATATGCCTCCTGATGTGCTCTTCATGTCAGATGGACTCCCTGCCCAATCTGCATCGATGAAGCCTTGAAATTTCACTCCCTCTGTTTGTTTGTACCATAGCCCATACTTTGTAGTGCCTCTAAGGTATCTCAACACATGCTTGCCTACCTTCCAGAAGAGCTTGTTAGGCTTAACCATAGCTTGACTAAATTGGTTAACCACATATCATATGTCTAGTCATGTGTTCACCAAATACATGAGTGAAACCACAAGCTACCTGTAGACAGTAGCATCTACTACTTCGCCTGAAGTAGCATCCTTCTTCCTAAATTTTCCTGCTAAAGGAGTCTCCATGGGTTTGATGTCCTCCATGTGGAACTTCATGAAAATCGCATTGGCATACTTTCCCTGAGATATGAATATCTCCCCATCTCTTTACCATATTTCCAATCCTAGGAAATTGTGCAAGATCCCCATGTCCTTCATCTTAAATTCTCCTGCAATATCCTCTTTTCAAGACTTGATAATTTTCTCATCACCTCTCATTATCAAATCATCAACATAAAGTACAATGATCAAAAGCTTACCTTCTACCACAATATGGTAAATTTTCGCATCTGCTTCACCCTTGGTGAAGCCCAACACGGTGAAATATTTTTTGATCTTGGTGTACCAAGCATGAGGTGATTTTTTTAGCCCATACAGTTATCTCTTGAGTATTCACACATGTGACTCTCTATCGAAGGTCTCAAAACCTTTTGGCTTCTCAACGCAAACCTCTTCCTCAATCACCCCATTGAGGAAGGTTGTATTTACATCCATCTGATGTATATGGCATCCCATCTGTGCTGAGAGTGCAAGGATCGATTTTATTGATGAGTACCTTGTGAATGGTGCAAGGGTCTCATCATAATCAATCCCCTCCACCTAAGAGAACCATCTAGACACAAACATGACCTTGTGCTTCTCCATACTCCCATCTGCTACCAGCTTCACCTTGAAGATCCACCTGGATCCTACAACTAAATTCTCTTCTAGTCTTGGGACAACTTCCCATGCATTGTTTCTGATAATGGATTCATACTCCTCAACCATGGCATCAACCAAATTGGTTTTGCGTTGCTTCCTAAAAAGAGGATGGTTATATCTCTACACCTTCACTCATAAGAGCCATGTATACACCTTCGCTCATAAGAGCCTGCATTGTGATGTGGGTGCTCCTACATTCTCTCTAGCATCAAGCAACAACCTATCAGCCTGTCTGGTGTGTTTCCTTCTTTCTCAAGATGTCTCTACATGAGTGGGTGATTCCACTCTCTGAACCTCTACTTTTGGATGCTCCACATCTTTAGGTTCTTCTTTTGGAGCCAAGATCTCCTCAACTATGTGCACCTGAAGCTCCCTCTCAAGGGAAATTCGCAAGGCCTTCTCTTCATCGAATTTCACATATCTTCTTACCAATGTCATCCTATGTACTATTAAGTACACCTGATAGTTGTGAGGTTTATCAGTGTATCCCACAAATATCCCCAACTTAGTTGTTGGCTCTAGCTCCTTCCTAGCATATTTGGTCACATGGCAATAAACCGATGAAACAAAAATTTTAAAATGCAACACATCTGGTCTCTGGCTCGAAAAATATTCCTTTGGTGTACTCATGCCATGTATCTGATGAGGACTTATGTTCTGCAAAAATATTGTTGGATTTCAGGCTTCTGCCCACAGATGCAACGATAGGCCCTCATCATGCAACATAGCTCGTTTTTATCCCACAATAGCTATGTTCTTCCTTTATGCAACCCCACTCTTATGTGGGTTATGAGGTGTTATCAATTTCCTTCGAATTCCTTCTAAAGCATAGAAGTTCTTGAATTCATTAGAGACATATTCTTTACCATTGTCTCTCCTCAAAGTCTTCACCTTCTTCCCTGTATATTTCTCAACAAGTGCCTTGAACTCACAAAAATTGGAGAACTTCTGATCGTTCTTATGCATGAATAAAATCCAACACTTTCATGAAAAAATATCTACAAAAATCAAATAATACCTTTGTTTTATTGTGGAATTTGTCGAGAATGGTCCACACACATCTGGGTGAACTCTCTCAAGGATCTCATTTGCTCGACTTTGCTTATCGACAAAGTTGTCTTTAATACACTTCCCTAATGTACACCCTTTTCATGTATCTCACTGCTCAAGTGCACCCTTTGGAAATCTTGTAGAAATCTACTACATGATCTTCAAAGCATCATGGTGTAGATGGCCCAATTTTCTGTGCCATAACTCATCAATTTCTCAGCTAACCTTATCTGCTTTTGTGCTCAAGGCAACATAGTCTTCTACATCCAATTTATAGAGGTTCTTTACTCTAACCCCAATATTCTTCACCTGTCCCGTAGCTTTGTGACCAAGGAACACCTTTCCTTCAGTGAATATCACATCATAGCCATGGTCCTCCAACATAGCAACAGAAACTAAATTTTTCTTTAAAATAGGAAGATACATAGCATCTTTTAATGTGAGAGGAGTACCTGACTCCCTTTTAAAGGTAACTTTACCTACACTGGTAGCGCTATACCTCCCATCATCTCCCATCTCGATGTGCATCTGGGGATCATTCTCCTCCAAATTACTAAAGAATTATTTATTGTTGGTCATATGGAAAGACGCTCCACTATATAAGTACCACACAGAACCCATCACTGAAGACACCATGCATGCGATGAGGATGAAATCCAAATCGAACTATGAAGCAAGTGATTCACCTGCCGCTCCTCTTAAGGACTTCTTGTTGGTCTTGTTTGTGGACACTTTGTAGCATAGTGTCCAAGCTCATGACAATGAAAACATTTTACCTTTGACAAGTCTCGCTTCTTTCCCACCTAACCATAATCTGATTTGGAATGGAATGCCTTCCCTTTCCATTTCTTCACCTTTCTTGCCAAGGCACAATTCTCCTCATAATCATTATTTGATGAGGATCCATCTCCGGTGTTCCGCCAAATCTCTTCTTGTACCAATTTGGACCATAAGCGCTCCCACTCTGGTAGATTTTCCCTCCCATTCAACGAGTCTTGGTAGCTATGCTGGCTCTTGGGAAGGCCTATAAGTTCTAGGATCACCAAATCATCTTGGGAAACTATCACCCCAACACTTCCAAGATTATCTCGACATTGAGTGAACTTCATTAAGTATTTTGGAATCATGTCGCCCTTCTCCATCTTGATTTTTCTGAGCTTTTCCTTCAACTCCAGCTTGTTGAGGTCGCTCATATTTTGAAAAAGATATGTTAAGTTCATCCACATAGCATATGGAGTTTCCTTTACATGGATGTTCGAGACAATATGATCTTGAAATCCTTCTAACAGAATCCTTCTCCCCTTTGCTACATTATTCTTCCATGCATCAAAAAGTTGAGCATCTATTGCTGCAGGCTGGGGAATATCACTATCTATGAATTCCTTTAGTCTGTTTTCCTCCAAAACTACCTCCATCATGTCCTTCCATGCTATGTAATTCGAATTACCCTCAAGTGAATATTCAAGTCTCAATCCAAAGAAATACAACTTGATCTGTTGTTGGCCTTGCAGAATAAATCTGCAAATTCAATTCAATTGTTCAAAACAAACTCTGGTTATTCTCCTCTATGGTGATTCATGATGTGATACCATGTATAAATACCTAAATAGATTCAATTGATCTTGTAATGTAGTAAAATAAAATATTGAATCAATTCTACAAATTTGCGGAAACCAAATACGATCTCACAATCACATGAAAAATAAATAGAAAGAATATCAATCGCATAACACAAAGATGTATCTAGGGAAATCTTAAACTAAAAACCTTGCTATCTATATATTGCATAAATTCAATAACATGAAACAATACAATTTTATTTCTCTTCCTAAGAAACCTCTACACTCTATTGACTGTCTCACTCTGATCTAAGCAAGTTTGGTCCAATATTTAACCACTTCCTTGCTTTTTCCTGACCAGCCTTTCTCACGCATTCCTGGGCTAATTGAGCCCTTATTAATTAGGAAATTATCATTAATAGATTTTGAAATACATCCAAGGAATCCTGATGGCCTCATGCATGACTTGTACAGTTTTCTAATTATACAACTAATAGTTCTCTTCCCTTTAACTCCAATCTCAACTAGGCCTTCCTTAGAACTGACATGCAACAATTATTTATAGCAAATTATCAGTTATCTAATTGATCACTACGTGTGAATTAAATAATATTTAATTCAATGGACCTATCACTAGCTCATCTCTCAGTTAGAACTAGTTAAATTGATTTTAACTCAAATAATTGAGTTAACTAATTACAACTTAAAATAAACTATAACTGGACCCCTTAAAACTTAGAAATAACTCTACATGCCTCCAGTTTGACACTCAACTCGAATTGACTGAGCTAACTAAGTATTCCCAACGTATTTAACACTTACAAGCTTTCATACGATGTGGAATTAAAATTTACTTCTAATTTAATTAAGGGAAAATTAATATTAGAAGCCCCCTTTGGGTGCCATTCTTGTTGCCAATTTCAACAGAAGACTCCTTAGCTAACAAGGGTGTATGTCTGGAACAAGGAAAGATGATGGTGGGCAATGAACCATTGCCATGATAGACTATATTGTAGCTTAGACTCTGAAATTATCAAAAATAATTATAAGTGGATTAAAAGGATAGGACATTTGGAACCCCTCTAACAAACACCATCATGAACATTCGTTAAATCTTGTAGCGTTCAATTTTCTCTCCTGGCATCTAGAATTTGTTGAGGTTGGAGAGTATGATCACACATGGCTATATCATGCTCTTCAACAGGGAAAATTTTAGAGGCTAATATTCGCAAGTGGGCTAATTTTCCATGCTTTTTCAAAAAAATAGATTCGCCAATTTCCATTTTTTTCTAAAATTATTCTCCCAAATTTTATAGTACACCATTATTTTACCTTAAAAATTGCCAAAATATTATATTTATTAATATAAAATCATTGGAAATCTAAATATTTCTACAAAAATATCGCCAAAATTTTTACAATTTGCATATTAGGGACTAGTATGATTCGCCAAGGTTTGTAAACTTTAAGATAAGCTTCCATCCTTAAAATTTTCCCTGCTCTTCAATACCTATGGGTGGAAAGGTGGAGGAGGATCCCTCTTGTTATTAAATTCAAAAGGATGCTCATAATTATCATTCCTTCCTTCTCAATAAAACAAACATGTTCACAATCCTTTGTTTTAATTAAGTAGATCTTATCTTGCAAAGCCAATTTGAATCTCGATGTCTAGTGTATGCACAAACATAATTTTTTCTTTGAGAACACTTTGGAGAAATTCAATACGGGGTGAGAAGCCGAGCAAAGTTATAAAAAAGAAGATGGGGTGGTTTGAGATCTCAAGGAACCAACTCTGGTTGTTATTACAATTTGGAGAAGAAGTTTAATGTGGAGCGAATTGTTAAATGGAGCATCAATCTAGCGAAAGGAATGAGGATTCCTCCTATCACCTAGCCTAGTTGATGGTTTCAGTAGATTTCATTATGAGTTTAAGCTCCAATCATGGATAAATGTTATTAACCGAGTCGCGAGCACATTTCACTCTACTCTCACATAAGTTGAATTTGTTGGAAACTAATATGGAGAGATTGCAAGTAATTATGGGCAGGCTGAATCTCAAGATGGGTTATTTGGATATCTCATCAAACTCGGAGGAAAATGGGACAAACTCTAGAGTTTCTAAGGATCTTATAGTGCACCAGGACCAAATTTCAAAACTACAGGAGGAGGCATATGTCGAGGAAAGTAAAGTTGGAAATGATGATAATCATGCTCCTGGATTAAATTATGATATTGAAGGAAATGTTGTAGGTTAGGTCTTCTTTATAGTTAGAATATGTTATGCCAATATATAGCTATATTAGGATTTCATCTAGGGAGTAACAAATTGTAGTTCGTTTTGAATATTTAATGTTTTCCTAAAGTATTCAGCCAAGGAGAAACAAAGTGTATTTATTTTTGGAATATTTTGAAGTTTGTGAAAGAATTTTATGTTCAATATATAAAAGGTTATGGCCTTCAAACTACATTGTTTTAATAGAAAAATTATAACAGTCTCTTCAAATATATATATATATATATATATATATATATTTGAATCGATATCCTTTTTTTTCCAGGAAACAGAGTCAACCCTTAAACGAAAATTTACAATAACAAAATTGAACTTGTTTGATCAGTTTTAGACTTCCAAGACCGAATATGCATGATAAATCTACATGCTCCACCAATTGCATTTTTTTCAATAGTTATCGAAACAATTGCAACGACAAAAGAACAATTAATTCATAATTACTATATTTCTATAATCATTGCAAATTTCAATATGTACATAAATACATATAACGAAATTAGTAAATAGTAACTAGATTACATGCAATACGAACAAAGACCATAATTCATGAAATTGGAACAAATTATAGTTGGCGCTTTATTACATTCAATGTGATTTTGTTGAAGTAGTCGGTGTAGAAAATAGAAATATACCACATGGCTTCTAAGGAAGTGTTACTGAAGAGATTATCATGATTACATTGCTTCAAAAACCTTTGTTTATATGTACATAACCTAAGTAAAATACAAATCTCAGATCGAGTCCTTTACACATACTTACATATTTTTTCAAAGAAATCTTGGAGATATTGTCACCCCATTTTCTAAGTTCTTACCTTTAATGGTTTTTATCTTTGAGTACTGAATAAAATATAATCACAAACAGTTGCCTCTTTTTGTATTGTATTACAGAGGTCTCTCAACTTCTTCATCGCCCTTGTTCACAACAAGAAGATAATTGAGCAGATAAGAAAAATTATACTATAAATTATCTTGCCATAAAGCATACATATATAACCTATGATTTTCTCAGAGATGTCAACTAGACTTGTTGATTCATTAATTTCTATATACTGAACTCTTCCCTTTGATGTCGTAAAGGTTATGTGTTAACTCAATGGTATATATTGTGCAATGTTTTGTTTTGCAATATTGAAACAAGAATACTTATGCTTCGTCTTCCAATTCACTTCTGGATTCTAAATAAGGGTCCATATTTCTTTGGCTTATGTTCCCTCGTTCATTCTAACCTGAAAAAACTTTAGAAGAGAGGAACCTGTTACAATTTATTCTTATTGTAAACATCATAACAATGTGACAATTCTATAGCACGAACAAACATGAACCAAGAAACAAGAACCACTAGCAAAATTTAGTTTTCTTTTATTCGCATAAGCTCTAAATATATGATGATTTTACCATTACTTTGGTATGAATGCTTATGATTTCGATAGTACTTTCCATTAAGATCTGAAAAGATATTTTTTAATCATAGGATTAAGCCTTAATTGAGTTTTTAATATCTGTTAATTTGAATTGTGGGAATTTTATATAAGCAAAGGGGTAATGTATATGGAGTTGTAGAAATGAGGGAACAAATTTTCTTCCACACACATCCATATTACACATGTCCTTCCAATCTATTAGATGTAGACGTTCTTGATTTGTTTACAACCAGCAATTACTATTAAGAACTCGAACGATGTCCTGATTATGCTTCGATTCGTCAAATAAATGTTGAAAATATTATTTTATAATATTGATCGATATGACCTTCTTGGTTTTTTAGCAAGAAATAATCATTGGAACGATGTCCAAATTATGCGTCGATTCACCAAAAAATGCTTATGTTTACCAGGAAGGGACTTTTTGTTAATCGTAGGATTAAGCATTAATTTTTATTTTAATATGTTGGTAAGAACTTGAACGTTGTCCTGGTTACATATTGATTCATCAAATAAATTTTGTATAGAATTACATTTACCGACAATGAAGCTTTTGTTTATCATAAAATTAAGTCTCGATTAATTTTTTTTATATTTTTTAATTCATGTCACGGGAGGTAGATTGAATGTATGTAACATTTCACTCAAACATTACTGCAAAACAAGGCATTGTGTGCAAGAAGTGTGCAAATGGGGTCTGTACATCGTTTCAATTTGTTATGAAGGATACTAGTTGTAGAGCCGTGTGCATCTTCTTGACTTGTTCACAAGAAGTAAATGCTATTAAGAACTTCAACGTTGTGTTGATTATGAATTGATGGATATGATCTTATTAATATGTTTACATCCAATAATCATTACACAATGCGTCAAAGTAAATGTTATTAAGCACTCGAATGATGGCATGATTGCGCATCAATTCGTTAAATGGATGTTAATAGTACGACTAAGCCTTAATTAATTTTTTAACATTGAGTGTGAAATCGTCTGCACCGCTGTAATTATCCTTCACTACAGGTTCCCGCACCAAAAGAATTTTCGTCTCGACACAGTTTTCCTATATATGGCCACCCTGCAAACTTGTCATTTCTCGCATGGTTTTGTATTAAATGCTTTCAACTCTTTTTACACCACCTATTTTCATTACAAATATTTCATTGATTAATGCTCTGATTGCAAGGATTGACACTAATGTTTCGTTATGGAAAGAAAAATGTTTACTTTTCTTGATAATCCTTGATTTTACTTGTTTATGGTGAGTTGTTTTAGTTGTTGACGTGTACAGCGATATGGATAACATGCTTTTATTTAGCCCTTGTAACAGTGACATGTCTTAATCAGATAAACACCCACACTAATTCTTCGATTAAATAACATAAAAATTTTCATCTTACAGATTTTGTTAGGACGCGCTCTTAGGTAGATCTAAATGATACACTATGAATTTTCGCCAAAAATGAATAACTAAGTCTCACGTGGCTAGTGTGTTGTACTACCATCTGTGACTTATTTTTCCAACATAATCATCTTTTGATGTTTCATTGTTTTGGGTGATATGTCATTACTTTCCACCTGATATAAACATAACCCAAAATTTTCATGCCTCAAACTTTAATTATATTAGGGGAATTTTGAGGTCTAAAATGGGCCTCCTAAGGAAAATGTACAATCAAAATTCACTTTATGAGAACCAATCACATTTTAGAGGATGACATCATCCCTAATTGTTGAGGTGGCATTGTTTGAGTTAAATGTACTTACTTGTCACATTCTCAATAGTGGATAAAAACTCATGGTTAACCATAGTAGTGCTCTAAGGACTTTTAAAGTCAAAGTAAAGTACTCATCATAAATGTCATTTCACATTTTTTGAATAAAAATATATTATTGTCATTTCATATTTTTTGAAAGAAACAATGCATATCCTTATACATTTATTATATTATATTATATTATTTTTATATAGTATATTAATTACATGTTATTATACAATTTAAATAATATAAATTTTAATTAATAATATATAATATAATTAAGGATTTATAAATTTATATTTATATTTTATTTTAATTTATGTAAGGATAAAGGACAAAATGCATTAGTTGTTCAATGATAATGACTTTTTCTTAAAAAACTCATTCTTATTTATAGTCACATCAATACAATTTTTTTATTAATTTTATTTTGGTACAACTTTTGAATTGAATTTAACTATGGTTACATGGATTGTGGTGCAAAAAGTGAATTGAAAGTTCATAAATATTATTTTATTGGTTTAACTATTATTTTATTATTTCCTTAAGAGGCCCATTTTAGACCTCAAAATTCCCCTAATGAAGCCAAAATTGCTAATTAATTTATTAATATGTAGTGTGCAAGAATGTATACAAATGTACAAAATGTTTCCAAACAAATTTTATGTTTTCAGAATTTGTTTTCGGATTTTCATCCACAGTGATCGTTTTTAATCCATAAACAATTTCTTCATTTTTTTTCAACCACGAAAACTTGCAAACAAGGAAACACTACAAGGAAAATACCCTCTAGCAGATGTTTTTGAGCAACCCCTTATAAAAATACCCCAGACATCCGTTTGTAGCGAAGGTTACTATAGGAGGTTGGCGGGTGGAGGTTTTTGTGGATGTTTTTCTTCCAGTGCGTTATCATCCTAAACTGCACCGATGTGCACAAAAAATTGGCACACCAAGACACCGTGCGCTCGGTACAAACCCACCCAATGTGTCATATTACTGTAGCACACCAGTTCTTTACAAATATTCCGCAACAGTTCGTCCTAAAACCCCGCGCCAAAACTAAAACAGCCCGGTGCGGTTTTAAGAAACTGCACCAGTGCGCCTATAAAATCCGCACACCAGAATAGGGTTAATATATAAAAAAATTACAGCCAAAAATCTGCATTTTTCTCTTTTTAGTGCTCCAGAGCTCTCAAACACCGGTGCAACTTTACCTTGCGTGAGGCGCCCTAACATAAGTGCTCCCATTGCATGCACTGTTGTTGTCCATTTCCCACCATCTCCATTTTGAATTTTGCAAAACGGTGGGAAAATTTGGTTTTGAAAATTATACAGCCAATATGCCTCCTCGACAGCCAAATGTATAGGTATTTTCCTTGTTTTTCCATAATTAAACCTTTTAGCGAATTAATTTTTTAAAATAGCTTAAAATTCACCTTATTTAAAAAAATAAAAATAAAAATCTCGCGCGGTGCACTCGAGCCATTCAGCTTACACCAGTTCGCGGTGCTGCCTGTAAATTTATAGGCCGCACCACGATCGGTGCTAACGGTATCCACACCGGTTCTAGGGCGGTACCGAAATGGCCCACTGTGACTTTTTAAAATTAAAAAAAAAAAAGTGTGGTGCGGACAGTTACTCGGCCGCACCATTCACCATGTTGAATTGCAGGAATGCGGTGTGTTGATAGAAATATCCGCCACGAGGCAGGTAATTTTGTCAACGCACTACATTCCCGCAATTCGACATGGTCAACGGTGTGGCCGGGTAAATGACCGCACTGTTGACTATGTAGTGATGTTAGGAGGGTGGTGTGCTTCCTAAACTAGACGCCCCACGGCGTATAGTTTGGTCATTGCACCACCCTCCCGACACTGGTACATAGTCAACGGTGCGGTCTGTTATACCACCGCACCGTTGACCTTGTAACAATGCCAGGAGGGTGGTGCACTGAAAAAATGCAGATGCACCGCCTCCGGTGCACTGAAAATTTTCTGGTGCACCGCCTCTGGTGCGCAACAAAAAAAAAATGCACCGTTACCAGTGCATGCCTGTTTTTTGTGGCGCACTAACTGTTTTTTTTTTCAAAAAAAATTATATATGTATATTCCTAAACACATGTCTCATTTAATAAAAAAAAAAAAAAAATATGTCAATCATTCAGCGACATGAAATGAGAGAAGAGAGGGAACATCAGCAACAACAGGCGGACCAATATAACATGGTTCACCTCTGGGAGGCATGAGATAGGGAGAGAGATACATACCCTCGTCCTATTACAGTAGCTACCCAGGGGCTCCTAAGGAAGTTAGGCCTCCTCAAGTTCTATGAGGAGGCGACATCCCTAAAGGGAAATGATGTGTTTTTGCGACATCTTATCCGCAGGTGGAATTCCCACCTACAGGCTTTCCCGGCTGGTCCTAACCAGTGGTACACGCCCACTAATGAGGACGTCTATTTCATTACTGGCCTATCGAGGAGAGGGGTGGATTTTCCCTCGTTCCTAGAGGTCCCGGTTGGCTATGCAGCAGGGAGTCAATTGGTGTACTCCCAGAGATACATTAGCGCGGATATATTGTCTCCTTCATATTTTCAGGTCTCCGGAGGTTAGTTACGTATTGCTTCATTTGGTAGAGAGGAGGTGAGGTGCCTCTCACTACTAATTTCGACCATTTCACACAACACCAGTGACGGGAAACACATTAGTTTCCCGCTTCTATTTTATATTGATTCTTTAGTATAGGAGCCACAGCTTGTGAAGTGATCTGCCATTTTTTGCGGCAGTTTTGTACAGCTTTAGAAAAATGTCGTGCTTAGGCACAAGGGAGGGTGAACTTCCCTTTTTCTTCAGAGCTATTTTGTTTATTTTTTGAGAGGTTTCCAAAGATGAGGCCTACTTTTGTTCGGCAACCTCGTAGGCTGATGCTAAATGTACGGATGCAAATGTGGGGACAGATGATGCCTAAGAGGGGCAAGTCAGAGTTTTCCGCGAGGATATTGCATGATGCACTGGAGTTGCTACCTAGTGTTGATGAGAATCCCTTCGTTCTAGCCCCCTGTCTGTATGCTATTTTGGATTGGCAACGGTGTGGCAACATCCTCTTCATAGATGATGAGTCGCCGGATGATAGAGGTAATATTACTATTTTATTTAAATTTATTCTAACATGTTCTTTAACTTGTTTTTATTAAATTGTTTAATGAAACTGTCTAATTATTGTTGTGTGCTTATATATATTTTGCAGACATTGGGTCATTTGATGGCGATGAGATGCTAGCTCCACCAATTGATCCAGGTGTAGATCCTAATGATGATCAGGATATGGCAGATGTCGAGGATCAGGCCTGTGCAGACAGACCTGGTCCTCATGGTGCGTCGATACCACCTTTTTCTAGGCATAGGCCTAACAATAGATTGAGGATGGAGTTGGGCGACCAACTCTATGCACTATTTGTGGAGGTGGGAGTTAGGCCCGCCACTATGAGAGAGATACAGACCGATGCTAGGCTAGTACAGATGTGGAGAGGCATGTCACGTGACATGTTCACCCTGATGCAGCATGTCATAGGAGATACGAGTTTAGTTACACAGTTGAGGAGTGTCCTTCGACGTAGACATGGTCGAGACGCAATACATCGACAGTCCACGAGTAGCAATGCATCATCTAATGATCATGATCAGGGGAGTGATCATCGTTCACCTCGCGCCGCAGATGAGCAGCCTGCAGCATCGACCAACAGTCATGATGGAGAGAAGGCTGGACCATCGGCCTCGTCGAGTTAGAAACATGCAACATGTAGCAGTACTTGTGATCATGAGTAAGATGGACCATCGACCATGTCGAGTCATCATGATGAGCAGCTGACAGTTGATCCTGATCGGCATGAGGCACCACCAGATCAGCAGGCATGTGATGATTGACATGTATCTGAGATGGTCGAGGCTACACCATTAACTGAGCAGCCCTTGACTAGTACTACTATTGATGATGTACCACCAGCTGATATATATATATATGGGGTCCATCAATTTTATGTTCATGTTGCAGTTGTACTTAATTTACATGTTGGTGATCATCATGATGTGTATATTGTTAGGTCATTTTAGATATGTTCATTTAATGTGCAGCTTGCAGATAGATGTGTATGTGATAAAAGTAATTTGACATGAGATATATATTTGATGTTTGTGTTGTGATGATGTTATACAATGCTGATTGTGTTTTGTTAGATGATCACGATCACGATGATTAGATGATGTTAGCGAATTTGAATGTGTTATTTAGTCGAATATGATGTTTGTACGATGGTTATCATGATCGTGATGTTTATTTAATTTAATATTAAATGATCATGATATTTATTAAATATTATGTCGTGATTGTAATTGAAATTTTAATTTTAATTGTATGTAAAATTGTTAAATTGTAATTGTATCTGTAATTGTATGTAAAATATTTGTAAAATTTTAATTGTAATTGTAATATTTAATTTATTGTGAAATGATTGTAATTTTAATTTTAATTGTAATTGTATATATGTAAAATTGTAAAATTGTAATTGTAATTCTAATTGTTTGTAAAATTCTAAAATTGTAATTGTATTTGTAATTGTAATTTTAATTGTGATTGTATGTAAAATATTTGTAAAATTTTAATTGTAATTGTAATATTTAATTTATTGTGAAATTATTGTAATTGTAATTTTAATTGTAATTGTATATATGACAAATTGTAAAATTGTAATTGTAATTCCACTTGTATGTAAAATTCTAAAATTGTAATTGTATTTGTAATTGTAATTTTAATTGTAATTGTATGTAAAATATTTGTAAAATTTTAATTGTAATTGTAATATTTATTTTATTGGGAAATGATTGTAATTGTAATTGTATAAATGTAAAATTGTAAAATTGTAATTGTGATTCTAAATGTATTGTAAAATTCTAAAATTGTAATTGTATGTAAAATTCTAAAATTGTAATTGTAATTGTATGTAAAATTCTAAAATTTTAATTTTAATTTTAATTGTAATTGTACATGAAATTGTAAAATTCTAATTGTAATTCTAATTCTAATTGTATGTAAAATATTTGTAAAATTTTAATTATAATACTGTGAAATGGTTGTAATTGTAAAATTTTAATTGTATTACCGTGAAATGATTATAATTGTAAAATTTTAATTGTAATTATATGTAAAATTCTAAAATTGTAATTTTAATTGTAATTGTATGTAAAACTGTAAAATTCTAATTCTAATTCTAATTCTAATTGTAACTTTAATAGTAATTGTATGTAAAATATTTGTGAAGTTTTAATTGTATTAATGTGAAATGATTTTATCAAAACTTTAAATATGTAAATTTTTAAAATTGTAAATAATTGTAAAATAATAAATCTAAAATAATATGAATTTTTGTAACATAATAAAGTTTAGAAAATAATGCAAATAAATTCATGTACTTTATAATTATCTATTTTATTATGATCTTACATACCAAAAAAAAATAACTTTATACAGTGCGCCATTATTTTTGAGATCAACATAATTGCAAATTATCAAGTGAAATATTGATTTTAACATTAACACAATGAAAATTACCAATTAATTCAAAACACATATTATAATGTTTCAAAAAAAAGAGTCTTATAATTTATAAGGTAATTAGGTCCTCTTCTTTATAAAAACCCATCTTAAAAAATGTAAATATTGATGAAATAACACATGTACCATATCACTATCGGTTCTCATGATCACCCTCATTCTCTTCCAGCTTGCATGGCATGATAACACTATTGTTCTCAAAAATATGTTTTGATCTAGGTTCATGTCTCAATACGAACCACCAACCCATATCCAACACATCTGGGTAAAAAAACACCTGGTTGTAGTGTTTGGGGAAAACATAGGGCTCCTTAGCTTCATCCCACATCTTTCTAGAATTGATACATATCAGCCTACTATCGTGATCTTCCTTTACATTATTACGATCAAAGGTGTCCCACCACTTGCACCTAAAAATAACACATTGGAAAGAAGAGAAATCCACTTCAATGATCTCTTGTATCTTTCCGACGTAACCTAACGTCCCTCGTACTAGGTTTTGATCACGGTGGCTAGATCGACTAAACTGATCGAACTCGATTTCCACTCCACAGTCTTGTGTCATGTGTCCATCATCGGCATTTTCTGTGCAAAAATGGTGTCCATATGCCCACATATTTGGGAACAATGCACCTATCAAAAAAGTTTAAAAAATCATAGTTTCATGTGTCTTATAATAACCCAACAGTTAAAATATGAAATATAGATGTAATTACATTTGAAAGGTTCATTATTAAGTTTCAAATGTACATACAAATTAAATAGATTATTACCGAGTTGTTGCACCCAATCCCTACGTTTAGCGCTTCCTCTTCAATATGCGGGTAACGACCGGTTGCACCATACTTCTCTATGACTTGGTCAGCAACCCAAATGTTGGGGCATATTTTTGGCATATTTTCTTTTAAATGATTGGGATAAGGGACACTTCTACCATTCAACTGTTTGAATTCTTTCCTGTCACTATCCCATTTCATCCTCTTTTGTTCGTACAATGCGACCCACAGTTGTGTCACTTCAGAATTGTAAAGAACGAACTTATTGATTGCTTCAATTTCTACATTCGCTGATGAAATCAAACCGACATATATATTACATAGAGATCAAAATATACATTATATCGAAGTTCAACATGAATATTTACTTTGTGTAAATTTGCAAAAATTATAAGTCGCTTTCTCTTTATCAAGCGTTTTTTTCCATTCGTTTGGAGAAACTCCCCTTCTCTTTTGTCTTCATCCCTTTCATCGTCCCAAATCATCGCACCTTGTCTATTGTCAATCTACTTGATGTACTCACTGGCATAATAGCAATATTCATACAACATGTACCCCTCTGCCACAGACCCTGATGAGCTCCATCATTATACATATTTGGAGGGGTTAGTGGTCACCTTTTTGCCTTATTAGATCTCTTTTTCTTGCATTTTTATTATTATTTGGTTTTATGATGCTAGTATAGGTGGCGATTAAGGCTAACATACTTTGAGTTCCTAATATGAGGTTGAGTGTAGAAAATCATGAATTATTAGCATTTTTTTAAGGATTTTATCATAAAGACTTGGAGGAGATAGCAAAGAAAAATTATAGGAGGATTATCCACCCTCCTTAACTCTCAAAGGCAGCTGAAGGATCCCAAAGATTCTCTCCAACAATTAGAATTCCAAAGGCAGCCGAAGGGTCCCCAAGGATTCTCTCCAACAATTCAAATTCTAAAGGCAGCCAACCAACTCAAAGAGGAGTGCACCTAATCTTTGTTTACTTGGAGTCAAGTGGACTCAATCACCATTTTCTAGGGAGTAGTTTGTAGCTTCCTTCTAGAATAAATAGAGTAGAGATAAAGCTAGGAAGGGGTGGATTCTAATCGGAAATTTGTTGCAAGCTATTGAGCTTTTTATTATTTTACTCAGTGATCAAACTTTCATAAATGTATGGGGCTATTCTCACTTTACTAATTTAAGATCTAGGCTCATGGGTTCTCTGTTGTATCAGTGTTCTCTGCTTTCTGTCATTCAATTAGTTCTGCTTCTGATAGTTTCATTTTTGTTTAGTTTATCTTTCAGTGTGCTTATGTAGGTTTAATTTGCTTATGAGTAATAGAATAGAGGAGAAAAGCCAAAAATTTGTGGATCAATACCCCCTTCTCATCTCTGTGAATAGAGCTCAAGGAGGGCGAACAGTCCCATAGACCCAAAAATGGATTTTTGTTCATTGTTCTAAGATTAAAAATAGAGTTGCATTACCATTTTTCAGTCTGCCTTTGCACTATATTTTTACGCATTTTTTTGTTTCTTTGTGCATAAGTTAGCAAGGTGATTGCAAGAATTATTGCTAAAATCCCAAAGCAGCTCCATGGTACTTCCCATTTCATTATCCATCTATCTTTTCATGCTTCCAACCACATCGGTTACGCTCTATTCCATCCTTCTTCTTTCATTGCAGCTTTCACTCCTTTTATTCACAAAACGCTTGAAAACCCTTTAAAGTTTGACCTCCCCCTTTCCTCCTCGAAATTCCCGCTATCGCATTTCGCACTTCGCAACTTTTCCTGGGCAACATTTCCGCTACCCCTTAAACTTTGCGATATTGCGAACTGTGGTATCACATTTCACAACTTTTTCCACATCGCAAATTGTAAATCGCAACTTTTTCCCCACCGCACTTCGCAGTTCATCGCACTTCGTAACTTTTACCCCATCGCATTTCGCACTTCGCAACCTTTCCCTTTTTCTTAAAGGCTCACCACTCCTTTTCTCCAATCGCAATAAATCCGCCACATCGCACATCTCACTTCGTATCGTTTTCCTTTTTTCTTTAATATTTAGCGCTCCTTTTCACCGATTGCAACAACTCTGCCACATCGCACATCGTACTTCACATCATTTTACCTTTTTCTTTAAGACTTACCGCTCCTTTTCGTCGATTGCGATACCGTCATCGCACTCTGCCATTGGTCCCACTTCCACGTCACCCATTGCACTTCGTAACTTTTCCTGAACAGCACTTCTGTTATCCCTCCAACTATGGGATATTGCAATTGCAATATCGCATTTCGCTCTTCGCAGTTTTTATCCTGTTGCATTTCGCACTTCGAAGTTTTTTCCCCATCACACTTCACGAATCGCAATTTTTATTTTGTTCCTTTAACACTTACCACTCATGTCTGCCAATTGTGATATCGCCTCATACTCCACCACCGGTCCCACCACCACGTCATCTGCCGCATCCCACATCGTAAATCGCACTTTTTATTTCGTTCATGTTAACCTTTACCGCTCCAAACTTCGATTGCGATCACCCTCCATCGCAACTTTGCCATCGCACTTTTTAAATCATTCCACTCCAAAGCCTTTTTGCACCATAATAAAGCTTTAATAAGATTTAAACCCGCTCTTTTCACTTCTAACCCTAGTTTCATGTGTTTGTCCCTCCATTAGCACATTTACCCCTTTCTTCTCCAAGCTGAAAATCAACACTTTTTTAATTAGAATTAAGTACTGGATAGCTCAGCTGCATGGATAGAAGCATGGTAGATAGAGCATTAGATGAGTAGGGTGTGTTTAGTTGGTTGGGCAAGTTTAGTGTGGTTTAAATTAGTTTCATTTCATCAATTTAGTTTATTTTCCTTCCAATCATTTCTTTTCAGCAATTTAATCTAGTTTCTTTCTGTCATTTCCTTTCTGCACATTAAATTAGTTTCATTCCCATCATTTCCTTTCTGAAAATTAAGTTAGTTTCTTTTTTTTCATTTCCTTCCAGCAATTTACTTTTTAGTTTTTATCATAGTTTAAGAAATAGCACCCTTTCGTAAAGCAAAAGAGGATGACATGAACAGAATGCATCTGCTGTGTATATAGCACTGTCACCTCCAATTTTGTATGAACCCTGGGTTGATAAAGAAAAGTAGGGCAGCCCCTGGGAGTTGCAACACTCTTGGTGCAATACCAGGGCTCACCAATTTTTGGCGTTGTTGCCAGGGAGGTGTCTAGTAGATGCTTTGATTTTTTTTTAGCATTATTTTCTGCTTTCTTTATTTTCATGTCATTTCAGAAATACTTAAAAAGTACAAAAAGATCTGATTTTCATGCATCGTAGGAGTAGGAATACTCAAAGACAAATCTTACCTAAAACCCCCACATCACCTCCTAGCCACCCTTCACTCTTCTTCAATGGTAGTGAGATTGAACCCCCTATAAGAGAGCCTTCTGAATATTTTGAGGATCCTATTGGGGAAGAAGAAGAAGACCTTGTTTCGACTGAGGGACCTGCTTCACCTATCTTAACCATGGCTGGGATCCAGAGATCCTTTCCCATAAGAGAGGAATATGGGGAAACTAAGATGAAAAACATTAGCCCCTCAGCTATTCCACACTTTCATGGACTTACCTCTTAGGACCCCGACACATTTATGTTTGAATTTGTTGTTTTTTGTAGGACTTATGACTACACCTATGATGATCAGAAGTTGAAGCTACTCCCATCCACCCTTAAGGATGCAGCCCTGTGATGTTTCATGGGTCTACTTGGGGATAGCATCACTACTTGGGCACATATGGAAGAAAAATTCAACAACAAATACAAAGACTATTGTAGGTCCAAGGAAACTAAGGATGAAATATTTAGGATGACTCTAGGACCTAATGAATCCCTAGCGGACTATGAAGAAAGGTTTCAATTAAACTATAAGAGAGCCAACTGTACTCTTGATCCTGCATCACTTAAACTTGTACTTCTTCGAGAGATCAGTGAAGAGATGATAGAAACCTTGAATATGTTATCGCGAGGATATATCTACAAACAACCCTATGAAACAATCAAAATTGTCTTCTGGAACCATTCTAGGGCATTTAGGAAGAAGGGCAGAGCTAGCCAAAATACATCCAATACCACCTCCTCTTCCAACTTCATAAAACATGAGATTGGAAACATGTTAGAGGACTTAAATAGTGACATGTTGCACACCTTTTCTTTGCAAATGGACACAATGCAGGTAAAAAGGAAGCAAGAGGAAGCAGAGAGAGCCCTGGCCATATTTTTTCCTATATGTACCAGGAAGCATTCAAGAAATGAATGTCCAGTGAATTTCATAGAGGTTTTCTTAGTCTGTGAGGAGAATCATGCCACAGAAAATTGTCCCTCCTTACCTAGACTTAAAGTTGTATATCAAGGTGGGGAAGTAATTCCAGAGCAACTCTGGTTCATCAACCAGAGAAGGCCTCAAGGCCCTCAATCATATCAACAAGGTATGCAAGGTGCACCTTACTCTTATGATCACAACAATCAGAGCGCACCCCTGCAACCTTGGTACACAC
Organism: Pinus albicaulis; assembly: GCA_034641835.2. Classification (NCBI taxonomy): domain Eukaryota; kingdom Viridiplantae; phylum Streptophyta; class Pinopsida; order Pinales; family Pinaceae; genus Pinus; species Pinus albicaulis. The sequence continues at coordinate 230,200,414 of CM076579.1, forward strand.
TCACTCCTCCATCCTGGTCTACACCTCCTACTTGGCCTTACAACCCTTAATATCATCCTCAGCCAGTAAACCAACCATTTCAGCAGCATGTTCCACAACAACCTCATTGGAACAATCCATCCCAAGGGTGGAAGCCTCAAAAAAATAAACCACCTGCTCTAATGCCTCCACCCCAACCTCAACCTCATCTTACTCATGTTGCTCCACCTAGGCTAGCTATACCTGCATAACCCAATCAAAACCCGAACAACAGACAGGCACAGCAGGCTACCAGTGGAGAAACATTCCATCCAGCTTATGTTGTGGAGATACAGGAGGTTAATATCAGGTCAGGAAGAGTACTCCCAGACAACCATCCTCCATCTCCACATGTAGAGGTTGAGGAGTAAAAAGAAGAAGGTAACACTCAGATCCAACAACCTCCCTTTCCTAAGCGCTTGATCCACCCTAGTCGGCACACACCATAGGAGACTGAACTCCTGGGAGAATTGGAGAATTTGTGTGTAAAGATACCAATTCTTCAGTCCATTAAGGATGTACCTATCTACAATAGGCTCATCAAAGAAAAATTCTTCAAGAAACCTAGGAGAAGGAAGAGAGATACCCCCACCATCAATGTGGTATGACAACCATAAGACTTGATGCTGGGGAAGGTGATATTTCCAAACTACATGGACCCTGGTAGTCCAATTGTTGATGTGCGTATAGATGGTGTCATATTCCCCAACACTCTGATTGATCTAGGGGTTGCCATCAATATCATGACCAAGGAAACTATGTTGATACTTAATCTCCAAGGGACTTTAAGGAAAACCAGGACAGTTCTGCAACTTGCAGATTGGTACACAGTAACTCTGTAAGGAATTGTTGAGGATGTTATGGTTACCATTGACTCTTGGGAGTATCCTATAGATTTCTTGGTCCTACAACCAAAAACTAAGTTTAATGGTTATCCTCTCATCTTAGGGAGACCTTGGTTAGCCACTACAGATGCTTATATTAGTTGTCGGGCTGGAAACATTACTATCAAAAATGGACCTTTGTCTAAACATCTAGTGTTATATCCTCCAGCCCAGCCTTCCATTGATCATGATCTCCCTATATGGTTGGAGGATGAAGAAGATTAGTTATATAACATTTCCCCTATGTGTACCGTAGATGATATTCTTAGAAGGGGGCAGCTTGAAGAAGATGAACTCATTGACCATGCCATTCAAAACCAGTCCTCTACTAACATTCCTCTCAAAACCTTAGTCAAAGAGTCTAAAATCCAACACTGGATGGAAGTGCACTTAGTTGAGTCAACCCCTGAAACCACCAAGGCTATTGAGTTTGGCCCATCCAGATCTCTGAAAATCAACCCAAACCTCTCGAATGAAGAAGAGAAGCATCTATGCCAGCTTTTGAAAGAAATTATTTAAGCATTTGCTTGGAATTACAAGGACATGAAAGGGGTGCATCCTTCAGTATGCAGACATCATATTTACAACAAAGAAGGATGCAAGCCTATGAGACAACCCCAAAGAAGGATGAACCTGGCTCTAAAGGACATAGTCAAAGAAGAGCCACAGAAACTATTGGATGCAGGGTTCATATATCCTATATCTGACAGTGAGTGGGTATCCCCTCTTGTCCTAGTCCCAAAGAAGAATGGGAAGTGGCGAATTTGTGTTGATTATCGAGAACTTAACAAAGCCACCAAGAAAGACCATTTCCCTTTGCCCTTTATAGACCAAGTCTTGGATGACCTTACAGGGAAGAAGTTCTTTTCTTTCTTAGATGGGTTCAGTGGGTACAATCAGATTCAAATCAGCCCTGAAGACCGGAATAAGACTACTTTCACCTGCCCTTGAGGTACCTTCGCTTATAGAGTCCTATCCTTTGGGTTGTGCAATGCCCCAGCTACCTTCCAAAGAGTTGTCCTAAGCATCTTTTCTGAGTTAGTCCATGACTCTGTCGAAATATACATGGATGATTTCACACCATATAGGGATGACTTCCAGGAAGCTCTCTCCAATTTTGGTAAAGTACTAAGAAGGTGCATTGAGATGCATCTCTCCTTGAGCCCAGAAAAGTGTGAATTCTTGAAGAAATTAGGGGTTGTATTAGGACACTCCATATCCCAAGCGGGAATACAGGTAGACCTGAACAAAATCACTATTATCAAAAGGGTACCTACTCCTAAAAATTAGAAAGATGTCAGGAGTTTCTTAGGCTTAGCTGGTTACTATAGAAGGTTCATCAATGATTTCAGCAAGACGGCTTCGCCATTATTTGGGTTATTGTCCAAAGATTCTGAGTTTAATTGGTCCAGTCCTTGTCAAGAGGCTTTCGAGCTCATTAAGCAAAAGTTGACTACTGCCCCCATCCTCCGAGGTCCAAATTGGACTCTGCCTTTCCACATCCACGCTGATGCATCCGACAAAGCTATAGGGGCAGCATTAGGACAATTAGAGGACAAAATCCTTATGCCATTTATTTCATCAGCAAGAATTTGTCCAAGGCCGAACTAAATTATATTGTTACTTAGAAGGAGATATTAGCCATTGTCCATGCTTTGGACAAATTCACGCATTATGTAACTAGATATCATACCTTTGTTCACACTGACCATGCAGCCATCAAGTATTTAATGAACAAACCAGATGTTAATGCTAGGATAATTAGATGGTTGTTACTTTTACAGCAATTTGATTTGACTATTGTTGATAAACCTGGAAAGGAGAATGTTGTTGCAAATTTTTTGTCCAGGTTAGCTCTCCCTGCAGGTGAAGAAGGAATGGTGGATGACCAGCTGTCGGATAAGCATCTCTTTGCTATATCAGCACTCTCACCATGGTTTGTTGATGTAGCCAACTACTTGGTTGTTAGAAGACTCCCTCCTAATTTTTCATTCAGGGAAAGGAGCAGAATCATCAGAAAAAGAGCCCCTTTCACATGGATTGGGGGAAACATTTTCAAGCTAGGCCCTGATCAAATCCTAAGGATATGTGTGAGGGAGGAAGAATTTTTTGATATCATCTCTACATGTCATGATAGCCCATGTGGAGGCCACTTTGCTACAAATATAACTGCATATAAAGTTTTACGGGCAAGACACTATTGGCCTACCCTTCACCAAGATTCCAGAAGATACACTAGCAGGTGTGACCAGTGCCAAAGGATGGGGAAACCCATGCAAAGGGATGAGATGCCTTTGCACCCTTAGGTGGCCCTTGATCCATTTGACAAGTGGGGCATGGACTTTGTTGGACCTTGTAGGTTTTAACCCTGTACAGAAATTATCTGCAAACGAATCTTAAAAACAAAAAATAAGCAATAGCAAGAGCATAAAACATAAAATAGATAAACACAGAGATTTTCCCCTGGATCCCAAATCGGGACGACCAGCTTGATTTTTCATTATATTCCTTTTAGTGTTACAACAGATATATATACATGCCGAAGCATACATAAACCCCAATCCATTAACCCTGTATTAGAACATAATTGTAGTTCCCTTGACCGGATCTACAAATACCAGGGACCGAAAACCATCATGCCCCAAAACCATGTGCAAACCCATGCACAAAACCATGGGCGGGTCTGCCCACCAGAAAATAAGGACCAAAAAAATTTTCCCGAGGGGCTTCCACCGCCCCGTGACCCCCCTGTTGCGCCCAGCACAACGTACAAGGGAGGCTATCGCCCCCCCTGTGACCCCCCCCCCCCCATGCGTGACTAGACATGGAAAGAATATAACACATACCCAACATTCTCCCACTCTGTGTTTGTTTTCTTCTCAGGGGCCCCATTCTTTACAGGAGATGGTCATTAGTCTTCCAAGAGCTTTTGCAACACCTATTGTTTCTTCACACCAAGAGAACTTCTGAGTGCTCACAGACTTCGTCAATGCATTTGCAACATTCTTCAAAGTGTCCACCTTTACCAATAACACCCTTTTAGCCTCAACCATATCTCTAACAAAGTGATATTGAACATCAATGTGCTTTGTCTTTGAATGATAAGCAGGGTTCTTAGCCAAGAAAATTGCACTTTGGCTATCACAGTCTATCCTTATAGCTTGTTGTACCAACCCCATACTTGAACACAATCTCTGCAACCAAACTACTTTCTTGCTTGCATGAGTGGTTGTTATGTATTTTGCCTCTGTAGTTGAAAGAGACACTACAGACTGTCTTTTACTCATCCAACTGACTGCACCTCCAAATAAGCTAAACACATACCCACTTGTAGATCTTCTTTGGTCCAGATCTCCAGCCCAGTCTGCATCAACAAAACCACGAATGTCCAACATTCTTTCCAATCCTGGTCTTCCCTGGTAGCACAAGCCATAATCACTAGTGCCACGTAAATATCTGAAAACCCGCTTCACTACTGTCCAATGCTCCTTCCCTAGGTTTGACATAAACCTTCTCAATACTCCCACTGCATGTGCAATGTCTGGTCTAGTACAGACCATTGCATACATCAGGCTACCCACTGCACTTGCATATGGAACACGGGACATATACTACTCTTCTTCTTGTGTCTTGGGACACTGTTCAGCAGACAGCTTTACACCTACAGGAATAGGAACCTTCACCGGTTTACTATCCTGCATATTGAACCTCTGCAATATAGTCTCGACATACTTCCTCTGGTTTAACCAGAGCTTCCTCTTTGCCTGATCTCTCTTAATTTCCATGCCCAAAATATAGTTTGCAGCACCAAGATCCTTCATGTCGAATTTGGAGAACAGTTGGGTCTTCAAATCTTGGATAATTTCTTTGTCATTTCCAATCAAAAACATATCATCCACATACAAGACCAAATAAATAACACAGTCACCAATTAATTTAAAATAAACACAGTGATCCTCCTTGCTTCTGGTGAAGCCAAGTCCCCGTATGTAGGTATCAAATTTCTGATACCACATCCTTGGTGACTGTTTTAACCCATACATAGACTTATTTAACCTGCATACCAGTTCTTTCTTCCCCTTCACCATAAAGCCTTTAGGTTGTTTCATGTAGATCTCCTCTTCCAGATCCTCATGAAGAAACGTTGTCTTCACATCCATCTGTTCTACCTCAAAATCAAATGCAGCAGCAACAGATAAAAGTAATCTAATAGAAGTAACTTTGGCAACAGGAGAAAAAATATCACCAAAATCAATTCTTGGCACCTGGGAATAACCTTTTGCTACCAACCAAGCTTTGTATCTCTCCACCTTGCCTTCTACATTCATCTTCTTCTTAAACACCCATTTGCTCCCAATGGGCTTCCTTCCAGCTAGCAACTCCACCAGATCCCATACCTCATTTTTATGCAAGGATGCCATTTCATCAACCATGGCCTCCTTCCAGAGTTTTCCATCCTCTGAATCTACTACCTCCCTGACAGTTGCGGGATCATCACCAGTTATAGTTAAAGAAAAATTTGAACAGAAAGTAGATGGATTATACCTTTCTGGTTGTCTTATTTCCCAAACTAATCTTCTCATAGCTGGAGTTTATGGCTCTTCCTCTTTTGAGTCTTCTTCTATTGTGGAGTCTGATTCATCCTTCTTTAGCTAAAACTCTATCTTCTCAGGTTCCTTTGGGAGGACCTCATGTTTAACAACATATTTCACCTCTCTAAACACCACATCTCGGCTGTACACAACCTTCCTTGTTTCCGGGTTCCAAAGCTTGTAACCCTTTAAACCATCCTTATACCCAATAAATATGCACCTTTTAGATTTATTATCCAACTTGGTCCTTTTCTCCTTTGGAACATGTACATATGCAGCACATCCAAATACCCTCAGATGTGAAAGAGAGGGTTTCTTACCAGTCCATACCTCATGTGAAGTCTTATCCTCCAACACTGATGAAGGTGATCTGTTAACCAAGTAACATGCAGTCTCCACTGCCTCTACCCAGAATTCTTGTCCTAACTCGGTACCACTAAGCATGCTTCTTGCCTTTTCCATCAGCGTTCTGTTCATTATTTCTACAACTCCGTTTTGCTGAGGTGTGTATGGAGTAGTCTTCTACCATGCTATACCACACTTCTTACAGAACTCTTCAAATTCCTTCTTTTAGAACTCCCCACCATTATCTGTCCTCAACACCTTTATCTTCTTTTCTGTCTGGTTTTCCACTAGATCCTTAAATTCTTTAAAACTGTCAAAGACTTCAGATTTATTCCTCAAGAAATATATCCATGTATTTCTTGAGAAGTCATCTATGAATGAAACATAGTACATAGACTTACCCAGTGATGGAACCAACACAGTTCCAAACACATCACTGTGCACAAGCTCTAATATCTTGTTCACCCTCTTAGCACCAGAAGGAAAACTCACCTGATTCTACTTCCCATATACACAATGTTCACAGAAATCGAAATCCAAAGAGCTATTAGACATACCTTCTACCATACCATTTCCATGCAGTATCCAAAGGCCCTTCTCTCCAATATGTCCAAGCCTTTGATGCCATAACATGGTCTTTTCTCCAGAGACTGCTAGGATTTCCGCTCCACTTTCGGGAACCACAGAACTGTTGCACCCATCAATAACAGTGTTGCCTTGAAGCTTGCACATAGTTCCAATCCGAATTCCCCGCATTAATACCATTTCTCCCTGAACCATCTTACAGGTATCTTTCTTGAACACTGTTTTTACACCTGCATCATCCATCTTGCTTACAGAAATCAGATTCCTGGCCAATGCAGGAATGTGCAGAACACCAGGAAGTGTTCTAACCCTTCCACCTTGCAGCTTCAGCTTGACTTTTCCACGTCCGACGATTCTGGCCTTCCTATCATCCCCTAGGAATACATCTCCGCCGTCATATTTCTCATACTCGCAGAACCACTCCCTATGGGGAGTGAAGTGAAAGGATGCACCCGAGTCAATAAACCATGACTCATGATCTACATGTGTATTTGAAGAAGAAGCCAAATACACATCTGCACCTTCATCCGAGGTGGTTTTTGCCTCTGCAGAAGGAGCATCATCAGATCCCTTTCCTTTCTTAGGAGCTTTAGATCTATAATCCTTTTTGTAGTGCCCTTCCTTTCCGCATTTCCAGCACACCTATACAAACTTTCCAGGAGATTCAGATCTCCCACTCGAAACCTTATTCTTGTTTCTATTCTGGGACCTTCCTCGTACAGATAAGGCATCTCCATTCTGACCCTCCATATTTCTCCATCTCATTTCCTCCGACAGCAAGGCTGAGACAATGTCATAAAAATTCAAGGTAGTTGTATTGCTACCTATTGCAATAACCAGACTGTCCCATGAGTTTGGTAGAGAACACAACAAACTGATGCACTTATCTTCATCTAAGATTTTAATATCAACAGATGAGATCTGACTTGCCACAGTATTGAAGGCATTCAAATGCTTTGTCACTGAGTCTCCATCCTTCATCCTCAGGTTATTCAACTTTTTCCGCAAGAACAATTTATTCACCAGAGGCTTAGATTGGTACAAAGTCCCTATCTTGTCCCACGAGGTCTTCGCCGTATCTTCCCCAGATACATTCAACAATACTGAATCTGAGACACACAACCATATTGTCCTGTTTACCTTCCGATCCAGCTTATTCCAATCTTCATCTGACATTGTTGTTGGTTTAGTACCTGTATCTACCGCGATCCACTGATTTTTATCCACCAGCAGATCCTCCATCTTGAGCTTCCACAACTCAAAACTCTGACCATTAAATTTCTCGATCTCTATCTTCCCGCCGCTCGCCATCTTCTTTCACCGCAAGAATCGATCGCGTAGATCTCCCATTGAACAGGGTCTATCACAAACCCGAGCAAAAAAAAAAAACCTCAGCAGCAAAGGCGTCCCCTTGAAGTTGAAACAGCTTTGATGCCAAATGTAGGTTTTAACCCTATACAGAAATTATCTGCAAACGAATCTTAAAAACAGAAAATAAACAATAGCAAGAGCATAAAACATAAAACAAATAAACACAAATATTTTCCCCTGGATCCCAAATTGGGACGACCAGCTTGATTTTTCATTATATTCCTTTTAGTGTTACAACACATATATATACATGCCGAAGCATACATAAACCCCAATACATTAACCCTCGATTAGAACATAACCGTAGTTCCCTTGATCGAATCTAAAAAATACCAGGGGCCGAAAACCATCATGCCCCAAAACCATGTGCAAACCCATGCACAAAACCATGGGCGAGTCCGCTCACCGAAAAATAAGGACCAAAAAAATTTTCCCAGGGCACTGCCGCCCCCCCTGCTGCACCCGGTGCAACGTACAGGGGGGTCCATCGCCCCCTCATGCGTGACTAGTCATGGAAAGAATATAACTCATACCCAACATACCTATCGATCCACCATCGGACAAAAGAAGTATATCATAGTCTGCACTGATTACCTGGCAAAGTGGGTTGAAACAAAGGCAGTGAAGGTAGCAACCAAGGAGAGAGTAGAATAATTTCTGAGGGAGAATGTGTTTTACAAGTTTGGGTACCCCAGAGAAATAGTCATTGATCAGGGAGCACAATTCACCTCTCAGCTGATTGAGAATATTTTGAGGAAGCACAATATTAAGCATATAAATTCTATTCCCTATCACCCTCGGGCGAATGTCCAAGTAGAAGTAACTAACAGAGCTTTAGAGAGCATCCTCACCAAGGTTGTGAGCAGCAGCAAAAAATATTGTGCAGACAGATTGGTAGAAGCTACTTGGGCCTACAACACCACTTGGAAGACAACAACAAGATTCACTCCTTATGAACTAGTCTATGGTAAGAAGGCTTTACTTTTATTTGAGTTTGAATTCAATGCTTTAAGAATGGCAGCTGAATTAAATCTAGATCTATCAAATGCCCAAAAAGAGAGGTTGGTGCAAATAAATGGATTGGATGAGTTCAGAATGCAAGCACTTCTTCACACGGAGGTAGTTCAGCTGCAAAGGAATATCTGGCATGACAAGAACATCAAATAAAATACCTTCCAAGAAGGATATTGGGCGATGTTGTATGATTCAAGGTTTAAATATTTCAAATGAAAATTGATGACAAGATGGTTCAAACCTTACACAGTGGAAAAATGTTTTGATAATGGTGCATTCCGAATCAGAACCATAGATGAGGAAGGAATCCCCTTCTCTACAAGGTGCCCAAGGAAATTTTTTGGGTTGAAAACCTCCATGGAGGTAGCCTACTTTATTTTTAAAAAAAACAAACAAAAGACAAACAAAACAAAACAAAACAAAAGACAAAAAACAAAAAATTACAACTGCAACTCTGTGTTTTTAGTGTTTGTTGTTTTGCAGGTTATTAATGGTTTCTGGAAACACAAGAAATCATTCATATTCTCAGCCCCTCTATTTTACCATCCATCCCATCATTCACTCCATTCATTTCCATAACTCCTTTCATCACCTCCATACACCATATTCCTCTCGTTTTTAGTGTTTGTTGTTTTGCAAAGTTATTAATGGTTTCTGAAACACAAAATCATTCATATTCTCACCCCTCTATTTTACCATCCATCCATCATTCACTCATTAATTTCCATAACCTTTCATCACTTCCATACACCATATTCTCCCATTCCTGAGCACAATGTAGCAAAAGAAAGCAAGCCACAAACTACTACAAACATCAGGAAGTTCCTTAAAAAACAAAGTTGTTCACGGACTGCAAAGAAAAAAAAGGAGGAGCTGATAAAGCAGACCCCAGCAAAGACAGGAGTGCCACCCATGGTATCTGGAGCACCCCCACGCAACATCTACGATGGGAAGAAACAACAAGAAATATCATCACCACTCAAGAGAGTTTCTCATTCAATCAGAAATTTGCCGAATAAAGAAGATTTATCCACCGAGATTATCCTGATCACATATCAATTCGAATTCATATGCAACACATAATCTCTTCCACTCAGATCATCACACATGCGGAAATAAAACAAGCGATAGCACATCAAATCATCATACACATTAACATAGTATGTATAGGGAAATCTTATAGCTGAAAACCCCGCAGCTATATGTGTATATTATAATGGGGAAAACATGTAACAACTCAGTACAATACTCCTCACAAGTACTCAGTACTGTCTCATGAAGTTACACACAAACTAGCTTGGTTTTGAACAAGTCACGGGTTCAAAACACATCCACTAATTGCCTGCCTCTATTGCGCAATCATGGCCTGTCTAAATAGAGATCCAAGGTTCGAATCTCCTTGGCTTGACAGTGCAATCATCATGGGCAATTGCCTCCAAGTGTGGTGCAAATCTCATGCACAACTGATGTCCCAACTGATAGCTGTACTCACCCTTTCATCTACCTCTTTCACTGGTCTCCACTGAACTGTCCATGCACTGTAGTGAACTGATGTGTTCTTGAGCTGAATAATGAGTTACTAATTAATGAATTAAATAATATTTAATTCACTCCACTCATTACTAGTTGATTAGCTAGTTAAACTAATCTCAACTAGTTCAACTAAGTTAAACCGAACACAACTCCACCAACTGTCTCATCAACTCCACCAAACTTCTGCCACTAAAGTCCTAACTGAAGTCAACCATGCATGAGTTCACCAAACCCCAAGCAATAGTGTAATTCCTTCTGTCAGATGCATGGGCCACATCCGTAGCTCCAACTGAAGTGCTCCAAGAGAATAAACTGAAGTTTAGAGTCCAAATATTATTAAGGGCTAATAATATTTGACTGACCTATTTTTAGACAGGCAGTCTAAAAATAGACTTCAACCTATATGTCTAAAAATAGAGGTCCATCTATTTTTACCAACTCGACCAATCATCCAAGAATAGCATACTGCAACTCCTAGACCATGCTCCATATGTCTAAAAATAGACATAGTCTAAAATAGACTTTGCGCCAAAAATAGCCTGCAGGCCCACTTAGTGAAGGCGACTTCATTTCACTAAGCTCCATCATCTTGTTGCATTTTCAACACTCCCTCTCAACAAGATATGGATTATCTGCAACCCCTATCCTGCCTCTGTGGAATTTGAACTTGCTCCTGGTGAGCGCCTTCGTCAGGATGTCGGCATCCTGATCCTCCGTGGGAACATATGAAAGCATCATGATTCTCCGCCGAACACAATCTCTGATATGATGGTACCTGATGTCGATGTGTTTGGATCTATCATGAAATACTGGATTAGCCGAGAGTTTAATGCAACTCTGGTTATCACAGTAGATCACTGTAGGCTCCAAATGCAACCTGAACAATCCTGCGAGGATCTTCCTCATCCAAATAGCCTCGCATGCAACCAAGCTAGCTGCCATGTACTCGGCCTCTGCTGAACTGAGTGCCACGGATCTCTGCTTCCTGCTGTACCAGGAAACTGCTGTCGACCCAATGCTGAAAACTCCTCCAGAAGTGCTCTTCCGGTCCGTTGGGCTCCCTGCCCAATCTGCATCAGTGAAGCCAAAAAGCTTCGCTCCATCCTCCTGTCTGTACCATAGACCATATCCCGATGTGCCACTAATATAACGCAATACATGCTTGCCTGCCTTCCAAAAGAGCTTGGTAGGCTTAACCATAGCTTGCGAAAGCTGGTTAACATCATAGCATATATCGGGTCGTGTATTGACCAGATACATAAGCGACCCCACCAACTGTCGATAGACAGTGGCATCCACTACCTCCGCTGAAGTAGCATCCTCCTTCCTCCAACCACCAGGAAGAGGAGTGTCAACAGGCTTGCAGCCTTGCATGTTGAACCTCTCCAGAATCTCCCGGGCATACTTGCCCCGAGAAACAAACAGTCCTCCACTGCGCTGCCAAATCTCCAATCCCAGGAAATAATGAAGGATGCCCAGGTCCTTCATCTCAAACTCTCGTGCAAGATCATCCTTGCATGAAAGTATCAACTGCTCGTCGCCAGTCAAAATCAGATCATCTACATACAGTACGATGATCAACAGCTTCCCTTCCACCACAATCTGGTACAGGTTTGGATCCGCCTCACTCTTGGAGAATCCAAGCCCGGTGAAGTAGCTGTCTATCCGAGTGTACCAAGCACGAGGTGCTTGCTTCAGCCCGTACAGTGCTCTCTTGAGTCGGCACACATGTGACTCACTGCTGAAGATCTCAAAACCTTCAGGCTGCTCTATGTACACTTCCTCCTCAATGACTTCGTTGAGGAACGCAGTCTTCACATCCATCTGATGAATGTGCCACCCCATCTGCGCTGAGAGAGCAAGGATCGTCCGTATGGAAGAGTACCTTGCGACAGGTGCAAAAGTCTCCTCATAGTCAATCCCCTCGATCTGTGAGAAGCCACGTGCGACAAATCTCGCCTTGTACTTCTCCACACTCCCGTCAGCCGCCTGCTTCACCTTGTAGATCCATCGCGAACCTACAACTGATTTCCCAACCGGTCGTGGGACAATCTCCCATGCACTGTTCCTGATGATCGAATCATATTCTTCGATCATGGCATCAACCCATGCGGGTTCCTCCACAGCTTCCTCAAAAGAGGATGGCTCTGTCACGATACATTGACTCACAAGAGCCATGTATCCAAAGCAGTAATTTCCATCCTATGGGATCGCTCACCGTGCTGTGTTGTAGGCAGGGTCCTGCGAACCTTCTCTCGCATCTCGAGCCGCCGCCCGTAGAGGCGCTTGCGCCTCTCGATGGTTGGCGCTCGCATGGGTGGTTTTTCCACCTCCTCGAACTTCTCTTGTGGTTGATCCTGTCGGAAGCTCCTCCTTAGGAACTAATAGCTCCTCATCTGCATGCAAGTGTGGCTCCCTCTCAAGCGAACACTGCATGGCTTTCTCCTCCTGAAATTTGATATCCCGTCGCACAATAGTCTTGTGACTGTCTGGAAAATACACCCAATATTTTTGAGGTGTATCAGTGTACCCCACAAATATTCCAACCTCTGCGGTTGGATCCAGCTTCTTTCTGGCATCCTTCATCACATGCATGTAGACAAGAGAACCAAAAATCCGCAAATGGGAAATGTCGTCTCGCTGCATTGCCTCTCCTCCGGTGTATTTCATGCCAAGAACTCCAGAGGACAACTCGTTCTACACATACACCGCTCGTATTGCATGCCTCTGGCCCCACAAGTGAAGGGGTAGGCCCTCGATCATGAAACATCGCTCGTGCGTACACTCCATGATCGTCTGCTTCTCCTCCTCAAACAACCCCGTTTCTTTGCCGTGGGTTATGGGTGCTATATTTCTCCGAATCCCTTCGCGACTGGTGAGAACTCCTTGAATTCACCGAGATGAATTCACCACCATTGTCGCTCCTTAGAGCAATCACCTTCTTCCTCGACTCCTTCTCGACCAGTGCCTTAAACTCACAGAACTTCGCGAATGTATCGCTCTTCTTCTGCATGAAGAAGATCCAACACTTTAGAGAGAAATCATCAACAAAGATCACGTAATACTTGTGCTTTGCAGTCGAAGCAACTGAGAAAGGACCACACACATCTGTGTGAACTCTCTCAAGGATCATCGTGGCGCGACTATCCTTCTCGTGAAAGGTGGCTTTCACATACTTTCCTAAGGTACACCCATTGCACTGATCTGACTGCGCAAAAGTGCCCTTAGGAAGCCCAGTAGAAATCTGCTGCAGAATCTTCAAAGCTGCATGCTGAAGGTGGCCCAATCTCCTATGCCACAGTTCGCCCTCATCATCCCGGCTCACCACTTCTCCCGCCTTGCATGCCATAGTTGCGCAATCATCTACCTGCAACTGATAAATGTTCTTGGTTCGAACCCCTATCTTCCGGTCTCTCCAGTTCCAAGAGCCTTATTGTGCAAGAGGTTTCCTTCGTCGAAGACCACATCATACCCCTTATCTGGAACCACGCCATCCTTCTTTATTTGTTCATGCATGACATCCTTCAACATGAAGGGTTTACTGCATCAAAGGATACGGTACCGATACCAGTCGCACTGTATCTATCGTCATCGCCCATCTCGATGTGCATACCCAAATCCTTGTCCTCCAGATCTGAGAACAACTCCCGATCTCCCGTCATATGAAATGACGCACCGCCGTCCAAGAACCACACCGATCCCATCACACTTGAAACCAAGCATGCAATCAGTGAAAAGTCAAGCTCGAACTGTGAAGCCAAAGCTTCTCCATCTGCAGATCTTCCCGCTTGCTTGTTCTTCTTCTTCTTTGGACAATTGGTGGCATAATGTCCGTGATCATGGCAGTGAAAACATTTCACTTTCGCCATGTATCAGTTTGCTTTTTGCACCGGAATGAGAAGTTTTCTTACCCTTCCCCTTCTTTTCTTTGGCAGCCAAAGCGCAATTTTCTTCATCAGCTCCCTTTGATGAAGATCCGTCCCCGGTAGTCCTCCTTATCTCCTCCTGCATGAGATCCGCCCAAAGGCGCTCCCATCCCGGCAACTTCTCCCGACCATTGACACTATCTTGATATGAATGCCAAGCCTTTGGAAGACCAAGGAGAGCCAGGTCCACCATGTCCTCATCTTTGACAGTCACCCCCACACTTCCCAGCTCATCTCTGCATTGAGTGAACTTCGTGAGGTATTTGGCGATATTGTCGCCTTTCTCCATCTTGATGTTTCTGAGCTTATCTTTGAGCGCCAGCTTCCTTTGGTCGCTCTTACTTTGGAATAGATCCGTCAAATCTTTCCACATTAAATATGGAGAAGCCTTTCCATGCAGGCTGGATACAATATGATCCTTGACGCCCTCCAACAGGATCCTTCGACATTTCACCATCTTCTTTTGCCAAGCTTCGACTTCAGCAGGATCAGTGGGCTTTTGGACATCCGTATCTACAAACTCCTTCAGTCCATTATCTTCTAATACTACCTCCATGCGATCCTTCCATGCAACATAATTCGAACTGCCTTCAAGAGCATATTCGAGTCGCAAACCGTTGAAAGACATTTTCAACTCCGGCACCAAGAAAACAAAACTGCTGCAAAATTCGAATTCTAAGCTCAAAGCTCAACCGCTCTTGATCTATGAGAACAAATTATCTCTAGCACAGAGATCGACTGCAGGGGCATTTACTGGATGTATCACCTTTCAAAGGAAAGGATGGATCCAGAGGCTACCTGGCCCGCATGCAGACTCTATCTACCGAAATAAGTTTGTAATCACTGTGATGATCAATCTCTGCTCCGATACCTCTGATACCATGTAGAAATTTGCTGAATAAAGAAGATTTATCCACCGAGATTATCCTGATCACATATCAATTCGAATTCATATGCAACACATAATCTCTTCCACTCAGATCATCACACATGCGGAAATAAAACAAGCGATAGCACATCAAATCATCATACACATTAACACAGTATGTATGGGGAAAGCTTATAGCTGAAAACCCCGCAGCTATTGTGCATATTATAATGGAGAAAACATGTAACAAACTCAGTACAATACTCCTCACAAGTACTCAGTACTATCTCATGAAGTTACACACAAACTAGCTTGGTTTTGAACAAGTCACAAGTTCAAAACACATCCACTAATTGCCTGCCTCTATTGCGCAATCAAGGCTGGTCTAATGAGAGATCCAAGGTTTGAATCTCCTTGGCTTGACAGCACAATCATCATGGGAAATTCCTCCAAGTGTGGTGCAAATCTCATGCACAACTGATGTCGCCACTAATAGCTAACTCCACCCTTTCATCTACCTCTTTCACTGGTCTCCACTGAACTGATCATGCACTGTAGTGAACTGATGTGTTCTTGAATTGAATAATGAGTTACTAATTAATGAATTAAATAATATTTAATTCACTCCACTCATAACTAATTGATTAGCTAGTTAAACTAATCTCAACTAGTTCAACTAAAATAAACAGAACACAACTCCACTATCTGTCTCATTAACTCCACCAAACTTCTGCCACTGAAGTCCTAACTGAAGTCAACCATGCATGAGCTCAATACCCCATAAAAAAATCATATTTCCTTCTGGCAGTTGCATGTGCCACATCCGTAGCTCAAACTGAAGTGCTCCAAGAGAGTAAACTGCTGTTTAGAGTCCAAATATTATTAAGGGCAAATAATATTTGACTTCCCTATTTTTAGGAGAGGCAGTCTAAAAATAGCCTTCGACCTCTTCGACCTAAAAAATAGAGTCTCATCTATTTTTACCAACATGACCAATGCTCCAAGAATCTCAAACTGGAATCCCCGAACCATGCTCCATATGTCTAAAAATAGACTTTTGCGCCAGAATTTGCCTGCGGGCCCACTTAGTGAAGGCGACTTCATTTCACTAAGCTCCATCATCTTGCTACATTTTCAACATCAACAAGTTGCTCACTCAAAAAATAAGAAAATAAGGAATAACGTAGCATATAAGAGGCTTGTCTCCAAATTCCATCTCCTGCAAATGCCTTGACAACAACAGGTAAACTTAGGTATAGTGTCTCACCCTTCGCTATGCATCCATAATAGCTAGAAATAATTGAATTTGCATACTTAGAGTTTAAGGGGCAGAAAGGTGGCCAGTTAGCTTGGCTACCATCGTGAAGTATGACTAGGGAGAACTGCAAAGTCACGCCACCTGGGAATGCGAAAGAAACAAATTTAAATCAAGTGGAGTAGAGGAGAACGAGGGGATGAAACACGCAGTCCATCATGAATTAACGAAGAGAAGGAAACAACGGTCTCTAACAAAAACTAGAGTTGAGGCCGAGTTACATAAGCGCTCCAAAATTAGTTGCACAATCTAATAAAAAGAGATCTCATCTCATCCAAACCAGTGAATTGAGAATTTTTTAGGGAAGAGACAGAAGGGATCCCGCAGCACAGCAGTACCGAGAGTGGGTTGCATATTTGAGCATTGTGCAGTAGCAGCAACAACAAAACAACATCACCAACAGTCGAGCTAGCTTCCGAAGTATACCGCATATCCGACACAGTAGAAAGGGACCAAGGGAAGCTTTTATAACAACCCAAACAACCAGAAGAAGAACCAGAACAAGAAGAACTAGAAGAAGGAGAGGAAGAGACAAAGGGCCATGGAAAAACAGAGGAGATGGAAATAGAAGTCATAGAGGTAGCAGAAAGTGAGCAAGAAGCAGACTCACAGCACAGCACCACATCTCGTCAAGACAAAGAGGTAGTTGCCACCTTATCTCCTTTGAGCGAAAGAGAAAAAGGAAGACCTCTATCTATTTCAGAGCTGACAAGAGTCAAAGGATAAGTCAAAGAGAGCCAAAAACTCCTCCCACGAGCCCGAGTATCATTGAAGAATCACCAAGGGAGGAGGAAAGGATCAAATAAATAGTTCTGAAGGAATGACTACAGAAGGCACAGGCAGAGAATGTAGCATTGAAGGAGAAATTGCAGAAAAAAGGGCAGCAAGTAGAAACCATGGCATACTTATGCATAGAAGCCCTTTAGCACAGATTCCCTTCTGACTCATATGATGTGTACCTCAAGGAGAAGTGGCTCCTATTTCAAATCAAAACTCTAGCCTCCCATGGATCCCTACCTTTCCAAGATTATAGGAAATTTATGGATTTCTAAAATCAAGCTAACATGGATGATTAGGCAAAGATGGTAGAGTTTTATGTGCATAACCTTGTGCTGACAAATCTAGATACTTGGGACCCCAATCCTACAATGGGGGATATGCATTTGATGGCTTTAGTATCTTGGATGATGAATGAGGACACTAGAGTGAAAGAGATATGGAGGGTCATGGGAAGAAGAAATAGAGAACCCTTAAATATCATACCATAATTTTTTAGCCCAAGAGGATTCATCCTTAACTGTCGATAAATTGAAAGGTACCCTGCACTAGTTGAAAGTTACCTTCAGACTCAAACACAGGTAATAGGCCACTTTGATGATGTTTCTAGGCAGATAGAAGATGAGTGCATTATGGCCAGCCATAGGAGATGGAACATCCTCCCTCACATCCTCAAGAACAGGGAGTACCATACTCCAGAAATACTGAGGGGCACATTGGAAAGGGCACCATTATACAAGAGGGCCATGCAGGCCAAAAATATCCAATGGTTGGGACTAAATCTCAGCCCACCTTTGCTGCTGGGGCTGAATGATGAAAAGGAAACAGATGCACAAGATAGAGAATGGGAGAATGCAGAAAAGAATAATGGTTTTTACCCCCTTGGGGAAACTCCCACACTTCTTCCTCAGGAAATCAGGGGGGTTTTCAAAGTCTTGAAGGAAATGAAGGAGGATGATTAGTTGCTCATAGGATGACCAACTAGGTTTTGATCACGGTGGCTAGATTGACTAGATTGATTGAAATCGACTTCCACTCCATAGTCTTGTGTCATGTGTCCATCATCGGCATTTTCTATGCGAAAATGGTGTCCATATGCCCACATAGATGGGAACAAATGCACCTATAAAAAAGTTAAAAAATCATAGTGTCATAGGTCTTATAATAACCCAATAGTTAAACTATGAAATATATATGTAATTACATTTGAAAGGTGCATTATTAAGATTCAAATGTGCATATAAATTAACTAGATTATTACTGAGTTTTTGCACCCAATCCCTTTTTTTAGCGCATCCTCTTCAGCACGTGGGTAACGACCAGTTGTACCGTATTTCTCTCTGACTTGGTCAGCAACCCAACTGTTGGGGCATACTTTTGGCATGTTTTCTTTTAAATGATCGGGATAAGGCACACTTCTACCATTCAACCGTCTAAATTCTTTCCTGTCACTATCCCATTTCATCCTCTTTTGTTCATACAATGCGACCCATGGTTGTGTCACTTCAGCTGTAAAGAACGAATTTATTGATTGCTTCAATTTATGCATTCGTTGATGAAATCAAAATGACATTATATAGTACATAGAGATCAAAATATACATTATATCGAAGTTCAACTTTGTGTAAATTTGAAAAATTATAAGTCGCTCACTCTTTATCAAGTGCTTTTTTCCATTCGTTTTGAGAAACTCCCCTTCTCTTTTGTCTTCATCTCTTTCATCGTCCCAAATCACCGCACCTGGTCTGTTGTCAATCTGCTTGATTTACTCACTGGCACAATAGAAAGACTCATACGATATGTACCCCTTTGCCATAGACCCTGATGAGCTCCAACATTAAACAAATTTGGAGGGATTAATGGTCACCTTTTTTCCTTCCTATATCTCTTTTTCTTGCATTTTTATTATTATTTGGTTTTATGATGCTAGTGTAGGTGGCGATTAAGGCTAACATACTCTGAGTGCCTAATATGAGGTTGAGTGCAGAAAATCATGAATTATTATCATTTTTATAAGGATTTTATCATAAAGACTTGGAGGAGAAAACAAAGAGAAATTATAGGAATATTGTCCACCCTCCTTAACTCTCAAAGGAAGCAAAAGGATCCCAAAGATTCTCTCCAGTAATTCAATTCCAAAGGCAGCCAAAGGATCCCCAAGGATTCTCTCCAGCAACTCAAATTCCAGAGGCATCCAAGCAACTCAAAGAGGAGTGCACCCAATCTTTGTTTACTTGGAGTCAAGTGGACTCAATCACCATTTTCTAGGGAGTTGTTGGTAGCTACCCTGTAGAATAAACATTGTAGAGATAGAGCTAGGAAGGGGTGGATTCTAGTCAGAACTTTGTTGCAATATATTAAGCTTTTTATTATTTTACTCAGTGATCAAACTTTCATAAATTTATGAGCCTATTCTTTTATGAAATGAGCATATTGATTTCACTTTACTGATTTAAGTTTCAGAGAGCTAGGCTCATGGGTTAGGGCCCAATCCATGTGCCTCGGCCTCTCTGTTATATTTGTTCTTTGATTTCTGTCATTCAATTAGTTCTGCTTCTAATAGTTTCATTGTTGTTTATTTTTTCTTTCAGTGTGTTGTTATAGGTTTCATTTGCTTGTGAGTAATAGAATAGAGGATAAAAACCAAAAAATTGTGGATCAAGACCCCCTTCTCATCTCTATCAATAGAGCTCGAGGAGGGCGAATTGTCCCACAGACCCAAAAATGGATTTATGTTCACTGTTCTAAGATTAAAAGTAGAGTTGCATTACCATTTTTCGGTCTGCCTTTGCACTATATTTTTACGCATTTGTCTGTTTCTTTGCGCATAAGTTAGCAGGGTGATTGCAGGAATTATTGCTAAAATCCCAGAGCAGCTCTGTGGTGCTTCCTATTTCATTCTCCATATCTGTTTTCATGCTTCCAACCACCTCGGTTATGCTCTATTCCCTCCTTCTTTCATTGGATTTGTCACTCTTTTTATTCACAAAAAACTTGAAAAACCTTTAAAGTTTGACATCCGCCTTTCCTCCTCGAAATTTCCGCTATCTCATTTCGCACTTCGCAACTTTTCATGGACAACATTTTTTCTACCCCTCAAACTTTGCGATATTTCAAACTGCGATATCACATTTCACATTTCATAACTTTTACCACATCGCAATTCGCAACTTTTCCCCACCGCACTTCGCACTTCGCAACTTTTACGCCGTCACATTTCGTGCTTCGCAACCTTTGGCCTTTTCGCATTTCACACCTCTCAACCTTTTCCTTTTCTTTAAGACTCATCGCTCTTTTTCATCGATTATGATAAATTATCCACATTGCACATCACATTTCACATCGTTTTCCTTTTTTCTTTAATATTTACCGCTCCTTTCGTCAATTGCGATATCTACGTCGCATTTCACATTACACTTCGCATCGTTTTCCATTTTTATTTTAGAATTACTGCTCCTTTTCACCTATTGTGATACTGTCATTTCACTCTGCCACCAGTCCCAACGCCACGTCACCCATTTCACTTCGCAAATTTTCCTCAACAGCACTTCCGCTATCCCTCCAACTTTGCGATATCGCATTTCACACTTCGCGGGTTTTATCCCGTTGCATTTCACACTTCGTAGTTTTTTCCCTATCGCACTTCACAAATCACAATTTTTATTTTGTTCCTTTAACACTTACTGCTCTTGTCTGTCGGTTGCGATATCGCCTCATACTCCGCCACCGGTCCCAATGCTACGTCATCTGCCACATCACACATCGCAAATCGCACTTTTTATTTCGTTCCTGTTAACCTTTACTGCTCCAAACGCCGATTGCGATCACCCTCCATTGAAATTCATCGCACTTTTTAAATCATTCCGCTCCAAAGCCTTTTTGCACCATAATAAAGCTTTAATAAGGTTTAAACCTGCTCTTTTCACTTCTAAGCTTGGTTTCATGTGTTTATCCCTCCATTAGCACATTTACCCCTTTCTTCTCCAAGTTGCCAATCAACACTTTTTTAATTATAACTAAGTCCTTGATAGCTCAGCTACATGGATAGAAGCATGGTAGATAGAGCATAAGATGAGTAGGGTGTGTTTAGCCGGTTAGCCAAGTTTAGTGTGGTTTAAATTAGTTTCATTTCTTCAATTTAGTTTAGTTTCCTTCCTGTCATTTCTTTTCAAAAATTTAATCTAGTTTCTTTTTGTCATTTCCTTTCTACACATAAAATTAGTTCCATTCCCGTCATTTCCTTTCTGCAAATTAAGTTAGTTTCCTTTCTGTCATTTCCTTCCAGCAATTTAATTTTTAGTTTTTATCATAGTTTAATAAATAGCACCCTTTCGTAAAGCAGAAGAGGATGAAATGAACAGAATGCATCTACTATGTATATAGCATTGTCACCTCCAAGTTTGTACGAACCCCGAGTTGATAAAGTAAAGTAGGGCAACCCCTGGGAGTTGCAGCACTCTTCGAGCAATACCAGGGCTCACTAGACCCCTTGGGTTTTTCCCTTTGTTAAACAAAACTTTTCAATTTCTTCACGTACCTCTCTAAGAATAACATCCAATGACAAGAAACCACCCCAACTAATTCAACCTCATCTACTAGGTGGATTAGAAGATGAACCTACAAGTCCATGAAACTCGTCGGTAGTTCCTTCTCAAACATACAAACAATCTCAACTATCTCTTGACGCCACCATGGAATGCTAGCCACATGAATCTCCTTTGACATGATCCAACGTAGAAATGCAGATAATTAGGATATGGCACATCCTAGGTCTTAAGGGAATTCATGTTTCACACACCCACGCACGAACAAAGGATAATGACACTGCAAAGTTATAAACACGTGCAATAATATACAAAATTAGTTATGTTTTATGATCCCTGCATGGGATAAAATTTATTAATATAACAACTAATAAAACCATGATTTTGACATTATAAGTACTCTCAGAAGATTCAAATGTTCATGTGATTTCAAACCCGACAAATGGTCATCCACGATGAATAAGCACTGTAGTGAAGACCCATATGAAAATGGCACCCTCACACCCATTATAACTTCCTTTGTCAAAGAAAGATCATATTTTTTTAAAATCCATGGGACATCACCTTCTTTGAAATACCATGAATTAGAGGGACCAGCGCCTACCTCTGATCCTGTACCTTCTAATCGTCTTGGCCAATGTTTATAAAGATCTTTCCTAACAACTAATGTGTTACTTTGTTTTGATGATATGTGCCTCCATAAAGAAGATGAAACATTTTTAAATATATGCATGGGATCTAATAAGTGGGTAATCTTAAGATGATCCCAATATGGGAGGTTATAAAATATAGACTTCCTTTTCATTTCAATGGGAAATTTCTCAACATAGTTGTCGAAGAATTATGGATCATCGAACATAGGCTCCCCATTTGAATCAAACATTTCTATGAACTCCTTCTCCTTATGTCTCTCATATGCTCTAAGCCATTTAGTTGGTGTCATTATTGGAGGCCTTTGGGTTATCTCTCGTTTACCAATGAAAGCGGATGTTGCTCTTCTGTAAGGGTGTTCTTTTGGGAGGAATACCCTGGAGCAATCATACACTGGCTTTCGTGGGTCGTTTGACCATCTAGCTTTCAAAGAAGGACCACAACATTTACATCCAAAATACCATTTTTTTACAAGACCTACGAGATTATTGTATACAATTTATATGCATGGCATGTTAAATAATATCATGAATATCAAAACAATTACAACGAATTAAATAACTAATATGCGAAAAAATATTGTTATGTATATAAACAAATCAATAAACATGTAATTTACCAGAGAAAACTCCTAAGCCTGGATAATCATGTGTCGTGTAAGCACATATTCCATACAACGTAAAACTCCTATTTGTTGCAATGGGTCTTGATACATCACGTACATTTATCCCATCCCGTAATTCCTTCAATTCATCTACCAGTGGTTGTAAGTAGACATCCATATTCTTCACTTGTCTTCTACCAGGGACTATGAGAGCCAACACAAGATGTTAATTCTTCACAAACAACCATGGAGGGATATTGTTATTGATCACTACTACAGGCCACACAGAATAGTTGGTTTTCTAGAGGGAATATGGGTTGACACCATCCATGGCTATGCTGAGTCGTAGACTTCGTACTTCATCCTTGAATTTTTCGGGCCATGTATCCTCTATATGCTTCATGGCTATTGAATCAGTTTGGATTCGCATAACTCAACTCACTTATGTCTGAGGCATGACATCCCTGCAACATAGCTAATTCCTTGCAACGAAAGAGCCTTTGAATCCTTGGGATTATAGGCATGTGCCTCAATATATTAAAAGGAGGACCACATTATTTACCCTTCTTTTTTTATTTATCATACCTCCCATGCCCACATTTCCGACATATCTCTTTGTCTGCATATTATCCTCTATATATAATACAATAATTTGGACATGCATGATGTGATATGTACTCAACACCCAACATTTTCAACAATTTCTTTACCTCTTCGCAGCTACCGGGCAAGACATTATCACTCAAAAGAACCTTATATTTGAATAACCTATACTTGGTGATCATGGAAAATATTAGATGTACATTAATGTCGATGTAATTATTAATGTTCATAAAATTGACCATTTGTAATGTTCATTGTGTGATTATATTTCTCAAATTTATATAAGGGAGGACTTTATGGTAACTTACCTAAAAATTTTCAAGAAACATGCATTCGAGAAGCCAAACTTTTCTTTCAAGTTGTACAGTAACATCGTTGTCCCCAACTGGGTAGACTTTGACTAACCGTCAGGTCCAAAGAGAGGGGTGGTGGAAGCAAATTTAAGGCTTTCGAAAAAGGTGTCAGCGATATGAGCATCATCCCCTAGCTAATCATCGTTTTGGAATGCATCTAACAACATTGTCTCCATGGAATGCATCTAACAACATTGTCTCCATGGCAGTCGTATCCCTTAAGTAATCATCCATACCAACCTCTATTTGATTGCCTCCATTGCCAGCTTGTGAAGAACTACTATTGTTGTATTCCTTCCTAATTGGTAAATCTGGACGTAGCGGGAATTGAATCAGTGGTTGATTCAACCATTCTTGGTATTGTTCCTCTCTGATTTTTTCTCTTAATTCAGCCTTCTCTTGATTTGACATTGTCGTGGGGTGAAACGGAAGATGGTAGGTAGGTCGCTCATCATCACTAGAATCCTAATAATTTCAAAAAAAATATTTTAACATCATTAGTACAAAATCTATGATATCAATTAGTAAGAACGTTGAAAATGCATGATTAATTTGTTTGACGTTCAAATAATTACATTAATATACCAAAAAATTATTATTACCATCATTGTCCTGAGATTGTGGCTAGAAGATGCAATATTGTTAAAATTGGCAGGGTGAAGCAGTTGTCCATTTTCATCTACCAAATGTGCCTTGCGGTATGTTGCTCCTGATAAGAGCTTCCGACGTTTTGGAGTTGTTTGAATATTTTGTGCATCTAAACTCTATGAATCTACATGAACCTACAAATTTGTATACATTATAAATTTTATTAAGATTGATTGACATGGATAAAAAACATAAATTCAATTAGATAATGAAAATATATATAAAATATGAAGTAAATATTATGTCTTGAGATGGATAGGGATAACTCTGCGATGGACTTTGAGAAATATTATGGAACGAGCTAGATTTTGAAGAACTGTCCATTCGATATAATTACGATATTTTCTCCCTGCATTTGAGCAAAATCAACAGTAAATTTTAGTGCGCACACCTAAAATTAATTATGGTGCCTTAAAAATGCACTTATTGTTATCGGTGCTTATGTACAGATAACTGCACCGGTGCATTTTAGTTACTACGCACCGGTGTCGTGTTATTAACTGACGCACCAGTGTCGTGTTATTAATTGACACACTGGTGACGACAAGCCGCAAATAAAAAAGCACAACTTTATTTTTTTAAGTGAAAAAAAACAAACAAACAAACAAAAAAACGGTACATTGAAAAATGGGCAGCAAAATATTTTCAAAAATCTAATTTCATAAAACAAATATTTAAATACTAAACACTTTTCATTATTTCACTATTTTTGCAAAACAATTCAGCCAGAGATTTGCACGAGACATACCTGGAGAAAGAGAGCACGAGAGCACTATGGAGCAGTGAAATACACTCGAATAGAACTATTCAGACAATCAGAACTCCAAACCTATAGTGATTCAAACCCTGTAGCATAGAATGTCAAACGATCTCGTGATTAAATTTTATTGTTTTTTTTACATTTTCTGTAGTATTTTTTACGCAGTAAGTAAAAAATAATAATAATAATAATAATAATTATTATTATTATTATTATTATTATTATTATTATTATTTTACCCTAAACCCTTCATTCTTTTTAATTCTACCCTTGCTTCTTCTTGTTTCTGTGATTTCAGAATTAGGGCTTTTCATTTTATATTTATAGGGTTTGTATTGCTATATATATATAGGCTTATGACATCTAACCCACGAGACGACTTGCATAGTCATATCCCAATCCATGTTGGCCCTTGCGTGAATTTTTAAAAAACTGAATTATTTTAATCAGTGCGCCCTGCGTAACCTAGCGCACCGGTGTGCTCGATTATCACAGTGCACCGCACACATACTGTTTGAAAAAAAAATCAAAAACAATTTTTTTTTTCATCCATCCGCCATATGTAAAATAGGGCATCGGTGCGCTATTTCATTATAGCGCACCACGCATATACTGTTTGGAAAAAATAATTTTTTATTTTGTGTTAATCGGTGCACCATGTAAAATATAATGCACCAGGTCTCCTGGTTGACAGAGAGCACTGTATGGTGGACCCCTATTTGCGTTGGGTGTTTATAAGAATAGGCCGCACCGCCCCCTCCACGACACCATATGCTACAAAAACTAACACTAGACGATTTTTATTATTTTTTTTGTGTTAATCAATGCGGTGGTTAACATATAACGCACTGATGCTCCTTGTTGACATAGAGCACCGTACGGTGTTTTATACTATTTTTGCGGTGTGTTCATAAGAACACGACGCATCGACGTCGGTGCGTACACCATGAAAAGCGCACCAATTACTTGATATAATTTTTTTATCTGAAAAGTTGATGATTTATTTATAAAAATATATTAATGAATGATATGGTTCATGTTTCATATAGATAAAGAAATGGCTGACAAGATATGAAGAAACAAAAGTACTAATAACACATCAAGAAAAGCAAAAAAGGAAAGTTCTTTGTAAATTCTTTACAAAAAATATTATTTTTGAACTATATGTAAGTTTAAATAATATGTATTGTTTACTGTGTATCATGCAAAGCCACAAAATGACGAAACTCGATAAGATTATTTATGATCTAGGATCATAAAAGCATAAAAGCTTGATGGAAAAATTGCAAAAGGATGAATCAGGTGAATGAAAAAATACTATCGATCCAATATGAGTTTCTTTTTCTAATATTCATTAATAATATACTTAAAATTATTAGATAACATGTTTCAGACAATCTATTAATTCACATTATATGTTTAATGTTCTACAGGGACCAACAACTCAGAAAATGAATGTTGTTCTAAGAAAAGAAAAAATAATAGAACATGCAAATGAAAATGAATTTCTCCTTAGCTCATCTGGAGTGCTGCTGGAGGTTAATGAAGGGAGGGGAACTTTTACAAAAGTTTGAGGGATCTAGTGGAACGAATGTATAGATGTTCTTTCCACTTACAATACAAAAATCAATCCAATGATTCCAAGAACCAAATTTTTCTAAACTACAGGAAGAGTTTCTAGAGAATTGGTCAATGAGACATGTCAGACTTTTAATAGCAAAAACGTACAACAACAAAAAAGAAGGAATGAGAAAGTAATATTCCTTTAAAAAAAAATTCTAGAATTATTTATAAATATATCATTTATAAATATCACTTTTGTTATATTTACTTTTCATATATCAATATAAAAATTAAATAGTTTATTGTCATGTTACATTTTCAGGAAGGTTATGAAAATCTCAAAAGATGAACAAGTTGATATCAGAAATATGCCAGTAAGAATGTCCAAAAAGGTGTACAAGGAGATGGTCAAAGAAATGGATAAAATTGCATCGTAGGAGGAGCCATCTCAACAACAACGTGCTTCAAATGTAATATGTAATCAGTGAATTTTTCAATCATTAGGTATGATAAATAAACAATTTAGCATTAAATATTAATTTTCAAGTATTTTTTTGCAGAAAATAAAAGAAAATGGAACCCATTCAGCACATAAAACATAACAACAAGGAAGAAAAGGGTTGATATCTGAGTTTGTGAGTAATTTTTAATTTCTTATAACAACTTAACTAGATTTCATTTTTGTATATTTTAAATTTTTTTACAGCAATCATCATTGAATGTCTTCAAACAGGTGCTAACATACAAAGAAGAACCATCAGACAAATTGATTAACATTGGGTTAACTATGGGTTGTGAGTATATGTTGACATATCAGAAATTAATTGTGGAATTTGTAAGCATCTATCGATCTTGTTTTACTTAGCTCCATCTATAATTAATAGAACAAAAAAAATTTTATATTAAATATATGATTTGTTCGGGGGTATAAAACTTGCAGGAAACAAAGTATGGAACTGCGCCATCAGATGAAATCTTGAAAGATGGCATGAAATTAGGTTTTGAAAGAATGTGTATAGTTTATGAGTCAACTTTTGCTATGGTACGCCGTTTCTTTTCGATTTACAATGATGTATATTATTTAATATTGTAATTTTCATTATTCTCACCAATGTATATACACTCATTATAGTTTATTTTTATGTTTGTAGATGGCAGGTGAAGAAGAAGAAAACAATCAACACCGTGAACAAAACATTCCTCAAAATAACCCCTAGTCATGGAAGTAGCTCGAGCAGTGACAGTAGTTCAAGCGAAGAATGATGATCATTATGTTTGGATATCAAAGCAAGGCGTTGTATTTTTTGAAATATTTTTCTATGAAATCATACATTTTGTTTAATGTAATGGACATAGTGTCCCAATTGAAAGACAAAAGGATACCAATAATTGTCCCATTTTGTATGACAAAGATTGTCTTATTCACATATATATAATCAAATATATTTTAATCACATTCAAATGCACTAACAAAAAATTAATTGATATGAATATTGTTATAAGATATGTGTCATCTTTTGATGAATAATGAATTTTAAAAAACCACAATAATTATGATATGATATAACAAATTTGTCCAAACATCACATTCAAATGCATTAATAAAAATTTAATTAATATGAATAATGTTATAAGATATGTGTCGACTTTTGATGAATAATGAATTTTAAAAATTCACAATAATTTCACTGTCACAGGTCGATGTTTCTAAAAAATACAAAATGAACACGATGTGTGTTAGTTACTGTACACCGATGCGTTTGTATGATACAGCGCACCGGTGCGTTTCTACGACCTATCGGCAACGCACAAATACCAATACCAATTATAACTCTCGGTGTGTTTGTGCGATACTGTGCACCAGTGCGTTTATGTGAGACTACTCACCGGTACGTTGTACGACCTATGGGCACTGCACAAATACCAATACGAATTAGAAAAATCTGCACGTTTGTGCGATA
Organism: Pinus albicaulis; assembly: GCA_034641835.2. Taxonomy (NCBI): domain Eukaryota; kingdom Viridiplantae; phylum Streptophyta; class Pinopsida; order Pinales; family Pinaceae; genus Pinus; species Pinus albicaulis. The sequence goes on from CM076579.1 coordinate 230,229,329, forward strand.
CTACGCACGGGTGCGTTTATGTGGGACTACTCATCGGTGCGTTTGTACGACCTATGGGCACCGCACAAATACCAATACGAATTAGAATAATTTGTGTGTTTGCATGATATTGTGCACTGATGTGTTTCTATAATACTACGAACTGGTGTGTTGACATGACCTATGGGCACTACACAAATCCCAATACCAATTAGAATGGCTCGGTACGTTGTATCCCCTACAGTTTTCCCAGTGTGATTTTATACCGTTACGGCCCAGTGCATGCACCTTGGACCGCCCCGAGCCGACCGTCTAGATGACACGCACCGGTGTGTTGACACCTGAGTAGCGCACCGATGAAAAAAAACATCTGTAATAACCTCTGGCCGCCCAGTTTTTTTAGTTGTGTTGAAATTCCGTTAGAAGCTAAGCCAAAACCTCCGTTACCGAAAACGGATGTTGTAGAAAATGTTTTTTGACAATTTTGGCCAATTTTATAACACTAAAAACCTCCTTTATAACCTCTGCTAAAAAGGTCTTTTCCTTTTAGTGAAAGTTTATGTTCCTTGCTCTGCGCACTTGCTTACTCACTCAACACTTCTTCCTCACACACAATCCCAATTTTGATTGTCTAGTAAGTTATCAATTCTCTGGAAAGCTACTTCTATGCATAAGGATATGTGAACATTGTGATCACGATATATGAGTAGCTAGAATAGCATAGAGATAAGATGACCTCCAATCAACTTCCACACAAGTGGATTTGAATATTATTTTAATCAATCTGAGTGTGTGGGGCCAAACAACATTCAAAGGATATGAGGAAGAGGAGTTATAGTCCCCCACTTCCACACCTCTGTACACACATCATTTAATTTGCTACTATGGATATTAGTTGTGGATCCCTGTGCATCTTCTTGATTTGTCTACAAGTAGTAAATGTTATTAAGCACTCGAACAATGTGTTGATTCGTCAAATAAATGTTGAACTTGATATGTTTACAACCAGTAATCATTATACAGTGTGTCAGAATAAATGCTATTAAGCGTTGAATATATTTTAATAGTACGGAAAATCCATAATTATATTTTTAATATTGGGTGCAGATCCCTCTGCACCGCAATCAGTATATGTCACTGTAGGTTCCCACAATAGTCAATAAAAAATCCAGTGAAAACACATAATGCACGACAAATTTTATTATTTTGATTATCGAAACTTTGTAGTTATATTTTTTAATTTTTCAAAGTTCGAGAGATGTTATATATTTAAATATTTTGTTCTTAATTGAGTTAACTTTATAGTACGGAGTACAGAATTGGGGAGGAAGATTTTGTTTCTCTTTCTCCGCATTCCGCATAACTAAATATTCCTCCACACCTCTACACTCTGCACAATGAAATATTCCTCCGCACCTTGGAGTGAAACTGATATAATAATTTTGTGTGGCTTAAATTTTCAGGTATGCACTTGCTTCATATATAATATTGTTGTGTGTTTGCCTCACCTTCATTTAATCCACCTACTTAATTTTCTATATAATTAGTGGTTTGGAGAAACTACTATAACAATTGCAAAGTATGCATATCTTAGGTTTTAGCTTTCATTGTGTGGAGTGTGGAAGTGCGGAGGAAGCTTTCATTATGAGCAATGTAGTGTTGCGGCTTGAGGAAGTTGTCACTTATTTTGGAAACATAAGCATCTTGTTGTGTTTGCTTGTTTTGGGTGATATGTCATTCCTTTGCACCTGATATACGCATAACCCAAACTTTTCATGCCTCAAAATTTAATAATCCAAAACCACTATTTAATTTATCAATATATAGTGTGTGGGAATATTGTATACAGACATACAGAATGTTGCCAAACAAAGTTTTTGTTCCTTGCTTCGCACATTCGTTCTCTAGCACAACACTTCTTCCTCACATGAAATGTCGATTTCACTTGTCGAGGAAGCTACTTCTCTCAATAAGGATATGTGAACATTGTGATAACGATATATGAGTAGTTAGAATAGCATAGAGAGAAGTTGTCCTTCAATCACCTTTTAAACATGTGGGTTTGAATATGATTATAATCTATCTGAATATTCAGGGTTGAACAATGTAAAAAGGATTAAAAAAGAAGAGTTATTCCCCCACTTTCTCACCTTTTTACACACATAATTTCAATTTTCAACAACGGATACTAGCTACGGAACTATTTGCATCTTCTTGATTTCCATTAATGTTGATTATTTTTTGTTGTCTCTCTTCCAAGACTATTGGAGTGAACCTCTTGGCCCCTCCAACTAAACATTGATTCTGACAAGGACAATTTCATATATTCCTCAATGGATAAATAAGTATTATTCATTATTAATTAGCAAGTGCTTGAGATACAATGGGTGGGCATATAAATACACATAGGAGTGATAAGTCATGTCCTTGGAAAAGGGCATGACTTATCATCATTACATATTAATGACTACATTACATGATAATTTTCTTATGACTATTACTATTAATACATGACATGTATTCATTTACATTATGATAATAGATCTAATATACCTCATGTATACTACAAGTCTTATGCACTTAAAATTTTGGTATACTCAAAACTAAGGAAAATTTATTTTGGTAGAATGAAAAAACTTCTTATAACTCTCACTTGTGTGATAAGATTGAAGACATGAGCTGAAAGGATATTCAAAGCATCAAATAATATATCGCATTGAAAATGGATCAATCCACCAAAATGAATAATTTCTATAAATCTCTAGTGATAAGAATGTATATTTAGTCTTATTTTTTGTTAACTTTGAGATTTATTAATTTTCAAGTGCTTTGATATGTAAGCACAATGTTGATATTGATATGTCGATTCTTACGTGTTACATTTTTTGTAATTAAGGTGTTAATTTGGTAGCTTTATAAGTTGATTTGTTTTAATCATTGGTTTAAACTTTTCATGATATAGTTGAGTCAACATGTTGATATTTTATATTTTTACATTCATTGATGTGTCAATGACTTTATTGGTGGTGATCAATAGTACTTAAACCATCACTAAATTTGTGAATGTCAGCCTCCCATCAAATTGTTTCTTGAACTAAATTTCTGGATGCTCTTTCATTGATCAAACGTCATTAGCAATAACACTTGGATTTTTAGTTTTGATCTCGTTTGTTGAGGTCACTTTATTTGTAGTTTCAACTTCTAATTTTTTTTTTATTCACTCACATTCATGGATGTTCCTTTGTCTACTTTCATATTTATATATCCTTAGGTTTTATTTATTTTTACTTCTATAAGTAAGATTTGACTATGGTTCTTCAAACAATTAATTTCCTTGTCTTTATTTAACAAGATCTTCCCAATTGTTTTATTCTCATTCTAATTTTCTTGTGATTTTCATTACATTGAATTGCAACATCTTGTTGAATTGAGCTTGATATTTCACATGTAAATCACAATTTTCTTTCTTTAATGTTTGTAATTGTTTCTAACCTCTTTTATCTTGTCAGACTCTACTTCTAATTTACATTATGGGATATACACTTCATATTGAAAGTCTTCTTTGATGTTTTCAATTTTGTTAATTTTTGTCAGTAGAGCTTCCTTCTTTGGCTTGTCACCCTTTTTTTATAAATTCTAGATTCTCTAGTTTTTCCTATTTTAACCCTTTGATTTGTTCAAGCAACCCCTAATTAAGATTCCTTAAGTTGAAAATTAATTATCATTTGTTGATCATTTATTTTTGAAATCCTAAATTTTATGTTGATTCAATTGCTTCACATATTTTAACTCCTTGATTCATGTAATCAACTATTGATTACACTTTTTTGGGTAAGGATTATCTTCCTTGCTTAAACCATTAAAACATTTCTCCAAATAATCTATATTTTTTTATTTCTATATTCATAGTGTGTTACTTTATTCACTAGTTCTATTTGCAATGAAATTTCATGCATTTTGTGTGACACTTTGATGATGAGAACAACCTTTCTCTTATTATATTTTACAAATTTTTCAACTCTCCCCTGAAAACCTGAGGAGATAGCCAGAATGACAACCCCCCTTGACAAGAAAATGTTGTAAAAGTAACCAAAACCGAAATGGGCCACAAACCCTGAGTTTAACCCACTGACTACTCCCCACAACAGATGGAAATAAGCTCAACAAACTACAGAAACAAAACAACATAGAAAACCGCCAGAGGGACCCTGCCTGGAAAATGAAACTGCATGTCACAAAAATAAATCAAAATGTAGAAATTTTAATACAATTATGTATTGTCAGATTCTCCTTATCTAAGAATTATATGCCATTGTTAAACACATAATCCTTCTACTTAAATCTTTGCGGAAATTTAACCACCAATTGAAAACACATGAAGAAAAATTAATCACACATAACACAGATGTTTTTACCAGGAAATCATAAAGCTAAAAACCCCACTATCATATATTATGTATATATCATGGATCATGAAAAAATCTCATACAAAACTCTACTCCAAGAGGTCTCAGTGCAATATACAATCGTCTCACACTATCATACAAAAATTGGCATAAACATGCACCAATTTATTGCCTGCTGACAGCCTGCCTCCACTGCACAATCCCTGCTTATCACAATCCCTGAATGAATTCGATCTTGCCTTGCCTTGACTGTGCAATCCTCATTGGCATCTCCAATGTGTGTTTGGTTGCAAGTGTGCACTCATTATAGTCACAACTGATAATCAAACTGTCCCTTTCACCTATCTATTAACTGGGTCTCCATTGGATCTAACATGCATGTAGTTAATAGTAGTAAATCTTCAGTTGCATGTGAGATCACTCCATGTGAATTAATTTAATATTTAATTCACTAATCTCTCACTAGTGTATCTTTAGTTACAACTAGTTACAACTAGCACAACTGAGTTTAACTCACTTAACTAAGTTAAAATACTTTACAACTCACATAACTACACATCCAACTCTATTACAACTTTGTATCACTCAATTACAACGAAGTCCACTAGCATGTCCCACCAACCAACCTTTGAACTCGGAATTTCTTCAGTTAACTGGTTTGCCACTTCAGTTAATGAAATCAAGTGCTTCAAGAGAATAGATTATTATTTATTGCCTAATTATTGTTAAGGGCTAACAATAATCGACATGCATTCCACGAAAAAACTTCGCACATGCATTCCAAAAATAGACGCCCATCCATGCATATAATTTTCTCAACCATCTATAAATAGATTACTGCTAAAAATAGACTTTGATTTAAATTCTAAAAATAGACATATCGCCTAAAAATAGCCTGCAAGCCCCACCTAGTGTAGGTGCTTAATTTTCACTAGGATCATCATCTTGTTGAATCTCAACACTCCCTCTCAGTAAGAAAGGGATTATCCTTCACCCCAATCCTGTCTCTATGGTATTCGAATTTTCTCCTGGTGAGCACCTTCATCATAATATTTGCATCCTGATATTCCATAGGAATGTACTGAAGCAACATGATCTTTCTTTGCACACAATCTCTGATATGATGATACCAAATATCTATATGCTTAGATCTATCATGAAACACAGGATTAATCGAGAGTTTAATGCAACTCTTATTATCACAATGAATCACTATAGGATATAAATGAGAATCGAACAAATCAACCAGGATATTTCTCATCCAGATAACCTCACATGCAGCTTGACTTGCTGCCATGTATTCCGCTTCTGCTGAACTGAGTGCCACGGATCTATGTTTCCTGTTGTACCAAGAAACAGCTGTAGATATGATATTGAAGACCCCTCCTGATGTGCTCTTTCTGTCCGTTGGGCTGCTCGCCCAATCTGCATCTGTAAATCCATGCAACTTCACCTCATTTGTCTGTCTGTACCATAATCCGTACTCAGATGTGCCCCTGAGATCTTAGGACATGCTTGCCCGCCTTCCAAAAGAGCTTGGTAGTCTTAACCATCGCTTGACTAAGTTGGTTCACTGCATAGCATATGTCTGATCTTGTATTAACTAAATAGATGAGCGAACCCACCAACTGTCGATATACAGTAGCATCCACTACCTCTTCAGATGTAGCATCCTCTTTCCTCCAGTTTCCAGGAAGAGGAGTATCCATGGGTTTGCAGCCCTCCATGTGAAACTTACCGAGTATCTCCCTTACATACTTGCCTTGAGACACAAACAGTTCACCTTCTCTCTGCCATATTTCCAATCCAAGGAAATAGTGAAGGAGGCCCATATCCTTCATCTCAAACTCCTTTGCAAGGTCCTCCTTGCATGAGTGTATCAGCTACTCATCACCAGTCAGTATTAAATCATCAACATAAAGAACAATGATTAAAAGCTTACTCTCCACCACAATCTGGTATAGGTTTGCATCCGCTTCACTCTTGGTGAAGCCAAGTCTAGTGAAATATTTTTTGATCCAAGTGTACCAATCACGGGGTGCTTGCTTCAGCCCATACAGCGCTCTTTTGAGTTTGCACACATGTGGCTTGCTACTGAAGATCTCAAATCCTTTAGGCTACTCAATGTACACTTCTTCCTAAATGATCCCATTAAGGAACGCAGTCTTCACATCCATCTGTTGAATGTGCCAACCCATTTGCGTTGAGAGAGCAAGGATGGTCCTTATGGAAGAATATTGTACGAAAGATGCAAAGGTTTCTTCATAATCAATCCCCTTGATCTGTAAGAAGCCCCGGGCCACAAATCTTGCCTTATACTTCTCAACACTCCCATCAACAACTTGCTTTACCTTGTAGATCCATCTTGAACCTACCACTGATTTATCAACCGGCCTTGGAACAATTTCCCAAGCACTGTTTCTGACAATGGAGTCATACTTCTCCATAATTGCATCTACCCATGTGGGCTCCTGCACTGCTTCTTGAAAGGAAGATGGCTCTGTCATAATACATTTTCTCATGAGAGCCATGTATCTAGTGAATTAGTCAGGAGGTTGTCTCTGTCTGCGTTTTGAAGTAGGGGCTCCTACATTCTATGTCGCGTCAAGCTTCAACCTCTCAGCTTTTGTGGTATGCCTTTTTCCAGTTCTGATGTTTGCTTATGCGTGAGTGGACTCCTCCACTCCATGAACCTCCTCCTGTGGTTGATCCACATCTAGAGACTCATCTTTGGGAACAAGCAGTAACTCATTTGCATGCAAGTATAGCTCCCTCTCAAGCGACAACTTCATGGCTTTCTCCTCATTGAATTTTATATCCCGTCACACCACAATCACTCGAATATTTGGCAAATACACACGATAATTATGGGGTGTTTCTGTGTACCCCAAAAATATCCCAACTTCAGCAGTCGGCTCCAACTTCTTCCAGGCGTTCTTGGTCACATGCACATAAACAGATGAGCCAAAAATATTAAAGTGAGAAACATCTGGTTTCTTACCATTAAAATCTTCTTCAGTTGTACTCATGCCAAGTACTCTATGAGGAAAATGGTTTTGCACATAAATCACAGTGTTGCATGCTTCTGCCCACAAGTGCCTTGGTAGGCCCTGATCATGAAACATAGCTCATGCAGCACCCACGATCGTTCTGTTCTACCTCTTCACGACCCCATTTTGTTGTGGGTTATGAGGTGCTATGATTTCTCTTTGAATTCCTCCTTTGCTACAGAAGTCTTTGAATTCCTTCGAGATATATTCACAACTATTATCGCTTCGCAGAGCCTTCACTTGCTTCCCGACCCTTTCTCCACCAATGCTTTAAACTCATAGGAATTTGAGAATGTTTCATCTTTATTCTACATGAAGAAGATCCAGCATCTACGAGAATAGTCATCAACAAAAATAACATAATACCTGTTTTTTTTTTTTAAGCAACCAAGAATGGCCCACACACGTATGTGTGAACTCTCTCCGGGATCACTGAAGCACGGTTTTCCTTTTCATGAAAGGCTATATTCGCAAACTTACCCATATTACATCCCTTGCATTGATCTATCTGCGTAAGTGTACCCTTTGGAAGTCCAGTAGAAATCTGCTGCAAAATTTTCAGGGCGCCATGGTGAAGATGGCCCAATCGCCTGTGCCATAATTTGCCCTCATCTCGACTCACCACTTCTTCTTCTTTGCCCACCATTGCAGCGCAGCCATCTACCTCCAGCTTGTAGAGATTCTTAACTCGAATCCCTATCCTCTTGGTTTGACCCATTGTTTTATGTCGCAGGAAAGCTTTTCCATAGCTGAAAACAACTTCATAACCTCTGTCCTCCAACATCGCGACTGAGACCAAGTTTTTCTTCAGACCTGGAACATGCATAACATCTTTCAATAAAAATGGTTTACCTTCAGACTCCCTCTCAAAGGTAATGGTACCAATGTCGGTCGCACTATATCTTCCATCGTCACCCATCTCTATATGAATATGGAGATCTTTCTCCTCCAAGTCATTGAAAAGCTCCTTATCTCCCGTCATGTGGAAGGAAGCACCACTATCAAGATACCACACTGATCCCATTGCACTTGAAACCAAGCATGCGATCAAAGAGAAATCAAGTTCAAATTGCGAGGCAAGGGCCTCACCATCTGCGGCTCTAGCATCCTTCTTGTTCTTCTTCTTCTGTGGGCATTTAGTGGCGAGATGCCCATGTTTGTGACAGTGAAAACACTTCACCTTGGACAAATCCAGCTTCTTGCCTTTAGCCTCGGATTTTGAGTGGGATTTCTTCCCCTTCCCTTTCCTTACTTTGACATCCAAAGCACAATCCTCTTCATCATCATGCTTTGATGAAGAACCATCTATGGTATTCCACCTGAACTCCTCCTACACTAGATCCGACCATAGTCGTTCCCAATCTGGAAGTTTTTCTCGTCTGTTGACAAAGTCTTGATAACTGTGCCAACTCTTAGGAATTTATTGTTGCCCTTCTCCATTTTGATCTTTCTGAGTTTATCCTTCAGCGTTAATTTCCTATGGTCACTGCTTCTTTGGAAAACATCCGTCAAAGCCTTCCACATTTCAAATTGAGTGGTTTTCCCATGAAGGCTTGAGACAATATGGTCTCGCACACCTTCCAATAAAATCCTTCTCGTCTTCGCTACTTTCTTTTTCCATGCGTCAAGTAATGCAGCATCCGTCGAAGTGGGCTTAGGAACATAATTGTCGATGAATTCCTTCAAGCCATTATCTTCAAGCATGTTGAGATTGCAACAAGATGATGAGCTTAGTGGAAAGAAGTCGCCTTCACTAAGTGGGCCCGCAGGCTATTTTTTGGCGCAAAGTCTATTTTTAGACTATGTCTATTCTTAGACATAGGGATCATGTTCTATGAGTTGCAGGATGCTATTTGTGGATGGTTGGTCAAGTTGGAAAAAATATATGGAATTTTTTTTTGACATATTGGGTGGAATCTGTTTTTAGATTGCCAGTCTAAAAATAGATATGTCGAATATTATTAGCTCTTAATAATATTTGGACTATAAACATTATCTTATTCTCTTGGAGCACTTCAGTTAAGTGCACAGATGTGGCATAGGAGCTGACAGAAGGAATTACGCTATTCCTGAGGGTTATGTGGAGCTATTGCATGGATACTTCAGTTAGAACTCATGTGACAGAGTTTGGTGGAGCTGATTGAGGAAGTTAATGGAGTTGTGTTCAGTTTAACTAATCTAAACATAGTTGAGCTATTTGTATCTAGTTTAACTGATTGATACAATTAGTGAGAGTGGTGTGAATTAATTATTAATTAATTCACTAATTATAAACTTAGTAATCAACTAAAGAATACATTAGTTAAATTTAGTGCATGGACAGTTTCAGCGAAGACCAGTGCAGAAATAGGTGAAAGAGCAGGTTAACTATCAGTTGTGACTGTACAGTTGCTATTTGCAACACACAGATAATTGGAGAAGCCCATGAGGATTGCGCAGTACAAGCCAGGTGGTTTATGTTATTTAATGAACCATACCATAGCATTGATAACACAATAGAGGCCGGCTATCAAGTGGCAAAATATTGGAGCATGTGTTTTGCTAGATCTAGCTTGATAGTGTGTAGCAATTGAAGGTAGTGCTAAGAGCTTGTGAGGAGCTTTGTACTATGATTTTTACATGATCTCCATGAAATATAATATACAGATAGTTGGGGTTTTCAGCTTTAAGCTTTCCCATTAAATATTGTGTTCATATGTGTGATTGTTTGTGGTTTTAATGTGTGCATGCAATTGATTTTATTTCCGCATGTAATGATCAATGGTAGAAGAGATTCTGTATTATGCATGAAGCTAAAATAGTGTGTGATCAGGAGAATCTCGGTGAATAATATATCATTTATTCAAATTTTCTACATGGTATCAGAGTGATATTGATCATTGGAGCAATTGCAAAACATTGAAGTGGTTGAGTTTTGAGCTAGTGGAATTCGAATTTGCAGTAGTGTTTTCTTGGTGTCGAAGTTGAGATGTCTTTCAACGGATTGCGATTGGAGTATGCCCTTGAGGGCAGCTCGAATTATATTGCATGGAAGGACAGGATGGAGGTGGTGCTGGATGACAATGGGTTGAAGGAGTTCATAGATGCTGAAGTTCCAAAGCCTACTTCTAGTGATGCTGCCGTACTTGACGCATGGCAAAAGAAGACAACAAAGTGTCGAAGGATTCTGTTGGAGGGCGTGAAGGATCACATAGTATCCAGCCTTCATGGTAAGGCTTCTCCATTCTTGATGTGGAAAGCTTTGACATATTTATTTCAAAGCAAGAGCGACCAGAGGAAGTTGGCGCTCAAGGATAAACTCAGGAACATAAAAATGGAGAAAGGCGACAGTATGCCCAAGTACCTCACGAAGTTCATCCAATGCAGGGATGAGCTGAGAAGTGTGGGGGTGACTGTTGATGATGAGGACTTGGTGAGCTTGGCTCTCCTTGGGCTTCTGAAGAGTTGGCATTCTTATCAGGACTCTGTCAATGGTCGAGATAAATTGCCAGGATGGGAACGAATTTGGTCAGATCTTGTGCAAGAGGAGATAAGGCGAAGTACCAGGGACGGATCTTCATCAAAGAACTCTGATGAAGAGAATTGCGCTTTGGCTTCCAAATAAAAGAAGGGGAAGAGCAAGAAAGTTTCTAAATCCGGTGCGAAAGGAAAGAAGCAGGACATGTCCAAGGTGAAGTGCTTTCACTGTCACCAACACAGACATTACGCCACTAATTGTCCACAGAAGAAATAAAGCGGTACATTTGGGACTACGGTACAGGAGATGCACCAACCTCGCCGGTTGAAACTGTATTACCGTTGATCGCATGCTTGGTCTCAACTGTGATGGGTTCAGTGTGTTTTCTTGACAGTGGTGCGTCCTTTCATATGACCGGAGACAAAGATTTGTTTACTGATCTGGATGAGAAAGATCTTGGAGTGCACATCGAGATGGGCGATGATGGTAGATACAGTGTGACTAGTATCGGTACCATTTCCTTTGAGAGGGAGTCTGGTAAACCCTTCGTATTGAAGGAAGTGATGCATGTTCTAGGATTGAAGAAGAATCTGATCTCTGTGGTGATGTTAGAAGACAAGGGATATGATGTTGTCTTTAACGAGGGAAAAGCTTTCCTGCGCAGTAAGGCAACTGGTGAGACCCGGACGATAGGAGTTCGAGTTAAGAACCTTTATCAATTGTAGGTAGATGGTTGTGCAGCAATGGCAGGCAAGGCAGAAGGAGTGGTGAGCCGGGATGATGGTGAGTTGTGGCACCAGAGATTGGGCCACCTTCGCCATGGAGCTTTGAAGATACTGCAGCATATTTCTACTGGGCTTCCTAAGGGTACTCTTGCGCAGTTAGATCATGCAAGGGATGTACCTTGGGAAAATTTGTGAAAGCCACCTTTCACGAGAAGGATAGTCGCGCCACGACGATCCTTGAGAGAATTCACACAAACGTGTGTGGACCTTTCTCAGCAGCTTCGACAGTAAAGCACAGGTATTATGTGATATTTGTTGATGATTTTTCTCGTAAGTGTTGGATCTTCTTCATGCAGAAGAAGAGCGAGACATACTCAAAGTTTTGTGAGTTCAAGGGACTGGTTGAGAAATAATCGGGGAAGCAGGTGAAGGCTCTTAGGAGCGACAATGGTGGTGAATTCATCTCTGGAAAATTCAAGGACTTTTTCAGCGCAGAAGGAATTCGAAGAGAGTTCATAGCACCTCATAACCCATAGCAGAATGGGGTTGTTGAGCGGAAGAACAGAACGATCGTGGGTGTTGCACGGGCGATGTTGCATGATCAGGGCCTACCCATTCACTTGTGGGCGGAGGCATGCAATACTACAGTATATGTGCAGAACTGTTGTCCTCACAGGATACTTGGCATGAGTACACTCGAGGAGGCGTTTTCTGGTAAGCAGCCTGATATTTCCCATTTGAGGATTTTTGCTTCACCTGTTTACATTCATGTGACGAAGGATGCCAGGAAGAAGTTGGAGACGACTGCAGAGGTTGGGATATTTATGGGGTACACTGATACACCCCACAACTATCATGTGTATTTGCCAGACAGTCGCAAGACTGTTGTGCGACGGGATATCAAATTTCATGAGGAGAAAGCCATGAAGTGTTCGCTTGAGAGGGAGCCACACTTGCATGCAGATGAGGAGCTATTAGTTCCCAAGGATGATCTTCAGGATGTGGATCAGCCATAAGAGGAAGTTCATAGAGTGGAAGAGACCACTCAAGTAGCGCCAACCATCAGAGGGCGGAAGCGCACTACAGAAACTGAGTGACTGGCTCAAGATGCAGAGAAGGTTTTAGGAGCACCTGCATCACACCGCAAACATAGACAGTCACCTGATCGGTACACTGGATACATGGCTCTTGTGAGCAAGTGTATCGTGACAGAGCCATCTTCTTTCGAGGAAGATGTGGAGGATCCCGCATGGGTAGATTCCATGGTGGAAGAGTATGATTCGATTGTCAGAAACAGTGCATGGGAGATTGTCCGAGGCCGGAGGGGAAATCAGTGGTGGGTTTGAGATGGATCTACAAAGTGAAGCAGGCAGCTGACGGGAGTGTGGAGAAGTACAAGGCAAGATTTTTTGCCCGAGGCTTTTCACAGATTGATGGGATCGATTATGAGGATACCTTTGCACCTGTCGCAAGGTATTCTTCCATACGGACAATTCTTTCTCTCTCAGCGCAGATGGGGTGGCACATTCATCAGATGGATGTGAAGACTGTGTTCCTCAACGGGGTGATTGAGGAGGTGTACATAGAGCAGCCCGAAGGTTTCGAGATCTTCAGCAAGGAGTCGCATGTGTGCAGGCTCAAGAGAGTGTTGTATGGGTTGAAACAAGCACCTTGTGCTTGGTACACAAGGATAGACAGTTATTTTACCGGACTTGGATTCTCTAAGAGCAAGGTGGATCCTAACCTATACCAAATTGTGGTGGAGGGTAAGTTGCTGATCATTGTACTTTATGTAGATGATTTGATTTTGACAGGTGATGAACTGTTGATACACTCATGCAAGGTTGATCTTGAAAAGGAGTTTGAGATGAAGGACTTGGGCCTCCTTCATTATTTCCTGGGATTGGAAATTTGGCAACACAGTGGTGGACTGTTTGTTTCTCAGGGTAAGTATGCCCGGGAGATACTGGAGAAGTTCAACATGCATGGCTGCAAGCCTGTTGATACTCCTCTTCCTGGTGGATGGAGGAAGGAGGATGCTACTTCAGCGAAGGTAGTGGATGCCACTGTTTATCGACAGTTGGTGGGGTCGCTTATGTATCTGGTCAATACATGACCCGACATATGCTATGTTGTTAACCAACTTTCACAAGCTATGGTTAAGCCTACCAAGCTCTTTTGGAAGGTAGGCAAGCATGTATTGAGATATCTCAGAGGCACATCGGGATATGGATTATGGTACAGACAATCGGATGAGGTGAAGCTGTGTGGCTTCACGGATGCAGATTGGGCAGGGAGCCCAACAGACAGAAAGAGCACATCTAGAGGGATTTTCAGTATCGGGTCGACAACAGTTTCTTGGTACAGCAGGAAGCAGAGATCCGTGGCACTCAGTTCAGCAGAGGCCGAGTATATGGCAGCGAGTTTGGCTGCATGCGAGGCTATATGGATGAGGAAGATCCCGGTCGGGTTGTTCGGTTCACACTTGGATCCTACTGTGATTTATTGTGATAATTAGATTTGCATCAAACTCTTGGTTAATCCAGTGTTTCATGATAGATCTAAACACATTGACATCCGGTATCATCATATCAGAGATTGTGTGCAGCGGAAGATCATGTTACTTTCATACATTCCCACGGAGGATCAGGATGCTGATATCTTGACGAAGGCGCTCACCAGGAGAAAATTCGAATACCACAGAGGCAGGATAGGGGTGGCAGATAATCCTTATCTTGTTGAGAGGGAGTGTTGAGATTGCAACAAGATGATGAGCTTAGTGGAAAGAAGTCACCTTCACTAAGTGGGCCCGCAGGCTATTTTTGGCGCAAATTCTATTTTTAGACTATGTCTATTTTTAGACATATGGATCATGTTCTATGAGTTGCAGGATGCTATTTGTGGATGGTTGGTCAAGTCAGGAAAAATAGATGGACTTCTATTTTTAGATTGCCAGTCTAAAAATAGATATGTCGAATATTATTAGCTCTTAATCATATTTGGACTATAAACATTATCTTATTCTCTTGGAGCACTTCAGTTAAGTGCACAGATGTGGCACAGGAGCTGACAGAAGGAATTACGCTATTCCTGAGGGTTAAGTGGAGCTATTTCATGGATACTTCAATTAGAACTCATGTGACAGAGTTTGGTGGAGTTGATTGAGGAAGTTAGTGGAGTTGTATTCAGTTTAACTAATCTAAACATAGTTGAGCTATTTGTATTCAGTTTAACTAATTGATACAATTAGTGAGAGTGGTGTGAATTAATTATTAATTAATTCACTAATTATAAACTCATTAATCAACTAAAGAATGCATCAGTTAACTTAAGTGCATGGACAGTTTCAGTGGAGACCAGTGCAGAGATAGGTGAAAGAGCAGGTTAACTATCAGTTGTGACTATACTGTTGCATATTTGCAACTACCAGTGATTGGAAGAGCCCATGAGGATTGCGCAGTACAAGCCAGGTGGTTTATGTTATTTAATGAGCCATCCTACAGCATTGATTACGCAATAGAGGCTGGCTATCAAGTGGCAAAATATTGGAGCATGTGTTTTGCTAGATCTAGCTTGACAGTGTGTAGCAATTCGAGGTTGTGCTAAGAGCCTGTGAGGAGCTTTGTACTATGATTGTTACATGATCTCCATGACATATAATATACAGATAGTTGGGGTTTTCAGCTTTAAGCTTTCCTATTAAATATTGTGTTCATATGTGTGATTGTTTGTGGTTTTAATGTGTGCATGCAATTGATTTTATTTCCGCATATAATGATCAATGGTAGAATAGATTTTGTATTATGCATGAAGCTAAAATAGTGTGTGATCAAGAGAATCTCGGTGAATAATATATCAGTTATTCAAATTTCTACAAAGCATTGCCTCCATCCTATCCTTCCATGCAATTTACTTCGAGCTGCCCTCGAGTGCATACTCTAACTGGAAACCATTGAAATCCATTTCAATGTTTACTCAACTGTCGCACCAAGAAATTCTTGCAGCAAATTCGAATTGTTTCCACCAACAAACTTAGCTACTGCTTCAATATTGCAATCTTCTTAGCTCCAATATCACGTAGAAATTTTAATACAATTATGTATCGCGGGATTCTCCTTATCTAAAAATTATATGCCAATGTTAAATACATAATCCTTCTAGTTAAATCATTGCGAAAATTTAATCGCCAATTGCAAACACATGAAGAAAAATCAATCACACATAACACAAATGTTTTTACCTGGAAATAATAAAGCTAAAAATCCCACTATCATATATTATGTATATATCATGGATCATGAAACAATATCATACAAAACTCTACTCCAAGAGCTCTCAGTACAATATACAATCGTCTCACACTATCATACAAAAATTGGCATAAACATGCACCAATTTACTACCTCCTGACAGCCTGCCTCCACTGCAAAATCCCTGTTGATCACAATCCCTGAATGAATTTGATCTTGCCTTGCCTTGACTGCGCAATCCTCATTGGCATATCCAATGTGTGTTTGGTTGCAAGTGTGCACCCACTATAGTCACAACTGATAGTCAAACGGTCCCTTTCACTTATCTCTCAACTGGGTCTTCACTAGATCTGACATGCATGTAGTTAACAGTAGTAAATCTTCAGTTGCATGTGAGATCACTCCATGTGAATTAATTTAATATTTAATTCACTGATCTCTCACTAGTGTATCTTTAGTTACAACTAGTACAACTAAGTTTAACTCACTTAACTGAGTTAAACTACTTTACAACTCACATAACTACACATCCAACTCTGTTACAACTTTGTATCACTCAGTTACAACGAAGTCCACTAGCATGTCCCACCAACCAACCTTTGAAATCGAAATTCCTTCAGTTAACTAGTTTCCACTTTAGTTAACTAAAATCAAGTGCTTCAAGAGAATAGATTATTATTTATTGTCTAATTATTGTTAAGGGCTAACAATAATCGACATGCATTCTATTTTTAGACATGCATTCCAGGAAACAACTTCACACATTCATTCCAAAAATAGACTCTCGTCCATCCATATAATTTTCTCAACCATCTATAAATAGATTCCTTCTAAAAATGGACTTTGATCCAAATTCTAAAAATAGACATATCACCTAAAAATAACCTGCAGGCCCCACCTAATGTAGGTATTTAATTTTCACTGGGATCATCATCTTGTTGAAACTCAACACGAAATATCAAAAAAAAACAAAGGGTTCGGCTTACCTCCAGGGCCAATTGAATTCGAAGGGAGGAGCACCACTGGTGGGAGAAGCGTGTCCTCTTCACTTAGCATCTCCCCAAACTTAGAAATTTTCCCAGGACCAGGATCCCACGTTTTACTTGTAAGCCCATGCCGTCTTCTATAGCACATACATATCACACAGTATAACATGCAATTTCCATTCCATACATTCATTAGAAAACTTTCAAGGCCTGCATCTGATTGACCCTTCTGCCCCTCATAGCACCAGACCACCATCGATGAACAATAATAGTGAGAATCCTCAAAAGACCAACCAAGCTCTGTCACGGCATGCCACATCCCCCCCACCTTTATGAGCCTTGGGATTCGGTGAGGTGGCTAGCATCCCCAACCCCCCTCCCCCCAACTCCACTACCATTTTGATCATCCACCCCCATCGAGGTGTAATTCAACGATTTTTATTATATCCTTATATTTGAATATAGTTAAGTGTTACAATATGTTACATGACTTTTTTTTTAATATTTTACATTATAACTCTTTAATAAACACCTTCAACAATACCATGTTTATAAATTTAATATTTCCACTTTTTATATCTTTCTAGTAGGTCACTTTTAATCCATGTATTCTTGGCAGCCACTTTTACATTACTATTTATAAAACGTATCCTTCATCTAAAGAGAGATTTATATTTCTTTGTTATTCCTCCATGCAAAAATTCATACACTGTGGAATATTTTTACTCGATTTCCTGCACTTTAAAAGAACTTGGAAATTTTCCCTTTTCTATTACCTTTTTCTCACCATGTACAGGTTAATTCACTTTACTATGGAATATTTGTTTGACTTAATACTTATTCATATGCACTTTGAATGCACCTCGAAACCTTTTTTTTCTATCAAAGTTTGGGCTACCAACATAGAAATTATTTGTAGAGATTTTATACCTCATCCACTAATGTTTGTATTTGCAATCCAAATTCATGCACTTTGTGTACTTTGATGATGAGAACACCCTTGCTCTTATTATATATTATAGATTATTTAACTCTCTAAATTGTTTTTTAGAATTTTTAGCTTCATAATATATCCTCAATATCTAACCTCAAGTAGCCCCTAGGGGCATCTCAAGTAGAGATGGTTGTGTTATGAAGTATTATGTACACTATGAGATTGGAGGTTCAAATCCCCTCAATTATCTTGTGTTTATGGAAGGGGCATATGTAAGCACCTAGATGTTATAGTGGTAGCAATCAAAATCGACCCTATATCACACAAACCAACCCAATTATTGACTTCTTTGTTTATATGTATAGATAAAAGCTTACATATTTTTAATATTAATAAATATACAAAAAATATATAATCCCATAATTAATGTGCTTGAAGGACTTTTATTATATCCTTATATATTTTAATGTTACAATCTACTACATAACTTATTCTTATTGCTTTTTAAATATGATATATTGTAACTCTTTAATAAACAACTTCAACAATACTATTTCTATAAACTTTAATCTTTCCACTTTTTATATCTTTCTAATATGTCACCTTTGACCAATGTGTTCATGTTAGCCACTTTTACATGACTATTCAAAAACTTGTTGTCCACGTAAAGGGAGAGTTACATTTCTTTGTTATTCCTCCATTCAAAAAATCATCCACTATGGAATTTTTTTTATTGACTTACCTCCACTTTAAGAAAACTTGGAAACCTCCCTTTTTTATTACCTTTTCTCACCATGTACATGGCAATTCACTTTACTATGGAATATATGTTTGACTTAATACTTCTTCACATGCACTTGGAAACTGTTTTTTTTTTTCAAAGTTTGGGCTACCAACTTAGAAATTATTTGTAGAGATTTGATTTTTTTCCTATTCATCTTTTTTATATATCATTAACACAATTAACTCGATCATAAATTAGTGAAACGACAAAAAAAAAATATGTACTTGACCATAGGCCACCAGAAATTTCTCTCATATCAATTGGAGTGAACCTCCTGGTTACTCCACCTAAACATCCATTATAACAAGGACAAATTCATATATTCCTTAATTTATAAAAATTGTTATTCATTATTAATTAACATGTGCTTAAGATAAAATTGGAATGCATATAAATATAGGTGTGATAAGTCATGTTCTTAGAAAATGGCACGAATTATTATTATTACATATCAATAACTATATTATATAAAAATTGTTTTATGACTATTATTATATGATATTTTTTATTATTTTATCATAATAGATCTAATATACTTTAGGTATATTACAATGCACTCATATCATTAGGCAGTGTGTGAAATTTCAGATATTTGTTGGGTGTGTTTCTTTGCACAACCAGCTTCACATGTGATTAATATGTATTGGGTGTAGCATGGGGTGATAGCTCACCCCGTATTTGGGGGAGAAAAGCCTCCGAAAAAAAAATAACTATGTAGCTTTTGGCATCCACTTTTTGTCGTTTTTGGCACATAGTTTTCGCTTTTAGTGGTTTTGTGGTGCATGGTGGTTCAACCCTTGATATTTTTATTCTAGTTATGGAACTACAATAGTATTTTAATATATGGTTAATGTATTGAGGGGTTATGGATGTTACTAAATACACATATTGTATTTGTAACATTGTAAAGATATAATATACTACATAAATTTTCTAGTTTTTTATGTTTTGAGTTTATAGGTGTTGATGGTCCTAAATAACTTCATCAACATTGGGGAAAACCACCTGGTCGGGATCCTAAATTAGACCCTTTTTTGTTTGGTATGGAGGCTCCAACCACGATTATCGGGCCAGTTTCCCTTAAAAAAATTATATGGAATGGGATGGAAGGTGATAATGTATTCTAATTCGTACTAGTAACAAAAATAAGAACTACTATAATTTACTATTACAACTCGGTATGCTCATGGCATATGTGTTATAAAGATGTCACAATTAGCACAAAAATATAGATCATTATGCAAACATGATATTAACTCAATTAAAGAAAATTAATTTAATTAAATAGTTAATTAAATTAATTTATTATAACATCACATATGTTTGAGATATCGTTGTTCACAATATAAAGAAAATTTCAACCAAGCATATCAATAGTGATCATGAAAGATTGTCTAACACATACATGTGAACAATAAATATGAAAATTCCATTTAAAGCAAATACACAGATAAATAGGATAATAGTACCTGATAAAATGTATCTCTACTAAACACATAAATGCCAGTAGTTCAGCTTAATATTAATAAAAACTTAAATGCAATAGTGCAAATTAAGTTTGTTCTTACAAAAATTCAAAACCCCTTCTCCATATCAAAGAGGGAATTTATAGTTTTAGTACAAAGGAAAAAAATAAACTAATCTAACATCTCTTCAACAGAAATAACAATAGTGGATAAATTAGGAAATAATTACAACAACTTTCAAATCTTAGGAAGAAGATTGTCCAATGATCATTTGTTGTATTATGAGAATATCCAATAAACTAGTAAAATCTGGGGCATGTTTGGCTTAATCCTCATCTGACCTGTGAAAGTAGCGTTCGTCAAGGATGAAACATCTACATGGTGACGTTGTACATGCATCAGAGGACCTACTATTGGTTGTAAGGTTTCACTAGAAACTGTCAATGATGTTCGAGACTAACTTTTGAAATTTTATCAATCATCTATGCCATATCTCTATAATTACCATGCCACGTCTTAGCTAATATCTTTGCGTTGGTAGAGTATCTTCAGGGAAGTTATGGATGAGATTGGATTGAACAAAAATATCATTGATTGATTCAATCATTCAGCTGGAAATATTTCGAGCCTTGTTTACAATAGCTTCAGCCTGCTTCATTCTGATTTCCCATTCTCTAAAAATTATGATCTTTTGAGCCTCATCAATCTTTAGTAGATTTGCAGACCTACCTTCTTCACTTTCTTGCCAAGTGAGAAATTCATAAAGGTTTTCATTCATTTCTTCAAAATGTTTTGTCATGTCATAGAATTGATCCACAAGGTAATATCTAGCTTTGCATTGATCCTGAATTATCATAATATTATTGTAGAAGACCTTTTGTTGATGCTTGAGAAGAGTATTCAATTCTTTAGATTCCTTTTTAAATTTTATCAGTTGAGGACTGACATGCAATTGTTCTATATTCTCTTGCATTTTCTTAATTTGATTATCTTTAATCTACAACTCTTAATCATATTGTACCTTTAGTTAATCAAATTTCTATTGTAACTTTGTCACTTGGTTCTGCCATTGCTCGTTGATTTTTTGTTTCTCAACCTTAAAAGTCTACTCCAGCAAAATTATTATCTCTTCTTTTTCCTTCAGTATTTCTTGAAATTATATGGCCTTACCAATGGTTGTTGAATCATAAGCACTTGTGAATTAGGTCAGTTTCTCTAACTCTTTTGTTGGCTTTGTAGTACACCCTTTCCTTAGGACTTCAAATGAAGAATTTTTATTGGATAACAATTGTTGAGATTGGTCCAATTTTCTTTTCTTTCTTCCTATTTTTACCACAGCCTTGTGTTGTGGGCTATAGAAAATGTCTAAGGGAGGAATCCCTTCAATATTCATAATAACCTATGAGGTAGGAAAATCAGGAATAATCTCAATGTCTCTTTGATCCTGAGTGTGAGACTTATTAGTGACCTCCCTTGTTTTGGATTTTTCTCAGGATTCTTAGAAGTACCCTGAATTTTGCCTTACTATGAAGTCTTTAGAAACTGTATTTGGTTCATCGGTATTTCAATTAAGAGTTTGATTAAACTCTTTCCATATTTCATCCAATTTGGGATTAAAAACAAATAATTTTTCCTGGGATGTAGAAGAAATAATGACAACCTCTAATTGAGGAGGGACTACCGATTGTGAAGAACTACCAAACTGAACATTTGAAACTGGGGCTTTTTCCTGAGCCAACTGTAACAAATTTAGATGAATATTTTCTATCTTGGAAGCCTTGTACTGTAAAAACTAAGTCTTCTCTTTTGGGGTGAATTGTTATTTTTCTTGTCTTAACACTAAGGCATAAGAAGGAGATTATTCAAACAAGTCATCGAACTTATCGGCCTCATGGACAAACTATCTGAAATTTTGAGAAGTAGTGAAATTTTTAACCATTGAAATAGGGTCATATTGTCTATTCAGAATAGTAGACAACTTGATAGTGTGTATGGCAAAAATCTCTTTCTCTGCATGGCGGTAATTAGCTAAGAAAAATATGCCAAACTTAGTTGGGAAAATAGGCCAAGCTTTCTTATTAGACTCCCTTAATAACTTTGTGATTCCATAACCCATTGTTTGGTATGCAACCTCTCTTCTCACCAATTTATCTAGAATATATAGGGGAAAGACATGAGGGTGAGCTAAACTACCATAAACTCTTATATAAGTAAATTATTCCCCCCCAAACCAATTTCTAACCTTATGAAGGTTGCCCATGGCTTCCTGGGACATCCAAGGAGGACGATATTCAAAGATGGCTTCGTAAATTAGATTTACCACCCTGTGATAAATCCAATAGAAATGCTCATAATACTTATATTCCCATGATATATTGTGATAGATATGAATGGGCTTCTGACCTTGAACAATCCATTTCCACCCCATGGCCGAGAAATCCATTGTAAAATAATGTGCATCCATAATATCTGCAAACATATAGAAAGGAGGAATTTTATTCTCTGAAATATTTATACCTTGTTTAAACTCCCATATATGAGACGCTAAATTATCGGAGAGTGTGGTGGCCCAATAAAAAATAAAACCTTCAGTCGCACCATCGATTAAAGGTACCCAATCATCGGGGAATTTCGACACATGGGGTTGTGTATGCTGTTAGTGTCAGTCTTGTCATACTGCCATCAGTGATCAAATCGGCTCTTTTGAATTTGCATATTAGGAGTCTCATACTATTACTTATTATCACTCCATTGGGTCATGGATTCACTGATGGTAGTGGTCACTTCATCATTTTCCCTCATGAAAATACTTGTTGATTCTCCTCTCTATGGTCTTCAGACATGATTCACTTTCACTCTGCAGTTCATATTATTAGGTCATAGGGTTGGTGTCATTAGGTTCTAGGGTTCCACCATGGTCAAATTGATGGGAAAATTGTCAATAAGTATCAGCAAGGACATGAGGGTGCCAAATAAACTCAAAACACAGTATCTGTAAAAATCAAAGAAGTTGTCCTTTTAGTTGGATGTAATTTTCACCTCAAAACGTGTTTTGAGGTGAAAACAGGGTACTTTGTTTTTATTTCATTTTTTATGTAATTTTATGTCTCCATATGTAATAATTTGAGCTTCAGAAGCTGTTATTAGTCCTTTTCATCCCATCACCAAGGGTCAAAGGGGCCTTTTCTCTGCCTACTTTTCAAAGGTGTTCTCCATGTAATTTTCACTATAAATCATGTTCCAAGTATGTTCATCAGAAAGAGCTCGGAAAGAGATTTCCAACAATATATCACACTCCCAAAACTGACTTCTAGATTGGAAAATAGGCCCAAATGAATAAAAGCCCCAAAGCACAATTCTGCCCTTTTTCTATTGCTCTGTTGGCCCCTTAAACTTTATAATTTTTTGCCTTTAACGCAAAGTCTGAAATTTCCACATCCTACAAAACCCTCGATGCAATGGCCCATCACCGATGCGATGCCATCGCACCATTGCATCGCAACTTCGCAGTCCCTCTTGCTCATACCTTCGCCTCCTCATTCCCGCCGATGCGATCATCGCATATCGCCCATCGCATTATCGTTTTCCCCGCTACGCCGAACCCGCCATCTCCCTTCCGTCGTTGCGATATCATCGCAGCATCGCATCGCGCGATTGCTTCCGCCATGCGTTACACCCACTCCCCTTCCGATTTGCGATTGAAATTTCCCCAGTGCCACCAAAGCTCTCTGCCCTTTCCAAAGAAAAGGGGCTTTTCCCTGTGTTAAAACGCTATTTTCATTTTTATTTGTTTTAAAGGGATTTTTCCCCCATCGCCCTCGCTCATCTCTCATCGCTTCGGCAACCCTCCTTTCTAATCGCATCGTCTCATCCCCTATCCCTTATCCATCAACCCATCCTCCATCGCTCATCGCTTATTTCAATTTCCTCCGCCATGAGTCTTTCTGCTCCTTCCGATTTGCGATTGCAATTTTGGGCCCACCGTCAGTCCTTCGCTCTAATAAATAAAAAAGGGTTTTTCTCCATTAAAAGAGGAAATTCGATTTTTATTTGGCTTAAAGGGGTTTTTCATCAAGTTAAAGGAAAAAGATATTTTGTTAAGGCCGTGAGCCAATTATGAAAACAGAGATCATTCCGGCATCGACAGCAAACGATAAATGAGGGGGCAAGGTCTCCAGATTTGTTTTTCTTTCCATTGTTGGAGTAAATGTAACAGTATATTCTTCCATATGGTCAAAATATATTGTTTCCTCTCTTCTAGAGGCATACTGTTGGTTTCTTTTCTATCTTTAGATTTCGGTTTCGGGGCAGGTGAACAGCTCGTCTTTCTAAGGATTCGCCCCCTGAAATCTTGTCTATTTAATCTAATTTTTGAGTCATTTTTAAGTGTGGAAAAAGATCGGAATCACTGGGAGGCTCTGAGTTTCATTGTACATATTTGTAAACAGTTTGGCAGGGAATTAATAAAGACTTGCAACAATTTTTTATGGGATCCCTATGGTATGGATTTTAGCACAGTCTCTTCTTTTGTGATCATTTGTTAAATGTATGTATGTCATTCATTCATTCCATTGTTTCTGTTGAATGTTTTCAAGTTATATAGGTAGAATCCATTGTTACAGTGCTCTGCCTTGGGAAAATCATTCAATATTTTATGTTTTCTGTTGTTTGAGAAGGATCCATCTCATATGCCCTCCTCAGCTCCTCACCGGTATTAAACACCTCACAATTATTAAAAAAAAAAAATTAAAGTCCATGCCTACCTTGCCCCATGGAATACCCTGTATCTCTGATTTAATTCCCCAGATTTAAACTTCCCAGCTCCATCTGATCCAACAAAACCCAGAAAATTTATAAAAATATTTTGAGCTACTATACCTAGCCTAAAATCATTTTTGCAGACGTATTTCATTGAGATTCTTTACGGAGAGAGCCCTCTCCCTGCCTTGTAGGGCTAGCTAAAAGGTTAAGCGTGGTTTGTAGTTACCCTAGTTTGCCTTACTTCAGTCTAAGGTCAAATTAGGCGATAACATAGTGGCGACCATACTGGTGACAAAATCTAAATGAAAGACTAATCACCCCGGTAATATCTTCCATATAAATTCTTGAACTCTGGATGATGAGGTTCAAAGTTTTCTAGGCTGAAATAAAACATTGAAAAGTAGAAATTCGACCACACTGGCTTCAAGGAAATACACGAGGGCCAATCCTGATCCAAATCCTCCTCCTATATTTGAAAATCCTAACTTTATTCCACAAATAATCAGAAGACAAGAAGGTTCAGTAAGCCCTAGACCTATTTTCAGATCCCAGGCCCAGTGAGTGGTTGTTTGTTGAAGACCTCTCTTTTGATGAGTGTTTTGAGATTTCTTTGTTCAGAAACAAATCTGAAACTGCAGTGGATGACACAGTTTTAGACTCGGAGTTTCTTGTAGATCTTGAAGTTCAAAGGGCGAACATATCAATTGATGATTATATCTTAAATTCTTCTCAAACATCTATTGTTGCTACCAATATCCCTAAGCCTTCAGAATCATCAGAAATAACATCTACTGCCCTCAATTCATCAGTATTCCCATCAATTTTGGAAATCAATTCTCGGCTTCTGACTCCTCCATCAACACCTCCCTTGAATCCTAGTAGTTCAAACGTTGTTGTAAATCAACCTCGAGTCATGGCTGCCCGCTATGCACCCCTGGTTTTACCTCACAATCTGAATGATATGCCTATTGATTACCAAAGTAAAATTCCTTTCTTTGATGCCACTCAAAGAATTACAGCCCAGCAACATGTTGATAAGATGAATGACTTCTTTGACCTTCATGAGGTAGAGGCAGAAAATGTGACCATGAGATTGTTTGTCCAAAGCTTTGGAGGTGAAGTTCGAAAATGGTTCAGAGCCTTACCAGCAGCCTCTATCCACACTTTGTCGGAGCTACATAGAAAATTCTTAGACTGGTGGGAGGTAAAGAAAAACCCACTCCAAATCTTGTCTGAATATGAAAATATCAAAAGGAATGTGGGTGAAAGTGTACAAGATTATTGTGTGAGGTTTAATGCAGTGTATAATGTTATTCCTACTAACCTCAAACCCCCCATGGGGTTAGCTTTGCGTAAACTTCCAGATGGTTTCGATGCTGATATGGCATATCAGCTACGAGAACAAGATCCTACCACACTTGAAGATATGTTGAAAAACGTTGTAAGCGTAGAAGCAAACCTGCTGGCCAAGAGCCCGAACGAGAACTGAAAAGAGGGTGACTGTAAAAGAGGAAGCATCTCCTTCAGACACTAAGATGGATACTTTGATCCGAACAGTAGAGAATATGGTTGATCGGTTGACTATTTCAGATAGACCTGAAGCACAAATCAGGTATCCAAATTTCAGAGGATAGCAACAGCCCCAATTCTGAATTAAGTAGAGGGAACATAAAACGCAAGACCAAACAGCACAACAGCAGCAGCTCAGAACTCCTTTGCAGCAAAATTATGTTCAGGGAATGGAAACAGATGATGATGATGATCTAGTAGTTGAAGCTAATCATTGTTTCACTACCGATGGTACGCCCATGTTTCTGATAGAAGATGAAGAATATGCAGTGATTCCAGACACTCAAAGAGATGATGATTTCATATTGGCCAACAATGTAGCTTTAGAGGAAGAGTCTGATGATTATCAACGAGGATATATGAATGCTTTGTCAGCATAGCAGAACTGGTATTCTTTGAGGAGCAGAGATGTGCCAATCAATCCCGTTCAGAAAAGGAAAGAGCTGCAATCAAAGAATGACTCTTCAAATACTCAGAGGAAAGGGAAAGAACCTGCTTATCCGTCTTCCAACAAAGTATCCTCGACAAATAACATTGCAAATGAGAAGAATAATCAGACAAGTGCAGCGAAGGAGCAAGTGGAGAAGAAAGATCTTCTCGTCAAAGAGGTAGAAAAATTTCCATATTTTAATTTAGAAAATGAAATTGCTAAGCTGAAGGTGTCCATTCCCTTAGCCGAGTTGGTGAAGAACAGCACTTATAAACATCAGGTGTCTAGAATTTTGCAAATAGACTCTATGTCAGATATGGTAAATGTTGAAGATGATTATCCTGAACTCATTTTTGGTCCAGCCATAGAAGGTCAGTCTGAAGACAGTGAAGTTCCTCCCTTTTACCTGAGTCTTAGATTGCATGAATACATTTTACACAATGCTATGTTGGATTCCGGGGCTTCTCACAATTTGATGCCTAAAGCCATTATGGAGAATTTGGGTCTTGATATTACTCGCAAATACCATGATTTGTATTCCTTTGACTCCGGTAGGGTCCGTTGTATTGGTCTTATCAAATACTTGGTAGTATCTTTAGATCAAATCCAAACCAAAAATGTTTTGATGGATGTGGTTGTTGCCAACGTTCCACCACGGTTTGGAATGCTTTTGTCCAGATCGTGGGGTGCAAACTAAAGGGAACCATACAACTTGATTTATCTTATGCTACCATTCCCGTGTTCGGTTAATTGAGAAAGCTATACAGGGAGAAGAAAATGAAATATATGATCACTAGCAAAGAGAAGCCAATTAATGATCCAATTAACGTTGTCCACACAAATTTAGAGTCATTTGTATTATATTCAGATAGTGGTTTGAATGATGAAGATGTTCAGTTGGTAGAAGTAGATGAGGTACCTGAAATTTCAGAGCACTTTAGGGAATTCCTTAAACAGGAAAAAGAAAAAGCAGCAAGCCTTTTTGAGCTTTCCACCGGCCAACAGCAAAAGGACAGTGAGCAGCAGAAAAATGAAGAAATCAGTCAAGTTAAGGTAGAGAAAGAAACAAAATTGCAGCATCTAGAAGAAGAGGAGGAAGGCCTGTGGAGTATGGATTTTGATGGAGCTCTTGGTAAGGACGGTGCTGGTATAGGAATTTGGATTCAGAGCCCTGTTTTCCAACCTGAAAAAGTTCTTAGTAATGTTAGAGTATGTGCTTACAAGTTGGCCTTTAACTGCTCTAACAATGAAGTAGAGTATGAAGCTTTGATTGCAGGTCTGAAAATTTTGAAGAAGTTAAATGCAAAGAGGATTTCTGTCTATGGAGATTCAGAGTTGATAATAAAATAGGTAAAGGGAGAGTATCAAGCAAAGCATCTGCGATTGAGAGCCTACAGAAATGCGGTCCTAGACATCCTGAGAATGTTTTCTGAATACACTATGACAGTAGTACCCCGAATGCAGAATCTTATTGCAGATTATCTTGCCACTACTGCAAGCAATTTGAAGATTCCAATGCATTCCAGCAAAAAATTTGAAATTTATGTCAAACATCGACCTGTTGTTCCGGATAATTTAAGGCATTGGCAAGTGTTTTGGGATGAGAATGAAATCAATGCTTTTTTGCATAGTGAAGGAAAATTCAAGGATACTTCCATATAGGGTGATTGTGATACCGATGAGCAAGAAATCGAAGCAAATCAGATGGACGTGTTGCAGCTGAAAGATAACGTAATTCCTAGAGGTCTCATACCTTTAAAGGAGCTTTTTGATCAAGATGATGTCGCAAGGAAGCCAAGCTTGGTGCCTACTGATAAAGGAGTTGAGGATGTCAATCTTGGAACAGCTAACAAGCCTAAGCTTGTGAAGTTATCAAAATCATTGTCTCCTGAGGTAAAGGCACAGTATGTTAAATTACTTTTTGAATTTTCTGATGTGTTTGTGTGGGATTGTTTAGATTTGAAGGTGTATGAAAAAAATATAATTCAGCATACTGTTCCTATCAAGCTGGATCAGAAGCCATTTAGATAGAAGCTGAGAAGGAATAACCCAAAGCTGCTCCCATCCATTGAAAAAGAGGTAAACAGATTGTATAAAGTTGGTATCATTGTTCCAATTAGATTTTCTGATTGGATTTCGAATTTATTCCCTATACGCAAAAAGACAGGAGAAATAAGGTTGTGTATAGATTTCCATAATCTCAATAAATTATCCTTAAAGGATAACTATCCACTTCCGAAGATGGATCATATTCTGCAAAGCGTAGTTGGAGCATCACGCATGTCACTACTCGATGGGTACTCGGGCTATAATCAGATCTTGGTGCATGAAAAATACTAAGACAAAACCGCTTTTACGACACCTTGGGGAACTTTCCAGTATGCCAAAATGCCATTTGGATTGAAGAATTTTGGAGCCACTTTCCAACAAGCAATGGACATCACTTTTGCCAATAAAAAGGATGTTTTTCTAGTTTTTTATTTAGATGATCTGACAGCGTTTTTTTGTTCTAATTATGAACACTTGCACCACTTGAGGGTTGTATTTCAACGATGCAGAAAGTTTGGGATTTCTCTCAATCCGAAGAAAATTATGTTTGCTATGGATGAGGGCAAGCTGTTGGGTCATATCATTTCTAAAGACAGTATCTACATTGATCCTTCAAGAGTGGAGGCAATTCAACACATAGACTTCCCACGTAACAAAAAGGAGATTCAGGCATTCAATGGTAAGATGAACTTCTTGCGCAGATTTATACCCAATTTGGCTGAACATTTACGAGAAATGACTAATATTTTGAAAAAGGATAGCACTGTCAAATGGAGCGAGGATGTTATCAAGTCATTTAATCTAGTAAAGTTTGCTCTGTCAAATTCCCCAGTCTTGATTAGTCCTGATTACACACAATATTTCATTATATTTTCATTTGCATCAGAGCATACCATGGCTGCGGTATTGATGCAAAAGAGAGATCAGATTGAACAGCCCATTGCCTTTTTCAGTAGGACCATTCGAGATGCTGCCTTGTGGTATAATATCATTGAGAAACAAGCATTGGCTCTTATAAAAGCATTGAAGGATTTTAGAGTATACATTCTGCATTCACATACCATAGCATATGTTCCTAATGCAGCAGTAAAATATGTTCTGATGCAAACCAATCCGGAGGGAAGAAGAGGTAAGTGGATAGTAGCAATGTTGGAATACGATTTGGAGATTAAACCCACAAAGTTAATCAAGGGACAAGGCTTGTTAAAACTAATGGCACAATCAAACCTGTGCGCCCTAGACATAAATCTCATAGCAGCAATGTCAAAGGATGAGGATGATGGTTCGCTTGTTCCAGTTTCAGAAATTTTTCTATAATCACCATGGTATTCAAACATAGTTTATGTTCTTTAGCATCTTTCTCCACCTCCAGGGATGTCTAGAAGCAAAGGTAGATCACTAAGACTCAATTCTGCTAAGTTCTATATTTTAAACAGTGCTCTTTATTGGAAAGATCTAGGAGGCATTCTACTTAATTATTTGGTTGAAGATGAGGCTCAGCAGGTGATGCGTGACTTTTACAAAGGTGATTGTGGTGGTCATTTGTTTTGGAAAACAACAACTAACAAAGTGTTGAAAGCAGGATATTATTGGCCCACTTTATTTTTAGATTTGTATAAAACAGTGATGAGTTTCCATGAGTGTCAAGTTTTTCAAGGAAAAAGGAAACTGCTTCATCTTCCTCTGAAACCAGTTCAAGTAAATGCACCTTTCCAGCAGTGGGGACTTGATTTCATAGGGGAAATCCATCCCACATCATCAGCACAGCATTGATGGAACCTGACAGCTACCGATTATTTCACCAAATGGATTGAGGCCATTCCAGCAAGGCAGGCCACGGATACGGTAATTATTCAATTTTTGGAATCAAATATCTTGTCTCGTTTTGGTTGCCCTCACAAGATCATAACAGATAACGCAGCGGCATTTAAATCCAAGAATATGGTGGAGTTCTGCAATAAATACAATATTATACTGGGCCATTCGACAGCATACTACCCAGGGCAACGGCTTAGCAGAATCATCAAACAAGACTCTGGTGAATATAATCAAGAAAATGTTGGAAGTGAATAAAAGAAATTGGCATCAAAAACTGGTCAACGCATTATGGGCCGACAGAGTTAGCAGCAAGAAATCCATAAGTATGTCACCATTTGAATTAGTTTATGGCACTGATTCTGTGTTTCCTACATCGCCTACGGTTCCGGTCATGAGACTATTACAAGAGGCTGGCAGCGAAGAGGACGATAATCAGCGAAGGATCAATCAAATGATCCACCTTTAGCAAACAAGGGAGGAAGTTTCTCATAACACTATTCAGTTGCAGGAAAAAATAAAGAAAATCTATGACCGTAAAACCAAAGCAGAAAAAATTTCAGTTAGAAGATGTGGTGTTGAGATGGGATGCACGAAATGAGGACAAAGGGAAGTACGGTAAGTTCGATAACCTATGGAAAGGACTGTATAAGATTTCAGCGTACAAGGGACAGAATTATTTTCTGCTCACAGAGATGGATGGTCAAGATTGCCCAGGAGGGCCAGTGAATGGTAGGCTCTTGAAGCACTACTACTTTTGAGATGATGGATTGAAAATTATGTCACAGTCATTGTACATACCATATTCATTGTTGGTGATATTTCAAGTACACAGCCATTGAAGCTTGGGGCCCGAAGTGAAGGCTATAAAACTTGAATGATATGTGTAAGGTTTGCTGGTTTTAATTTAGTTTTCTGTCATGGTTTGAGTCAGATTCATTCTGCATTGTGTCATTTTTCAGTCTTTGAAGTATTTTGACCATATTTCCCAGTGGATAAAGCTACTAGGTCTACGGTGTTCTTGGCACCTCCAAGGAGCTACCATCCCCATTGGAGCCAATGTTAGTGTCAGTCTTGTCATACTGCCATCAGTGATCAACTCTGCTCTTTTGCATTTGCATATTAGGAGTCTCATACTATTACTGATTATCACTCCATTAGGTCATGGATTTATTTATGGTAGTGGTCACTTCATCATTTTCCCTCATGAAAATACTTTTTGATTCTCTTCTATATGGTCTTCAGTCATGATTCACTTTCACTGTGCATTTCATGTTATTAGGTCATAGAGTTGGTCTCATTAGGTTCTAGGGTTCCACCATGGTCAAATTGATGGGCAAATTGTCAATAATTATCAGCAAGGACATGAGGGTGCCAAATAAACTCAAAACACAGTATCAGGAAAAATCAAAGAAGTTGTTCTTTCAGCTGGATGTAATTTTCACCTCAAAACAGGGTACTTTGTTTTTATTATCATTTTTTATGTAATTTTATGTCTCCATATGTAGTAAGTTGAGCTTCAGAAGCTGCTATTAGTCCTTTGCAACCTGTCACCAAGGGTCAAAGGGGCCTTTTCTCTACCTGCTTTTCAAAGGTGTTCTCCACGTAATTTTCACTGTAAATCATGTTCCAAGTATGTTCATCAGAATGAGCCCGGAAAGAGCTTTCCAATGATATATCACACTCCCAAAACTGACTTCTGGATTGGAAAATAGGCCCAAATGAAAAAAGCCCCAAAGCACAATTCTGACCTTTTTCTATTGTTCTACTGGCCCCTTAAACTTTATAATTTTTTTCCTTTAATGCAAAGTCTGAAATTTCCGCATCCTACAAAACCCCCGATGTGATGGCATTGCACCATCGCATCGCAACTTCGCAGTCTCGCTTGCTCATAACTTCGCCTCCTCATTCCCGTCGATGTGATCATCGCATATCGCCCATCGCATTATCATTTTCCCCGCTGCGCCGAACCCGCCATCTCCCTTCCGCCATTGCGATATCATCGCAGCATCGCATCACGCGATTGCTTCCGCCAT
This sequence comes from Pinus albicaulis, assembly GCA_034641835.2. Taxonomy (NCBI): domain Eukaryota; kingdom Viridiplantae; phylum Streptophyta; class Pinopsida; order Pinales; family Pinaceae; genus Pinus; species Pinus albicaulis. The sequence continues at coordinate 230,262,026 of CM076579.1, forward strand.
GCGTTACACCCGCTCCCCTTCCAATTTGCGATTGCGATTTCCCCGGTCCCACCAAAGCTCTTTGTCCTTTCCAAAGAAAAGGGGCTTTTCCCTGTGTTAAAGCGCTATTTTCATTTTTATTTGTTTTAAAGGGATTTTTCCCCCATCGACCCCACTCATCTCTCATCGCTTCAGCAACCCTCCTTTTTCATCGCATCGGCTTATCCCCTATCCCTTATCCAATGGCCAATCCTCCATCGCTCATCGCTTATTGCAAATTCCTCCCCCATGAGTCTTTCCGCTCCTTCTTCCGATTTGCGATTGCGATTTTGGGCCCATCGTCAGTCCTTCGCTTTGTTTAATAAAAAAGGGTTTTTCCCCATTAAAAGAGGCAATTCGATTTTTATTTGGTTTAAAGGGGTTTTTCGTCAAGTTAAAGGAAAAATATATTTTGTTAAGGCCGTGAGCCAATTATGAAAACAGAGATCATTCCGACATCGACAACAAATGATAAATGTGGGGGCAAGGTCTCTAGATTTGTTTTTCTTTCCATTGTTGGAGTAAAATTAATAGTTTATTATTCCAGATGGTCAAAATATATTGTTTCCTCTCTTCCAGAGGCATACTGTTGGTTTCTTTTCTATCTTCATATTTCGGTTTCAGGGCAGGTGAACAACTCGTCTTTCTAAGGATTCGCCCCCTGAAAGCTTGTCTATATAATGTAATTTTTGAGTCATTTGTAGGTGTGGAAAAATATCGGAATCACTGGGAGGCTCTGAGTTTCATTGTACATATTTGTAACCATTTTGGCAGGGAATTAATAAAGACTTGTAGCAATTTTTTATGGGATCCCTGTGGTATGGATTTTAGCACAGTCTCTTCTTTTGTGATCATTTGTTAAATGTATGTATGCCATTCATTCATTCCATTGTTTCTGTTGAATGTTTTCAAGTTAGATAGGTAGAATCCATTGTTACGGTGCTCTACCTTGGGAAAATCATTCAATATTTTATGTTTTCTGTTGTTTGAGAAGGATCCATCTCATATGCCCTCCTCAGCTCCTCACCAGTATTAAACACCTCACAATCATTAAAACAAAGTTGTTAAATTCCATGCCTACCTTGCCCCATAGAATACCCTGTATCTCTGATTTAATTCCCCATATTTAAACTGCCCAGCTCCATCTGATGCAACAAAACCCAGAAAATTTATAAAAATATTTCGAGCTACTATACCTAGCCTAAAATCATTTTTTCAGACGTATTTCATTGAGATTATTTACGGAGAGAGCCCTCTCTTTGCATTGTAGGGCTAGCTAAAAGGTTAAGCATGGTTTGTAGTTACCCTAGTTTGCCTTCCTTCAGTCTGAGGTCAAATTAGGCGATAACACATGCAACCGGCACATCATAGCCACCACTTGGGAAAACAGAGGGGCAAGGGAATCAATTAAGTACTTACTAGACGCCTCAGCTTTATGCTTCTTAGGATACTGTCGCCACTGTCTAATTTTCTCTAACGAGTGTCCATTTTCCTTCAAAAATGCTTCAACATACTGCTTAATGCATACGTATTTTGGCCTCGGTAGATGATACATACTTTGTAAATATTTGCTAGTGAAAAAACCTATTATTTTCCCTTTGATGTTTGTATGTGCCTTCCTGAAATATCCAAGTTCTCCACAACTTAGTAGAGCATATCCATATAGGGCATCAATCCGGGTCACACAACAATTCTATGAAGAAATAAATTGGTTGCATCCTTTGTAGTAGTCTCAAAAACATGTATCATGTCATTTGATGTAACTTTTCTCATTGTAACTTCAGGTCCTTTGTCTTCAAAGTACCAATAAATCGCTTCCCAGGAGGAAATCCCTGCATATTTGGTGGATATATTGTCAAAGAATAAACCCGCTATTGGATTGTTCTCATCAATGTCCTCTACAAATGAGTCGAAAGGTTGCTGCGAAGGAGCCTTTTTCTTGAATTTCCCTCCCTTCTTCATCTATTTGTAGTTCCTAGAATCAAAGTTTACCTATAATGGACAAACGCAGGAAATTAGCAGAAACTAATTAGTAATATATAAGCGTTGGTGTAAAACTCAACTTTTCAATCAAAGTCCCCTTTTTGGAACAAATTGAATTAAATGTAAATGTTTATGCTTTCGAGATTATTAAAATCACACTCAAATATATTAAGTGATACCACGGGAAACCATGTGAAGGATGTCACGTCAGATTTTGGGAGTGTAATATCGAAGAACAATTTCAATTGAACTTATGGTATCGCGATCCTCTGAAATGAGAAGCTCTGAAATACAAAAGGCTCTGATAATGGAAAGCCCCGATATGAGTATCTCTTTTATAAAATATATGAAACATAAAGAGTTTTTGTAAGGTTTGTTTTCAGAAGTGTTATATTATAGTGTTTCTGAGATGCATAAACCTAAAATGAAATCACCTGAAATAGAATACTTTATACATAAAAGGGCATCGAGTGTTGCAATTTCGGAGATGTATTTTCGGAGCATTCTTTAAAAAGGTTTTGATAAGAATAGTTCCGATAATATAAGATCGGGAATATTATTTCAGAAGTTCCACTTAATTCTACTTACGATATGGGAAGCCCCAATATAAAGAAATGTTTAAATATTAAAGGAAAGTATCGAGGGTCGGACTTCGGATAAAAAGAATTGTGTAAAGTTTTTTAAAATAAAACTTACAAAATGAAAAGTTCTAATATAAAGAATGATGTCGATGACATAATATAAAGTAAGCTTTGAAGAGTGGGTCCATCGGGGCTTTGCCATTTCATAACATTTTATAAAATAAACTCTGATAAAATAACTTCGATGGCATTCATTCCAATATAGGAAATAACTTAAGTTTTATGAAAATCTTTTAAGTGTGCTTTAAAACCTATTTCCCTTATGTCCTTTTATTAAACAAAGGCAACATACTTTAATTAAAAACTAAGAAAAATGAGAAGGGTCCCCATTATTTATTAGAAACTAAGTAAAAATGAGGGGTTGTTGTTTGCTACAACAATTGGTGATGCACTGAGTGAAACAATTATCTCTGAATAAATTAATGAAATTTTAGAAGAAAGGAATAAAAATTGAAAAGATTAGAATGTCGAAATTGAAATTTATGATAAAGGTTTCTCTGAATAAATTTAAATTCATCACTTGCAAACTTCATAGCATGTTATTATGAAAGTCTCTATTTATATTTGTTAGCCATTTTATAATATTAGTTATGGTGATGAAATCAATACTATTTAAATTTTCCCATTAAGATAGACTCCATTGTCACTGGTAGTGCCATTGTTGCCAGCAGGCATCCATAGCCTCGACAATGTTACCATTTAACCAAGAAATACCAGTATCCAATCCACTATAAGAGATTTTAGAGACTTTTAGTTTCGAATTTTAAGCTTTTTTTTCTTTTCCTTGAAATCCATTGTCTTGGCTTGGTGACCATACGTCGACAATGCCATTCACAAGTATTAATGATATTGAACAAGTCAGTGCGTGATGAGACCTCTTATCTTACAGATTTTGGCTATAAGACACTATCCTGGTGTTATCACTCTGAAATTTCCCAAGAGTTGTTATGTGCATTAAAAAGAAATATCAAAGGTAACTACTATCCACTTTTGGAGATTAGGATCTAGCCTTCCTAATGCTTAGAGAGGGCTCTCTCTTAATGGTTTAACTTTGTTCGTTTAATAAATTTTAGGCTAGTTATTTATGCTTGATTGGGTTTGTTTTGATTGATTGATTGGTTTTGGTAGATAGGTGGAATTAATGATTTAGATGGATAGATGCCTTTCCATTTTCCATTGGGCTATGGATTCAATATGCTTGTAAAAAAAAAAAAAAAAAAAAATTATAAAGGAAGTGTTACATGGCAGGATAGTTGAGAAAAATCAGATCTCAACGCTGAATGGTGAACTGGTTTTCAATTGGGATCAAGGAGCAGTTAAGGATTCCTTAAACCAGATAATGAAGGAAGGTGAAGAAGGTTAATCGGGATCAGAGAGAAATTAAGGATTCTCTAAACCAAATATCAAAAGAAAACATAAAAATGTTTAACAATTCAAAATAGAGTCTATTTAAACAAATTCTGAGACAAAATTCCTATTATAACATTAAAATTTAGAAAACATCCAATTTTATGGAATACTTAAGAAAAGAAACGTGAACAATTGAAATATACTTCACTGAGATAGCTCAACACATGAATCCTGTAAAGAAATGCCTTTATTACTTGTCTTGTCTGTCAATTGGAAAGGGTACAATAACCCTCAGGTAAATAGATCAATCAGATATAGAAATATTCAGAAATCCACACTAATCGACCCTTGATACTTCAAATGAAGAAGTATTTATACAACACTTTACAAAATATCCTATCAACTGATTTAGGATTTATTTAAGGAAAATAAAATATCTTTGTGCAAGAAGATAGAGACACGTATTAACTGACTGATAGTTGTCCCTGCTTGATGTAATTTGTTTGTTTCTTTCACGCTGGTTGTCTTTCACTTGTTTTTTCTTTAACCTGTATGCTTTTAAATCTATCTTCTTTTACCTGTATTTGCTTTCACCTGTCACACTAAATCACACCATTTTTCCCATGTCTCTTCATCTGGAATTTTAATCTTCACCATCCTTCGGTAAATCTTATCTGCCTTTGTGTATTTTGCAAATGTGGGCTTATTCACAAAAATGTGATTTGCCTCATGCTAGAGGTAAAAGTAATTTTCTAAAGTCTGAAGGAGTACTTTACCTATGGTCACGTCCTTCATTGATGAATTGCTGGAATTCTCTTTGGCTACTTCCCTCATCTTCTTATCATAATATTCCTGTCTCATGAGTTTATCATTAATTACCAGAGGATTAGGCAGACCTTTCTTGCTTAAAACATCAAAATTGTTCATAAACCTGTTCACTTCCAGTTCCATTGTTTGGCATTTGTCTTCAAGTTGTATCATCAGATTCCTCTTAGAAATCGCTTTCTTCAGCTCTAAGATATTCTTTGTTCTGTCTGTTATCCCAAGTTCTTCTAATTAATGTTTATTTTTGGAATTCAAGAACTTTATTATCTCAGCAGCTTCCTCTGGTTTCTTTCCAAGCTCTTCTTTGACCTTTTGAATTGCATTACCAGCTTCCTTTATCATGTCCTTCTATTCAAATATAACCTGTATAGAAGGCCAAATATCATTAACTGAGTTAATGATACTGGCCCACAAATGTTGTTTTTCTTGGTCTAGAGGCTCTTTCAGTGATAACTCCTTTTCTAACTTATGGATTATTTCAGTTAATCTGTTTGCTTTCTGTGCTTCTGCTTGATACATTACTTCTGCCAATTTCTTTGTATCTTCTAAACTTTTCACTTGTTCTTTGAGCTTATTGATTTCAGTATTTTGAATTGACATATATTGCATTGCCTTGATCAATTTGTTGGCTTCATCATTGGGATGGGTTGTTAGTATTGCAGATGTTGTTGCTAATGTAGTTTCTAGAACTGTTGTTGATATTGGATCTGTTGTAGGCAATGGGGCTAATGTAGAAGCTATAGGAATAGCAGTAATGGGAACTACTTCCATGCTGGCTTGATTTTCCTGCACTAGTTTGTCCATTGTTGTTTCCATTTCTTTCAATTGAGCTGTCAACTGAATGATGAGATTCATCATTTCATCCTTTTGATTTTCATTTTCCAAAACCTCCTTGGTTTGTTGATGCTCTGTATTTTGTAACTTCAGTTGTTTCTTTAGTGCAACTATGTTTGCATTCTTATTTTTGATTAGTTCTTTTGCTGCTTTGATATCTTTTGGATTATAACCAACTTCCATTACCAAATATTCAAGTGACTTTATCCTGTTATCATTAGCTTGTGATGAAGATTTTTCTTGTTTTAACTGTACCTTTATATTTTCTATAGAATTTTGTAACTTCTGGACACTTAAAGCTTTGTGTCTTGGTGGAATAGATCATTTCTCCTGCCTATTTGTGAAACTCAATCTAGTCTATTGGGTGCACATCTTTGGAAAGAACTTCAAAGGATGTCTTCTTGTAATCCTCTGGTGTTTTTAGGGCCTGCACTATTGGCTGTAAAAATGTCATTTGCATCTTTCATATTTTGTAGTCAAAAGTTGAAAGTAGTCTATTCTGGTCACTGGGAGTTTTCTTCCAGTACTGTGCATAAGTTACAGCTTTCAATGCTTCATTTCTAATTTTGATTTCTTTGTATTTCTCCATGATATCTTTATCTTTCTCCACCGGTTTGCTAGATGATGAAACCTCTGCACTATTCTATTTGTGAATGATTTGTGCGCTAGAGGTCGATGGTAGCTGTGTTTCTTCTGAAATTTTTGGAGGTGCATCATCGCTAACAACTATGTTTGTCTCAATGGTTTCAACTGTATCAACTATCTCTTCCTCCTCTATCACTGGATTTAACTTGGTCTTCTTTCTATACATAAGCTTGAATTTTGTATCAAAAGTAGTTTATGTGGAATAAGAGCCTTCCTCTCTTGCCCTCTTTGAATTTCTGTCCTATGGGGCTGGAGTTAGCAGAATTGAACTAGTATCAACCTGTTTCTCTACCTCCTGTAATGTATTTTCCAACCACTCTGACTGGTTGGAATACTTTTCAATTTCAAGCTTTGATTCATGAATGAAAAGGGTCAATTTTAACTTAACTCTTAATTTACTTATAACACCCAAGGGGTCATAAGACCATTTGAAACTGCTACTAAACTTGAACTCTTGTAAACATTTGTCTGCTTCCTGTCCAAAATTTCTACTATTACATATAAAAGGCCCTAGCTGGTTTTTAATCTTGAATTGAGTCTTCTTTTTAGCTGAAAGGAAATTGATTTCATCTGAATTCAAGATTTTCTGATGTATTCTAAACCAAATATCCTCATTGGGAGGTATTTTGTAAGCTTGTATGGAACTAGTGAGCTTCCATACACTCTGATTTTCGTATGATTCTGGTATAAATATCAGTCTCTTGTTTTACTCTGTTCTGACAACTGTAAAACCTTTTTTATCTCTTCACTAATTCTAGGTTGGATGCTACTGCTTAGCATATTAACTACTAGATATGCAAATGAATCAATGAATTCTTTAATGCTTAATTCAGTGGAATCCTTTCTGATCAAGGATGTCCAAAAGACAACAGATTGGTGATTACCCTCTGTGTCCATTTTTTGGAGGTTAACCTCAAACCTTTTTGATTGGAACTATATAAACATATGGAACAAAACTGAGGAGCATTTGAATACTCCTTCTTCTGGTAATTTAACCAGCTGATCATGGATTTCATCTTATAGGTATTGGGCAAAATAGAAGATTGTAGATGGAGGCTGACCTGGGAAAAATATGGATAGGAAACCAAGAATAGATGCATCTACATTTTCATTAGTGAAATATCCTAAAATACATGACAACATGGTTTCAATCTGCCTGGTTCTTTTTGAAAACATAGAAGTTGAGTATGGAGGATTTCTTTTAGGGGTTTCTACTGATGGAGGGAGGAAAGTCTGGAATATTTGGAATCTTTTAGGAAATTCTAGCTTTAAGTAGAGTTCAGTAAGGGTTTTAATGGATAATGGCACTTCATCATGTTGTGGTTGAATCTGTAACATCTGATTGATGGATTGAGTAGTAATTGTGAATAGGATTTCTTGGTTTAGGGTAACTAAATCTCCTTCATTGGGCAAATAGTTGATCTGGAAGAGTCAAATGAGTTCTGGAAATTGAAAGGTATGTGAGCATATGTATTTGGGGAAATTTGAATCCCACATATGGATATAATCTTCCTGGTCAATAAATTTGTCATGGATCCAACAGTGGAGTTCTAAAATGTTGGAATCAGTCATAGTATCACTGATTTTGAAGTCCTTGTTGGCTAAAGGGGTGTGGTCGACATCAACCATAGGTGGTTGCAGAGGGCTTACGGTTTGTATGCTTTGGGAGGCCATCAATTCGTTTAATTTATTAATTTTTGTGCTTTAATTGATAAATATTGGCACTCAGGATTACCTAGAATGGTGGAATTTAGTCGTGCAGAAGGTTCAGGCAACGACAGGGGCTTTCTTGGTCTACAATGGTTCTTTTGGTCTTTTAGTAATTTCAACAGATATAGTAGAATAATGGTAAAGCGGGGTTATATTATCGTTGAATGATGGATTTTATTGCAATGGCACAAGGTTGAATTATTTTAAACAATGGTGGTTTCATCCTATAGCAAAAAGGTTGTCTGGCGGATTATCGCACTGTAAAAAGCAGTCTAGCAGTTTAGAGGATGGGGGGTGCGATAAGATGTGGGGGCGCCATGTAGCAAGGGAGCGAGGGTGTGAAACCACCCATTTCGCACCCCCCCCCCCCATTGGTTTTAAATATCGGACGTCGGGGGGTGCAAAACAGTTTATTGGGCGTTTGATCTGATGAATGGTGATCAGACGGTTGACAGGTGTTGTGAAATGCATTCAAATGAGGTGGGGTCGGGAATTTATTTAAACAAAAGGTTTAAATAAAAAAAGGTGGGTTAGGTAATAGATATAAAGTGGGTCGGGGATTGTGTAAAGCGGAAGGGTTAATTTAAAAGGGATCGGGGATATATAAAAAACTATAGGCTAAAATAAAATAAGGGGGGTCGGGGAAATATATTAAGCAGGGGATTAAAACTAAAGGTGGGCCCGAAATATATTTTTTCACTTTAAACCATGTAAAAGTGGGTTTTTGTTGTTTTATTGGGAAAGTGCGGAGTTAGTCAAGGGGAAGGGGTTTTAGTGGGGGAGATATGATAAACGGGGAGTTAATATAATATGGAGATTTAAATGAAATATATTTAAGCAGAAGGCTAAGTGAAATTAAAGCGGGGGTCAAAATAAAGTGGGACCCGGGGATTTTATTAAAGCGCTTAAAACTATGCAAAAATAGGTTTTGCATGTTTTATTTGAAAAAGGCGGGGTTAGTCAAGGGAAATAGGAATTTTCAAAGGAAAAAGGGTTTTTAGGAAGGGAAAAGGGATATTATCAAAGGGAAAGGGTTTTTACAAGGGGAAATGACTTCCAAGATTGGAAAGAGGGATTTAGCGTAAGGGGAAGGTGTTAGAAGGACATTAGTAATAAGAGATAAACCAAATGATGATTTCCACAACTTTTGAAAGTATTCTACCTACCCCTTATTTATCCTAACATTTTTTATTTCCTTCATTGGGTGCATTTGAGCTTGCTGAACCTTTTATTTTCTTTTGATAAGCAAACTAACTTATTTCTAACCTTTTATCTTCCAATGGCTCAGATTAAACTTATGAACTCATTTTTATTCTCTACCTAACTACTGATCTGCCAAGATTAAATGGTTTGGTCAGATCTTTATTCACTAATTATCATGACATGAAATTTAAAGGCATGAATAATCAATATTAAACTGTATGATCATCATGAATTATCGCATTTTGGACAAGCTGCACACAATTTTATTTGCATGAGTAAAATAAACTAAGAGTAGTGGCATTTGAATGTGCAACACTTTCAAAATCAATTTTTGTTTCTTTTTGTGGGGTTCATATTTTATATCTTTTTTATCTTTCTTTCTTTTGGTACTTTGATTTTTCTTTTAGGACATACCCTCTTTTCATTTTTTAATATGGGAAAACATTTGCAGAAAAGCAAAGGTATGTGCAATATTACAAGACTAAATATAGCAAATTCAAAATTATGATACCTATTATTATAGGACCCTAACACCTGGCTTGGTGACCAGATTTGATAATGTCAATATCATTAGTTCCCCATGATCTTGGTAAGTTGGCTCTTAATGAGACCTAATATCTTTCAAGTTTAATATTTTTTAATTACACTCTAAAAACATTTGATTAGTGGATTGGGAGGTAAATCTTCTCCTTAAGAGTTTTGGATGATAGCGAGAGTCATAAGATGCTAAACCCTTTTCATAGTCTTTACTAATTTTATTAATTGTTCTAAAGTATGACTAGTCATGAGTTAAAATAGACTTTTTAGAGATTCAGGTGATGAATAGCTCACGAGATAATGAAAATAAAATCAGAGATTACCATATTTATAAAATTCTGAACAAAAACATAATAATCATTCTCTTTATAATTTTCCTTTTATATGAATTTCATAAAAAATATTCGAGAATATAAATATAAAATCCCAATCTCAAAGTCAAGAGAGTAAAATTAAACAAAAATATCCTAAAGAGAAATCGCTATAGACATATCATTATTTACAAGATAACATGAGTTCTCAAGATTTTTTATTTTTTTTAAGATTAGCCCATTTATGGGGAGGGTTTCTTTCCTACCCTGTAGTTCTTGAAGAATAAAATTTGATGGCCCGAGTTTTGAACAATCTGAAATGGTCCAAGAAAAAGCTTCTGGAACTTTGTATGTTTGCATCGAACCATGACTTGATATTGTGTTGATGTTTGGCATGAATATGCTTTGCCTTATCTCCCCCTTATTTTAATTTCAAAAATTGGGACAATCTTAATTGGAGGGAAGAGCAGGGTTTTTCTTCAACAGATTACACTAGGGATAATGAGGGTAAAGATACATTAGCGGGAAACATAGCTTCTTTTCCATAGAATAGATAGTAAGGTGAGGTCCATAAGGAAGATTTGTGAGTTGTCCTATCTGCCCATAGGAAAAAATAAAGTTTTATGCCAATTATTTTGAATTTCATCTATAGTCCACTTTATAATTCTCAATAGGTTTTTTTTGTGGATTTTAATAATCTACTTCCTTGGGGATAATAATTTGCAGAATATTTAATTTTGAAACCTCTTTTTAGTGAAAATTCAATAATTACATTGCCAAAAAAATATGAACCATTAAAAAAAATAAGAGCATTAGGAAGTGCAAACCTGGTAATAATGTGTTGATTAATGAAATCAATAACAACCTCGAAATTGACCACCTTTAAAGGCACTACCTCCACCCACTTAGTAAAATAATCAATAGTATTAAGAATGTATCTATGTTTTTTTCCCTGGGAAAAATCGTAACTTTTATTAAGATAAATAAGAGTTACATGTTGTAGATGCATGAGCGTATGCAGATTAGCTAGTAGATGTATGTTCTTGTGTTCACAATGTGATACAAAAGACTTCTCCATATGGAGTCAGATCGATATATATACAAAATATACTATAATAAAAAATGTGAATAAAGTTCTATTATCCAATCTATCGGGGGCCATCCCCCCACCCAAGTGCAAGGAAAAATGGTCTGTGAAAGTACTGGTAGTATGCATGATCGTTCTGTTCCTATACCTCCATATGTGCGGTCAATAGGTGCGTCGCCTCCTTGGAAAGGAGGTTGGAAATTGAGTTCCTCTCCCCGTAAATGTGCCGACATGAAATATGATCAAATTGAGATTTGAGAATAAGATTTTTAGCCAATATATTCTGAAGTGTATGTGTGTGACATATCGATAGATCAAAAAACCAGTCAATGACATTCTTGGAGTGATCAGGAGCTCAAGTCCAAGCTATGGAAAAAGCTCAAAATTGAAAGTGTTAAAAATCACTTGCAACCTGAAAGATCGAATAGGCCTCGTCAATACGATCCTGGCGCCATGAACGGCACTCAAATCCGACATCGTATGTGAAAGTTATGCAAGTTTGAAGTTTTCAGTAAACTGCAAAAAACTGAGTTTGACCAGAGTTGACTTTGACTTTGGAATTATTAAAAAAAGAATATTCCAAGGAATATTCCTCAAAATATTCCCTGGAATATTCCTCAAAATATTCTATCTGGGCCAATTGTTTGTGGACAAGTGGCACTCGCTCATTGGATGGCAGTTTGACTTGTTAATTTTTAGGCCAATCAACGGGTGCCATGTGGCAAGCCCGGAGACCACCACGTGGCCCCAAGCCAGTGGAAATTTTTGTGCGGTAAATTTTTTTTTATTCGGCAGGAATCAACCCTGGGTCACCCACCTACTAGCCAAAAGGCCCGACCGCTTGGGCTATACATTGGATCTTAATAAACTATGGATCCGCGTTTTATTTAATGTTGGAATTAATTTTGAATGGGCGACAAAGGGGGCCAGCCCCCTTACTCCATGCAACCGTGCCATGGAACCAGGCCTTAAGGAATTTATGCTGGCGGTTGTGATAAACTATAAAATGCCGATGGTTAGAGCCATGTGGCCAGCACAGTGTCAATGTTTAATGTGGCATTGAACTTAACGTTAACCACTACAAACCCGACAGTTAGAGCGGCGGGTCATGTGACCGCCCTCAACCTGCCATTTAATGCTGGAATTAACCGTCCGCCTAATTTTGGTGCTTTCCCACTAATTTTGGCCTTTATGCCATTTTTGGCGTTGTTAACTCCAGTTCTCCCACATTTAGTGGGGTTTTTCACATGACATTGGGCAGAATGTTGTTTATGTCATAACTTCTCCAATATTGGACCAAATTGGAAAAAAATTTGGTCCATTTTGGCTTTCTTCAGCATTATGGAGCCATTGAGACAGGTTTTATAGCCATTAGAGTTGATCTTCAGCCCCTTTTGCTTCAGGGAAGCTTGGAGAGCCATCAGGGGCAAGAGGGAGTTGGAGCTGGTTTGGGCTATGCTTAACCATTTGAGGTGAACCAAAAACCAATTTCGACTATTTTCAGCATTCCAGAGCCATTGGGATAGGTTATAGAGGAATTATAGGTGTTATACAGCCATTTTAGCTTCAGTGAAGCTTGGAGAGCCACCAATGCCATTAGGGAAATGGAGTTATCTGGAGTTGTACCTCACTGTTTGAGGTGATCCAAAAACCATTTTCAGCTATTTTCGACCTTTTGAACCTAATGGAAGAGGTTTAAAAACTTTTTGAGGACTTATATAGCCCAAAAATCTTCAGAGGAGTTCAAAGAGCCATTAGGACCTTGTTGAAGAAGTCACTGTTTATGGTAATTCTTCACTATTTAATGAATATGGAAAGGTATTTTTTGCGTTTTCATGTCTTCTGATTATGTATTTACGGTCATATTTGCCTATTGAGGCATTTTTAAACTTGTATTATCATTTTGGAGCATTTTAATACAAGAGGACAAGCCAATTTGGGAGGCTTGATCCAGCAGACGTAGCCCAGGAGGGGTGAACTGTTCACCAAACATTTATGTCATGTTATGCTGAAGTTATCTTGTTGTATATTTCTGATTTAATATGTTAAACAAAAAATTAAATTAACTTTCCCTCACACATAAACTCATAAATAGTTACCAAAAACACTATGTTTAATCAGCAAGACATGGAGAATTTTGCACACATTTAATTAAATGAAAATGGATACCTTGCACACATTTTCAATTACTTCCATTTTCAGATCATGGAGTCCCCAAAAATTTGTAGTGCATGTATATATTTAGTGATGGAAAACTAAAGCAAGTACAGGAGACAAGATAATTCAACAAAATTATTGGTATCGCAGCCAAGTCCAGTTTTGACTTTACATGAATGATGAATAGAAAGATGAAGAATAAATCCACCACCACAACCATGAGACTGTGCAGACCCATCAAAGTATGCCCAAGGGAGTGAGTGGTCAATGATCTCGAGGATGATAATGCGAGGGCAAGGAGGAGGAGGGTCATCAGGGATAAAATGATAAATGGAAAGTATATGAGTAGCGAACGAGGGCCAATGGTGAGGGGTGTCATGGAAAATGGTCCGATTGCGGGCCATCCATATGTTCCAGCAAAAAATAATGGGTAGATTCCGAAGTTTGTGGGGATTTACAGTGTTCCACCATTATTCCCAAGCCTATGTAAGTGAGAGACCAGTCCAGCGTTGATTGATATGGATAGATGAGAGTACAATAGTCCATAGTTCAAGTGCAACAGTGCAGTTTAGAAATAGATGTTGTGTATCTTCTGCCTCATTCTTGCAAAGTGCACACTTGTGTGGTCCAGAAAAGGTTCTTTTCTGTAAATTGGCACCAGTGGGGATTTTGTCGGTGAGGATGCACCACATGAGCAATCGAGCTTTGGCTGGGCTTTTAAGTTTCCAGAGATAGCGCCACCAAGGGATGAGTGGATCAGGTCTATTACCTCGATAGATATGGGAGTAACCTGCTTTGGTGTATACCATCCCAATTTTTATATAGTCCAAATTATTTCGTCTTCACAAGCCTTCAAACGAACACGGGTATCATACAGAGCTTCTAGATATGTAGTTAAGTTTGTTGTCCACTATGGTTGTATTCCTAAATCCTGATGATCCATCCACCCTTGTGAGAAGAGTGTTGTTTGCTCCCCCAGAGAAATCTGATTAAGTGTTCCGTGGCCCACTTGGTTGAGGAACGCAATAAGTTCTTGCGAAAGAAGATGAGCATTCTCGCACCCAACCCAGAAATCAAGTCCAATATGGATCTTGCAACCATTGCCTATTTTCCAGGTCAGATCATCCTTAATGTACCTGATAGCTATAGTGATCGCGGGCTAGATAGTAGAGGAATATGAGTGGTATTCCAGAGGTGTCTGAATCCAATCTATGGGGGAGAGCGGATAAATGTATTTTTGTGTTATCACCCTAGTACATAGATTGTTTCCGGTCAGTAAAGTCCACCCAAGCTTAGTTGCTAATGCAAGTGTGAAGGTTGGAAAATCTTTGATGCCCCAACCACCCCATCTCTTAGGTAAAGCAATACGGGACCAATTAGTCCAGGAAAATGTATGTCCCTCTTTTGCACCCAACCAAAGAAAATGCCTGCAGATTTTCTGAATTTTGTGGAAAATGTCTTTTGGGATCCAGGCTAATAACATCCAATATATAGGAGTGGCCTTAAGTATTGATTTGATCAATGTTAGGCAGCTAGCTCTGGACAACCAGCGATGGCACTAGTTGTTTGACCTTTTTTCAATTTTAGTAATGAGCCAATTCCAATTAGCAATTTTGTAGTTCACAGGTTTGAGGAAGAATCCCAAGTACTTCAAGCCATCCTCAAATATGATAAGATTAAATGGGAATCTCTGGTGTGCATAATATAATTCATATGGAGTGCAGCCATGACATGTCATTGTGGATTTATGGTTATTTCATTGCATACCTGTGGTAGAACAAAAAAGAATCAAAATTGCTTTGATTACTGTGGAGTCACTTAGGGTCCCATTAAGGAAGAGAATAATATCATCAACAAATAAGAGATGGGTAAGAACATAGTTTTCCGATAGTTTGATGCCTTTCAATCTGCCTCTATAAGTTTCATCAATAATTCATCTACTAAGCCCCTCCATAACCAATAGGAACAGAAGGGGAGATAGGGGACATCCTTGACGAAGTCCCCGCTCTGCATGAAAGAAATTGGTCGCTGCCCCATTGATAATAATGCTGTAAGAAATAGTAGTGATGCTACATGTTGCTTTTCCATCATTTGAGATAATGAATAGACTGAATAAAAGATAAATTTAAGTTTAAGCAGGAATGTCCGGGTTTCATCCTTACTTTAAACCACTTGAGAAATGAGTAGTATCTCAAGTTCACATATGCTGATGAAGATCATCCTTCACGTTCATCAACATACATGGGGAAAGAGGCTACCCTTCCTAGAAATTTTCATGTTGCTGCTGGCTGTGTGCCTTGCAGACATCCTTTGGAAATGGTTGATGCCTTTGGGTTGTTGACAGTAGAGGCTTTTTGTTCCATCTCAATATCGTAAGCTCCTGCATGGTAAGACAGCTTTTCACTATTGGAAAATATCAGAGGAAAATTTAGTACTGTCTCTGTGATGGATCTAAGTGGCACGGTATTTCTTCTCTCTCCACTTCCTACACAAGATCTTAATTTAGTGTTTTGTATGAGTACAGACTTTTTCACTGTACATTTTAACCTCGCCTGGAGGACGGTAATCCGAAAGTGTATGTTCAATAATTAAATCACTATCCTCCATTCTTTCAACTCAACTGATAGTTTCCTTCATTGTTCCAGGCAAAATGGAGGATGGTGTGTTTAAATGTGGAGGCGGAGGGAGTCTCCAAAGGTTATTCACCATATTGATATAGTCAGGATCTTGTAACCAAACGTAGCAGAATTTGAAAGGGGATGTCGGCTTTTTAAATGCTCCAGTAATTTCCAGATAGATTGGATAATGATTAGAGATGCCGCCAGAGCCAATTCATTGTCTGAAAGAGAAAAAATTCTAAAGTAACCCCTCTTTGATGAGAAAACGATCAAGTCTTTGAGCCACCCTATCATCCCATGTACGCCTGTTGCACCAAGTTGGAGAGGGGGAAGTAATTAGGGGATCCACCAAATGATGTGTAGAAAGCAGGTGTCTGAAGTAATCTGATAGTGTGTCCGCACGCGCATTAGGCCCCCAAGATTCAGAGATCCCGAGTGAGAAATTTAGGTCCCCAGCCAATACAATGTTCTACGGGCGCATAACAGATGCATTCATGAAAGAGACCCAAAAAAGTTGTCTATTGGAGCAGGGGCCATAGACATTAATAATGGAGAAATGCAATCCAAGGGTCTCCGAGAATACATCCATCCCGAGGGAATTTTATTTTCCCCAAATTTTAATAAGGTTGATTGTGTAGGGGTTGATACATAGGGCCAATCCCCTCAAGTGCCCAGTGGCATCAACAACATGAATCTTCCAACCAGGTAATAAGGGGGTGAGAACTCGGGTAACCATGTCCACAGTGGCATGAGTTTCTTGTAGACAAATGAAATCGGCATGAGAAGAAATAAAGAGTCGATGAAGTGTAAGTCTCCTCGTAGGGCTAGCCAGCCCATGATAGTTGAAATAAATACGAATCATTGGGTAACCATACTGTGGGATTGTCTTGCTCTAAGAATCCCATCGATAGAGAGTTGAGAGTCGGAAGCAACTTTAAATCTGGCAAGGTGTATAACTTTGGAGATATGAGAGTGACGACCCCGGGAGGGTTTGAGCGAGGGAGCAGGAGGACGAGTGAGTGAACCCAATCCCTTCAGTGGGTGGGAACAGGAATGAAGGTTATAGGTATGTGAGGAGGAGGATTCAAAGGGTTTGAAAACACTAGGGGTACAGGGAACAGAGGATGTGGGAAGGGGGGAAATTGGGAGGGGTATAGTGGGGGAGGGGGCGGTGATCGATAAGGATGTTGCAGGAAGGTTGGGTAATGAGAGGGGGGGGTGGGGGGAAAGTATAGGAGGGATGAGGAAGGAGGGAAACAGATAGAGGGAGCGACATAACCAGCCAAAGGAGACTCTGAACACAAAACAGATGCCGCAGAAAGAAATGATAGGAAAGTAAAAGGAGAGGAGGAGGAATTACCCGCAATCGGAGGGAGTCCATAAGCGGTGACAACAGACAGGGATCAATTAATCCTGGAGGGAGCATCCGAATCATCAGAGGGTTCTGCCATCGAGAATGTATCAACTGGGTGAGTATGTCCAGAGTGCAATGACCTTCTCTATAGTGAGACCGATACCAAAGCAATAGGATGTCTGTCATTGCTAGTGTTGGAAGCCTGTGTCAACCCTGAAATCGGACAGTTCTTGAAGACGTGACCTACTTTGTGGCAGCAGTGACAACGTAATGGAAACCCCTCATAGTCCAGGATCTGCTCTCTGGTTGAGTTGCAACATTGAATGTTGATGGCTTCCTCTAAACCTTGTCTAGTATCCAAATGAACTAGAATGCGGGCAAAAGCCATTTTTTCAGAGGTGATGAAAGAGCGATCATGGTCCAAGTAGGTGCCCAGAAGATTTCCAATGTCTTTGAAAATATGTTCAGTCCATAAGTGATAAGGAAGACCTACCAGGTGAACCCATATGGGGCCAACTCCCAGAGGTTCCTGATTAAGATCGAATAGGGGATTCCATCTTTTAAGCAGAACCGGAGCCATCTCAATGTGCTAAAACTATGATATAATAATATCAGTAGGTTCTCTGGAGGAGAAACGTAGTGCAAACCAACCCTTAGTTAATGTGTGAATGATGGGCAACTCTTGTATGAGTTCGCCCCAAATCTCTTGAGCCCACAGATTCAAACGCTTGACCCCATAGTTCCGGCCTCGGACCCGACCAACAAGAACCCTGTCAATAGTACCCATGACGTCGGCCATTTGTACCCAACCCCGAGTGTGAGGAAGTTTGCACGTCTATTAGCTTTAATGCACTTTAGGTGACAAGGGGCATGGGGGGTGATGCCAGGAGGAAAGAGGCCAACAGCCGAATGCGAGGGGGGGGGGTGTCGAGACGGTAGGAAGGGAAGCATAGAAAAGGGGAGGGATAGTGAAGAAGCCAGAGATGCAACGAGTGGCATGAGGATAAGTAGTAGAAGGAGGAATGATGGAAGAGGAGAGGGCAATTGAGTTTATGGGGAGTGAGGTCCGCGGGGGCAAGGAAAGAGGAGATAGATGGGAACCCATGATAAAAGAGGAGGACAGAGGTGGGTAGGTGAAGGAATGAGTGAGAAAAGCGAGGGATGCGGGGGACGAAGGCCGGAGATCTAGTGAGCTGATAAGATCCAGATCAGCAGCCGACAGAATAGTCGGGGAAGATGTGGAGAGATCCGGGACCATAAATGAGTCCAGGTCAGGGAAAGCAATGGGGGAGGGAACCAAAGGAAGAGAGTCCACAGGAGCAAGATTACAATGAGGAGATGTTGAGTGAGAGACTTGCATACCCGAGGAGAATCGATTCGAGAGGGTACAAATGTCAATACCCTCATATGGGTCCTCTGAATAGTCCAACAGTTGCTCATCCTGGGCCCCTTCCATACCAAATTCCAAGACAAAAACCATTGAAAAGGTCCAAAAGAGCCCCAACTGTCACCAGAGTTGTGAACCCGGGCAGAACAGTGTCAGCAACAATAAGCTTGTTGGGGCCAGCGTTCCAAACAAGGCGGTGAATGATGTCCAACGGTAGTGGCAGTAAATGGCGACAGGGCTAGCGATGCGGTTTATGCCAGTGTATAACCGTCAATATGCCGAGAAATACAACCCGATGAAAGTGTTCGGAGTCGACATTCTAAGATGCTTGGAAGACGCCGCGTGTTGTGTATCAAGCACACAAAGTAAGTATAGCAAACCATGGCCGCAGAGGGCACAAGGTAGCCACCACGTTCAGAAAAAACCCTATTTCATCGAACCAACAACCCTCCTCTTGTCTATATTCTCCTTATATCAACTACATCGAGAACATACTTTTTTTGTTTAAACAACAACATACCATCATCAATGAGCTTGTAGTTCTTGTTCACATATTCCTTTCAGAATGTATCTATGTTGCATAGAAGAATGTGGAACAGTCTCATCTATGATGTCTAACCCCCATCGTTCAAGGGGTTGGTGAATATTGACTAGTTATAAAGGAAAGGTTGCTTTCTTTTCTCTTCTTAAAGCGGCCTGGAAGATTTTGCATTTTCTCACATATGCATGTGTATCTTTGAATAAATTTGGCCAATATTACCCAGCATGGAGGATTTTGTGATCATTATTGTCTCCATTGTAATGTCCACCAGTTGGTCCATCATGCAATTCCTGCAACACTTTTCCAGCTTTAGGCTTCTTTAAAAATATAAGTAGGACATAAACATAATTTTTACTGAATAAAACATCATTTACAAGTTGATATTGATTTGCTTGTAGTCTCAATGCTCTTTTGTTTTTGAAATCAAGTTCAACTGGTGCATAGTCATTCTTTAAATAGAGGATAAAATCAGCATATTAGGATTCGGTATCAACGAGACATACCTTTGATACTTCAATCTTATTACGTGAATCAGTTTCAGGTATATCTTTCGATGCACTAGCTACCAATCTGCAAAAACCTTGACCTCTAACAATATTAGCTGGTTTGATTTCAAGGTCATATTCCTATAAAGTTGTCACCCAGCTGGCTCTCTTTTCTCCTAATTCTTTTTTAATAAGTAATTGTCTCGCTGCTAGGAATGGCACAATTACTTTCGTGTGTGATTTTAAGAGAAAAGGTCTAAAAATTTTAATTGATTTAAAGACTACAAAAGCCCATTTTTCAACTTCTACGTAATTTAATTATGCCCCTTGTAATTTGGAATTATAGAAACCAATAGGAGCTTCAACTTGTTCTTGATTCAGTTGAGTTAAAACTTCTGTGTAAGAATGATCGAAGGAAAAAGTACATAGGAAAAAATACCTGGAATAATCAAGAGACGATAATGAAGGAGCATCAATATTGGCTTGTTTACTAGATTCAAAATATGTTTTCTCAACTTGTCCCCATTTATAAATTGTCTTATTTTTAATCATGTTCTGAAGAGGCATGAAAATCTATGAAAAATAAGGAACAAATTGTTTAACGAAATTAATTTTCCCTAGGAAGGATTACATCGATTTCTTATTATGAGGCAAGGGAATCTATGATATGGCTTTGAATATTTTTGGGTCTATAACGATTCCATGTTTTGAAACAATAAATCCTGGAAGTTTTCCTTTGCTTAGAGAAAAGAATGATTTTTTAGGATTTAAATATATTCCAATTTTCTTGCACCTTTCAAAGATATGCTTTAAGTCATTAAGATGATTACTCATTTTCTTTGAATAGATTGTGATATCATCTAAATAAACAATTATTGATTTATTAATCATACCTTTGAAAGCAATATCCATATCTCTTTGGAACGTGGCTCCAGTATTAATCAAACCAAAAGGCATTTTTTGATAAGTGTAGGTTCCCCATTTGGTTCTTAATTTTGTCTTTAACTTATCTATAGGATGAACAAGAATATGGTTATAACTAGAGAAACCATCTAAAAATGGCATAATCTTAGGACCTGCAACAGATTGTAAGATTTGTTCCATCGGAGGCAGAGGAAAGTTGTCTTTTTCAGATGTTCTATTCAAATTTCTAAAATCAATACAAGTCCTAATATCCCCATTCTTCTTTATAAATGGGACGAGGTTTGACACCCACTTAGAATGTCTAACCAGAAAAATGATTTTATCCTTAAGAAATTTATTCAACTCGGTCTTAATTTGTGTTTCAAGATTGGGGTGTATTTTCCTAAGTTTCTATTGAATTGGATTTATATCTGGCAACATAGGTATGGTATGTTGAATGATAAAAGTTTCATATGTCTTCAATTGATCGTAACTCCAAGAAAAAACATATTTGTACCGTCTTAACCAATGAATAAAGGCTAGCCTTTCGTCAGGAGAGATTTTGAGTCCTAAATTAATATTTTGAGGTTTCTCCTCAAACCTTAAATTAATGATTTCAAACCTTAATTACTACTTTGAAGTTTACAATTGGTTGGTTTCTTGAATCTATGTTTCAAGACATACAAATCCTCTAACTCTATCACAGGTTTTGGTAATATATTATCATCAAAAGACCTATTGATTTGCCTATCATGTTAATCTTCATCAATAATATGGTTTGTATAGGTTCCTTCTGAAGTCAAAAAACTTAGAATATCAGCATCATCATTAAACACTCGTCATTTAGTAATGTTATCGAGGACAGAAGGTTGAAAGATAAACTCTATAGAAAACCTATCTCGACTGAAATATTCAAGAGGAATGAGTTTAGAAGCAATGCTAGCCAAGGGGTCTGCACTAGAATTTTGAATTCTAGGGATTGGAGTTATATTCAATGCCATAAAATGTGAATTCAAGTCTTGAATCAAGGACTTATAATGTTTTAGGTGATTAGAAACACAATGGATGTTATTTCTTGCCTGTTTGATAACAATTTCGAAGTCACCAAAAACTGTAATGTATTTCACATGGAGACTAATAGCTTTTGTAAACCTTAGACAAGAACTTCATATTCGGTTACGTTATTAGTGCATTCAAACTCTAACCTATAGACAAGCATGGTTTTCTCTCCATTTGGGGTAACTAGTATACAACAAGCTCTTGCACCATCCTTGGACTTCGATCCGTCAAAATAAATTGTCCAAAATAAATCATCAGAATTATTTACAGGATATTCTACAATATTAATACACCTTGATGAATATGTCTATGAAAATTTTTCAATTTTTGATGAAACAAAATTAACAGGAAAAGGAGAACATTAGGCGGAAAAAATGCCAAAGAAATATTTTGAAGAATAATTTCCCAATATATTATTGGTAAAAGCTACATGTTCATTCTCTTCATCTAGATCGGTCATAGAGTACTTCATATGTTTCTCCCTGTCAAATCTAATTTGATTTGGTTTACCGTTATAAGGGAGCCAAAGGTGTGATCAATCTGTTGTGAAATAACCATGTAACTTTTGAACCAATCTCTACCTAAAACAAGGCCATAAAATTCAGGAATGTCAGCTCCCAAAATATCGATAATTTGAAATAATTTTCAATTGGAAGATAATATAATCAATACATCATTCATTTCTCCAAAAACTTTGACTTTTGTTTTGTCCAATCGAAAAAATTACACACCATATCTCTGAGGTGTTACATTTAATTTTAAGCATACCAAATAAGGCATGATATTAGAATAAGCACCTGAATCAATTAGACAGTTATGAACATTTTTGTTAAAAATTTCAAAACTCAAAAGAAAAGGAGAATGAGAATTAGATCTATCTCTAATCAAGATTTCATTAGAAGGACCTAATTTATCTAAGGGGATATTAGGTAGCTTACTCTTTCCTTTAGAGACTTTAGAAGTAACAACATTTGAAGGCAATTGATAAGCAGGCACATCATTTAACTCATTTAGTAATAAAGTTTGTTGTTGTTTTTTACTAACCTCATATAAGGAAATATTTGCTTTAGCATTTTTCATGTTCTCTACTATGCTATATTCAATGGCATTGGAAAATATTAAAGTCTTCGATGAAGAAAAAGAGGGAGAAGCAGATTTAGAAGTACTTGGAGTAGGATCAGTGGATTGATTAGAAGGTTTTTTATAATTACCTTTCTCCTTGGCAGAATTTTTGGGACTTTTCTGATTTTTTCTTATTGATGTGGTATCTGTGGGTCCTATACTTCGGGTACTAACTGGAAGAGCGTCTTCTTCTTCTTCATTCTCTGAAGTAGTGAGGATATAATCCCACAAGCCATGAGCTTCTACTATTTCTTATTCCTCTATTTATTATGTAGATGCAGCTGCTTCTTCTTCCTCATCTTCATCGTTAGAATATGCATTCTATATTTGAGCAGGTGGTTGAGGTTGGGGAGGTTGATTCTTCTTAAACGGTCTATAACATCTCCTTGAAGATTCAGCAACCTACTTTTTTAAGCTCTACCTTTTCATTAGACATAGTTTTAAGGACATTTTGCAAGCCTTCCAAATCAAAAGGATCCTTGGAAGATTTCTTTTGGGTTCTTCTTTGAAAGTTACCTTTTTTGCTTGTTTTCTTTCTTCTACGATAGATTTATTCTCAAGGGATAATACCCTTTTCTCGACGGCTAGATCTTCCTTCATATTATCAGCAAGTACATCCCTTTGAGCTATGTCAAAAAATATTGCAATATTTGAAGGTAGGGCATTAATATACCATTCAATCTATACATAAACACCAAGTCTAGATGCAATCGGAATTTTATTCAATAAATTATTAAATATTGAATTAAAATCTTTGATTTTCTCATTTGGGGAAGCTTTAAGATTTGATAGGTCATTAATAAAAGTAGAAATTGTTCTATCATCCCCAAATTTGTTAAGGAATTTCTCTTCAAATGTATCCCAATTCGCAATTAATCCAACATGTAATGAGAAATACCAAGACTCTGCAGATCCTTCAAATGTATAAGGAAATAGTCTACATGCCACATCCTCTTCAGAAACCCCATTAAGATTGATTACCAACATAAAATTGTGAAGGCGTCCCTCCACAGGTAAACCATCATCTGGGTTGTATTTTGGCAACCATCTCTCTGGATGCTTAGGAAGAGGGTGTAGGGGAGGTGTCATTGCAACTGCTCCTGGATTTTTCCATGGTCTATTGGCCATTATTGGATTATTATTAAGTCCTGAAATATGTGTACTTGATAAAGGGGTTTTTTAAGTATTAACAGTTGAATAAATTTCCCCTGCAACACTACTGACAACAATAGCATTGGTCAATTGTGGAGGAGGAATACGAGTGGAAGTAGATTTCAAAGTGTGATAGGAAGAAGGTAAGGTATGTTGAGAAGAAATGTCTTGAATAGAGGGAGTATGAGGTGGAGAAGATGAAATGTTCTCAATAGATGAAGACTCAATACCATAAATTTGTTTCTCTTTCTAATGGGTCGGTAATGGAAATTCAAATGGTTTAACTCCAATATTCTCACTATGTGATCTAGTAAGAACTCCAGAAGGCTGCAGTGATGAAGTGACACTATCCTCATAAGGTTAGGGTTAAGAAATATGTTCTCCTGAAATGGAAATTCCTTCAAATTTATGTATTAAAATTTTAATTTTAGGAGCTTCAGTAGACTGATCTGAAAGAGGTGTGGAAGTTTCACCAATTGATTTTGTAATCAGACTAGAAGACTTAGAAGAGGGTTTAGCAACTTCAGACCTAGAATCAGGGGACTTAGAATGTGATCTGGAATTTGGACGAGACTTTGAGGGGGAGTGACTCTAAGAATGACCTCTAGTTTTAGAATGAGACTTTCTTTCCATTCATAGTCAGTTGGCCCTCCTTCTAGCGCCAAAAATGTTGATGGTCCTTAATAACTTCTTCAACATTGGGGAAAACCACCTGTCAGGATCCTAAATTAGACCCTTTTTCTGTTTTGGATGGCGGCTTCGACTGGGATTATGGTACCATTTTCCATTAAAAAAAATTATATGGAATGGGATGGAAGGTGATAATGTATTCTAATTCATACTAGTAACCAAATTGAGAACTATTATAATTTACTATTACACCTGGGTATGTTGATGGCATATGTGTTATAAATATGTCACAATTAACACAACAATATAGATCATTATGCAATCATAATATTAACTCTATTAAAGAAAATTAATTCAATTGATTAGTTAATTAAATTAATTTATTATAACATCACATATGTTTGAGATCTCATTGTTCGCAATATAAAGCAAATTTCCACGAAGCATATCAATAATGATCATGAAAGATTGAATAACACATACATGTGAACAATAAATATAGCAATTCCATTTAAAGAAAATATGCATACAAATAGGATAATAGTACCTGATGAATTGTAGTTATGCTCATAACGGAATTGCCATTGGTTCAGCTTAATATTAATAAAAACTTAAATGTAATAATGTATTTTAAGTTTGTTCTTGCAAAAATTCAGAACCCCTTCTCCATCTTAGAGAGGGAATTTATAGTTTTAGTTCAAAGGACAAAAATAATCTATTCTAACAACTCTTCAACAGAAACAACAATAGTGGACAAATCAGGGAATAATTACAACAACTTTCTAAGCTTAGGAAGAATATTGTCCAATGATCAGTTGTCGTATTCTGAGAATATCCAACAAACTAGTAAGCTATGGGGGATGTTTGGGCGTAATCCTCATCTGACCTTTTAAAATAGTGCTCCTCAAGGATGGAAACATTTGCATGGTGACGTTGGACAGGCATCGGAGGACCAACCATTGCCTGTAAGGTTTCAGTAGAAATTGCCAATGATGTTCGAGACTAACTTTGTAAATTTGATCAATCATCTCTACCATCTCTCTATTATGCTCATGCCGCGTCTTAGATAATATCTTAGTGTCTAGTAGAGTATCTTCGGGGTAGTTATGGATGAGATAGGATTGAAGAAAAATACCATTGACTGGTTCAACCAATGGGCTGGAAATATTTCGGGCCTCCTTTACAACAACTTCAACCTGCTTTATTTTGATTTCCCATTCTCTGAAAATTATGATATTCTGAGCCTCGTCAATATTTGGTAGATTCGCAGACTTGCCTTCTTCACTTTCCTGCCAAGTGAGAAAATTAGAAATATTTTCATTCATTTATTCAAAATAATTTGTCATATAAGACAATTGATTGATAAGGTAATACGTAGCTTTTCACTAATCCTAAATTATCATAAGTTTATTGTAGACGAACTTTTTTTATGCCCGAGGAGTATTCAATTCTTTAGATTCCCTTTTAAATTCTTTCAGTTGACGACTGACATGCAATTGTTCTATCTTCTATTGCATTTTCTTAATTTGATTATCTTTAATCTTCAGCTCTTTATCATATTGTACCTTTAGTGAATCAAATTTCTATTGTAACTATGTAACTTGGTTCTACCATTGCTCGTTGATTTTCTGTTTCTCGACCTTAAAATTCTGCTCCAGAAAAAATGATTCTCTCTTATTTTTCCTTCAGAAGTTCTTGAACTTCTATGGCCTTATCAATGGTTGTTGAAGCATAAGCACATGCGAATTCATACAATTTATATAACCTTTTTTCTTGGTGTTGCAGTAGACCCTTTCCATAGTACTTCGAACAAAAATTTTTTATTGGATACCAAGTGTTGAGATTGATCCAATTTTCTTTTCTTTCTTCCTCTTTTTACAACAACCTTGAGTTGTGGACTGTAGAAAATTTTCAAGGGAGGAATCTCTTCAATATTCAGAACAACCTCTAAGGTAGGAAAAATATGAATAATCTCAATGTATTTTTAATCCTAAGTGTGAGAATTATTAGTAACCTCCTTTGTATTTGGTATTTTTCTCATGATTCTTAAAAGTACCTTGAATATTGCCTTGTTGTGAAGTCTTTACAATATGAGAAATTGTATTTGGTTCAATAATATTTGAATTAAGAGTTTGATTAAACTATTTTCATATTTCATCCAATTTGGGATTAAAAACAAATTCTTCTGCTTGAGATGTAGAATAATTAACGACACCCTCTAATTGAGGAGGGACTACTGATTGTGAAGAACTACCAAAATGAACATTTGAAACTGGGGCTTTTTCCTGAGCCAACTATAACAAATTCAGAGGAAGATTTACTATCCTAGAATCCTTGTACTGTAAAAACTGAGTCTTCTCTTCTGGGGTCAATTGTTCTTCTACTCATCTTAACACTAAGGCATAAGAAGGGGATTGTTTAAACAAGTCATCAAACTTATCGGCCTCATGTAAAAATTGTATGATATTTTGAGAAGGAGTGGAATTTTTAACCACTGAAATAGGGTCATATTGTCTATTCAGAATAATATACAACTTGAGAGCTGACATGGCTAGAATCTCTTTCTCTGCATGGCAATAATTAGCTAAGGAAAATATGACATACTTAGCTGGGAAAACAGACCAATATTTCTTATTAGATTCCCTTGATACCTTTGTGATTCCATAACTCATTGTTTGGTATGCAACCTCTCTGCTCACCAATTTATCTGGAATATATAGGGGCAAGACATGAGGATGAGCTAAACTAACATAAAATCTTATATAAGTAAATGATTCCTCCCCAAACTAGCTTATGACCTTATGAAGGACATCCATGGCTTCCTGGGACATCCTAGGAGGAAGAGATTCAAAGATGGCTTCATAGATTGGAATTATCACCCTATGAAAAAATCGATAGAAATGCTCATAATACTTAGATTCCCATAAGATATTTTGATATATATGAATGGGTTTCAGTTCTTGAACAATCCATATCCACCCCATGGCCGGGAAATCCATTGTAAAACAAAGGGCATCCATAATATATGCAGACATATAGAAAGGAGGAATTTTATTCTCTGGAATATTTCTACCTTGCCTAAATTCCAAGATATGAGAGGCTAATTTATCAGAGAGCATGGTGACCCAATCAAAAATAAAACCTTCAGTCGCACCATCAATTTAAGGAACCCAATCATCAGGGAATTTCGACACATGGGGTTGTTCATGCAACCAACAGATCATAGTCGCCAGTTGGGAAAATGGAGGGGCAAGGGAATCAATTAAGTACTTACCAGACTCCTCATATTTATGCCTGTTAGGATATTTTCACCATTATATAATTTGCTCTAACGGGTGTCCATTTTCCTTCACAAATTCTTCAACATACTGCCTATTGTACATGTACTCTGGCCCCGATAAATGATACATACTTTGTAAATTTGCTATCAAAAGAACCTATGATTGTTCCCTTTGATTTTTGTATGTGCCTTCATGAAATATCCAAGTTCTCCACAACCCAGCAGACCATATCTGTATAAGGCATCAATCTGGGTCTCACAACAATTCTATGAAGAAATGAATTGGTTGCATCCTTTGTAGTATTCTCGTAAACAGGTAATGTTTCATCTATTGTAACTATTCTCACAATAACTTCAGGTCCTTCATCTTCAAAGTACCAATAAATCGCTTCCCAAGAGGAAATCCCAGCATCTCTGGTGCAAACAGCGTCAGAGAATAAACCTGCCCTTGGATTCTTCTCATGAATTTTCTCTACAAATGGATCAGAAGGTTGTTGTGGTAGAGCATTTTCTTGACTTTCCCTCCCTTTTTCTTATATTTGTAGTTCCTAAAATCATAGTTTACCTATAATTTAAAAGTGCATGAAATTAGTAGAGACTAATTAGAAACATATAAGTGTTGGTTTAAAACTTAACTTTTCAATAAAAATCCCCTTTTTGGAACGAATTGATAAAATAAAAGTGAATTAAATGTAAACGTTTATGCTTTTGAGATTATTAAAATCAAATTCAAATCTATTAAGTGAAACCAAGGGAAACCATGTGAAGTCTACCACGTCGGATTTCAAGAGTGGAATATTGGAGAACAATTTGAATTGAACTTACGATATCGCGATCCTTCGATATGAGAAGCTCTAAAATACAAAAGGCTTTGATAATGGAAAGTCTCGGTATGAGTATATTTGATATAAATTATATGAAACATAAAGAGTTTTCAGAAGTTTTATTTTCGAAAGTGTTATATTATAGTGTTTCCGAGATGCATAGCCTTGAAATGAAATCACTTAAAATAGAATACTTTGTACATAAAATGGCTTCGGCTGTTGCAATTTCGGAGATGTCATTTCGGAGCATTCTTTAAAAAGGTTGTGATAAAAATAGTTCTGATAATATAAGATTGGGAATATTATTTCATGCGTTCCACTTAATTACACTTACGATATCAAAAGTCTCGATATAAAGAAATGTTTAAATATTAAAGGAAAGTAACGGGGGTCAGACTTCGAAGCAAAAGAGTTTCGTAACATTTATAAAAAAAATCTACGAAATGAAAACTTTTGATATAAAGAATGATGTCGATGACATAATATAAAGTAAGATTTGAAGAGTGGGCCTGTCGAGGCTTTGCCATTTCCTAACCTTTTGTAAAATAAACTTCAATAAAGAACTTTGATGACATTTGTAACGATAAAGGAAATAACTTAAGTTGTATGAAAATATTTTAAGTGCGCTTTAAAACCTATTTCCCTTATGTCCTCTTATTGAACAAAGGGAACATACTTTAATTAAAAACTAAGAAAAATGAGAAGGGTCCCTGTTATTTATTAGAAACTAAGTAAAAATGGGGGCGGGGGGGGGAGGGGGGGGTGTTGTTGTTTGCTACAACACTAGGGTAAAAAAATTGTGTTTAAAGTGTGTGTGAAATGTTCCTTCTTTTCTATTTTGATTGAGAATCTATTTATAACAATTAAAGGTATAGGGTTGAAACTTACATTTGGTATTTGAGAAGTTTGGCTTTAAGGGGATACATTTGTGGCTAATAATTTTGACTCAATTTTGTGGAAAACATTCTTAAGGTGGGAGATATGAAATAGTAATTCTTGTGGTGAAAATAAATGGTAAGTAGTTTAAAAAATAGATTGAAGATTTCAATTGGTAGAGTTTTGTCTTGTGGACTCTCAAAATGGAAGATATTTTAGTGGACAAAAATCAATTGATTTTTATGGATCAGGTATTGCACCAATAGGAATGTGAATAGAAGATCAAACAAAGTTAAATATAATATGGTTGTGTCTCTCAGCTTCATTATTATTGAATGTTTCAGAAGAAGCTACAATGAAGGAATTATGGAACAAGTTAGGGGATTTATATGATTCTAAGTCCCTTGTGAACAAATTTTTATTGTGGAAGAAGCTATATAACCTAAGGATGAAGGATGGAGACTCACGATGATAAAGCATTTGAAACCTCAAATACTATAGTAAGTTATTATCTATTGATATTAAGATTTTAGATGAAGGTAAGTGTATCAATTGGTTGTGTTCTTTATCAGACTCGTGAGATAGTTTGGTTATTACCATATGTAGTCATTAAAAATGAAGATTGTGAAAAATTGAAAGTAGAAATTTACACTCTTAAAAAAGAAGTTGTCTCGCTGAATAAGAACTTGAAATGCTCTCAAACCCTAGATGACATCCTAAGTCATAAAAAATCTCCTCTTGATAAATCAGTTCTTGGCTATGCAAGCTAACCCTCAAGCAAGAATGATAATGCTTCAAACAACAAGGATGTGAGGAAGCGAGGAAGAAATGATACTCTCAGTTCCAGCAAAGGCAAGAGTCAAGATTACATTGGAAGAAATCCTAATCTAAGGAGACTTGCAGATGATGTCAAGAATACAAAAGGCAATGAATATCATCAAAGAATCCCAAGGCAAAGACTTTAGAAGTACATCAAGTAAATCTTGATCTCCCAGGTACCAAAGTATATTTCTTGGTTATTGTTATTCTTGTACAAACTTTGGGCACATGGCAAAATATTGTAGGGCATATAACAAAGACAAATATAATGGTCCCTGTCAATCTTCTAGAAGGAATTTTGCAAGAAGTCATGATTACTCATTCATGAACAAAATGGAGTGTTTCAATTTCCAAAACATTGGACATATGGTCCGTGAGTGTAACTTCACTTGGGTTCCTAAAACCGTGAAAACCAAGCCAGAGAAGAAAGTTACATAATTATGGAGAAGGAAGCAAATTAGGTTTGAAAGTCTCTTGACCGCTCCGGTCAACAACACATGTTGTTGACTTGATGAAGGCATCCTTGGTACTCCAATTATTTGATGGTGAGACTCTACCAAAAAGAGACCATACAGTTAGGGGGAGATTTTTGATTCTTGAGCTTATGATTCTTAAGCATTCTTTCAGAAGCTATCTATGAATGGGACCTATGAATTGATGAGTCACACATGGACAATCATCTTTTGATAGATTATCTCTCGGGAGAAACTCCAATGAAGAACATAATCCTTCACTAATCTGATGGACCCTTGTTGAAGATGTATTCCACTTATTCATAAGGAAAAAAGAAGAGCTAGCAAAGGTTATGTAGGCAAGGGGACTCGATTGACCATTTACATGAAGATATGCAAAGGCTTAGGGGGAGCAAGTTCATTGAAGAGCACCACGACAACGAGAGCAACATACCTATGAAGAACTATTATTGATGAAGAAAATATGATGAAGAGAAGCATCTTGATAGGGGAGTACTTGGGCAACCCGTTTGCCATTGGTGTCAAAGGGGGGGAGAATGTTGGGAGGGGAAGGATATTGCCATCAATGAAAAAGGGGGAGATTGTTAGTCAAGGTTTTCATTGATGTCAATAAGGCATTATTGGGATGGAAAATATTCTTGTGATGTCATAACCTCATGTATATTATGATGATGTCATTACTCATAATGACAAGTCCTTCTTTTAGATAAGGATGTTATTAATGAAGATGTCAACCTATTAATGATGCCATTATGATGTCAAGCCACTAAGAAGAAGTCTTTTCCTAGATGACTATTGATCATAATTATGTCCTTGAACTAACAATGAAGACAACACAACCTCATGTATCCTTGCTCTTGATGAATAAGCCCTTGTTGTCCTAATCACCTTCTACACTAAAAATTCAAGAGAAGTCACAAAGAAAAATAAAATTGGGCACCTTGGAGACATCCTATCAACATGGTACCTATACCATCTTGTAGAGTATATTTTTCCCTTTCTAACAAGCTATTATACGCCTCCTAACTCCTTCTAGATTACAATAAATTGAATTTATAAGTTAGAAAAATTATTATTTTTGTCTATCTGACTTGTGTAGGCTCATACTCCTTCATCCAAAAAATGTGTCTATCCATCATAGGTCAAAACCCATATAAATATGACGTCCAACACTCATTTTTCATCATCAATTCGGTCAATATTTCAGATAAGAACCATAGGAGTAGATAGGAGGCCGAGGACCTCAAGATTTATTGTTTGGGCCAGTTTTGTGATGAATATTGGACAAGATATCAAAGATAAGAAGAAGGTTGAGGAGGACTTGATATCCCTATTTTTGGAGGATAGATCTGAGTGAAACTCAGTCTAGATTTACAGTCATTTTAAAGGCTCAGATTTAGACTTCAGCTTGGATCACTAAGGCTTGAAGCCCTGTCTCAGTAATTTAGATTGACAGTAGCTCTTACCCTTGTGGCAACAACCTGTGGACAAAAATAGAAGCTCAAACCTGTAGTATTTGAGGAAGAAGCCCAAACCTGTAGCATTTGAGAAGCTCGAACCTTAACATCTCTTTTGCTTGAATCTATGGCAGATTGGAGTCTCTCAGACCTATGGCACACAAGAAGTTCAGATCTGTAAACAAGAATATAGTATAAAAAATTCGGTGGTTTAGAGTAGTCTATTGGTCAAACTTTTGAACAATACTGAAACTCAAGCAACCACTGGTGGATAGACTAGTAGGACAACTAAAGAATATCCTAGAAAAGGTTCAACACAAATCTGTTGCTACTCAGTTACCTCATAACAGTGATAATTGAACTATTAGAAACTGCACCTATGACAAATTTAGAGAAGTTGAACCTCGAATATGTGGCAGCCACCTAAGGAGGGACAGTCATGTGAACAGTCTTATTTGAGGAGCTCAGATCTGTGATATAAGCATAACAACTCAGAACTGTAGAAAGATTAAATCTCAGACCTATGGAGATAATATACCTCATACCTGTGGTGAATAGAACTATGATTTGTTTGGCAACATAAAGCAGTCTATTGACAGAGTTATTTTGGAGTAGACCTTGGAAAGAAGACTTGTGACTTGATCAACTTTCTATACTTGAACTTGTGAACATACTTCTAGTGCCTTGGATAAGTGACACTTGAGGGATTTTAGACTTCTGTTGAGAAGCATACTCCACCATATATCTTGAGCAGATATAGAAAAAGTCAACTTGAAGCATCTGTTGAAGGATAATTTATTCTTGGAGCCATATGAAGACATCTTGAAATTTTATTGAAAATATCTTATTGAAGGATCCTTGAAGTCTTGTTGAAAGAGCATTGATGACTTAAGAGTCTTGGAGCATCTCTAGTATTTTTGGAGCCTGTAGGCCTCTTGAAGTCTAGTGCATAGATTTTGGGAATACTTGTTGATAAGTGCAAACTTGAGAAACTTATTAAAGACACTCTTGCATAATTCTTGGGGCAGCATATTAAAGACACTTTGAAGATTTCTTGAAGACATTTTGAAGGCACCCTGTGGAGACCATGATGCATTGTTGGGGTCATCGTGAGGTGACCTTGGAGATTTTGTTTGGGTATCATGAAGAGCAATGGTGACATCTTAATGAGAAGACCAAGTTGTCATTGATGAGCTAAGTGCTTTGGATATTGTTTGAATACATTGCTGAAGGTAAAGAGATTGAAAAATCTCGTTGCAGATGTTATTGGGAGCCTTGAAGAACAAGTGATCTTATCTTGAAAAATTGAAGTTGTGGGTTGGAACCCTAGAGGATAGGAGTCCTCAAGAAGACCAAGTTGGAGCCCTAGAGGTTGGTGCGTCAAAGTGATCTTATTGGGAGCCGTGAAGAACAAGTGATCTTATCTTGAAAAATTGAAGTTGTGGGTTGGAACCCTAGAGGATAGGAGTCCTCAAGAAGACCAGGTTGGAGCCCTAGAGGTTGGAGCCTTGTGAAGTCCAAGTCAATGCTTGGAAAAGTCCAGGTCAGTGCCTGGAAGGATTGAATATTGGTGTTTTCATCTAGGGTTGGAGCCCTACACTATAGTATTGGATTTATTTTAAAGAAGAGATTAATAAAAGTATTTATTATTATTGTTAATTTTTTGTTCTAATTATAAGTGATCTAACTGGTAAAAATAACAATTGAACACCCCCCCTCTCAGTATTTCCAACAATTGGAATCAGAACCAGTGCCTTCACTCAAAGCCTAGCAACTTGAAGGTTGATCCTTAAAACACAAATGGAAAAGCCAAGGAATAAAGTCTCCATTTATCCTAAAGATGTGTCTTTCTCAATCATCTAAATTGAAGTCAATCATTTTGCGAAGGCTCCATTGTTCAATGGAACTTTGGTATATGGGAGGAAAGAATGAGGAATTTATTAAAGACTCGAGGCATTGAAGTCTAAAAATCAGTGATTGTTGACAACATGATGGAAGGAGATTCCAAGGAGTATAATACAAAAGCAATGAAAGCAATCTTGAATGGGCTACCTGATTCTATGAAGGCCAATTTGGAAAAATGTTCGTCAGCGAAAGACATATGGGACAAACTTCATGATCTTCACTCAAAAGGAGCATTGGCCATGACCTTTATTCAAGAAGATGATGGAAAGAAAGAAGATTATGGAAAGCAATAAGAAGAAAGAAAAGAAGACTTTGAAGAAGATCTCTTAACTAAGCTTATAGATGCCATGGAAGAGATTGACAGTTTGAAAAAGTAAAATGAGGAACTTAAGAAGAAAGAGCAAGATGGTGACCAAGACAGGACAAGGAAGGAAGTTGACCTTTTCAAGCTTCAAGTACAAGAAATAAATGAGGAGCTCGCTAAACTTAAGGAGGAATTTCCTTAGAAAAAAAAAAATAAATAAATAAAAAAATAAATAAATAAATAAATAAATAAAGATAAAAAAAAAAAAAATCATGAAGAAGTCATATCTATGACAAATAAATTGAATAAGTCAAAGAAAAGGGAAGAAACTTTGTCAAGTCACCTTGAACAAAGACTTAAGAGCTTGAAAAATCTTGAAGCAGAGATTGGTCAATGCAAGGAAGAGGTCTCCTCTCTTAGATCTC
The DNA here is from genome assembly GCA_034641835.2 of Pinus albicaulis. Lineage (NCBI taxonomy): Eukaryota > Viridiplantae > Streptophyta > Pinopsida > Pinales > Pinaceae > Pinus > Pinus albicaulis. The sequence continues at coordinate 230,296,941 of CM076579.1, forward strand.
AACTAGAAGAAGTAAGGAAACAATCTCAAGGAGCCAAGAAGGTGATGGAAACTTTGGCCTTCATAGAAGTACAAGATGATGAAGTAGAAAAGGAGAGAAACATCGTGATATTCCAACTAGAAGAAAAGGATGAAGAAATCTTCAAACTAAAATCATACATCAATATTCTCAGGGCCGAAACATGTGAAGCTACAAGAATAAAAGAAGAAATGGAGAGAAGTCTAACAGAGGAGAATCAACAAATATTCATGATGAAATCAAATATCATCTCCCTTAAAATCGAAGCAGACAAAGCAACAAGGATGATGGAAGAAATGAAGAAGCAACTAGTCATGAAAGATGAAGATTGTGAAAATTTGAAAGTAGAAATTGTCACTCTTAAAAAGGAATTTGTCTCGCTGAATAAGAACTTGAAAAGCTCTCAAACCCTAGATGACATCCTAAGTCATCAAAGATCTCCTCTTGATAAATTAGGTCTTGGCTATGCATGCGAACCGTCAAGCAAGAATGATAATGCTTCAAACAACAAGGATGTGAGGAAGTGAGGAAGAAATGATACTCCCAATTCCAGCAAAGGCAAGAGTCAAGATGACATTGGAATAAATCCTAATCTAAGGAGACTTGAAGATGATGTCAAGAATAGAAAAGGTAATGAATATCATCAAATAATCCAAAGGAAACAAGACTTCGGAAGTACATCAATTAAATCTTCATCTCCCAGGTACCAAAGTATATTTCTTGGTTATTTATATTATTGTACAAACTTTGGGCACATGGCAAAAGATTGTAGGGCATATCACAAAGACAAACATAATGGTCCCCGTCAATCTTCTAGAAGCAATTTTGCAAGAAGTCATGATTACTCATTCATGAACAAAATGGAGTGTTTCAATTTCCATAACATTGGACATATGGCACGTGAGTGTAAATTCACTTGGGTTCCTAAAACCATGACAACCAAGCTAGAGAAGAAAGTTACAAAAGTATGGAGAAGGAAGCAAATTTGGTCCGAAAGTCTCTTGAACACCTCAGCCAACAACACATGTTGTTAACTTGATGAAGGCATCCTTGGTACTCCTAGTATTTGATGGTGATACTCTGCCAAAAAGAGACCATACAGTTAGGGGGAGATTTGTGACTCCTGGGCTTACGATTCTTAAGCATTCTTGCAAAAGCTATCCATGAATGGGCCCGATGACTTGATGAGTCACACATGGACAATCATCTTTTGATATATCATCTCTCGGGAGCAACTCCATTTAAGAACATAATACTTCACTCATTCGATGGACCCTTGTTGAAGATGTCTTCCACTTATTCACAAGGCAAAAGGAAGAGTTAGCAGAGGTTATGCATGCAAGGGGAGTCTATTGACCATTTACATGAAGATATGCAAAGGCTTAGGGGGATAAATTTCATTGAAGAGAACCATGACAACGAGAGCAACATACCTATGAAGAACTATTATTCATGAATAAAATATGATGAAGAGAAGCACCTTGATAGGGGAGTACTTGGGCACCCCATTTGCCATTGATGTCAAAGGCGGGGAGAATGTTGGGAGGGAAATAATATTTCCATCAATGACAAAGGGAGAGGTTGTTAGTCAAGGTTTTCATTGATGTCAATATGGCATTATTGGGATGGAAAATATTCTTGTGATGTCATAACCTCATGTATATTATGATGATGTCCTTACTCATAATGACAAGTCCCTCTTGTTTGATAAAGATGATATTAATGAAGATGTCAGGCTATTAATGATGCATTATGATGTCAAGCCACTAAGAAGAAGTCTTGTCCTAGATTACTATTGATCATAATGATGTCCTTGAACTAATCATGAAGACAACACAACCTCAAGTATCATTGCTCTTGATGAAGAAGCCATTTTGTCCTAATCACCTTTTGCACTAAAAATTCAAGATCAGTCACAAATAAAAATAAAATTGGGCACCTTGGAGTCATCCTATCAACATGGGACCTATACCATCTTGTAGAGTATATTTTTCCATTTGTAACGAACTATTATACGCCTCCTTACTCCTAGATTATGATAAATTGAATTTATAAGTTAGAAAAATTATTATTTTTTCCTAGTCGACTTGAGCCGACTTGTGTAGGCTCATACTCCTTCACCCAACAGACGTGTATATTCGTCATAGGTAAAAACATATATAAATATGGCGTCCAACACTCCTTTTTCATCATCAATTTGGTCAATATTTTAGATAAGAACCACAGGAGCAAATAGGAGGCCGAGGACCTCAAGATTTGTTGTTTGGGTCGGTTTTGCGATGAATATTGGACAAGATATCAAATATTAGAAGAAGGTCAAGGAGGACTTGATATCCTTGTTTTTGGAGGACAGATCTGAGTGAAATTTAGTCTAGATTTACAGTCATTTTAAAGGCTCAAATTTAGACTTCAACTTGGATCACTAAGGCTTGAAGCCCTGTCTTAGTGATTTAGATTGACAGTAGCTCTTATCCTTGTGGCAGTAACATGTGGACAAAAATAGAAGCTCAAACTTGTAGTGTTCCAGGAAGAAGCCTAGACTTTAGCATTTGAGAAGCTTGAACCTTAACATATGTTGTGCTTGAATCTATGGCAGACTAGAGTCTCTCAGACTTGTGGCACACAAGAAGTTCAGATATGTAAACAAAATTGTAGTATAAAATATTCAGTGGTTTAGAGCAGTTTATTGGTAAATTTTTTAAACAAGACTGAAACTCGAGCAGCCACCCTAAACAAGCATGGATGCCTCGAGATCTCTCCACCTAAAATATGAGGAATTTGCCAGTCTCGACCTCTCGGCTTTACCGTGTATCTTGCAATTACTGGTCAAGGGATTCCTAGGCCTGTGAGGTCTCCACCTTCTTGGTTTTACCATGTATCCCTCCATCACCGGTCAAGGGATTCCTAGGCTCAATTGAGGGTATTTCCTCTGAGATTTTCCGTGTATCCCATCCCATGATTACTAGGCTCAATCAAGGGTATTCACCTCTAAGCTTTACCATGTATCCCACCATTCACCGGTGAAGGATTCCTACTCTCAATTGAGGTGTTCACAACCAGACTTAACCGTGTATCCCATCCTGGGATTCCTAGGCCTTGTGAATAATCTTGAGACCACCCCATTCAACTTTGAGTCCATCCGATAATCCATCTCAACCAAATACAAGAGAACCCACCACACCATGGATATCCGGAAATGATAAGGCAAGGCTGAATAACATTGTCACACCTGGAAAAACCCATGCCAATGGTAACAAGATAACCAAAACCACACATGCATGTACGATGAATGCCACATCTAGCAAGGAAATCACACATGCAAATCGATACTTACAAGTAATCCCACTATGGCCGCTTAATCCTGCTCTTCCTTGCTTGATCTTTGCTTCCCTTCTCCTTTCCTTTACTTTACTTAATCCAATGTTATAGTGCTCTAAGGAAACTCTAAGTGTCCAAGAGTGCGAAAGAGAGAGAATAGAGAGAGAGCTCCAAAACTGAACTAACAAAAGGTACCAACTCATCCTCAAAAGCCTTTTTATTAATGAGGCCTCTATTTTCTTCATTTTCCATTATTTTTCCTTCATTTTCCTCCTCACATGCAACCTGTGACCTTTCCCCTTCCTTTTCTCCTAATTTCCATTATTTTCATAAATAAATTGCCAAAATACCATTTTTCCTTGCCAAAGCCTTTTCCATTGCCTTTGTCAATTTCCTCAACCATAATAAACCAAATGAACACCCACACTATGATGTTTTTCACAACATTCAGCTCGAAATACATGTCCCATGACCTTGGTTATTATTTTACCTTTATTGACTTTATTACATGGAATTTTTACGAGGGTTGTTACAGAGACATGTCTCAAACAATCACATACATCTGCAGGATTATATAGATGCAGATTGGGCAAGGAGTGCTAAAGAAAAAGAGTACATCTGCATGGTTATATGAATGCAGACTAGGCAGGGAGTGATAAAGACAAAGAGTATATCTGCAGGTTGCTTCAATTAAGGCTCTGCTATGATTTCATGGATGAGCAGGAAGCAAACATCTATTACACTCAACACTGTTGAGGCAGAGTATATTGCAGGTAGTCTAGCGAGTTTTGAAGCAGTGTGGCTTTGGAAGTTAGCATGACTATTTGATCATGTGCTTGAGACGACCGTGATATATGGAGACAATCAAAGATGTGTGAAGTTGACAGAGAATCCAGTTTTCCATGATAGGTCGAAGCACATAGAGATAAAGTACCACTTAATTCGTGACATGGTGCAGAAGGGAGCAGTGAAGCTTCGATATGTATCTACTGATGAGAAGATTGTTGATATTCTTACAAAGCCTTTGTATAGAGTGAAGTTTGTATACTTTATGGACAAGCTTAGACTTGTTGAGAATGTCTCTCTCCCTGAGAAGGAGTGCTTATGAGATAGCATCATGGACTGACATTCTCCATGTGTCAAGTGTATTAACTTGAATTAGGGAGAATGGTCTGACATAGGATAGTTATTCTTCCTGTGTCTAGTATGTTGACTTGAATACCTCTTTAGCTAAGAGGAGGTGTTGAATTTTTATAGTTATGGTCGGTCTTCATAATTTATATTTTATCCCTTGTAATTTAAAATGAATATATAATGCATGTTCTTCATATCATTTTCATTGTTTAACCCTTGAAAGAACTTATATAAGACATGTTCTTCATGTGAGATTTAAAAGAAAAAAATTTGAGATTTGAATTTTGGATTTTTGGCTCCAAACTAGTCAAGTCGACCCTCCCTCAAGTCAAGTTGGCCCCAGTGAAGAGACACACAAATTCAGACATGCATACCACTATATATTTTGAATTCAACCTCCTCCACAAGGCACAATTCAACTTCTCATAAGAAAGACATCTTTTGGGCATCCAAGTGAAGGAGAATATGGACAAATATCATTTCTCTAACTCACATGTGTGGATTTCTCTCTCTTTTAGCTCGCATGTGTGTTTTTGGGCATGGTGAATTTTTGCGTAGTCCGAGTTTTTGGGCACATTCAGGGAGGCCAAAATTTGACCTAGGTAGATTAGAGAGGGCACAAGTTTGACTTGACTTTACTAGAGGGTGGTTTGACCAGGTTTGATCATAGCTTATTGGTTAGTTTGACCTCATAGTTGACTAACTGCATTAGACGCATCTCTTGGTTCATTGAAGAATTTCTTTAAGGAAAAGGTTGTTGGGTTTCTCCTCCAAGTGGATTTTCTGAGGGTAAATCTTGTGTTTTCTTTGTGCAATGTGATCTCTATTGTCCTTATGGTTTTATGGTTGAATTTATGAAGTGTAATTGCTTAATGATAAAATGGAATTGTTAAAAGAAGATCCACATCATGTTAAGTGATTATCGATATTTCAAAAATCCGTGCTTGTATCTATTGCACTTGAAAAATCAACATCGAGGGTTAGATGTTTAAAGGTTCTCCACACCCCCTTGGAATTAGGGAAATAGTAATCATTTAGAGACGAGAGTATGGGCCTTCTCCACTCTAAGGACCCCATCGATGGTAATTGGTTTTCCTTTTGTAGCTTCTTTCTTAGCTTAACATTAATCAAAGACGTGTGATTTCTCCTTGCAAAAGAAGCTAAGTCTTTATCCATAGGCAAGCCCCCTTCTTAACTATAATTTTTGCGCCGAGAGGTGCTCTCTAGCCTAATATGGAAGAGAAGTTGTTAATGTCCTATTATGCTATGTTATCAAAATATTTTGACTTAATCAAATTAAATAAAAATAAAATAAAAATAATAAAAATAAATAATTATAACCAGGCTCGATCCATCTAACTCTAGATTTATCAAGCATTGAGAGGAATCAAATCTCTCAAGGTGCAAACAAATTTTTTTTTAGAGCAAAATTTGAGAAAAAGTTTGCATGTGGAGAGATTTGATCTCTTAAGGTGCAAACATTTTTTTTGAGTGCAAAATTTGAGGAAATGTTTGCATATGGAGAGATTTTATCCTTCTCAACGCTAAATAGATCCAGAGTTAAGATGAATCTAAATTACTTTTAATCTCAAATGGCAAAAAAACTATGAAATATTTAAATTCAATTTTTGTGATTTTTTAATAAAGTCAATCACTATGTTTTTAGCCTCTACAAAAAAATATTTCACTAATATACAGATTTCTAGAAAATTATCTACTGAAATGCAAACTTCTAATTATAAATATTTTATTAAAATTATTATTATTATTTCAACCCAATCAAAACCTTGCAACGTTTACACTAAAAACATACCTCCCAATAATATAAATACTAATCTACATTAAAAAAAAGGAACAAATTATCTACTTAAATGCAAACTTCTAATTATAAATATTTTATTAAAATTTTAAAATTATTATTATTATTTCAATCTAATCAAAACCTTGCAACATTTACACTAAAAAATTACCTCCCAATAATATAAATACTAACTTACATTAAAAAAATCTTAATATCTTCACATCATGTAAACTCTATTTTATTAAAATTATTATTATTATTTCAATCCAATCAAAACCTTGCAACATTTACATTAAAAACTTACCTCCCAGTAATATAAATATTAAGCTACATTAAAAAAAAAATTCTTAATATTTTCACATAATATAAATTCTATTTTATTAAAATTATTATTATTATTTCAATCCAATCAAAACCTTGCAACATTTACATTAAAAACTTACCTCCCAATAATATAAATATTAAGCTACATTAAAAAAAAAAATCTTAATATCTTCGCATAATATAAATTATATTTTATTAAAATTATTATTATTATTTCAATCCAATCAAAACCTTGCAACATTTACATTAAAAACTTACCTCCCAATAATATAAATATTAACCTACATTAAAAAAAAAATCTTAATATCTTCACATAATATAAATTCTATTTTATTAAAATTATTATTATTATTTCAATCCAATCAAAACCTTGCAACATTTACATTAAAAACTTACTTCCCAATAATATAAATATTAACCTACTTTAAAAAAATTCTTAATATCTTCACATAATATAAATTCTATTTTATTAAAATTATTATTATTATTTCAATCCAATCACAACCTTGCAACATTTCTCACTAAAATCTTCCTTCCCAGTAATATAAATAGTAATATGCATTTAAAAAAAAATATCTTAATATCTTCGGACGACGCACCTGTCAACTAATTTTAATTTTTTTTAACGTATATAAAGACTTTCACTTAATTGATAAAGAATTATTATTCGTAAGTTTTATGAACATAGGGTAAACCTGGAATTTTATTTTTTTAAAGCCCGCGCCCTCATAATTTCTTTTTTACCTAAATGATCTCCATTCGACTCTAACTAACTTATACATTAATAATAATCCCGTTGCATTTAAAAGACACGCCAAAATGTCACAAATATGGACAATGACATGGTAATTTAAAACTCTACTTAAGTGAAAGATTCCATGGTGGTTAAAAGAAACCAAAATAATGATGACGTTACCCTATGGTATGATAATTTGACACCACTTACTTATAGGATTCATGAATAAACTATTTGTACCATTCATTCATTGACTCCACGGTGTGAAGCTTTGATTTCAATGTCAGAGAGTGATTTCCATGCCCCCTCATTTCACCTCCCTTTATCTTTCCTTCTCCTTCACTTTGGTAACCAGCACTAAGGTAAATGATACATCATGATGAGAATGGTTATTTTGCACTCCAAGCATGCTTTGCTTGCTAAGCCCCCACATCAGTACTTTTATCTTGCCTTCCACTGAGAGAATAATATGCATATAGTTAAGAGGTTTTATTATTTTTTGCATGGAAGACAACTTGACCATAACACCTGGATATAAGAAAAGGCAAATATTCCATAGATAATGTATAAATAATTCCATTCAAACTGGATTTTGTGGGAACTATCTTTTGTGGGGACCTTTTTCCACCTTGTCATTTACAACTATTTATTGGGCCCACCCTAACCTAACAGGAAATATTTACTAAGGACAAGATATGAAGACTAGCACGTGCCTAGGTCCATTTCAAACTAACAAACCCCATCTAATCCTTAGTACATAGAAAACAAATCTTTATAGAAATAAAGAGGCATAGCCAAGTTGCATGGCCCATCCTTTGTAAACCCTTAACTCTTACCCCAACTTTTCACAACACCCTCATCTACCAAACATGCCATGCCTTCTCCCATACTTCACTTTTGAAAGTTGGTCTTCCATTTGAAAATCCTCCCTTCCCTCTTTACGTTCAATGTTAAACTTGTCATTTTCAAGTCTCTTGATATCATTATTTTGATTGACATTTTATGTTTCCATGTTCACTCTATCTTCCATTATTTTGATATTCTATGTTTCCATGTGCTTTCTAACTTCCATTATTTTGACATTTTATATTTTTATATGTTTTTTTCTTTCTTTCAATAAATTACTGAAATTTTTTATTATGATATTTTATATTTTTATGTGGATTTTAGATAAATTATTGAAGAAGTTTATTATTACATTTTATATTTTTAAGTGGATTTTGTTTTTCTTCTTATTAATATTAGTGTTTGTTAATAATTTATTGAAAAATTGATCAATTGGATTGACTAACAATATGTATTTATAGAAGTTAGTTTTTGCATTTATATGTATTTATGCATTATGTACATAGCTCGATAATAACTAACTTAAATTTAAACTTGATTTTGAAGTCTTACCTTTCTTTAACTCTTTATACGATTATATAAAAGTAAGTTGGACTTTTAAAAACTAACATTATGAAATATCAATTTTTAGGATTAACTATGTGAAGTATTTAAAATATTCACTATGTCCCATCTCTCATGAATATCATTTACTAATAGTTGATTTCCCATGAATTTGAATAATTCACCTAAAACTCATTAAACTCGTTGAACTAGATAATGTTATCTTGGAATTGAAACTAATAAAATGAATCATTTAATACCAATCCTTATCTTTGAAGGTTGTAGCTAGTAATAATGATTTTTCGAGAATGCTACTCATTCCAATGCAACTCTAGCTCAGATGTGGTTAATAATGGAATTTCCCAGTACTTAAGTTAAATTGGCTTACTATGACATTTACAAGTTCTTTGCAATTAAAAAATACAATAAAAATAATGTATTTTTTCATGATATGAAATATGACCATGTTTTCTTTTTTTGTTAGAAGGAAAAAACCAACAATTTTCATTAAAATGGGAAGTTTACGTAAACTGTGAAAGAAACATGATAGCGGGGCATGCAGGCTTGCCGAAATACCTAGTAGGGAGCACCAGTTATAACCCAACAAAAGTGCAGTTAATCAGTGCAATGTAGGTCAACAAACCCTAGCTCAAATATGAAAGAAAAAAGGGCACAAGGCCCACAAACAAAAAAACAACCAGAAGATGCTCTGACCAGCTTGGATGCGCATGGAGATGCTCCAATACGCCTCATCACATGTAAAAACGGTCAATAAAAACAACCGAAATATACTCTAACCGGCTTGGATGCGCTTGGAGATGAAAAAAAGGGCATCTTGGCCACGTTAGAAAATACTTTGACTCGCAAAAAAAACATAGCCGAAAGATACTCTGACTAGCAAGTAAATAAATGCCGAAAGATATTATGACCGACAAGAAATGCATGGAGATGCTCTGACAAGTCGCCTCATTACTTACGACGACTAGCATGAATTGATTTCATGACAAGAAAACAGGGTTTTAAGGCCCAAAACCCCCAACGACAACGAACAAAAACGCAACAAGTAACCAACAAAATGACGTCAGATGGAAAAGAGTAGCAATGGATAGACATCTAGGAAGCATGCCCTAGAGTAGCACTTGTGACACAAACCACGCTCTGCAAGTGATTCCAACCAACAACACAAATAAATGATTTGAAGAAAATAAATAAATATTAATCCATCGTAATAAATGTGAGCTTATCGTATCTAATATTTACTCTTAAAGAGGTCATTCTTCATTAAATAGTTACAAGAGTTTGTGTTAATAAGAGAAAATTATAATGATCTTTTACATCAAATTGAACAAGTAACTTCATATCAAGAAATGTCTCAACAAAACACCCAATCACCATCTATCCAAAACTCTATAAACTATTCTTTATTACTTAAATTAAATTCAATTAACAATTAAATATAAAAAATAGATTTAATCTTTATGAATACTAATATATCTATATATTCTACCTTATACACAATATATTATATATAAAAACAAACATAAAAATCTTCCCTACATGCACCTCTAAACACAAAATCCAAATTCATAAGATATGACATCATTTTAGATACATGAAGAATTAATTTAAATGTGTTTGCACACAGAAAAGTTGAAGTGTATCCAATAATATGAGAAAAATGTTGTTAAGCTCTTACATGGATAGGTAAATAATGTAAATAAATTTCAGATTTGAGGATTTGAGCGGTGAAGGATTAGTTCGGATATGTTCAAAATGGATACATTTAAAATCTTATGTTATAAATATATTATAATTTACATGGATTAGTTTAATTGGTTGATTTTGAATATTTTATAATTTATATGGATTAGTTTAATTGATTGAGTTCTAGTAGTTAAATTAACACAAATTTTTTATTCTAAAATTATTATTAAAAAAACTAAATATTTTACTTCTAACTTTTTAAAAGATTAATAAAATGTTCATTCTAAAAATTCAATATTAAAAACTTTCCAACATAAATAAAAGTTTTTTTAGATTAATCATATCATTAAGATTTGGTTGACGTTTTGAACCAACTAATGTGATACTAATATGATTCATCTTCACGGTAAAGATTTGGTTGACGTTTCAAATCAACTAATGTGATACTAATGTGATTCATCCTTACCAATTAATGTAATACTAATGTGATTCATCCTTCAGAAAATAATTTTGATTAAAGTTTGGAACCAATTAATATTATTCATTCTCAGAACAAAAATTTAGTGGACGTTTAAAACAACTAATTCTTAATAAAATAAAATTTATATTAATTTAAAAAAATAAATATATAAATATTTTTAAATATTTAACCAATTATTCAAATGAATAAAATTTATACTATTATATCAATATAAATTACTAATTTATTATATATATATATATATATATATATATATATATTAAATATTTAAAATTATTTATAATAAATAAAATTTAGTTGTGATAAAATCTCATCGTAAACAACTCAACCAACAACACTATATGGTACATTGTTGGAACAAATTTGTGGTGGGGTAAACCACAAACAAATTGCCCTGGTGGGATTAGACATGAAAACCTTTGGCAATGAGTGAGTCAGTCCAAGGACTACAGGATTGAGTCACTTTGAAAATAATTTTCTTTAGAAACATAAAAAATTACAGAAACAATCATAAATACAGAAATTAAAAAATAGGCAGAGAGGGGAAATGGGAGCATTGATTGGATAGCAGTGCGGTCTGGAAAATAAATGGACGGATCTGCCGTGGCTCGGAGTATCAGAGCTCGAATGGTGATCTGAGGGCCTTAGCGGAGCCGGATCGCTTGGAAAGCGCTGAATTTGCTTTTATCTGGTACGTGATCTGAAAGCATCGGTGGATCACCCTATGTGTTGGCTCCGGTTTTGTCTTATTTTGCACGCAAGTTCGGTATTAGATATATATATACGTAGATTTTATCTCCATCAAATCTCTGCGAGGGTTTCCATGCATTCCGCCATTAAATAATAAGCTCATCGGCTCTCTTACCGTAAGAAAGCGATCCGATTTGAGCTGCATTGGGGGTCACAGTGTTAAATCCGCTTTGATGAGCTTCAAATCGCTCGGCATTTAAGCTGCGGACGAAGCAGGCCCTTTTTTTTAGTAGCGGATCGGCCTCTGCCGCGGTTGGAGGATCTTTAATGGCGCGCTTATCGATTTGAAGGATTGGAGCTCTGTAATGGTGAAATTAGCAGTTGCAGAGTCTATGCTTTAAAGTTACAGGGAATTGGGCCCACGAGAGCTCCGGTACCAGAGGAGATGAAGGCGGATACGCGCCTAGATTATGCCGCTTTTCAGCTCTCCCCCAAGCGTACAAGGTGCATTTGAAACTTCTGTTAAAGATTCATGAAATTATCTCTTTTGTGAAGGTTTTACTGTTTTGTTCGGGATCCGCCGGGCAAGTGTTGAAATTGGGACGAGATAGATGTATTTATTAATGAAAAACTTAAGGTTTGGATTCGGCGGTGAGGTTTTTATGCGTTAGAACAGTTTGAGAGCTTTTCTATTTTTGGAATGCGATGACTCCATGCTGAGGTTCGAACCTGTGATGGCAGGTGCGAGTTGTTCGTTTCTAGCGGTGGCGAAACGGAGAAGCTCGCGTCGGGGCTTCTGAAGCCGTTCGTTACGCATTTGCGAGAAGCAGAAGAGCAGGTTGGGAGAGCCGGGCGTTTAATCAAACTTGAAACAGACGATATTCAAAATGATGCCCCCTGGTTCACCAAAGGCACCTTGGAAAGGTCAGCCATTGCGGAATAAAGGAACTTGTTTTATTTTTTAGTGAATTCTTTGTATCACGGGGTAAAGATGAGTCCAATTTGTCTATTTTTTTCTTTTTTCTTTTTTCTGTTCTTTGACAATCTTTAACTAAATTCCCTACACGGATGATTCATTTTTGTTTTAACTAAATTTCCCAAATTCCCTAATTCTGTGGATAGATTTGTCCGGTTCGTTAGCACTCCTGAGGTGCTGGAGCTGGTCAACACAGTTTACACCGAAATGTCTCAGCTGGAAGCTGCCAGAAACTTCCAGCATTCTCTGTATTCAAAGGTGGGAAGGATACCAAATTCTTCCTATTTTATTTAGAACAGTATTTGGCTTTGCCTGGGGTTAAAACCGGAATATACTTAATGTATTTTTACTTTTAACAGGGAGCTGGCGAACAGGCGTCTATTTCGGGGTCAGGTATACACTGGATCTTATCTGTTTTATGTGTTTGTCGGAAAGCTTATTGCCTCACTACTATAAAGTGAATGAGTGCAAAACCAATTGTAACCCTCTTGTAGCTTGTGTTAAATGCTAATACATCAATCAAAATTTTGTACTTATGATCTGTTCCGATTGTTATGCTCCTCTACTGTTTGGAGTTATAAACATTTAAATTTCTCAGATCTTGGGTTGCTACATACTTTTGAACCATGAATTCTCCATAAACGATTTTAACACCTTTCATGCCACTTGAACTACCTTAACAACTTCGTAGCAGCTGCTTCATCTGCTTTTCTAATATTCCATATCACTCTGTGTCACTGAAGCGAGAATGTTATAGAGCAACCGATGTTAAAATGTTTCTATTAGTGTTTAGTGTCTATTTAATCAGAGCAAACCACTGAGAGAATCATAAAAAAATATTGACAACATACTCATCTATTTCTGTAAATTGAATTCTTATTTTATAGATAATAAAAAGCAGTATAGTTTCTGCGGATATCCTACCAAACTGTAAGATCAAGCAAAAAAAAGGAAAAAAGGGAGATTTTTTTGTCATGTAATGGAATGTTAAGGCTTACGCTTACTGCGGTTACCCATTCAGTTTTATAAACATACATATATTCTCCAACTTACAGTCCACTACATATACCCTTTATGGGGACATTGGCTACAGCAGCGAGACCAAGTAACGCACATTTCAAACCATAATGTGCTGATCTATTAACTGAAGATCATCTGATTAAACCACTAATTACTTACAATGAACATGGTGCTTATTGACAGATTACTGTCAGTATTTTGATAAAATATACGTGCAGTAGAGAGACTTGACTCCACCTGTGCTCATTCTTTTAAGTTTTTCCAACCCAAAGATGGTTCACTAGATTTTTGCTCTGTTCATTCTTCCTTGCTTGGTTCTGTTTCCTTTCTCTTGTCTGTAATTTGTCTCTATTCTTCTTTTCTGTTTCTCATATGGAAGAGATGCCATGCACATAATCACGGAACAGTTATCATAGAATTATCTCATCCTCTCCAGCAAGCTTGGGTTCACTCTATTCTTAATTCTACTTTGGATTATTCAGCTAAAAAGTCACTTGTTTGGTGAGAGGAACTTGCAAGCCCTATGAAATCATATAAACTGCTTATTAAACATTTTATATTTGTATATAAATTGTTCTGAATATCCCACTTAGATCTTATTCCAAATAGGTGATGGGATGTTTGGATATAAACCTTATTCAACATTACATAGGCGTAGATTGTAATGCAGTGGGTTCTAGACCTTCACAACTCTCTCTGTTGCACTAAAAGACTTTCAAATACCGTCTGAATACGCTTTCTAGGGATGATATTGGCTGTTTGTAGAATTCTCTAATGAAGTATAGCCAGCCTGCTTTGCGGTTATGAATGCATCCTTCAAAATGCCTATGTTTTGTTAATATTTCAAATATGAATTATTGAATATCTTGGCTGGGCTTTTAGTGCTGGATGTAATCTCTGCTTCTGTTGGTCTAGTTTGGTCTCTTGTGGACACTGATATACATTTCAATTTAACCATACTGTATTGAACTCTGCTGTTCATCTGTATCTTTAAGTAAACTTGTGATGAGAGAATGGTGACCATCTGAAGATATTCTCTAGAAGTTGTAGGTTAAGAGTCTACACAGTATCACTTATATTTTTGGAGTTTCCATTGTACCTTCAAGGTAGCATTAACTCAATTGATTATTGATCTTGATGCTGGCATTTTGTTTTCGTCCATCTATTAGAATAATTTCGATGACTACACCCAGGTTCCCAAGCATGTAAGTTCCCGTCCAATGTCTTTGCCTTTTAGGATTATTACAAGTAGTCAGATTTCAAAACCTACTTTCTTGAGTACATTAATGGTGCAACCTGCCAAGGGTCAAATATGGTTATTGCATTTGACCAACCCGATACTGGGTTATCTTTGGAAGATCTCAACCATCATTTATTGGTTTCTTCTGATCAGAGCAATTCAGACCAAATTTCTCTTCTAGCAGGCTATTGGTATAACAAATTTTCTGCACAATGCCTGTCAGTTTTATGCTTCATAATTGAAGAGGGCTGACATAGCATACAATAAAATATGCAATCTCTATTAGTTACATACCTCAAAACCAGAGAGGGATAAAACACAATCTTTACAAGTATGCATTGGACACAGTCCCATAACATAGATTCACAAAAAGCCGCAATATTCATGATGCATACAGCACAACTAGAATGTGAGTGGTTTGTCATGAAGGACGAGTTACTATGATCCACAGAAATAGCGCAGCTTTTAAGAATTAACATTGCTTTCAGCAATAGCACTTACATGGACTCAATTCCAGTGTGGGAGCTATCAGAGTTTTTGTTGAGATAAACCTCATCGTTGGTGTTAAGATAATATAATATAATTTTGTTAATGTCTGACAAATAACGACAAAAGTAGGTCAATGAGATTAAAGGAGTACATCTGGGTAACAATATAGAGAGGGAGTGCGAAAGCAACTCCTAGATCAATGCTAAAGGCAGGAAAAGACAGAGATCTAAGTGTCTAGATAAGAGAAGAAATGTTTAGCTGATATAGAATACATGGTATAGTGTTAGTATAACAAAAAGATTATAAAACAGAAGAATTCCTAGTGTTGGTTTAAAGAGAGGACGTCAAGGTTTACTGGAGTTGGCCATCATGATGAGTGAGATTGAGTGGTCGGTTCCTTAGATGAGTCATCAATAACTGTGCAAGGGTTGATGTGCTAGCAGATGATGTCTCTTTGGGAGTGGCCGAGGTTGAGGGGGTGCCACTATATGATCCCTAACATCCAGGGTTGTAGAAGAGAAATTTTCGATGGAAACTC
The DNA here is from genome assembly GCA_034641835.2 of Pinus albicaulis. Taxonomy (NCBI): domain Eukaryota; kingdom Viridiplantae; phylum Streptophyta; class Pinopsida; order Pinales; family Pinaceae; genus Pinus; species Pinus albicaulis. The sequence goes on from CM076579.1 coordinate 230,312,799, forward strand.
AACTATTTGCTTGAACTTGTGGAGTAGTGTGTTGTGTCATGGGAGCCCAATTCTAGGGTTGTTTGGATCTGTATCCTTTTGTTGGTTTGGTAGTCTACATCTTGTGTCTTGGGATGACAACTCCTCAAGGGTCTCAAGGAGGTCAATTGAGCACCTCTAGGAGGGAGGTCAAGAAGAACTCCAAGGCGTAATTGATCTAGAAGCTAAAGTATCATGAGTTGTTTCTTGTTTATTGTTGGCATGAGTAGACAAGACAACTAGGAAATATGAGGTGGTCCTCTTGCATGCCTCCCACTAGAGCAGGGTGTAAAGAGATTGAGATCTCTGTCTAAGCACCTACCTCATAAAGGGAGCAAGGGATATTTGATTGGGATAGAAAAAGGTGGAAAGGGAGCTTCCTACATTCCGATTTATGTAGTACCTCCCTTGGATATCATAATAGAAAGGACATTAGAAGATGAGATGCACATCTAGTTTTGACTTTTGTAAGTGGCATAGCTAGCAAACTAGGATTGACTGCAAAATGTGATGTTTGAGTTGGAATCTCCAAGAGCCCACACGAAATTGGCAAATGGGAATCTTCAGGGCATGCATCCCGTGTTTACGTGTGTACAAAGGTTGGACAATAAGGCCACTTCTCAACTCTAGAAAGTTTTCTTCAGAAAAGATCATCTTTGGACCAAGGTCCTCAGTAGGTGTGATCTAAGTGACTTAGATGTATAGTCTATAAATGTTCTCTTTGATTGCATTGTGTAAGTCTTCTTTAGATGACTGTTAATTTTGGGCAACTAGGTCCAAACTCCATGTTGCATTGCTCATATGATGATGATTATATTTTTGTTGGATCCCTCTCTCGGAGAGGTGCAAGATTGTTCAAAAGATCATCTTGTTTGGATGAGAAAAACATATATTTTGATTTTATTTTCCACACATGTGCAAGGTTAGCCAGATTTGTAATGTAGGCTCACAACCCCAACAGATGTGTCACACACCTTCATTGATGGATATAAATTGGAGAGAGATGATGTTCATTTCATCATCAACTCATCACACACATTCTACTTGTGATCTGATTGGTTCGTACAGCCTAGGAGAGGCTTCCCTCCCTCACATGTGTGAATCTGAACCTAAAGAAGTCACTGTAATTTTCGGATTGTTTTTAGGGTTTCTGGACAACGTTGACTAGCGTTGACTTTGGGTCAACTCTTGGATTTTGACTTTGATTTTTAGACAGAAATTTTGAATTCTTGAGGCCGCATTGGAGGGCACAAAAATCGAGAAGCGTTGACTGTCTGCTGTCCGTTGATTGTAGTGTTGACTGGTTTGGGTTGACTTGCATTGACTTTTTGGAGCTGTCTTTGCGAGGTGTGTGTGACACTTGGAGAAATGCTGATTTGGCTATTGGAGAAGTTGGTTTGACGAACTAAAGCTTTGCTGGCTAGGGCATCTTGTTGACTACTGTAACAAACATTTATCTATCCATTTGCTGGACAAGGAGAATTACAAATTCTAATACATTTTTTGGCTTGTCTTCTGTTGATCTATTTTTATGTTCTATCAACATTTTACTTTCAAGTTTATGTGATTGCTAAATCTGAATTGGGCCTTAAAGAAGATTGAAGTAAAACTGCATTTAAGCATAGAATATACCATGGTTATCTAAATTTAACATGGTATCAGAGCTGAGGTGAAGACAAAGCTCAAGATAGTGTGAAAAGAAATCACCGAAGAAGAAGTCTTATCAAGGATCAATGGCCTCCACATACAAGGGTTTCGAGTCTGATGATAAGTTGACTGACAAGTCTGATTATCATGTATGGAAGATGTCTTTGGATTTGGTTTTGGAAGATCAAGATGTCATGGATTATGTGCAGGGGAAGATCCATGAGCCTCCATCAAATGCACCGGTTGCCACAAAGACAAAGTATAGAAAAGGCGAAATCAAAGCAAAGATGATTATCAGGGATTCAATACATAAACACTTGGTTGCTTAGATCTCCAAGCTGGGCACATCTAAAGAGATGTATGATAAGTTGGTAAGCATGTTCAGGGCTAGCAATGCTAATCAAGTTCTTTTCTTCAAGAACAAGTCGAAGAATATCAAGAAGGGCAAAGATGAATCCATCCAATCATATTTTATGAGGCTCACAGAAATCAGGAATGATCTCCTTTCCACAGGAGAAGAAGTAGCTAATTGAGAGCTCGTCCTCATTGCTCTTGGAGGACTTCCCCGGGACTGGTATATATTTAATACTACGATTCTTAATAATAATGTGATTCTTGATTTTGATGAATTGCTGATGAGATGCACTCAAGAGGAGACAAGAATGATGGAGAGAGACCATCCCTCTAATGGAAATGGAGGTGACCCTATTGCCTTCACCGCTCATGCAAAGAAAAAGAACCATGGTTGTTCGAGAAATCAAAACCATGGAAGAGCGGGGCCCAAAGGAAGAAAGGGAAGATGTTACACTTATAACAAGACTGCCACTATGCAAGAGAGTGGCCCAATAGAAGGGACTCTCCCAAGGATGATGACAACAACAACTTCAGGGGGGAATGGCAATCAAATGAACAACAGGTTCAAAGGAAAGAGGAAGACTCCCTCTAATCAAAGTGGAAATGGCCAACCTTTCAAGAGGTCAAGGAATTCCAGGTATGATGAGTCTTATGTTGTTGATAATAAGAAAAATGAATATATTCTTGTATCTGCCCTCTTTATTGCATCTCCTCCCGACACCCTGGATGTCTGGTTGATTGATAATGGTGCTTCAAGGCACCTCACTGGTTATAAAGAATCCCTCTCTGATTTGATTGAGAAGGATACTAATTTAGAAATTATCGTTGGAGATAATGCTACCTCCCCCGTGAAAGGGACAGGGACTGTGACCCTTCATCTATCTCAAGGTCAAGTCCTCCGCTTACAAGATGTGTTGTACGTACCTAATTTCAAGAAGAACTTTGTGTCCATTTCGGAAATGGAAGATAAAGGATTCAAGGTGGCATTCATTGATGGAAAGGTACGCATCTGGAAGAAGAACTTCAAAGAAGCTCTTACTATTGGTTTTAGAGTTGATACACTCTATTAGGTTGGAGGAAGTTCGTTGGGGGCCATGTCATGTGATACAACTCTTCAAACCGATCTATGGCACCGAAGATTTGCACACTTTCATTACAAAGCCCTTCTCGAAGCCAAGAAGGTGGTGACAGGGATGCCTGAGTTTAAAGATGATCATGAAGGTATTTGTCAGGGTTGTGTCGAAGGGAAGCATACAAGGGGACCATTCCCCTCAAGTGTCACAAAGACATCGGATATCTTGCAATTGATACATTTTGATCTATCTGGTATGCTACCCGTAACATCCTTGGGAGGATGTTCCTATTGCATAACTTTTATAGATGACTTCTCTCGCAAAACTTGGATATATTTCTTGAAGAAGAAGGACGAAGCATTCAAATGGTTTTGTACCTTCAAGGCCTTGGTTGAAAATCAAACCAGGAAGAAAATCAAAATTTTGAGGACCGATAATGGGACCGAGTATGAGTCAAATGAATTCAATGACTTTTGCAAGGAAGTTGGCATTAAGAGGGAGACCACAACTGTGTATACTCCTGAGCAAAATGGTGTTGCTGAAAGAAAGAACATGACCATTGGGAAGTTGCCCGTGCCATGCTATATGACCAATGTCTTCTGAAGTTTCTATGGGGAGAAGCTGCGAACACTGCTGTGTATGTTCAAAATAGATGCTCGCATTTCGCTTTGGACTCCAAAACTCCTTCCTCTAGTAAGAAGCCTGATGTCTCCCACCTTAGAGTTTTTGGAAGTCCTGTTTATTTTCATGTGCCGTAAGGAAAGAGAAGCAAGCTGGATGCTTTTGGGAAGAAGGGGATGTTTGTGGGCTACAGTGAAACCTCGAAGGCATATAGAATCTATGTGCCTGGTCAAAGAGAAGTGGAGATATGCCACGGTGTCACCTTCGATGAAGATGTTGCCCTCAAGAAAGCAAGAAATCTTCCTAGCTCAAAGGAAGACAAAGAAGAAGAAGAAGAAGAAGAAGAAGAAGAAGTTGGTAGGTAGGAAGAACTGAAGGATGAACCTATGCCCGATGTTGAAGGACCGATGTATCCTTTTGATCCACCTCCTTCTAATAAAAGGAGACCTTGATGGAACAGGGACACTCTCGAAGATGCCAAGAGACATATTGCCCCAAGGGGGACATTTCGTGAACGCAAGAAGCCCAATAGGTACCAAGTGTACTTAGCAGCCATGATTACAATTGTACAATTTGAGCCTGGATCATTTGAAGAAGTCGTAAAGCATCGAGTTTGGAAGGATGCTATGCACGAAGAATACGAGTCCATTATGAAGAATGATGCCTGGGAAGTGGTCTCGAGATCAGAGGACAAATCTGTTGTCACCCCGAAATAGGTACCAAGGGTGCTTAGCAGCCATGAGTACAATTGTACAATTTGAGCCTGGATCATTTGAAGTAGTCGTAAAGCATCAAGTTTGGAAGGATGCTATGCACGAAGAATACGAGTCCATTATGAAGAATGAAGCCTGGGAAGTGGTCTCGAGATCGGAGGACAAATTTGTTGTCACCCTAAAATGGCTCTTCAAGATCAAGCATGGAGTCGATGGAAGTGTTGAAAAATACAAGGAAAGATTTGTTGCCCGAGGCTTCTCTCAAAAAGAAGCCATAGATTATGATGATATATTTGCACCTGTCGCCTGTTATACCACCATCCGATCTATTATTGCCCTTGCTGCAATGCAAGGATGGAGTCTCGATCAGATGGATGTGACGATTGCTTTTCTACATGGTTCAATAAAGGAAGAGGGTTATGTGGAGCAACCTCTGGGGTTCGAAGTCCAAAATAGAGACTCATATGTATGCAAGTTGAAGAAAGCCCTCGATGGATTGAAGCAAGCCCCCAGGGCTTGGTATGAAAGGATCGATAGCTACTTGATGAAGCTGGGCTTCACTCGAAAGATGTAGAGACATGTTAACGGGGACATTTTAGTGAGCATAAGAAGCCCAATAGGTGCCAGTGTGCTTAGCGACCATGATTACGAATTTGTGCAATTTTGAACTGGATCATTTGAAGAAGTCGTAAAGAAGCATCGGGTTTGGAAGGATGCTGTACACGAAGAATACGAGTCCGTAAATACGAGTCCGTATGAAGAATGATGCTGAGGAAGTGGTCTCGAGATCGAGACCGTCTGTTGTCACCCCGAAATAGGTACCAAGGGTGCTTAGCGACCATGAGTACAATTGTACCATTTGAACTGGATCATTTGAAGTAGTCGTAAAGCATCAAGTTTGGAAGGATGCTGTGCACGAAGAATACGAGTCCATTATGAAGATAGTGTTTCAGAAGTGGTCCCAAGACCGGAGGACAAATATTTTGTCACCTCAAAAAGGCTCTTCAAGATCAAGCATGGAGCTGATGGTAGTGGTGAAAAGTACAAGGCAAGATTTGTTGCCCGAGGCTTCTCTCAAAAAGAAGGCATATCTTATGATGATAAATTTTCACCTGCTTCCCGCTATACCACCATCCAATATATCATTTCCCTTACTGCAACGCAAGGATGGAGTCTCCAGCAAATGGATGTGAAGACTACTTTTCTACATGGTTCAATAAAGGAAGGGCTTATGTGGAGAAACCTATGGGGTTCGAAGTCCAAAATAGAAACTCATATGTATGTAGGTTGAAGAAAGCCCTTTATGGGTTGAAGAAAACCCCCAGGGCTTGGTATGATAGGATCTTTATCTACTTGATGAATTTGGGCTTCACTCGAAGTGATGTTGATCCAAACCTTTATTTTAAGGTTGATAAAGAAAGGCCTCTCGTTCTAGTTCTCTATATTGAGCACAGTCTCTTCCTGACAGGCGGTGACCCTCTCATTCATCGATCTAAAGAGGGAGCTAGATTTGATTTTGAAAATGAAAGACCTAGAGTGATGCACTATTTCTAGGTTTGGAGTGCGACAAAAGGTCGGTGAGATTTTCCTTCTCCAAAATATGTCGTAAACTACGGAGAGATTTTTCTATGGTGGTGTAAGCACATGGGAACATACGATGGAACTCAACTTTAAGAAGTTGTGTGGGTATTTCTTTGAGCTTGTTTTGAAATCCCTTGATATCGACAACTCGTGAGGGCCATGGTGTTCTTAGGGAACTCCTGTCCGGACGTATGTTTTGTAGTGAACACTTTAAGTCAACATATGGTTGAGCCTCATCACATTCACTGGATTGGTGCCAAGAATCGATTGAGATATCTTCGAGGCACAATCAACCATGGGCACTGCCGGGAATTTGAGACTCCATGGATATTCTGATGTTGATTGGGCTAGCAATATGGTGGATCGCAAGAGCACATCTGGATGTTGCTTCACCTTGGGTTCTGATTCGATATCTTGGATGAGCAGGAAGCAGAAGTCGATAGCTTTTGAAAAACCTTTGACGAGACGAATACATTGCGGCAGTATGTTTTATCTGTGAAGGCATTTGGTTGAGAAATCTCTAAAGTGAGTTGTTTGGACATATGCTAGATACCACTATTATCCTTTGCGATAACCAGAGTGGGATTTGTCTTTCTGAGAATCACGCGTTCCACGATCGATCCAAGCATATTGATATTAGGTACCACTTTATTTGGGATATGGTACAATGAGGCACCGTGAAGTTAAATCCACCTTCAGAGGCCCAGTGACGGAGGTTGAGATATTCTCACGAAGCCCTTGGGGAGGGTCAAGTTCGTAACCTTGGTAGAAGCTTGGAGATACGTGGAAAGACCCCTGTTGTGAGGGTCTGCTTGGGTTGGACAATGGCTCTGGGGAGCTCCATGGGGCTGGGGATAGCTTCTTGGAGCTATGAGCACCTGCAGGGCTAGGCTTGTCGAACCTTGTTGTGCTTCGATACTGTCGAGGTCTTGTGAGTTGGACAATGAGCTCTAGGAGCTCTAGGGGGATTGGGGATAGCTTCTTGGAGATATAAGCACACATGGAGCTAGGCTTTCCAAACCTTGTTGTGCTTCTACCCCACCATCATGATGTTGAGATGGTTGACCCTCTATTTTATCTATGCCCGGCGTGCATCCTACCCATGGAGTTTTGGACTCATGGGAAGTACCTCTCATTTTTCCAATGAGGGTGAGATCATGAGAAGTAGCCAGATGAAGGCTATCTATTTAGCAAGACTTATGGACGCATCGGTGCCGTACTCTGCGCAGCCAGATGGTATGTGTCCAACACCTTGATCTGGGTTCAAGTCTGATGAGGTTCCTACGTCTAAATTGACTTTGGGTTAGTAAACTAACTTCGAGTTAGTATGTGACTCTTTTGAGTCTATTGAGGTTTTACCCTCTAAATTGACTTAAGGTCAGTGAACTAACTTCGAGTTAATATGTGACTCTTTTGAGTCTATTGAGGTTTTACCCTCTAAACTGACTTCGGGTCAGTAAACTAACTTCTGGTTAGTATGTGACTCTTTTTGAGTCTATTGAGGTTTTACACTCTAAGCTGACTTTGGGTCAGTTGAGCGTGATGTCTTTTTGGACTAGATTGTTAGACATCTCCTAATTGACAAGATTTGAGATTGCTCTACTGATTTTCTTATTTCCCATTTGACTCCTTTTCTCATTAGATTTAGCATTGATCAAGCAATGTACTTTCATCTAAGTTTCATGCAAGTTGGAAAGAGATATGGGTTTCTAAGAGGGGAACATTTAGAAACATGACCACCTCAAAATGGGTATGTCAAGGGAATGTGGTATATAAAAAATACTATATATATAATTTAATTATTTAAGTGACTTGGAAATGATCTCAACCATTGATCTCCAAAATCTTCTAGAAGGGAGATTAGGATTAGGGATTTGAGCTTAATGAAGATTATAAAAAGAAGCCTAAGGGAGAAGTGAAGGCACAAGAGAGGAGACACAACAAGAGAAAGCGATTTTCTCTAGTGCAAGTGGCTTAGTAGTTTGAAGCGCACTAGAGGAAGGTTGTAGAAAGATTTGAGGATATATCCAAGAGGCTGAATTGCTGGATATTGCAGGGCCGAGTAGTTGAAGTGAGAGGGAGGTTAATTTGATTGGAGAGGCCGATTTTCCAGAGCTGAATTTCTTGAGGTGCAGTGGTAGCTTTAAGGGAAGGTGTAGGGTCAATTTGTTGGCAAATTGCTAGGTCAAAATTCTTCAAGTTGAGTTCCTCCAGACACTGATTTCCAATTGGCTGAATTCATCTAGTGGGGGCTGAGTTACAGGTTCTAGTAAATGTATTTTTCCTTGTAATTCTTTGGGGGTAGAAAACTTTGATTTTCCAGATTAATGAATGATGGAGAATTGCTGTGGGTATTTATTTGTTGTGATATATGATCGATCTCCTAATTTTTATTTTGTTGCCTATATTTCTAGAGTTTAAAATACTAACGATATTTTCTTTTTGGTAATTTGGAATTTATTTGGTTAAGTAAATAAATTGCTGGGAATAAATAATTGTTGTGAGAAAATAAATTTGCTCTGGTATTAGGAGATTTAACATGGTATCAGACCTTTCTAGATACTTTGAGAGAGAGATCTGAGATCACTAGGGTTTGCAGCAACGAGTTTTTTCTTTTTACTACAATTGAATTATTTTTAAATTTTGTAGTTGAGGTTTTGTGGCCAAGGTCGATTTGTGAAGATGGCATCACTGAGTAGTTTGCGATATGAAGATAAGTTGGATGGGGCCGCTAACTTCAGTCCCTGGAAGGAGAGGATTACCATGATTCTAAAAATGAATGGTCTATGGGATTTTGCAAACACAGAGATTCAAGTTCCTTTAGATCCAAGCCTAATGGTCGAGCATGATCTTCAGGATATGAAACCAAGGTGTATAATTTTGGATGGTGTGAGGAATCATATAATTCCTCACATATTAGGGAAGGGCATGTCAGATCAAATGTGGGTAGCCCTAACTGGCCTTTATCAGACCGCGCAAACAAAAATAGGAAGATGGTCTTGTGGAAGAAATTAAACAACATCACGATGAACAAATTAGAGACCGCAACATCTTACTTCGTGAGGATCCAAATGGCTCGTGATGAGCTTTTGATTATTGGAGAAGCAGTGAATGATTCAGAGCTAGTGAAGGTAGCTTTGAAGGGTTGCGTTAAGCATTGGACAACCTTTGTGGATGAGATCCTTGCTAGGAAACAACTTCTTGATTGGAAATAGTTGTGGGATGACTTCATCTAGAAGGATATTTGGGAGAACTCATTGACTAGAGGATAGAGAAGAGAAAGATGAACTTGATTTTACTACACAAGCGAAAAAGAGCAAAGGAAAGGTCAAGTAGAACCAGAGTGGAGGTGGGTCTTCACAAAATAAAAATGAGAAGGACATGAGCAAAGTCAAGTGATTTGCACGTCCCAAGTTTGGGCATGTTGCTAGTCAGTGTCCAAACAGGAAGAATACCAAAGGAAAGACAACCACGATAGCCACTGCTTAGATGGATGAGATGGATAAAATGTTCAAGAACCTTGCCTTGGTGTCATGCCTTTTTAGAACCATCACAAGACGTGTCTTGTTTATGGACAATGGAGCATCTTGTCACATGACAGGATCTCGAAACATTTTCACTACCATGACTAGGGAGCCTAGGGATATACATGTAGAGCTTGGTGATAATGCCAAGTGTGCAGTAGAAGGCATTGGTAGCGTTGAGTTTCTGATGTAATCAAGTGGCATGATGGAGATGAATGAAGTATTGTTTGTACCGGGTTTGGAGAAGAATCTCCTTTCAGTTTTGGTCATAGAAGACAAAGGACTAGATGTCAACTTCACATGAGGTGAAGTGGTTTCTGGGATGAAAGGAATTGATTACAACAAGTGTGTAATTGGTGTCGAAAAGCGTAACTAGGTCAGTCTTCATATTGACTATGTAATTATGTATTTTATGTAAAGAAGAAGACAAAGATAATAAAATATATATTGGTTGTACTTGCCTCATGGGTTTCATGAGCAGGATTTTATCTTAGGTTAATAGACTTCTTCTTGATGTCTATATAGGGTTTGTCTTCTGTTTATAAATATATTCAATGTATGTATATGAAGAACCTAGTCATCATTGAATGCTCCAAGACCTTGTCCGAAAAGCTGTGGAAGAATGGATTGAAATAATTCTCATATCAATGATGAAGTCGGTCTTCTCACTCACAGCTAAGTCGGCCTATAAGCTAGTGGGTGGTCGGCCTAAAAGCAAGAAGACTGCATCTATATATATGCTGCCTCTGTGGTCAATAAAACACAAAGTTATAAAAACGGATCTCTCACAACAAAAGTGTGATGCGGTCAACTGAAATTATAATGCGATCAACTCTGAAATGGAATGCCGTAATCCCGGAAAAATGAAATGCGTTAATTACTGGAGTATGATGCGGTCCGCTATGAAGTTTTTGATGCATCTCAGTAATAAGAAGTGCGAAGGATACAAGTAAGATTTGCGATTACACCTGTGGAGTATTGCAGTCATCACTGTAGAATTGCCGTGATCTTAGCAGTGATCTGTGTAACAAAAGATGCGGACCTGTTCAATAATATAAGTGTAGACTATACTTATAAGGTTCAACGATGATCTCTGAAATAAAAGGTGTGGATGATAAATGACATACAATGCGCATGAAAATTGATATATAGTGCGTATGCTAAATGATATAAAGTGTGGATGATAAAGTGATATGCAGTGCGTGCGGATAATACATACTATGCAGTGTGGATAATATATGTTATGCAGTGCGAAGTATACATAGGACAGAGAGCTGAGGTATACCTGTAAATAAGTGTGATGGATACATATAGTGTGGAGTATACTTGATAGTATGTTGAAATTGCACTGAATTGAAATATGCCATTTCGAGGTCAATTGCAGTGTGTCAGTACAATGTGGACCTGAAGGGTGAATTTCTCTATATAATAGTGCAGTTAATAAGTGTTGTGTTTATCTGAGGTGGAACAGTGGTTTGCAATGTGAATATCTAAAGTAAGGGTTACTGCTGGATAAGAGAAGAGAGGAAGGTAAATTGAGGATTTACCTTTCCTCTCATAGTTAATAAAAGAAAGGACAATGCAAACTGGTGGAAGATAGAAAGATCAGCATGGAAGATCGTCAAAGAAAAAGCAATAAGGTCTTGGAAGCATTCATAGGTCAAGGGTCTAAGTTTGGGTCATGGTACTTGTCATTTGAAGATCTATAAGAAGAATTCTTTGCGGGTTTTCCTCTCCAAGAGGGAGAGGTTTTGCCCTGGCTCTAGGAGCCTAAGTTTGTGTCGTGTTTATTTTGATAATTGACTTGATGAAAGACTAAACAAGATAACAAAGATAAGACATAAGTAAGCTCACAAGTAATTATCAAGAAGAGAATTTGTATTAACCTCCAACCCTCCAAATTCTCAACAATTGGGAGAAGAATCTCTCTCTATTGAGAGGACAACTGGTGAAGACTCTCATACATGAGAGTGATAGCCAGAGAGATTTGGCACAAGAGGACGGGACACCTACACTATAGGGCTCTTTCCATGTTGCGGAGAATGGTTACAACTTTTCCAGAGATTAGTGTGGAGCAGGATGGAGTGTGCAAAGGCTGTGTGCTTGGAAAGCAGGACAAGACTGCATTTCTTCACAGTGAGATCAGGTCTAATGGAGTGCTAGACTTGGTGCACTCAAATACTTGTGGTCATATGTCCGTGGAGTCAATCACAGGGTCTTTGTACTTTGCGACATTCATAAATGATTTTTCTAGCAAGACTTGGATCTAATGGTTACAAGTTTTCCAAAGATTAGTGTGGAGAAGGATGGAGTGTGCAAAGGGTGTGTGCTTGGCAAGCAGACCAAGATTGCATTTCCTCATAGTGAGATTAGGTCTAAGGGAGTGCTAGACTTGGTGCACTCAAATACTTGTGGTCCTATGTTCGTGGAGTCAATCACAGGGTCTTTGTACTTTGCGACATTCATAAATGATTTTTCTAGCAAGACTTGGATCTACTTCTTGAAGACCAAGGGAGAGGTCTTCGGTTGGTTTCAAGAGTTCAAAGCTCTTTTGGAGAACTAGACTGGGAAGAATATTAAGGTGCTGAGATCAGATAATGGAGGTGAGTATACCTCCAACGAGTTCCAAGATTTTTGTAGGGTAGCAAGGATAAAAAAGGAGCTTATGGTATCTTACAACCCTCAGCAGAATGGGGTTGCCGAGAGGAAGAATATGATCATAATGGAGGCAACAAGGGAAATCATATGATCAGGAATTGCCTATGTTTCTATGGGCGGAAGCCTGCAATACAACTATTTATGTGCAGAACAAGAGTTCTCAAGGGATATTGGAGGATGTGACTCCTGAAGAGATGTTTACAGAGTGAAAACTGATGTGAACCATTTGCGCATCTTCAATAGTTTAGTGTATGTCCACGTTCTCACATAGAAGAGGACTAAGCTAGAACCCTTGTCAGAAAGGGGCATATTTGTGGGCTACTGTGAGGTCTCAAAGGCTTACCGAGTCTACATTCGAAGATAGAGGAAAGTGATAGTTAGTCGGGATCTCAGATTTGATGAGGGCAGGACCTCTAGGAGGTCTCATGAGAGAGAGAGCCAACAGGGGTAGTGGCTAGGAAGCAAGAGGCTCCTAAGGTTGAGGAGGGACTAACTACAGGTACATAGCCTGTAGATTTGGAGGAGGAGCGAGATGTTACTTCGAGCTCTATTAGGAGGAGGCCGGGTTGGGTCGAACATACCTTGAGGGACGCTGAGGAGCATGTGGAGGCTCCTTGCATCATTGTCAAGCAAAGTAGGCCACCAACAAGAATTTCCAGTTATTTGGCCTCGTCAAGCAACACTAGTGAATCCGAGCCTTCCACTTTTGAGGAAGCCGCAAATGTGCAGGATTGGAGGGATGCCATGGTGGAGTGTAATTCCATCATGAAGAATGATGTGTGGGAGATAGCGTCAAGACTAGAGAGAAAGTCTGTGGTCACTTCTTGATGGATATACAAGATCAAACATGTAGTTGATAGCAGTATCAAGAAGTACAAAGCGAGGTTCGTGGTGAGAAGGTTCTTCTAGTAGCATGGAGTGGATTATGAGGAGACATTTTGCAGCTGTTGCTAGTTATGCATCCATCCGAGCAGTTATGTCCATTGCTTCAAAGATGGGGTGGAGAATACATCAGATGGATGTGAAGACTACATTCCTCAATGGTGTGATTAAGGAGGAGGTGTATATTGAGCAACCTCAGGGCTTTGAGGTGTATGGGAGAGATTCTCATGTATGTAGGTTGAAGAAGGTTCTTTATGGGCTGAAGCAGGCTTCACGCGCATGGTACGCTAGGATTGATGGATATCTACTTGGTTTGGGATTCACCAAGAGTGAGGCAGGCTCTAAATTGTACTATGTACTTGTTGAGGGTGAGCCACTCATCTTTGTACTTTATGTGGGCGATCTTTTCTTAACAGGATTAGAGAAGCTCATAGGGATGCGCAATGAGGATCTTGCTTTGGAGTTCGAGATAAAGGACATCGACTTGATGCACTACTTTTTGGGATTGGAGGTGTGGCAACAACCAAAAGAGATTTTCCTTGGGTAGGGAAAGTTTGCAATTGAGATCTTGAGGAGGTTCAGGATGTAAAATTATAGGCCCATGTCCACACTGATGATCACTAACCTGAAGAAGTTGAGCGCTTTTGAAGGAAAGTTGGTGGATCCCACACTGTATAGGCAACTCATAGGTTCCTTGATGTATCTGGTCAACACCAGGCCAAATATTTGCTTTGTTGTGAACACACTAAGCCAGTTCATGGTGGAGCTGAGACAGGTTCATTGGGTGGCAATGAAGCATGTGCTGAGGTACTTGTGAGGTACGATGGACTTTGGACTGAGATATGTCAGAGTTAGTGGAGTGGAGCTGTAGGTGTACACAGATTCTGATAGGGCTAAGTGTTGTGGATAGAAAATCCACTTCTAGATGTTGTTTCAGCTTGGGATCAACCATTATCTTGTGGCACAACAAGAAGTAACAATCAAGGGCACTTAGTTCAACAAAGGAAAAGTACATGGCAGCGAGTATGGCAAGTTGTGAGGTAGTATGGCTTCGTAAGATGCTTGCAGGATTATTTGGTCTAGATATGGGGCTAGAAATGGTTCATTGTGATAATCAGAGTTGCATTAAGCTCTTTGAAATTCCCATGTTTCATGACAGGTCCAAGCATATCGGGGTTATATATGACTTCATTAGAGATAGGTTTTGGAGAGTTGCTATGATTGTAGTACATTTCCACATAGGAGTAGGTGGTAGATATTCTCACTATGCCTCTAGTGAAAGGGAAGTCCGTGAAATACCAAGACAAGCTGGGGGTTGTGGAGAATCCCTTCCTTGCTAGGAGACAATGTTGAAGCTTGTGGTAGCTTTGAAAGGTCTTCTGCATAAGCTTGGTATCTTAGCATGCACAAGATGATTTATTTCCTCTTTAGGTGCTTGCTTGGTGGAGTAAGTGATTTATGTCTTTTTTCGTAAGTCTAACTTAGGAAAAGTACAATAATTAAAGTTAATGAATTATTGTGGACTATTGTGTCATTTTCTAAGGATAAATAATTTAATGATTTATGTGACTTAGAAATGATCTCCAATATTTTCTAGAAGGGAGCTAAGGATTAGGGATTTGGGCTTAATGAAGATTATAAAAAGAAGCCTAAGGGAGAGGTGAAGACACAAGAGAGGAGACACAACAAGAGAAAGTGATTTTCTCTGGTGTGAGTGGCTCAGTAGACTAAAACGCAGAGGAGGAAGACTATAGGGGGATTCAAGGGCGTATCCAAGAGGCCGAATTGTTGGAGATTGCAGGGCCGAGTAGTTGAAGTCAGAGGGAGGTCAATTTGATTGGAAAAGACGATTTGCTAGGGCTGAATTTCCTGAGGCACAATGGCAACTCTGAGGGAATGCGAGTGTCGATTTTCTGGTGAATTGCTGGGTTGAAATTCTGCAGGCCGAGTTCCTTTAGAGGCTGAATTCCTTAGGCCGAAATCATCCAGTGGGGGCTGAGTTACAGGTTCCAGTAAATGTATTTTTCCTTGTAATTCTTTGTGGGTTGGAAACCCTGATTTTCCAAATTTATGAATGACGGAGAATTGTTGTGGGTATTTATCTGTTGTAATGTGTGTTTGATCTCCCCTAGTTTTTATTTTCTGCTGCATATATTTCTAGAGGTTAAAATACCAGTGATTTTATTTTTTGTAATTCAGAATTTATTTTTTTAATTAAATAGATTGCTGGGAATAAATAATTTCCCTGAAAAAATAAATCTGGGCTGGTATTAGGAGATTTAACACCTGATCCATGACAAGATGGAGCTTGCCATCCCTGTGGTCCCTTGGATGACAACTTAAACAAAACAGTTCAACGAAATAAGACAACAACTTTTCACAAGTTAAATCCACCCTTTAAAGTTTATAGGCATACAAACAATTTGAATTCTCACAAGCCTCATGCCTTCCATATCGTTCCAATAACTGGGGCTTATTTGGAATTACACGTGCCGAAATTCTCCTCAGAATCAACTCTTTTGCTTGGCGCTGCCATTTACATCCATTGGACAAAACAACTCTCATACCATTTTAAAATTTCAACTTATAATATACGGATTTGATTTGAGAGATCTAATGGACCTAACTTTGAAACTGTATAACTTATGATAGATCACGGAAAGAGGCAACATATCTAAAATTTCATATCAATCCACCACTTAACAGGTGGTAATCTGAGAAATACTCCTTCTGTAAAGAACCAGTGAGCTTGAAATCTGTAACAGCAGTGACATAACTTCAGATTAACCATGAAGAATGATTACAATGATACAATACAAGAGGGAGACACCCTAGGACGGTATGATTTCCACTTGCTTGAGCTCCTTCAAGTCAACTTGCACTCAAACTCACCACATGCTCATCTCAGGCGTCCAAGTGGTGGAGGGAGGTGAACATCAGAGAAATAAATAAAAAATTACACCTAACTCGTCTAAACTGAGAAGATGATTATTTTAAGAAGGGGACCCTACTTGAGATAACAACATATTAAAAACTCGCCGACATGTGTCAAGGGATCTTGAGTAGATCTAAAATTTTCTTTTATACAAGGCACACTAGGCATGAGGTGAGATTCATGCTCAAAGAGAATGTTCTTTCTATTTAATGCATTTGACTTGTTATTAGATGAAAATTAGTTATTGATGAGTAATCACTAGTCTAGTAGTGAACTACAATATAATTTTTTTTGCTAAAAATAGATATTCTAAATTAGAATCCCTAAATAATAGGAAATGAAGAAATGAAGAAATGATGGTTAATCATTAATCTATCTACAATCTAAAAATACATGCTCCAAAAAAGTAGGAAAACCTAATTTTTAGGAGATGAAGGAAATTGTTTGGAGGATAGGTTCATAGCAACAAAAATTAACTTGTCTTCTTGCATTGCTAATATTAAACATTAGATGGCTCGTGTTGCAAGAGGCACCAGGAGCAAATCCCTAGTAACTGGGTTTAGTTAGGTATTGTCAACTCCAAAACACGTAGATAGTGGATGATAGGAAATTTCATCACCCATGTCTCAAGCATGGATGTCGAGAGTTGGTGGTTGACAATTTTGTTGGTTTAGGCCTTCTTCCTTGGTGCTCTTCAGACATTTTTCCATTTTGCTTCTTCTGGGCTTTATAATGTTAGCTTGTATCCCTTTTGTCACCAACTGTTGGTTTAATATTGAGTCAATCATAGGGTAGTGAAGATAACCTTGAGTTAGTCATTGATGTGTTTACTAGTGGTGGTTTATGAGCCCATTGTTTTACATATGATGAAACCTATTTAATGGCTTGGTAACTTCATTGAAAGTTTGCCTCAATTGACCAATGTTGGCTTGGCTTGGCTGATTGGGCCAAGGATAATATATATCTATTAGGTGTTGGTTTTCTTGGTCAAGGGTTTCCAAGATAAATCTCTTATGTTTGTGCATGCATTTTTTGTTTTTTTGATATTTCTCTCTCCTAGTTTTAACATGTGGGATCAGAGCATGGGCTGACCTAGACTTTGTAGCGAGAGTGGTCTAAAACATTTATTGTTACATCCACTAGTGCTTGTAGGGTATGTGTGTAGGAAAGGAGGATTGCACTAGCTTGTGGATTTGTAGAATGGGTTTGTGTTTTCTGCAAAGGTTAGGAGCCATGCAAAAAGTCATGTGTGACAGAGTATGTGTTGAAGCAGTGAAGGAAGCATTCGATCTATTGAGTAAAAGGCAGTATGTCTTGTGTGGCAAATGGATATACATATTGAGGAGATAAAAGCCTTTGGGGGATGATAAATGTGACAAACATTTTGGATGCATTTAGTGTTGTCGAACTATGTCAAATACTGTGTTATTTAGCTTGATGTTGTTCGGTGGATGACATTGTAGAAAGGTGGCTTGATCTAGAATATCTATAAGCCATATAAGGATGTTTTTACACAATGAAGTGTGTCTAGTCTCTCACAATTTGCATAAAGGCTGTGAGGATTTGGGTTTTAATTATTTTGCTTTGGTGCCAACTTTAGAAGAAGGAAAGGCCTTGGTTGATATACAAGTGGAGATTGCTAAAAGGAAGATGCTCAAGGGAAAAGGCAAGAATTTGTGCACGAGAGGTTAGTGCCATGGGAGTAACTCTATGTGAGGAAGAGTCTTGGACTAACATGCATGGATTCATTTTAAGGAATTGTGCAGGGGAAAACCGAATGGAACTAGAGGGTGTGATCTTTTAAATTGATCAACTAGACTGTTGACTATTGGAATTGATGCTTACTTGGTGTACGAAGCTATTTTTGGTGCCTTTTGACTATGGCAATGGTGTTACTATTTTGTGAACGTGCAACAAGGAAACCTAAGTTTTTCAATTGAATGCAGGTGGGGCTCACAGGTTACGTGTTTGAGGAAAATGGTGAGGTTGTGGACAACATCATAATGCAGGGTTAAAACCCTTTGTTTAAAGCTCAAGGAGAAGGGGGACTCAGACACCCGAAGATTTCAATTTGAAAAGCGAAGGCTCCATGTGCGAAGTAGTTGGAATGTTTAGGTTGGGGCTATCATGTTGGGTTTTAGGCATTAGTTGATTACGCCCTTTGGAGGAAAAGAAAGCCATAATAGAGTTGGAAATTGAATATTTTCAATGATTGATTAAGTCTGGCAGTTGAAGCAAATTTGAATCAATTGGATTTGCAATGATTATAAAACTATAAGAATGGGTAGGAAGCTGCGGGCACAATTACATAAGGGCCATGAGGGTTTCAAGAGTGCGAAAAATTCTAAGTTGTTGGGGAAAAAGTGAGGAGTCCATAATAGACATGTGCATACAAATTGTAATGATGGTTCATGGGTTCATGAATCATGGTGAGTGACACATGGAAATAGAGCATTGGTGTAAGCATGCAAAGGACAACATCTGAAGAAGTACTCAATTAACAAGTGCTTCTGTTCATTGTATTTGGAAAGAGAGGAATGTAGGTAGATGCTTTAAGCATTATTTGTTTGGGTATACAGTTGTAATAATTTTTATATGGAGTTGAAATTTATCACATGTAAATGGGCATATGGTTGTAATGTTGAAGGATGTAACTAGTTTCGGTCTTCATAATTGTGCCTCTATGTATTTATGTAAAAAGCAAAAAGAAGAAAAAGAAAAATATTTTTTTTTTCAAGCATGGGTTTCATGCTCAAAAATAATTTTATTATTAATCTTTTTTATTAGATAAGCATGTTCTTCATGCTTCTAAGATATGTTGAGTCAAAGTCCTATTTGGACCTATTGTAAAGAAAAAGAGAAAATATTGTTTATTATGTAATTTTGGGTCAAAAACCCCTCTAGATGCCAAGTCGACCTACATGACAAGTCGACCTTGCCTCAGTGGACATGTCTGTTCGCACCCCTCGTGACAATATAAATAGAAGATGACATGAGCTCATTTGAACACACACTTGGATGTGTTTTGGTTTGAAATTTCACAAAAGAAGAAAGATGAAATGGAGGGATGAAGTCTGAGATGGAAGTAGAGTATCTTCTTGAGATGGAGTGTATGGAAATTTTGCCTTGATATTTCTGTTGTTGTTGGTCTCTTGATGATGATTTTGTTGAGCATAATAGAAGATTTGACTTGGCATCTAGAGGTGGTTTTCTGTGTTCATGGGTCTTGGACATCTCATTTTGATCTGATTCTAGAAGAAGAGATTTTCACTGGGTTTTCCCCTATGAGAGGGGTTTTTTTCTGGCTGAGAGCCTATATCTTGTGTCCATTGATTTTTCTGTGATCTTCATGATGTTTGGTTTTTGGTAATTATTTGATGATGGAACATAAATAATAATAAAATAAATAAAAACTAGTCATAAGCAATTATCATATTTAAGAGAAATAATTTAATTCTACAGCCTCTCGATTTCTCAACATGGAATCAAAGCTTGGTTCAAAACTAGGAGGCTTGAAGATCACTATATTAGCCCTTGGATTAAAGATCTGGTGCATCCTGTGGGAGTTAGACAAATTCTGAAGGTTGAAGGACACTCGCTCCATTGTTTCTATACTCTCGCTCTCCTACAGGATTGTGGCTTCACACTTACTGGCTTTATTCTCTATACCATGAATATGGTTTGGCTTCAGTAATTAAATGTCTTGCTCTTTTGATATATGCTCTCGCTCTGCCTCTGCCTCAACTTATTGCTTCTTTTCGCATGATCTCGCTCACTTTGTCATTCGATCAAATCTCTGATGTTTGATCTCGGCTAAAATACCTTATGTTCCTTTGCACATGTATAATGGCATTCCTGTTCTGTTCTATATATATATGGTTTAGTTCACAATATATATTTGATCTCACTCCAACAAAATTATAAACTCGCCTAAGAAGTCTCACACCTATAACTATAGTGGCATCTCTATTTCATCTATGACAACGAACTTGATGCCCTCCCTGGGCTTGCAATAACACACAAAAGCAACGCTCATCGCTGTGTTGACTTGTGCTCGGATTAACTGTGATTCGCATAAAATATTAATGACTCACGGAGAACTTCTAAAAGTCGCCTTTTTACTCGTTCTCTGTAATATGGTTCATGTACACAGTCATATGATAAATTTATTTCAGTGACCTGTTGGTTTATTACAACATTCGCTGTGGCTCGAAGGTTTCGCTCTATAAACTTTGGCGTGAATTCGATGTGGCATGTACTCGCCCTGAATAATGACTCACAAAATTACAAAACAATTTGACATGTAGGTATATCATATAACTGTAAAATTCATAAAGTTCTATAAATTCGATTTATAAACCATGTCTTGTGGTTTATCTCTCACATTTGAAGCACTTGCTATTGTTGGTACATTAACTATATACAATGGCTCATTTGATATTGCATTGGCTCACATAACAACATTGCACAATGGTTCGTAAAGTACGCATATATTACACTAGTTTAACATCATGATATGACTCACATTGACACACTTTAACTGTGGCGAAGTAACATCATTTATATACAGTGGTGTGGATATATACGACAACAACTCGAACCTATATGGATATTTTTGCGCATCAATTAACTGTATAATGGCATCACACGTATTTATTACTCACATTATTTTTATGGTGGCTCAATCTCAATCACTGAAGCCCACATTCATAAATTGTAGAGGTTCGTTTGGTTCGATAGCGCGAATTAATAATCAATGGCATGACATCATTATGTATCAAAGACATCACAATATTTGGCATAGACCTATACGACGACATCATGTAAGGATTGTGACATGAAACTTGTGAATCATGCATCATATACTTTGTGACATCAATGGTATGACAATATTTAATAGTGGCCTTGCAAAGTTATGGCTCAGAAGTCTGTGACATATGGAAAAGAAGGACTGAGACTACAAATTGCAGATAACGAAAAGTCTATCTTGTGGGAAGCACCAGTATGAGAGGCTACGACGTTGTCTTCCTTCCAAATTCATAAACATTGGATATAACAAGGAATATGGCCTACTAATAAATTTGATGAAGCAAAAAGAATGGCTATATTAACATACTACAATAGCTCTTGTCAACATTTCTTGAAAGAAACTCATTATACTATCCCATGGCTCGTTTTGTTGACAACATTGTTGACAAGGAGAATGATGATCTTGGTTGGCAACAAATTAGCAATATGACTTGAAGACTATGGCAGGGACCTTATTACATAAAGAAGCAGTAATGGAGAACGAAAGTGATAAGTATCTTGGGAGAAATATCCAAGCCAACTTGGAAGGACTCTATTGAAGAATTCTTGAAGACATCCAGGTGCTTGTCAACTTCTAAGGTAAAATTTGCAGAGGTATGTATAATTACTAAATGCATTTCTTGTTTGTGTATACAATAAAGGGACTATAATGTCATTAGGGTCTTTATAAGATTCTTGACTTTTTCATTTGTAACAAGTCTTAATGACTATATAACATCTAAGGTTTGTAGTCTTCTAGGGTTTATATACCCTAGATTGAATCAACCTTAGAGGTCTAGGATTAAGCTAGAAAACCTTTACCCTAACCAAGTTGTTCCCTCTAAATAAAACCCTACCTTTTGGGATATGAGATCTAGGGTTTATAGATTTTACATTGTTGAAGATTCTTGGTATTTAGGGTTTGTAATCCCTAGATGGGACTTGAATTTGAAAACCCTAGAATAGTAAAAACCCTAAATCTAATTTTTTGTTCCCCTTTATGAAGCCCTAGCTCTTGATTTCTAGGGATTGTAAGATATGTGGTAAAACCCTTGCGAAGGTTCATGTAGAAGTGAAACCCAGGGCTTGAATGTCAAAACCCTAGGTGTAGAAGTTTCTGCTCAAAGTAAAAACCCTAATAAGGGTTAGGTCATGGGATATCTATGGTTTGTAATCAAAACCCCAGATGCACACTTTTTGAAGTCATGATAACCCTAGATTGATAAAACAACATCATGCTCTTGTACATGTATATTTTACTTGGTTGTACTTGTTGATAAAATTTTAGGTACACAATGGAAGCTTTCAAAGTTGTGAAAGCAAGATGAGAAAGTTGAAAGAACAAAACAAAGCAAATCTCGTGCTTGATGATGACTTCATAATAGGCATGATAGAAAGGGTGAGCTGCAAAAACCTTGCTAGTATTGAAGTGTATGATTGAAAGTCGAAGTCGAACTTTGTTGCCATATGAAGATAAAGCAAAGGAATGATGACTTCAAAGGGAGCTTTTTTGAATCTTGAAAGGGTTCTAGATTTTAATTGAGTAGTTTAACTCCCAAGTTGCAAGATATGTCTTTAAGTTTTAAGGTTCCAAGTGTTAGAGGATGGCTCCATGATGTTCAGAAAGGTCAAAGTTCTCTGATGACTTGATGATGCAAAAGGAGCGTGTGTAGCTACTACTACTATGATCTCTACTGTAAGAACAAAGTAGTTGATGTTGGACACATCTCCCTAGTTGAGAGGGAGCTTGGATATATTCCCTGTGTGTGTGGAGGAAAGTGTATATCCTCCCTGATTGAGGAATGATGATGGACATACTTCATGTGTCATGCACTAGGCTAGGACTAACAACCCTACATCTAGTGAAGGCCATGAGGAAAGAATGGGGTTTGGAAGATTGATTAAGCATCTAAGATTGTTACTCCTTAAGGATGGATGTTCCTAGAGGTGTTGGCAAAATCATGGTGAGAAGTTATATGTTACGTTGAATAGCCCGTATGATGGTACTGTTAGGGTTGGTATCGTGGTAGGTAGCCTAGAAAATACCTAGATCCCTATTAGGGTTGGTGTCTTGGCAGATAGCCTAGATGACACCTAGATCCTTGTTGGCATTGTTGCCCTCAAATTGTCAAAGTTCCAAGGAAGCGGAAGTACCAATTTTTTGAGCAATATCGGATCACCTATCCGCAGTCCATGTGTCATGGTCAACCCATTCTGCAAGTTGAAATGTAAATAATTCTAGTACGACCGTTTAATTATGTAAAAACCTAGGTAAGCCTATGATTTTGGTGACAAATTTCATCCTCAGAGGTTTTTTAACCTCACTGATTACTTGTGTTTCTAAACACGACTAATTAGAAGAGTTTTTTCCCTCTAGCTTAAACCCCCAAAGCTAGGGTGAAATTTATTGTCGAAGTCCTAGTGTTTTAGTCGAGTCTGATGTAAAAGTGATTTGGGAATAATTTAAGCTAGTTGGCTTAATTATTTTATTACAAATCAATTGTCTACTAGATCATATTATGTCGCAGATGGGTTTTGTGTCTTGAGGGTCTAAGCCAAATGTGTATTCTCCCTTTGAGGGTTGTAATTGTAAAATCTTATGTATTAGAGGGTGTAAATTTTTTAAATCCGCTTGTGTAAATTAATTAATTTTTCTAGCAAAATTAAAATTAAATCCTAAGCTAGAAAATAAATTAATTAGAGTCAAAATTAAGTTGTCTTAGGAAAACTATTTTTTCAAGTGGAAAAAATTGTGGGTCTTCAAAGAATCAATTTTTGAAGGGGTTCTCCACCGAGGGAATATTGCATATCTCAAGAAAGTTTGGACTTTTGGACTTTGGTGGTTAAGTCAAAGTCAAATTTTTGAAGAAATTAACTCAAAATAATTAATTCTGAGCTAATAAAAATGGAATTAAATGATAAATTCGAAAATTTCTCAAAAATAAAATATTCAAGGGCCATAATTAAAATATCTTGAAGTGTTTATCAACGACCATGATTGTTTTGACAAGGGTCAAATATACTAGCCGTTATTTTTGCACTTAGAGGATTTATCTATAAATTAGAGAGTCAGTTGAGTCTCTAGCTCTGGATCTTTGGCTAGAATATTGCTATGGAAGCATTTGTGTAAACTGTTGTCTTGTTGGGAACTATTTTTTCTGCCATAATAAAAGACTTTGGGGTGCAACTCAAGGTGTACTTGTTCGTTGATTTGTGGTATGTACTGACTATGGGCTTCCAATATTGTGCTTATATATGATTAATTTGAGATAATACATAGTGTTTGCAGTTACTTCAATCCTTGGTCTCCAAATTCACAAACTGTGGACAAGGATCATTTTGCTTGGATCCTAAGCTTTTTTATATGGTGGATTAAATCTTCGCTAAGGCTATAGTGTGCATGAATTTTCTGAAACATTTTTAGCCATTCATCAAAGGAAAAATATTATAAAAATTATTTCTCAAAATTTATTTGAAACCCTTGTATAATTTGTAAAATAATTTTGTAAATTATTTTGCTAATTGGGGTTTTTGGAATTTTAAAATTTTGTATATATTTGCCATTTTGGGTATTGTATTTTTTATTTTTGCAGGTTGGATAAAGGGATTAAGTGGAGTAAGAGCTAGATCTCGATCCTTAAGGGTAATATCTAGTCTCTTGGAAAATTTGCAGGGCTACCCACTGAAGATTTTACAGTGAAATTCAGATCCGGAATAATTTTTTTTTTTGAAGCAAGAGTTTTTATTTTTCAGGCCTCTCAGGCCTAGATCCGGCCTCCTCTAGCCTTGCGTCAGCCCCTACAACCTTTGCGTCAGCCCAGTGAGTTGCTGCACCATTTGTTTTAGCCCTTTAGGGCAGGCGTTACCCCCTAGAGGCCTCAACCTCCCTCTCCTAGCCCAACGTTAGGGCTTTAGGGCCTTGAAAGGCCTAGACGTGGGCCCTAGGCCACACAGATGCCTAACAACTTCCCTTTAGGCAGGCTGTGGCCTTTTAGGCCCTAATTTGCCTCAAATACCCCTGCGTTAAGCCCTTGAGGCTCCTCCCCTTCCAACTTTGTCCTTTTTTGTCCTTCTCTCACCTTCTTGAGCCTTGATATGCCCTCCTAAGCCTCTCTTCCCTCAACGTTGGCCTTCTTTGGCTTTTCTTGGCCTCTTTTGCCCTAAACTGCACTAAATCCCTCCTGAAATTTTGGGACTGATTCCTTGATGGTTTTGCAGTTTTTTGAGCTCCAAAAGTTCGATTTTTAGGTGGCTTCCTCATCCAAAAATTTTGGGCTCTTGGACAAGTGTATCTACAAGTCCTTTGGCTTAGGGTTTGACCTCTAAACCCTCACTTTGCCTCTGTTTTATTACAACAGTGATTTCAGAAATAATTAGGCCCTAAAATCACATGATAAATGGTCAAAATTGCTAAATATTGATTTTCCCAAGTTTTGGTCACTTGGGCACTTCAGATCTAGCCTAGATCTAATTTTTTACTTGTTAGAATTTACTGCATAACTGAAAATATCAGATCTACAATTTTTGAATCACACTTGAAGAGGGTAAAAAATTTCAAATTTAAGTTTTAGTGCAATTTTCCTATTTTTGAGTGTTTTCGCATCGTTCTTAGCATCACTAACTTGCTGATCTGTGGTTAATTTACTGCTGTAATAAATATATCAGATTTGAAATTTCTCTGAATATTACATCTTAAGGAAGCTGAAACATCTAATTCGTGAGTTATCTAAGTTTGCTTGGCAGTTGGGTTACTTCTTGTGACATTGGGCAAGCATAAGCATTGTGGAATTGATATTTATTTACTTCTGTCATAAACTTCTTACTGCTGTCATGTAAGTAACTTACTGCTCATAAAGAGCTCATTGGAAAATAAGTTTCACAAGTATCTTGATAACTCTATATTATGTTGTTACTTGTTCCTAGCATTTACATTGTGGAAGTAGCTAACATTGTGTTTTTTTTGTGAGTTTATGTGATATAAGAATTAATGTTTCACATCTAATAGACTCACTCAATAAGAGCACTTGAATCGTAAATAATCTTGGTGTTAAGTCTCTTGGGCATATTGGTGTTCTGTGGATCTGATTGAGTTCCTCTTAATAATTGCCATTGAGTAATAAGATCTACAAATCTTGTTTGGAATCACCTTTGGTAATTGTAATCTGAACATACTAAGATCTAATTGGCATTGTGGTACTTGGCATAAGAATCCTCTTGAATAGCTTTGGTTAATCATCTCATGGGTCAATCTCTAGTTAAGGTCTACACTTGTATCTGTTAGCATTTATCTTGTTTAAGATTGTTATCTCCATATTGTTAAATACTCTTGCTTTAAGATAATTCACATTTAGTGCTTGAATAACATAAACAATTCTAACTCAAGATAACTTCACTCACCATCTTTCATAAGCCTTCTAGGATCTATCCTGCATTAAGAATTTACATCCTAGCATATGCTAAGTTGATAAACTTTTAAGGTAACCCTTTTCAAACTAGCTTGAGAGATTCAACTCTTCCTAGTAGTTAACACAATGACCTTGCAGTCGTCAGAGCCATAGTCTCTGCAATGCCAGAAGCACTTAGTGAATGGAATACAGGGCGAGGTATCGTTAATCAGGCCGTTGCGTGCTTCCTGTTGGCTTCCATGTCACAACTTACTTTGAGGATTGTGTTGCAAAACAATCAGGGGAAAGGTTCTACTTAGATTAGGCTTTTAATTAAAATTAACCAAGGTCACTGCATTTCACATAGGTCCTAAGGCTTGCACATCATATAGGTTAGACAATCATTCAAGTAGGGGGTGTCCATCCGGTCACTTGGTTTCAATTTACGATAAGCAAGAATTGTGACTCTACCAAGGCACTGGTCACATACTTGAAAATCTAATGTAATTAATAATCTTGCTCAAATTTAACCAAGTGGCTAGGCCACGCATCTGTGTTCCCCAAACAAGTTGTTTCCCAACTTGTGTTCCTTCACTTCATTCCATAGGGACTACCCCCCATAGTTTTTTGTTGGGAGACAACTAGAACGGAGTGGGTGGGGATCAGAGTGACAACCCCTGCCATGAGCGGTTGTCGAGGTGTCAGTACAGTTTGGGTGACAACAGGTATCTTGGCAGGTAGCCTAGATGACACTTGGATCCCTGTTGAGTTGGTATCTTGGCAGGTAGCATAGATGACACCTCAATCCCTGTTGGGTTGGTACCTTGGCAGGTACCTAGATGGTACCTAGATCCATTGATGGGTTGACACCTTGGCAGTTGGCCTAGATGGTATTGAGATCTCTAGCATTATATATGCTGATTGTGATGCTCTTCTTAGAACATTTCAACTTGAGGTCATCCTTATACCATCTGTACAATTATGAATACCTCCCTAGATAAGAGGGAGTGTTGAAGGATGTAACTAGTTTCAGTCGTCATAATTGTGCCTCTATGTATTTTATGTAAAAAACAGAAAGAAGAAACATATATTTTTTTTTTTTCAAGCATGGTTTTCAATGTTCATGCACAAAAATAAATTTATTATTATTATTTTTATTAGATTTGTTAAGTCATTTGTTAATAAAAAGTCATTTCCTCTTTTTCTCTTTTTGTCATTTGTTAAGTCATTTTCTCTTTTTCTTTACAATTCCTTTGACACTTCTAGGAATTTGGAGGAAAAACAAAGAGAATCAATGTAATAGTTAAGTGAAAAACAAATATTAAATGTCTGAGAATAAAGAAACTTGGAGCATAAAAATATGAATCCCAATTTCAAACCCTTAGTATTCAGACATTGAGGAAAATGTTAAACCAAGAAACAGACAGAGAATCATAACACAGGTATTTCTGCAAACTGTTCATATAGACTGCTTTCATTAAAATATGATCACACAGTACATAAAAGAGGCCATCTTTCAAAAAAATTCCAACCCTTTTTCATTCATTAGAAACTGTTTATATAGAAAATGTGATAGCTCTAACAGGTTTCTAGCTTGTCCTTCATTACAATTATCTAAAAATAACAGTGTATATCTTTTAAGTACATGCATATAAAAAGTCTTTAACACATATCTGTATCTAATCAAAACAAGTTGCTGTAAACCGGGCTAAAAACAGGGACAAAAGGTGCATCGTTGTTCTGCCTTCTTTGTTGGGATCATGCCTTGTCATTCCTTCAAAAATGGACTTTCTGTTGCATAGATTCTGTTTCTCAGGTCCCTTTCCTGCAATCGTTGATGAACCCACTATCATTCTTTAACAGCTGGAAACTGATAATTCTGCTGATGGGCCGACTGTCAGTGTTTTCTTTCAAACTGTTCGCCAAAATGCGCTGACATTGAAACTGTGAGCTCTAGTATCTACTTCATTCTTTCTTGTGCTAAAACACTGACAAGCGCTTTTTCGGTAGCAGAGCAAAATTTCACTTTGACAGTGAAAGATCAAAAACTCAAAAGATCACAACCAGTTCTCAGCTAAGAGTACTAGCTGCTTCCAACAAAACATCTACCTTGGCCATCCTCTGTCTTTTGCTCTCTCTAGTCTCCATGGGGGTTCTCTTCTTGGCAGCCTTCGTTTTCTTTGATTTTTTCGAACTAGTAGCTCTCTCCTTCTTTATAATCAGGTCTTTTAGTGGAACATTATCCACATCTGCGACTTCTTCAACAAGCTCTGGGTTCTGCTTTAATTTTATATTGAGTCTTAATTTGTTCAAGGGCCTGGTGTGAGGCTTTTTTTCCACCTTTAAACATTTCAAACAAAATGGGTTCTTTCCCAGCTGAGGCTCTGTCATCCTGGGGCTCAGTTATCTTAGTATCATCTGGTAATTGGCTACCTGTTGGTAGGCTTTCAGTAGGAGGGGTTTGCTGTGTCTTCCTGAGTCTATCACTCCTAGTGTAAACTTTAGGTAATGGGGGAACTGGAGTAGAGGTTTTTTCTACCTTCTTCTGACTTCTTGTTTTTACAGCAGAAGCTCCTTGAGATGAAGTTCCTGCTTCAGAGTGTTTGGTCTGTTTGGCTTCCCTCTTACTGCCCTTTTTCCTACCTCTTTTAGATTTAGGAGGCTGAGATTGAGACACTCCCCAGAATATAAAATGATCCCAAGTTCTCCCGGTTTTCCTTAGCTGACTTTCAATTACTAATTTTATCAGAGCTTTATGATAAATAAAATGTGATGAAGGGTGTGTTTTGGCTCAAACTCGTGCAGCCATATGTTTTAAACTTTCTAACAAAAAGTAACAAGCATTGATTCTTAATTGACCTGCCAATGAGCCAGGAAACGGAAGCGATATAGATTTACCCAGTTATAATGCCCCTCACATGTGAAATATGACAGAGTAATTCGCAGCAACCAGTTCCACTCATCTTTCAACCACGACCTCTGCATCCCTGCTCTCCAGTTCTTCTCTTTGAATTCCTCCTTTAAAAAGAAAAGCACATCAACTCCAAACAAATTATGGCTTCTAAAAGATTTCTCTCCATCTGCGGGCAAACCTGTAACCCCAAAATTAATTCCTCTGTCACTTGGAACGAAATTCCTCCAACCTCTACTTGCTGTCCATCAAACCATTGGGCAAATGCTTGGGCCACTTCATCGTGAAAATAGGTGCACAGCTTGAAGAATTCTTCCCATCCAGCTTGTTGAAACTGTTGTCGAATTTCCAGGTAAACCTCAAGAAGATCAGGGTTTTTCGGCTTGGTTCTGTTCAACTTTCCACCTTTTCCCATTTTTCTTTCGTAGCCTAATGAACATGGAAACAGGGGATCGGGATTTGATCCTTGATTTCTGACAAGTATTCAACAACCCGAGCAATTTTTAGCACAAGCAATAATGAGCATTAGAGGTACGGGTTTTTCTAACTAGATGTGGTGATTGATATGAAAACGTGTCAGGTCATGTATTATGATAACCTAACTGACAACAGATTTAACCCTTCGATCATGAATTTAAACTCACATACCTCATCGGCAGAAACGATTTCTGATCACGTGATTTTACCTTTTGGAGTTAACCAAACGTGTTTGATAAATGATTACCTTTTTGCTGACGTGGAGGATGTCTGCGCAACATGAAACAATGATTTAAATTGTCGTTTTGGTGCTGATACCTTAGTTGCCCGCGAAAACTCTTTATCTGCAATTTCGAACACCGATAATGCTGACAGTCTCGCTGTCAGCGTAATTTTTTAAATTTTTAGGAATTACAATAGTGCTGATAGTCTTATCACCAACATTTTTTCTTTTTTTCACTGTTTATTACAATTTTTTCCACTGATACTACAATTATCAGCATTTAAAAAAAAATTCAAACTTAACAAATGTGATAACAAGATGAATGCTGGCAAATAAAACAGTGGATCTCACCTTGTTTGCTTGGTGGAAGATGGTTACAGTGTGCTTAAAGCTCAATCCCCTAGCACACTTTTGCAAATAACTGTTAAAAGCCCAAGGTTCAGGCTATAAGACGAGATTAATGCGGACAGGACAATACTTTCCATTGACTGACAATAGTTACCAAAATTATTGCAATAATTTTAGTAATTTAAATTATCACCGATATTATTGGTTTGGGGAATGACTTGCAATACATCATGATACATGCAATATATTGCCAATAAATGTCACACTGGTATGTACACATCTATTGGTTTAAGCAGTTGAATTATGTGTGGAGGATTCCCTTTTCCCACGAACAAGGATGTCTTGTACATCAATTTGGTGTCTAGCTAGGCCATGACCTTACAATTAAACTATTATTATATATATTCCAACTTAATACATCATGATAGGGCATAATTCCACTTTGGCTCATAATGATGAAAATATTCATGCGATAATTAACACCAATGGCACATGTAATCCAAATAAATGTCACATGTAGCATTAATCTCAACTCTCAAAAATAATCCTTCTTGTCTAGGCTGTTTCTCCACTCAATCTGGTTTCTACATAAGTTTTTACCAAATATATGGGTGGTAGTTTTTTTTCTCATACAAGTGTATGATGTAGTTCAATTCCAGTAGTGCTGCAGGCTACAGGCTGTACACCATGTCTTGGTACTTGGTAGATTGCAGTCCAGTTATGTTGTGTGCAGTCCCAAGTATGCTGTCTGTAGTCCAATTCCAGAATAATAAGTTCAGGTTGCTGCTCAACTTTCACATTTAATGCAAATTGCTGCGCAAATAGACATGTCGTTTACTCATAAATGTACCCTTTAATGTGGGCCACATTCCACTTATGCCTCAATTTAATTGGCCACCTTTCTCACAAGCAAGTCTTCCCTTGTTCAATGTACAATCTAGATCACTGCTGCAGCATAGCAGGCTACCACCCTACTCATTCAGCAATAGCATTGCGATACATGTGCAATAGTTGCCCATAAATGATATCACAAGTGAAACTCTCATACAAAAGACATGATTTGCTTTAGCTTGATGAGCCAGAAATATTGCAATAACTGCTCATGCATATGCCAATGAATAATGATGAAGTGAGAAAATGGGGGGCAGGCATATAAGCTACTCTTTTCCTTGACACCATCTTGGCAAACATGGAAATATCCAAGTAAACTTCATTTTTGGGGCTCTATGTAAACGATGATAATGCCCCTAACAGGGCTGGCTAGTTTAGAAATTAGTCTCTATGGAAGTTTTCTTGGATCATTGTGAGCTCCTTTTCTAAGTCATTCATCTAATTATGGCTTTTGTTCCTCATTACTCTTAATTTTGATAATCAAATTACAAGGAATCTCTGCTTATATATCTGGACTTTATGGACATGTATTGTTTCTGGACACAGGCCAAACATGTGTCTAAATTTTGAAACTATATATATATATATAATACCCCCATATCTCAGTTTTTGAGATCTACACGTCCTGTGTCAGAGACCTGTTTCCGTGTGTTCTCATGTTGGTATGCTCTCTTCTATATGGAAGCATCTGATTTCTATGTTCCGCGTGTTATGTGGATCAGTTTGTATTCTAAAGTCGTTTGACAATATTCAGGCCATAAATAGTTTGAGAAAACGCTTAATTGTTGTGGTGCTGCTATCTCAGTAGAGGCAAATCATGCAAATCTTTAACAGGCATAAAAATAACCTGCAAGTTCATGCAGATATGTAAATGTGCATCGTCCTTGTAAGCTCTGGGTGAGCATGTACATCGTTTGTATGTTATTGAAAGGCACTGAGTTCTTTCTAGGTGCTGTTGGATATTAATTTGTTATGTGTCATGCATAGGCCCCTTATCCTTCTCATGGCCAACAATGCTATCATGATTTATCTCATAATGCATCCTTGCTGGTCTCCATGAGACTTTTGAGTAGATCTAGTTCCAGATCCCATTATGGATCCTACCAGACAGATGATCCAGATTTATGCAGGAACGCAACAAAATAAACATATAACCATAAATACAAAGATGTAGCGGAAAAATCACTTCATTTCATTAATATCAAAGAACTGAAATTTGCTTACAGACAGAATGGAAATAAACTAGCTAAGGTGCTGGTAGCTATCTATAGAAGAGATGTGGCGGCTACAGGCCTCTGAACTCAGTTACAATGAGGCTCGAGGGCCTATTTATTATTTAGAAACAATGGAAAACCCTAAACATCCAAAACTCTAACCCTAGGAGATGAAGCGCCAAAGCTATGGGCCCCGTTTGGGTAAATTGGTGGTTCAACTTCTCGGGAACGTAACTTTGGCATATGATCTCCGTTTGACGTGAACCATACCTCATTAGAAAGATCTATTCGAGGACTACAAATTTTGAGTGAGCAACATCAGTTCCTGGACCCATGTTGCTCCCGGTTTTCCCAAAAAACGTCGTTTAGGACCTCAAAACGACTCTGGAAGTTCAGGACCTGAAAAATTGCTAAAAATAGTAAGTTGTGCCAAAACTGAAAAATTGAAAGAGAGAATGGTGGGGCCCTAAGTGGAATAGGCGGGTGACCACCAATATCCACCTGGATGATTCCTCCCCCCTTAGGAAGCAATGGTCCCCATTGCGTTAAGTTCCTCCATGAGATGAGGAAACTTCCAAGTTCCACTGAACTTGGTCCTTGGTGAACCACTTTCCTTGGTGCAGGAGTTGGCCAGCTTTGACAACCCGATACAGTTGGATCTTCTGTTGGCGAGTGTTCTTGATTTGCATGTCCATGATACAATCTGCGGTGCCCTGTTCCATGCAATCTGGTTTTAACTCTGTTGGTGTGATTTGTTCTGCAATGTTAGAGGTGTCCAGGAGAGGTGGGAAGTAAGGACGAAGGCTGTTCACATTGAATACTGTGTGCAGACCAAGGAATGGTGGAATACTGAGCTTGAAGGCATTGTTCCCTATAGCCTTGGTGATGGTGTACGACCCATATCGGAGCGGGCGAAGCTTGCGGTGGGGTCCATTGAGGCGCTCCTTCTGCAAATGTAGCCACACTTTGTCGCCCACCTGGAAGTTGTGTGGCACCCAATGTTGATCATGGCGTTGCTTGTACTTAGCATTAGCTCTGTCCAATATGTTATGAACTTGTTGGCGGATGTGTTGAATGCGCTTGATGAAGCTATTTGCTTTGTCAACTTTCGGCTGGACATGAGTCGAATCGGCCTGAGTAGCCGCAAATGGCATGGCTACGTCAATGGGACATAGTGGCTGGAATTCCAAGCCCACCTAAAAGGGGCTGTGGCCGATTGAGCTGTGGAGAGCCCGGTTATAACTGTGTTGTACATAGGGAAGGCTCTCGTCCCATGTGCGTGGATGCTTGGAATTGTACATGCGCAGAATGTGTATAATCATTCTGTTGACGACCTCTGTTTGGCCATCTTTTTGGGGATGGAAAGTTGTGGACTTGGTGAGCTTGGTGTCCAGCATTGACCAGAGGCTGGACCAAAATGTGCTGAGGAACCTGCTATCCCGGTCTGATATGATAGACTGTGGGATCCCAAAGTGCACCCACACTCGTTCAAAGAAGAGTTTAGCAATGGCTTCTGCTGTGATATTCTTCTTGCAGGCTGCCATAATGGCCATCTTCGAGAATTTGTCGACGACCACGAAAACACAGTCATTTCCATGCTTAGTAGAAGGCAGGCCCGACATGTAATCCATGGAGATGGATTCCCAAGGTCGACTAGGGGTAGGTAGCGGAGTATCTAGGGCTTGTTTCTTGATGGTCGGTTTGGCAATGGCATAAGCAGTGCATGATCTGATGTGCTTCCCGACATCCTTTCGAAGGTTCGGCCAATAGAAATACTTCTGTAGTACTGCTATTGTTTTCTCGACCCCGAAATGCCCAGCGACTCGATTGTAGTGTGCTTCCCATATCATCTTGGCGCGCTCGCTTGAAGGAACACAAAGGTGTCCCAGGTGACATAAAAGTGCATCTTGGAGGTGAAAATTTGGAATTTGCGTACCCCCCAAGAGTGCCTTGTATGTGTGGCCAAATTTTGGGTCACTCTCATAGAGAAGCGGCCAATCAGAAGTCTCGTGCCCACAAGAGTTGAGAACAGTGGTGAGCGCCATGATCGGTGGTCGGCTGAGACAGTCTGCAACATTATTGGTGCTACCCTTCTTGTACTTGATGTTCAAATGAAACTGTTGCAGATATGTGGACCACTTCTGATGGCGATCATTCTGCAACTTCCCTTGTGTCTGTATGAACTGCAGGGGCCTGTGGTCTGTGTGGATGATTGTTCCCTTCCCCAAAATGTAATGCTTCCATTGTCGACAAGCTTGCACAATGGAGTACATTTCTTTGTCATATGTGGGGTACTTGCGAACTGTGTCAGACAATGTCTCACTGTGAAATGCCACTGGATGTCCCTGTTGAGTAAGAACTGCCTCAATAGCATAGTCAGAGGCATCTGTCTCGATCTCAAATGGCTGTTTCAAGTCTGGTAATGTGAGCACTGGGGCAGCACAGAGGTGATTTTTCAATTCCGTAACGCCTTTTGTTGAGATTCCAACCAAAAGGAATTTACAAAAGGAATTTTGCTCTCACTCCTCCATTGTTGACTTGACTCAAGGGCCAAGTGATATGAGAGAATCCCAACATGAACCTACGGTAGAAATCAGCAAGACCCAGAAATCTATGAAGCTCTGTTATAGTGGTTGGGGTTGGCCAGTCTCGAATTACTTGGATCTTGGTTGGATCCACATGCACCCCACTTTCATGAATAATGTATCCTATATATTGAACCTAAGTCATGCCAAAAGTGAACTTCTCGAAATTGGCACATAACTTGTGTTACCATAGTGTTCGGAGGACTTGTCGGATGTGGTGGAGGTGCTCTTCCCAAGTCTAGATGAAGATCACAATGTCATCCAAGTACACCACTACAAATGAGTTGGTGAATGGCCGCAAGATGTCGTCCATCAACCTCATGAAGGTTGCGGGAGCATTCGTCAACCCGAAAGGCATGACCAGCCATTCGAAAAGGCCTTCCTTGGCTTTGAAGGCAGTCTTCCACACATCAGAGGCTTCAATTGGTACCTGGTGATACCCAGACTTCAAGTCGATCTTGCTAAAATACTTTGCCCCTTTGAGTTGGTTAGAAGGTCATCAATCCGTGGGATCGGGTACCTATTCTGGACAGTGATCTTGTTCAGTGCCCGATAGTCAATACAGAGTCTCCATGTCCCATCCTTCTTCTGTACCAACACAATCGGGCTCCCACAGGGCGATGAACTTGGTCGGATTTGACCTTTCTGCAGTAGCTCCTGGATCTGCCTCTTGATTTCATCGTTCTCCAGAACAGAGCGTCGATAGATCGGTCCATTGGGCAGCGGCACACCTGGGGTCAGATCAATTGGGTGCTTGACCTGACAGTGCAGAGGAACCCCTGTGGGTGAGGTGAAGATGTCCTTGTACTCCTCCACAACCTTGTCCATTTGTTGTTGTCGTGCAAAGGAGTCTTGTCTGGAGGTCGTGGCCACAGTCTTCTTCTTGCCCTGGGGGCAGATAATCAGGAAAACGAATTTCCTGGTTTGGGAAATGAGCTTACTGCATTGTTTTGCAGTAACCAAAGAGATTGCGGCAAGAGGTGTTACCTCTGGTATCTTGTACAACTTATTTCCCAAAGTAACAATAACAGGGCGAGGCCGAGACTCATACACAGCATGACTCTTCAACAAGTATGGTTGTCCTAATAATACATCAGAAACATCAATAGGAGCAACATTATATAATACCTCATCTGTGAAGGGCTTGATGCTATAGGAAATGCGGCACTGCTCGCTGACGCGGAGATCTCGTCCTTGGTGAAGCCACCCGATGGTGTATGGATGTGGGTGAGCTATGGTCGACAAGCCCAACCGCTTCACGGCGTCTGCGGAAATGAGGTTCTTTTGGCTCCCATTGTCGACAATGAACTGTACCAGGGAGCCTTTTACCCACATCTGGGAGTGGAAGAGACGTTCCTCCACCTATGGATCTTTCGGTTACTCCATCTGGATCTTCGTAGTGGCAACAGTGGCGTTGGGCTTCGCATCAATAATCTGTTTCCCTTTTTCATTCCTCTTGTCAGGTTTTGATTCAGAGTCGGAGCATGCATCTGACTCAGAAGCCCTCATCTCGACTACTAACGACTGCTTGGCCTGACACTCACTTGTGTTGTGAGTGGAGCTCTTATGGAACTCACACCACTTTCCCGTGTCCTTCTTTGGCTTTGCGGTGTTGTTCTTTTCTTGTGGCTTCGACAGGTTGTCTTGAGCTGCCATGCCTTGGCTCTATCCATTGTTCTGTGGTTTGGGAGCACCTTTCCCTTGCTTTTGATTTGCAGATCCATTTCCTCCTGAATGTATTTGGGCAGACAACTGCGATACTTTAGCACCAGATGTTTCTCTGAATCTTTGATACCCATCTTTGTGTGCAGGGTATGGAACAGATTCGTTAGCTCATGCACATCTTGATCCCTTTGTTGTCGCAGCGTGGTCCATTTTATGTACTTGTCCTCATAGCTCCCCACGGGATAGTACTGTTCCTTGATGGCGTCTCGGAAAGAATTCCAAGTTGGTACGACCGAGAACAGAGAGGGTTTTGTCTGGTTCTTGTTCTCATAGTAAGTTTCTCACTAGTCCTTGACATGGGGGGTAGCTTTGAGGAGTGCAAAAATAATCTTCTCCCGGTTAGAAAAGTCATGAACCGAGAAATATCCTTCTAATAGATTCAACCATATATCTATGGCATTTGCATCTATTTGACCCTCAAATATGGGAATGTCAAAATTTACTTGTACCTGAAAAGGAGTCGCACCTCCAGAGTGGCTTCTAGATGCAGATGCGCCGCCGGTGGGCAGCCATTGAAGGATCTGGGCAAAGTTATCCATCATCGCGTTCCTTTGTTTTTCGAGGGCCTCCTCGAGCAATATTTTGATAGGATCTCCTGCACCCTCATCTTTATTTTCGTTTCCCATGGGCGTCCATCGGGGTTTGCGA
The DNA here is from genome assembly GCA_034641835.2 of Pinus albicaulis. Lineage (NCBI taxonomy): Eukaryota > Viridiplantae > Streptophyta > Pinopsida > Pinales > Pinaceae > Pinus > Pinus albicaulis. The sequence continues at coordinate 230,349,999 of CM076579.1, forward strand.
GGCTGATCTTGCAAAGGTTCCACCAGATCGAGCCCTAACTCCTTATACCCCGACCTCGTTGGAGATATGCAAAGAAGGATCGAGAAAAAACAGACCGCTCTGATACCACTGATCCGGATTTATGCAAGAACGCAACAGAATAAACATATAACCATAAATACAAAGATGCAGCGGAAAAATCACTTCATTTCATTAATATCAAAGAACTGAAATTTGCTTACGTACGTATGGAAATAAACCAGCTAGGCGTTGGTAGCTATCTCTGAGAAGAGATGTGGCGGCTACAGGCCTCTGAACTCAGTTACAATGAGGCTCGAGGGCCTATTTATTATTTAGAAACAATGGAAAACCCTAAACATCCAAAACCCTAACCCTAGGAGATGAAGCGCTAAAGCTATGGGCCCGTTTGGGTAAATTGGTGTTTCAACTTCCTAGGGACGTAACTTTGGCATACGATCTCCGTTTGATGCGATCCATACCTCGTTAAAAAGATCTATCCGAGGACTACAATTTTTAAGTGAGCAATATCGGTCCATGGGGTCCATTGACCCATGTTGCTCTCGGTTTTCCCCAAAAACGTCGTTTAGGGCCTCAAAACGGCTCCGGAAGTTCAAGACCCAAAAAACAGCTAAAAATAGTAAATTGTGCCGAAACTGAAAAACTGATAGAGACAATGGTGGGGCCCCAAGTGGAATAGGCGGGTGACCACCAATATCCACCTAGATCAACAGACCAGCTCGAGGAGGTCCTAGGAATGAACTTGCTCTGCATCAAGTAATGCTTCTCAGCTTTGCCTGAGCTGCCAGTCTTCCATTTACAGATTCTTGCCCTTGACCTTGGATGTTAGGTATGATGACCTTTTGAGTCAAGGGCTCCATTCAAGATTGCATAGCCAGGCCTACTCAGACCTGGATTTTTCCTAGACAGCATCATAAGGCAGTGCATTGGTCCCGTCACTATAATTGATGATTCAGACGGGGAACCGTCCTTTCTTTCCTGATTCTGCTTCTGCTTCTGCAGTACTTTTTGTGTTTCTATTGACTAGTTAATTAGTAATTTCTCTGCTTTTAGTAGAGTGGTAGTAGGAGTTGCTTTTGCACTCCCACTTTGTATTCAGATTGGCTGTATTTACTTGTGAATACAATTGATCAACTTTCTGGTCACCCATTGGATGTTAAGAAAATTATCTTATTCTATCTTATCTATGTTTTTGCATGATTTTCAGTCAGCAGCATCACATGTATTTGATGAATATATGTTATACAGGAGAGAGGTGGTGTCTGTTCCATTTTAAACTTTGTTTTTTGACAACCTGCTACATTTTGCTCTGGGCATTTACCATCCATAGATGGTTCACAGCATGTCTTGTATGTATTACTACAATATTTCAATTTGAGCAAGTCACTTGACATCTGTTCAAAGCTTCCAGGTCTCAGTTTCTCGTCAAAAAATTGGTTTTTCTATTTCTTGTCAAACTGTATTTAGAAGCATGCATCCTGGGCTACATTCCCAAGTTTTCAAGGTTATGATCCAGCAGGAGCATGTTTTCATTCCAGTTCTTTTATCAGGGATTGGAAAGAGATGGATCAGGGAATAGTGTGTTGAGTATCTCATTACAATAACAGAATTGGATATGTTAGTGAATATGCAGAGAATAAATTAGAAATATGGATAGATTCTATAGGCAAAGCTTTTGTTGCTAGTTGAAGTAAATATTTTGCAGTTGACATTTATGAATTTGTGAGAATCTTATACTTATAGTTCTCCAAGTTTTCAGAGGTTGAAGGGACTGCCAAACTACCCTTTTCTTTGCGTTTAAAAGTTGTTTTCTTATTATTTTAGGATAAATACTATTATTATCTGTGGTTTCCATTCTGATGAGAGTTTTGTCTGCTGTTTGAAATAGATGCCAGTACACTGGGAGCAGGGTCCAAGGTAGTCAACAATTATATGCTTTACCAATTGATATGGTTTTTGTTTATGTTTTTCTCTTCAAAATTTATTTGATCTATGATGCAAAAGAAGCAAATATCTGTCTGTTGTAATGATAAGGATCCTCTGTTGAAAAGATATTTCTTGATTTACTGTCTGCCATTATATCAGGAACTGATCCGTTATAAATTGTGTGTCAATCATACAGTCAAGTGAAACAGAAGCAGCAGATACATCAAAGTGAGTAGTCTTTCCAGGGAAGAAGTGCCATAGCATTGTTCACATTTTATGTAATCGGGTTAAACTTAAGTTCACCTGTAATTATATTGTCCCTTTTCAGGAAAGAATTGTTAAGAGCCATAGATGTGCGGCTCATGGCATTACAACAAGAGTTAAGCATGGCCTTTGCTCGAGCTTCTGCTGCTGGTTTTGCAATAGAACATATGGCGGGTCTTATTGTATTTGCAGATCGCTTTGGAGCAACTCGTTTAAAGTAAGCTTCCCACCTGTGACCTATGGAGAAAAGGAAGAAATCCAGTTCAATAATACTAAGCTATGTTATTTCTACAAATCTATTCATACTAATAGGGATATTTTCTCCACAGAGATGCATGTAGCAAGTTTATGTCCCTGTGTCAAAAACGACAGGATTTGTGCCCATGGAGAGATGATGCAGACACTCGATCTTCAGGATCTGACATGTCCATCGAGAATGGTGCAGATGGAGATTTGGCATTTGACGCTTCATCTGATCCTTTATCCAAGAAAGGTGATAAACCTTCTGGCTATTGGTCTTATGCCCAAGGTGAAGGTAGAGACATGGGGTATGGAAGTCAAACTTCAGCTCCTACTGCAGCACGACCTCAGGAGGGTCTCCAAGGCATTAAAGCATCTCATTCTCGAGCACAATCTATTGATCGTCATGAAAGCATTTCCTCTTCGACTGGTGGGGCTAATGTCATCAACAGCCGGGAAAGCATGTCAAGGACAAAAAATTCCCTTTTTAAAGGTGATAGCATGAACAAATTAGTTACTGAGGTGAGTCCCGAATCTTTAAAGATTGGCTCAGATAACCTCAAACAATCTCAAGATGGCACAAGCAGACTACATTTGGGTTCCCCTGGTAGAACATTCTCGTCTCCATCACAAGGAGTTCAGACAGGGAGAAGTGGATCTGGAATGATTAAAAGTAATAGCCATGTGGATGACCAGTCTCGTAAAGTTAGGCATTTGAATAAGGAAAATAGTGACAGTGACACTGAAAGTAATGGGGGTGACAAACCTGAGCCAGAGCCTGTTAAAAAAGCCCAGCCCTCCAGAAGGCTTAGTGTTCAAGACCGCATCAATCTTTTTGAAAGCAAGCAGAAAGAACAACAACGAGATTCAGGTGATGGCATCAAAAAAGTTGGAAAGGGAGAAAACAAAAAGATATCATCTGAAAGTGGCAATTCCGGTGCCGTAACGGAGAAGGCTGTTCTTAGGAGATGGAGTGGAGCTAGTGACATGAGTGTAGAGCTTCCACCTTCTGGGCAAGCTAAGAATGAAAATAGTAAAGAGGTTACCTCGTCATGTGCCAAGAATAGTTCAGAAGTATATGTTACTGCATCAGAAGACAGTGTGCAGACATCATCCACAGAAAGAGATCAGGGCCAAATTGAGGGATCAACTCCTCAGAGTGAATTCAGACCACTTGCTAACAGCCGAAGCATGGTTGAGGATAGGAGAGATGTGGGCTCACAGTTCTTATCTCCTCCCAAGGTGAGAGGACATCAGCGTGCCTGGAGTACTGCTTCAGATTATTCAGAATCCTTCAGCAACCATCAAATAACCAAACCTGGCAGTAACTTATGCTCCGAGGAACAACTATCCAATATTATTAAGCAATCCGTACCACCTATGCAAATAAAATTGCAGTCATCCATGAACTCATCGCATGATACAGCTGAGAGATTTAGGAGGAATGAATCTTCTAAAACTGCTGGGCAGGTTTTAGATGTGACATATTATTCTTCCAATACAAAACGGACTGGTGCTTCCATCCAGGGACCAGATATAGTTGATGGTTCTGTAGACACTAAACAGACAGGAGGTAGTAGGCAGGGATTGGATGTAGCTGATGGTTATACAAATGGCAGAAGGTTTGGAATTGGTAGGGAATTATCAGATATAGTTACCAGTTCAATGAACATGAAAAGATCTGGAGATGAGGAACTGATGCCTAAAGTCAAGCAGTCCAAGGGAAATCAGGAACTGAATGAGGAGCTTAGGGAGAAAGCCAATCAATTGGAAGCAATTTTTGCTGCTCACAAGCTAAGAAGTCAAGCTGCTATGGGGTCTTCAGATGAAACAGTGATTTCAGGAAAGAAAGAATCCTCCTTAGTTGTCAAATCTGAAGCACAGATTGCTAAAGAGCAAATGTACATGGCACCAAGGGAATTAAAATCTGAAAATACTAATTTTACAAGTGGAGAGCCAGAGAGATTCTTCTCTGTGCCAGTTCAGAATGTTGGGAGAGAATCACTGGGAAGCTCATGGAGCAATGGGGTAGACTTTGATATGCATGCATTGATAAACATGGCTGGGCACAGTCACTTCAACAATTCTGATAAGAAACTGGGGTTAAATGAAGATAGGACTTCAGATGAGGTTAGAGGGAAATTCTATGAAATATATACAGAGAAACGGGACGCAAAGCTTAGGGAGGAATCGATCACCAAAAGAGCTCAGAAGGAGGCCAAATTGAAAGCTATGCAAGAAGCCCTTGAGCGTAGCAAAGCTGAGATGGCTGCCAGGACTGCAAGATCTTTGGAAAAGCAAGATCCCATGGTCCAGGCTCGATTCCGTGCTGAAAAGTTGAGGTCTTTCAATGTGCGATCCACAGAGAATAGACAACAGCAGGTAAGTTTTTCAATTTTGTAGGCATGCCATCAACTTTGTCTGTTTTTAGCAAATGTGCAGTTTTCTGTCTACAGTCTCACTTGGGCACTGGTTATTCCTAATGTTTTTAGTTATATGACCAGTTTGAAGTGGAGCAAAGCGATGATGAGGAGGACACTAATGATGTGCATGAGCAGGCATCATACAGACAGGATAGGATAATGACATATAATAGTCCAAGCCCTGCTGATACACGTTCTCCTTATGCATCAAAAGAGCCACCAAAGCCCAGTTATGGGAAGAAGCTTTCATCGAACAAAAGTATGTCTTCAACAACGCCACGTAATTCAACGCCTTTGACATCTCCCTCACCAAGATATTCCGTTCCTGTTAAAGTTCCAAATATGAGCGGTAGCTCTTCAGGCCGACGCAGGGGTCAGGAAAATCCCTTAGCTCAGTCTGTTCCTAACTTTGCTGATCTGAGGAAAGAGAATACAAAGCCCTATTCTGGCCGAACAGGTTCAAGTTCAAACCTGGAAAAAGTTGGTGGTGCATCTCGTGGACAATCCAAGAGTGGCAATCGCAGTAAAAGTGGTAGTGAAGATTTTTCTCTTGAGGCCAATGGATCTTTATCTGCTGCACGATCAGTGAATAGCAAGGATGAAAACCCACGCCGTAGCCAATCAATGAGGAAAAGTTGTGCAAGTGTGAGTGAGCTGAAGGATATATCTGCTCCAACCTATGATGAAGCAGTTTTGGCTCCTTTGAAAGTTAGTAAAGAAACATCTGAACCATTCTTCTATGGCAAAGGGACAAAGAGAAATGCTGGAGCTTCATCAGAAGCTAAACCTTTTCTCCGAAAAGGCAATGGAATAGGCCCAGGTGCTGGGCCAGGCATTGCCAAAATGAAAGCATCTCTTGTTGCTGAAAGCTTGAAAAATATGGAGGATGAAGATGAAGCTGATGTTCAAAATGGAGAGGAAATTGTAGATGAGTTGGGAAACGTACAATCACGTGACACTATTGGAGGCATTGCAGAAGAAAATGAACTCAATAAGTATAGAGCTAATGTGGTGAAAACTTCAGATGCTCAGAATGATTCAGATACATCTCAGAATGGGGTGGAAGTAAAAGAGGAGTTGAATCAGACAATCGATAAATCAGACGATGGTGTCTCTGATTGTGAGACAATTTCTCGAACTCCATCACTAGTACATGATTCAGGTTTCTCCGCTTTCCAAATGCCTTCTTCATTTAGTACAAGAAATCAAGGGTACAATGGAGAAATGGCTTCAAATTCAGGGAGCAGGACAGGGCATTCGACATCACTCCCACAGAAGCATGTGCAGCCCCCAGCTTTGCACCTATCTTCTGGTTCAACCCACTTCAGTCCTTCCATGACTGCGGGACTAGATTCTCCAGCAGATAGTCCAGCATCATGGAACTCACATTTGCATCATTCTCTTTCTCAGATGTTGGAGGCATCTGATTTTGATGCATCTGCAGACTCTCCTATAGGAAGCCCTGCATCTTGGAATTCTCATTCTATTTCCCAGATGATGGATGCTTCTGATACTGATGCAGTCAAAACACGCAAAAAATGGGGCAGTGCCCAGAAGCCCGTTTTGGCAGTGTCTCAACAAGTCCACAAAGATGCCCCCAAAGGATTCAAGAGGCTTCTGAAATTTGGTAGAAAAACCCGTGGTTCTGAAACTGTTATGACAGATTGTGTTTCCGCATCTGCTACATCTGAAGGGGACGATGACACAGAGGATACAAGGGATCTTGCTGTCAGATCTGCAGATGATCTTATGCGAAAATCAAGGATGGGCTTTGCACCAGTACAACCCTCATATGACAGAAGTTATGATTATGGAAGCTTAAGTGGGCCTGTAGAAAGTGACAGTTTCCATGAAGAGGGCACAAGTATGTATCATGTTCCTAAAGAGTATCCCAAAAAATACATAATGTTGAAATTGCTTGATTAAATACTAACAGACGTTATTGGTACACACACTGAATGGTGGTTTGATGTTATGTTGCAGTTCAATCTCTTCGAAGTTCAATTCCAGCCCCGCCTGCAAATTTCAGGTTAAGAGAAGACCACTTGTCAGGGGGCACCTCCCTTAAAGGTGAATGCCATGAACATTTTCATTATGCTAGTATTGCTTAATTTTTCTGTTTTCAATTTTATCTGTTTGACAACAACTTTGTAACTCTACTGTTTTTGCACAGCGCCTCGCTCTTTCTTCTCACTTTCAACATTCAGAAGCAAAGGAAGTGATTCAAAGACTCGGTGATCACCATGGTTTTTTGGTTAATGAATCTTGCAACGTTTTCAATGCTGAGTCTTTCTCTCTTTACTGTCATCTCTACAATAGAAAGGACTGCGTTCAAGTTGTTAGCATTCAGAAGTGCAGTTCTGTGAAGGAAAATTGTAAGCATGCACAATATCCAGCAGATGAAGGTTTTCTGGTTCATACTATTTTAAAATTACCTTGGACAGGAATTTAGGTCGTTTTGACAGATTTTTGTGTTAGCATGTACACAGGGCTCATTGTTAATCTGTACTTTGTATACTAAGTTATTTTTCTAAAGAGTTGGTATGCCCAAAATAGCAATTATCAAGTATTAGTTATATCTCGAGTTGGTGTGAAAATAATAGGAGATTTCAGGTTTCAGATTAGTGTAAGTTTATGTATTCATCAGTGAGGACAGGTTGCCCTCTAGTTCATATCACAATATTTTATATGTATTCAGAAAGCCAAGCTGCCAATTGGCGGTGGTTTTTCATTGTGATTTGTAATTTTGTATGGCCCTTGGGCCATCTAGAAGATAAATAGGTAACAATGATACTTATCATCAGTTGGGCATCTCATGGTATATTGTTATCCATTTTCAGAAAGTCAAGCTGCTAATTGGCGCTTGTTGATTGTAATTTGTATGGCCTTTGGGTTGTTTGCAGGGGGGGGGGGGAATCTGGTATCTTGCTGCCAGTTTTATTGATTTTGATAGTCAGGTGCAGAAGATATATAGCAGGATAAAACCTGAATATACCTAATTGATCTAGTCAGGGACAAACATTCAATTGAGTTTGCAATGCCTGTGATTTGCGTAATGATTGCCTTGAGAGGAGAGGAAACATTTTAATTATTCCATGTAGGTGGGAGATCCTCAACAGTCTGTATGTAGTTGTGATAAAGCTCAAACAAACAACAAAATGCAGTTGATCTAAAACACAAGCAAACATGACTAAAATATAAAAACAAGTGGATATGAATACAATAAAAATCTAGCATAGCTCCATCATAACCTTAGTTCAATTAAATACACCTCGATGTTTTTGATTGCTCGACCCTCACAGATCTGGGTCTATGCTTACATTATCTACCATGAAGTTATGGAACCGACATGAGCATAAATTGTAATTACAGATTTAAAAAGCAGAAGTCAACTTAATCTATACATTTTCTTGGTAGATAAGTAAAATAAAGTTTGTTCAATAGTTTGAAAAAAAATATGCAAGGCTTTTTCTTGTTATTATGGTCTCAAAAATTACAACCAAGTTAGTCCAAGGTGATGATTTTGCTAAAAAAATCATGCATGGAAACCATAAAGACCAGGAGATGTAGACCCTTTTTTCATCTATCAAGGTTTGGAAACACGAATTCTCTTGCACTGCAAAGATGCGGCTTTTGTCTATGTCAAAGTGCATTATGGGATGGCTTTTGGCAAGCACACAGTCTAAGAGTTTAACCCCCAACTTGCAGCTCAGTTGTTGTCTACCTCCTGTTACAACGCTCTAATTTGGCATCTCTCGAGGCTGGACTTTTATTGATGTTTATCTCAATAGATTAAGAACATGTGTTTCCTCTTGAGATGTCACAGTATTTCTTACCAATTAGTAACTTATTAATATTTTCAGAGCATTAATTATTCTTCAGCAATATTTAAAACAGTAAATAAAAAGTGCACAATGAACATAAGGGTTTTCAGCTCTAGCTGAAAAGAAAGTTACAACTCCCTAGAACTCCAGGAAAAACATTCTTATCCAGCACCCACTGGAAGGACACCCCAATGCCCTAGGTTTTATTAGCAATTGGCTGAATGGATGCACCAACACCCTAGCAAGCACAAACTTTCCCTAGCACTGCCCCACCAACTTGAAGTGTTTTCAAGCACCCACCTGAAGGTGACTTCAACCACCTCCCTAGCACCTTAAAGAGACAAAAAATAGGTACAACAATTGTGGACTCCTGTACCAGGGACAATGGTTCACTTACAATGATTTACAATAATTTTCTTTGACTGACCAACAACTCTAGGACCTAAACCCTTGTCCCAACAAACCTTAAGACCAAAATCCCTTGACCCAACTACAAACAAAACCCTTGTACCAAAACAAAATGACTTGTACAATAGTACATTTCCTTTACAAATTTACAAGACTTGAACAATGTTCAACAACTTTATACAATGACATATAGATCTGCTCTTGTTCTGCACTTTCATCTTGTTCTGTGCTTGAAGACGAAACTGATGTATCTGCTCTTGTTCTGCCCTTTCACGTTGTAACCACTGAGTGCCTTTACAGCCGTAGAGATTGTTCTGTCTTTGATGATGATACTGCTCTGTCTGCTCAATCCTTGATGATAATTTGATGCTTTGAAGAGACCCCAACTGCTTCAAAAATTGTTGTAGCCAGACTGAAGTAAGCCAGACTTTGGAGAAGAACTTCTGTGTCCACTATAGAAGTGCCTATATATGCTGTCTTGGATTGATCATGACGGTCAATTGAAACTTATCTTGTTCTTACTGACGAAAAGTGATGTACTGCACAGTTTCCTTGGCAAGGTTAGCTTTAACACTAGAACAAGTATGCTGACTTTGACAACTCCTTTAGAAATGTAATCTTTTCAACTTCATCTTCGTCACTGTTCAGGAGTATTTGCTTTGAAAAGGCTGAGATGATTGTCACTAATGATTGCCTTTATAGTAGTAGGTGATGTCCCTTTAATTTGGATGTTGAACTTGACGTGCCTTAAAATTGTCTCTATCTTATCTTGCAAAGAGCTGCAAAAGCTTCAACAAATCGAATACTCTTTTGCTTGATTTATTTCACAAACAAGTGCCTTAAAATTGCCTCAGGTCCGCATAATGCAGAGGTTCCAACAATCCTTGAATGTGCTTATTAATTCTTCACTACTTCAGTGATTGGAGACTGATTTAGGCTTATTTTGATGCTTCAATTGATGCAACAGGCTTGGCCTTGAAGAACCAATTCGTCCAATATAGGAATTTGCCAAGAGATGCTTCCACATTCAAACTTTCTTCAATGTGATTTGCCAACAAATGCCTTAACTGCAGGGTTTTAGAGCTTCGGATCCTTCAACAGTGTTAGGCCGCAAGAGATTATCTTTTATTTGAACCTACAAAAATTACCCCAGCGAATCCTAATGACCCAAAACAAAAATGCAGTAAACCCTTATTCTGTAGCAATTTCACAAGGCTGACAAATTTGTTTAATAATCATAGGACGAAAATTGTTATGATGCTTTCGGAACAGGACTTTAGACCTTCAGTCTTCCTCCCATAAGTCAAACAAACCTCCAAGATAGCTACGTTGTCTATCAAGGCTGAGATTCTGCAATTGAGCCCTAATGAGAGCTTTATTATGAAATGATACCTTCAACGAGTTCTTTCCTTGTAGATGCAATAAGGCCCTTCTCAATTGAATCCCTTAAGAACGAAAACAAACCAAATTCTTGTTCCAAAATAAAAGAAAATACAACTAAGGAACCCTAACCCACTGAAGCTATTTCGTTGTCTCCTAAGGGGGCCAAAATTTTAGAGCTATTTCGTTGTCTCTTGGTGCTATTTGGGTTGACATCAATGACAACCACCTATCTATAATCTCCCCTCTTGTCATTGATGGCAACACATGTACTCCCCCTATGATCACGAGTCCCCCTGATATCATGGTTCTTCTAACCTTCGTAATCCTTTCTCTCCCATTTTGACATCAATGGCAAAGAGTGACTCCCCTTGTAATATCCCAAAATAGGAAAATTCTACAACAATGAGAATATCTTAAGATATTCTAAAGTTGGAGATCAGCAATACTTGGACACAATAATGCAAGTTGTGTCAATTTACTTATTAGATCAGATTAGGAGCATATCAACAAAACTGTGTCTTCATATGTTATCTCCAAGTGGGGAAAGCAGTGATCTGGACCATAAAAACGCCATTTCAGAAAATAGATCATGCAATATACATCTCACATATAGAATGGGAGCTGAAACAAATCAGTCTAGCTAAGTTAGACAGATCTCTCGGTTCTTATATGGTTTAAAAACACTGAAAACCCATAGCTTAACCCATACAGAAAATTCTAAAGCAAGAACAACGTAATTACAAGAGGGTTTCTGTAGCAATATGTTGTAGATAACAGATCTGGAGTTTATTTAGCCAAAGCACAGAGAAAAACAGAGATCTAGCCTCTTTTATACAATGTAAAGATAACCCGGCGAGGGTTTCTTGGAAGCTCAAGTACAAAAGGAATAGATCTGAATATTCAGCTGCAAAATAACGTAGTCCCCTGCAACATTACATGAACATAGCTGAATAAAGTACAATAGGGATGGCAATCCCTTTTTCTAGCTTTCCGGGGGAAGGGTTGGCCCTTGCCCTAGGAAACTAGCCCAAAATCAAGGTATTAAACCTTGCTGTAGCTGCTCTTTGGAAAATGACGCAGTTCCTGCAAGGGATTGCGCTATAGAAGTGCAGAGAAGCTTTGGCCAAGTGCCAAGATGTGAAATTATGCCCGGGAGCCTTTCTTGCTGATTCTCCAATGGATAGACAAATTCTCCACTAAAAACAAGCCCGGAAACGACTCAAAGAGATCCTCCTTTGTTGCACCCTGCAACACAACCCAGCTCTAAACAGAAACTGCACTGTAGCTAAAGGAGGTAGCTTGGCCAAAATGCCGGAATGAGGAAATGTAGTCCAAAGAACCTTTCTTCCCTGAGGATGAGGTAGGGATTCCCGACCAGGAGCACCCTTGTGCTAAACAACACTGAAACCCTGCTAAACAACAAGAGGAAGCAAAGTCTAAACAGACCAAAGCAAATAATAATCCAAGCATGAATACAATGGCTGTCCTCCTCTCTATATATAGCAAGTGCTCCTCTCCACAATGGGTCCCATCCATATGTGCCACTTAGTCCATGCAAGTTGCCCTCCATTAAGACTGCGCAGTCCATCATGGAGATACAATGTATCTAGATAGTGCATGTGGACTTGGTCAAATATGACTGAATCAACATGATCCAATCTTGTTCACACCTATAGGAGCTCAATCCAGCTGCTTATTCTTCCCCTTTTCACATGAGGAATGTTATTTTCTTTTCTAAAGAGGTTAATGGGCTTCCCTACCCATTTTATTCATTTAATGCCAACTATAATGTTCCTTTTAGCTTCAGGCTAAAATTTGGGAACATTATAGTCCTCCCCTCCAAAATGTTGCTTGTCCTCAAGCAACTGCATAGAGAGAGCAAAATTCCTCCCCTTCTCCTCTTGTGGCCTCCTCATCAATAGTCCCCACCATTGCTCAAGATAATCTGCAACAAATCTGCCCTCCAATGTCTCCTCCCAAAGATGCATGACCAAATGGCTCACATCATGAAAAGGTGGAAGGTGTAAGTGGAAACCTTCTTGTTGTCTCATGGCCTCCTCAAGGTAGGAGTGATGATACACATGGGAAATCTCATTCCATGCTATCATCCAAATGAAATGAGCCATTCTAAGTAGCTCATCAAAGAAATCTGCAACCCCGGTTTTATGCAATGTGTTGGGGATGAATGGAGAGTTTATATTTTCCCATCCAAGTAGTTTCTCTCTCCATTTATGATAAGTACGGGGGGGTTGCTGATATTGGGCTGCAATGTCATGGCCTTCAAAAATGGCCCAAGCTACCCCACAAGATAAGTCAACCATGAAGTGCCTCCTCCAAGAACGCAAGTTCTCCCAATGGGTCCTCCTACATGAAGGAAAGAGGTGTGTTGTGGCAATCATGGTGTGCCCATTGTTTCTCCTGAAACATACAACATGTAGAATAGGGAGAATCATACTCCCAATGGGCATCTCGATCGCAAAGCCCACTCTCCAAACAAAGCTTTCCATGAGTATATGTATATCAACAATGTATGGAAGCAAAATACTATGAAAACAAGCTGCCAAATGACAATTGGAGAGTGAATCATAGTTCCACACAAGGAACCAACACAGTGCATTCCATGGCTGCCTCAAAATAAAAAATAACAAGTGCTTTACCAGCCACTTGTTTGCTGCCACAATCATCTCATAAGATGGAAACATGAAGATAGAATGTGGTGTCAATGGTGCACACCAAGAATCATGTGGCTTCCCCCACAAACCACCCATAAGGTAGCCAAAATCAATGCTACAAGTAGCTACAAGTACATCATCATACAATAAGCAAGAAGGGATAATTCTTCTTGATACATCATGCTGCTCAAACAAGGAAAATAAGTACAATACAAAATGTGAAATTATACCTCCTCTATCATGTACTTGAGGTCTTGAGCTGAAATGGCTCAACTGGAATCTTTCCCTCACCTCCAAGGAGTAAGGAAGTGGCTGTGATCTCCTCTCTATCACCATCCGGGCTATGCATCTCTCCATATGCTGTAATATGTCATGCTGGATGCCCTCCCAAGTGAACTCCTCTGTCAAAGAAAGATATGCATCATAATGCATAGAAAGGAAGTCCTCATGTGCTGCATGTAACAACTTCTCCTTGAGGCTAGAAGCTCTAGTCAAGAAGACTCTGCCATAAGAATAGATGACCATGTCATTCACCATATATCTGTCATCTCCATTCGGGTCATCAAGAATCATGTAAGCACTAAGATCTTTGGAGTACTCTACTAAGAGTTGAGACCTCCAATAGGGATCAATCCTCCCAAGAGACAACACTGGTGATCTGGCATGTGAAGCTCTTCTCATGCTGCTGCCTGCTACCTTGACATCCCCATGCCAAAGTCTTCTTCCAAACTCATCACCTCTCCAAAATCCAAGAGTGGTGAACCCAAAGACAAGATGTCCCTCGTCAACTCTAGATCTGGTGGCCTCCCAGGTGGAATGCCTCCATGGAGTGAGACATCAAAATTTGAAGTGGACTGTATATATGAGTGGACTGAGTTGTCCTTCTCTTCATTGCACAGTGCAGTCCCCTCCTTATGTGCAGAAACCTCTCGAAATAGATAAGGGTGAATGCTCATCATCCCTTGATGCTGATCCTTCTCCTCTTCTTCCATGTGTGAGAATGCCTCATCCTCAATGAGAGACCCTTGATCTCGGTCATCCCTTGAAGGAGAAGATTCCATGTCTTCACAAATAGAAGAGGGCTCTTCAAGAAATGGGGATCTTGCCCTTGGCAAACTATCATGCATGTTTTTATCCTCTTTAAAAATATGGAGTGGAGTTGGTTCAATAGGTCTCTCCAACTCATGCAAAGTGTTTGAGTTTTTGTTTTTAACAAATGATGGTTCACAATGTTCTTTATCAAATCTCCTCACCAATTCTTTAGTGAACTCAACATAAGTTTTTACATTTGCATGACAAAATGAAGTAGAATCATTAAACCACCAATCATGGGCCATATCTTTGAGGTGCAGCGCTGCTACTCTGATGGCCTCCTTCTTTGAAACTTGGTGTAGCTGAAAATATGAATCTAGCTCTTCTACCCAAGCTTTCACTGTGCACTCTGCTGATCCATCAAAGTGAGATAGGAAGATCCTACCTCTCTTGCTTCTTTTGTGGTCGTTGGATCTTGCCTGCTTGAGTTTGCAAAACCCTTGGAAGTCTAAGTGCTCTTCTTCCTCCATCTTTTTTGCATTCAATGTGGGCAATAGATTGCACTGTGGATCTGCATGTGTGGCTGAATGCTCACACCCATCATGTGAATAGCTAGGGCTTGCTTCAAACCCTTTCAGAAATCTTCTACACTCCTCCCCTTTCATCTCCTTGAGATCTTCTTTGATATTCTTCATAGCTTGGAAAAGAGGCAGGGAGATCCTCTCTTCCTTCATTCTTCCAAATAATGGAGTCATGCTTGTGTTCCTTTTGCAGAACTTCTCTTTATGAGAAGCTTCTCCTCCTAATGGCATAATGTCTTGGATGCACATGTTGAGTCAAGATTGATGCTCTGATACCACTGTAATATCCCAAAATAGGGAAATTCTACAACAATGAGAATATCTTAAGATATTCTAAAGTTGGAGATTAGCGATACTTGAATGCAATAATGCAAGCTGTGTGAATTTACTTATTAGATTAGATTAGGAGCATATCAACAAAACTATGTCTTCATATGTTATCTCCAAGTGGGGAAAAGCAGTGATCTGGGCCATAAAAACGCTATTTCCAAAAAATAACGCTGTAATTGTGAGAAATGGGACTTGGATCCCTTAGATCATGCAATATACATGTCACATATAGAATGGGAGTTGAAACAAATCATTCTAGCTAAGTTAGACAGATCTCTCGGTTCTTATATGGCTTAAAAACACTGAAAACCCATAGCTTAACCCATACAGAAAACTCTGAAGCAAGAACAACGTAATTACAAGAGGGTTTCTGTAGCAATATGTTGTAGACAACAGATCTGGAGTTTATTTAGCTAAAGCACAGAGAAAAACAAAGATCTAGCCTCTTTTATACAATGTAAAGATAACCCAGCAAGGGTTTCTTGGAAGCTCAAGTACAAAAGGAATAGATCTGAATATTCAGTTGCAAAATAACGCAGTCCCCTGCAACATTACATGAACATAGCTGAATAAAGTACAATAGGGATGAGAATCTCTTTTTCTAGCTTTCCGGGGGAAGGGTTGGCCCTTGCCCTAGGAAACTAGCCCAAAATCAAGGTATTAAACCTTGCTGCAGCTGCTCTCTGGAAAATGATGCAGTTCCTGCGAGGGACTGCACTATAGAAGCGGAGAGAAGCTTTGGACAAGTGCCAAGTTGTGAAACTATGCCCGGGAGCCTTTCTCGCCGATCCTCCAATGGATAGACAAGCTCTCCATTGAAAAACAAGCCCGGAAATGACTCAAAGAGATCCTCCTTTGTTGCACCTTGCAACACAACTCAGCTCTAAACAAAAACCGCGCTGTAGTTAAAGGAGGTAGCTTGGCCAAAATTCCGGAATGAGGAAATGTAGCCCAAAGAACCTCTCATTCCTTGAGGACGAGGTACGGATTCCCGACCAGGAACACCCTTGTGCTAAACAACACTGCAACCCTGCTAAACAGCAAGAGGAAGCAAAGTCTAAACAGACCAAAGCAAATAATAATCCAAGCATGAATACAATCGTTGTCCTCCTCTCCATATATAGCAAGTGCTCCTCTCCACAATGGGTCCCATCCATATGTGCCACCTAGCCCATGCAAGTTGTCCTCCATTAAGACTGCGCAGTCCATCATGGAGATACAATGTATCTAGATAGTGCATGTGGACTTGGTCAAATATGACTAAATCAACATGATCCAATCCTGTTCACACCTATAGGAGCTCAATCCAGCTGCTTATTCTTCCCCTTTTCACATGAGGAATGTTATTTTCTCTTCTAAAGAGGTTAATGGGCCTCCCTACCCATTTTATTCATCTAATGCCAACTATAATGTTCCTTTTAGCATGAGGCTAAAATTTGGGAACATTACACCCCCTGACACCCTGCTTTCTTCCTGTGGATCTATAACCTGCCTCGACTCCCCTTGTCTACTTGATGAGATAAAAGAACAGTCTAATGGAAACTTGGGAGAATCCCAAGTTTTTGGCGAAGATATTCAAATGTCTCACATGGTAAAGGTTTGGTAAAGATATCAATAATTTGTTCTTTTGTCCCTTTATATTCAACTTTGATGTTCTTCTCAGCGACTTGCTCTCTAACAAAATGGTACTTGATCATAATATGTTTCATTTTTGAATGCATCACATGATTCTTGCAGATACATATGGCATTGGTGTTATCGTAGAATATTGGAATGGGCTCGTCAAACTTCACTTGAAGATCCTGCAAGGTTTGTTTCATCCAAAGGACCTACGTACAAGAAGCTGTTTTTTCTATATATTCTGCTACCACTATGGATAAGGAGATTGAAGATTACTTCCCGCTTAACTGCGAAACAAAACAACCACCTAGATAAAAAGTTGCTCCACTTGTGCTTTTACGATCATCAACACTTCCTGCCCAATCTGCATATGTATACATTGCAATGGTTAACTCATTTCCTTTAGGATACCATAATCCATATTCCACTATTCCCTTGAGATATCGAAAGATCCTTTTCACTGCGACACATGGGATTCTTTTGGTGTTGCTTGGAATCAAGATACCTGTCCAACTGTCTGCATCACATATGGCTTGAAAGCTATTACATACAAGAGACTACTAATCATAGATCTATACATCCCTTGATCCACATCCTTGGATGAGTCATTTATGCTCAACTTGCAACCTGTCACCATCGGGGCTTCTCACTGGCTTGCAATCTTCCATCTAAAACTTTTTCAACATTTCATTGATATTGGCTTTACAAATGTATATTTCCTTGTCTTCCTGAGATATTTGAAGTCCCAAGAAAAATGTCAACTCACCAAGTAACAATATCTCGAACTCACTCAACATATATGTTGCAGACTTGTTGCTTAACCTATCATCATCGCTTCCAAAGTTTATATCATCCACAAATACTTTAATAATAGTCAAGCGATCATGTTTAACTCTTACATAAAGGTTGCTATCGACACTTCCTCTTTTGAATCCTTGTTTTTGCAAGTACTTATCAAGACAAACATACCAAGCCCTATGAGCCTGTTTGAGACCATACAATGCCTTCTTTAACTTGCAAACATAATCTTTCTTGTCAGTGAGCAAAAATTCTTCATGTTGTTCTATATATACCTCTTCTTCTAACTTTCCATTTAGAAAGATTGATTTTACGTCCATCTTGTTCTTCCTCGAACATGCATAAGCCAAGAACATCTTGATGGCTTCCATTCTGGCAACGGGAGAAAATGTCTCTTTGAAATCGATTCCTTCAACCTGTGCATATCCGTTGCAGACCAACCTTTCTTTGTTCTTGGCAACTTGTCCATCCTCATTCAACTTATTCTTGAAAACCCATTTCTTTCCAATGACATTTTTGTCCTTAGGTCACGGAATCAATTCCCAAGTGTCATTCTTTTCAATTTGATCCAACTCTTCGTTCATAGTAGCTACCCAATGTTCATCATGACTGGATTCTTCAAAGTTGTTCGACTCAAATGTGGCCAAGAGAGAAAGATGGGCGTGTCGTGGTGCACAGAGGAGTTGGTTTCTTCTGGTTCCTATGCCTTCATTGAGATCCCCAATGATTTGATTTGAAGGATGATTCTTTTGATACCATTCTTTAGGAGTCTTCGAGGGTGCTTGTTGTTCATCTCTTGTCGCTTCTTGGCTGGTAGTTGTTTCTTCATTCGATTGTGCTTGCTCTAGGGCTTCCTCTTTGAATTTTTCGAGTTCTGTCTCTTGTGTCTTTGGTTTTCTTGAAGAGCAGCTTCCTTCTTCAATCTCTGGGCCATGATCTTCATCAAATGTTGCATTGACGCTTTCAAATATTTGGTGGAGCCTTGATTGTAACATTTATAAGCTTTTCTTTTGTGTGAATAACCAACAAAGATGCCTTCTTCTACTTGAGAATCAAACTTTCCTGTTTTATTATCTTCCCTTTTGATGTAGCATTCGCTTCCAAATACACTGAAATGGTTGACATTTGTTGGTCTTCCTATCCATAGTTCATATGGAGTCATATCCTACTTCTAAGCAAACCTTTGTTCAAAATATCCACTGTCGTATCAACAACTTGAACCCAAAAGTTTGTTATCCAATTTTGACTCATTCATCATTGTTTTGACCATTTCTTCTATAGTTCTATTCTTTCTTTCGACAACTCCATTTTCTTGTGGTGTCCTAGTTGTTGAGAACTACCTCTTTATTCCATGTTCCTCACAATAACGTGGAAATGCTTTATATGCAAATTCTCCATTGTTGTTCGATCTTAAACATTTAACCTTCAAATCAGTTTTATTCTCAACCATTTCCTTGTTGATCTTGAAACATTGGAATGCTTTAAAAATTTTCTTCAAAAAGTTAACTGTCGTCATCCTGGTATAATTGTCAATCATTAGCATGAAGTAATGCTGATCATCCAGTCCTTTTTTCTGGATTGGTCCACATAGATCATTATGTATCAATTCCAATGGTTTTGATGTGGAATGTTCTTTCATCTTGAATTCAACTCTTGTTTGTTTTCCATGCTTGCAATGTTTACATATGGAGTTGGTTGGTTTTGAAATTAGCGACATCTTTCTCACAATTTCCTTTTCGCTGATTTTGACAAGGTTGCCAAAGTTTATGTGGCCCATCCATCTATGCCAGAGCCAAATTTTATCTTCTTTTGCGCGAAAACACCCTATAACATTCTCACCCAAAGTTTATATGTCGTTTGGAATCTTAGTTGCAGTAACCACTAGTTGCCCAAATTTCTCTCTTATTTCACATTTCTTTGAGTCAAAGAGCATCATTGTCCTTGATCACACATTTGACTTACGCTCAATAGACTGTGATTCATATTTTTAATAAGAAGCACACCTTGAGTTGTATCATCCTTGCTTCCAAGCTTGACTGTATCTGTTCCTATAACATTTGCAGATCCGTCATTTCCAAACGACATTGTTCCATCTTTTCTTGCTTTCAAAGATATAAATTTGTTCCCGTCTCAAGTCATGTGTTGAACAACCACTATCGACGTGCCATACATTCTCTTTGCTTTGAGCCTTTAGAGAAAGAATGCATATTTCAATTTTCCTCTTCCAATATATATATATAACATTCTATTTCATTTCTTAAGTAATCAAACCTGTTGTAATTTTGCCTATAATTTTCCTACAAACTTCTAAGATAACCATTCCTAAAGGGCCATCCAAAGTTGCTTCTATTCCAACCATAAACTTGACAATTTACAACTTTATGTCCAAACTTCCACATAAATAACAAAAACCATAAAAGATGGGTTAATACCTGAGAGGAGGAAACCTCCTTCATGGAACCGTTCTCCAAGAGCCATCTTGCTGATTTTGTATATCTCGAACTTTTGGTTATGCTGGGAAACTTTCTTCTTTGATAGATCTTGTAGTAGTTTTCGCATACATTTTCTGTCCATTTACTGTTCTTGTCATAGAGGAGCTTGCACTGTTGAGGAGCTCATCTAATTCTCTGGCGCTGTTTGTTAAGTTTTTCTGAACATTTCCTCTTTTCTATGTTTCCTTCTGTAGCCGGACTATCCTTGCTTCTAATTCCTCCCTAGCCTTGTTGCTTTCTTTAAGTTATTTTCTAAGAGAATCTTTAATTTTTTCCAGCCTCTTCCAATTGCGCCTCAAGGTTGATAATGACTTCCTTCGATTCCTCATTCTTCTCATATAGGCTCTTGGCATGATTTTTTGCTATCTTTAATTCATCTTTAAGATTTTTGAGATTTCCCTATTCAACCTTGAGTTCCTTTACAATTCTAATCATCTCATTTTGAAATTCGATTTCAGCCATCTTCTTCTTCTTTAGAAGATTTTTCCTATTGAGCATAGTTACCAATCAAATGAGAACTTTATTGATTACCCATTTTTTTGAGGTAGTAAAAAAATCACCTGATTTTGTAAAGTGCCGATCCATAATACACATTTTCTTAGCATATTTTTGACACTTAAAATTTTCTCATGTATCAAGTATGAAGATTTTTTTTACACTTAAAATATTCTTACGTCTTAAGTATGCACATTTTTTATTTTAAATGCTGATTAGTTTTTCGTCCAAGATGTTTTTTTTAAGGGTCTTCCAAACATGTGTTTTTTGTTTTTCTTTGCAATATTTTATTATTATGAATTTTTTTTTTTTTTTGCAAAGTTAAAAAAAAATAATAACATTAATATTTTGAGGTTAGGATATATATGTCGTTAATGAATACTTTAATACACAAAATAATTGTCATTAAAAATTAATATTTCTAAATACTCGACAAAAAATACACATTTTGCATATATATATTATTAAAAAAATATGTATTTCAGGGCATTTTCATTAAAAATGACATGTTAAATATAAGTTTTTTATGAAAAAGTTGAATAAAAAAAGTTGAAAAAATAACAAATTTTATGAAATTTTTATGAATTTTATATTCAAAGATGACGAGTTTTAAGATTTTTTTATTAAATGATTCAAATAAGATTTTAAGTAAAAATAACAAAAAAATGTAAAATAAAAAATAAAACATACAATTTAAAAAAATAAAAATAATATCCTTAAAAATAAACTTTAGAAGTCCATGGGGTCTTAGATAGATGGTGATCAAGTGCTCTGTTAAGACATTCCTTGATGTGAAGTCACTGGTTCAATTCCCTGTCCCACTCAAGGTGATATATTGGACATGATGAAGATGTAGTTCTGACAAGCTAACAAATTTTTTTGTCCACGAGATCTTGGATAGACGGTGATTGAGGGCTCTGTTAAGACACTCCTTGATGTGAAGTCATCGGTTCAATTCCACGACCCGATCAAGGTGATATATTGGACATGATGAAGATGTAGTCGTGCCAAACTTACAAAAATAAAAAATAAAAATTAGAAACATACAAAATTTAAAAATAAAAATAAAAATGAATATAATTTTTTTTTTGAAAAAAAAACATTAAAAAAGTAAAAATTAAAAGAAAAATAAAACATTTAAAAATAAAATAAAAAAATCAACGCCCCTGAGGCCCTCGGTAAGCGGGGAGCTGCACGCATATCCTCGTCTGCTCAGGCCTGAGGCCCCGTGGGCCTTGGCTGGGTGAGGCCGATTTCAGGAATCAACCTGGGTAGGTCATGAGCTGCACACAACTACCTGCTTGCGTAGGCTCGAGGCGCCGTGGGCCTTGGGTAGATGTGGCCGTTTCTGGTAATCGACCTTGCCCACCTAGGTCTAGAGGGGCCTCGAGCTTGAGCGGGCAGAGCGTTGCACGAATCAACCTGGCCTGCCTAGGGCCCTCGGGCTTTGTTTTATTTTATTTTTTATTATTTATTTTTAAATGCTTTTTTTCTTTTTTTTTTCTTAAATTATATTTTTTAAATGTTTTTTTTTAATTGCTTTAATTATATTTTTTTAATGTTTTTATTTTTATTTTTTATTTTGTTTGTTTGTTTTTTTTTTTTTTTTTAAATTATTCAATCAATATTATTTATATATATATATATTTTTTTGGTTTTGTTTTTAATTTTTTAAATTTTATTATAAGTTAATTTTGTTTTTTTTACAATTTTTTGACTATTTTTTTCAGTGTTATAATTTTTGTTTCCTTTTGTATTTTTCATATTTATTTGTTATTTTGTTAATTTTTTTTTTGTTTTTTTTTGCGGGGTTTGTGTCGATCATCGACTAGCAATCCAAACCAATTATGTGTTAATTTGATACTTAATTTTAAAGTTTTTGTTACAATGGATTCAATCCGCCCCTACAATGTGTCAATTTTATGGTTGGTTTTTAAGTTTTCATTACAATGAGTAGAGTTCGCCTACACTATGTGTCAATTCAATGGTTGTTTTTTAAAATTTTATTGCAATGTGTCAAGTTGTCTTAGGCTAAGATATTAAAATCGATATACTTTTAGCATTTAAAAAAAAATTACTCTTGCTATACTGACTCTTTCATTTAGGAGTTCATTTTTAAAGTTATTCAATCATAAGTCTTTTCCATGATGCCATGGTTGAAATATGTTGAAAACTTAAGGTTTTTTGTAGTCATGATCTTTGGGTTTAATCCCATGGTTGAAAATTTGTCAAAATTTAAAGGTGTTTTTGTCATGATATTTTATCTTTAATGCTATGGTTGGAAACAATTATAAGTATTTTTTATTTAATCTTATGACTGAAATTGTTGGAATTTTAAGACTTTTCATAGACGTGATATTTTATCTTTAATGCTATGCCTAAAAAATTGTTGGAATTTTTAGGCTTTTTAGAGACATGATATTTTATCTTTAATGCCATCCCTGAAAATCGTTGAAATTTTAAGACATTTTAGAGACGTGATATTTTATCTTTAATGCCATGTCTAAAAATCGTTGGAATTTTAAGGTTTTTCGAGTCATGATATTTTAGCTTTAACATCATTATTTAAAAATGTTGAAAATTCACTCCAAATAAAAAAGACGTACCAACATCAACACTTTTCGTTTCCACGGTGTTTATTTGCACAAAAAAATTGGCTTTTATTGGCTTTTACCTCGAACACGAAGAAAAGAAGAAAAAAGAAAAAAAGAAAAAAAGATTGTTTCAACATCAACTCTTTTCATTTTCAAGCTATTTTCCATGTTTTTTTGGGGTTTTTTGGCTAGAGTTCTCATTTGATCGATAAATTTGTTATTGTCCTTAACCATGAATAACACTCTTCCTGTGTTATTTTCTTCGTCACTGTCACTTCCATCTTCAGATGAGGAGACGTCTTTTTTAAAGAAAAATATTTTCTTATAGCTTTTATTCTTATCTTTGTTGACCCTTCTTTCCTTTATGAGGACATTTAGCTGCAAAATGATCAATCTCACCACAATTGAAACACATAAATGAATGCTTATCTTTGAACTTACATGTTCCTCATTTTAGTTTTCTCAAAAAGTCACCTATTTCTTCATCTGAGTATTCTTCTTCTTCACAGCAATTGGAGCTTGGTCTTGATTCCTGTTTGTTTTTATAGACCTTCTAGGATGTTGTTAGTTCTTTCCTCATTTCATATGTTGTCAGTATTCCATGCAACTAATCCATGGTGAGTTTTTCCAAATAATATTTTTCCTCTATTACAAAGACTTTTAACATCGAACCTTTCTGGAAGAGATCTTAGAAATTTTTGAACAACTACCTTGTTATCCACATGTTCTCCCAATGCTTCTAAAATATTCACTATTTCATCAACACAAAGGAAAAATGTTGAAATGATTTCCTCTTCATTCATTCTCAATTGCTCAAATTGTCCTCGGTGGGTTTGGAGCTTGGCCACCTTTACCTTCTTGTCTCCTTCATATGTATTTTGAAGCTTGTCCCAAATTTATTTTGTTCATTTGCAGTGCATTATTTGTACATCTGTCACACCAGTCTAGAGAGCATTTTTAGCTTTAGCCTGACTTTCATAAAGCTTTTTTTCCATTATTGTCTAATGGACTAGTTGACGACTCCTTGTATGTTGGTAAGTTTCGAGCTTGGCCTCCTTTACCTTCTTGTCTCCTTCATATGTATTTTGAAGCTTGTCCCAAATTTCTTTTGTTGACTTGCATTGCATTATTTTTAGATATATATATAATCTATCACACCAGTCTAGAGAGAATTTTTAGCTTTAGCTTGGCTTTCGTAAATATTTTTTTTCATTATTTTCTAATGGACTAGTTGACGACTCCTTGTATTCGGTAAACATAACATTCCAAACATCAAATCCTTGTGCTTGAAGATACAACTTCATCTTTCCAACCCAAAATGTATAATTGTATCCATTAAGTACACTAATTCTTGGCTTATTCCACTCCATGATCTCCTTCCAGTTGTTTAATTGATATTGAAAGAACTTGGCTCTAATACCAATTGTTGGAAATTGGCTCTAATACCAATTGTTGGAAATACCGAGAGGGGGGTAAATCAATACTTCTTACCAATTAGTAACTTGTTAATATTTTTAGAGCATTAATTATTATTCAGTAGTATTTAAAACAATAAATAAACAATACCTAATGAACACAAGGAATTTTAGGTGGAAAACCCCCTTTGGTCAAATACCATTGAATGTTTTTCTAATAAGTTCTTTAAATCTTCAAATCCAACTGAAAATAAAGCTACAACTCCTTAAAACTATAGAAAAACATTCTTCTCCATCACCCATTTGAAGGACACCCCAATGCCCTAGGGTTTATCAACAATTAGCTAAATGGATTCACTAACATCTTAGCAAGCACATACTTGCCCTAGCACTACCCTACAAACCTGAAGTGTTTTTAGACACCCACTTGAAGGTGACTTCAACCACCTCCCTAGCACCACCCTACCACCCTAAAGAGACAAAAAATAATTACAATAATTGTGGAATCCCGTACCAAGGACAACTATCCACTTATAATGATATAATTTACTTTTCTTTGTCTGACCAACAACTTTAGGACCTAAACCCTTGTCCCAACAAAACTTAAGACCAAAAACCCTCGACCCAACTAGAAACCAAACCCTTGTACCAAAAAAAATGACTTATACAATAGTACGATTCCTTTACAAGTTTACAAGACTTGAAAAATATTCAACAACTTTATAGAATGACCTGTGCTTGAAGATGGAACTGCTGTATTTTCTCTTGTTCTGCCCTTTCATGTTGTAACCACTGAGTGCCTTAAACAATTGTTGATATTGTTCTATCTTTGATGATGATATTGCTCTGTATGCTCAGCCCTTGATGATAATTTGATGCTTTGAAGATACCCTAATTGCTTCAAAAATTGTCGTAGCCAAAATGAAGTAAGCCAGACTATGGAGAAGAACTTCTCTGTCCACTATAGAATTGCCTATATCTGATTTCTTGGAGTGATCGTGATGGTCAAATAAAACTTATCTTCTTCTTACTAATGAAAATGGATGTATTACACAGTTTCCTTGGCAAGGTCAACCTTAACACTAGAACACGTATGCATACATATATATCTATCTTACTTAATTGCAGACTTTGATAGCTCATTCAAAAATATAATCTTTGCAACTCCATATTTGTCATTGTTCAAGAGTATTTGCTTTGAGAAGGGTGAGATTATTGTCACTAATGATTCCCTTTATAGTAGTAGGTGATCTCCCTTTTATTTGGATGTTGTGTTAGGGTCCTATATTTTATAGGATCTCAAGGTGATTGAGTATTTTATATTTGTAATTTTTACATTGTAAATATTTTCAATATGCAAATGATTTCCAAAAAAAAGTATACATAAAAGAAAATCAAAAGAGGGTATGTCAAAAAAATGAATATGAAGAAAAAGACAAAAAGAAAGAAAGTTGAAAAAAGAATAAAAAGAAAATAAGAACCCCACAAAAGAAAAATAGAAATAATATTGAAAGTGTTGCAAATTTAAATGCCACTACTGTTAAATTAGTTTTCTTTATGTCAAAATCCAATAAGATTGTGTGCAACTTGTCTTAAAATGCCACAATAACTATTTTTTGTTCAAATCATACAACTTAATCATGATTGAACAATTATGAATTTCATGTTAATTAAGTTAGTGAATAAAGAATTGCCAAACAGTGTAATCTTGGAAAATTAGTAGTTAGGTAGAAAATGAAATTGATTCAACTGTTTAATCTAAATCAATGGGAGAAATAAGTGATAGAGCATGTTATATTTTTATAAAAAATAAGGCTATGTGGGTTTGCTAACTTAAATGCACCCTATGAAAAGATGAAAAAATGTTAGCGTAGAAAAAGAAATGGAATGGAAAGGGTAGGTAGAGGTTGTATTGGAACTTTGAAAGCATTAAAATGCTTATTCTGAGTTAAGTTTTCAAAGTTATTTTATGCATATAAAGGAAAAAGGGTAAAAATATTTTATCCGAAGTCTAAATGGTCGGGCACATGAATAAAAAAAGTTTGGAATATCATCACTTATCCAAAGTTTCATTTATTTATTTCCCCCCACTACCCGACAAAATATCTCATCTAATCTCTTTAACGTGCATCCATCTGTCCACCCATCAGATCCTTTCACCTCGATCCAATGGCTCTCATCCCTTTTCGGTCCCCCCTCTCCATCTGATATTTATCGATGGAGGGGCGGGGGGGAGGTGGCGGGGGTTTCTGAAAAGAGCTGTTTTGATTTTTGGGCCCACACTAACTTGGCGCCTCCTCATCATTTCACACCCCCCTCCACTTAAACAACTTACCGTTTCATACCCCCCCCGAAAAGTTGTTTCTCTGCCGATATTAAAGCCACCATTCTACTCGTTGAAGCGCCTATCATATCATTCCAACTCGATCATTACTGTTTCCAATTAACTCCCTTCCCATGGAAAACACCCGTTGATACATTGAATTCATAATGACCATTAATCCAACGGATCCGTGCCACAATCAACGAAAAACTGATCAATTTGTGTATAAAACCATGCATAATCAACTTATAGACCTTTACCTTGCCTTTTTCTCTGCTTTGTGTATACTTATTGGATGTTTACAGAACACCAGAGCATTTCATCTGATTATTACCAAAGCTAGCTTTGCAACAACTGCACCTTCTTCCCCAGTCCCAGAGTTTTACACAGTTTTGGTGAACCAATCCCTTCTTAAACCCCCTTTTTCTCTGAAAAATATTCAACCATGATTCCTAAGAAGAAAGGCCAGGAAGAGCCTGTAAATCCATTGCTCCATCCTCCTGTTGACCTTGATCACATACCATTAGCTGATAGAGACTATAAAATTCACGAAACCCTCTTTGAATTTGAGATTTTTTGAGATGTACTCCTGGTTAGAAGACAAGTATATCGATAAGTCTGATGATATTGGACTGTGGGAGTCAAATTTACCCCATTATATTTTTCCTGATACCCACAGTGCCCTTGAATTCATCCGAAAGTGTCAGGATTGTTATATACTGAGCCAAAGAGCCATAATTTCTCCCACAGGAGAAATTCTGTTCACCATCACTGCCCAATCAATAGACCAAATGATGCAGGCCCCTATCATAGAAAATGAAACCCCTTTCTCACAAGAAGCACTCAATGAACTATATTAGAAGCTGGATTTTTCAAAAAGGGCTAAAACCCTTGAGATTTTTCTAGCCGAGGATACCCAATTACCCAAGAAGAATCCTCCCTCTTCTTCCTC
This sequence comes from Pinus albicaulis, assembly GCA_034641835.2. Taxonomy (NCBI): domain Eukaryota; kingdom Viridiplantae; phylum Streptophyta; class Pinopsida; order Pinales; family Pinaceae; genus Pinus; species Pinus albicaulis. The sequence goes on from CM076579.1 coordinate 230,377,789, forward strand.
AGTTTTCCTTGAGAGAGCCAAGAAAATTATCACTGTTATTTCTTACCTCCTTGGATATTACTATGACCAATGGGTAGATGAGCCAATTATAGGATTCCTTTCTATTTTCTCTGCAGATTCTAAGCCTTCCATCCTGTTCAATTTTAGCCAATTCCTAGCAGATGCCATCCATGACCAATTTGTCAGATTCCAAACAAAAGAGGTGTTTAAATATGCCTTTGTGTTGGTATATATGTTTTTATATTTTCAGGGAGATAGATTCAAGTTTTCAAGAAATTGGATGATGATGGAAATCAATAGTCTATCATCTTCTGGACTACAATGGTTATGCAAGAACAAAAAGAGTATTCACAAAAACAATTCCCTGAACTGTTTGTACATCCAACAATGAGTATTCTTAGCAGTACATGTGAGCCAATAATCAATAAAGAGATCAGGAAGATTTTATAGCTATCAGACCAAACAAAGACATGTGACTGGTATTTATACCAAAATTACACAGAATTGAGGATCTATGGCTATGAGCTTGCCCCCTATAAGCTCCCAAAATTCCTCCCAACAAGGATTTTTGCTTTAGAATACATTAGGAAAATGCTCGATGATGATGAAGTCCACTTTGCGTCTGCAAAGAATAAATTACAATTCTGAATTAAAACACAAATAAGACCTTTTATTTGCAACAACAGGACAACAGGGGAGGAAACAAACATAATGTTAAATGAAATGAAATTAAGCCTCAGTTTCACACGGTCCTATGATCCATTAGGAACCATCTCCAAGCTAAGGGTAGAAAAATAGTCTACACCTTACATCCATACACATAGGCCAGAAATTGATAAGTATATGAATCAAATAGAGTGGACTGGAAACACTCTACAAGAAGCTGAGGAGCAGTTAGTATGCACTTCTACATCACAGACTCCTATCCCATAGGAGAAAGCAAGTAAAATAATGAGGGAAGAAGGGTCACCTTCAGTGACTAAAACCTCCATCAAAGAATTCAAGATTATGTACAGGAAGAGGACCAAGCTCAATCCCAAAGTTAACCCAAGTAAATATTCAGAGCAGGAGGTCATCATAATCACCAAGGAAACACCTACTTCTTCACAAATTGGTGGACGAAATACACTCTCTGCTACCAATTTGAACAACTTCATAGGATCGGAAACAAGCCATTCAGAAAAGTACAGTTGCCACAAGAGAGAAATAGAAAACCATATTTGACACATTCAGGGAAATTAAGTTGAAGAATGAAGTCTTGAATACCAACAATTACAATCAATTCTGGAAGTAGACTTCCAGTTCTCAGAGTAGACTGCTGTCAGCATTTGACTCTGAGAAAGGAAAAATGAAATGGCTTTTCTCCAGGCGCATATTTCACAGCCCAAGACAACAACAGATTGCAAGAAGACTACATTTGAATTCGACATCAAAGACATCCATCCCATTGATCAAATGGAGATGCACAAGAAAACAGGTGAAATGATTTCATCTACATTGACTAATACTGCTATGAGTTTGTCTAAATTGCAGGTTTCCTTAGCCAACATCCAGTCACAGCTCAAGATGGAGAAAATCTCCTTTATGGCCAAGGATTCAAGAATTAAGTCTTTGGAAGACTTAGTGGTCAGTGTTGGTTATGATCCTTCCAACATCAAAGCTGCATAAGAGATAACAAATAAGAAAAATGCTGACATAGTAGCATTAAGGAAGCAGCTAAAATTGTCAGCCATAGAAGACCCTTTAACTAAGGAACTTGAAGAAACATAGTCTCAAAAATCAGACATGATGAAGCTCATCATGGAGTAGAATTCCCAATTGAGACAGATGGAATCAGAAATGGAGAAAATGATAAAATAAAAAGAGCAGGCTGTTAAGATTTCTATTGTCCCTTTGGAGGCTGTACCTCTTACAACCATCCCCACAACTACAGCTTCCACAACAAGTACAACAGATGGAGAAGAACAACTAACAAAGGCAGTATAGAATCTGTCAATTCAGATAGAGGAAATTAAAAAAACTTTAGGATCAAGTTAAACTGTTGTAGGATCAAAAGTCTAGAAGTGAAAGTTCCCATGCAGCTGTTGCACAAAGAGCACAAAAAATAATAGAAAGGTTGCAGAAGTCGGAGAGAGAGTCATCCATTGGAAATACATTGGGTCAAGTCAAAAATATAATTTGGACAGATGTCATTGAATCCATTAATAAAATCTGGCCCTGCATCCAGATTATATTTGAGTAGAAGGAGTTGATAGAGAAATCCAATGATGCCATTAAAACCATCAAGGAAGAGCTTGTAGATATGCCTACTACAGCCAAAAACATCAACAAGTTCTTAAACTCCAATAACAAATATGAGCTGGATGACTTGGGAGTGGATGGCATGACAAACTATTTTAGAAGTGAAGAAGGTTCTTACTAAGAATAACTTGATTGTACACCTGTAAGAGAAATGCCACAGCTTAGAGATAGATGTGAATATATTATTTAGTAGGATTTAACACATAAGGATTTTCCTTCTCCGTTTGTAATAAATGATAAGTTGATGAAAAAACTGGATTATGTGAAGAAACTGAATGAGATTGCCAGAGACAGCTAAATTTTTCAATATCAAAGACACCATGACAGGGAAAGGATTCTTGGAGGCGTTAAGTCATGATCTTTTCATCTAGCATGAGGTAAACAACATATTTGTGGTAAAACCTAATTTTTCTAAATATGCCGAAGTGGATGAAATCTACAAAAAGGTCATTAAGTTAACTCCTAGATGAAGATCGATGGGATAAGTTAAGTGATATTCAATAGTAAAGAGTAAAAAATAACAGTTAGCTGTGACCAGCACATCAGACAACACATCAACTAGCACTACAGCCAGCGTAGCCCACAAATAGGCCTACTTAGCAACTGATTCCTTAAAAAAAGTGCCAGCATTCTAGATCACCTCCATCGAGCCTATATTTTGTCACAATTAAAGTTTATTGTTCAATTTAGGGTAATAATACACTGTCTGTTGAGACAAAATTGATTATATTCAGTTTTGTAATATTTTAGTATAAATACTTCATTGTTCAAAGTATTCTAGGTTGATTTCGGAATATATTTGGCCTACTGCGCAATTATAAATTCCAAGTTTCGCTGGAGCATCAATAATACAAAGACTTATTTCAGGATTCATGTGGTGTATTCACTAGTGAAGTGTTTCTACTGTTACTGTGTTTTCCATTGTTTTTCCTTTTCTTTGTGTATACAAAATTCTTAATTGTAAAACAGAAAGTGTGATGAATAGGACATGTTAATTAAAACGCCTTATTCTGGCTGCTTTTACAATTTATATGTTTTCCTTTGAAGTTAGATTGAAAAATACTTAATTTCTTTTCAGTCTCATTTGAAATTCACTTTTCTGCCATCTCCATTATTGTTTAAAAAATCTAAAGAATCCAGTTACTGCAACATATCTTGCCCTGTTATAACTATTTAAAAAATTGATACAACATCCAGTTTTTGTTTTGACTCCATTTCCCAATGGGAAAACAAATATTTAATCAGCGAAATCAATCAAAATGAAACAAACAACCAAGTACAGTCATAAATAGCCTAATATCTATTCAAAACAAACTTAAATCATAAAGAGAGATCCCTCTTTCAAGCTAGCCGGGCTAGATCAGAGCTTCCAAAGTGGTTTTGATGTTGTCCTCTGTGTTTATTCTGCCAATATTTTAAATTATAGAACAATACCATAGTGGCGACCATACCGGGGAACATAATTGAAAAAATTGTAATTTCTTTCGAATTCATAACCTTGGTTAAAATATTGTGTGATAGGAATTCTTTAAGAAGATTGGTTTTCTTTTCATTAGTGTAAATAATAAGTTTGTGTGTGCATTTAGATCATAAATATGGCTCCTAAAAGAGTCTACACTAGATCTCATCCTGATCCATAGCCTGCAGTAATTTTAGATGAACCTGAGAAGATATTGAAAATAAAGAGCATAGTAGAGAGCCAAGGAAGTAGCAATCCTCCTCATAGATCATATTCACTCCCAAAAGACTTCATAACTCTGCAAGACATTGAGTTTGACTTACCTTTTGAACAAAGCTTATTTAGAACTAAGTCATCCAATTGGGAAGATCATATAGTAGTAGACCACGCTACATTAAGAATACATTCATCTGAAGCTTAGTATGCTCCTGCTGATATAGACCTTCAAATTATCCAAGAATTTGATAAATTGCAGGGTTTAGTCTCAAGTCTAGACCTTTATGTTCATGAGGCTTATGTCCAGCAATCTGTAGAACTCTCTACTCTAACTTCTTATGCAGAATCATCCACCTCATCGCAATATTTACATCCTAGATCAACAAACCCTACCCCTTCTGTAGTTTCTACAACTATTTCGGTACTTTCTCATCAAGCAACTCAAACTCCTTCTTCTCCCCAATCCTCAACTACATCCAACCTTCATCTCCATCGAAACACTAAGTTTCAGCTCAACCTTTACCTATGATTCAGCCTCCACCTTTCATCCAACAACCACCTCATATTTTTCATCCTTATATTCCTATAATGGCAGCTAGATATGTCCCCTTTGTTCTTCAAGCTCCTTTGGCAAACATGCCACAAGATTATCAAACAAGAATTCCTAAATTTGATGGAATTGGACCTATCACTTCCCAACAACATAGTTTTGACCCTCAGGAGGTAGATTAGGAGAGTGTAAAACTTAGGTTGTTTGCACAAAGTCTCACAGGGGAGGTGAGGAAATGGTTTAAAGAATTACCTGCCACTAGCATTAATGATCTACCTGGATTCCATTAAACATTCCTTAATAGGTGGGAAATTAAAAAGAACCCTCTTCAGATTTTTATCTGAATATGAAAGCATTAGGGGGGCACCAGGAGAAAGTGTTTAGGACTATTGCACTAGATTTAACAGTGTATACAACACAATTCCTGCTAACATTAAACCACCACAAGGTTTAGCCATAATCAAATTCTCAGATGGCTTTAAGGCATACATGTCTTACCAACTTAGAGAAAGAAATTCATTGACATTAGAAGAAAATTAGTTAGCAAAGAGCGCTAGAATTAGGAATGAAAGGAGAGTATGCATAAAAGAACCATCTACTTCTTCATGCTAAAATTGATTGATTAGTTAGAACAATAGAAAGAATGATGGAAAGGATTAATTTAAATGAGAGGGCTTCTCCTATGGAAAATCAACCTGCACCTCAAAATCGAAATCAAAATCCTAGGAGAAATCCTCCCAAGTCAAACAAAGAGAACAAAGGGGCACTGGTCAGCAGATTAGACCTCCATTTCAGGAGAATTATGCTGATGATGATGGAGAAGTAATAGAAGAGCTAGAAGACAACCAAATAAATCTAATGGGTATCAATGATGATGAAACTTTGTTTCTTACTCAGGAAGAACAAGAGCTATTTAAATTATCCCAAACTGAACTTGATTATGAATAATCAGATGATTATAAGCAAGGATTTGAGAACGCTATCATGGAAGTCCATAGACAGTATAACCTTAGGAGTAAGAAAACATCAGATGCTCCAAACAAAAAGAATAATGAAAACCCTCTCAAGAAAACTTCTGACATCACTTCAAATAAAACTCCAGAAAATGTTGCTAAGAAAACTGCTGATAGTTCTAGAAAAAACACAGTTGACATCCCTGCTAAAAATATTGTTGAGATTACCTCCAAAACTACTCAAATAGATATTCCAACCACTAGTCACCAAAATTAACATGTTTCAAAAGAAATTGTTGATAAACTCGACTTTATGAACTTAAATAAATTTCAAACATCATTCAATATTGAAAATGAACTATCAAAGCTGAAAATTCCTATCCCCTTGAACGAGTTAATGATTAAAAGTTTGTATAGGACTCATGTTATGAAAGCGCTGAACATAGGGGAAAACAATGATACTGTCAATTTGAATGATGACAAGCCTAAATTATTGTTTGGTCTAGAGGTAGATGGTAAACTACAGGAAGGAGGAGTTCCTCCATTTTATGTCAGTCTTAATGTTCATGATAATATTCTCCATAATGCTATGCTAAATTTAGGTGCTTCGCATAATTTGATGCCAAAAGCTGTTATGGAGAAACTTGGTCTGTACATTACTAGGCCTTCGAAAGACTTGTATTCATTTGATTCAAGAAAAGTAAGATTTTTAGGTCTCATTAAGGATCTATATTTCACTTTAGCCCAAATCCCAGCTAAGAGTCTAGTAATGGATATAGTGGTTGCTAATATTCCCCTGAAGTATGGTATGCCGTTGTCACACTCTTGGGGAGAAAAATTACAAGGGACCCTACAAATGGATATGACTTATGCAACCATCCTAGTGTTTGGTTAGCATAGAAGACTATAGAGGGAAACCTTAATGAAAGACATGGTGAGTAGTTAGGAGAAACCACATAACTATCCCCTTTACTCTGTTCACTCCGATTTAGACTCCTTCATTCTTTACAATGATGGAGATATTGATGCTTAGGTCACCAGTGCTGAAAATGACATTTGTGAAACACATGAAAATCAAACTCAAATTGTACAACAAAACACTGAAACTGAACCTTTTTGGAACATGAGTTTTGATGGCTCTTATAGTAGAGTAGGGTCAGGAGCAGGTGTGTGGGTCTCAAATTCAGGAAATAATCATGCTAAAGGTCATTCATATAAACTGAATTTTCAATGTACCAATAACATAGCAGAATATGAAGCACTTCTTTTAGGCTTGCAATTATTGAAGAAATTAGGTGCTAAAAGAATTTTTGTTCATGGAGATTCTGAGTTGATTATAAAACAGATTAAAGGAGAATATGCTGCAAAAAATCCTGGACTGAGAGCATACATAAATGTTGTGCTTGATTTCTTACACGCTTTTGTAGAATATGATCTTGCTGTTATACCTAGAAATCAGAATGTCCTTGCTAATGGTCTAGCTTTTTCATCCACTACATGCAAAATGCCTCATCCTAAAAGACAATATACAGTGGAGGTTAAACATCGTCCAACTGTACCAGATAACATGAGGTATTGGCAGGTATTTGGTAATGACAAACATATAGAAATTTTTTTGCATTCCAAAGATGAGTATGAGGAAAATATCATAGATTTAGATTGTGAAGCAAAAAATAAGATAGTTGTACATACTAATGTAGAAGAACAGTTTGATGAATCAGATGTAAATATCTCCGTAGATGAAGTTGTACATAAATTAGAATTGCATGAAATTGATCCAGAAAAATAAGAATTTGAAGTACTTCAGCTTAAAGATAATATTTTTCCTAGAGGTCTAGTTCCATTAGAAGAGCTTTTTTTTATTTCAATGATGTAGCAAAAAAGCCAAAAATAGAGCCCGTAGGGGCAGATGTGGAAGAATGCAATATAGGTAGTGAACATAATCCTAAAATGATAAAACTCTCAAAATCTCTGCCTACTGTTAAAAAACAAGAATATATAGATTTATTCAAAGATTTCATTGATGTCTTTTCCTGGAGCTATGAGTTTTTTAAAGCATATGACACTAGTATCATATAACATAAAATCCCAATCAAGGAAGATCAGAAACCATCCAAAAAAATCTCCATAGAATTAATCCAGTTCTGATGCCTCTGATTGAGAAAGAAGTTAAAAATATGTACGATGCTAAAATCATTGTTCCTCTCAGATACTCTAAATGGGTGTCTAACATAGTGCCTACTAGGAAGAAAACTAGAGAAATCTGGTTATGCATTGATTTAAGAAACCTTAATAAGGTCTCCCTAAAAGACAACTACCCTTTGCCAAAAATGGATCATATATTACAAAAGGTAGTAGGGTTTAGTAGGATATCCTTGTTAGATGGTTTCTCAGGTTATAACCAGGTCCTAGAACATATTGATGACTAGGATAAAACAACTTTCACTACTCCATGGGGGACCTTCATGTATGTGAATATGCCCTTTGGGTTAATGAATGCTGGGGCCACATTTCAAAGGGAAATAGATATTTCCTTTGCTGATGAGATTGTCCATTTTATTGATTTATCTAGATGACATTACTTTCTATTCAAATACTGATGAGGAACATTTGATGCATCTAAGAAGAGTGTTTGAAAAGTGTATAAGGTTTGGTATCTCATTAAATCCTAAGAAAAAAATGTTTGGCCTTGAAGAAGGTAAGCTTATTGGTCATATTATTTTAAAAGATGGTATTAGGCTTGATCCTAGTAGAATTGAAGCCATATTAAAAATCTGTCACCCTAGCAACATCAAGGAGCTTCAATATTTTATTGGAAAGATTAATTTCCTAAGGAGATTCATTCCTAACCTTGCAGAGCTTCATAGAAATATAACAAACATGCTTAAAAAGGATTCAAAAATCAGATGGAGTATTAAGGCTAGACAATCCTTTGATTTAGTTAAATAGGCATTGACAAAAGCACCAGTGTTAATCAATCCAAATTTTATTAAAGATTTTATTATCTTCTCTTTTGATTTTGAACACATTGTTGCAGCTTTTTTATTGCAGAAAAATGAAGAAGGATTTGAACAACCTATTGCATTTTTCAGTAAGGCTTTAAGAGATGCATCTTTGAAATATAATATTATGGAAAAATAAGCCTTTACATTGGTTAAAGTAATAAAATACTTTAGAGTATATATTTTCATTCCCATATTATTGCATATGTACCTAATTTAGTGGTCAAGGATATTTTAATAGATAATGGACCTGATGGAAAACGAGGAAAATAGATTGTTGTAATCCTTGAGTATGAATTAGAAATCAAACCCACCAAGTTGATAAAAGGACAAGGACTGGCCAAGTTGATGGCGAAGTCAAATTTCCATGCCTTGGACATCAAATTTGTTGTTGCACTGCATGATCAAGAGGAACATGCGACTCCACAGATCGATGAAACATTTTTGAACTCACCCTGGTATGCAGAACTGTTGTATGTTTTATTCAATTAAAATGCACCTCCTGGTCCAAAAAAAACAAAGGCAAAATTTCTAAAATTAAAAGAAATTAATTTTTGCATCATAGAAAATGTTTTATATTGGAAATATGCTAGTGATATTTTACTTAAGTGTTTATTAAAGGATGATGTAGAAATAACCATGCAGGAGTTCCGTGAAGGTGATTGCGGTGGGCATCTCTATTGGAAAACCACCACCAACAAAATCCTCAGGGCTGGTTTTTACTGGCCTACCCTTTTACCTGACATTCATAAGAAATTGACTTCATGCCATAAATGCCAGATATTTGAAGGAAAAAAAAATATTTTACCCCTGCCATTAAAGCCTATTTCAATTGAAATCCCTTTCCAGCAGTGGGGACTAGATTTCATTGGTGAAATCCATCCTTCTTCCTCTTCCCAACATAAGTGGATTCTCACAACCATTGATTATTTTACTAAATTTATAAAGGCCACCCCTTCCAGATCTACTACTGATGTTGTCATTATTAAATATCTTGAAACCAATATCCTCTCTATATTTGGCTGTCCTAGAAAACTTATTACTAATAATGCAGCAACATTTAAATCTAAGAAAATGATTGAATTTTTCAATAAATACCACATTCCTTTGGGAAATTCAACAACTTATTACCCTCAGGGTAATGGATTGGCTGAATCCTCAAATAAAATCTTGGTAAATATCATTAAAAATTTGTTGGAGGACAACAAGAAGTCTTGGCACAACAAGTTGGTTAATGCACTTTGGGCTAACAGACTTACTACAAAGAAGTCAATTGCCATTTCACCATACCAATTGGTCTATGGAATGGATGTGCTTTTTACATCCTCTTTAGGAGTTCCAGTCGTGAAGATAATTCAAGAATTACAGGTTGAGCCAAATGACACACAGAGAAGAATCTATCAAACCATTCAGTTGCAACAGTCAAGGGAGGAGGTCTATAACAAAAATCAAGTAATTCAAGAAAATGTCAAAAGTATTTTTGACAGAAGGACTAAAGCTGACGACTTCAACATTGGAGACAAAGTTATAAGGTGGGATTATAGGAGGGAAGACAAGGGTAAACATGGTAAATTTGATAACCTTTGGAAAGGGCCATACATCATTTATGCTTTCAGAGGGAAAAATGTATTCTTCCTCAAGGACCTGGATGGAGTAGAGTTACCTGGTGGTCCTGTCAATGGAAGGATGCTAAAGCACTAATTTTATTAGCATAAAGAAATTTTCTTACATCATTGTAAATATCATAGTCTATATTGATTTGATTGGGTAACTTATTGATTGGAGTTGAAGCCTGCAGAGAAGGCCCTAAGACTTGATTGATAAGTTACCATAAGTACCTTAACAAAAAAAGAAATCAGATGTAGAAATTACAGACATGGGATACTCAAGGCTACTGGTCATATGTTCTTGACACTTCATTTGGAGAAGTGCCATCCCTAGCTGGAGCCACTGTTACGGTCCTATATTTTATAGGATCTCAAGGTGATTGAGTATTATATATTTGTAATTTACGTTGTAAATATTTTCAATATGAAAATTATTTCCACCAAAAAATATATATAAAATAAAATCAAACGAGTGTATGTCAAAAAAATGAATATGAAGAAAAAGACAAAAAGAAAGAAAGTTGAAAAAAGAATAAAAATAGAATAAGAACCCCACAAAATAAAAATAGAAATAATACTGAAAGCGCTGCAAATTTAAATGCCACTACTGTTAAATTAATTTTATATATGTCAAAATCCAATAATATTGTGTGCAACTTGTCTAAAAATGCCACAATAAGTAGTTTTTTTTTTCAAATCACACAAATTAATCATGATTGAAAAATTTTGAATTTCATGTTAGTTAGGTTAGTGAATAAAGAATTTCCAAACAATTTAATCTTGGAAAATCAATAGTTAGGTAGAAAATGAAATTGATTCAACTGTTTAATCTGAATCAATGGGAGAAATAAGTGATAGAGTAGGTTAGATTTTTATAAAAATTAAGGTTATGTGGGTTTGCTAGCTTAAATGCACCCTATGAAAAGATGAAAAAATGTTAGCGTAGAAAAAGAAACGGAATGGAAAGGGTAGGTAGAGGTTGTATTGGAACTTTGAAAGCATTAAAATGCTTATCCTAAGTTAAGTTTTCAAAGTTATTTTATGCATATAAAGGAAAAAGGGTAAAAATATTTTATCCTAGGTCTAAATGGTTGAGCGCATGAATAACAAAAGTTTGGAATATCATCACTTCCAAAGTTTCATTTATTTATTCCCCCCCACTACTCGAAAAAATGTCTCATCTCATTGCTTTAACGTGCATCCATCTGTCCAACCACCAGATCCTTCTGCCTCGATCCGACGACTCTCATCCCTTTTCGGCCCCCCCTCTCCATCCGATCTTTACCACCGACCGCTGGGGGGGGGGGGTGGGGGTTCGAAAAAAATTGTTTTGATTTTCGGCCCACACTAATGTGGATCCTCCTTGTCATTTAAAACCCCATCCACTCAAACAACTTACCGCTTCATACCCCCCCGAAAAGCTGTTTCTTCACCAATACTAAAACCGCCATTCTTCTCATTGAAGCGCCTATCAAATCATGCCAACTTGATCGTTACCATTGCCAATTAACTCCCTTACCACGAAAAACACCCGTTGATACATTTAATTCATAATGATTGTCAATCCAATGGATCAACGCCATAATCAATGAAAAACTGATCAATTTGTGTATAAACCATGCACAATAAACTTCTAAACCTTTACCTTGTCTTTTTCTCTACTCTGTGTATACTTATTGCAGGTTTACAGAACACTGGAGCTTTCATCTGATTGTTACCAAAGCTAGCTTTGAAACTACTGTACCTTCTTCCCCAATCCCAGAGTTTTACATAGTTTCATTGAACCAATACCTTCTTAAAGCCCCTTTTTCTCTAAAACAGATTCAACCATGCATCCTAAGAAGAAATTTCAGGAAGAGCCTGTAAATCCATTGCTCCATCTTCCTATTGAACTTGATCACATACCATTAGTCGATAGAGGCTATAAAATTCACGAAACCCTCTCTTAATTTGAGCTTTTTGAGATGTACTCCTAGTTAGAAGACAAGTACTTCGATAAGTCCGATGATATTGGATTGTGGGAGTCAAATTTAGCCCATTATATTTTTCCTCATACCAAAAGTGCCGTTGAATTTATCCGAAAGTGTCAGGCATGTTATAGAACCAACCAAAGAGCCATAATTTCTCCCACAAGAGAAATTATGTTCACCATCATTGCCCAATCAATATACGAAATGATGCAGGCCCTATTATAGAAAATGCAACCGATTTCTCACAGGAAGCACTCAATGAACTATATCCGAAGCTGGATTTTGCAAAAAGGGCTAAAAACCTTGAGCTTTTTTTGGCCAAAGATATCGAATTATCCAAGAAGAATCCTCCCTATTCTTCCTCAATTTTCCCTAACAGAGCCAAGCAGATTATCACTGTTATTTCTCACCACCTTGGATATTACTCCTACCAATGGGTAGATGAGACAATTATAGGATTGATTTCTATTTTCTCTGCAAATTCTAAGCCTTCCATCCTGTTCAATTTTAGCCAATTCCTAGCAGATGCCATCCACGACCAATTTGTCAGATTCCAAACAGAAGAGGTGTTTAAATATGCCTCTGTCTTAGTATATATGTTTTTATATTTTCAGGGAGACATATTCAAGTTTGCAATGTAGAAAATGGATGATGATGGAAATCAATAATCTACCATCTTCTGGACTACAATGGTTATGAAAGAACAGAAAGAGTATTTGTACAAACAGTTCATTGAACTGTTTGTACATCTAGCAATAGGTCTTCTTAGCAGTACACCTAAGCCAAGAATCAATGAGGACATTAGGAACATTTTACAACTACCATACCAAACAAAGACATGTGAATGGTATTTATACCAGAATTACATAGAATTGAGGATCTATGGCTGTGAGCTTGCCCCCTATAAGCTCCCAAAATTCATCCCAATGAGGATTTTTTCTTTAGAATACATCAAGAAAATTCTCAATGCTGATGAAGTCCACTTTGTGTTTGCAAAGAAGAAATCACAATTCAGAATTAAAACACAAATATGACCTTTTATTTGCAAGAACAGGACAACAGGGGAGGAAGTAGAACTAATGTTAATTGAATGAAATTCAGCCTCAGTTTCAGATGGTCCTATGATCCATTATGAACCATCTCCAAGCTAAGGTTAGAAAAAAAGTATACACCTTACATCCATACACACATTCCATAAATTGAGAAGTATATGAATCAAATAGAGTGGATTGAAAACACTTTGTAAGAGGCCGAGGAGAAGTTAGTCTCCACTTCTACATCACACACTCCTATCCCACATTTTAAAGCAGGTAAAATAATGAGGGAATTAGGGTCACCTTGAGTGACTAAAACCTCTAGCAAAGAATTCAAGATTATTGACAGTAAGAGGACCAAGCTCAATCCCAAAGTTAACCCAAGTAAATATTCTGAGCAGGAGGTCATCATAATCACCAAGGAAAAACCTAATTCTTCACAAATTTGTGGAAAAACTACACTCTCTCCTACCACTTAAACAACTTCACAGGGTCAACAAAAATCCATTCAGACAAGTACAATTACCACAGGAGAGAAAGAGAAAACTATATTTGACACATTCAGGGAAATTAAGTTGAAGAATGAAGTCTTGAAGACCAACACTTATAATCAATTCAGGAAGCAGACTTCCAGTTCTCAGAGTAGACTACTATCAACATTTGAATTTGAGAAAGGAAAAATTCAAATGGCTTTTCTCGAGGCACATATTTCACAACCCAAGACAACAACAGACTACAAGAAGGCTGCATTTGAATTTGACATCAAAGAAATCCATCCCATTGATCAAATGGATATGCACAGGCAAACAAGTGAAATGATTTCATATACATTGACTAATATTGCTATGAGTTTTTCTAAATTGCAGGTTTCCTTAGCCAACATCCAGTCACAGCTAAAGAAGGAGAAAATCTCCTCGATGGCCATGGGTTCAAGAATTAAGTCTTTGGAAGACTTAGTGGTCATAGTTGGTTATGATCCTTCCAACATCAAAGCTGCATAAGAGATAATAAATAAGAAACAAGTTTACATAGAAACATTAAGGAAGCAACTAAAACCATTAGCCACAGAAGACCCTTTAACTAAGGAAATTGAAGAAACAAAGTCTCAGAAATCAGAGATGATGAAGCTCATCATGGAGCAGAATTCCCAATTGAGACAGATGGAATCAGAAATGGAGAAAATGATAAAAGAAAAAGAGTAGGATGCTAATATTTCTATGGCCCCTTTGGAGGCTGTACCTCTTACAACCATCCCCAAAGCTCAAACTTCTACAACAAGTACACAAGATGGAGCAGAAAAACTAACCAAGGCAATACAAAATCTGTCAATTCAGACAAAGGAAATTAAGAAACTTCAGGATCAAGTTAAACAGTTGCAGGATCAGAAGTCCAGAAGTGAAAGTTCCCATGCAGCTGAAGCACAAAGAGGACAAAAAATAATAGAAAGGTTGCAGAAGTCAGAGAGAGAGAGTCATCCATTGGAAATACATTGGGCCAAGTCAAAGAGATAATTTGGAAAGATGTTATTGAATCCATTAATGAAATATGGCCCTGCATCCAGATTATATTTGAGAAGAAGTTGATAGAGATAGCCAATGATGCCATTAAAACCATCAAGGACGAGCTTGGAGATATGCCTATTACAACCAACATCATCATCAAGTTATTAAAATCTAGAACAAATATGAGCTGGATGACTTGGGAGTGGATGACAGGACATAAACAATTTTAGAAGTGAAGAAGGTTCTTACTAAGAAGAACTTGATCATACAACTAGAAGAGAAATGCCACAACTTAGAGATATCTGTGAGTATATTCTTGAGTAGGATTGAACTTCTAACATAGAAGAGTTTGCATTCTCTATTTGTAATAAATGATAAGTTTATGAACATACACGGTTATGTGAAGAAACTGAATGAGATTTCCAGAGACACAACTAAATTTTCCAATATCAAAGGCACCATAATAGGGAAAAAATTCTTGGAGGCATTAAGTCATGATCTTTTCATCCAGAATGAGGTAAACCACTTCTTTGTGGTAAAACCTACTTTTGCTAAATATACCGAAGTGGATGAAATCTACAGAAAGGTCATTAAGTTAACTATCCAAGATGAATATCGATGGGATACGTTAAGTGAGATTCAGTATTAAAGAGTAAAAAAGAACAATTAGTTGCAGCCATCACATTGGACATCACATTAGCCAGCACTGCAACCAACACAACCCACAAATAGGCCTACTCAACAAATGATTCCTTAAAAATAGTGCTAGCATGCCATATCACCTCCATCAAGCCTATATTTTGTCACAGTTAGAGTTATTGTTCAATTTAGGCTAATAATACACTTTCTGTTGAGACAACATTGATTGTATTCAGTTTTGTAATATTTTAGTATAAAATACTTCATTGTTCAAAGTATTCTAGGTTGAATTCCGAATATATTTTTCCTACTGCGCAATTGTAAATTCCAAGTTTTGCTAGAACATCAATAATACAAAGACTTATTTCAGGATTCATGTGGTGTATTCACTAGTGAAGTGTTTCTACTGTTACTGTGTTTTCTATTGTTTTTCCTTTTTTTCGTGTATCAAAAATTCTTAATTGTAAAACCAAAAGTGTGATGAATAGGACATGTTAATTAAAACACCTTATTTTAGCTGCTTTTAAAATTTATATGTTTTCCTCTGAAGTCAGATTGAAAAATACTTAATTTCTTTTCATTCTCAATTGAAATTCACTTTTCTGCCATCTCCATTATTCATTTAAAAAATATAAAGAATACAGTTAATGCAACCTAGCTTGCCCTGTTATAACTCTTTAAAATTTTTTCGCAACATCCAGTTTTATGTTTTGACTCCATTTCCCAATGGGAAAATAAATATTTAATCAACCAAATCAATCAAAATAAAAAACAACAACCAAGTACAGTCATAAATATCCTAATATCTATTCAAAACAAAGTTAAATTATAAAGAGATATCCCTCTCTGAAGCTCGCAGCGCTATATCCCAACTTCCAAAGTGGTTTTCATATTTTCCTCTGTATTTATTCTACAAATATTTTAAATTATAGAATGATATCATGCTGAACTAGACGTGCCTTAAAATTGTATCTATCTTATCTTGCAAAGAGCCACAAAAAATTCACAAAATCGAATACTATTTTGCTTGATTTGTTTAAAAAACGAATGCCTTAAAACCACCTCTGATCTAAATAATGCAGAGGTTCCAAAAATCCTTGAATGCGCTTATTAATTCTTCTATGCTTCAATTATTTGAGACCGATTTAGGCTTAGTGTGATGCTTCAATTGATGATACAAGCTCTAACTTGAAGCCTAACTGGTTTAATACAATAATTTTCCAAGAGATGCTTCCGCATTTAGACTTTGTGCAATGTTATTTGCCAACAAATTCCTTAACCACAGGGTTTTAGAGCTTCAAATATTTCAACATTGTTAGGCTGCAAGAGATTGTGTATTTTATTTGAACCTACAAAAATTACCCCAACGAAGCAAAAGAAATGTAGTAAACCCTTATTCTGTAACAATTTCACAAGGCAGAAAAACTTTTTGAATAATCACAGGACCAAAATTGTTATCATGCTTCTAGAACAAGACTTTATAGGTCCAATCTTCCTCCTATAAGTCAGAAAAAACTCCAAGATAGCTACGTTGTTTTTCAAGGTCGAGATTCTGCAATTTAGCCCTAATAAGAGCTTTATTTTGATATGATACATTCAACAAGTTCTTTCCTTGTAGATGCGATAAGACTCTTCTCAATCGAATCCATTAAGAATGAAAAAAAAACGGAATCCATGTTCCAAAAGAAAATAAAATACAACGAAAAACCCTAACCTACTAAAGATATTTCATTGTCTCCTCAGGGGGCCGAAATTTCATAGCTTATCTTTACAAGATCATTCGTTCAAGTGCATATCAAATAGCAAGGTAAGAATCCTTTTATAGGCTTAGAGGATGAATGTTGGATGGTTATTAAGGTCTCCAGGATTAGATGTTGAAGACTTGGAAATCTAAAATTAAAAGTGTATATGCCTTGTAGTCTAAGTTAGGAAGGCTACTGGGCTTGTGGTTGATATAACTGTGTTTCTTCCTCTTTTTAAGTGGTGAAGGGGAATTTTTATAGATGAAAAGAGTTTAATACCCTACCTTAAGGTGAATTCACCAAAAAATAAAATAAATAACCCTCATGACCATCAACCAATGAATATGTACCATGTCACAACCCTTTGGGGTTTTAGCCCACTAATTGGGGTCTCTAACTTCAAACTTGAATATCTCTCAAACTGTGAAGAACTACGTGGTGTGCCACATACCACCAGAAACATATTTATGAGGAGAATCCAACTAGAATGATTTTGACTTGAAAATTATTGAATTTCCATGTCATATTTGTCAATAAAAGCGGGGCATATCCTAGTGTTGCTTGGGTTGACATCAATGAAAACCACCTATCAACAATGTGCACCTTACTTTCACAATCAAATCGCTATGCAAAATGGGGTCCCGTTTCCCACAAAGAAGGGGGTATCACACACAAATTTGGTGTGTGACCTTAAAATTCGACTATTTTTATTATTGTCCCAATGATTGTAAAACTTCACTTTATTGTAATAAGGCACCAACTACCCCCTCTTTATTTAAATATATAATCAACTAATTTACTTAGAGAGCTCTTTTTCCCTTAAATTTGGGTTTGCAAGTGTATTCCAATAAATGAGGCATGTACCACAACTTTTTTTGTTTTTAGGATCTACTTATATTAAGTGCTCTTTAATTCTATCATGTTTTGCTACTGTTTTCTGTCCACAAATAATTTTTGAGTTATGACACCTTTGCATGTAGGTTCATTTCAAGGTGGTATTCAAGCACCGGTTTGATATCTAAACAAAAAAATAGTGAGGATGATGACATATACACGTTTCAAATACATTAACATAGAGTGTGAAACTGAAAAGTTTAATAGGAGCAATCATGCAATTGCAAAGGATTTGGATGATGTATATTCATAATTTGTTGTAAAAGTTGCATCAAATTTCAACTAGAAAGGATAAAAACCCTTAAATGTTTTACATACCACTTGGAATGGTCATGGGATGCATGAAGTTGTGGTTGGAAGAAGAAATGTTAACATCGAGTTCTCTTATAAATTCCAATGGAAGAAGTTGTAATAAGAAACCAACAAATCTTTGTTCTTGTGTATGATATAGCCAAGACAAATATAATAAGGAGTCACAACCCTATTTTTTTCCGAAAGCAAGAGGGTGGATTATTGATAACGAGTTTACTTTGGCCAATGTCTTCAGGACATGCACAATCATAACCTTTGCAATATGGCCAAGAAGTCTATGCCACGGTGAATGAATGTGGATTAGAGTGGAATGTTGTGAGAAGTGACCTTGTTGATATGTATTGAAATAAGTGGATAAAATTGAGCCATCCCCTTTGAGAACCTGAGCTTATATGTTGGTTAGGGGATAAAAACCCATAACTTGAACCTTAGGGTTTATTTTGGATTGCACCCATTATGGGCATCCCTATATACTTAACAAGGTCCACTAGATATAATGTGGACAATTTATTTCTCCTTAACTTGATATTTTGGTTTCTAGTGTAGATCCATCTCAAAATTGGATCTATCAAGCACTAAGATAGATCAATTTCTTAACATGTAAATTTTTTTATCACTTAATTCCATGTCATGTATTAATTCTTTCATGTTAAAGGATAAAAACAATAAATCTTAAGAAATTTATTTTGTCTTGTTACTTGATATATTTTCATTGGTTTATTTTTTAAAATGTTTTCATGTGCATATGTAGTTTTATTTATTTATTTATCATGTAACATAAAATCACATGACCACATTTTCCCAAATTGGGCTGTAGAGTGCCTCACTATTGGTGCAACAAGGTGGAAAATATTTTTTTTCATATTTTTCTCCAACTTAATAATATTCCAAATCATAAGTGAGAATTAGTACATGTGATATTCATCATAAGTTTTCTGCCCTCTTAAGGCAAGGATACTATATTTATTATAGTCATTGTTCAAAGGTAAGGAGACTATATTTATTATAGTCATTATTTCAACTTAGCGCGCCCATTGCATCAATTTGACTAATATGTTTATGAACCCTAGGATTATTGGTTTGTTTAAGCATGTATACCATTTTTTTAGTCCCTCACAAGATCATTAATGATTAAGATCCTAAGTTCACAAGGCACTCATGGAAACATTCTTTTAGATTAATGGGGATCAACTTCAATATGAGCATTTTTAATCACCCTTAGAGTGTCCGGAAATCATATATAATTTGTAAGTGTTTCAAGAGATATATTTGAATGTATATAGTGGAAAAGAAAAATAGATGAATAAGGTGGTTGCATTTGGCTAAACATTAGTATAATTGTACATATCATTTTGAAACCAAAGTGTGTTGGGTGTGTGTTATAATAGGTGTGCGTACCTACCTATGGTTTTGTGCATGGGTTTTGAACATGGTTTTGGACATGATGGTTTTCCACCCATGGTATTTTTTGTTGGAAATACTAAGAGAGGAGTGAATCAATATTTCTTAGAAATTATCATTTTTTAATCCTTTCCATAGCATTAATTATTCTTTAGTTATTATTAATGTTCTTCTTCAACAAAAATAATCAACAATAGACAACACCTGTACTATCCCAAAATAGGGAAAATCTACAATGTTAGGAATAACTTATAGTATTCCTAAATTGGAGCTACAACAATACATGAACACAAACTGGAGTAGCAGTGACAAATCAACTCATAAAGGATAAGAAGAGCGCATAGCCATCATATTAAGTTGCTGCAGCAAAATGTATACAATATCTTGAGGATATAGTCACTCAAGTTAGGCAATGCTAGCCTCAAGAAATCATGTACATGAAATATGATAAAACACTGCTATACTAGAATGTCCAAGGCTATGACAACGCAATTTTATAAAGAGAAACTGTTGCTAACACATGTCAATACATGATGCAGGGGCATTAGGCTCAAGAAAATCCTTTTTATTTTAATAGACATAGGGGTCTTGTCTTTTCAAGATAATATTGGTTTCTTATGTAATTATTAAATTTTTTGAGTGATTTTAATGAGAGATATTAATTATTGAGAGGAATTTGTAAATGTTCCTGAATAATTGGAGAACATGAGAGAAGTAGGATAGTTTAGATTCCATAAGGAATGAGAGATTTGAGAATTGATTGTAAATCTTAAGTTAGAATCAGTTCCATGATTTTATGAGTTTGAAAGGATTTTTAGGGATAAAGGATAGATTTTAGGACTTTGAGGATTTGGAGGATTTTGTTGAGATAATAAAGGATCTGAACCTAAATTGGTTCATCATATTTTGTATAAAATAATAAGCCTCGAAAGACACTGGACAGTAGTGGAAGGTAGAAGAGTTTTTAGACAAACAGAGGTTTGTTTGTAAGCCTACAGGAAAAGTTGACAGAAAGGCCATTTATCAGAAAATCAGGCCTAAGGGAAGAAGAAGGCTATGTAAATATTTGTTTATATATAAAGGGATTGTTTCTAAATTATGTGTGCATTGATTGATTTAATTTATGTGTGAGAAATGCTTTGAGTTTCAATGAGTAGGTGTGTGATAAACCTCTGAAATAGGGTTTGAATGGTGGTTCTGCACACCATTGACAGGTTTAATGTAAATTGTTGAGACAGGGTTAATGTCAATATTGTGATTTTGAGCTGAAGCACAATAAGGGTTTGCATATACAGTTGAGAAGATTGGATGAAATTGAATTTGTTAAATTCAGTCATCGATCAATGAATGGATTGATGACATAATGATATTTAAATTGATATTCTAGAAACACTGTGTAAGTGGAATAAGATCTGGAATCATTTGGGGCTTAATGCATAAAAGATGTATTCAAGCGAGAAATTTGTTCTTATCATGAAGACTGATTGTTGAAGCTGAGGGTTCATGTATAGGGGTTTATGAAACCTGTGAATTGATAAAAAATGGAGATATAGGCGCATTAAAAGCTCAGGAGGGAGTTATGCGAAAGAGTGCAGGTTTGAATATGGAAGCAGAATCGCAAAGATGTGCATTTGTGTGGAACAAAGCTGGAATTCTAAAAAGAACAAGCGGAGGAACTACATTAAAGAATTTCGGAATCAAAGGAAGGACAGAACCATGAATCGGGATGGAGTATGGAACCATGAATAAAGTGGAACCATGAACCAGGAGAAAATAAATAGTAAAGGCTGTTTTTAAACCAACTAGTGGGTTTCCTGCAGCAAAAGAATGGTAAGTGGTATTTCTTTGTCCGAACGCGATAACAGTTAGGAGCTGACACGTGGTATATTAATACCACCTATTTCGCGTGCCTTTGGGTCGGTAAATTTCAAAGCATATTTGAATGCGACATCCATCTGATCATCAACAATTGAGATTCGACGGTGTTCACATCAGAAGTTACATGGAGGTTAACGAAGGAGTGGACCGACGGTGGAAACATTAAGTTGTTACGCGATAGCCGTCAGATTAGTAGATGTGATGCGTCAGCCATCTGATTGAATGAACGATGGATGATGAAAAAGGTATGTGAAGCTGTGGGCCATATATGTTTTAAAACAAAGCCTCGACATATGAGCATCAACGGGATTGGTAAGTTTAAAGCTTATGTAAAATTTATAAATAAAGTTTAAGCTTCGAAGTTAGTTGGATATGCGGGTTGAATTATATGTGGCCAAGGTTAATATATGTTGGAATTTGATATATTATCCAAAGTTGGGTTCGTATAGTCGAAAGATTAAATGAATGGGTTTTTTTAACTATGGTTTAAAACCATAGGGTATAAAAAGGAAATAACTTCCGCTAGGGAACTAAACTGAAGTTAAAACTTTGAATAATATAAAGTATGTCAAATTAGTGTGTTGGATATTCCATGGGTCCAATATATAACTTTTGATGTGAGGATAGGAATTATATTGGAGTAAAGGTTTTAAACAAGGGGTTTTTGATTGTGAATAAATGAAAGGAGAAAACCTTTGATAAAATGGTTTAATTATGGTTTATAATCATAGTTGCATAAAAAGGGACAAATTCCACATATGCTAGGTTTTATAACCTTGATATAAAAAGTGAGGGAATCTTCATTTGAAGATTAAATAAAAAAGCTTCCGCATTAGAGGTAGTCCAAATTTGAGGATTATTTTGGGTAATGAATGTGACATGAAATTTTTATATGGAGAATGTGGGTTTTGTAGCCTTCGGTTGCATCAAGTGGTATCAGAGGTGGAAATAGCTGTTTTTTAAGGTTCAAGTTTTTTTTAATTGAATTGAATGCATGTGTGATGGAGAAATTAAAAGGGATCAGATTTTGAATTGATAAGTTGCAGCACATAGAGATACAGTGCAGATGAGAGGTGAAACAAGATCATACAGAAATCTTGAAGATGAGTTGATAAATGTTATTTAACTCTGGTTTGAAGGTCATGTTTGCAGAATTCAGGTTGCAGGTAGTTGAAGAAAATCTCAGTAAGAGAATATCACAACTTTAAGAGCAGTGATGAAAGAATCTAGTAAAGGATTCTAAGTGGAAGAAGAATGTGGCAAAACCTTGAAGAATTCCAACAAAGGTTGGATAAAAAAAGACAATTGTGTTCTTAGAAGTTTCAGATGAGTTGAAGCCTAGAAGGAGCAGAGAGGAATGCTCAAGAGGTTCCAGAAGATAGAGAACCAGTGTTTTCCAAAAGACCAAATCCAGGGAAAAGGATTGGTGAGGTAAGTTGTAACAAGGAGGACTTCTTATTGTAGAGGCTTTAGTACAACTCATGATGAATGAATGAGGAACTCATAAAGATAGAAATGGATAAGAAGATGACTACTGATAGTCATAGAAGAGACAATAGAGGTTCAGAGAGAGACCACAACAGAAGAAAGGAGAAACAAGATGCCAAGGAAAATGGCATAAGAAAGCAATTGACTGATAAAGAATATGACAAAGAGTTAGCTGAGATAAGAGAATAATTTAATAAATTGAAAATGATGATAGAAGAAAACTAGAGAATTG
Organism: Pinus albicaulis; assembly: GCA_034641835.2. Lineage (NCBI taxonomy): Eukaryota > Viridiplantae > Streptophyta > Pinopsida > Pinales > Pinaceae > Pinus > Pinus albicaulis. The sequence continues at coordinate 230,400,969 of CM076579.1, forward strand.
GTTGGCTCATGAAGAAGAAAGTGAAATGGCAGAGGCTACAACAGAAGAGAGAACAACAAGTGAATATCCAGTTAGCATAAGTGCTAAGAAAAAGTGAACATATGATGAATGTGCAATTGAGATGTGCAGAACTCAGAGAAGCTGAGTTAAAAATGGAAGTTTCCATTTGTGAAACAGAACAGAGTGAAGTTATTGGTATAGATGAAGAATGGAGATCTGTAAAAGATCTTATGAATCATGGTGAAGATTTAAGACAGTAAGAAGTTTACCTTGCTGAAGAGGGAATTATTGATGATTTCCTTAACTATTGGGCAAGTTCAGATCAACAGGAGGATGTAAAGCCTTGTATTTTTGAATCTAATAATTGTGATGTGATTACAGGTTTTGCAGAGGAGGATGAGCAATCTTTTGAAGCTGTCAAAAGTATGGAAGAGTATCTTTCAGAAGATAAATACTTTGAATTAAAGAATGATGAAGAATGTCTCTTGAATGAGGAAAGCAGTGATGCATTTGAAGCTGTTACAGCACAGGAAAAATTTTTTGTGAAAGAAGAAGAAATTTAGTATGAAGCACTGATATGTGAAGAAACAGTTGAGACCGTTGAATCTTGTAATTTTCAAACTGAAAATTTGTGTATAAATGCAGGAATTGTAAGTGATGATGAAATGCTTAAGAAATGGCAAAAAGAAATTGCATTGCTAGAATATTTTTTGGAAAACTCAAAATATGACAGAGAGATTGCAGAAGGCAGAGTTCACTACAGTGAACAAGAACAGAGAGGCATCATGAGAGAAGATGATGTGGAAGAGAGACTTGTTGACAGGCTTGAGAGTCCTTCAGACAATTCTTTGGGAAGGTTGAATCAGCATACTGATGTGCTGATAGAGGAGGAAATTTCAGAGCAACACACTGAAATGTTGCCAAAGAAAAGAAAGGCACTGAGGCCTTGTGATTTTTTTTTTTTTTTTTTTTTTGTGAATGCAGGTTTTGTTGCAGATGCTAGAGAAAATTTGACACAGTTGGACAGTCAGATAAAGAAAAAGGAAGAAAATTCTGTGGAAGTCTTTAATCCATGGAATAAAGAAATTAAATTGCTAGAAATTATGCTGAATAATCAAGATTCAATACAGGAAGAGAAATCTCAATTTCAATATTGGGAAATTTAGAATGTGAAGATGCAAGGGAAAGAAGATAGAAATAAAGAGTACACTATGTACCAGTCCAATGAATTGCTGAAGGGAGAAGACAAAGAAATTGTCATAAGTGACAATATGGAAGAAGTTAGTAATTGCAAAAAACAAGAGGGTAAGGATGACAGGGTGGCAGTAAGAATAAAAGATCAGCAATAAAGAGATGAAAGAAATCAACATACAAAAGATTTATTGTACAGAGAAATTGAACTGATAAGGAGGATAATGAGGAAGAAATCAACAAGAAAGAAAAGAAGCAGTAGCAGCAAAAGGAAGACAGTAACAGACTGTGAAAGTACAGCCAGTGGAGCAAAGCAGCATGAAGTGTGGAAACCTGGAGAAAAACAACAAACAACAACATAAATAGATGATAAATTATGAAACAAAGTGTGGGATCCAGGAAGACAAAGATTAAAAGCACATGATCAGGAGATCATGATTATTTTTAACCTTGGGATTCTGATGCAGGGGCATTAGGCTCAAGAAAATCCTTTGTATTTTAATATACATAGGGTTCTTGTGTTTTCAAGAGAATATTGGTTTCTTATGTAATTATTAATTTTTTTGAGTGATTTTAATGAGAGATATTAATTATTGAGAGGAATTTGCAATTTTTCCCGAATAATTGGAGAACATGAGAGAAGTAGGATAGTTTAGATTCCATAAGGAATGAGAGATTTGAGAATTGATTGTAAATATTAAGTTAGAATCAGTTCCATGATTTTATGAGTTTGAAAGGATTTTTAGGGATAAATAATAGATTTTAGGACTTTGAGGATTTGGAGGATTATGTTGAGATAATAGAGGATCTGAACCTAAATTGGTTCATCATATTTTGTATAAAAATAATAAGCCTCGAAAGACAGTGGATAATAGTGGAAGGTAGAAGTGCTTTTATACAAACAGAGGTTTGTTTGTAAGCCTACGGGCAAAGTTGACAGAAAGGCCATTTATCAGAAAATCAGGCCTGAGAGAAGAAGAAGCCTATGTAAATATTTGTTTATATATAAAGGGATTGTTTCTGAATTATGTGTGCATTGATTGATTTAATTTATGTGTGAGAAATGCTTTGAGTTTCAATGAGTAGGTGTGTGATAAACCTCTACAATAGGGTTTGAATGGTGGTTCTGCACACCATTGACAAGTTTAATGTAAATTGTCGAGATAGGGTTAATGCCAATATTGTGATTTTGAGCTGAAGCACAATAAGGGTTTGCATATACAGTTGAGAAGATTGGATGAAATTGCATTTGTTAAATTCAGTCATCGATCACTGAATGGATCAATGACATAATGATATTTAAATTGATATTCTTGAAACACTGTGTAAGTGGAATAGGATCTGGAATCATTTGGGGCTTAATGCATAAAAGATGTATTCAAGCGAGAAATATGTTCTTATCATGAAGACTGATTATTGAAGTTGAGGGTTCATTTATATGGGTTTATGAAACCTGTGAATTTATAAACAGTGGAGAGATAGGCACATTAAAAGCTCAGGAGGGAGTTATGCAAAAGAGTGTAGGTTTGAATATGGAAACGGAATCGCAAAGATGTGCATTTGTGTGGAACGGAACCAAAATTTAGAAAAGAATAAGCGGAGGAGCTACATTAAAGAATTTTGGAATCAAAGGAAGGACAGAACCATGAATCAGGATGGAGTATGGAACCATGAGCTATGAGCAAATAAACAGTAAAGGTGGTTTTTAAACCAACTAGTGGACTTTGCGCAGCAAAAGAATGGTAAGTGGTATCTATTTGATTGAACTCGATAACAGTTAGGAGCTGACACATGGTATCTTAATACCACCTATTTCGCGTGCCTTTGGGTCGGTAAACTTCGAAGCGTATTTGAATGCGACACCCGTTTGATCGTCAACAATGTAGATCCGACGGTGTTCGGATTGGAAGTTACACGGAGGTTAACAAAGGAGTGGACCGACGGTGGAAACATTAAGTTGTTACGCGATAGCCGTTGGATTGGTAGATGTGATGCGTCAGCCGTCCGATTGAATGAACGATGGACGATGAAAAAGGTATGTGAAGCTGTGGGCCATATATGTTTTAAAACAAAGCTTGGACATATGTGCATTGGCGGGATTGGTAAGTTTAAAGATTATGTCAACTTTATAAATAAAGTTTAAGCTTCGAAGTTAGTTGGATATGTGGGTTGAATTATATGTGGCCAAGGTTAATATATGTTGGACTTTGATATATTATCCAATGTTGGGTTCGTATAGTCGAAAGATTAAATGAATGGGTTTTTTAACTATGGTTTAAAACCATAGGGTATAAAAAGGAAACAAATTCCGCCAGGGAACTAAACCGAAGTTAAAACTTTGAATAATATAAAGTATGTCAAATGAGTGTGTTTGATATGCCATGGGTCCAATATATAACTTTTGATGTGAGGATAGGATTTATATTGGAGTAAAGGTTTTAAACAAGGGGTTTCCGATTGTGAATAGATGAAAGGAGAAAATATTTGATAACAGGGTTTAATTATGGCTTATAATCATAGTTGCATAAAAAGGGACAACTTCCACATATGTTAGGTTTTATAACCTTGATATAAAAAGTGAGGGAATCTTCATTTTAAGATTAAATAAAAAAGCTTCCGCATTAGAGGTAGTCCAAATTTGAGGATTATTTTGGGTGATGAATGTGACATGAATTTTTTATATGGAGAATGTGGGTTTTGCAGCCTTCGGCTGCATCAATACATAGATACACAAATGTATGGGTTATAAAACATTGGGAGTGAATATCTAAGCTCCAAAATACTATTTCAAGACAATCCTGGAAGGATTGGCTGAAATATGCAAAAATGCAGAAATGCCGGAGTTGCAGTAGCAGCTACAACTCAAGAACTAGAACTGGATGGAGATGGTTGAAGATGATACATCAGATAAATAGAACTCCTCCAATGGTTCTTTCAATTGAAAGGCTGATCCTATCACTGAAGATCTCACCCTCCAATAATCCTGCAGACCCTCACTGCAATTGCACACTGAAAATAACGCAGTCTGGAGAAGGGACTGCACTGTAGGAGAAATAAAATGTGTTGGCCAAGTGCCAAAATCTGCAATAAGCTCCAGAATCTTCCTCACTGGTGTTCCAAAGGAAAGAAAGCTTTCTACTTTGAAAAACAAGCCCTGAAAGTGGTATTGTCAACCCTCCACTGCAACACCCTGCAACACAACCCAGATCTCAACAGAAACTGCGCTGTAGCTGAAGGAGGTAGCTTGGCCTCAAGCCTTGATGTGGAGAAATGAAGTGCAAGCTCCTTCAAGAGGCCTCTCTTGAAAGGAGAGGGAATTCCTAAACAGGAAATCCTTGTGCTAAGCAGCACTGAAACTCTGCTAAACAATAGGAGAATGCACAAAGTATGAACAGACCAAGAAATCAACAATACATAACATGAATAACAATAGCTGCCTTTCCCTCCTTTTAAACAAGTGAAAGAACCTCACCATGGGTCCCACTCATTAGGGTTTCCTTCACCAAAGAAACCTCCTCCCATTCATACTGCGCTGTCTCTCAAAGTGTTCTCCACCTCCTATCCCAGCGCTGTTGACTTGGTCAAACTTGACCTTGTCCACATGCAAATGACCATGTTCACACATCAGGGTGTGAAATCTAGCTCTTATGACTATCCCCTCTCACATTATGAGGGATTTTATTCATATTTTTAATATGCATGGGCTTCCTTACCCATTTATTAAGATGCTAGGTGATGAAAACAAAAGTCAATATTCCAATTAGTTGCATGCTAATTTTGGAATATTACAGTCCTCCCCTCCCAAATGTTGCTTTTCCTCAAGAAATTGCAGGGATAGAACTGAGAAGTTTCCCCTCCTCCTACTGTAGCATCCACATGTGATATCCTCCTCCAAATAATGAGATGCTGTCTCATCAATAAATCTCCATATTGCCCCTCCCAAGCATGTAAGTTAGCAAAATAGCTATCATCATGAACAAGTAGAGTACTCAAGAAGGCAATAAGGTTTTTTCCAGAGGTCCCCTTGAGGCATGGGGTCTAAAATGCATTGAGAATCATCATTCCCATGTGGATCCTCCATCCCCAAGCAATCATCCATACAAAATGAGTTACCTCCCAACATGACAACTCATACAAATCATCCTCCACCTTGAGCTCCTGCAATATGGGTGGGCTGAAATTTTGACCATGGTAGACATAATAGCCTACCCCACGTTGTCGTCCCCTCCAATTAAGATAAGTGTAGAGTGTTTGCTGATCCTGGGCTGCAATAATATTGCCCTCAAGTGGCAAGAAGAAGACTAGATCCTCAAGGACCTTCCCTCCAACGTTATGAATCATGCTGGCCCAAACCATCTCATATGTGATGAGTTGGAAATCACCATCATATGGCATCCAATAAATCATATGGCTCACCTCAAAATGAAACAAGTGTCTTTTTTTAGTGTCCACATACCCTCTCATGCTCCCATTAGAACATGCAATGCAAACAATGTGGGAAATCTCTCCCCCAAGGGACACATCCAACCAATGTGCCACTCCCCCAATCATGATCCCAATAAAAATAAGAACAACAACAACATAAGGAACTACAATGAGTATCATGCTAGCTTCCATATGAAGCAAGGGATAAGGATAATGGTCCCTCAAATGTACCCAACGCAGTTTGACTCTCAACTGTAATAGAAAATGAAATTATGGGTGGCCTCCCCACCATTTTCTTGCTGCCCCAATCTCCTCACAAGTTTGGAGAAAGTGTATGGTGTATGGTGCAAAGTGAGCATGCTTTGCAAAAGACAGAGCCTCCCCAAGTCCTCCTAGGGAGTGACCATCACCAATACTGCTTATGGCCTCAAGTAGACCATGAAGTCTAGAAGGAAGAATGCCCCTCCTTGGAGCAACATCCTGCACATATATGGTTAAGTGATGCATATATACAATATAAAAATCATTATGCAAACAAACAATACCCTTACCATATGTCTCACTCATACAAATGGAGTGGCTCATAGATGAGTCTCCTCTCATCCTTAAAGAGAAAAGAGGTGGCTATGCTAACTCTTCCAAATATTTATGTATCTCCTCCATCTCAATATGATCCATGCATCTCCTCATATGATGATATATCTCCTCCTCAAAGCCTTCCCAAATATACCCCTCCATGATGGTGTGGTATGTCCTCATAGAATAAGTGTGGCTGAAAAGGAAATCTTCATGAGATGCTTGTAGCAACTTCTCCTTGAGCTTGGAGGCTCCATATAAGAAGATCATACCATTGTAGTAGATGACCCCATTTCCAACTGAATATCCCTCCTCATGCAACTGGTCATCCAATATCATGCAAGCAAAAGGATCCTTGGAATACTCCACCAACAGCTGGGATTTCCAATATGGATCTGTCCTCCATAGTGACAGCGCTGATGATCTCTCATGAAGAGCATATGTCATATGGTCATCCTCCTCTTTGACATCTCTCATGCCAAAGATGCAAGCTGGAAGGCTGCTATCCTTCCCATGCTGCTTCTGCCACATCGCAGAATCTGAAGTGAGAGTGGGTAAAGATGATGTTGAGAGAATGCCTCTCTCCTCCTTGAGTCTACCCAAGACTCTTAGCGCTGTACAATGACCTCCCAAGGTCTCCACTCCTCTGAAATCAATGAATGGTGCCTCAAAATATGAAGCATCTCTCATCATCTGCTGATTTGGTGGTCTCCTTGGTGAAATGTCTCCATGCAATGAGACATCATCATCAAGAGTAGACTGCATATATGAATAGACAAACTTGTCCCTGCTCTCACTGCGCAATCCCGTCTCCCTCTTAGGTGCATCAACCTCATGAAATAGACAGGGGTGTGTGCTCCTCATCACATGATGCTGGTCATCCTCCCTATCTCCTCCTTTATCTCCACAGTTCTACACCCTATTATCAATGGCACATGTGAATCATGAGTTGTACCTTGATCTCCACATGTGAGATCCTAGGGAATTTCTTGAAATGATACAAGAATCCCTCTAGTTGGAGCAAGAGCTCCCTCTTCCTCTACATGAGGTTCTAGATAAACTCTAGACATGACAACATTGTTGCCCTCCTCCTCATCAACATGTATGGGCAACCTCCCAAGAATTGGATCCTTTTTTGAAAAAGAGATCCCCATGCCCTCTTGTTCAAGAATATGAGATAAAGGCTTTGCCTCTAACAAGGTATGCTGCAAGATGTCAGTCTCCTCCATGGGTTTCTGAAGTGGATCTGAGTTTATAGTTTTCTCCATCACATGCAAAGTTTTTATTTGTTTATTTTTGTTTAACTTCACCACATGTGTTGCAGAAAGTTTTCCATCAAACCTTTCCACGAATGTCTTAATAAACCTGGCATAGGAAGAAGTATTTTCATTTTTCAAAGAAAAAGACTCAAATATCCACCATGCATAGGCCTTACCTCCAAGATGTAGCGCTGCAACTCTGATGGCTTCATCTTCAAAAATTTGGTGGTGTTGCAAAAAGGTGTCTAGTTCTTCCACCCAAGCTCTCGCTGAACATGTAGGTGACCCATTAAAATTAGATAAGAGGAATCTACTATGATTATGTTGCTTGCTTCTTTCCACCTTAATCTTGAAAAACTCTGGAAAAATGATATGATCTCTAAACTTCTGAGTTTGAGACTCATACTCTTGTAGAAAATCACTAAGAGTTTCCCTCCTAGTCATTCCTTCTTCCATCTCTCTCATGGAAATTCTAGGCATGTGACTGTGCTGTGTATCATGATGTGTGGTTGCATGCTCACACTCATCATATGAAAATCTAGATTTTGATTCAGATTCAAACTCTCTTGGAGATTCTGTACACATCTCCCTTCTGATCTTCTTGAGATCTCCTTGAATGCTCTGTAAATATTTAGGAAGAAGCTTTGAGAGCCTATCCTCCTTCTTTCCTCCAAATAATGGAGTCTTCATCTTTTATTTTCTTGATGGCATCATGGCTGAGATTCACAGGCTGAGCCAAGATTATGCTCTGATACCACTGTACTATCCCAAAATAGGGAAAATCTACAATGTTAGGAATAAATTATAGTATTCCTAAAATGGAGCTACAACAATACATGAACACAAACTGGAGTAGCAGTGATAAATCAAATCGTAAAAGATAAGAAGAGCACATAGCTAGCATATTAATTTGCTGCAGCAAAATGTATACAAGATCTTGAGGAAACAGTCACTCAAGTTAGGCAATGCTAGCCTCAAGAAAGCATGTACATGAAATATGATAAAACACTGCTACACAAGAATGTCCAAGGCTATGACAACACAATTTTATAAAGAGAAACTGCTGCTAACACATGCAAATACATAGATATACAAATTTATGGCTTATACAACATTGGGAGTGAAGATCTAAGCTCCCAGATACTATTTCAAGACAATCCTAGAAGGATTGGCTGAAATATGCAAAACTACAGAAATGCTGAAGTTGCAGTAGCAGCTGCAACTCAAGAACTGGCACTGGATGGATATGGATGAAGATGATGAATCAGATAAATATACCTCCTCCAATGGATCTTTCAATTGAAAGGCTGATCCTATCATTGAATATCTCACCCTCCAATAATCTTGCAGACCCTCATTGCAATTGCACACTGAAAATAACACAGTCTAGAGAAGAGAATGTGCTGTAGGAGAAAGGAAATGTGTTGGCCAAGTGCCAAAATCTGCAATAAGCTCCAGAATCTTCCTCAATAGTGTTCCAAAGGAAAGAAAGCTTTCTTTTTTGAAAAACAAGCCCCAGAAGTGGTGTTGTCAACCCTCCACTGCAACACCCTGCAACACAACCCATCTCTCAACAAAAACTGTGCTATAGCTGAAAGAGGTAGCTTGGCCTCAAGCTTGGATGTGGAGAAATGAAGTGAAAGCTCCTTCAAGAGGCCTCTCTTGAAAGTAGAGGGAATTCCTAAACAGGAAATCCTTGTGCTAAGCAACACTGCAACTCTGCTAAACAACAGGAGAATGCACAAAGTCTGAACAGACCAAGAAATCAATAATACATAAAATGAATAACAATGGCAGCCTTGCCCTCCTTTTAAACAAGTGAAAGCGCTCTCACCATGGGTCCCACTCATTAGGGTTTCCTTCACCAAAGAAACCTCCTCCCATTCATACTGCGCTGTCTCTCAAAGTGTTCTCCACTTCCTATCCCAGCGCTGTTAACTTGGTCAAACTTGACCTTGTCCACATGCAAATGACCCTGTTCACACATTAGGGTGTGAAATACAAATCTTATGACTATCCCCTCTCACATTATGAGGGATTTTATTCATATTTTTAATATGCACGAGTTTCCTTACCCATTTATGAAGCTGCTAGGTGATGGAAAAAAAATCAATATTCCAATTAGCTGCATGCTAATTTTGGAATATTACAACACCATACAACTATGCATGAAGATAAAACAATATACACAAAAATTTTTAGGTGGAAAACCCCCTCTGGGTCAAAAACCACCGAATGCTTCTCCAGTAGTTGTCTTCTTATCTCTTAAAAAAAAATATTAATTACATCAATATTTCTTCTAAAACTGAGGGATGTGTGAACCCCCTAATTCATAGGCCACAACCTGTAGGATGATACTAAACCCTAATATCTTGCTGCAACCAGAAGGATGCCCCAATTCCATATAGATCAGGCTACAACCTGATGAGTGCCCCAACACTCTATTTAATAGTTTCTGTTGGAATGGATGCTTCGCTGCCGTTTTAGTTTATCAGCCAAAACTGATGGATGCCACAACACCCTGTGCAAGCCACAAATTTCCCTAGCACCACCCTGCCACCTTGAAGTTCTCTTAGTCCATAAACTGAAGGTGACTCCAACCACCTTCCTTGCACCGGCCTGCCACTTTGGACCACGTTTCAAAATTTTCAGATTGGATCCCCCTGTGCTCTCAGTCAATATAAGAAAATAGTAAATAAGATAATATTGCTCTGCTCAAGATGAATATCTTGTCAAGTCTTGCAGCTATATTGTTGATCACTCTATACAACCGTGCTCAACCTGCACAACCTTTCTCAATATGACTACTGCACAATCAAACTGTTCACTGCACAATGCCACACATCAAAACTCATTGCTCAACTGTAATTCACTATCATTGTCATCAACTACTACACAATAGATCCTGATTTCCAATGTTGTGAAATCCACTAAAAAAAACTTTTTTTTTGCTCCTGTCACTACAATGTACTTCTCATAAATTAATAGGCATTCAAAAACTCATGAGGTAGTGATATCACATCACAATACCAAACAACTTGTTGGACACACTTTTTTGATGATAGAAAAACCCTAGATGTCTTAGGTCATACCTATGACCTTCTTGAAATAATATCAAACTTTCCTCAATGAAGCCCAAGAGAATACGTCGAATGGCTGCTTAGATAATGCTATGAACCACCTGCATATGTCATATCATGTACAAACCTTACTAGTACAAGTCTAGTACAAGCCTTAGGTATGTCAGTAATCCCCTAGGTTATCAAAAACAAGGTTTAGTTATGTCAAACCCTAGGAACCTTTCAACCCTAGGTAAACTTGCAAACTTTTGTTCAAGAAACAAAATACCAAAATAAAATAGAGAAACAACTCTTTGCCAAGGTATGTCAATTGTCAAGACTATTTATTAATATGCCACTGCAAAGTCAATTTAATTCTATGGATTAGGTCTAGAGGTAAAGTCACCAAAAATGTGTCACTGGTATATCAAATATTATTGTTGCTTGATATTGTAGAGTTATTGTTATATCACTTACTGTTGTTAAATACTGTAGTCATTAAGATTCATAGGAGCTTTCTTATTTACTATGTATACTGCTTTGTATGTTTTGTTTATTTTGCAAATAACCAAGTCAAGAGATCAAAAGCTGTTGTCACAAATCAAGTCTAGGTCATGAAACTTTCTTACTGTAATAAGCATGCTATTGTCACTATATTTTGGTTTAGAATTGCAAAAGTTTTGTCAATAAGATGCTAAATCAACCATTGGCTCAATGCATTTGATCTTGAAGTTGTTGTAGAGATCCATCATTGGCTTAGTGCATTTGGTTCTAGATACACCGTGAGTACTGCCACTGTCTTAAGATAAAATTCAACATCATATATTGACAAGAGGAATACGTTTTACTTATACCTATCTCAACATTCAATTGAATCCTATTACACCCAAGTGACTGTATTAATTAATGCATATATATATTAATTCCAATTTTCTACTATGCTTCAGGCCTAACATAAACAAGCGCAAATGTAAAAAGAAAATAACAATACTAACGCACAAGGCAAATGTCAAAAAGAAAACACAACTATTTACACACGCTACAGAACCAAAATTAACCTTGTTATTCTAGAAATTCAGATACCTGCATTCAAGATGTATACCCAACCACAATATAAAAACAACTAAAATCTGATCCCAATCTACTAGCTGTTTTGCAATTTTTTGTGCCCTAGTTGAGGGCCGAAAGTCTTATATGCTTGTTTCTACACTTTAGATTACACGCACTATGAATCCCAATAACCAAAGGTCTAGAACAAGAACATGCTAACCTTAATCCAAAACAATTCAATACCAAATGGATTTTTGAACTGAAAATAATAATAACATAACCATTAGTTTTGATACTTATATACAGAAGATGGTGAGATAGGTCTGAGACTTCAGATGCTAAAAGACTTTGCAACAAGGTTTTGAGATTTACCTTTGGTCTTCCCGTTGTAGGTCAAACATATATCTTAAACCAACGAGCTTCCAAATAGAACTAAGTCAACAAACCAAAACCAAAATAAAAACTAAATCTCTTTGTTGATGCCTGATTTATTTCCTCAGAGTAGCCAAATATTTTAGAGCTCAATCTAACAGGATCATACGTTTTAGTACTTACCTTAGAAAGTTGTATGAGGCATCTCTTTTATAGAACAAGGAGGGGGATAGGATATAAGCATTGGAGAGGATTATTAATATAAAATTTGGAGGACATTAGTGAAGCGTAAAATATTTTTAATTGTTTGTTCAATTATCATTATGAATGTAATAAGTTAGGCCCTAAGCAAAGCCCATACACCCCTTGTAATTAGGAATCGAGTTAGTCAAGGGTTGACTTGTCCACTCAATAAAATAAATAACATTATTTAAATTTTTTTTTTGTCTAAATTATTAAGGAATTAACGTACTAACCCCTTTTTGGTGTGTTTGCAAGTGACATATGGGTGTGAAAGACGTGATGGCCTTTCTTAGTCAGTGATTGGTTTATTTCCTTTGGTTCTTGGAGTTATGTAACTTATACATGGTGATATTACGGTGATAAACAATGTCATATATTTATAACCATAGGAGGAGGTGTCATGTCACTACCCCTTGGGGTTTTAGCCCAGAAAACAGGGTGACTAACTTCAATAGTGAATACCTTTCAAACCAGGAGGCCTCTCGGGGAGTACCACATCAACATAAACATCTCTTTGATGAAAATATAATGACATATATATCTGACCCAAACTCAATTATTTTACCTACCAAAAACTGTCGACAAATCGAGGTACATCCTCAGTACAAGGAACCCAAACCCCAGGACTTGGGTTTTCTACCATCCAATAATATAATTTCCATCTTGATGTAATCTGAAAATTACTAGGAAGTATTCATTATCCATTTGACATCAATTATTGATGTTTTTAGTAAAAGTCAAATCCATTCAACTCCATGGGTTGACATCAATGACAAGACCATCTTACAATCTCCCCCTTTGTCATTAATGGAAACACATGTACTCCTCCTGCGAGTACACCTCTCACTAAAATGATGCTTCACCTCCTTCTCAAGATTTCAATCTCCTTCTCAAGTTTTTCTCTCCCCCTTTGGCATCAATGACAAAGGTTACTCCCCTTGAGAATTTTCTTGCTTCATGTGGACCTGTTATTTGCCTGTGCTCTCCATGACGAGAATCCTTCTTGTAATAGTCTGTGAAAGATGATCCCTCTGGACCTGTGTTCAGTATGTGCTTCCCTTCATGAGAAGCCTTTTGTTGTGAACTTGTAATTCTTTAACTATTCTGCTCCCCCTGAACCTCTTATGAAACTGCCATCTTGTCCATCTTGTCCAAACTATCTGTCTTTCAATCGTAAATTTTTTCCATTTACTGCTGCATAGACTCCCCCTCTACAAACTTCAAGGAGTCAACGATCCAGATTGTTCAAAATAGCGATTCACCTAATGAGTCATTAATCGAAGAAAATATTGATTCCTTACAACCTGTTATGAATCCTGAAAGCATAAATGCCAAGACTTTCTTGTCTTTCTACACTTCTTGCTGATACTTTACCTATTCTTCTTGTATTTGTTCATATTGCACCCGTTTCCTCTTCTAAACCTTCTTATTCTCGTCATCAATATTCATGATTGATTCCATTTTGTTACTGCAGTGACGAGCTCTGTGTCCATGATTATGACATTTGTAACATTCCTTATCAAGATTGCATTCTTGAGCTATGTGTCCGTAATTATGACATTTGAAGCATTCAATGTTATCCATAGAATATTTTGTTTGGTATCTGTCTCATAATCTTGTAAAATTTCCTCTAGGGTTTTGCAGATAATATTTGTACTTGCCAAAAAATTCACAATCCCTAGCCATATTTCCATAATTAGCACATAAAAAGTAATAACCATTAAATAAATGTGTGAACTTGCATTGCTCATTTGGATGTGATGGTCCTTGATAGTTGTACATGTCAACAAATTTACAATCCCTCAATCTATGTCCATATTTAGCACACAAAAAACAATAACCATTAAATAAACAAACATACCTAGAAAAAATTTCATTCTTCTTTGGAGGCGGTGTTGTAGTCTGTTGTCATACTTTGTCCTTGAATGATTTGGCAACATTCTTCAGAGTTACAACATTCTTCTTTGGTTCAATCATCTTCTAAATCTCACTGTGAAAAGATGTGGAGCTTCTACCTTCATCAATTGGAGCCTCACCTGTTCTTTTTTCCACTTGTTTAACTGTCCTGTCTGTTGTAGCTCCTAGAGATAACCTAGAGTTGTGATAGACCAGTGCCTATGAAATCTTAGCATAGCAAGGAGAATGTAATATAATGGATGAAGTTGTTAGCTTCAGCGCACATGCTATCCCTTGTAAACAGGTAAATGAAATAGAATGGGACCAAACTCTCAGAAACTGACACAGAAAAAGAGATACTGCAGAGGCAAGATGCAGAACTTCTAATACAAAAGCAACAGACAATTCAGAGACAGTTTACTGTAAAGCGGGCCGGTTCAGAAATACTTCACAGACATAAATTATCAGCAGGTATATGTAGTGAAAGAAATGATGAGAAGATACTCGTTAACATTGAGCTGATACCCAGATATACAATACCACCATGCATGGGCTTACCAATCTAAGAATCCATACAAGATAATAGCACTTTAAAAGCACCCTCCCAAAGCAACCAGTATAGCAGAAACATGGTTTAGATGAGTAATGAAACATAATATCATGCATGAGCCATATTTAAATAGCAGTTAATTAAAATGTAAAACTCAATGCAGGATAAGAGTACCAGTCAATGGTCTGATGCTAAAACAAAACACCAAATCAGGAAAGATGGATGAGATGAACAAATATATTAATGCTGCTATAAAGAAATTCTGGTGTATACAAAGACAGAATCCTCTTTGACAGACCGAACTCCCTGTTCAGAACCTATGAACAGACGCTATCTAAAGTTTACAAGCTGTACAAAAAATCTTAACAAATTTTCTGATAAAAATCTGGAACCATTAGTGTGTTTCTTCTAGGTTTTATAGTGAAAAGAGATCTACGGTGGTAGAGTGGACAACTATGTAAAATTCGTACTCGGAAGAAAAAGACCCGAAGCGTGCAAGCTATTCAAGCATTATCTCCAGAAAATCTCTACACGGAGAAAGAATACATTACGTGGGGCTTCCATTTGTATTTCGTTATGTCTCTGTACACATTGACAGTACTCTATAATGGCATTTGCACAGGTGAGAATGAACAGAAAATTAAATAATGATACAAAATTAGACACGCTAGAAAACAATGCTCTTGGCGATTCAGGCAACGATCGATGCGAACCTTCGAGACATGGTAAAATATGGAAGTAATATGGGCGCTTTGTCCTTTAGAACAAATCTGCTGATATGAGAACCCTGATACCTTTGATTTCTGTGCGCTGAGCCTTCCAAGTGATTCTGGGGTCCTTAGTACGGTACTTTGCCTTCGAAATTACTGAAATAAGGCTTAAATTCTTCAATTGCACGCCTTTAACTCTCTGATGCTCCATTGATATTCCTTTGCCGCTTCCATACTTGACTCTAACTGTGAAATCCGTGCTTTAATAGCTCTAGGGAGGATTGTACAGAGTTTAAACTCTGTTCCTTTAATTAAAGTCTTGTCGGCATACCATTCTGGACCTTTCTCCGTGATTTCACTTCTAAACATGGCCCTTTCCTGTGCTCTTGGGCTCTGCGTCGCTGTAACAGCGACTGTGAATCATGGTGGCGTTTAACGCCTGCACCCTGCAAAACACGCAACTGTATTAAGAAATCCATGCACGGAGGAGGTGGATGGTTACGGAGGACGGGCAGAATGGCTACGCAGCGGTGGTGAAATGGTGGCTCTACACAAAATGACGATGGGAAATGCTTTTGATATGGTGTAAACAGCGAACTAATAGGGTTTGACCAAAACATGCTTATGGATCATTCGATCATGGTTTGGGGATGAAAATCAACGGCGGAGATCGAACAACGGTTTGATATATGAGCAGCGGGTGGAATAATTATGAAACAAAGGATTTTAATGTAAAACACAAAACTTTGGTTATGACGGAAATACAAAGGAATGCAGTGAAAATGCAATGAATCGCGATCATATGCGGTGGGACCCAGTGTGGTGGAGGGTGATCAAATCTGAGCCATCAGATCGTTAGATCCAACGGACGGTCAAGATTAAGTCAGGCAATCGCAATCGCAATGGACGAGAGGGATGCACATTTCATAATTTGCGATGCGATAAGATCTGGGCCATTTATCTTCGGACGAATGGACGGCCGTGATTTAGTCGGGCAATCGCAATCGGAGGGAAACGAGTGTGACACATTACAAAGGTTCTGATTTCGATGAGGCGGGAAGTGTGATGGCCATCGGATCATGGATCAAATAGACGGTTGGGATCGGATCGGGACAATCGCAATCCCAAGTATAGAAGAGCGGATGGTGCAATGATAGCGATTAAGTCGGACTATTGGATCATGAGAATCAACGGCGGAGACTATATCGGGGGATCGCAACGCAAAGAAGCGAAAGTTAGCGGCGATTGGAAAAGTGTGATTGTGATGGAGAACGGTAAATGGCATTCGATTATATCATAGATCGACGGCAGAGACTGTAATCGGGAAATCACAATCGCAGTGGAACAAAGGGGTAATGCAATGAAAGTTGCGATTGCGATTGGGAGCGGGAGTGCGATTTGTGCTCAACTGTCGGATCGGGATAACAAATCTACTGTGAATAATGCATCGCAGGAATTGTTATTAAAAACCAATCGCATCAGAATTCTCCAGTGTTACAAAGAGAAACGCCTGCCCGACGGCTCTGATTGCGATATAGCGCCCAGGGCTTAAATGCTTGGTCTCAGGTGCGGGTCACGTGGAGGAAAAGGTGTAGGGGCTTGGCCAAAAAGGGCTAGGCCTTGCAGATTTTCAAATATGGGTTTTGCGGCCTTTTTTTGTTTTTAATGTAATTTTGGGGGTGGAGGAAGGTAACGATAAGCAGCATATGGATTTCTCAGGGAAAAAAGGGGTTTTGAAAGGTTTAAGCAAGGTTGCTTATCAAAATTTCAATAGGATGCTAATATGATCAACATTGGCTCCACCTGGGGATGGCATGTTCATCCTTGGGCGTGTCGAGAACTTCGCAGACCACCTACATCATCAATTTTCACAGACAGGAAAAATAAATCTATTCTACTTCTACCCTTATTACTCCATGAGACCAGATTAAACTGTTGGTCTCACATTTTCTCTACCTAAACTACATCTGCTAGGATTAAACTGTCTAGCAGATTTCTTCTCTACATTCTAAAATAGAAATTGAACAATAGCCAAGCCAGGATTAGACTGTCTGGCTTGCTGGACTTTGCAGAAATTAAAACAACTAACTACATGCTCATAGACTGAGATTTATTGAGTTTTTCCTACCTACCCTACTCTAACTAGAATATTTACAAGTCTAGCTTACAAACATTGTATTCCAATGTAACCAGTCCATCAAATGATCCCATGACTAGTCTCTCTTGCTCAACTCCTTGAGCAAGCTGGATAGGCAGGGCAGCTCCCACTCTTTTTGTTCCACAACAGCAACTACAAAAATTTTTCTTGTTGTCTGCAACATGCTGCTCAACAAGACCCTTGATCCTTCTTCAAATTTTTGTAGGAGATGAGCATAAGGATCATGAAAAGATACCTGGATATGAATATCTGGCAGGCAGGCTTCAACGAGGATCTCTTCTTCTTCCACTGGATGGAGAAGAAGACTCTCTTGGAGTAGAGTGTCTTCTTCATCTTCTAAACTAGAGGACTCATCGTATATGACAGTGATGTCCTCTTCGAGCTCCGATACGTTCTTCTCAGATGAGTTGAGCTCCGTGAACCGATCTATGTATTCTTAAGCAAGGGTATGTTTCATTTCTTCTTCCTTTTCAAGAGGAGGCCCCTTAATTTCAATCTGCTCAAGAACTTCTTCTTTGCTTTCCTCCTCATCTTCTAAAAGAAAAGGCTGCTGGTTTCCAGTCTCACTGATGATCTGTAGTAGAGAAGAATGAAGATTCAAAGAATCTTCATCTGCTATTATACTATCATAGCTCTCCCCATCAGTATCATAGATAGGCTGATAGGGTTCACTACTTCTCTGGAGTTGCTGGCCTTGTCTTTCCTCCCATGGGTCTACTGATGATGGCTGTGTGAACTCAGCTTCTCTTTGGAAACAATCATCATCAAATAGATCATAACTAGGAAAGCCATAATCGTAAGCAAGGTCACCAATCAAACCTATCGGCTTCTCATCAGGTCTTTCTTCGTCTTGATCCTAAGAGGAGTTTTCTGGATTCGAATCATCAAACTCAATAGACGAGTGAGCAAGGGAATCTGTTCTATAAAAGACTTCAGAGGTGGATCACTGATTTAATATCTAATCAATCTCTTCTTCTGTCAAAAGGGGGGTTTCCATGTCATCATGGACAGGAGCACAACAATCCTCTTTTTCTTGCATTAGCTGACTTGGAGGCAGGATGTTCTCTTGAGCCTCTTCTGTGTGGCCTCTTGTTTCCTCCAAGCAAAATTCCCTATTTTCTATTGCTATTAGGTCTTGGTACTCTCTGATTAGTGTAACATAAGATATAGGTAAGCAATCAGGCAGTTCCTGATCGCTTTCATCCTCATCTTCCATAGGTTTTAAAGCATCATACATGTCTTGCTCATTATCTAGGTCTTGAGTTTGTTCTTGTGATTTCAAGAGTTTGATCTCAGCTTCATATCTTTCAATCATCAATCTTAGAAAGATTTTCTTAAGCACGGGTGTGCAACTTGAGTTGAGAAGAATAGCCCGTGGAAGGTCCTCCACTTCCAGTTTTGCCAAGCCACGTGACATTTCATCTCGATACTCAGCCATGAAACTTGGATGCATTTTTGAAAACCACTCAGAGTCTTGCATTGGTGAAGTGGCTTGGTCTTCAACATGGCTAATGTTGTACTGTGACATAGTCTCCCAGTGGAGTCTCGTGAAACCAAGATAATTAGCGGCCTACTGATCACCCAATGGAGTCTTTTAATCATTTAGGTACTGTGGAGTCGCCAAGGTGAGGGATCTACAACTCTCAACTCTTCATGCTCACCTTTCTGAAGAGTGAATAAAGATTTTGTCGAGGCCCAGGGATTTAAATTTTCTCGACTTCGTTCCCCAGCAACGATGCCAGAAAGATGTTGTAGCTCCTAGAGACAGCCTAGAGTTGTGATAGACCAGTGCCTAGGACATCTTAGCATAGCAAGGAGCATGTAATATAATGGATGAAGTTGTCAGCTTCAGCTCACATGCTATCCCCTGTAAACAGGTAAATGAAATAGAATGGGACCAAACTCTCAGAAACTGACACAGAAAAAGAGATACTGCAGAGGCAAGATGCAAAACTTCTAATACAAAAGCAAAAAACAATTCAGAGACAGTTTACTGTAAAGCGAGCCGGTTCAGAAATACTTCACAGACATAAATTATCAACAGGTATATATAGTGAAAGAAATGTTGAGAAGATACTAGTTAACATTGAGCTGATACCCAGATATACAATACCACCATGCATGGGATTACCAATCTAAGAATCCATACATGATAATAGCTCTTTAAAAGCACCCTCCCAAAGCAACCAGTATAGCAGAAACACAGTTTAGATGAGTAATGAAATAGAATATCATGCATGAGCCATATTTAAATCGCTTGACTGATCCGAGTATGGGCATCAACTAGGTGAATCCTTACCAGAAATCAGTGAGCCACTCACATTCCAAAACATGATACAGGAAAGATGGATGAGATGAAATGATATATTAAATAACATATAAAAGAGAGTTACAGACTGTGAAATACCAAAGACCAGAATCCTCTTTGACAAACGGAACTCCTCCTCACTGAGACCCTATGGGCTTTGAGCCTTCATACAAGAGTTTTACAAGCTGTATACAAAAAGTATTTCACTGCATAATTTTCCGATAAAAATCTGGAACCATTACAATGTGTTTCTTCTGGGTTTTTATAGCTGAAAAAGGAGCAGAAGTGGTAGGTGGAAAACTAAATGCTGAATTAAAACTCAGAAGAGAAAAGGGCCGAAGCCCATTTTGTTTAAACTCAACGCATTTATCTCCGGTACTCTCTGGAGGAAAGAATGGTCTTCATCAGGCTTCCATTTACTTCAGGTATGTCTCTGCTGTACCTGGCTGTAGTACTCTGTAGTAATTTTTGGTGAATGAACAAGAAAGTGAAATAATGATACAAAGGTCGACCATACTTCAAAACAAATGCTCTTGGCAGCTTCGGACTGTGATCAGTGCAGAAATTTCTTCAGGAACATGGTAAAATATGGAAGTAATATGGGCACTTTGTCCTTTAGAAAAAATCTGCTGATATGAGAACCCCGATAGCTTTGATTTCTGTGCGCTGAGCCTTCCAAGTGATCCCGGGGTCCTTAGTATGGTACTTTGCCTTCAAAATTACTGAAATAAGGCTTAAATTCTTCAATTGCATGCCTTTAACTCTCTGCTGCTCCATTGGTATTCCTTTTTCGCTTCCATGCTTGCCTCTGACTGTGAAATCTGTGATTTAATAGCTCTGGGGAGGATTGTACAGAGTTTAAACTCTGTTCCTTTAATGAAAGTCTTGTCAGCATACCTTTCTGGACCTTTCTCCATGATTTCACTTCTGAAAATGGCCGTTTCTTGTGCTCTCGGGCTCTGCGTCGCTGTAACAACGACTGTGAATCATGGTAGCGTTTAACGCCTGCACCCTGCAAAACACACAACTGTATTAAGAAATCCATGCACGGAGGAGGTGGATGGTTATGGAGGACGGGCAGAATGGCTACACAGTGTTGGTGAAATGGTGGCTTTACACGAAATGACGATGGGAAATGCTTTTGATATGGTGTAAACAACGAACTAATAGGGTTTGACCAAAACATGCTTATGGACCATTAGATCATGGTTTGGGGATGAAAATCAACGATGGAGATCGAACAACAGAATGATATATGAGCAGCGGGTGGAATAATTATGAAACAAAGGATTTTAATGTAAAACAAAAAACTTTGGTTATGACAGAAATACAAAGGAATGCGGTGAAAATGCAATGAATCGCGATCAGATACGGTGGGACCCAGCATGGTGGAGGGTGATTAGATATGAGCCATCAGATCGTTAGATCCAATGGACTGTCAAGATTAAGTCGGGCAATCGCAATCACAATGGACGAGAGGGATGCACATTTTATAATTTGCGATGCGATAAGATCTGGGCCATTGATCTTCGGATGAATGGACGACTGCGATTTAGTCGGGCAATCGCAATCGGAGGGAAACGAGTGTGACACATTACAAAGGTTCCGATTGCGATGAGGCGGGAAGTGTGATTGCCGTTAGATCATGGATCAAACAGACGGTTGGGATTGGATTGAGACAATCACAATCAGGGGGCGCGGAAGAGCGGATGCGATTGAACGCCGCGATTGCAATGGAGCGATTAGAGTCAGACTGTTGGATCAACGGGGGGAATCAATGGCAGAGACTATATCGGGGGATCGCAATCGCAAAGGGCAGAAGTTGGCAGCGATTGGAAAGTGGGATTGCGATCGGGGGCGAGGAAGCAAATGAGCGCTGGCCGTTAGATTATATCATAGATCGACGGCAGAGACTGTAATCGGGAAATCACAATCGCAGTGGAACAAAGGGGTAACGCAATGAAAGTTGCGATTGCGATTGGGAGCGGGAGTGCGATTTGTGCTCAACCGTCGGATCGGGATAACAGATCTACTGTGAAGAATGCATCGCGGGAGCTGTTATTAAAAACCAATCGCATCGGAATTCTCCAGTGTTACAAAGGGAAATGCCCGCCTGACAGCTCTGATTTCGATATAGCGCCCGGGGCTTAAACGCTTGGTCTCGGGTGTGGGTCACGTGGAGGAAAAGGTGTAGGGGCTTGGCCAAAAGGGCTAGGCCTTGCAGATTTTCAAATATGGGTTTTGCGGCCTTTTTTTTTTTTTAATGTACTTTTGGGGGGGGAGGAAGGTAACGATAAGCAAAATATGGATTTCTCACGGCAAAAAGGGGTTTTGAAAGGTTTAAGCAAGGCTGCTTATCAAAATTTCAATAGGATGCTGATATGATCAACACTGTCCATAACCTATAAATGGTAATTTTCTTTGATATTTTTGATCTCATTAAGCGCCGCATCAAGTTATTCTTGCTTTTGACAAAGGTCTTCTTGAAACCATCTTGAAAGCATGTTTTGAAGATCTCCCTTATTTTTTCTGCCTCTTCAACCTGTAACTTGAGAAGAGTGTTCTTCTCTACTTCTCTGTTGAGAACCTATATCTGTTCGTTCTACTTCTCAATCTCAATCCTAGGCCTTCTTAGTTTAACTAACGATATTTCCAAATCCTTTTTCTTTTGTTCAACTGTGGATATGTATCTTTGATCAAATTCCTGCCTTTCAAGTTATGCTTCTTGCATCTGTTGTTTGAGCCTGCTAATCTCTCAAAAGGCCGTGTCGAGTTCATGTTGCTTCTGTTGGAATTCTCTCTTGAGGTCATCTCTGTATTCTTGACCTCTTCAAATTGAGTTCAAAGACTACTAATCATCTTCTCAGACTCTTTATTTTCCTTGATGAGTTCTTTTTCCGTCTTCAGTTCTGCTTCCAAAAGTCTCGTATTTTCCTAAGTTTGACTTTTGAGTTCCTATATAACCTTGATCACTTGATTTTGAAACTCTGTCTTACTCATTTCTCCAATTTATTCATCATAATCAAAAGGATCCACATTTTTAATAAAATGTTGACCTAATTGCTTTGTTGAATAGAGATTATGAAGCTTTTCCCAAAGAGATTTAGCTATTGAACATTGACCAACTTTTGTTTTCAAAAAATTTGGAAAAAACATTCAAAATTACATTCATGGCCTTTGAATTGTACCTTTTATCTTCGTTGGTAGACGCGTCTCTAGAAACAATTGATTCCCATACTTAATGTGCTTGTAAATGTACTTCCATCCTAGATTCCCATATCCAGTAATTATCTGCATAAAAATCAGGGGTTGGTACACAATACTCACTATCTTTAGATTTTGTTGTACTTGTACCTTCCTTTGAATCCTTGCAACCCGCTTCTTTGAATTTCCCATCTCTATGCTCTGAAAAATGCATTCCAACGATTAAGCTGTTACTGAAGGAACCAAGCTCTAATACCAATTGTTGGAAATACTGCGAGGGGGGTGAATTGATATTTCTTAGAAATTAGCACTTTTTAATCCTTTTTAGAGCATTAGTTATTATTCAATTATTATTAATGTTCTTCTTCAACAACAATAATCAACAATAGACAACACCATACAACATGAAGGAAGATAAAACAATAGACATATATATTTTTAGGTGGAAAACCCCTCCAAGTCAAAAACCACTGGACGCTTCTCTAGTAATTGTCTTCTTCTCTCTTAAAAAGAAATATTAATTACATCAATATTTCAGCTACAACTAAGGGATGCATCAAACCCCTAATTCATAGGCCGCAACTTGTTGGATGCTACTAAACCCTAATATTTTTCTACAACTATAAGGATGTTGCAATGCCCTATAGATTAGGACCAATGTTGCGAACATCTCGATAACATCCCAATTTTATCTCGAAATCACGATTTTTTGTCCTAGCCAAAGTTTTACCGATTTTTAAAGATTTTTGTGGTACCTTAATTTTGCTGATGTTTGCCAATTTTTATCGATATTTTCCCAATTTTTACGAATTTTTGGTTTTCAAACCCTCGCCAATTTTATCTTGATGCCGATGTTCGCAACATTGATTAGGACACAACCTGATGAGTGACCCAACACTCTATTTACTAGTTGTTTTCGGAAAGGATGTTTAAATGCCTTATTAGTTTATCAACCACAACTGATGGATGCCACAATGACCTGTGCAAGCCACAACTTTCCCTAGGACCACCTTGCTGCCCTGAAATGTTCTCAAGCTTCAACTTGAAGGTAACTCCAATCACCTGTCTTACACCACCTTGCCACCCTGGACCATGTTTCACAATTTTCAGATGGGATCCCCCTGTGCTCTAAGTCAATATAAGAAGATAGTAGATAAGAGAATACGACTCTACTCAAGATGAATATCTTGTCAAGTGCTGTAGCTATATTGCTGATCACACTAGACAACCCTGCTTAATATGACTACTGTACAATCAAACTATTCACTGCACAATGCCATACATCAAAACTCACTTCTCCACTGTACATCACTGTCACTACCATCAACTACTACACAACAGATCATGAATGTCAATGTTGTCACAACCACCACACAACTTTGTTTTTGTTGCTGTCACTGCACAGTAATCCTCATAAATGAATAGGCATTCAGAAAATCATGACGAAGTCATATCACATCACAATACCAAACTTCTTGTTGGACACACATGTATGATGATAACACAACCCTAGATGTCTTAGGTCATCCCTATGACTTGCTTGCAATTTTATCAAAATTTCCTCAATGAGGGATACAAGCATACATTGAATGGCTTCTCAGATAATGCTATGAACCACCTGCATATGTTAGATCATGTACACACTCTACTAGTACAAGTCGAGTACAAACCTTAAGTATGTCAATAATCCCCTAGGTTATCAGAAACATGTTTTGGTTATGTCAAACCCTAGGAACCTTTCAACCCTAGGTCAAATTGCAAGCTTTTATTCCAGAAACAAAATCCCAAAATAAAATAGACAGACAACTCTTTTCCAAGGTATGTCAAATTTCAAGACTATTTGTCAATATGCCAGTTCAATGTCAATTCAATTCTATGGATTAGGTCTAGAGGCAAAGTCACCAAAAATGTCTCACTGGTATATCAAATATTACTGTTGCTTGATATTGTAGAGTTATTGTTATATCATTTACTGTTGTTAAATACCACAATCATTAAGATTCATAGGAGATTTCTTATTTATTGTGTATACTGCTTTGTATGTTGTGTTTATTTTGCAAATAACCAAGTCAAGAGATCCAGAGATTTTGTCATAAATCAAGTCTAGGTCATGAAAATTTCTTAGTGTAATAAACATGTTTTTGTCACTTTATTTTGGTTCAGAATTGCAATAAGAATTTCGTCAATAAGATTCTAAATAAATCATTTGCTCAATGCATTTGATCTTGAAATTGTTTTAGAGATCCATCATTGGCTTAATGCATTTGATTCTAGATACACCGTGAGTGCTGCCACTGTGTTAAGATGAAATTAAAGGTCATATAATTACAAGAGGAATTCTTTTTACTTATACCTATCTCAACATTCAATTGAATTCTATGACACCTAAGAGAATCACTGTATTCATTACTGTATATATATATATATATTAAGTCCAGTTTTTTACTATAGTTCAAGCCTAACATAACCAAGCGCAAATGTCAAAAGCAAATAACAATACTAACACACAAGGAAAATGTCAAAAAGAAGACACAACTATTTGCACACACTACATATCCAAAATTAACCTTACTGTTCTAGAACTTCGGATACCTGTAATGCTTTCAAGATGTATACTCAACCAGAATATAAAAACAACTAAAATCTGATCCCAAACTACTCGCTGTTCTGCAATTTTTTTGTGCCCTAGTTGAGGGCTGAAAGTCTTATATGCTTGCTTCTGCACTTCAGATTATATGCACTACGAATCCAATCACCAAATGTATAAAACAAGAACAAGTTAACTTTAATCCAAAACAATGCAATACTAAATGGAATTTTGAACCGAAAAGAACGATACAACGGAATCATTACTTTTGATACTTATATACAGAAGATGGTGAGATAGGTCCGAGACTTCAGATACTAAAAGACTTTGCAACAGGGTTTTGAGATTTACCTTCGGTCTTCCTGCTGTAGGTAAAACATATTTCTTAAACCAACAAGCTTCAAAATAGAACTAAGTCAACAAACCAAAACCAAAATAAAAACTAACCCTCTCTGTTGATGCTTACGTTATTTCCTCAGAGCAGCCGAATATTTCAGAGCTTAATCTAACAGGATCATATGTTTTAGTACTTACCTTAGAAAGGTGTATGAGGTCTCTGTTTTATAGACAACGGATGGGGCTAGGATATAAATGTTGGAGGGGCTTCTTAAGGTAAACGTTGGAGGACATTAGTGAAGCGTAAATATTTTTAATTGTTTGTTCAATTATCATTATGAATGTAGCAACTTAGTCCCTAAGAAAAACCCATATACCCTTTGTAATTAGGAATTGAGTTAGTCAGGGGTTGACTTTTCCACTCAATAGAATAAATAACCTTATTTAAATATTTTTTTGTTTAAATACTTAAGTAATTAATGTACTAACCCCTTTCTGGTGTGTTTGCAGGTGACATATGGGTGTGAAACACATGATGGCCTTTCTTAGTCAATGAATGGTTTATTGCCTTTGGTTCTTGGAGTTATGTAACTTATACATGGTGAGATTACGGTGATAAAAAAATGTCATATATTGACAACCGTAGTAGGAAGTGTCATGTCACTACCCCTTGGTGTTTTAGCCCAGAAACTGGAGTCACCAACTTCTATTGTGAATATCTCTCAAACCAGGAGGCCTCTCGAGAAGTACCACATATCAACAATTTTTGTTTTTTGAGGAGAATCTAATGACATATATCTCCGACCTAAAATCAATGATTTGAACTACCAAAAATCCTGGACAAATTCATGGTACATTCTCAGTCCAGGGAACCCAAACCTTGAGGAATTGGGTTTTCTACCATCCTATAGTATAGCTTCTATCTTGATGTAATTCAAAAATTACTAAGAGGTGTTCATTAACCATTTGGCATCAATGACTGGTGTTTTTAGTCAAAGTCAAACCTATTCAAGTCCATGGGTTGATGTCAATGACAACATCATCCAACATTTTGTAGATCCGGTCAAGGGAACTATGGTTATGTTCTAATCCAAGGTTAATGGATTGGGATTTATGAATGCTTCGACATGTATATATATGTATTGTAACATTGAAAGGAATATAATGAAAAATCAATCTGGTAGTCTCAGTTTTGGGATCCAGGGGAAAATCTTTGTGTAAATTTGTTTTATGTTCTAACCATTGTTTATTTTTTCTATTTTAAGAATTTGTTTGTAGGTAATTTATTTACAGGGTTAAAACCTACAAAGTGACCCTCTTGAAGGTGTTACATAGCTACAAATCTCAATCACATAAGGATTGGGTCATCTAAAACTTCAAAAGTCCCTGCAACAATTAACAATATTAAGGAAATGCTCTGTATTTTAAGTGAACGTAAAGGACGACTTGTCCACATGAACAATTATAATTAAACATTGGGTTGATCAACGTCATTCAAAACACCACCTTTGAATTGAAAATATGGTCTTTATGTGTTTCCAACCATACAAGGAGACAATTGTCAAGCAACAAGGTAACATCAACATCATTGTTTTTGAATTGAGGCTTCTGTGATCCATATTAATTTGACAGAAATATTTCGGTAAAAATCACATGAGATAGAACATTGTCAACGCGTTTCAAACCAACCAATGTGGTTCATCTTCAAGATGATATGAGAAATCAGATCAAGCCGATGAGCTTAAATAGCTGTAGATATGGCCAAACTAGCCATTGGCACAACAACTTGTTTGACTAAGAAGGAAATTAAATAATGAATTAATTAAATTTAAATGGAATTAAACCTCAGTAAACTTGAGTTTGAGGCTTTAAAATCCTTGAATAGTAATAAAGATATTGTGGTTCTTAAAGCGGATAAAGGAGGTTCTACTGTGATCCTAAACAAAGATGATTACCGTCGTAAAATGTTAGATCACTTGGAGAATAGTGGAAGTTGAATAAAAATCCCTTAAAAAAGGTTTTCAAAGTTGTTTCTCAAGCCATTAAATCTAGCAGCTCTCTTAGCTCCATGAGTAAGAAGCTCATTGAGAATAACCCTCTCACTCCCATGATTTATGGTCTTCCTAAGATCCATAAATATGCCCCCCCCCTTTGTCCCATTGTTAATACCACAGGCAACCCCACCTTTCTTCTCGCTAAATTTTTAGCCAATAAGCTCAAGCCCCTCATAGGTCGTACTGACTCTTATGTCAAATATTATTCTTCTTTCGCTAATGATTTAAATGGCGTTAAAATGGATCTAGATGATAAACTTGTAAGTTTTGATGTGATTTCTCTATACACCAATATCCCCATTAATGAGGCTTTTGATGTCATCAATCACATTACAAACCCTGATACTGCCTTCTTAGTTAAAATCTACCTCACCTCTACTTTCTTTAGTTTTGAAGGTGAATTATTTGAGTAGACTTGTGGTGTGGCCACGGGTTCCCCCCTTTCCCTGGTGGTTGTGAACATTTTCATGGAGGAATTTGAATCCAAAGCCCTTTCTTCAGCTTTGTTCCAGCCTAAGCTCTGGAAAAGGTTTGTTGATGACACTTGCGTCGTCTGGTCCCATGGAAAAGATAAATTAGATCTCTTTTTCCATCATCTTAATAGTCAATCTTGTTTCATACAGTTCACGATGGAATTTGAAGTTAATGGTAGCATTCCTTTCCTCGATGTACTTATTTCAAGAAAGAATGACGGTTCTTTCTCCAATCAGTTTTTTTAGAAGAAAACCCATACTCAGCAATATCTTCTCGCTAGCTTGCGCCATTTCCCTGCTCAGAAATTAGGCGTCCTCAACACCTTAGCCACTTGGGAGTTTAGAATCTCCGATGAATCTCGCCTCGATAAGGAAAGTACCCACCTCCTGAATGTTTTTTGTAAGAATGGTTATAGTAGATCCCAAGGCCTAAAAGCTGAAAAAGGTCCTTGTAATACTAAAAATGAGAAAAATGAATTTTCATATGGTGTGCGCCTTCCCTTTATTCAAGGAACCACCGATAAGATCGCCAAGATCCTTAAGAAGCATAATGTTTTTGCATTTTTCAAAGCCTTTAAAACTATTCAGAGCTCTCTTAAGTTGGTTAAAGATCCTGTGAACCCCAGGGAAGGGAAGGGTGTCTACATCATTTCTTGCTCTTGCGAGACTCTTTACATTGGTGAAATGAGCTAGTCAGTTAATCAAAGGATTTGTGAACATGTTGCTGAAATTAAACATAGAAGATCTCGCTCTTCTGCCCTAGCTGAGCATGCAAAAAAAAAAAAAAATTATCATATCTGTGTCAAAGAAGCTAAGGTTGTTGCTAGGATTGATTATTTCCATCATCGTAAGTTAAGGGAAGCCTTAGAGATTGAAAAAAGGCCTATTAATCTCAATAGGGACGATGGCTAGAATATTAGCAGGTGTTGGATTCCCGCCCTATATTCCTAGGTGGGTTTGATTAATTTCTATACCGTTCCTATTTTTATTATTATTAAATCTATATAATATAACCTTAGTTATAATTATGGTTTTATTAAAAAAATTTCAATCCTCTCATTCTATCATATTCCCTTATATTATAATTAAAAAGTATACAATTTTTATTATTATATATTTACCTTATTTTAAACTGTTCTTATACTAAAAATTATTAAAATATGATTATTTATTAAAAATATTATTAAAACTTTAACTAATTAAAAATAATAACTAAAAATAAAGTAAAATTTCATTTAAATTTAATTAATTAATTATTTAATTTCCTTCTTAGTCAAACTAGACATTGTGCCAACGATTAGTTTGGCCATATCTACAACTATTTAAGCTCATCGCCTTGATCTGATTTCTCAACTCATCCTGAAGATGAACCACACTGGTTGGTTCGAAACACGTCGACAATGTTCTATCTCATGTGATTTTTACCGAAAGATTTCTGTCAAACAACATCATTGTCCATATCATTTTGAAACCAAAGTGACCCTCTTGAAGGTGTTAAATGGCTACAAATCTCAATCACATAAGGATTGGGTCATCCAAAACTTCAAAAGTCTTTGCAACAGTTAATACTATTAAGGAAATGCTCTATATTTTGAGTAAACCTAAAGGACAACTTGTCCACATGAAAAAATATAATAAAACATTGGGTTGAGCAACATCATTCAAAACACCACCTTTAAATTGACAAAATGGTCTTTATGTGTTTCTTTATGTGTTTCCAACGAGGAAACAATTGTCAAGCAACAAGGTAAGAACAAGCTTCAAAAGAAGTTTTATGATACATTTAGGGTGAAAGTGAAAGTAGGTGATGTGATTTATGCCTTAAATATACCTCATAAAGGAATAGTCTGCAATGTCCTCAATGTGTCAAATTTAAAGAATAAATTAGGCCATGATATGTTGGAAATGGCCTTACTACTTAGTCGGGGTTGAATCAATAGTGATAGGATTTACTTAAATTTTTTTTTTTTTATACCAAAACACCAGATTCTGTAATTCATTAGTTATAGTTATGAAACCAACATGAAATCCAAGTGTCAAAGCACTCAAAATCACCATACATAATCAACAAGGAAGACATGCACATAAGAGGACACAACTAATTTCTTGTGGAAAAACCTCTCAAGGGAAAACAACCACCCGTTGCTGCTTCAAATTTTATTAATCAAACAAATTCTTTTACATCATCATAGTTGGCTATGTCCAAAAATGCAGTTTCTCACACTAAATCGACTTTGTGAACACCCATTGGACTATGAGAATGGTACTTCCTCTACTGAAGCTACTGACCACCATTGATAAGGAACACCCATCCATTCTTCACTAAGCTACCTCGATCTGCTGATCATATAGGGCCACATTTCATAATATTTCAAACTGGACCCCTGCACACAACAACAACAACTTTCTCTCTCCAATGAACTCTCAACACAACCCCATCAATCACACACTCAATCCACACAACACCCTCACTTACACAAGCATTTGTCCAAATACCCTCAACAATCTCCAAGTGAATACCACAAGAAAAAATGATGGTTATCCCAATACCATAGACACATGTACCATAATAAACTCCAAGTCAATACCACGAACCCCTGTACCATGGTAATATTCTGGTCAATACCATAGTTATGCCAATACCATGGACCCCCGTACCATGGTAATCTCCAAGTCAATACCATAAGTAGATACCATGTCAAAACCAATACCAAGTGCTAACCTGGATCACACACAAACTGACACCAAGGTAATGTCAATTCCAAGAATAGCCATACCATGTTAAACTCATCAACCATACATAACATCTTCCATAGCTACCATAAACCAAACCAAACCACCTGCAACAATCATCTGCAACACATGCCTAGGCTAACATCAATTGCAACCATCAATCACTGTGACCAACAACTGCATCATCAATGCCAACAATCTCCCCCTTTGGCATTGATGGCAACCCTTGTTGAACCATCCATCTGACGTTGACCTCTGAAAATAGTCTCCTCATGCACTTCCCTATTGACATCAATGGAAAAGGGATAAAACTTATCAATAACATCATCACTCCATCCCGAAGCAACAACAACATACTCCCAAGTAGCAACATAACCATCATCAACATATAATAAGCATCAACATCAATCATTATGCAATCTATAAGCAACAACATCCTATGACTAATATACATTATCCTCACCAAAGGCATAAAAGCACCACAAACATGAAGACAAGGCCAAGGAAACCAACAACCGAAGAAACACTCTCAACACCATAGTTGATCAACAACCACAACAAAACATGCTCCCCCTGTCCATCATCTCCATCATCAACCTACATAGAATATCCTATATCCTCTCTCTGAAAGCTACACGTCATAGACAAAAAGTCTGAATTTTAACCAAGGACTTGACCAAAAGAGTATAATATTGTGTAATGTACATGACTCATACTTGAGAAGTCCAAACCTGGACAACATCTAGACTTGGACAACAACAACATATCTCTCTCATTCTCAACAATACATGTCAACCTAGTATGAAAAACCCTCTCAAGGATATAACAATTGAACACTCTGACACAACCTCGACCCTCACAAATAATGGACAACACAAATGAGCACAACACTCATAATAATAACCCAATAGAATGGTTACCAAAAAAACAATAATTATCCTCGCAGCCCTTGCAATCACAAACAATGTCAATCATAAACAACACAACTAATGTACTCTGCAACAAGTGCACTTCTACAAGTATCTCTATTCTGTCCACTGTAGTGGCACTTCTGCAACTATTCCTCTGTCCTTTTGATCTCTGTAATCTTCATGCACAACAATTTTTAAATTCTACTCTCATCCAACAACCATCACACTCTACAACTATCTCTCTGTGCTTAGAATCCATGCGCACTCTTTACTTTCCATCTACCTCTGCAAATCACACAATGCATACAGGTACCATAAAAATGTCCACACTAATTCTCATGGCCTTTCTCCACACATATACATTCTTAATCTGGAAATCATATTCTCTGATCCTCCACACACTAAATCGCATGATATGCTATTTATTCTCTTTGTGATACTTTCCAACGCTCAGCCATACGATCACACAACACAATGATCTCTGGTTAGGCAAGTGCACCAAATATATCTACAGGGGTGTATCACACTGCTTCTATGTATAAAATTCAACGCAGGGAATTATATATATATATAATTAATATGAAGATCAATAATGGGTCCAGCGTTAGAAGCAGAGAGCACTCAGAAGCAGAGATGTGCCAAACTGGAGTTCAATTCCTGTTGAAATGTTAATTTCAACTGTACTGTGCACCTCAGCCGCTTTCCAAATTTGTTTGAAGAATTATATACTCTGGTTGCCTTCTATTTTGTGATTGAAGAGTTCTGTCATTGGCCACTTGCTAAAATCAGTGAACAGTCAAGTTCGTTTTATGAAAACAGGGTACAAAGTCCTTCAGTTCAAAAATAGAGCTTTGTGTTTGAAAACAGAGTTTCATATTAAAAGGACAGAGCATATGTTTTTTTATATATATTTCTGTATGCGGGAGTTTAGTGGTCCCCGCATCCATGACAACAGCCAGTCAGCAGACCACGTGGTGAAATTTCATTTGATCTGGTTTTATTTTGAGTTGGGCCGAGAACCTCAAACCAGACCCGAAGAAGTTATAAGGTGGATTGAATAAGGTTTTTGGGTTTTTTTTTGAAGCCCGTACGCAAGCCCAAATCTGGTCCCGATAAGTGATTATAGGCGCGATTGTATATTTCATCGTGCATCCAAATGGTGACGTCATGGGTCCCCATTTGTAACACAAAGTTTTCATTGCATTTTGGTTTAACCTTTTTTGAAGTCTGGCGGAGGTTTGATTAATGTTTTGTTTTATGTTTGATAAAGGTTTATGTTTTATTATGTTTTGTTATCGTGTGAACGAAAAGGTTTTAACCTTTGAAGTTTTATGTTTTAACATATTTGCATGTGCGCAAATGTTAGGTGGGCCCGGGAGGCTCTTAACATTGGTTTAGATTTTAGTTATATTAGATTATGTTTTGTTTTGTGCGCAATATAAAAAGAAAAGAGCCCGAGAGGCTATGTAAGAAAAAAATGAATATAATTTCACACAATAGTGTGTAGTGTATTTTTGTTTTAACACAGCAGTGTAAAATAGAGTGAAAGTCCGAAGGTAGAGTTTTGAATAGACAGAGTATTTTGAGTGTGAGACAGAGTGTTATTTTTTGCACTGCGTTTGCAGCAGTCAATCACTTTTGTAATCCCTCTGTGTGAGGAAGCTTTTGTAATAGTTTTTGTTTATGAAATAGAAAGTTTTCAAAGTGTTGAAACTCTATCCCTGTGAAGCAAATATTTTTGTTTTCTCTGTATTAAAAGGAGAGAATTATTCTCTCTGTGTATTGTTCTGGAATTCTCAGAAATTCCAACATGGTATCAGAGCTAGTACAGGCTCTTTGAAGGTGTCAAAGAAGTTGAAGGAAGGATTTTTTGTTGCAGCAGCTTCTTCAGAAAAGTGAAGGCTCAGTCAAAACGAATCCAAGGTATTTCTCAATACAAATTTATTGTGTTACTGTTTGAAGATAGTCAGTTTATTTTAAATACACAGTCAAATGTTTTGAAGCATAGTTCAGAGTGCAAGAATGGCAGGAGCCAGCACTAGCATGAGTATTGGTAATGCTCAGCTCCCACAATTTAATGGGAAAAACTATGATTATTGGGAAATAACTATGAGAGCCCTATTTTCCTCTCAAGACCTATGGGAACTTGTTGAATATGGTTTTGAAGAACCAGTAGATGAAATTAATTTTAATGCCTTAACACAGGCAGAGAAGGAAATGTTGAGGAGAAATAAGAAGAATGACTCTAAAGCCCTCTTATATTTGTATCAAGCAGTACATGAGAGTGTGTTTCCAAGGATAGCAGTAGCTAGGAGATCCAAAGAAGCATGGGAAACTCTCAAGACAGCCTATCAAGGCATGGAGAAAGTGAAGACAACAAAACTACAATTGCTGAGGAGAGATTTTGAGACTCTCTGCATGAAGGAGTCAGATAACATTGACTCATTCTTCACACATGTGATTGGAATGGTCACACAGATAAGGTCTCATGGAGAGACACTTTAGGAAAGAAGGATTGTGGAGAAATTATTGAGGAGCCTACCCTCAAGGTTTGATGTGATAGTCACCACCATAGAAGAGACAAAGTATCTCACAAACTTTTCAGTTGATGAGCTTCATGCATCACTGATGACACATGAAAAGAGATTGGGTAGAAATGAAAACTCATCTTTGGAGCATGCCTTCAAGACCCAGATGTCCTTTGGAAGAGGAAGAGGTCAAGGTAGAGGAAACAAGAGAGGAAGAGGCAGAAGCCAAAATAGAGGTGGAAGAAACAGTCCAACAAATGCTCAAGGAAGGGGCAACAATCAAAATCAGAACCAAGGCCAAGGCAACAACCAGCAAGGTGGAAAAAAACATGCTCATGGACAAAGGTATGATAAATCCAATGTCCAATGTCATTATTGTAAAAAATATGGGCATTATGCAAATGAATGTAGGAAGAAGCAACATGATATGGGTAATAGACCCAATGCAAATTTCACTAGAGAAAATATCAACCAAGATAAATTGTTTTTAGCTTGTAATATGGCTAAGGAAAAGAGTGAAGATTTATGGTTTCTAGACTCAGGTTGCAGTAACCATATGACAGGAAACATAGCCATGTTTTTTATGTTAGATGAGAATGTGAAGTCTCAAGTCACATTAGGGACAGATAGTAAAGTTTCTGTTATGGGAAAAGGAGATGTAAATGTCCTAACAAGGAAAGGAGAAAAGAAATCCATAGCAGATGTTTATTATGTTCCTGGAATGAAATATAACCTCTTAAGTATTGGACAACTTGTTCAAAAGGGGTACAATGTTTTATTTGAAGATGATGTATGCACCATCAAGGATAAACCACCAAGCAAACAATGTATTGCTGAAGTGAAGATGAAAAGGAACATAATGTTCTCTCTCAGGATGAGGGCAGATTTGAAGAATGGAGAAGAAATGGCAGCAGTGACACAAGAGGCTTTCCAAAGAGAAACAAAAGATGAGAATTGGTTATGGCACTTGAGATTTTGACATCTTAACTTTGGAGGTCTTAACTTGTTGAATAGAAAAGGAATGGTAAGAGGTTTGCCATTGATTGAGAAACCAGACAACCTTTGTGAAGGTTGTATCTTGGGTAAACAACACAGATAAAGTTTTCCATCCGGGAAAAGCATAAGGGCAAAAGCACCCTTAGAAATTGTCCACTTAGATTTATGTGGACCAATGCAAATGCCATCACTTGCAAGATTTTAGATGATTTTACAAGAAAAACTTGGGTTTACTTTTTGAAAAATAAAAGTGAAGTGTTTGAAAGATTCTGCAATTTCAAAGCACTTGTGGAGAACCAAAGTGGGCTGCATATCAAAGTCCTAAGAACTGATAGAGGAGATGAATATATCTCTAAATAATTTTTGCATTTTTGCAGAGAAAATGGGATTCATAAGCAATTTACAACAAGGTACACTCCACGGTAAAATGGAGTTGCCGAAAGGAAAAATAGGACAATCATGGATATGGTAAGGAGTATGGTAAAGGAAAAACATTTGCCAAATGATTATTGGGTTGAAGCTGTACATTGTGCAGCATATATCTTGAATAGATTCCCTACAAAAGCAGTTACGAACAAAGTTCCGGAAGAAGCATGGAGTGGGACAAAGCAAGGAGTCACCCACATGAAAGTTTTTGGTAGTGTGGCTTATGCACACATTCCAGATCAACTAAGGAAGAAGTTGGACAGCAAGGGGGAGAAATGTATTTTTATTGGATACAGTGAGAAATCCAAAGCTTATAGGTTATATAACCCATCCACCAAGAAGTTTATTGTGAGCAGAGATGTTCAGTTTATTGAAGAGGGAGCTTGGGATGGAAGCATAGAGAAAATAGTGAATGTTAAAAACTGTTTGTCTCATGATGAAGATGATGAAGAGATGGCTGAAATACATCCCTCAATAGCAGCACCAACACAAGGACAACAAGGGACACCCTTGAGGAGAAATGAGAGTGCTTCTCCAAGCACACCACAAGGAGGAGATTCGAGTGCTACTTCAAGCACTTGTACACCAAATGAAAGAGGAACAAAGTTCAGAAATTTAAATGAGATTTATGAGCAAGAGGCAGCAAATGAAGGTATGAACTATTTATTTGCTTTGTATTGTCATGTTGATGACCCTATTCATTTTTAAGAAGTTATTAAGGATAAGAAATGGATAGAAGCTATGGATGAAGAGATTAATGCCATAGAAAGAAACAAGACATGGGATTTAGTTGAACTCCCAAAAGGTAAAGAAGTTATTGGAGTTAAATGGGTCTACAAGACCAAAATTAATGCTGAAGGTAAGATTGAGAGACACAAGGCCAGACTTGTTGTCAAAGGCTATAAGCAGCAACATGGGAGAGACTATGAGGAAACTTTCGCACCGGTTGCAAGAATGGAAACCGTGAGAGCAGTGTTGTCCATAACAGCACAAAACAAGTGGAAATTTTACCAATTGGATGTGAAGTTATCATTCCTAAATGGAGTGTTAATGGAAGAGGTTTACATTGAACAACCTCTAGGCGATGAAAAGAAAGGCCAAGAGCACAAAGTGTGCAGATTGAAGAAAGCTCTTTATGGGCTGAAACAAGCACCAAGAGCATGGTACAATTGGATAGATTCCTATCTACTGGAAAATGGTTTTGAAAAATGTGAGGGAGAACCCACATTATACATCAAAGAAAAATATGGTAAGATGTTGATAGTTGTGCTATATGTTGATGATGTGATATTTAAAGGTAATGATGATTACCTTGTTGAAAATTTTAAAATAGTCATGAAAGATGAATTTGAAATGACTGATATGGGTTTGCTGAAATACTTCTTAGGAATAGAAGTAGAGAAAAATGAAAATGGGATTTTTATCTCACAAGAAAAGTATGTTAATGAGGTTTTGGAAAGATTTAACATGCAGGATTGCAAGGCTGCAATTACTCCCACAGTGATGGGATTAAAACTCAACAAAGAGGATAACAGTAAGGATTTTGATCCTAGTTTGTACAAGAGCATAATTGACAGCCTCATGTATTTGAATGCAACTAGGCCGGATATAATGCATGCTGTTAGTTTGATTTCCAGATTCGTGGAGAGGCCAAAAGAAGCACATTGGCAGGCAACAAAAATAATTCTGAGGTATGTTAAAGGAACTAAAAGGTTTGGTATTTTATATACTGCTTCAGAAAATTCAGAGTTGATTGGATACATTGATAGTGATTGGGCTGGAAGTGTAGATGACCGGAAAATTACTTCTGGTTATTTTTTTCGCATGGGTTCAGGAGCCATTTCATGGGCTTCTAAAAAGCAGCCTATTGTAGCGTTATCTACAGCAGAGGCAGAGTATGTGGCAGCTACAACAACAACGTGTCAAGCAGTGTGGATGAGAAGGATGCAAAAGAGTTTATGTCAAGAACAGGCAAAAGACACAGTGATTTATTGTGACAATAGCTCAGCTATTGAATTATCAAAGAATTCTGTGTTTCATAAAAGAATGAAACACATTGATACAAAGTTTCACTACATAAAGGAATTGGTGAGCAATGGAGAAATTGTTTTAGAACACTGTAGAACTCAGGAGCAGTTTGCAGACATTCTGACCAAGCCATTGGGGTAGAAAAGTTTTGAATTTTTAAGGAAATGTCTGGGTATGACTGATAACCAGGCAGTTGAACTTAAGGGGAAGTGTTGAAATTTTAATTTCAACTGTCTTGTGCACCTCAGACGCTTTCCAAATTTGTTTGAAGAATTCTGTACTCTGGCTACCTTCTATTTTGTGATTGAAGAGTTCTGTCACTAGCCACTTGCTAAAATCAGTGAACAGTCAAGTTCGTTTTATGAAAACAGGGTACACAGTCCTTCAGTTCAAAAACAGAGCTTCGTGTTTGAAAACATAGTTTCATATTAAAAGGACAGAGCATATGTTTTTTATTTATATTTCTGTACGTGGGAGTTTAGTGGTCCACGCATCCATGACAACAGCCAGTCAGCAGACCACGTGGTGAAATTTCATTTGATCGGGTTTTATTTTGAGTCGGGCCGAGAACCTCAAACCGGACTCGAAGAAGTTATAAGGCGGATTGAATAAGGTTTTCGGGTTTTTTTTGGAAGCCCGTATGCAAGCCCATTGTCTGGACCTGATAAGTGATTATAGGCGCAATTGTATATTTCATCACGCGTCCAAATGGTGACGTCATGGGTCCCCATTTGTAACGCGAAGTTTTCATTGCATTTTGGTTTAACCTTTTTTGAAGTCCGACAGAGATTTTATTAATGTTTTGTTTTATGTTTGATAAAGGTTTATGTTTTATTATGTTTTGTTATCGCGCGAACGAAAAGGTTTTAACCTTTGAAGTTTTATGTTTTAACATATTTTCATGTGCGCAAATGTTAGGTGGTCCCGAGAGGCTCTTAAAATTGGTTTAGATTTTAGTTATATTAGATTATGTTTTGTTTTTTGCGCAATATAAAAAGAAAAGAGCCCGAGAGGCTATGTAAGAAAAAAATGAATATAATTTCACACAACAGTGTGTAGTGTATTTTTGTTTTAACACAACAGTGTAAAACAGAGTGAAACTCCGAAGGCAGAGTTTTGAATAGACATAGTATTTTGAGTGTGAGACAGAGTGTTAGTTTTTGCATTGCGTTTGCAGCAGTCAATCACTTTTGTAATCCCTCTGTGTGAGGAAGCTTTTGTAATAGTTTTTGTTTATGAAATAGAAAGTTTTCAAAGTGTTGAAACTCTGTCTCCAGTAAGCAATATTTTTATTTTATCCGTGTTAAAAGGAGAGCATTATTCTCTCTGTGTATTGTTCTAGAATTCTCAGAAATTCCAACAATTCCATGGTCATCGGAACCTTGACTTGCCCATCATACTACTTTTCCATTGGTGAAATGATTACATACATCCATTGAATTTTTGTGACCATATTAACGTTGGAGACCAAATCCAGACATTAATATCAATCCACTTGATTATCACGAATAAATATTAATGTTTTAACACTATCATATGCGGAGGTATAGATCGACCTTTTATTTTCAACCACTTCGCCTTTAATGACTAGATCGATAGGTGAATGGGTGCTTGCATAGACCAAATCAACATTATTAATGAGATTCACTCCATTAAAAATGCGTTCAAACTTCTAAGGATCCCTTCAACCAAAACATTGGATCTTAGGTGCATAATTCATGACGTTGTATATATATATATATATATATATATATATATATATAATCACCACTACAAAACATATGAACATATGCGTTGATCCAATAGGATTGAGTGAGAACTGTTAGCCACCTATAAAATTTGTTATAGAAAAAGGTGGCTAAGAATTTTTGAGCCTTCAAGGAACAAATTTTATTACTAAAAAGTGTTGGCTCTTGAAGGCCTCATGCCTCTGTCCAAAATCTTCATTTGCTGTTTCCATTTTATACTCGGAAATTCTACTGATTTCATGAGAAAAGACTACTGAGAAACCATCGTTTTCCCCCTTCTCCCACTAAAAAATAACCTTCATTTTCTCCCCTTTTTCTCCATAAATCTCCTTTGTTTTCATGATTCCTCTTCTTCCCTTCATGAAAATCATTTTTACAAGGTTAAAAACTCACTTTTTAGCCTTACCGAAACCCCCAAATCCATTGAAAACTATGAAAAAATTCATAAAAACAAGTTTTTTATTACTATGGACTTAAGCCCCCTTGGGCTAAGTCCTAACCACTTCCCCACCATACGCTTTGAGGCTAGAACCAAGCACTAACCCTTTTTCGGCGCTTATCGCATCGCAAACGTCCAAGTGTGCATGTCTTTGTGCCATTACAAAAACTCCGATGCGATTAGACTTTGTATTTAAAAACCCTCGATCTTATTACCGTTCCATATAGCCATAAAGCGCGCATTCGGCGCTTAAATCATTGTATAGACCATCTCTGATCAATTTTTTTTCTTTTGTAAATTCATAAAACCCATTTTCCCAAAGTTTTAATCTAATGTGCTAAAGTCACGTGTTAAATACAAAAAGGGTTATATTGAAAACACCCGATCGCGCAATCGCATCGGAGAAATCCAAAAGGGTTGATTGAAATAACGCATCAAAATTCTGATGCGATTAGGTCTCCTATATGTAAACCCTGCCCCATTTTCTTTCATTCCATACAACCTACACCCCGGGACTAAGTGTTGAAGTCCCGAAGCACTTAATCGCATCGCAAATTCCAAATGGGTCGATTGAAAGACCGGGCCCGAAGCTCCGATTGCGATTGGTCCTTGTTATATAAAGCCCCGGGCCCATTATATTCCATGCATCCAGCGGCCCCACAATCGGGCGCCAGTCACTTCATATATATATATTTTCCGCCCCGGTCTACTAAAACCTTGGTTTTATTAAAAATTTATGGGTTTTTCATAAAGTACAAGGGTTTCCGCCGGTGCAAAGTTGAAAAGATATTGACTGTTGATCTAAGGCTGATCAACGGCCCGTGCAAAATCACATCCCAAAGTTTCAATCGCATCGCATACATTTGTTTGTCCCCTCGATCGCCCTTCCTTCCGATTCATTCCCCACCGTTGATCTGATCCTCAGATCAAACGGCCAACGCTCAATCGCATCACATTTTTTAATCGTTGCTTTTGTTTGTTCCTCCCGATCGACCAATCCTCTGATTCATTCTCCACCGTTGATCTAATCTCAGATCAATGGTCCGTGCTACATCGCATCACAAATATCCATCGGGCGCATTTGTTTGTTCGCCCCGATCGCCGATCTCCCGATTCAATATCCACTGTCGATTTCTGTGGGTCTAGTCGCATCCGACGACTCATATTTATCCCGAAACCCATTTGATATTTAATCCATTTCTTCCTTCGATAAAGGTTTTTAACCTTGTTTCTTAAAGTTTTTCACCATTTCTTTGTAAAGTGACCCCTTCGCTTTATCTCCTCCCAATTAAAACTTGATCGTCGATCTCTGCAGATCGACAGATCTGACTTATTCTTTCCCCTGCTCTCCTTTTATAACCTCTTCTACGCAGATCTCCACCATCGGATGCTGCCATCCAATGGTTACGCTCCTCCCATGCCTTCTGAAGCAGTTTTTCCAGAAAATGCAGGATTTTATAATTTTTGTTTGTATTTTGTAGGGATTAATGGTTTTTTCCATTATATTAAAGGGAAAGCCGAAGGCCAGGAATGACGATTCCCATGCCTTTGATTTATCAAAGGGAGCCATTCACGGGCTCTGTTCCATGTCTCGTCATTACTTCATGAGGCAGTGATGCCATACAAGCCCAGCGTGGCCCTGCACATCGACAAGAAACTGTGTTAATTAAACACGATTTAAAGAGTATCAGTGTTGAAGACAGAGCACAACATAAAATAATATTGAAGACTGATTTGCGGGGATTACGGCTAATATGGATTATCAAAAGCCTAATCCTCCAAATTAAAACATAGTCAAAAGAAAATCATAAGTGTTTAACTGACAGAAAAGCCTCCCCTGCCTCAATTAAGGCGAATTGATTCCTCAGCTACCATAAGCGCCACCTGTGCCTCAAAACATTCAAAACAGGGGCCGAAGTTATTGAGTAGAATCAGATATTCATCTCGACGCAGCTAGAGAGTTACTTCTGCAAGCAACTTAATGCAAAAAATATCTGCAGAGTTACTCCAAGCATGACACAGAGCCTTAAAGTCAATAAAAGCTCCCACCGAGCTTAATCTTAAATGAAAAATAGTTAATACAGACAGACCACATGTAAAATTCTCCATCGAGCCCCTCGAAGGCCGAGAAGTCTTGAATCTGTATTAATTATCCTGAGAGATCTTTTATCAGGTCTCACCTCCTCATTCTTCTATAAATACTTATGTAGAAGATGAGAAATGGTTGGTTGATTAGGATGCTGAACATTTTAATGTAATTGAGCTTGAGACTTCTATCTGTAAATAGTGTTCACTGGCCTTTGAAGCTCTGTTTGTGTTAGATTAGTTAGGCTGGATAGTGAAGATGATTGCTGAACTGAAACATTGGACCTGAGTACTGTAACTAGTTTGACATCAATAAACAAGCTGTTTCTTGGGATCCTGGTCTATATCACTGGTGAAGTGCCCCTTTCTTTGTTATTGTTTTCCTTCTATGTATGTCATATTGTTCACTATTCTCTGATAAAGAACAACATTTATAGAGTTAGGACCTACTGTATATCAGTAACCTTCTCTGACTAAAAAGATTTATCTCAATGTTTTCCTCCAATTTGTTTATTTAAGAATGATTTAATACAGTTCAAGCAGTTAGGAATGTTGGAGTTCCCTCGTCCTACTGTTTGCTTTAAACATTGTTCTTGAAAGTTATTTTCCTTATTTGCTTATTAAAGTTAGACTAGAAAAGTGATGGTTTGCCCTGTTTCTAGCTTCTATTCTCCAAAGGCAGATTCTGAAAGTTTCCCTTGGTGTTGACTGAAAGCAGACTAGGTTTAAAAGTACTTTATCTGATCTTAAGTTACATTTTGTCTTCTCTTATATGTTTTCATACTTTCTGAAGGTAATTATGTGGATTACTGGATTGTTGTCAATTAAGCTGCTTTAATACAAACCTGCCCAAGAATTCAATGGTTAGCCCTTCCCTTGGTTGGTTTTAAATAGTTACTTAAGAGGCTTGTCTTGTTTGGACTGACTATAAATCCTTTGTGAAATTATTATCAGTTTCCACCTCTCCAACACTTTATCGTTCCCATTCCATCATTTTAATCTCAATAATCTTGTGATGTAGATGACTTTCCCCTTGGATCACTCTTGATGTTGTTGCTCAATTAAAGCCCTGTTATGACTCCATAGCCCAATGGACTAAAAACCAACGTTATATCTATCTTTTTATCCTAACTGTTCTATTCACTCACCTTTGAAACTCTTTTCACTTAGGACTTTCCACCTCAAATAGTATTCATGCTCAACCATCCAAAAACAAAACAAACCCTTGGCCCTCATAACTAGCCTAATATCCTTACCCCAAACTTCAAAGACAAATCTATCTTTTCACTTATTGGATATCCCTCTCCGAATTCAGGAGGGCTAGATCCTAGAATCCCAAAGTTGGTTGAAACGATGTTTCTCCCTGAGATCAGACTTTTCCAATCTTGCTGATTACAGGGACCTAACATTTCTGGCGACTCTGCTGAGGAATCAAACCCATAATCATTTTCATTTTTATAAAACTTTGAGAGTAAAAAGCAGCCTTTTCAAGCACTACCAAAAAAAGGTAATCATGGTAAAACTTGTTTGAATCAGTGACAAACTAGGTAAAACCTATGATTCTCTTAAGACTTTATCTAACCTTGAAAGATCAGCTGGCTTAGCCATAAGAGTAAACTGTCTTTGTCTCATAACCATAGCTAAGTTTTGAAACAAAGTTAGGATATTCTTAAAAAACCATACAATTGAAAAATAACTCAGAAAAAACCTAAAAATATTTCAGATTGGTATTCAATAAACATGGTGGTGGACAATAAAACCTTTTACCTCTGAAAAGAGATAAAAATTCCACTTGGCGACTCCACAATCCTGAACAGACCTTAAGACTCCATTGGGAAGAACCCTTATCATTATAATATCTTTCAAACTCAGTTAGAGGACTGTAGGATTAAATTTGTAAAACAGACTAGTTAACCTATTAAATATTGTCATATCTGGTTTCACTTTTCCTGTTTATTTTGGTCTGAAAAACACAGCATAGTGGCTCCTAGAAAGATTCACACTAGAGCCCATCCTGACCCTGATCCACTTGAAGTAGTTGATAACCCAGAAGGTATCCTTAGGAAGTCTCCTAAGATTAAATTGTCAACTGTTTTCAGATCACCCTTGAGAGCTAATTCAGTCCCTGAAAATCTCTCAGCTCTACAACAATCACAAGCTGACTTAGCAAATCCATTTAGAACTAGGTCTCTTGGTGA
Source organism: Pinus albicaulis (assembly GCA_034641835.2). Classification (NCBI taxonomy): domain Eukaryota; kingdom Viridiplantae; phylum Streptophyta; class Pinopsida; order Pinales; family Pinaceae; genus Pinus; species Pinus albicaulis. The sequence goes on from CM076579.1 coordinate 230,445,512, forward strand.
TTTAGATCAGTTAGATTCTGAGTCCTGACTATCATCTCCTGAAACAAGTGAACCTCTTGGTAGCAGAGAAATAACACCTCCTGATTTACATTTCCTTCACAACTTAGGTGTCTCTCATCCAAGATCAACTCAACAGTCTATTCCTGGTCCATCCACTTCTTCTCACCCTACATCCACTATTAAAACCACTACACTTCAGCCCACTTTTCCTGTTGTTAATCCAATCCTTGTGAATCCACCCCCACCACATATCATGGCAGCATGGTATGCTCCGTTAGTCCTCCCTGTACCATTAGTCAATCTTCCATAGGACTATCAGTCCAAAATTCCATTATATGATGCTAGCAATGCTACAACTGCATCACAACATGTGGATAAGATGAATGAATACTTTGATAGAAATGAAATTGATGATGATTCTGTCAAGCTTAGGTTATTTTCTCAGAGCTTAGGGGGAGAAGCAAGAAAATGGTTCAAAGGCCTAGCCCCCCATAGTATTAATGATCTCCAAGACTTCCATAAAACATTATTAAACAAATGGGAAGTAAAGAAAAACCCTCTTCAAGTCCTCGCTGATTACAAGAACCTCCATAGAAACACTGGGGAAAGTGTGCAAGCTTATTGCACTAGATTCAATAGTGTGTATAATGCACTTTCCCTAGAACTAAAACCTCCACAAGGCTTAGCTTTAAACAAGTTTCCTGAAGGGTTTGAATATGACATGACCTATCAGTTGAGAGAGAGAGATTTTGAAACTCTTGAAGATATGCAAAAGGGTGCTCTTTCTGTGGAAGTGAACTTAATGGAGAAGAAGGCAAGAATGAAAACTGAAAAGAGAGTATCTTTTAGAGAGGAATCCACACCTTCTACTTCAAACTCAAAGATGGAGAGAATGATGAAAGAAATGATGAAAGAGATGAGCATAATTAAGAGAGCACAAGCCAAAACCAAACTGCTCCTCAAAATAGAAACCAGAACTAGAATCAGAATTTTTGAAGGAACCAACCTCCAAACAGACCTAGGGAAGATGATCAGCAAATCACTCCTCCCTTTCATCAAAACTATGTAAGTGAGGTTGAGGAAACATATGAGATAACAGAGGAAGATGATATCAACATGATGGGGGTAGGTAATGATGACTTTGAGATTCATTATGATAGAAAACAAGGTCTATACACACCTTATGATGACAAAAGAGATGATGATGAAAATTATTATCAAGACATGGAAAATGTCATCATAGAGTCTCAAAAAGAATATGACCCTAGAAGAAAAACCAGTCAACAAACTCCCAACACTAAAGCCTCTGACAAGCCTTCACAAAAAAACGCTACAACCAAGCCTAAAATGGTCAAACAAAAGGACAAAACAGTGGCTGAAAATTCTGATGATGGTAAAGAGAAGGGCACTCAAAACGTTACAAAACAGAGTGCAGATCTTAGCAGTACTAACACCTCAGCCAGTACTCCCGTTAAAACCATTTTGTCAAAAGTAAATAGGACAAATCAGCAAGCTGATATTGCTGATAGAATGACAGCTAATAAGGCTGAAACCAACACTTTAAAGAGTCAAATTCCTTTCAGCCTGGAACAGGAAATTTCAAAGATCAAAATATCTGTTCCCTTGACTGAGTTAGCTGCCTAACATGTATATAAGACCAAAATTTTGAAGGCTTTAAAAATAGAAGAAAATGAGGACACAGTGAATCTTAATGATGACCAACCAGAGCCGATTTTTGGTCCTAAGATTGAAGGTAGATATCAAGAGGGGCCTGTTCCTCCCTTTTATGTAAGTTTAAATGTTCATGACAAAATTTTGCACAACGCTATGCATGATTCCGGGGCTTCTCATAATTTAATGCCAAAAGCTATAATGGAGAGCCTGGGTCTAGAAATCACTAGACCTTGCAAAGACCTTTACTCCTTTGATTCTAGCAGAGTAAAATGTTTAGGATTAATCAAAGACCTCTGTGTTAACTTAGCCCAAATTCCAGCCAAATTTTTAGTCATGGATATTGTTGTGGCTGATGTGCCCCCAAATTGTGGAATGTTATTATCAAGATCTTGGGGGGCTAAGTTACAAGGGACTATGCAAATGGACATGACCTATGCGACTATCGTTGTTTTCAATCAGAATAGAAGACTTTACAGGGAGTCCCATATGAAATTTATAGTTACAAGTCAAGACAGACCACAAAAATCTCCCCTGTATTATGTAAATACCGGCCTTGATTCTTTTATTATGTTTAATGATGAAACACTTGGTGAAAAAGTCACCTTAACATGATTAATGGCCGATAGGGAGGAAGAGGAACACAACGCAGAAGTGTCAAAACAGTTTGCTGCATTTGAAGACATTAGCAAACTAAACAAAGGTCTTGAGCTACACGTTAGGTGTCCATTGCTTTTAAACATTTTCAATAAAGAAACGACCCTCAAATGAACACAAATCTTGGGGAATAAAAAAAAATACAACTAAGTGCTGAGTTTCCACAACAACCCTTGAGCACGTTAGTTGAAGAGGACAGTAACCAGGATGAAACTAAGAATAGTCCTCTATGGAGTATGTATTTTGATGGATCCTGCAATAAGAACAATGCTGGTGTAGGTGTCTGGATTACTAACATTGAAAACAACCACATAGAAAACATTTCCTGCAAACTAAACTTTCAGTGTTCCAATAACATAGCAGAATATGAATCCCTTCTCCTAGGCTTACGTTTGTTGAAAAAGATAGGAGCCAAAAGAATTAAAGTTCACAGGGATTCAGAGTTAGTCATTAGGTAGGTCAATGGGGAGTATAACGCAAATCATCCTAGGCTTAGGGCCTACCGAAACGATGCCATGGACCTTTTAAAGACTTTCGAGGAGTCCAAATTGATTTTTGTCCCAAGAAAAAGAAATATTGCAGCCCATAATTTAGCCTTTGCAGCTAGAACATGCTTCACGCCATATGAAACGAAGGACTGCACAAATCAGATAAAATTTAGACCAGCCGTGCCTGATAATGAAAAGTATTGGCAGGCGTTTGACGGAGACGAACAAATAGAAGACTTCATGCAATTCAGAACTGAATTCGAACTACACAAGTCGGAGTCAGATTGTGAAACAGACTGCGGTGAAGAAAATTTTCTTGGAAAAGAAGAACCGTGTCCTAAACTTGCCAATATTAACCTTCTTTCTAGCGAACTTGAAAAAAAAACAGAAATGAATGCCGAGTTTGAAATAGAGGAGTTAGAAACCCTGCACTCTAAAGATGAAAGTTTGCCTAAGGGTTTAGCCCCTTTAGAAGAGTTGTTTGATTTTAACGTCGTGGGGAATAGACCAAAAATGGAACCTATAGAGACTGAAGTGGAAGAGTGCAATATAGGCAGCGAACTTAAACCTAGGATGATTAAATTGTCCAAGACTTTACCAGCTCACATTAAACTCAAATACATTGAGCTATTTAAAGAGTTTTCTGATGTTTTTGCATGGAGTTACGAAGATCTTAAATCCTATGACACTGAAATAATACAACACAAAATTCCCCTCAAAGAAAACCAAAAACCTTTCAAACAGAAACTGCGTAGAATAAACCTTGTTTGGTTGCCTTTGGTTCAGAAGGAAATCATGAAAATGTATGATGCTGGTATTATTGTCCCTATTAGATATTCTGAACGGGTATCTAATCTGGTGTTTGTTAGGAAGAAAAATGGAGAGATCAGGCTTTGTATAGACTTTAGAGACTTAAACAAAGCTTCATTAAAAGACAACTACCCTTTACCCAAGATGGATCATATTTTACAAAGGGTGGTAGGGTCTAAAAGAATTTCTTTGCTTGATGGCTATTCAGGGTACAATCAGATTTTAGTTCACCTTGCTGATCAATTAAATACAACCTTTACTACACCATGGGGCACTTTCATGTATGTGAAAATGCCCTTCGGTCTAATGAATGCTGGAGCAAATTTTCAAAGAGCCATGGACATCGCATTCTCGGAGGAACTGGGAGTCTTCATCATTATCTATCTTGATGATGTTACTATGTTTTAAAAAACAGATGAAGAGCACTTAGAACATTTAAGAAAGGTGTTCGAGAAATGCAGAAAGTTTGGTATATCTTTAAACCCTAAGAAGACACTATTTGGTCTCCAAGAAGGTAAACTTCTTGGGCACATTATTTCTGAAGAGGGTATAAAGATAGATCTAAAGAGGATTGAGGCCATATTACAAATCTCTCATCCTCGAAACATCAAAGAGTTGCAGTCTTTCATCAGAAAGATTAACTTTTTGAGAAGGTTCATCCCCAACTTGGCTGAGCTCCTTAGAAATATCACAAACATGTTAAAGAAGGAGCAGGAGGTAAAATGGACCTTGGAAGAAAAGAATTCCTTTAAACTGGTGAAACAAGCGTTAACCAAAACACCGGTTCTTATAAGTCCTGATTTTTCAAAATATTTTTATATTTTTTCATTTGCATCAGAACATACCATAGTTGTTGTCCTTTTGCAGAAAAATCCACAAGGACAAGAGCAGCCTATTGCATTCTTTAGTAAGGCATTTAGGGATGCCCCTTTGAAGAATAACATTATGGAGAAGCAAGCTTTTGCTTTGGTTAAAGCTTTGAAAGACTTCAGGGTGTACATCCTTCACTCACACATCATTGCCTTCGTCCCAAACTCAATCGTTAAAGACATTCTAATGCAGGACCCAGATGTTAAGAGAGGTAAGTGGATTGCTGTTATCCTTGAGTATGATTTAGAGATAAAACCCACTAAACTCATCAAAGGCCAAGGTCTAGCTAGATTAATGGTTGAATCAAATTTTGAAGTTCTTGATATTAATATGATTGACGCTTTGGATGACCAAGAAGGATTCTCAACTCCTATAGTTGAAGATCATTTTATGAATTCTCCTTGGTATGCTGATATTATTTATGTTTTGCTTAATTTAAATACAACTCCTGGTTTGACAAAAACGAAGGCAAGATTCTTAAAGTTAAAAGCTGTAAACTATTGCATTATAGATAAATGTCTTTATTGGAAAAATGCAAGTGGTCTATTGCTTAAATGTTTGCCTGAGTTGGATGCAGAGAAGGTTAAGCACGAATTCCATGAAGGAGAGTGTGGAGGTCATTTATACTGGAAGACAACATCCAACAAAATTTTGAGGGCTGGTTTTTACTGGCCTGCTCTTTTTCATGATGTGCATAAAATGATCATTGCTTGTCATAAATGTCAACTTTTTGAAGGCAAAAGAAAACTGCTACCCCTACCTCTGCATCCAATCACTGTTGAAGCCGCATTTCAACAGTGGGGACTTGACTTCATAGGAGAAATCCATCCACCATCTTCTGCCCAACATAGATGGATTCTCACTGCCACAGACTATTTCCCTAATTGGATAGAAGCCATACCTTGTAGGCAAGCCAATGATTCAGTTATTATAAAATTTATGGAAACTAACATTCTCTCTAGATTTGGCTGTCCTACTAAGATTATCACGGATAATGCAACAGCATTTGGATCAAAGAATATGGTTGATTTCTATCATAGATATCAGATAACATTGGGGAATTCCACGGCCTATTACCCCCAAGGTGATGGACTTGCAGAATCCTCAAACAAGAGTTTAGTGAACATAATCAAGAAACTATTGGAAGACAATAAAAATTCTTGGCATACAAAGCTAGTTCATGCACTTTGGGCTGACAGATTGACTTTGAAGAAATCTATTGGCATATCACCCTTCTAGCTTGTGTATGGTACTGATGCAATTTTTCCAAACAGTCTTGGTGTACCAGTAATTAAGTTGATTCAAGAGTTAAAAACTAAAGATAATGACATACTCAGAAGAATAAATTAGACAATTCATCTTCAGCAATCCAGAGAGGAAGTTTATAACAAAGCATTGCAGAAACAGGACAACATTAAAAAGATTTTTGATAGAAGAACAAAGGCCAAGAATTTCAAAGTTGGTGACAAGGTTTTAAAGTGGGACTCAAGGAGGGAAGACAAGGGAAAGCATGGAAAATTTGACAACTTATGGCTTGGCCCTTACTCTATTCATTCAGCTGCTGGTAACAATGCATTTTTCTTGTAGGAGTTGAATGGAGCAGAATTGTTTGGAGGTCCTGTCAATGGCAGGATGCTCAAACATTACTTCTCTTAATCCATGCTATGTTTTGAAGCCTTTTTATCTTTTTCATTATAAATATCTCATCTACCATTGCATTCAAAGTTAGAAAAATAAAAAATACAAAAACAAAGGAAGAAAGAAAAGAGGGCAGGTTGTGAAATAAGAAAGGTATAGCCCCATACCAAAAAAGAGAAACAAATCTGAAAGTGTGCAAGCTTAAATGCCACTCCTGAAAAACACACTTCTAGTTAGTCAAACAGCCTAATCTTGACTAATTAGTTTTAAATTTACTGCTGATAGGATAGTGAATTCGATTTGCCAAAACTTTTAATCTTGGTTTATTAGTAGGTAGATTAGGATAGAAATTAAAGGTTCAAACATGCTCAAAATCTAAACCTAAGTTTCCAAAGAGAATGAATCAAATCTATTTTCAAATTCTGAGTAAAAAAAGAGGTAAATCTGGTTCTAATCAGCTCAAAATATAAACCAGAGAACAAGAAAGAAATAACTCAAACAAGAGTCAAAACAAAGCTATAAAGAAAAGGGAAGGCCATGATGAGAAACTTTCAGATCTTGAGCCTTCCATTTTGATTTAATTTTCTGCAAAAATAAATGTCTGTGTGCAGCTTGTTTTCTATGCCATAGACCAGCATCAAGTTAGACTGTTTAATCCTGACTTGTATGTTTTTAAATTTTCTGCTGTAGAAATTAGAGAATAAAAATCTGTTAGACTACTTAATCCTAACAGATTAGTAGATTAGGTAGAGAAGCATCTGAACTCAACTGTTTAATCTGAGTTCAGGGAGAAATAAGGAGTAGAAATAGATTAGATTTCCTGCTTTCAAAAAGAATAAAATGTTGTGAAAAGAGTTTGCCAATCCAAGTGCACTCCAATGAAGAAAAAATGCTAGATCAGTAGGATTGGGTAGGCAGAGAGCTTGTTGATAAAAGAACCATTGTTTTTATGGCTGCTAACATGTTTTCAAAATAAGATCATTTAAGCAAAGGAAAGAAGCCCAATGGATCAGGCACATGTCAGCCTCCCAAAGAATACAATGGATGAGGCACAGGTTAGCCTCCCAGAGAAAGCAAGTCTGAAGTTCTTGATGCCTTCAAAGAAGGCACCATCCCCAAGTGGAGCCACTGTTAGCCACCTATAAAATTTGTTATAGAAAAAGGTGGCTAAGACTTTTTGAGCCTTCAAGGAACAAATTTTATTACTAAAAAGTGTTGGCTCTTGAAGGCCTCATGCCTTTGTCCAAAATCTTCATTTGTTGTTTCCATTTTATACTCGGAAATTCTGCTGATTTCATGAGAAAAGACTGCTGAGAAACCATCATTTTCCCCCTTATCCCACTAAAAAATAACCTTCATTTTCTCCCCTTTTTCTCCATAAATCTCCTTTTTTTTCATGATTCCTTTTCTTCCCTTCATGAAAATCATTTTTGGAAGGTTAAAAACTCACTTTTTAGCCTTACCGAAACCCCCAAATCCATTGAAAACTCTGGAAAAATTCATAAAAACAAGTTTTTTATTACTATGGACTTAAGCCCCCTTGGGCTAAGTCCTAAAAACTTCCCCACCATACGCTTTGAGGTTGGAACCAAGCGCTAACCCTTTTTTGGCGCTTATCGCATCGCAAACGTCCAAGTGTGCATGTCTTTGTGCCATTACAAAAACTCCGATCCGATTAGCCTTTGTATTTAAAAACCTCCGATCTTATTACCGTTCCATATAACCATAAAGCCCGCATCCGGCGCTTAAATCATTGTATAAACCATCTCTGATCAATTTTTTTCTTTTGTAAAGTCATAAAACCCATTTTCCCAAAGTTTTAATCTAATGTGCTAAAGTCACGTGTTAAATACAAAAATGGCTAGATTGAAAACACCTGATCGCGCAATCGCATCGGAGAAATCCAAAAGGGTTGATTGAAAGACCGCATCAAACTTCCGATGCGATTAGGTCTCCTATATGTAACCCCGCCCCATTTTCTTTCATTCCATACAACCTACACCCCGAGACCAAGTGTTGAAGTCCCGAAGCGCTTAATCGCATTGCAAATTCCACATGGGTCGATTGAAAGACCGGGCCCGAAGCTTCGATTGCGATTGGCCCTTGTTATATAAAGCTCCGGGCCCATTGTATTCCATGCATCCAGCGGCCCTACAATCGGGCGCCAGTCACTTCATATATATATATTTTCCGCCCCGATCTACTAAAACCTTGGTTTTATTAAAAATTTGTGGGTTTTTCATAAAGTACAAGGGTTTCCGCCGGTGCAAAGTTGAAAAGATATTAACTGTTGATCTAAAGGTGATCAACGACCTACGAAAAATCGCATTCCAAATTTTCAATCGCATCGCAAAGTTTCAATTGCATACATTTGTTTGTCCCCCCGATCGCCCTTCCTTCTGATTCATTCCCCACCGTTGATCTGATCCTCAGATCAAACGGCCAGCGCTCAATCGCATCGGAGTTTTCAATCGCATCGCATTTTTTAATCGCTGATTTTGTTTGTTCCTCCCGATCGACCAATCCTCCGATTCATTCTCCACCGTTGATCTAATCTCAGATCAACCGTCCACACTACATCGCATCGCAAATTTCCATCGGGCGCATTTGTTTGTTCGCCCCGATTTCCGATCTCCTGATTCAATATCCGCAGTCGATTTTTGTGGGTCTAGTCGCATCCGACGGCTCATATTTATCCCGAAACCCATTTGATCTTTAATCCATTTCTTCCTCCGATAAAGGTTTTTAACCTTGTTTCTTAACGTTTTTCGCCATTTCTTTGTAAAGTGACCCCTTCGCTTTATCTCCTCCCGATTAAAACCTGATCGTCGATCTATGCAGATCGACAAATCTGAATTATTCTTTCCCCTGATCTCGTTTTCTAACCTCTTCTATGCAAATCTCCACCGTTGGATGCTGCCATCCAACGATTATGCTCCTCCCACGCCTTCTGAAGCAGTTTTTCCAAAAAATGCAGGATTTTATAATTTTTTTTTGTATTTTGCAGGGATTAATGGTTTTTTCCATTAAATTAAAGGGAAAGACGAAGGCCGGGAATGACAATTCCCATGCCTTTTATTTATCAAAGGGAACCATTAACGAGATCTGTTGCATGTCTCGTCATTACTTCATGAGGCAGTGATGCCATACAAGCCTAGCGTGGCCCTGCACATCGACAAGACACTATGTTAATTAAACACGATTTAAAGAGTATCAGTGTTGAAGACAGAGCACAACAGAAAAGAAGATTGAAGACCGATTTGCGGGGATTACAGCTAAGATGGATTATCAAAAGCCTAATCCTCCAAATTAAAACATAGTCAAAAGAAAATCATAAGTGTTTAACTGACAGAAAAGCCTCCCTCGCCTCAATTAAGGCGAATTGATTCCTCAGCTACCATAAGCGCCACCTGTGCCTCAAAACATTCAAAACAGGGGATGAAGTTATTGAGCAGAATCAGATATTTGTCTCGACGCAGCCAGAGAGTTACTTCTGCAAGCAACTTAATGCAAAAAATATCTGCAGAGTTACACCAAGCATGCCACAGAGCCTTAAAGTCAATTAAAGCTCCCACCGAGCTTAATCTTAAATGAAAAACAGTTAATACAGACAGACCACCTGTAAAATTCTCCATCGAGCCCCTCAAAGGTTGAGAAGTCTTGAATCTGTATTAATTATCCTGAGAGATCTTTTATTAGGTCTCACCTCCTCATTCTTCTATAAGTACTTCTGTAGAAGATGAGAAATGGTTTGTTGATTAGGTTGCTGAACATTGTAATGTAATTGAGCTTGAGACTTCTATCTGTAAATAGTGTTCACTGGCCCTTGAAGCTCTGTTTGTGTTAGATTAGTTAGGCTGGATAGTGAAGATGATTACTGAACTGAAACATTGGACCTGAGTACTGTAACTGGTTTGACATCAATAACAAGCTATTTCTTGGGATCCTGGTCTATATCACTGGTGAAGTGCCCCTTTCTTTGTTATTGTTTTCCTTATATGTATGTCATATTGTTCACTATTCTCTGATAAAGAACAAAATTCATAGAGTTAGGACCTACTGTACATCAGTAACCTTGTCTGACTGAAAAGCTTTATCTCAATGTTTTCCTCCAATTTGTTTATTTAAAGAATGATTTAATACAGTTTAAGCAGTTAGGAATGCTGGAGTTCCCTCGTCCTACTGTTTGCTTTAAACATTGGTCTTGAAATTTATTTTCCTTATTTCCTTATTAAATTTAGACTAGAAAAGTGATGGTTTGCCCTGTTTCTAGCTTCTATTCTCCAAAGGCAGATTCTGAAAGTTTCCCTTGGTGTTGAATGAAAGCAGAGTAGGTTTAAAAGTACTTTATCTGATCTTAAGTTACACTCTGTCTTCTCTTATATGTTTTCATACTTTCTGAAGGTAATTATGTGGATTACTGGATTGTTTGTCAATTAAGCTACTTTAATACAAACCTGCCCAAAAAGTTAATGGTTAGCCCTGCCCTTTGTTGGTTTTAAACAATTACTTAAGAGGCTTTTCTTGTTTGGACTGACTATAAATCCTTTGTGAAATTATTATCAGTTTCCACGTCTCTAACACTTTATTGTTCCCATTCCATCATTTTAATCTCAATAATCTTGTGATGTAGATGACTTTACCCTTGGATCACTCTTGATGTTGTTGCTCAATTAAAGCCCTGTTATGACTCCATAACCCAATGGACTAAAAACCAATGTTATATCTATCTTTTTATCCTAACTGTTCTATTCACTTGCAACTTCTCACCTTTGAAATTCTTTGCACTTAGGACTTTCCACCTCAAACAGTATTCATGCTCAACCATCCAAAAACAAAACAAACCCTTGGCCCTCATAACTAACCTAATATCATTACCCCAAACTTTAAAGACAAATCCATCTTTGCAATTACTGGAGAGATCCCTCTCCAGATTCAGGAGGGCTAGATCCTAGAATCCCAAAGTTGGTTGAAATGTTGTTTCTCCCTAAGACCGGACTTTGCCAATCTTGCTGATTACAGGGACATAACAAGAACAAAAAAAAAAAACTCTGTTAAGACCATATGTGCATAAACTCCACAAACACCATAACTTCGACCTTTGCATTTCCACTTTTGGACAATTATCTGGATGATCTCAATGCCAGATCAATCTTTTAAAGGATACCCACTGCTAGTCTTTAATCTAGAATTCAAACCAACAAATCCAAACTAATGGAATTTCTTCATTAATATGCCACACTCCAAAACAATGGTCAAGAATTCGACCCAAAGAAATCACATTCTCCTGAAAACAAAGGCTTTGTTATTAGCTCACAAACCCTTTTATCAATGTGAATCATACAAGTAATTCTCATCATATATTAAGATATGATTCAAAACCCTTGAGATAAACTCAACAAAATTTAATAAATTAAAGTGCCGCAAATGTTTGGGCATTTCCTTTTTTCCTTCTTTTTCTTTCTTTCTTTTCCTTTTCCTTTTTTTTAAGAGATGCATTGTAGAAATTTGAATAATAGCTGAATTATTCACCGAGATTATCCTGATTACACACTATTTAAGCTTCATGCATAATACATAACTTCTTCTACAATTGATCATCAATATGCGGAAATAGAAGCAGTCGCATGTGCACATTAAGACATAATCAAGCACACATATAACACAGTATGTAATGGGGAAAGCATACAGCTGAAAACCCCCAACTATATGTATATTATAATGATAGAGAACATGTAACAATACATAGCACAAATCTCTCACAGCTCTCAGCACTATCTCACATGCTACACATAAACTAGCTCAGATCTGAACAAGTCACAGTACAATCTCCTCCACAAGTACGCACCTGCCTCTCTTTAACGTCCAAGATGAACAATGATGAGATCCAAGTTTGAATCCCATTGGCTTGTACTGTGCAATCCTCATTGGCAATCTTAATCAATGTGTGTGCAAATATCATGCACAGCCATAGTCACAACTGATAGTAGACTCACCCTTTCACCCACCTCTAACACTGGTCTCCACTGAACTGTCCATGCATTGTAGTTAACTGGTGTGTTCTTTAGTTGATTTATGAGTTAATAATTAGTGAATTATTAATAATTAATTCACACACCACTCATCACTAGTGTATTTATCGGTTAGGTAAATACAACTAGTTAAACTAAGTTAAACTGAATACAACTCCACTAACTTCCTCAATCAACTCCACCAAACTCTGTCACATGAGTTCTAACTGAAGTCTTCATGCAATAGCTTCACTTAAACCCTAGGAAAAGTGTATTTCCTTCTATCAACTGCATGTGCCACATCCAGGCATCAAACTGAAGTGCTCCAAGAGAATAAGATAATGTTTAGAGTCCAAATATTATTAAGAGCTAATAATATTCGACATATCTATTTTTAGCCTGGCAGTTTAAAAATAGAAACCACCCATATTTCTAAAAATATAAGTCCATCTATTTTTCCAACTTGACCAACCATGCACAAATAGCAGCCTGCAACTCATAGAATATGATCGACATGTCTAAAAATAGACATAGTCTAAAAATGGACTTTGCAGCAAAAATAGCCTGCGGGCCCACTTAGTGAAGGCAACACTTTTCACTAAGCTCATCATCTTGTTGAATCTCAACACTTCCTCTCAACAAGATAGGGATTGTTGCAACCCCTATCACCGCCTCTGTGGTATTCGAATTTTCTCATTTGGTGGCGCCTTCGTCAAGATATCAGCATCTCGATCCTCGATGAGGAATATATGAAAATATGTCGGATTTCCACTGCACACAATCTACGATATGTATTGATATGATAGTCAACGATGTCGATGTGTTGGATCTATCATGATATTGCCTTCCTTGAAGTTTAATGCAACCTCGGTTTGGAGAATATTAAATCACGATGAAGCTCCAAGTGTGACCTGAACAACCCGACCAGGATCTTCCTCATCCATATGGCCTTGCATCTGATAGCTTGTGCCACTATAAATACTCTCTTCAGGAAAGTGCCTGAGATCTCGCTTCTGCTATACCAAGAAATTGCTGTCGACCCAATGCTGAAAACTCCTCCAGATGTGCTCTTCCGGTCCGTTGGGCTCCCTGCCCAATCTGCATCAGTGAAGCCAGAAAGCTTCGCTCCATCCTCCTGTCTGTACCATAGACCATATCCCGATGTGCCACTAAGATAACGCAATACATGCTTTCTTGCCTTCCAGAAGAGCTTGGTAGGCTTAACCATAGCTTGCGAAAGCTGGTTAACAGCATAGCATATATCGGGTCGTGTATTGACCAGATACATAAGCGACCCCACCAACTGTCGATAGACAGTGGCATCCACTACCTCCGTTGAAGTAGCATCCTCCTTCCTCCAACCACCAGGAAGAGGAGTATCAACAAGCTTGCAGCCATGCATGTTGAACCTCTCCAGTATCTCCCGGGCATACTTACCCTGAGAAACAAACAGTCCACCACTGCGCTGCCAAATCTCCAATCCCAGGAAATAATGAAGGAGGCCCAAGTCCTTCATCTCAAAATCTCTAGCAAGATCCTCCTTGCATGAAAGTATCAACAGCTCATCACCCGTCAAAATCAGATCATCTACATAAAGTACAATGATCAGCAACTTCCCCTCCACCACAATCTGGTACAGGTTAGGATCCGCCTCACTCTTGGAGAATCCAAGTTCGGTGAAATAACTGTCTATCCGTGTGTACCAAGCACGAGGTGCTTGTTTCAACCCATACAGTGCTCTCTTGAGCCTGCACACATGCGACTCACTGCTGAAGATCTCGAAACCTTCGGGCTGCTCTATATACACCTCCTCCTCAATTATAAAGTTGAGAACGCGGTCTTCACATCCATCGATGGATGTACCTATCATCCTTGAGAAACAAATACGTCCTTAAATGCCTTCAGGCAGTTTTCGGGTCTCCTCATAATCGATCCCCTCGATTTGTGAGAAGCCACGGGCGAAAAATCTCACTATGTACTTCTCCACACTCCCGTCAGCCGCCTGCTTCACTTTGTAGATCCATTGCGAACCCACCACTGATTTTCCCTCCGGTATTGGGACAATCTCCCATGCCTTTGTTTCGACAATCTGGGTCATACTCTTCTGTGGCATCTGCACCTATGCGGGGTCCTCCACAGGCTTCCTCGAAAGAGGATGGCTCTGTCACGACACATTTGCTCACAAGAGCCATGTATCCAGTGTATCGGTCCGATGACTGTCTCTGTCTGCGCTGTGCTGTAGGTGGTCCTACAACCCTCTCTACATCTTGAGCCAGTCGCTCAGCTTCTGTAGTGCGCTTGCGCCCTCTGATGGTTGGCGCTGCATGAGTGGTCTCTTCCACTCCATGAACTTCCTCTTGTGACTGATCCACATCCTGAAGCTCATCCTTAGGAACTAATAGCTCCTCATCTGCATGCAAGTGTGGCTCCCTCTCAAGCGAACACTTCATGGCTTTCTCCTCCTGAAATTTGATATCTCGTTGCACAACTGTCTTGCAACTGTCTGGAAAATACACACGATAGTTGTGGGGCATATCAGTGTACCCAAAAAATATCCCAACCTCTGCAGTCGGCTCCAGCTTCTTCCTGGAATCCTTCGTCACATGCATGTAGACAGGTGAACCAAAAATCCTCAAATGGGAAATATTAGGCCTCTTCCCAGAAAACGCCTCCTCCGGTGTACTCATGCCAAGTATCTTGTAAGGACAACGGTTCTGCACATATACTGCAGTATTGCATGCCTCTGCCCACAAGTGAAGGGGTAGGCGCTGATCATGCAACATCGCCCGTGCAACACCCACGATCATTCTGTTCTTCTGCTCAGCAACCCCGTTCTGCTGTGGGTTATGAGGTGCTATGAGGTCTCTCCGAATTCCTTCTGCGCTGCAAATGTCCTTGAATTCAGCAGAGATGAATTCACCACCATTGTCGCTCCTAAGAGCCTTCATATGCTTCCCCGATTCCTTCTCAACCAGCGCCTTGAACTCACAGAACTTTGAGTATGTCTCTCTCTTCTTCTACATGAAGAAGATCCAGCACTTCCGAGAAAAATCATCAACAAAGATCACATAGTACTTGTGCTTTGCTGTCGAAGCTACTGAGAAAGGTCCACACACGTCTATGTGAATTCTCTTAAGGATAGTCGTGGCGCGACTATCATTCTCGTGAAAGGTGGCTTTCACAAATTTTCCCAAGGTACACCCCTTGCACTGATCTGACTGCGCAAGAGTGCCCTTAGGAAGCCCAGTAGAAATCTACTACAGTATCTTCAAAGCTCCATGGTGAAGGTGGCCCAATCTCCGGTGCCATAGCTCGCCATCATCCCGGCTCACCACTCCTTCCGCCTTGCATGCCATTGCTGCGCAGCCATCTACTTGCAACTGATAAAGGTTCTTGACTCAAACCCCTATCTTCCGGGTCTCTCCAGTTGTCTTATTGCGTAGGAAGGCTTTTCCTTCGCTGAAGACCACATCATGCCCCTTGTCTTCTAACATCGCCATAGAGATCAGATTCTTATTCAATCCTGTAACATGCATCACTTCCTTCAATACGAAGGGTTTACCGGACTCCCTCTCAAAGGAAATGGTACCGATACTGGTCGCACTGTATCTACCATCATCGCCCATCTCGATGTGCACTCCAAGATCTTTCTCATCCAGATCTGAAAACAGATCTCGATCTCCAGTCATGTGAAAAGACGCACCACTGTCCAAGAACCATACAGATCCCATCACACTTGAGACCAAGCATGCGATCAGTGAAAAATCCAGCTCAAACTGCGAGGCTAAGGCCTCTCCCGCTGCAGATCCAGCAGCATGCTTATTTTTCTTCTTCTGCGGAAAATTTGTGGCATAATGTCCGTGCTAGTGACAGCGAAAGCACTTCACCTTAGACATGTCTTGCTTCTTGCCTTTCGCATCGGAATGAGAAGATTTCTTGCGCTTCCCCTTCTTTGCTTTGGCAACCAAAGCGCAATTTTCTTCATCAGATGCCTTTGATGAAGGTCCGTCCCTGGTACTCCTCCTTATCTCCTCTTGCATGAGATCCGACCAAAGTCGCTCCCATCCTGGCAACTTCTCCTGACCATTGACAGAGTCTTGATAGGAATGCCAACTCTTCGGAAGACCAAGGAGAGCCAAATCCACCAAGTCCTCCTCATCGACAGTCACCCCCACACTTCCCAGCTCATCCCTGCATTGGGTTAGCTTCGTGAGGTACTTCGGTATGCTGTCGCCTTTCTCCATCTTAATGTTTCTGAGTTTATCCTTGATCGCCAACTTCCTCTGGTCGCTCTTGCTTTGGAATAAATATTTCAACGCTTTCCACATCAAGTATGGAGAGGTTTTTCCATGCAGGCTGGATACAATGTGATCCTTCACGCCCTCCAACAGAATCCTTCGACATTTTTCCATCTTCTTTTGCCAAGCCTCAACTTGAGCAGCATCAGTAGGCTTTAGGACCTCAGCATCTATGAACTCCTTCAGCCTGTTATCATCTAATACCACCTCCATCCGGTCCTTCCATGCAACATAATTTGAACTGCCCTCAAGGGCATATTCCAGTCGCAATCCGTTGAAAGACATTTAAACTCCGGCACCAAGAAAACAAATACTGCTGCAAATTCGAATTCCAAGCTCAAAACTCAACCGCTTCTCGATCTAAAACCCGTGAGAACAAAGTATTTCTAGCACAGAGATCGACTGTAGGGGAATTTACTAGATATATCACCTTTCAAAGAAAGGATGGATCCATAGGCTACCTGGCCCGATTACAGACTCTGTCTATCGAAATAAATTGTAATCACTGTAATAGATCCAATGATCAATTTTCGCTCTGATACCATGTAGAAATTTGAATAATAGCTGAATTATTCACCGAGATTATCCTAATTACATGCTATTTAAGATTCATGCATAATACATAACCTCTTCTACAATTGATCATCAATATGCGGAAATAGAAGCAGTCGCATGCGCACATTAAAACATAATCAAGCACACATATAACACAGTATGTAATGGGGAAAGCATACAGCTGAAAACCCCCAACTATCTGTATATTATAATGATAGAGAACATGTAACAATACATAGCACAAAGCTCTCATAGCTCTCAGCACTATCTCACATGCTACACACAAACTAGCATGGAAGATGAACAAGTCACAGGTTCAAATCTCCTCCACAAGTCTGCCTGCCTCTACTGCGCAATCCAAGATGTGAATGAATGAGATCCAAGTTCGAATCCCCTAGCTTGTACTGCGCAATCCTCATTGGCAATCTCCATCAATGTGTGTGCAAATCTCATGCACAGCCATGGTCACAACTGATAGTCACACTCACCCTTTCACCCACCTCTAACACTGGTCTCCACTGAACTGTCCATGCATTGCAGTTAAATGATGTGTTCTTTAGTTGATTTATGAGTTAATAATTAGTGAATTAATTAATAATTAATTCACACCACTCATCACTAGTGTATTTTCCAGTTAGACTAAATACAACTGGTTCAACTAAGTTAAACCGAACACAACTCCACCAACTGTCTCATCAACTCCACCAAACTCTGCCACATGAGTTCTAACTGAAGTCAACCATGCAATAGCTCAACTAACCCTTAGGAAAAGCGTATTTCCTTCTGTTAGCTGCATGTGTCACATCCAAGCATCAAACTAAAGTGCTCCAAGAGGAAAAGATAATGTTTATAGTCTAAATATTATTAAGGGTTAATAATATTTGACTGTTCTATTTTTAGCCCGGCAGTATAAAAATAGAAACCACCCAATGTCTAAAAATAGAGGTCCATCTATTTTTACCAACTCGACCAATCATCCATAAATAACATCCTGCAACTCATAGACCATGATCCATATGTCTAAAAATAGACTTTGCGCCAAAAATAACCTGCGGGCCCACTTAGTGAAGGCGACTTCTTTTCACTAAGCTCCATCATCTTGTTGCATTTTCAACATGCATTAGTTGAGTGATTTATTTATCAGAATACAAATGCATGTAATTTTTCTCCATTTTTTGCAAGTATGCCCATAAGATTCAAACTCTTTTTTTGCAGAAGAAACATGTAACTATGTGACAATATTCAGTTCATGCATTTGAAAAACATAGAGATGACTAATACTTACACTAAATATTGACGAGACTTTTTCTTGGAGGAGCTCCCCTTAGAATTATGCACATTTTGTTTCATTCTCCCCTTGGGGCCGAGATGGCCTCAAATTTAATTTTGCTCCTTTCTTCTCCATATGATCTTGAATTTCTTTTGCAGGTTACTTTGACACACGCTGAAAGTATCCGCAACAAGACATCTAGAAAACTTATAGTATTTGGACTTATGTTCGAGATTATCCTAAGTAAAACATCTTATGTGCCAAAGGAATGGAGGAAATGGATCAAAAAATTTTCTGATATGTTTTCTATTCTTTGAGCCATAAACCCTACAATCAATAGATTTATGCTTGACATTGTCACACAGATAACAATAGCCATAAAAGGAATTTTTGTACCTGGCCAAAGGTGAGCTTGCATGATGTGCCTTTTTGTTTGATTGCTTCTTCTGTTGCATGGTCCTATAATTTGCTGAAATATTACCAAATTTCTGACAGTTAAAACATATAGTGTTTCTCATACCTATCTTTGGATTTTGTTCTTGATGGTGACTTCCTTTAGAGATGCCGCAAGTTTCTGCTTTAGGTTCTTCAATTTTTGCCTCATTTTTCCCCTTTTGGCTTGATTTGTTTTGTTCTTTTTCTGAAATATTTTATTTTTTCCTTTAGCTAGATTTCAATCTCTTCTCGAGTCTTCCTTGTCTTCAGCAACTGGGTTTATAGATCAAAATTTTCTGTTAGACCAGAAGGTAACTCCGCAAAACTCAATGTGTATTAGATGGAGATTCTGTGTGTATTTATACATAGATGTGAGGCTATTGGGATTCAATTCCCAATGACTCTTGGCCTTCCTTATTTACTAAATTACAATAATATACAATCTCACCCAACCCCTTAGGATTAGGTGTCAACATTCCCCCCTTTAATCTGAAGGGATGTTGGTGAGTCCAAGCATCATTCTGAACTTTTCAAACTTTTCTCTTCCAAGTGATTTGGTGAAGATGTCTGCGATCTGCTCATTTTTGGAACAATGATGTAGATGGATGGTTTTGGCCTGAACATGATGTCGAATCAGATGGTATTTTGTATTGATGGGATTTTTTTGATCATGAAACTTCGGGTTCTTGGCCAAATTTATTGCAGAAGTGTTGTCGATCATGATTGATGTTGAATGCATTTGTTTCATATGCAAATATTCTAGGATCTTCCTGAGCCACACAATTTTCTTTGTTGCTTCAGCTACTACCACATATTCTGCCTCGGTTGTGGAATCTGCTGGAACTGACTGTTTGCATGATCTCCATGAGATAGCTCCTGATCCAAGACTCATGGTATAACCTGAAGTAGACACCCCAATTTCTTTGTCCCCATCAAAGTCTGAATTAGAGTATCCGATCAAGCTGAAATCTCCTACCTATGTATATTTGAGTCCAAAGTCTTGAGTCCCCTTCATGTACTTTAGAACTCTTTTTGCAGCAGACCTATGTCCTTCACAAGGTTTTTGCATAAACCTGGAGAGGATTCCAACAACAAATGAGATGTATGGTCTGGTGGTAGTCAGGTAGATAAGAATTCCTACAAGCTGTCTATACTTCATTGCATCCTCGAATTCCTTCCCTTCAATGGATGTGAGCTTCAAGTTTTGTTCCATTGGAGTGGTTAAGGGATTGCATTCATCCATGCCAAACTTGTTCAAAAGATCTCCAATGTACTTCTTTTGAAAAAGAAATATAAATTTAGGATGTTGAGTTACTTCAATACCCAGATAGTAATGAACATAACCCAAATCAGTCATTTCAAAACCTTTCTTCAATTCTTTCTTTATGGATGCAATATAACTCTCATTGTTCCCTGTCATCAAAAGATCATCTACATACACCACAAGATATACAAATTTTTTTCCAACTTCCTTAACAGAAAAAGTTGCATCATCAAGATCAAAATGTTTGAAGTCAAGTTTCAGAAGATGCTCAATTAATTTCTCATACCAGGCTTGCGGTGCTTGCTTGAGGCCATACAAGGATTTTATAAGCTTGCATACTTTATGTTCTTGGCCCTTCACAACAAATCCTTCTGGTTGGGACATAAAAAATTTCTCCTTTAAATCTCCATTCAAAAAGGCAGTCTTTACATCCATCTGATGGACTTTCCATCCCTTCTGAGCTGCTAGGGCAAAGAGTGTCCAGATGGTGGCCCATTTTTCTGTGGGAGAAATTTTTTCCTCATAATCGACCCCTTCTTTCTGTACAAAAACTTTTGCCACAAGCCTGGCTTTGTGCTTTTCAAGTGAGCCGTCTACATTGCACTTGTTCTTGTAGACCCACCTACAACCAATTGGTTTGGTTCCCAAAGGAGGATCAACGAGCTTCCAAGTGCCGTTCTTTATCAAGGCATCATACTCCTTTTGCGTCGCTTCATTCCATTCATCATGAGAAGCGACTTCTTTGAAGGAAGTTGGTTCAGGATCTATAGAAAAAATCAATTCATAGTTATAAGCAATATCCATATCAATAGGTGAATCATAATTATCTACATCACCTTCGTTTTGTCTAGTGGAACTTCTTGTTCCTGTCTTTCCAACCTCATTGGGATGAACGTTTTGTAGTGTCTTTGTCAACCATTTGGGAGGACCTTTCTAAGATGGCCCAGGTTGCTCATTTGACTAAGTTGGAATTGAATCAAGATTCAATCTCTCAATTTTGTCAATCACATCGTTCAAGGTGTCATTCATTGTTGGTTCTTCAGGTGGGAGAGAGAATGCTTCGGGAAATGATTCCACAGATTGATTCAGTATAGGAATCCCCCCTTCAAGATGTGGAATTCGATTATCAAATTCTAGAAAATACTTTGCATTTGTGAATCTATCCAGGTGATCAAGTTGCCACTCAACAACATTTTCAGTCTTGGAAGATTCAAGGAATATGACATCTCTTGCTATTGCAAACTTCTTATTGACTTCATCATAGGGACGTTATCCTTTGGAGGTATTGGAATACCCCAAGAAGATACATTTTCGACTTCTAGCACCAAGTTTATTCCTTTGTAACTTGGGTATCAAAGCATAACAGGTGGAACCAAAGACCCTGAAATTCTTTACTGAAGGAATGCAGCCATGCCACATTTCATAAGGAGTTTTGTTTCTGATTGAATTTGAAGGACACCTATTTTTTATGTATACAACACATAGAACTGCACCAGCCCAAAAAATCAATTTTACATTCTTAAAAAACATGATGGAGCGAACCATATTTAAAATTCTCCTGTTCATTCTTTCAGCTACACCGTTCTGTTGGGGATTATAGGGCACAATTGTTTGATGTTTGATCCCATGTTGACGAAGATAATTTTCAAATTCATTTGAAGTGTATTCTTTTCCATTATCAGTACGTAAAGAGCCATTATGAGTTTGTGCATCATTTTCAGTCCATGCATGAAAATTCTTGAATGTTTGAAAAGCATCAGACTTGTTCTTCAATAAGTAAACCCAACACATTCTGGTGTAATCATCAATAAATTTCATCATATATTTATTTCCATTTGCAGAAGCAACCGACATAGGGCCACATAAATCTGAATGAATAAGCTCAAGTTTTCTATGTGCTCTGGAATGTGAATCATGAAATGGCTATTTGCTATGCTTTCCTAGAATACAAGAATCACATTGCTTAAGTTTCTGAGGAATTGTAGTTAGTCCATTAACACCATTTTTCTTCAACAATCGAAGGCTGTCATAGTTTAAGTGTCCAAATCTAGCATGCCATAAAAGACTTTATGGGAATGTACCTTCATCATGATGTGAACTGAATGCAAAGTTTTGTGCATGAGCAGAGGAACCTTGCAGCTTCAAGAGTCTTCCTTCTTCTATTCCCTCCATGAAAAGTGAGCGATATGATGCTTTTTTGACCTCAGCCTTGCCATCAAACATGTGAATGGAGTGTCCTTGCTAGCGGATGTGGAACAAGGACAACAAGTTTCTCCTCAACTCAGGGAGGTATAGAATCTCATGTAGAAGATGATCTGGAAGACTGATCCAATTTTAGAATTATTAAAATTGTATCGAAATTACCCAAACGACCAAGATGGTTATTTGGAATTTGGTAATTATCGATTATGTAATAATTCAGGTATTGATCAAGATGGTCATCAAATTTGTGAGTTTAAATGTTCGACATTGATCGACATCAACTTCAGTTTCGACACCAACAAATATGTTTTAGAAGTGCCAATCAAGACATCTTCAAGTTGACCTGTGACAAAAACAACAAAGTTTTTTAAAAGACTTATGTAATCAAATTTGTCCTAAGTATTAATTATAAAGCTCAAAAATGATTATAGTCCGCTTTTGTAAACCTTAAATGGATAAAAAGATCCTAAGGTAAAAAGGACTTAATTTAAATCCTAAGTCCTAGGCTTAAGTCCTAAAGTCTAAGGTGTCAAATGAAAATACCTAGATGATAGTACAAATATCCATAAACCTATGTCAAGGTTTCGAGGTTGGGTTTAATACCATATTGTAAAAGGATGATGTCAAAGTCTAGCACAAAACTTATGTTGAAATTCTATGGTGTAAAACCTTTAGGTTCAAATTCTAGTGAAAAAGGTTTTTATAAGGTTCGGATGTCGAAACCCATAGTATAAAGTGTTATATTAAAGTCTGAAAACTAAGATGTAAAAAACCTTTTTAAACCAAGGTTCGATGTAATGGTAAAAAACTTTATAGCGAGTATTAAGTTCGGGTTTATAATCCATAGCCAAAAACCTTTAGAATAAATTTTCAGAAGTCGGGTTTTATAAAACCTATGATATAGCGCATAGGTATAAAACTATGGTTCAGGATATGTTTTATTTAAAACATTAATAAAATCCCATAGCATTAAGTCCAGACCGTGTGGTATTAAACCGCGTCGGAAATGTTCAATGTGAACAGTTTCGAAGACCACAGTGTTATGTAAACCGGGCAGAAGAGAAAACGTGTCGGAGGCTTGTGACCAGAATTTTGAAGACCGCAGCAAGAAATGTTAAGCTAACAGTTGGATAGACATGTGAATGCAACCACCGGGGATAAAGATGTAATGGTTAGTAGAACCATCGGGATAAACCGTAGCCGTCGCCTGATCACATGCCACATGCTCCTCCTCCGCGTAGTTAAGATAACTCCGCGGATAAACAATTTATTATAAAGTTCAAATTTGGGTTTTGAACAATTATTTCAGCGCTATGGTTTAGGACCTTTATCCTATGAATTGAATGTGATGATAGGGATTCGATCCTTTTAAATTTCAGATATGGCTTCGAAGCATTCGAGATCCAGCCATCCAAATCATGAAAAAGTTTATCATGAAGCCTAAATTGGTATGCAAATGGATATGCATTTTATCCAATAAATCAAACAAATCACTTATAATTTAAAGTGACACTAAGGAAGGCATGAACCTTGGGGATTCAAATGAATCAAAGGAGGAAGCCTAATTTGTCTTTGTTATAAAAAAACTTGAAAATGTCACTTGAGAGAAGGTGTTGAGAGGGTGATCTCAAGAGAGGAGAGACCTCAGAAGGAAGAAAGAGTTTATTTAACTTCAAGATGAAGTAAACTCTCTTAAATTTTATATCACATAAAGTGATAGTGAGTTTTTGTTTATTGCAAGTTTATATGAAGGAGGAAAAGCTCTTTATACTTGCATAAGTTTCAGCATCAAAGTACATTTATGGTCGATGAGATCTACTTTGATTATGCCAAACTCAGTTCAGCTACCTTGAAGTCAAAGAAGGAGAGACCTCATGAGAGGATGTTAAGGAGAGTTTTCCCTACTTCAAGAAGAAGAAGGCACTCTTAAGAAGATAGAAGATATAATTGGTGGAGAGTTTCTCATTGCAGGTTTATTGAAGGATAAAAGGCCATCCTACTTGCATAAAGACAGTATCGAAGTACGTTGATGATTGACGAGATCAACTTCGACTTTCTAAAACTCTTTCAGCCACCATTCTGTCAAAGGTCCATAGAGCTTCAGTTCCTTTATTTGTTTTAATGTGCGAATCATCCATGTATTTTCTTATGTGTTGAAAGAAAAGAGTTGTATCAGTTAGCCTATTCAAGGGATGGTCCATATTTGCAACATCAATAGTGCAACTGATGATTCATTGTAGCATATTTCTCTTGGCTTGAAGAATACAACGGACCCACAATTCTGAGGCGGACCTGGAGACGTAGTCCAGGTGGGACGAACTCCGTCACAAACTTCTTTGTCTTATAGTATTGCTTATGTGGTTGATGTGAAATTGTTCAATCTAATCATACATATATTATTTCATGTCTAAACAGTTAATGCATATAATAATTGTTCAGTAATACTGCCAGTCACATTTTGTACAAGGACTAGGAAAGATCTTGGTGAAATTCCACATTTTAATAACTTGAGTGTTAATCGCTATAAAGTTCTATAGATAGAGTCTGTAGAGGGCCAGGTAGCCTCTGGATCTCATCCTTTATTTAAGGGTGACATATCCAGTAAATTCCCCTACATTCAATCTCTAAAATAGAGCTAAGTAACTCAAGTTATTTTTAGTTCAAGTGGTATCAGAGCAGCTAGTTATTTGCAGTTACAAGATGGGAAAGAACACTCGCCAGCTGTCAACTTGTCAAAATTGCAAACTGTAAGGGCATGTTCAAGATAATTTTCAAATGCTTCCATAGAAACAATACCGACACCAACAGCCCAGGAAGAATCCAAGTCACCTGCTGGAGATCAAATAAGTGCTGAATGGAATTGGGCAGACTTCATGCCTTATGCTTAAATGATTTTTTAATATCTAGATCTAGTAAAGTTGTAACTAGGTTCTAGAATTGAATTTGTTTTTCAAAATAATTGTATTAAAACTTTTGGAGAACCAAAAGTTCTTTTAGTTGGGAGGTGTGATCCAATTTTAGAATTATTAAAATTGTATCGAAATTAGCCAAACGACCAAGATGGTTATTTGGAATTTGGTAATTATCGATTATGTAATAATTCAGGTATTGATCAAGATGGTCATCAAATTTGTGAGTTTAAATGTTCGACATCGATCGACATCAACTTCAGTTTCGACACTAGCAAATATGTTTCAGAAGTGCCAATCAAGACATCTTCAAGTTGAACTGTGACAAAAACAACAAAGTTTGTTAAAAGACTTATGTAATAAAATTTGTCCTAAGTCTTAATTGTAAAGATAAAAAATGTTTATAGCCCGCTTTTGTAAACCTTAAATGGATAAAAATATCCTAAGGTAAAAAGGACTTTATTTAAATCCTAAGTCCTAGGCTTAAGTCCTAAAGTCTAAGGTGTCAAATGAAAATACCTAGATGATAGCACAAAGATCCATAAACCTATGTCAAGGTTTTGAGGTTGGGTTTAATACCATATTGTAAAAGGACTATGTCAAAGTCTAGCACAAAACTTATGTTGAAATTCTATGGTGTAAAACCTTTAGGTTCAAATCCTAGTGCAAAAGGTTTTTATAAGGTTCAAATGTCGAAACCCATAATATAAAGTGTTATATTAAAGTCCGAAATATTTTTAAACCAAGGTTCGATGTAATGGTCAAAAAATTTATAGCGAGTATTAAGGTCAGGTTTATAATCCATAGCCAAAAACCTTTAGAATAAAGGTTCGGAAGTCGGGTTTTATAAAACCTATGATATAGCGCATAGGTATTAAACTATGGTTCAGGATATGTTTTATTTAAAACATTAATAGACTCCCACAATGTTAAGTAAAGACAATGTGGTATTAAACGACATCGGAAATGTTCAATGTGAACAGTTTTGAAGACCACAATGTTATGTAAACCGGGCGGAAGAGAAAACATGTTGGAGTCGTGTGACCAGAATTTTGAAGAACGCAACAAGAAATGTTAAGCTGACAGTCAGATAGACATGTGAACGCAACTGTCAGGGATAAATATGTAACGGTTCGCAGAATCGTCAGGATAAACCATAGCCACCACTTGATCACATGCCACAGGCTCCTCCTCCGTGCAGTTAAGATAACTCTGCAGCTAAACAATTTATGATAAAGTTCAAATTTAGGTTTTGAACAATTATTTCAGCGCTATGGTTTAGGACCTTTATCCTATGAATTGAATGTGATGATAGGGATTTGATCCTTTTCAATTTCAGATATGGCTTCGAAGCATTTGAGATCCAACCATCCAAATCATGAAAAAGTTTATCATGAAGCTTAAATTGGTATGCAAGCGGATATGCATGTTATCCAATAAATCAAAAAAATCCCTTGTAATTTAAAGTGACACTAAGGAAGGCATGAACCTTGGGGATTCAGATGAATCAAAGGAGGAAGCCTAATTTGTCTTTGTTATAAAAAGACTTGAAAATATCACTTGAGAGAAGGTGTTGAGAGGGTGATCCCAAGAGAGGAGAGACCTCAAAAGGAATAAAGAGTTTATTTAACTTCAAGATGAAGTAAACTCTCTTAAATTTTATATCACATAATGTGATAGTGAGTTTTGGTTTATTGCAGGTTTATATGAAGGAGGAAAATCTCTTTATACTTGCATAAGTTTCAGCATCAAAGTACGTTGATGGTCGACGAGATCTACTTTGATTATGCCAAACTCAGTTCAACTACCTTGAATTCAAAGAAGGAGAGACCTCATGAGAGGAGGTTAAGGAGAGTTTTCCCTAGTTCAAGAAAAATAAGGCACTCTTAAGAAGACAGAAGATATAATTGGTGGAGAGTTTCTCATTGCAGGTTTATTGAAGGAGAAAAGGCCATCCTACTTGCATAAATACAGTATCAAAGTACGTTGATGATTGATGAGATCAAATTTGACTTTCTAAAACTCTTTCAGCCACCATTCTGTCAAAGGTCCATAAAGCTGCAGTTCCTCAGTTTGTTTTAATGTGCGAATCATGCATGTCTTTTCTTATGTGTTGAAAGAAAAGAGTTGTATCAATTAGCCTATTCAAGGGATGGTCCATATCTACAGCATCGTTAGTGAAACTAATGATTGATTGTAGCATATTCTCTTGGCTTGAAGAATACAACTGATGCACAATTCTGAGGCGGACCCGGAGACGTAGTCCAGGTGGGACGAACTCCATCACAAAATTCTTTGTCTTATAGTATTGCTTATGTGGTTGATGTGAAATTGTTCAATCTAATCATACATATATTATTTCATTTCTAAACAGTTAATGCATATTAGATAGATTATTTCATGTCTAAACAGTTAATGCATATAATAACTGTTCAGTAATACTGCCAATCACATTTTGTACAAGGACTAGGAAAGATCTTGGTGAAATTACACATTTTAATAACCTGAGTGTTAATCGCTATAAAGTTCTATAGAAGAGTCTGTAGAGGGCTAGGTAGCCTCTGGATCTCTTCCTTTCTTTAAGGGTGACATATCCAGTAAATGCCCCTATAGTCAATCTCTGAAATAGAGCTAAGTAACTCAGGTCATTTTCAAATCAAAGACTAGGCAACTTAAGCCTAATTGTGCCAAGCTCTGATGGCTTGAGTTTGGATTTATCTGCGAAGTATGCTACTCCATCAAATTTGTCAGTAAATTCTTCAAAAAAATCTTTTCTAAATCTCATGTGACATGTTGCTCCTGAATCTAGCAACCAATCATTTCTCCAAGAAGTAAATGAAACATCAAACATGTCTTCAGTTACTCCATTGTTACAATGTGCTACAAAATAAGAAGCAGACTCAGGTGCTTTACTTTTGTCTCTGTCATGAGTTTTACCTTTTTCTTGATTCCTTTGCTGCTCAATTTTATCCCAAGGCAGCTTACATGTTTATGCATCATGCCAGTATTTATTGCAGCATATGCAATGAAGATCAGATTTTTCAGTTTGAGTTTGTCTGCCCCCCCTTCCTATGAAATTTATTCTTCCTCTTCCTCTTAGGCCACCTCTTCCTCTGGAATAATATTGAGCATTGCTCTTCTCTCTATGTGCAAAGCATACAGCCTCTTCAGAAGACAGAGGGGTGGTCATCTTTCCAAAATCTTTCTCTCTTTCTGCCAACTTTTTCTCAAGGGACTCAAAAGTGATTTTCACGAGGTTTCCACTTGCTTGCAATGACTCGAGATAATGTGAGTAAGTGGCATACAAAGCCTTAAAATATGCTATGAGAGATATGTCAACATCTGCACCAGTGATCTTAATGTCATGCATGATAGATCATACTTCTGAAGCTAAAGCAAGAGGATCATCATTTTTCAATTCCAGACTGAACAACTTAATCATTAATTGAACAATTTCAAGTTCTGAATGTGAGTCATAGAGTTCTTTTAGCTTGATCAAGGCTTGATAGGCATTTGAAAATGGTGTAATATGGCGACTTACCTATTCATTTACGGAAGCTGAAATCAAGTCATAGGCCTTGCAGTTCTTGTTTTCCCAAATGGCGATCTCCTTGTCTAAAGTGGGCTTTGCTGGTGGAAGCTCTTCTTCTCCTTCACAAATTCCTCTCCACAACTCATTAAAAATGAGAGTGTGCTTGATTTTCCGAGACCTTTCAGGATAGTTCTCCTTGCCGGTGAGAACAAATCCTATAATAGATATGAGAGAATGCATTATTATGAAGGAAAAAAATACTTTGCTAGGTAAAAAAATCAATTCTGCAATTTTTTTTTGGTAAAAATTTGGAGGAAAAAACAGAGGTATTATCTGGGGGAGGTGTTTTCTGGTGAAGGTATTTTATAGGGGAGGTGTTTTCCGGGGAAGGTATTTTTTGGGGGAGGTGATTACTGGGGGAGGCCAAACTGTAAAAAAATTTAAATTGATATTATGGCCAAATAAATAAAAACGCAGAGAATCTACGTGGGAGGGCAGGGGAGGGAGGCCGAGTGTTTGAGGGGGAAAGCATGAACAGAGAGGGAGTGCAGGTGAGGGGGCAGGGATCGTGAGAGGGGAGGGAAAGGGATGAGGGGAGGGCGAGTGCAGGTGAGGGGGCGGGGATCACTGTGCGGGAGTGAGCGGGGAGGGTGGGTGAGGGCGAGGGGTGAGGGGGCAGAGAGGGAGGGGAGGAAGAGGGGTGAGGGGGCAGGGATCGTGAGAGGGGAGGGCGAGGGGTGAGGGGAGTCGAGTGCAGGTGAGGGGGAAAGGATTGTGAGAGGGGAGGGAAAGGGGTGAGGGGAGGGTGAGTGCAGGTGAGGGGGCGGGCGTGAGATGTGTGAGGGGGCGAGGGGGAGTGAGGGGTGAGGGAGTGGGGATTGCTATGTGGGAGTGAGCAGTGAGGGGGCTGAGTGCTATGAGGAGTGGGTGGGCGTGTGAGCAGAGAGAAAGTGTGAGCGGAGGACGTTGTGAGGGTGGGTTGGGAATGAGTGAATAGTAAAAAAAAAATTGTACAGTAAATTTAACTGTGCTCATAATTTGAGCAGAAATTGCACACTAACAGAAATTGCACAGTGGTGTGCAGAAACGAAAGGAAAAATGCGCAGAAAAAAATATGCATAATTTGCAGTGAAAAAAAACTCATAATTTTCCAGAATTGCAAAATGGCAGGAGTAGTAAACAACAAACTGAATGCACAATGACAGTCTGCAAAAATGCAGAACATGAGGGAGTTACACCAAAGGCAGGAATGCCAAAAATGGGGCTGGCTTTGATACCATGTCAGACTAGGAGGTAACTCCGCAAAACTCAATGTGTATTAGATGGATATTGTGTGTGTATTTATACATGGAGGTGAGGCTATTGGGATTCAGTTCCCAATGACTCTTGGCCTTCCTTATTTACTAAATTACAATAATATACAATCTCACCCAACCCCTTAGGATTAGGTGTAAACGTTTTCTTCTTTGAGAACACACTCTCTTTCCTCAAGAATTTGGAGCAATTTCTTCAAATCTTTATTTTCAGCCATCAAATTTTCAATTAAGCTTGTTTGAGATTTGTTTTTGGCCTCAAGGGTCACTAATCGTTTAAGTTCATTATCCTCATATTCCTCCACTCGAAAAACACCTTCCTCATCTCTTGAGAAATCAACTTCAAAACTATGATTATCAACTTCTTCAATAACCCCAAAATCATCATCATTGGACTAGTAATGAGAAATATTGTTTGCCATACCTTTCACCAGTAGAATAATTTCTCCATATTTTGTAGCATTATTTACTTATTTGCAACACTTCTTCTTCTGAGGTTGTTTCCTCTTGTTTTTGGCCATGGCCTACGATATTCTCTCAACCGATCAAGCTTCACTGAGAGAACCTAGCTCTGATACCAATTGTTGGAAATGGCCTTACTACTGAGAGGGGGGGGGGGGTGGTGAATTAGTAGTGATAAGATTTACTTAAATTTTAATTATTTTTACCAAAACACCAGATTCAGTAATTCATCAGTTATACTTATGAAACCAACATGAAATCAAAATATCAAAGCATGTGAAATCACCATAAAGAATCAACAAGGAAAACATGCACATAAGAGGACAAAAATACTTTCTGGTGGAAAAGCCTCTCCAGGGAAGAAAACCACCGGCTGCTGGTGCCGATCTGCTTCAAATATTATTAATCAAACAAATCCTTTTACATCATCATAGATGGTTATGTTCAATAAGGAAGTTGATCACACTAATTCAACTTTGTGAACACCTATCCACTAAAGGCTGCTACCCCCAACAATCATCTCCCAACACCTATTGGACTATGGGAATGCTACTTCCTCTACTGAAGCTACCGACCACCACCAACAAGGAACACCCATCCCTTCTTCACCAAGCTACCTTGACCTGCTGATCATCTAGGGCCACATTTCAGAATATTTCAAACTGGACCCCTACACACAATAACAACAAATTTCTCTCTCTAATGAAATTTTTACACAACCCCATCAATCACACACTCAATCCACACAACATACCTACTCACACAAGCATTTGCAAAAATATCCTCAACAATATCCAAGTGAATACCATGGGAAAATACCATGGTTATTCCAATACTACAAACACATAAACCATAGTAAACTCCAAGTCAATACCACAGGTTAATACCATGGTTATGAAAATACCACAGACCCATATACCATGGTAATATTCAGGTCAATACCACGGGTAAATACCATGGTTATGCCAATACCATGGACCCCCATACCATGGTAATATCCAAGTCAATACAATAGGTAGATACCATGGCAAAACCAATACCTATAACAACAATACCAAGTGCTAGCCTGGATCACACACAAACCAATACCAAGTTAAGGTCCATGCCAAAAATACCCTTACCATGGTAAACTCATAAACCATACATAACATCTTCCATAGCTACCATAAACCAAACCAAACCACCTACAACAATCATCCACAACACATGCCTAGGCTAACATCAATGCCAACCATCGATCATTGCGACAAAGAACTGCATCATCAATTCCAACATGATGTTATTTCAGCTTTTATTCAATATGCAGAAATTTTTTGGCAATAAAATCACCATATAGGTTGAGTATTTCAACATGAAGGCTTCGATGAATATAATATTGTGAACATGTATCTTTTAGGGAAACTGGCTATTGTGCTTTTTGCCCAATTTTTCACAAGAACACTTCACCCATTTTTAAGGGAAAAACAATTGTGAACATAAAAAATAAGTGTTCCCCCTTCCCCTCAAGATGGGTGACACTTATCTCTATTATTTTCACGATTTTTTTTCACTGGAAGCTAGGGGAAGTTTTGTGCACAAAATTTTGCCATAAAAATATAAAGACACAACTTTTCCAAGATATTGTTCATGATATCCTATTTTGAAAAAACTATCATGTTGAAATAGTTAACCCCTATAGTGAGGCTATTGAAAAATAAGTTCAAAATTTTGAATGGATCAGTGTGAATATAAAGAGATATGCTCCTGACCTTGCTTTTCTAAAACATTTTGTTAAGGTTTTTACCCAACAAAACATCTTCTAATAAAGGGAGAGCTCACACTAGTACTAGAAATTGAAGGCATTCTTGAGAGGAAGTTGATTGATCTCTAGAAAAAAATTTGGGAGTACAAAATTAAATGCAAGAGCCTCCTAATCAAGGAGGCAATTAAGAATCTTGAGGAATTTTTATAACAATATCCAAATTTATGGAGGTTGTAAGGAGAGCTCCTCTCATCTCTCTCTTTCTTGTAGGAACTATCCATAGGGAAAAAACATCTTTTTCATTGCATTCATTAGACATAAATGTTTTTGGTGTATGTTTGGTTGAATTATTTTTTGTTAATATAAAGTTTCAAGGTTCAAATATTTCTCCCCCTCACATAGAATGAGTTTGATGGTTTATTTTGAAACCTCAATGTTATTATTTTCATAATCTTCCACCACCATTTAGCATATAATTGAAACACGGGTTCCTAACAAAATTATATGCATCCTTGGAGTCAAAAATAATTTGGGAAGTCAAAAGGTTAGTTAAACAAATATGTTTCGACTATCTAATGCTTATCACAATGGAACAAATCCAAATTTTCATGTTTTGAGCTATCATATGACATTAGGTCCCTTTCAAAAATTGCCAATTTTTAGGATTTTGTTTTGTTTTGTTTTTTGAACTAACCATCACTTTTTACCTTGAATTTTGTTTGGTCACTCTTTAGATTGTTGGAGAGATGTGAATAAATCTACAAACTTGTTAAGTTTTTGGCATTTCAGCGAGGAATATTTTTTTTCTTTTTTCAAAAGACTAAAAAATATATATTTTTAACATCAAAATGAATCTTTCTTAATTTTTTGTAATTTTTTGCTCCAACTTTGGTGATACTTGGATCATTGAAAATATTTTGAAAGGAGATACAACTTTGATGAAGATTTCAAAAAAAAAAAAATCAAAACTTAAAAAACAATAAAAAGACATGCTTCAAAAATATTCATGTCTATTCTTTTATAAATTTGAAACTTTGTTTGTAGTCATCAAACATCTAGAAAAACAAAGTCATGGTCTCTTCTGTTGAGAAATCGATAAGGGA
The DNA here is from genome assembly GCA_034641835.2 of Pinus albicaulis. Taxonomy (NCBI): domain Eukaryota; kingdom Viridiplantae; phylum Streptophyta; class Pinopsida; order Pinales; family Pinaceae; genus Pinus; species Pinus albicaulis. The sequence goes on from CM076579.1 coordinate 230,478,741, forward strand.
AACAATTAGGGCGATTTCTATTTACTTGATAATTTCTTGTGAAGTCATGTTGGCTTCTTATTACTTTTATTGTGTTATGTTCATAAAACAATTACCAAAACCATAAACTATGAAGATCTTAAATAGACAATGAACACAAGATGTAGGCTCCAAGCCACTACAAAACCCCTCCAAGGGGAAAACCTATAAAATTATTATCTTATTATAGAATCAGATCAAATGAGAAATACAAGACCCAAACAACAAGACCAAGACCTCCAACAAGACCCAAGTCAACCATCCTCCCAAGATATTCCAACAATTCATATTCAACTTGATGTCGGGTACCCTGCTCATACTCACATGTTCTCTCTCTTGATGCATATAAGAATGCCTTCCAAATTCATGCCCCAAACAAATCTACAATCTGGGAAAACTCACAAAATTTATCAACTTGGTCAATTCAAAAATATATCTGGATTCTTTAATATCTCAAATCTGAGATTTGAGATATTAAATTAACACTCTTATGGTTATAAAACCATAATCTTTTATCATCTAATGCCTATGAAATACACACACCCATTTTACTTTCTGAACTGGGCAAATTTAAATTAATATGGAAGCTTCTCTTCCAACACTTGGTTTTAACTTTATAATAAACCCTCCTCACGGAATTGAAATTAACATTTCATCCACGCATTATATACCCGAATATAATGGTCAGCATGCTCTCAACAATCCGAATACTAATTGGACCCACATTTCCTTAAGATATATATATTGACCTCATTAGCGTTCATGCTCTATAGGAAGTAACGCTTTAACTTAACTCAAGGTGCCTACTATCAAATATATATATGTGCCTTCACCTTTTTAAACTTACCCAAACTTAACCTTGTTCAACCAAGGCACCCACGCATGAAATTTTGGTCTTAATATTTCATATAACCCTTAGACTTTGTTTAAATTTCAACCACAAACATAATCACTTAATCAACGCTGGCCCACATCTTCATATCCCAAATTATTAATAAATAATTACCACAACCGCTGGCCATACCTCGGCTTATCGCCCTTGCAACTTTAATTGCGATTTTCGTTTGATCTTCCGCAACCCGGATTTGACGGGATTCGTATTTTTTATCAAACATAACCTTAGTGCTAAAAAAAAACACAATAAAAATTGTTTTCATAAACCACTCCAGGACACGCGTCCTCCAACGAGTGATATCGCATTTTTTTCCCCAAAACAAATTAAAATTTTTAACTTATGCGATACTGCTGGTTTCATGTCTTCAAAACCGCCTTTAACATTTATTCAAGGTTCCGCTCCTTCGTTTATTCACGGTTCCCTTCTCATGGTTCCGTTTCTCACTGCCGCTTACAATTCCGCTTCTTTCTTTTGTTAAACTCCGCCTCCGCCTTTGACTTCGCATCCAACTTTAATACAATCACACATTAACGCGATCTCAAACCATCCCTTATTTCACTGCTTATACAGTATAATAAACCCCGATTACTCTGCCAGCCACTCTGATGAACCCAATGTCGAGTTAACACCCATTCTTGTGCCTTATGAAGCTCCATTGGCTTCATATTCTACTGTACATTCTGATATTCCATACTTCATTCCAGAAATGCTCGTGGGTAAATTCAACATGCCAATTAACTGTGAAGACCTATACACAGAGTTAAACCAACCAGTACCCGTATAATCCTCAATCTCATAATTACCCTGTCGCAACAATTATATGGGTTTCCTCAATTATGTACAGAAAATTGTTAAAACCCCAATTACAGAGATTATATCCACATTGTTCACACACTTTTTCATTGAGATTCAAAAGCCATTCACACAACATTTAATTCAATTAACACTCATGTAAAACTGAACATATTCTTTCAATTATACAATGAATTCATTTACAAGACTCCTTATCGTCCTTTGGCCTGATCTTCATTTTGATGGCCCATCTACCTCCTACTCTGTCTCTCCAGATCTCCCTAGGTCTATCCATTAATGCCTTTGAGGATTTCATTTATACAAGAAAATAATGAATCGATTCAGCTCCTCTAACAACTCAACAAACTCCTAAAATTCCAGATTTCCTAAATTTAGACTAAGTCCCTAAATTTACTGAACTGAATCTTCACATTCATAGCTAATCGACTTCCCCTCATGCTCTCCAATGATTTGGGAAAATTTACAATTTCTCACTAAATTTATTTAAAAATCACTCAAATATTAATAATTACATAAGAAAGCAAAAACATGAGACCCCCCTATTTCTATTTACACACAAAGTATTTTCTTGAGCCTAATGCTCCTGCATCACAACTTAAGTCAAAACCTTTCATGATTTCGGCCTGTAACTTAAGAATTTCGGACCTGCAGTGAATTTGTAACTTCGGCCCTGCAATAGCTTCAAAATTTCACATGTGTGAGATATATAGGGAATATTTTAGGGCATAAGCTTCATTTTTCTTCTTCTTTCTCTCTTTTGATTTCTTGATCCTCTTGAATTTCACTCTTCTTTTCATGGAAATTGAACTTTCTTGAGTGGTGATTCAAATGAGGTCGATATGATTCTCTCAATTTGATCTGAAAAATTACGGAAGTAGATCATTCTCTGAAACTTGGCAAGATTAAAAATGGGTCTTTAAAACAATATGTTAATTTGGTGTTCCTTCAAGCACGATTTAGTTCACATGTGCATTTCAACCATAAATAAAATATCATAGATAATCACTCAAATATCAAAAACAATGACACCAAGCTTGATGACAGAGTTCACCCCTCCAGGGCTACGTCTCCGAGCCTTGCTCAAAAGGCTAGGCCGCTCATATTTTAGTAGATAGAAAGAGGTACCTCAACTTGGTGTTTACAATTGTGGTTATTTCCTTTACGAGGAAATGTTCTCCTACAAAGAGATCTCACAATCTGCTTGACAATCTGCAATCAACATCATCTACAACAAAAACATAGAGTCTCTTACACAGACTCTAAACCTCAACTGAAATTGAGCAATCATGCATCAACAATACATCATTCAATTAATTATCTCATATTGAATTGGATAGACAACAATTCATGTACTAAATTCTGATGAATCAACTACTGCAACTGTCAAACAAGCTCTGCCGATGAATCTAAAGGTCACCAAAACCCTTGTTTCGATTCTTCAAGTGCCCAATGTGGTCTCCGAATGACTTCAAAATTAAAATTACAAAAATGAGCTTATAACATGGCTCAAACCACCAAATTCAGGCTATGCTCCTCACAAATCCCTTCTCGTTCTGATGGCGCAATTTCTCAACACTTTCTAGCTCACAAAGCTAGTCTTCAATGCCACTCTAGGCTTCACTTGCCTTTGAATTCCAATGGTTTTGCCTCTGAATTCGAATGAATTTGAAAGGATTTGAATGGCTTTGGAATGGCTTCGACTGGATTCAAATGGCTTCACTTGCCTCTGAATGGCTTTGCCTTTGACTTTGAATGGCTTCAAAAGGCTTTGAATGGCCTTGGAATGGCTTCGACTGGCTTGTCTATTGTTTAGTGCTATGACCACCTTTTATAATATTTTACAACTCTAAGTTTAAATTTTTTGTTATAACAATATAATAAATGTTAAACATATGGTTAAAATTTATAACATATATGTTGTTGACATATTGGACCGACAGTATTAAACATATCCAAGTTTTAATACCCTAAATATCCGACGGATGTAATCTTTTACAACTATGTTTTTAAAACCCATATACTCATGCCATACATCAAGATTTTGACATATATGGATTATGGTTATAACAACATTAACGTTGGCAGATTACAGTTTGACAACGTTGCAACATAGTTTTAAATATGGCATATTGAATTTAATACATAGTGTTTGGTGATAATGTTATAGGTTGGCGGCTTATGACATGCCAATTCATAACTGTCTCAACTTACCGCTCTATGCCAGTGGGTGCCATCTCCCGTTCCACATCAACACTTCTGGTGGTTACGATGAACAACTTGAGCCATATGCGCCATAACCATAATGATACCTCGACACCGAGTTGTCACAGTCTTGTGGCATATGATGTGGCTCCATGGTGTACCTCCACGCCAACAACCCGTGGAATTGCCACATATATTGTTGAAATTTGTTGCGTATGATTAGACCTTGCTCCCAGCAGTTCAATGGCATCTCCGTGGCATGATGACTCTCAACTCCGACAACATATCATATGACCCAAAACATCAACACTCCGGCAGTCTCAACATGATTCACTCCATATTACGGTGGCGGGTTTTGACATTGCGCGCCGAGTATGACATTTGGCTTTGATACAACATACACTCGGTTGTAATTAAAAATCCATACCAAATGTTTTTAACATATGCACCATACCATATGTTTTATTATATGGTTTTAAAACCATCAACCCTTGCGTTATCCATACCATAACATTAATGTCCCCACCTTGTAGATAAACCATAACATGGCATGTTGGAAACACATTGTGAGATAACGTTGGAGGTTGTGGCTTTGAATCTCTTAGAGACCTTGCAACTCATAATCACTTTTAGTATACCATGAGGAGGCCATGTGGCAGACAATCATTGGCCCATGTGGCACTCCCTTATTGATTCAATTAAAATAAATCAACCAATCATAATCATAATAATTCGACAAACCAAAAGGAGCCACTTGGCGGAATCTGGGCGTGCCACATGTAAGATGGAACCATGATATTTGACCAACGGAACCATGAGTTAAATTTTTGACTTTGACTTTTAACCTATTTTGAGGAAAAATTTAAAATGCCTTTTCTTCCTCATACGGAGGCCATTTTTGAAACCAGATATAACACTGGATTAACGAGACGATCTCTTGATCTTGGCGACGACTCCAAAATTTTGAGCATGTCAAGAATTGTTGCTATCTAGGACCATCTTGGTCTTCAAAAATTACATAGCAAACTTCGACTGGACTCACAAGATCCATCTTGTATCATACCTCCCAACAAAAAGGACTTTTGGACCTCCAAAATTTTATTACAATCATGAATTTATTACATTCAAGCATTGTTATAAAAAACCATCTAAACCCTATTTACAGACTCAACTAGGCCTACTGATGCTATGACAATTCATGGACACTCAATTACACATATGACATAAAATTTGCCCAGTTCCAAGTAGGAGACTTTTTTGGAGACTTACATTCATCTTATCCAATTCTCTTTGCTACCTCTTGTCTTGCTTGTGCCAATGTCGACTCATGTGGTAGCATCTAGCATGTTCTCTTCAAATTTCCCCTCAGCTTACATTGTGGACAAACTCTTTCTCCTGAGTTTGTACTGGTCGTCTTTTTGATGGATATTTCTGAGCTTTATTTTGATGATGCCGAGTCTTTGTCTGACTGAAGAAAGGTCTTTTCAGGAAATTTCTTCACTTGTAGTGTTGTGTCATTCTTTCATGGGCTGCTCCTTTTAGCACACACCTTTTTGCTGTAATATTCTGCTTCCAACATTCCTCTACACAATGCATGTTACTCCCATAGAAAGTGCATGGATAAATCCTTTTAATAAATTGCATCATAAAATTTTGATTGAATGACTCACCTTCCGAATCACTACTAGAATGATTCATTTTTTTACCTTTGCAGTCTTGCAGCTTCTTCAACATAATCTCGGGATGTAAGGACCAACACTGAACTGCTATGTGACCTCTCTTTCCATAGTAGTCTCATGTTGATTGGTCATATCCCAATCGTTCGTATTTAGGCTTTTATTGCAATGAGATTGGATGGAGTCTGCCTTGGCCATGCTTTCTGAGACCTTTTCCTTGTTGAGATCCAATATTTTTCATCAGCATCATATCCATTCCCTCTGTATGCTTCTCAAACATTAAAATATCATGTTTTTTGTATGCCTCTTCCTTCTTTGATTTCGAATCATTTCCTGGCGATGATGGTACATAAGGAAATTCCTATGAGGGTGAGGAAAATTTACCAGTGGATTATTCCAGTGACTGTGCCTCTGGAATGGTAGATAAAGATAAAATTTCTTCATATTATTGATGAAGTCGCGAGAATTGTTTGACTCCTACAATGGATGGAATTTGAATGGAAGGACTAATTCTCTTTCGACTCTTCTGCAATGCTTCCATCTTCGCCTGCAGTCTTTGCTTGTCTTCCTGCAATACTTGCACCATGCATCACAATGAAACGTTCTCTTGTTGATATTGCTAATTGAAATCTTCTAGTTATTGCAATTGAATCTTCTTTGTACTTTTACCCATTCTTTCACTCTGGTGAGAACCTGCTCTGATACCAAAAATGATATGAAAATTGTCGAAGTAGATCATTCTATGACACTTGGCAAGATTAAAAATGGGTCTTTAAAACAATATTTATATTTGATGTTCCTTAAAGTACGAATTAGGTCACATGTGCATGTTAACCATAAAGAACATATCATAGATAATCACGCAAATATCAAGAACAATGACACCAAGCGTGATGAAGGTGTTCACCCCTCCAGGGGTAAGTCTCCGGGCCCTGCTCAAAAGTCTAGGGCGCTCATATTTTAGTAGATAAAAATAGGTACATAAACTTGATGTTTACAATTGTGGATATTTACTTTGCGAGGAAATTTATCCTACAGATAACTCTCACAATTTGCAATCAACGTCATCTACAAAAAAAACATAGAGTCTCATGCACAGACTCCAAACCTCAACTGAAATTGAGCAATCATGCATCAATAATACATCATTCAATTACCTGTCTCATGTTAAGTCCCTATATTAATAGTGTAGTCCCTTATTATGTTAGTGTAGCCCCCCTTATTGTTATTGTTGTACCCTTGTAACCCCCATATTGTTATTATTGTGCCCTTACATTATTATTTTTAGGTTGGCTACGATTACATTGTGGCCCCACTAGAATTATATTGTGGCCCCATGGACTCCTATATATAGAAGGAGGTTTTGGTCATTTTTATCATCCAAGAATTGTTCATTTATGTAATGTATTGGAGGTTTCCCCCTCAAAGTGGCTCATTTATAAGGCGTTGATATCTCTTTTCTTCTATTTTTGGAGCTGGTTACACAACATTTGGTATCAGAGCTTTGGATTCTAGGCACTGGCACTCCAAACAGTCATTGTGGAATTTCGCTATATTTTTTTCTCTGAAGTTCAGAGACAAAATTTTTGAGTCACGTAAAAATCTACGAAGAATATTTTTAAAAATTTAGATTTGGTTCTGACTATTTCGGACCTTACATACGTGGAGATTAGTGTTATTCGGGCTCCTAAACGAGTCATCGTGGCATTTAGGCATTTCACCTTTATCTAATTTTTTTCTACAGAAGGTCCAGAATCTGGGAAATTCATATGGTGCGAGCTGAAATCCTAGGAATCATTTAATAAAATTTCGAGCTTGGTTCAAAATAGTTTCAGATATCATGTAGGAAGAGTGTGCTTTTTCAGGCTCCTGAATTTCATCTCAAAGAGGTGATCGTGGGAAAAGTTCAATAACTCTCTCTCTGTGCATCAGATTGGAGTGCCGTAAAATGTGGTCACAAGTACACAGATTTTAGTTTCTTGGCTATCAATTTGAGAGACAAAGGACGAAAAAGTGACACGTGGAAAGTCGTACAAGTTCGCTCTACTGAACCAGTCCAGAATTAGGTCTTTGTGGGAGATTGGACACAACTTTGTCTTGGAGAATCCAAATCAGGTCAGACTTGTGGCATTCGAAAGATAATTCAGAGGGCTACGTTGGTACAAAAATTCAAATATTGAAGTGCTACAATCACAGAGATAATCCAATTTCAATATCGAGCTCCTCAAAAGCAAGAAAAAGGTGTGTATTTGTTTTTTAAAATTGCATAACATTTGTTTGAAAAAGCAGTTTGAAGTGATTCCAAGGGCATATTGAAGAATATTTATCAGAATTGGGTTATATAATGCCTCCAAAAAATAATTCCATACCCATTAAGCCCTCAGAAATCTATACAATGATGCATGAAGAGGAAGAATTGCAGTATGAGATATCAAAATTACGGTACCAAGTGCAAAAAATTTTGATCTTACGAAGAGCAACTGAAGATGACATTGATGGTTTAAAAGCAGAAATGAAGGCTAATTTGTATGGTTTGAAGGATCAAATAAAATCTAATATGGATGGTAAAGTAGTGGAAGATCACATCGAGCATCAACAACAAGTTATCCAACTCTCAAAGGATAACCTAACTTTGGTGCAGAATCAAATAAAACAACGTGAAGATCAACATCACATTGAAAGAAGTTCTGAAGAAATAATAGAAACAAGAACTCGACAAGTACGATCAATTTTAGAGTATCTCAGCAAGTGGAAGAAATTTCCTGTAGAATATTCCACATGGGAGGATGAGAATTTTATACAGAAGCATCAAGAAATAATCAAGCGTTGAGGACAACACTTGTTTGAAGGAGAGGGGCATGTTAAGCCCCTATATTAAGAGTGTAGTCCCTTATTATGTTAGTTATGGCCCCCATATTATTCTTTCTGTTTTGCCCTTAGTAACTACATATTGTTATTATTGTGCCCTTACATTTATTGTTTTAGGTGGCTAGGATTACATTGTGGCCCCACTAGGATTATATTGTGGCCCCATGGACTCCTATATATAGAAGGAGGTTTTGGTCATTTTTATCATCCAAGAATTGTTCATTTATGTAATGTATTGGAGGTTGTCCCCTCGAAGTGGCTCATTTATAAGGTGTTGATATCTCTTTTCTTCTATTTTTGGAGCTGGTTACACAACATCTCATCTTGACTTAGAGAGACAATAGTCCATGTACTAAATTATGACAAATAAGCCACTGCAATTGTCGACCAGGTTCTGCTGATGAATCCAGAGCACACCAAAACCCCTCTTTCGGCTCTTCAAGCACCCAATTTTGTCTCCGAATGAATTTGGAATGCCAATTCAAAAAATGAGCTTATAACATGGCTCACGCCACCAACTTCAGGCTGTGCTCCTCACAACTCCCTCCTCGTTCTAATGGTGCAATTGCTCAACACTTTCAAGCTCACAAAGCTAGTCTTCAATGCCACTCTGGGTTTCACTTTCCTATGAATTTGAATGGCTTTGAAAGGATTTGAATGTCCTTGGAATGGATTTTACTGGCTTGTCCATTCTTTAGTGCCATGACCACCTTTTATAACATTTTATAACTCTAAGTGTTAGCATGAATTCTAATCGCAAGCATATGAAAAAATCTCACTTTAGCTATGCATAACAAACAAACCTAACATCAAAGATGGCTATCAATTTCCTTAGATCTGTAGTTAGTGATCATAATAAATGCTATAGAAATCCATATCTATGCAGTTAAAGACATTATACAACAAATAAAAGAAAGAGTTGCTCCATGCATCCAATGAACAAGACAAGAATGTTTTTAAAGAATTTTTGTATTATGACACCTAGGAAGGGAACATAAAAAGATATTACCTGTCCCCCTCAATGGGATGGGTTCTTGTATATCCTCAATGCTTCAGATCTAAGATCTCTTTGTCTTGATGGTGTAGAAAACCTAGACAAAAATGAAACTTAATGAGATCACAAGAAAAAAGGTAGAAAAATATGACAATGATGGAGGATCAAAGTCAGACCAAAAGTATAGATCCAGAGTGATATTTAGGCAAAAAAAGGTAGTGAATGAATGAAAAAAACCCTTCTATATATAACAAAATATTGAGTTAGTCTAGATATTGGTGCATAGTTAAAATATTATTAACCAAATCTAGATCCAACTTTTATGGAATATTTTATTATTTTTGTTGGAGGGAAATGGAATTTGAATTTGGTGAAATCCCTTTATTTGTAAATAATAAATAAATAAATGATTTATTTATTATTTTAGGAATGTGGTTGAGTAATAATTAAATAAATAGTGCTTTATTCAATTATTTATAAATGATTTAGTCAAATTTAACGAGGAATATTATTTAAATAATGTTTTAAATAATTATTCCTAGAAAATAATAAGATAAATAATGATTTATCTAATTAATTTTCCTGTTTTGGGTTAAATATGACTAGGAATATTAATAAAAATTTGGTTTAATTAATTATCCCTTGAGGAAAATAAAAAAAATAAGGATTTATTCAATTATTCCTCATGGGGTTTCCTATTTAGACCATAAACAACTTAATAAATTATGGATTACTAAGTTATTTTTCATAGTGAAAGAAATTTTACTAGGGTAAAATTGGTCTTACATGGTGTACTTTGGTCCATCTAATAGAAAGAGGTTAGATGTCCAAAAATTGGTGTAACGGATTTCCCTCTAGCGTGCGAGCGTTAGGATCTAATCCTATGACCGAAGTATGTTGTGAGAACTCAATCACTAGACACCGAAGGGGGAGTTAGAGAGAGAGAAATATAAGGTAGAATAAAGCGCTAGAGGACAAGACCCTGAGGATGCGAGACTTACAGGAGTGACAAGTCTCTTTTATGAGTGAGTACCTATTCTACATGAAGCGGGGGAGGCATACCTATGCCCGCCGAGATAACAAAGTACAAAGAATAATGATGCATCCAATAAACAAGGGACCGAAATATATAATACATGCTAACATAAACATGGGCCAGATAAAAAAATGATAATGGATCCCACATACATACTGTGCCTGGGACAACAACCAGGACTTATGCAATAATATCTGAGTACATTAGATATAATTACAACCAAAGAAGCCCTGTAAAATAGGAAAGCGCTTTGAAAATCTGAATGATACATGCAAACTAAAAGGCACTGCAAGCAGCTAAGGCCAGAACCATCAAATCTATGGAGCGACATCCAAGGCTGTAGTAGAGAGGTCATCCAGGCATGTGGGGGGCTACTTGAAGGGCCACCCCCTCATGAGGTCTGAAACATCTCACACACACCCGGGAATCGCCGGTACAAGCTACTGCATTACTGAACCGTCAAGTATATATATCTCGATCATGCGATGAGGAGATGGAGTTGAGAAACAATAAAGCAAAGGGAAATAAAGGATCCCTTTGCTTGATCCAAGGCATTGAACAAGAGTGGAATCTGGAACCAAGGTACACTACCCTCTAGACCTGTCTTCTAGAATGAATAAGCTGATGTCGACAGAAGGAGGTTTGCCATATGTGAGGCAATAAGGGATCCTCAACTGAGCCGTGAGGGATAATAATAGAGTGACTGATATATTGACACCAGGGATGATGGTGGAATGGGGGGTACTGAGTAGCGGGCTAACGACTTCCCTTGTTAGGGCATAAAGGGCATGGATGACCTAGAAGTTATTGACCCGACACTAGAGGGGATAGGGGATAGTATGGCTGAAGGCAAAAATGTGTGACACGAGAGAGGAACAAAGAAATGAAGGATGGAGGACTGTAGTGGGATACAACGAGACTTGGGATAGACTCCATGGATGTGATGATGACTCAACTCGAATGCTTTAAACAAGGGCGACTCGATGATGCTGCCACACAGAATAGGCCCAGTGGGGACCATAAAAACATGAGTACAAGGTGGCTACTCATGATGAAAAATCAACACAAGCATGGAAAAGTATGAAGACAAAGTGGTGCCCCAAGTACAAGTGTTGCAAGTGAAGAAATTCCATTTTGAGGAGTGCTGAAGTGACCCTTCATGGAAAAAAAGTGTCCAAGTGAAGTATTAAATCACCAAAAATGAAAGGATACCAATTTGAGAGCTTGGTGAGTGCTTTCCAATGGTACTAACAGTTTTTCAAACAGAGCTACGATTTGGTCACAACTGGAGAAATAAAAATCTAGGGTTTATCTTTTAATAAGGCATTTTCCCTCCAATTTGATTCATTTGCAAGTGTAGCTATGATGAATATTAATCCGGATTTATGCAGGAATGCAACAGAATAAACATATAACCATAAATATAGAGATGCAGCAGAAATAACACTTCATTTCATTAATATCAGGCCAGAGACCCCTTCTGACAAGAATGGAAATAAAACTATTTAGAGGCGGCTTGTAGCTATCCTACGAGAGAGATGTGACGGCCCTACGAACCTCTGAACTTCGATTCTGAGAGATGAGGCTCGAGGGCCTATTTATTATTGAGAAACAATGGAGAACCCTAAACATCCAAAAAACTAACCCTAGGAGATGAAGCGCCAAAACTATGGGCCCTGTTTGGGTAAATTGGTGTTTCAACTTCCCAGGGACGTAACTTTGGAATACTATCTCCGTTTGACGCACATGATACATCATTAGAAAGCTCTATCCAAGGACTACAAATTTCAACATGAATATCATTCTAAAACAGAATGATATTAGCTAGAGGCACGATGCCCAAAAAACGTCGTTTAGGGCCTCAAAACGGCTCCGGAAGTTTAGGACCCAAAACACTGCTAAAAATAGTAAGTTATGCTGAAACTGAAAAACTGAAAGAGACAATGGTGGGGGCCCAAGTGGAATAGGTGGGTGGCCACCAATATCCACCTGGATCAAATATAGAGAGGAGAAAAGGCCCTAAATCTTGCGATGATCGTAGCAGACAAACCGACCATTGTAATCGAGATCAGTCAGTTACAGGTAAGAGGCCTAACCATACTCTTTCAAGTCAGTGGAATAAATTTTTATATTAGGCACCCAGAGCTCAGGAACATGCCAGGTTGCACTTTTTGGGGTTTTTTCTGTGACCTGGGTAGCAGGTACTAGGTAAAAAACTGCGACCTGTCCCACGAAATGGCCTGAAAAGTGCGAAATGTCAAAGAAAGGGGGTTTCAGTGCTATTTTTTGGATAAGAGCTAGGATTTTATGGTTATGATGCAATCATTCCTTTTTTTACGCTGAAAAATAAGATGGTTTTGTGTAGGTATGGTAGATTTGAGGATCAACTGGAGAGAGAGAGAGAGAGACCTATACACATTACGTTCTAAGATATGAGAGGATCATGTAGTCCATGCTGCATTTGCCAGGTTTGGGGTCCTGAAGTTGTTGAGAACCCACTAATGAGGGCAGGAGAGCCCTTTCTTTTCTAAGGATGGCCGTAATGCTTCTTGGAAGGATGGTCTTGATGAAGAATCAAGGTAAGAAAATAATATGAGAATGAACTACTAGGGAAGGTGTAGAATCATCCCTACCCACCAAGTCAAACAGAGGGACCAAGTGGTAAACATGGTATCACACAGAGTAGAAAATTTGAAGATAGGGTATCAAACATCTACGATATATGGATCACTGAAGAGGTTGGTAGGTGCAACTATCCAAGGAATGGGAGGATAATAGACCATACCTAGATTGATGGGGTCTTGACCGAGACTTATGGTAATCATATGAGAAGATGGCCAGGGGTTCCATCATGCCCCCAAGCATGGGATACTGCCCCCAAACATATGTGATGGAGGGGACTGATCTAGTATGCATAGGTGGGAATGCTGCCCCTAGCTAGAGGAGTTTATGAAGCGCCATATATGGTGTCACTATAACAAAGAGTGTCTTTGGAGATAATGAACTGGTGCTCACCAAGAAAATATAGAGGTTGGTCAACAAAAATGTTTAAGGGACTCGATTGTTGATGTAGGATGAAGGAATGATGAGGGGGATCATCCCTAGAGTGATATGAAGTGATATGGGACTCTAGAGGTTCTTCTAGATGGGGAAGAATAATGGTACTAGAGTCGACACTACCACATGCACTAGGAGGGTTGTGGAGAATTTATTTTCCTGGACTCTAAAATATGGGTGCCCCATTACCCAAACATTGGGTGTCAATGTAATGGCCACATTCGAAAGCATGGGTTCGATGTAAGGGGGGATAGATAAAGTCAGGGGTGGTAAATGCTTCCACAATGTTGTCATCATAATAGAAGATGGGGTGACTGGTGGAAGAAAGACCACCTGATGCGGTGAAGCTACCTGACTCATCATCATGAGAAGAGAGGTTCACATGTGCATCGTCATGAAGGGTGACTGAAGAAAAAGTAGATGAAGGATCCAATGATGTTGAGCCTAAGGTGATCGCTGAAGGGAGGTTAGGCAAAACAGAAGGGGAAGTCCCAGGGGGGTCTTCTGCCATGGATCTCATAGATAATGAAAAGTAGTGCATAGTGGCCAAAGACTCTGTCATCTTTACATTGGGAGGGGGAATGTCAATGGGAGTGGATGTGTCCTCTGGTTTTGCCGAAGAAAAACTCGCAAGTAAGGGAGCAAAGGACTCGTTGCGCTCAACGTTGAGTTGGAGAATTTCTGCTAGAGAGGTGCGGAAGTCATCGAGGTGGGGTCAAAGGTGAGTATAGTGGCCAGGGAAATCACACAAATCAAAAGCGTGATTTGTGTGCAAAGTCTTGAGTTTCTTGGCTGAATTAGGTAAGGTGACATGGACCTCTGGGATATCAGACTCAGGAAATGTTTCGTTGACCATGGGTTTGAAACGAGGAAATTCAAGATAGGTATGGGTGGCATGACCAACAACATCACACAAAGCACACCGAGGGGTACACTTTGGAGGCTAAGGAGGAGTAGGGGTTATCTAGGCGGCCTTGTCCTTAGGTGCCTTCTTGCAGGATTTTACAGGAGTAGGTTCTTATTGAGGTGGCTGACGCATAGAAGCAAAGGGAGGGGTCATGACAACCAGTTGGTCCGGGGTCAAAGAAGTATATGGTTTGGGATGACCAGGCAGTATAGTGGCTGGGGGATCAATATACCAGACTGGGATCCCCAGAGTCATGTTAGGAAGAGACAAGGTGGCCATAACAGGTACCGAAAATACTCCAAGAGAGGGAGCTAGAAACAATATCTAACTGGAGGGGTAATGGCCAGGAGGGACGACTCCAAGATGGTTAAGGCCAGGGGGAACCGTTCTGGGAGGGTAGATAGGATCATGGACACCAATTGCAGATGAGGGGCCTTGAGGAGAGTGTCCTAAACACTGATTTGAGGTGCCAGGAGTAGGTTGCAGAGGGCGAGGATGCTGACTGGTCGAACCGGTCCGTTTGAGGTCAGAATGAGATGATTGCATCATGTAAACCTTCAAAGAGCTAGGGTCAGAGAGGAGGGAGACCAGGGAGTGAACCAAGCAAAGAGGAATATTTATAAACTCCGAGTGAGACACTGGTTGGAGGTTCGACTATTTGTTTATTGGCCACCAAAGAGATAATGGACTCAGGGGAGGTCTAAGACTTCGGTTTGTAATATGTCAACTCGTCAATGGTGACGATATTTCCATTGTGAGGAAAACACATCTTACGGTGAACTGCAGATGGGACAACAAACATCGCATAAGTGTAGCTATGACTCAATAGAATGTTGTAGTCTAAGGGGGCATCAATGAATTATACGTCAAGACAAACAGTCTTTCCCGCAAGAGTAATAGGACAATTGCAGAACATGCCAAGGGGCTGGGAGGAGTGGCCATCAAATTCTCGGAGGGTGATAGTGGAAGGGGCTAACTCAGGAGATCCTAGTTGCTTCCAAACCGAAGCAGACATCACGCAGTTGGATGCCCCCTCGTCAATGATAGAACGACAGACATTGGCATTCCAGATCTTGACAGGGATTTGGAAGGCGACGAAAGCAGGAAGGGGGGATGTTCTGACCGGTCAACATTGAAGACAATAAAAAGATCATATAAAGTATCCACAATTCCCATGGAAGTTAGTATATATTTTCTTTGTGAAGGGCAAGACTGGAGGACTTCCAGCGTTGACACGATAGCAAGGGACTACGCCAAGTCATCTAATATACTATAGGAGTGGGAAGCTTTACCAGAAGCACCATTTTGGCATAATGGTACCTTCGGAATATTTGTATGAACCTATGCCTTAGGCTAAGGGATCAATAAAGGACCATTGGGTGTCAAAAGAGGCTTCGTGGGACCCGAATAAGGGGGCTCGATAGTAGATGTAGTGGGAAGCTTGTTGTACTGATGGGACTGAGTCTGAACATTAAGGTCAGTGGTATTGGGTTGGTTAGAGTGCATCATAAGGGTCTGGTAATAAGAGATACCAGACGTAGGAGGTTTAGCAGCCTCCTAACCTTTAGGGGGTTGGGAAACCACATATCCTTGCTGGGGGAAAGGATTGGTAAACACAGCCTCTTGAGTAGGCACAACATTAGGAGGAACCGAAGCATAGGCTCGTTGTCCGCAAGATGCTGCTTGAACTTCCCACAGTTGACGCATCTGAGGTAAAAGGGGAAAATCATGGGTATAGTGACCATGGACACCACAACAAGAACAAGGCTTATTCGTGTGAAGAAGCCTGTTCTTCTTGGGATGATCGCCGTGTTGCTGGGTTGCAGTGTTAGATATATTCCCTTGGGGATTTTTTCCTGGATTACCTAGAGCTTGAGAAGGCATGGGAGGTGGAGGTGCTTGTGCTGGAGGAGCTGGAGCACGTGGCTGCGGATATAGATAATAAGGAGATTGAGCAACATTACAGTAAACAGGTTGGGAAAAAGGAGGCCCTGGCATTGGAGGATGCGGTTGGGAAAAGGCGTGAGGCATGCCGTGTCCTGGATACATGCTGCCGGGAGGGGGAAAATTTTTAGAGGAGTTGCCCCCTCCTTGAGGGAAAAGTGTATGGACGTGAAAGGGATCCTAATGGAAATTGAGGATGAAGGCCTTGGAGTCTCCGGGATGAGAGCCTTGGGGGTGCAATTATAAGTCACATACATCGCTGGGGAAGGTGAAAGAGACCAAGGGCAGAGGTGAAGGATCATATGGATTACAATGTGTCAAACAGTGAGCGGAGGTGTAGTATCAATCATTATAATATTTAGTATTGGCCTAGCTATTATTTTAGAACTCTTCACTTGGGTGTACATGTATGTGAGGTTAATTTAATTAAGCCCATATGTGTGTAGAGAAAAAAGAAAAAAAGATGTTGTATAACTCAGAATAATCAAATGACAAAGTAGCTCAAATCGAATATGGATAGTAAAAAATAAACATCTAAAGATGCATCAATTTAAAGCCAAGGAGGAGGGTTTCCCAACACCTAGTCTATGGGTGGGTGAAATGTAGTAAAAACACACAAAATGGCAAATGGATCTAACGCCGAGAAGGACAGGGATATAAAGGTCGGATCTACTGGAAATAGGAGCAGAAAACAAAAACCCAGAGGGAAAAAAGCTACAAAAAAGGGTGGTGAAAGGCTACAACTTGAAGGGAAACAAAGGGGACCCTAAAGGAGGACCAAAAAAACCGAAAGAGGTTTTGATGGGATGAATAAACAATCTTAAATGGATCCAAAAGCATGTGGCCCGTATATTAAAATGGTTGAAGAAGACTAAGAAGTGGAAGACCGTCTCACCAACTCCACCTAAAAAGGTAGAAGCTTAATAAAGCCCTAGGGGGCTGGTTCCCCTTAAGAGTAAAAATAAGGCATGTGTCCAAGATGAGTGGAGGGAGGTCTTAAAACCTGAACAAGAGTCTTACAACCTATGTACCCAGAAAAATTCCCTCAAAAAGTACAAGTCAAAGGTGCTCGACCTCGTTTCTCACCGAGGGTACCGTGCCTGAGAGTCGCTTTCCAGTTTCGAAGGTCAAGGCCATAGTTGACCAGCAGGACTCGCACTTCCATCCGTTCCTGAGCAAGTTTTAGACCAACGGTCGTCTCTCATTGCCTTTGGTTGTCACCGCGCAATAGGCCCAAAATCACACGAAAGTGAAGAATTTCACACATTTTATGGTTTTAAAGGTTAAAAACAACATCAAGAAATGAAAAATAAGAAGCTAAAGAAAAACCCTAGGGTTTGAAGTAGCTGGTCATGCATGGATCTGAAAAACGATAGTGGTCTTAATTATAAACCCTTGTGGAGTCACTAGTTGTTAGTGTGAATTCTAATCGCAAGCGTATGAAAAAATCTCACTTTAGTTGTGCATAAAAAATAACCCTAACATCAAAGATGGCTGTCAATTTCCTTAGATATGCAATTAGTGATCGGAATAAATGCTACAGAAATCCAGATCTATGCAGTTAAAGACATTAAACAACAAATAAAAGTAAGAGTTGCTCCATGCATCTTGTTAGGGTCCTATAAATATAGGATTCATAATTTTTGAATTGACTTTGATAGTCTTGTAAATATGTACATACCTTGCTTTCTGCAAGTTGTTTTCCCATATTTGAAAATAATAAAAAATGAAAAAAGAGGGTAAAAGTCCTAAAAAGAAAGATCAAAGGACTTAGAAAAATATATACCCCAAAAGTGTTAGCCTCTTTCATAAAGGCAATTATAAATCCAAAAATACATAAATTAAATAATGTAAAAAAACAGATAAAGATATTTATTAAATTAGAATACAAGACAGAGATACTTAGAAATAGTATTTTGTTAGTAAAAATAGGACTCTAGAATAGAGTCGTTTCCTAGGCTCTAAAATAGGAATAAAGTTAGTAGAATGGTTAGAAGGTCATTTATTGTAAATGGACACTTTTTGGTTTTCCAAGTGATCGATAACTAAATTAAGTTAGAACATAGAGCTTATAAATAGGTTAGTTTCCTAATTTCATTGCAGTGAGAGTTTACGTTTGTAATTTGTTATGTAATCTCTTTTCCATGATCAATAAAGTTATGTGTCTGAGGACACTTCTGAATCTACATGTGGTATCAGAGCTTCCATAGTCCTTTGGGGTCTGATATTTCCATGATAGTCTTCTACGGGAAAGCATTAAACAATGTATGAAGTGTTGCATTCATTTATCTGCGTGTTGGTTGTGAGTGTTGCAAGCTTGTGGATGTTGCAAGACTGAATGATTTAAAAGTTTGAAGTATGGATGCGTTGTAAGTCTAATGCAAGCATGTGGAAACAACGTATCTATTTAGACATATCTGCATAGCGTGTGGCAAATACAAGGATCTCAACATGGAATACACCGGACCCAATGGATGTCAGCAT
The DNA here is from genome assembly GCA_034641835.2 of Pinus albicaulis. Lineage (NCBI taxonomy): Eukaryota > Viridiplantae > Streptophyta > Pinopsida > Pinales > Pinaceae > Pinus > Pinus albicaulis. Next base: position 230,497,635 of record CM076579.1, read on the forward strand.
GAGGAGATCTGCAAAAACTACAAATTTGCTTTCCAGCGGTAATGACAAGAAGCGGATCTATTACAAAAGTCATGGAAGCCAGAATACATCTGTGGAAGAAATCTATGGAAGTCGTGGAAGCAGAATGATAATGCTACTCTAACTGTTCTGAGGCATTTGATGTTGTATACCTGTAATTAAACCATGTTGTGTTGTGGATTGGTTGATCGATGTGAGCACATTTGAAGCGCCTGGTGCGTTTGGACGTGTGTTATCAGAAAGATGTTTCAATTTGAAGAAATCATTCTCGAAGTAACTGCATTGTGTAGAGGAGATTTCCATTAATGGTGGAAATTTTAATAACACAACCTAGGGAAGGTTGAATGGTGATATCAATCAAGGAGGGCTCACTACAAAGACGCATGGATAAGAGGTAAAACAATTTATTTTGCATGGATTTTGTTATTCTTATATCGAATCATCTAGAAATTGGAATCCCACAATAGCCACAAATCAGTGATAATATTTTCTAAATCGATGGCAAGTCGATTGAGTAGCCTTATAGCCAGATCTCTCAAATTTTTGCATGATCCGTCTACTTGCTTCCAAGATATGTTTTTCAATCTAGCTATTAATAGCCTAAGGAAGGAGAAACTAATGTGCTGAAATAGATTCATTGGTAGTAGCAACCATTGCAAGACCTTCTGACCATGAATCACTGCATTGAAATATTTTGTTGGAGAATTTGCAGAGGGAACACGATTTTTTGATCCATGAAAGGGAAGTTTGATTACCACTAAAGAATATACCATCATTATCTATCATATTGGATGTGCAACTATTCAAGAATACAAGGGATATGTGTTGGAAGAGATTCCAAGAGTCACCATCTGTTGCAGCACTGCGTGAAGAAGGTGGATCATGAAAGCTTGGAGTGCAAATAAGGTTGAAAATGGTGCCTATAACATTCCAGAAATAGTGCGTGAACACGTTTTGATGTGAGAGATTGCAACAGAGATAGTGCACATGTGAACGCATTTTGAAGAAGAGTGGGCGAATGCAGCCGAATGTATATTGACATCGGAATTGGTGAGAAATATTTGATGGCTGGCAGGGGTTATTAAACTATTTATTTTTTGGTAGTTATTTAATAAAAGCCAAGATACTAAATTCCTTAAAACTTAAGGATTGGCCAAAGTGATACTTTGGATTGAAAGCATAGTTCGAATGCTGAGTCGAACTCCCATGAGGTAAGGGTGCAACTTATATTTGGGTTTATTTGAAATTTGAATATGTGTGAGATGAGTTAAAGAAATGGTTTTGACCTTAGAGTTAAGAATTGAAATGAAAACTTCCGCATTGAAGCTTGATTGTTGGCTATGGTTATAGCCATCCCAATAAAAGGTAGTTTCTGCATAAGCATTGAAATCTGGGTTATATTGGTGGTTTTATTAATCATCAAATTTGTAGAAGAAGCTTCCGCACATATTTTTAAGTTTGCCAGATTGTGAATTTATTTTCTTCAATCCAAGCATCACTGAGTTCTGCACTGCGGCCATGGCCATGGATGGCTAAGCAATTAAAAGCCTGGGTATGCAAAGAACCCAACCCATGCAGTGGAGTTTGCTATGTTATTTTTGTACGAGAGATAGTAAATAATGGAGAGATAAAGAGTGGTATGATAATGCAGTTTTTTTTAAAATTTTGGGATGGAATGAAAAGGTAAATTTCTTTTGTACATTTGGGGTAAAGATTGTGATTAGTTTTTGGAGTGATAAGTTGTATTTTGTAATTTGGGGAGATAAGGAGTGTTTCCATTTGTATTTGGAGTGATAAGGGAAAGCCATTGTTGTAATTCAAAGTATTGTTTTACTTTGAGATCGACTGAGTCGGTGAATATCCAGTTTTTGAAAACGAATTGCTTCTAAAGGTTGTGAGCTTGCCATTTTAATTACTTGAAGGTTGAAATTTATTATGTACTCAATACTTAATAAAGTTATCATTTTTTGGTGATTGTGTCCTAGATTCGCCCGAAATTGAATAAGGGGATCTTAGGTACACCATGTGTGTTTGTGATGGCGCATGTTTTTTTATGGCTTCATGTTGTTGCTTTTTTATTTGTGTCTAGTTGTGACACATCAATAATTTCATTTAATATTGCATACATAAAGTTCAATATCAGCAAGCACAACACATGTAACAAAATAGCTGCAAGATCAATACTACGACATATAATCAAAGATTGTCTACATCAGCATTCTACATCAACAATCAAATTCACTTAGTCAAGTTAATGCATCATCAACGTTCTTGCAAATCCATTTCAGAACTTGTAATCAAATTCATTGTTTTAAGTGAATCATTAAAAATTCATTAATAATGAATTTTTAAGAGAACAAGTGAATCATTAAAAATTCATTAATAATGAATTTTTAAGAGAACAAGTGAATCATTAAAATCATTATAAGCTTTCTTGGGTGCATTGTCGACAGTGTCCGACACCCTTCCTTTAAATAAAAATCAAGTGAGTGCACAAATTTCTAAAGCAAACAAGCAACAAGTTTACATCTCCAAGCAAGTGTGAGTATTCATTCAAGAAATATGCATCAAGACAGTACGATCAAACCATCAATCGAGCCAGAGTAAAGTTCATTACAACAACCAACAAAGCAACCAAACAAGTTCAAACAATCAAGCAAGTTGAGATCGACATCAAGCGAGCGTGGCTATTAATTCAAGTGAGCGTGAAGTCATCAAGTAAGTCAAGTGAGTGCTTAAACAAATGCGATAATCATCAAGCAAGCGTGAATTCAAGAGTTCAAGCGAGAAAATTCTACAATTCTAGCAAGTGTTCCAAGCAAGTGCAATAAGCAACAAATCAAGCAAGCATGCCATTCAAGCCACATTCAAGCGAGCCTGTTATTCAAGTGAAACAGTTCAAAGAACGACATCTACAACAAGAGAGCCTGATTTCAAGAGCACAAGTTAAAATGGCGTAGCATATTCAGTTGCTAAACATTCTTCACAGTTTGTTCATCTCAAGTGATGAAGACATGGTGCAAGTCAGCAAAGAAACTCTTGCTGATATTTCACAACATCTACAACAAACACATGAAACCATTGAGTTTCTTCAACTCGAGTCGCAACTTCAAAGGATTGAATTTCAAGAAAAGAGTGATACTTTCAAGTTTTTGAACCATCCATATGATAATTCATTCATCCCAACAACTTCAAGTGTCGAAGTTGTTCCAGTTCAAATTTCTTCCAAGCCCATCATCAAGCCCTGGGAAGAAATTCAAAATAACAAGAATCAACGAGGCTTAGGATATGTCACTGATGACACCAACTTACATATCCCAAATTATTCCAAGCCAATTAAGTTCGTCAGTGCATGATTTCTTGCATAACTCACCTCAGCGAGTTCTGAGAAAGTTGCAGACAACCAGCAATGCACGCAACACAAAGTTGCAGACAAACAGAATTGCATGCAATCTGAAGTTGAAGTCCAATCAAAATGTTCTCATTGTCAAAGAACTGGTCATATGGACGATGAGTGTTTTAATCTCCATCCTTGTTGCCATTGTGGCAAGCCCAGTCATTCTCAGAAAAATGTCGCAACCAACAAAAATCAGCCAGATTGAAGATACATTATGAATGGATCGACCCTTGGAAATGGTCATCCACAATCAAAAGATTGTCTCAGTTCTACAACCGAATACAATCACACATAGTGTAGCCAACAGTGAAAAGATGATGGTACTCTCATGCAGTTGAACGGGGGAGTACAAAAGTGTAAAAATCCTACACTTGAAGGGGGGGGGAGTTTAGGAATACTTTCCAAGAGAAGTGTCTCTCCTTTCAGCTGACAAAGGGGGGAAAATGTCAATGACATTGATAGTGGTTGTCAGACTGAAAGTCTTGACAAAACCAACAAAATCAGCCAGTGGGCATCTTCAACAGCGAGTGGGCATCAACAAATTTTCTAGTGGGCATCAACAAATTTTCCAATGGGTAGTCGACAGCAAAGAAGCAGTGAACAATTTTCAGCACAGCAAAAGCAACAGTAAGTTGTTTTTGACATCATAAACCAGTGGGCTTTGAACAAATTTTGATGCTGATTTCATGCAAAGGATAGATGGATCCTTTTGCAACTTGGAATGTGATGGAGTTTTCAAGCAACATTCAGAGATGAATCAAACATACATCTGACTCATGGTCTCTTGAGATTGAGGATTTTTTCATCATCAACTTGACAACTTGGAAGATGGTTCCTCGTTCTTATTTTGGATTTATTCTTGAAGGGGGGAATGTTAGCCTCTTTCATAAAGGCAATTATAAATCCAAAAATACATAAATTAAATAATGTAAAGTTAGGATAAATATATTTATTAAATTAGAATATTTAATAAATATTAGAGATACTTAGAAATAGTATTTTGTTAGTAAAAATAGGACTCTAGAATAGAGTCATTTCCTAGGCTCTAAAATAGGAATAAAGTTAGTAGAATGGTTAGAAGGTCATTTATTGTAAATGGACACTTGTTGGTTTTCCAAGTGATCCATAACTAAATTAAGTTAGAACATAGAGCTTATAAATAGGTTAGTTTCCTAATTTCATTGTAGTGAGAGTTTACGTTTGTAAACTCCTATAATTTGTTATGTAATCTCTTTTCCATGATCAATAAAGTTATGTGTCTGAGGACACCTCTGAATCTACAAAAATAAAAAGAGATAAAATAAGACTTGAAAGTGAGCAAGTCCAAATGCCACTACTTTCACTTTTACTGCAAAGAATAATGATTATGTGCCGAGTGTTTAAAAACTATATAAAAAATAAAAACCCACACCCATATACATTAATTAAAAAATTACATATATGTTTTATACCTTTACCCCTCGGCTATATCACAAAGGTTTAAACATGTTTTTAACCCATCCGCATATAATAAAAGGTCTGGTCCTACATCTCATTTCAAAGCAACTCCCGAAACAATCTTGACCGTTCGCGTTCAACTTCCAAATCCAACGGTTGACATCCTAAATCACGTAGAATAGAAGCACGATCGCCCAAAAGCCAAAGCCACGCGAAATGGATGGTTTCACCCATTCCTCTCTCCTCCACGTGCCCTTCAGCCATTGGATCACGTGGGTTAAGAGAAAAATTGCTTACCACCAAATCACCGTGCGATACCACTGGTTTTAGATCTGTTGAAATCCCGAAATTGCTCCTTCCGCCTAATGTGACCTACAATCAATGATGGATTAACGCAACCAATATGTTCAATAAAAAATTTGAAAATACATTTATCCATCTATCTTGCGCGTTTAACCCACTGCACTGCCTCTTTCGACTGTAAAAAGCCCTGTTAAAGCCCCTTATTTGCCATTTTCATGCCAGAAACCTCCAAGATTTACCCAGTAAACCTTTGAAGACCACTGAGGAGCTGCGCAACACTCCAAACAATTCACATAAGTTTCCAACTTGTTCAAAAAACCTCAAAATCATTCCAAAGCCTGATACTTGCATTACAACAGGTATTTTTCTAGAATTTGAACCTGCAATCAAGTTGGAAAACACATTTAAAGTTAAAAAATAAATTAAAAACTGCCTAAAAGTCCCAAAAATAGGCCAAATTCTAGAAAATTCTTCCCAGAAACCTTGTTTCTCTGCTACGCACCATTTTTGATGAAATTGGTGAGTTTTCACAGTTTATTAGTCTATTCCAAGCCCTGAAATAAGCCAGAAAACCTCTGCAGATACCTTAAGCCTCTTTAATCCTTTTCAAAAGAGTTTTTAGCCCTATTTCTCAGTCAGAGACTTAGGAAACCCTTGTTTTCTATTTTAAACTAGTTCTAAAGCCTCAAAATCTCTTTGACAGGCCTAATTTGACATAAAACCCAAATAAGAGACTGTACTTTGCTTGCTTTCCCCATTTAAGCCTCTGCTAAAAGTAAATTGCTTCTGCAAACTGTCTAAAATTGCAGAAGTAGATCAAAATGCCTAAAAAAAAGAGTGCAAGCAATCCTGAAGGTTCCAAAGTGCCAAAATCAAATCCAGTACTGTGACCACTTAAATCCATTATCACCTCCCTGTAGCCAGGGTTTCATTAACAATTATTTTGTTTTGTAGGTCATTAGAAAAAGGTGAATTTGGATTAAAAAATCTAAATACTAGTTAAAGATATGTTTTACTCCAAGAAATTACAAGGAAATGAATTCAAAGGGTTTTCCTTAAAAGATTCCAGGCATCAGAGTTAAAGAACAGTCATCCTGTGAAAGATAAAAGAGCATTTTAATGTAAAGATTAAAACATGGAATTCATAATAGTCAGGGTAAAAGGAAGAACTCACAGTAAAGGTTAAAGTTCAAAGTAAAGTAAGAATTCACAATGACAGTGAAAACACAAACAATCAAAGAGCATAAGAGTTAAAGTGTATAAGATGAAAGTCAGAGTGAAAGTCAAATCAGACAAAGTTACAGAGCAGTCAAGGTAAATAGTAAAAGTAAATAAAGAGGCAGTAAATGGTAAATAAAGATGAAAATAATTTCAAAAACAATGAAGTTTATCCAAAGTGAAAGTAAAAATAGTTAAAAGAATAGTAAGGTTAAAAGATGAAAACAGAGCAAGAAGGGACATTTTTGCAGAAATTTCATGTTTAAGTCATAGTTTTGCAGAAACTATTATGGATAATCCAAGATGAATTTTCCAAAATGGAAAGAGGTTTATGTTCCTAAGATGTCCAAATACAAAAACCTCTCTCACATTTCTAACAGCCATTATGGGTTTGGAAATATTAGAAGCACTTTTTGCAGAAAATTTCTGTTAAATCATCATTTTGTAGAGAATATTGTGGCCAATAAGAAATACATATTACAAAATTGAAGGATGTTTTTGTTCCTAAGAGACCCATATACAAAAACATATCTCACTTTTTCCACAGGTATTACAGAATAATAGATACAGGCACATATTTACAGCCTATTTTTCAGACTGTGGAAAACGCTGTTTTACACATCATTTTTCTGAGCCTAGTGTGAACATCTGGAGCAGAATTTTAGGGAACTGAGAGACGTTTATCTCAAAAAAATATTTATCTAAAATAACTGCTTTCAATTTTTACATATCTATTTTGGATTTAGAAATAAGTAGGTATCATTGGACCCCAATTTTGTAGAATCGTTGGAGCAGAATGCACAAAGAAAGGAGACAATTAGTGACTTGGATGCCTCATCATCAACTAAGAGTTGAGATAAAATTCGAATTCTCGTCTTTTTCATCACCTATCCATAAAAAATAGTGCCAAATAGATGCATTAGTTTTAAGTGCCCTTTACTCAAGTTATATTTATGTAAAACAGTTGGAGATATTTGTAAACCAATCTTGATATTTTTTCAAGATATTCTAGTTTAGAATTTGTATAAACACTTCACTCTTTGAAGTATTTTGGTGGAATAAAATTGTTGAAGATTACTGTAGATATTTTTTTGACTTGAAGGCTTTGGATTTCGATTTTGAGTATCAGACTGGATCAACTATTTGGCATTATACTTCAGGATCCCTGTGATAAGATATCTGGAGTGAAGTACTCTCTAAAACTTTTCATTGTTATTCTTCTTTGTTACATGCATACATATGTGTTTTAATTCTAAATCTGAATGTATAACTAGGACTATTACTACAAGACATGTTAATATAACCCTGTTTTTAACTAGTTATCATTTCTTTGTTTTCTTCTGATTTCTGGTGTAGGGAACCCTTAATTTCTCCCTCTCCCATTTGACCTCTATCTACTACTTCCCTTTTCCGGATCAAAGGATCCTTAAGTTCCCTTTATCCTGATCATACCACCTCACAAAACTAATTTTCCAAGATCTCCAAGGGTTATCTATCTTGCCCTGAAGACATTTGACCTTTTAGGCCTTGATCCTAGTTCTGTTAGTTTGACTTAGACTCCATACCCCAATGGACAAGTAGATTTCCCTCTATCTATCCCTCCAAGTGAAATTTTCCCACCAAATCCAAAAAAACCAAACCAAAGCTGCACTTTCATAGCTAGCCTAATATTCACTACTTAAAATAAAGTTAAATTTAAAGAGAGAGCCCTCTCTGAATCCTAGGAAGGCTAGATCCTAGAGTTTAAAGTAGGTTTGTGGTTACCTCGGTGAGTTCTCTCTTGAACCTGGAGAAATTATTGAGTGATAAAATTAATGGAGACCATATTGGGGAAGACTAACATTTTCTTCAGAAATATTTTACAGGTTCAGATCTGATCTATGATGGTGGACAGTGATCAGACATAAAAAGGTTAAAAACATCCACCTGACGACTCCATTTTCCAAGATCCAGAACTTCAAAGTTCAAAAGAAACACCATAACCAAAAAAAATAAAATAAAAAAATCCATATTCCAAATCATTAATGGTGATACAAGATGACGGGGTCTGTGGCAAACCTTTCATCTCATGATATTTTCAATGAATTCAGGGATGGCTTATTAGAATTTCAGCTTGATGAGGATTTTCTAAAAGCTGTCTTTCTTCTTTTGAAATCAAGAAAATATTCTCCTAAACTGAAAATATGTGTTCTTGAGTTAGTTTCTGAAAAATATGAAAATGGAATTAAACTTTTGCATTCTCAAATTTAGACTTATAATTTCCAAAATCCTAAAGAATTCTTGGAAAATCTTCCTTCTCCAATGCAAGAGGAAATTTTACTACCTTTTGGCTTACAGATTCAGGAGGATTATTCTTTCAAGCACCAGACTGAAGAGATAGTTTCAGGGTTTAATTTTAAGAATACAACTAATCAATTGGTAATTGAAAGCCTTGAAGCACGAATCATACATTATGCTTTTGATGATCCTATAGAAAATTATATGGAGACTATTTTTAGCTCAAATCTGCAAACATGTTTTATCTATGAGGATCAAATATATCAGCAATTGCCATTACACATCATATCTTTGATTATGAATACACATGATCAACTTATGCTTTCAGGTTTGATGACAAGCAGTCAAATTATCCACTCATTTCGACAACTACTTGACTAGCTTCATTGGCATTTTTGTATTACCTGATTCAATAAGATTATCAATAGATTAGAGTAGGTAGATGAGTGAAAATAAGCTCAGAATTCTGAGCATATTTTTAGTTTTCAGTTTTCAACTAGTTTTGAAATAATTCATTAAGATTTGAATCCAAGGAAAAGGCCCTAAGATATTGATGATTCAGTAGTTTAGTTTGAAGGTTTGTAATGTTCCCAAATTTGCACATAGCAAATTGGAACATTAGATTTTGCTACTTTCACCTAGGAGAGGAATAAATGGGTAAGGGAGCCCATGAAAAATAAAAATATGAATAATTTACACCTTAGTAAAGGAAGATATCACCTTAGGAGCTGGTTTTACACCTCCAAGTGTGAACAAGGACATTTTAGATGGAGACATAGTCAAGTTTGACTAAGTCAACAACCATTATTGAGGAGGAATAAATACTCAAGTAAACTAGCTCAATGTGAACAAGGATCAGCCTAAGACACATATATAAACTAGATTGAAGATCGCTAAATGTGAAAAGAGGCATTGGAGGTGGATTAGTTGACCAAGTCAACATCGCAGCCACAAAAGGAGGGAAGCTAACTAGGGCAGCGCAATTTTGAAAGAGGAAGCTCATGAAGAAGTTACCTCAACTTTGTGTGGGGTCCGGGGTGAGGAGGCTCACCAAAGATAAAAGGAAGGCATAGAATCAACAGAGATTCATTCATGTATTTATATTTCTTGGTCTAGAGACCAATTGCATACTTCAGCTGTTTAGCCGGAGTTGTTGTGCTGCTTAGTGCAAGGATTCTTGTGCAGGAATTCCATCCTCTCTTTGGATCAGATTGCTTAAGGGATCAAGAGAGAAGGATTTGAGATTCATTTCAGTATTTGGCTTGGGGCCATTAATTCATATTCAGCTACAACACAGTCTCCTTCAGAAAACTGCGTCCTTCATGCAGAGGCAACAACAATAGTGTTGCATCCTTTGATTTTATGCTATTTCTTGAGGAGGAGGTGCCTATTTCCCTCCGGGAGTTTTGTTAGAGAGACCTTTGGCCCTAATTATGTATTATTTAGCCATTATATGATTTATTCAGCCAGCATTAATACAGAGTTGCAGCAACTGCGTTATTTTCTGCAGCATTGCTTATTTCATGCATTTTGTCGGAAATCTTACCGGGAGTCTTGTCTCTTCTGTATAAGTGTTTAAAATTCCATTTCTTGCTGTGTGGTTAATATATAAGACTTATTTAATTATTTTCTACATAAACCCTCTGAAAAATACGTTGTGTAAGCTTAGGCAAAGTATGCATTAGCTAAGTCATGGGGTTTGGGCCTTTTTGAGTTGCACCGGGACTGGGAGATCTATTTAACTTAGTAAAATAGATTTTTTTCAGATTTTTTTCTGGGTGGGAGTCCCAAATAGCATAAGCTAAAGTTTCCAACCATTATTCTCCCTTAATATTACACTGTCTATTGGGAATAACGTTTTTGGGGCTGAAATAGCTAATTTTCCCCACTATTTCGATCATGAACTGAAATATAAATTGATTTTGTAGCTCTCATTGATGTATATGTGCTTATCATACATATTTTAAGCTTATTCATCATTTCAAGACCGTTATACAACTTATTCATTGCCGAGTTCCAGATTTAGAACATTATAGTGGTATCAGAGCATGATCTTTGGCTCAGCCTATGGCTTCAAGCCAAAATGATGAATCCCTGAAGGGGAATATTTAAAGATCTATAGAAATTTTTTGCAGATGGCTAGGTAGCCTCTGGATCGCATCCTTCTTTTAAAGGTGACATATCCAGTAAATGCCCCTACAGTCAATCTCTGGAATAGAATTTTGATATTCCTGAGAAGGGAACTTTCCAGTGCTCAGCTTGTGAGTTCGATTTCAGTAGGAGAAGATGAATAGGATGAGATTATTCTCATACATTTTCATATCCAAGAATATAGAAGAAGAGAAATTCACTGAAACTCCAAAAGGGTTTCAAGGAGGAGAGATTTACAGAGAAACCCCTAGAGGATTTCAAGAAGTAGAAACATATGCATGCTCTTCCTATTATTGTATAGGAAGTGAAGTGAAAGGAGATCATTTAGAGCATGAAATACTGAGTGGATATTTGGCAGAATACAAGTGCCAACCTAGGGCTTTCAAAGAGACCCTAGATTTTCCTTAGTTTATTCAATTGAGAGAAGAGAAAAGATTTTACAGCAAAGGAGGGATCGAAGGCAATAGATTCCTGTTGTCTAAATTTGATGAGTTTACTACAGAAAGAGCTTGGGCAATAAATCTTGAGGCATTATTCATACTTCATCCAGTGTAAGAGAGGGAGGCAGCAGCAGTTGCAGCGCTACACTTGGAGGGTGAAGCCAACACTTGGTGGTGCAGTCACTTAAACCACACAAGGGTGACTTCTTTTTCTGAGTTCACTCAAGAGTTGATCAGAACCTTTGATGAGGAAAGATCAGAGGAGAGAAGACCCACACCACCATTGGAGGAGGCAAATACCAACGCTGCCATAGCCTTGAGAGAGCAACCTCCTGCATCAGAAGTTGGATCAGCCATCACATTGAAGAGAGGACCTCTTGCAGCCATAGAAGATGTCCCAAAGACTCACAGAGGTATGCATAAATCTCCATGTCTTAAAATTTCAGAAAATTTTATGGAAAGGGTTGGAGATTTGTTTGCATATGTCCTAGGATCAAATGGTATTGCTGAGATGGAGCAGCAAGATTGCACTGTGCTGTGCAAGCTTGAGAGGTTCAAGGGAGATTTGAACCCTCAACCTCCTATATCACTGTTGAGTTGCACTCAACCTTTGAGGTTGAAGTGTGATCTTTTGGAGGGAGTCATGAACCTTGAGATGGAGTATGAGGTAGCAACTATGTCATTGGAGGGACTATCAACGCTGTCAAACAATAGCGGGGAAGAGACTTTACCTTTTTCACCTTTGGATCTTGATGGATTCAAGATGGCCATAGACATGGGATCTTCTTTAAGAGATCTCCAAGGAAATGCATTACTTCTTTTCATGGCATGCAGAAGAAAGGAACTGATTGTGGAGGATGATAGCCCACATGGGGAGAATGCCAAGGTGAAGAATGACAGAAGGCAGCCACATGGTGTTGAGTGGATGTGGGAGAATAGCAAGAGGTTGGCGAGCCACTTGCAAATTTATGATACAGGGCAGCAAGAGGCCAAATTGTGTTGGCTACTCTTGAGAGAGTTTGGCCACCATAAGACATATCCTTTTTCCAAGGGTATGTGGGAAAAGAAAATTTGGCAGGACACTTGCATCATATGGCAAGGAGTGTGGGAGCATTATGATGATGTGATATTTTCACCACATGGCTTGTATGATGGAGGCATGATGAGGCAACAAAGGAATTTGTTGCTTTTGAGGATTGAGAGAGAGCAAGGGCAGAATTGCTCTCACATTTTGCATGATGTTGCAATGGGAGGAGATAGCAACATTATGAGGGGATTATTTGACATTGGACAAGTCAAAGAATGGATTTATGAGTTGGCAGGAGCCTATTTGCATAGGCCAACAACGCTGTCACTATGGAGCAACAACTTGTTGATGGAGTGCTCCCAGGATCACTTCATACTTGATGCACTTGGTGGGCATAGAGGAGGTGAGATTGATAGAGTGGTGGATGGACTCATTGGTTGCTGTGGTATGCTCTACTTGACTTGGATGTCCAAGCATAAGAAGGAGGATTCTCATGGGGCATGTGATTCACTCCTCTTCAGATTGATATGCCATACCACTATGGAGGATTCATTTATGGATCTTGTCACCATCTTGCTTCCATCACATGGTAAGAACTTTGTTGTTGCACTTATTGATTGTTCATCACTATATTTGTATACTCTTACCATGTCCTTGTAGTGCATTGCTCTACAAAGGGGCAAGATTTTATTTGGGCTCCATGGTCCATCTTTGGCCAGCTATTATGATGGAGACAACCATCTAATTTATGATCCGGGGCAAGTATATGGTTGCTTCTTATGTACTCAATTGACATATTCAGCCATCTACTATCTACTAGTGGGTGTGATGGCTTATACAACAAGCCATATGTCAAGAGACAACTTGCCATACCATTTTTTGAAGCTGCAGTGGGGAAGATTGCGTTGTGACCACTTGGGAGACTCTTGGTACACTCCAACACTACATAGAGCCTTCAGCCTTCCTATTATTATGATGCTGATCATGATCCTATGTACTAATGTTATTCTTGCCTATATGAGGAGCATGATTGGAGGAGGAACACATGGAGTTGGTGTGTTCTTGGGGGAGGAGAATCCCCACAATTTCTGCATTACATGCTCTAAGGGGAGCATGGGAAGAGGCATGGCCTCTACAGCAAAATATTTCTCTCTTTATGAGGAGGACCATGAGATGGATGGATTTCCATCTGATGATGGTCTCTTATCCATCATGTATGAGATAGTTTGGGCCAACTTGATGCACAACGCTGGGAGAGGGACCTTTGGAGGTCTAGCTTCCTTCTTGCCATTTGAGGAAAACATGATGGCAGCCAAAGATTAGAAAATCCTTCACACTTGTCTTAAGTGGAGAAGAGAGCAGCGTGGGGTAGGCTACTATGCCTACCATGATCAGAATTTCAGCCCACCTACTTTGCCAGAGCTTCAGGTGGAGGATGATTTGCATGTGTTACCATTTTGGAGGGTGGTTCATTTTGCTTTGTTGATAGCTTGGGGAGGAGAGATTCAAATGGGGGTGATGAGTCCCAATCTATATCAGCCCTCATGCTTCAAGAGAACCTTCAAACAACCCATTGTTGCTTCCATCGATGTTTCACTTTCACATAATGTCAGCTATTTAGATAGCTTACAAACTTGGAAGGAGCAACTTGGAGGTATATTGATGATGCAACACGTTGATCCTTGGGAGACTTCATCTTATGAGGGTGCTACAGGGGAGAAGAGGATTCTCTTCAGTCCTATCCTTGCAGTTGCTTGAGGACAAGCAACATTTGGGAGGGGAGGACTGTAATGTTCCCAAATTTGCACATAGCAAATTGGAACATTAGATTTTGCTACTTTCACCTAGGAGAGGAATAAATGGGTAAGGGAGTCCATGAACAATAAAAATATGAATAATTTCCACCTTAGTAAGGGAAGAGATCACCTTAGGAGCTGGTTTTACACCTCCAAGTGTGAACAAGGACATTTTAGATGGAGACATAGTCAAGTTTGACTAAGTCAACAACCATTCTTGAGGAGGAAGAAATACTAAAGTAATCTAGCTCATTATGAACAAGGATCAACATAAGACACATATATAAACTATATTGAAGATCTCTAAATGTTAAAAGAGGCATTGGAGGTGGATTATTTGACCAAGACAACATCGCAGCCACAAAAGGAGGGAAGCTAACTAGGGTAGCACAGTTTTGAAAGAGGAAGCTTCATGAAGAAGTCACCTCAACTTTGTGTGGGGTCTGGGGTGAGGAGGCTCACCAAAGATAAAAGGAAGACATATCATCAAATGAGATTCATTCATGTATTCATATTTCTTGGTCTAGAGACCAATTGCATACTTCAACTGTTTAGCAGGAGTTGCTGCACTGCTTAGTGCAAGGATTCCTGTGCAGGAATTCCATCCTCTCTTTGGATCAACTTGATTAAGGGATCAAGAGAGAAGGATTTGAGCTTCATTTCAATATTTGTCTTGGGGCCATTAATTCATATTCAGCTACAACACAGTCTCCTTCAAAAAACTGCATCCTTCATGCAGAGGCAGCAACAACAGTGTTGCATCCTTTGATTTTATGCTATTTCTTGAGGAGGAGGTGCCTATTTCCCTCCAGGAGTTTTGTTAGAGAGGAATTTGGCCCTAATTATGTATTATTCAGCCATTATATAATTTATTCAGCCAATATTAATATATATTTGCAGCAACTGTGTTATTTTCTGCAGCATTTCTTATTTCATGCATTTCGCCGGAAATCTTGCCGGGAGTCTTGTCTCTTCTACATAAGTGTTTAAACTTCCATTTATTGCTATGTGGTTAATATATCAGACTTATTTCATTATTTTCTGCATAAAACCTCTAAAAAATACGTTGTGCAAGCTTCAACAAAGTCTGCATTAGCTAAGTCATGGGGTTTGGGCCTTTTTGAGCTGCACCAGGATCGGGAGATCTGTTTAACTTAGTAAAACATATTTGTTTCAGATTATTTTTTGGGTGGGAGTCCCAAATAGCATAAGATAAAGTGTCCAGCTTTTATTCTCCCTTAATATTACGCTTTCTATTAGGAATAACGTTTTTGGGGCTGAAATAGCTGATTTTCCCCACTATTTTGATCATGAACTGAAATCTAAATTGTTGTTGTGGCTCTTATTGATGTATATGTGCTTCTCATACATGTTTTACACTTATTAATCATTGCAGGACCGTTATATAACTTATTCATTGCTGAGTTCCAGATTCAGAACATTAAAAGGTTGCAACACATTTTAATCTCAGATCAGATTTCAGTTTGCAGAAAAAAGTCTAAATTCAGTTCAAGAGTTTCAATCACACAAATTTTATAACAAAGAAAATGCATGTTTGGGATTGGCTCAAAGGATCATGCTATTAGTTGATAGTGTTCTTGACATCTCACAAGGAGATGCCATCCCCATGTGAAGCCGCTGTTAGGGTCCTATAAATATAGGATTCATAATTTTTGAATTGAATTTGATAGTCTTGTAAATATGTAGATACCTTGATTTCTGCAAGTTGTTTTCCCATATTTGAAAATAATAAAAAATGAAAAAAGAGGGTAAAAGTCCTAAAAAGAAAGATCAAAGGACTTAGAAAAATATATACCCCAAAAGAAAAAGAGATAAAATAAGACCTGAAAGTGAGCAAGTCCAAATGCCACTACTTTTAATTTTACTGTAAAGAATAATGATTATGTGCAAAGTGTCAATAAATTCCATAATCCATGATAAATTAAACAGTTTAATCTTAACTCTTCATGCTTTCAATTTCATGTGTTAGACAAAGAATAAAGATTTGTCAAATAGTTTAAACTTGACAAATCAATAGATATGTAGAGAATAATGAGGAGCTCAATAGTTTAATCTAAGCCCTCAGATGAAATAAGGTAGACCTAGATAGTTTTATGCTATGAAAGAAAATGTTTTAAGGTTGCAAGCCTAAATGCACCTACAAAATGAAGAAAAAATGTTAGAAATAAAGTTGGGTAGGTAGAAAGCAGTTCAGAAATCATGTAAATAAGACATCATTTGTCAAAATCACTAATTTCCCCTCCCATATAGGTATTAATTATTCTAAACTTTCAGTAAAAAAGGCTCAGAGCATTTCTCTGACTTTTGTTGGGACTGGACCTAAGGCTCGATGACTGGTCAGTTAAAAATATTGAATTCTTACCTTAAACCCTCATTCATCAACATTTACCCTTCATTTATACATCAAAACCCCTTTTGTCCTAAGTAAAGACACATTCTTACTTAGTAAAATTGTAAACCCTAAAATAATTAATTTCCCTTCAAAATCATTCATAAAACCCTCAAAATACATTTATCCTAAGTATTAGTGAAGTAATACAAGAGATGAGCAATGCTTTATTTTTATACTTTAATTAGAGATAATATGTGTTTTGTTTCCTTTTTATTCATATTAACATCTAACTTATTGTAATAAATCCCTAAAACTATACCTACCCATATATATTAAATCCATTATATTTAAAATAACCCCCTTAAACCCATTATTTTAAACATTAGACCAAAGTAAATATCCCCATGTGTGCAAATATGTAAAACCCCACCCAATTACCCATTGGTATAAACTTATCATTATTCAAATACCCCACCCCTATGGTCTTTAAACTATTGAAAAGGTTTAAAAACTATATAAAAAATAAAAACCCGCACCCATATACATTAATTAAAACATTACAAATATGTTTTATACCTTTACCCCTCGTCTATATCACAAAGGTTTAAACATATTTTTAACCCATCCACATATAATAAAAGGCCCGGTCCCACATCTCATTTCAAAGCAACTCCCGAAACAATCTTGACCGTTCACGTTCAACTTCCAAATCCAATAGTTGACATCCCAAATCGTGTAGAATAGATGCACAATCGCCCAAAAGCCAAAGACGTGCGAAATGGGTGGTTTTTCCCATTCCTCTCTCCTCCACGTGCCCTTTAGCCATTGGATCACGTGGGTTAAGCTAAAAAACTGCTTACCACCAAATCACCGCGTGATACCACCAGTCTTAGATCCGTTGAAATCCTAAAACTACTCCTTCCGCCTAATGCGACCTACATTCAATGATGGATTAACGCAACCAATATGTTCAATAAAACCTTTGAAAATACACTTATCCATCTATCTTGCACATTTAACCCACTGCATTGCCTCTCCCGACTGTAAAAACCCTGTTAAAGCCCCTTGTTTTCCATTTTCATGCCCAAAACCTCCAAGATTTACCTAGTAAACCTTTGAAGACTGCTAAGGAGCCGCGCATCGCTCCAAACAATTCACAGAAGTTTCCAACTTGAATAATTCCAAATCCCGATACCTGCATTACAACATGTATTTTTCTAGAATTTGAACCCGCAATTAAGTTGAAAAACATTTTAAAAGAAAGAAAACACATTTAAAGTTAAAAAATCAATTAAAAACTACATAAAAGTCCCAAAAACAGGCCAAAATCTGGCAAATTTTTCCCAGAAACCCTGTTTCTCTGCTGTGCACCATTTCTGAAGAAATTGGTGAATTTTCACAGTTTATTAGTCTATTCCAAGCCCTGAAATAAGCCAGAAAACCTCTGTAGGAACCTTAAGCCTCTGTAATCCTTTTCAAAAGAGTTTTTAGCCCTATTTCTCAGTCAGAGACTTAGGAAACCATTTTTTTTTCTGTTTTAAACCAGTTCTAAAGCCTTAAAATCTCTTTGACAGGCCTAATTTGATAGAAAACCCAAAGAAGAGACAATACTTTGCTTGTTTTTCCCATTGAAGCCTCTGTTAAAAGTAAATTTCTTCTGCAAACTGTCTAAACTTGTAGAAGTAGATCAAAATGCTTAAAAAATAGAGTGCAAGCAATCCTGAAGGTTCCAAAGTGCCAAAATCAAATCCAATACTACGACCACTTAAAGCCATTATCACCTCCCTGCAACTAGGGTTTCATTAAAAATTATTTTGTTTCGCAAGTCATTAGCAAAATGAGAATTTGGATAAAACAATCTAAATACTAGTTAAAGATATGTTTTACTCCAAGAACTTACAAGGAAATGAATTCAAAGGTTTTTCCTTAAAAGATTCCAGGCATCAAAGTTAAAGAACAGTCATCCTGTGAAAGATAAAAGAGCATTTTAATGTAAAGATTAAAACAGGGCATCCATAATACTCAGGGTAAAAGGAAGAACTCACAGTAAAGGTTAAAGTTCAAAGTAAAGTAAGAATTCACAATGACAGTGAAAACAAAAACAATCAAAGAGCATCAGAGTTAAAGTGTATCAGATTAAAGTGAAACCAGACAAAGTTACAAAGCAGTCAAGGTAAACTGTAAAAGTAAATATAGAGGCAGTAAATGGTAAATAAAGATGAAAATACTTTCAACAACAATGAATTTTATCCAAAGTGAATTAAAAACAGTTAAAAGAACAATAAGGTTAAAATATGAAAACAGAGCAAGAAGGGACATTTTTGCAGAAATTTCATGTTTAAGTCATAGTTTGGCAGAAACTATTGTGGACAATCCAAGATGAATTTTGCAAAATTGAAAGACATTTATGTTCCTAAGATGTCCAACTACAAAAACCTCTCTCACTTTTCTAACAACCATTATGGGTTTGGAAATATTAAAAGCACTTTTTTGAAAAAATTCCTGTTAAGTCATCATTTTGCAGAGAATATTGCGGCCAATAAGAAATACATCTTACAAAACTGAAGGAGGTTTTTGTTCCTAAGAGATCCATATACAAAAAAATATCTCACTTTTTGCACAGGTATTACATAATGAGAGATACAGACACATATTTACAGCCTATGTTTCAGACCGTGGAAAACTCTGTTTTACACATCTTTTTGCAGAGTCTATTGTGAACAACTGGAGCAGAATGTTATGGAACTGAGAGAGGTTTATCTCAAAAAAATATTTATCTACAATAAGCTCTTTCACATTTTACATATCTATTTATTATTGAGAAATACAAAGGTATCATTGGAACCCAAGTTTGAAGAATTGCTCGAGTATAATGCACAAAGAAAGGAGACAATTAGTGACTTGGATGCCTCATCATTTGAATTTGGTAAAATCCCTTTATTTGTAAATAATAAATAAATAAATGATTTATTGATTATTTTAAGAATGTGGTTGAGTAATAATTAAATAAATAGTGATTTATTCAATTGTTTATAAATGATTTAGTCAAATTTAATAAGGAATATTATTTAAATAATGTTTTAAATAATTATTCCTAGAAAATAATAAGATAAATAATGGTTTATCTAATTAATTTTCCTGTTTTGGGTTAAATATGACCAGGAATATTTATTAAACCATGGTTTAATTAATTATCCCTTAATTAAAATCAAACATATAAGGATTTATTCAATTATTCCTCATGGGGTTTCCTGTTTATACCATAAACAACTTAATAAATTATGGATTACTAAGTTATTTTTCATAGTGAAAGAAATTTTACTATGGTAAAATTAGTCTTACATGTTGTACTTTGGTCCATCTAATAGTAAGAGGTTAGATGACCAAAAATTGGTGTAATACTAATTTTAGAGTTTTTGTTATAAAAATATAATAAATGTTATAACAATATTGCAATTTTGGATATTCGAATCACAATCGAATTAACATCCATATCCTTATGTTAAAATTTATAACATATATGTTGTTGACTTATTGGACCGATCGTATTAAACATATGCAAAGTTTTAATACCCTAAATATTCGACAGATGTAACCTTTTAAACCAATGGTTTTAAAACCCATATACCCGTGCCATACATCAAGCTCTTGGCATATATGGCTTATGGTTATAACGAAATTAATGTTGGAAGATTATGGTTTGACAATGTTGCAACATAGTTTTAAATATGGTGTATTGAATTTAATACATAGCGTTTGGTGATAATGTTATAGGTTGAAGGATTATGACATGCCAATTCATAACTATCTTAACTTACTGCTCCACGACATTGGGTTCCACCTCCCGTGCCACATCAACACTCCTAGTGGTTACAATGAAAAAATAGAGCCATATGCGCCATAACTATAACGAGACCTCCGCAGCAAGTTGTCACAGTCTCGTGGCATATCGCGTGGCTCTATGGTGTACCTCTGCGCTAAAAACCCGTTGCATTGCCACATATATTGTTGACATTTGTTGCGTATGATCGGACCCTACTCTCAGCAGTTCGATGGCATCTCCTGTTGAAAATTGCAACAAGAAACAGTGAAGGAGGCCTCCTGAAACATCTTTCCTGATCCTAGTTGGAAAGTGATCACCTAAACTAGGTGGGGACCACACATGTGATTTTTGTCGAAAAATCTATTTTTAGACTATGTCTATTTTTAGACATATGGAGCATGGTCCGGGGGTTGCAGTATGTTATTCTTGGAGTATTGGTCATGTTGGTAAAAATAGATGGACCTCTATTTTTAGACATTTAGGTCGAAGTCTATTTTTAGACTGCCTATCCTAAAAATAGAAAAGTCAAATATTATTTACCCTTAATAATATTTGGACTCTAAGCTTCAGTTTACTCTCTTGGAGCACTTTAGTTCGAGCTACAGAAGTGGCTCATGCATCTGACAGAGGAATTACGCTATTCCTAGGGGTTTGGTGAGCTCATGCATGGTTGACTTCAGTTAGGACTTCAGTGGCAGAAGTTTGGTGGAGTTAATGACACAGATGGTGGAGTTGTGTTCGGTTTAACTTAGTTGAACTAGCTAATCAACTAGTAATGAGTGGAGTGAATTAAATATTATTTAATTCATTAATTAGTAACTCATTATTCAACTCAAGAACACATCAGTTCACTACAATGCATGGACAGTTCAGTGGAGACCAGTGAAAGAGGTAGATGAAAGGGTGGAGTTAGCTATCAGTGGCGACTTCAGTTGTGCATGAGATTTGCACCACACTTGGAGGAAATTACCAATGAAAATTGCGCAGTTGGAGCCAGTGAGATTCGAACTTGGATCTCTATTTAGACCAACCTTGATTGCGCAATAGAGGCAGGGAAATTAGTGGGTGTGTTTTGAACCTGTGACTTGTTCAAAACCAATCTAGTTTTTGTGTAGCTTTGGGAGATAGTACTGAGTACTTGTGAGGAGTTTGTACTATGTATTTGCTGCATGTTCTCTCCATTTATAATATACTATAGCTGGGGGTTTTCAGCTATAAGCTTTCCCCATACATACTGTGTTTAATGTGTGTGATGATTTGATGTGCTATCGCTTCTATTCTTTCCGCATGTGACAATTAATTGTAGAAGAGATTATGTGTTATGCATGCAATTCGAAATTGATGTGTGATCGGGTTAATCTCCATTGAATAAGTGATTTATTCAACAAATTTTTACATCTCCATGGCATGATGACTCTCGAATCCAGAAACATATAGTATGACCCAAAACAACAACACTCTAGTAGTCTCGGCATGCTTCAATTCATATTTCGGTGGCGGGTTTTGACATTGCGCACAGACTATGACATTCGGCTCCAATACACCATATACATTGTTGTAATTAAAACTTCACACCAAATGTTTTTAATATATGCACCATAAAATATGTTTTATTATATGGTTTTAAAACCATCAGTCCTTGCGTCATTCATACCATAACATTAATGCGCCCACCTTGTAGATAAACCATAACAGGGCATGTTGGCAATGCATTGTGAGATAATGTTGGAGGTTGTAGTTTCGAATCTCCTGGAGACTTGCAACTCATAACAAATTTTAGTATACCATGAGGAGGCCATGCGACAGCGAATCATTGGCCCATGTGGTGCTCCCTTATTATTTCAATTGAAATAAATCAACCAATCATAATCATAGTATTTCGACAAATCAGAAGGAGACACTTGGTGGAATCTGGGCGTGCCACGTGTAAGATGGAACCATGAGCTTTGACTAGCGAAACCATGAGTTGAATTTTTGATTTTTATTGTGTTGAATTTGAATTTTAATGTGTTTGGAGGAAAACTTCAAAATTCCTTTTCTTCCTCATACGGAGGCCATTTTCAAACCAGATATACCAATGGAATCAACATGATGAGCTCTTCGTCTTGGCGCTGATCTCTCGAGCATCTGAGACTATAAAATTTTGAGCATGTCGAGAATTTTTGCTATCTGGGACCATCTTGGTCTTCAAATATTACCTAGCAAAATTTGACTCGAATCACAAGATCCATCATGGATCACTATTTACACACATCCAGGGGGTCAAATTACCCTTGCTAGGGCCAACTTGATGAGGCAGGGCCAGCTTGGTCTTGTGGGTACAAAAATTACATTTTTGACTCAAATAAATTTCTTTTCCCTTTTTATTTTCAAATTACAAATGAGACTTGAATATAGATCAATAATTTGACTTATAACAAATATTATTTTGGCTTAATAAATCCTAGAAGCACAAAGAAAATACTTGACCTAGATGACCAATTGACTTGAGCATGAAACCTATGCTTGAAAAATAATATTTCTTTTTCTTATTTTTGATATTCTACATAAAATATATGATGACATAAATACAATAGAAATTATGAAGACCAAACCTAGTTACATTTTCTAACACCCCCTCTTAACTTGGGAGGTATTCATAATCCCTTAATAGATTCAAGAATATAATATTCTCATAAGAGGAGTTGAATTTGTAAGCCATTTTTTTAATCATCAACATCATGACCAACGTTGTCAAATAGCAGCATAGTAAGTCCTTTTGACTAACAATATATAAATCTCCACAAGATTATATAACAATGTTGGGAGGCATACAATTGGACACCTTGGCACATAAACCATCTGGATGTTCACAAGGTATGTCCTTTCAGGGCTTATTCTTATCTTTGATTCCCAATACTAAAACAATATGGGTTATTTTCAACCACTCTTATCTTGGATACCTTGTTATATCCTCAAAGAGTGTCGGTCCATGAGAGTACTTCATATCTTGGATTTCTAATCCTCAAGGATTAATAGTCCCCATATTCTTATCCAATCCTCCATTCTCCCTCCCAATGTGATACACTATAAATATAATTATTAGTCCTAGCCTAGTGCATCACACCTATGGATAATATTGTGCCCACCACCACTCCTTCTCAACCAAGGAGGAGGTCCTTACTTATTTTCAAATATGAAGGATATTTCTTGCTCCTTCTCAATCAAGGAGACTTCATCATAAGATTTAGTTAATTTTGAGCATATGCTTCATCCTTTATTTCTTTCATTATATACTTGTTCTTCCATGGAGATCATAACAACAGCTGAAAGGGATAATCTCTCTTATCATTATATCATATATGAGCTTCAACCTTCCTGGATGTGGTGGAGCTAAAACTCTTTCTCAATCTTCCTTCGTGACAGGGTTCTTATAATATTTTTACATAACTTTCCATCAATCATCCCTCAAAGTATCTTCATCATCAATATTGTCTATCAAAACCAATTAATGTAGAGCTAATCATATCTCCCTCTGTCCATTGGGAAAGTGAATATCATCAGATATAACATGAACAACATGCTATATTGTGATTTTCTACTTTTCCTACCTTCACAATGTGCATATTTTTGTCATCAATACTTCTAAGCCAAAAATAAATGTTGTCCACTCAATCCATGTGATTATAATTGAGATTAAATCGAACAATTGCAGATATAAAATTTAAAATGTTATCTTTCTAATCTATACTTCTGCAATATGTCCTTTTAGGTAGCCAAGTCATATCTCAAATGAATCGTCAATACCAAAATAATCAAAATCATAGTTACCCAGTTATGATAGCCTTTAAGATGTCATGTTATGCCAGTATCTCCCTCTGAGATCAACATCCCTTTGTATGGTCCATCTAGAATTCTTCTTCATGCTCCGTGCCTTTCGAATATCGATCAATGCGTAGTAAACTAATCAACAATATTTAAGATCATATTTTTCATAGTTTATGTAGATTACTTTAAAGCTTCCCATATTTCATTATTCAAGAGACCAAATCATACGTTGATCAATATCATCATATGTTTTTCCCATTCATCATATTTATATATACTAGATAATCATATGGAAGAGTTCAAAACCATATCATCTTGATGATCTATCATGATTCTATGTATATGGTATAGTTATTTCATATTCATCGCACTTCTTTGTGTCGAGAAATTGAATAGTAGAGTTCTTTCCAAACATTTCTACAATGAGCTCTTCCTGCAATATTACTTGAAGACATGAATTCTACTTCTTAATGAGAATATATTAAATATATACATACCTATTCCTTTATTCTTTCCATCTAGTATTTTGAACTTCAATTGCATCTCTTCTTGAGGATGATGTCTATAATGATGTTTAAGATGTGATTCCTTCTATAAGATAAGAATTACTCTATCATATCTTCATGTTGCAACTCGATTATATTTCATTTTTAGAAGCTTGTTCGATGCTATATTTTTTAATTTTGGTAGAGATATACGTTTTATCATGTTATAAGTATTCTTTCACAGAGTGAAGAACCTTCATAATCACTACCAAGGATCCTTGTGATATTTTCTAGTTAGTAAGCGACTTCTATAATGATGTGAATGGCAATGATTAACTGCATGAATGGTGGAGTGCTAGATGATCCAAATAATTATTTCTTTACTTGATGATTGTTACCGATGAGATGCCATTGATGGTGTAGAATTTAAACCTTTCAATGGTTTATGCTTCTTTCTATGAAGCCATTCTCCAAAGACAAAAATTATTCTACAAATGTAACTGTACATTGAAAAAGAAACATACTGTAACCAAACTTGGTAGTGGGAGAGTCCTTCAATAGTATATATCCTTGGTGTATTCATTCTTCGATTTCTTTTTTGGTTTTTAATTTTCTTGAGTTGTATATGATCCACTTATTTTCTTCCTATTGATGGTGCTATAAATATGTTTACCAAGGGGGTCTCCCCAATGTGAAATCCCAATTAGACCTCACACCATTTGGAGTAGGAGACACAACTGGAAATACAGATGGTTTCCACTGTCCTTATGGATTTTACTTGGCTTCCATTATTAACATAATAGGTTATACAAACATTCTTTCAAACAAGAAAGTAAGCTGACACTATGAGGCATATATCTACAAAGTACATAAGTTAATTTAATGGCAAGGATGAGGTGAGTGAGCCTCTAGAAGAAAAGTAATAGTAATATCCTAAAAGAGACACACAAGAGCATAAGAAGATCGTTAGTTAAACTATAAATTAGTTCACAAGACAACCACAATAATAAAACCAAATACAACACACCTTCAACAAGATAAGTACTGAAGCTACCAAAATAGTTCAATTTCCTTAGTAAATATGAATAAAACATATAAAGAATAATTTTATGACATTCATGATACATGCATGAAAATTTGTTGGATCATCAGGCTTCATATATTAAGTGGAAGTTCCATGATATATAAGTACAATGCTGCCACACTAGCCCTAATAGTGGAACATTAAGTCACCACTTGCTCTTCCAAAGAAATATATTCTCCCCTATGCCAATGCTAGAGAGGCCAAGGTGGGAAGTTAAAGTCCCAAAAATCACTTTTCTTGAATTATGAGGGTGTATTTATAACAAATGAGGTGAATCTCCACCTCCCATGTGACTCATTACCTCCCTCATGACTATAAAGATTCTATAATGAATTTTTAAATTCTTACATGACCTTTGAGTTTCTATATGACTCTAGAAATCAACAATGACTCTTCATATTCCATGTGGGACCCTTGGTCTTCCTCATATTTACATTTTCTCATGTTGGGAAATTACACAATTACATTCCACAAATAATATGGCAAGATACTATGACACTTGTGACTCTTGAGATGAATCTTGATAATGATGACATGGGACTTCATGATGATGTGTCCCCTTATTTTTATTGTTAATGTAGACCCATTATTGTTATTTTTGTGCCGATTTAGTTCCCATATTGTTATTATTATGCCCCATAGAAGCCCACTATTGTTATTGTTGCGCCCTTACATTATTATTTTCTTGTAGGCTCTCATTATATTGTGACCCCTTAGACTCCTATATATAGAAAGGAGGTTTTTTAATTTATGTAATGTAAAGGAGGTTTCCCCCTTGAAGTGGATAATTTTTAAGTTTTTGATCTATCCTTTCTTCTATTTTGTGAGTTGGTTGCATAACATTTGGAATTAGAGCTTTGGATTCTAGAATTTCACTTCTTCAAACAGGTCATCTTGGAATTTTCGCTATAATTTTTTTTCTAAGAAGCTTCCAAAATTTGAAATTGAAACCACGTGGAGTTGAAATACTGGTGAACCTTGTGTATGAATTTCATACCTTGGTTCGCTATATTTTCGGAGATAGGATCTGTGGAAGTTGTGGTTTTTGCAGGCCCCAAAATTTCATCTCAAACAGGTGACCAAGGGAAAATCATCATAACTTTCATTTAGGGAATTGGATTTGAATTCTGTAAAAAAGAGGCTGAAAGTGCATGTACTGCAGTTTTTCCTGTATCAATTTCAGAGTCAAATGTTTAAAAAGTGACACGTGGCATCCATTACAACTTCGCTCTACTGAACCAGTCCTTAATGAATTCATGGTGGTCTGACTTATGGCATTGGAAATAAGACTCATAGGGATACCACATCTGGAGATATGAAATCGCAAAGATACAATAGTTGCAAGATAAAACTCCTAAAAGAGAGAAAAAAACATGTATTTTTTTTTTTAAATTGCATAAATTTTGTTTGAAAATTCAGTTTGAAGTGATTACAACGGAATATTGAAGCATAGATATTAGTATTGGGTTATAAAATTCCTCCAAAAAAACAAAATTCCACACCCATTAAGCCCTCAATGTAGAAATTTACAGGGTAAGTTCCTTAGATCAAGAACCAAAGGTCACCACTCACAAATAGATCACAAATCAGTACACAAGTATAATCACATGGTTAAAAACCTCGAAGAGGGAAACAATCCACGACCTGAGCCAACGCGGCCACTTTAGGCAATTTATTAATATAAAAAGTAAACTTACATATGTTTCTCTCATAAACAGTTACTGGAAAAATGACCCTCCATGCTCTTTAAATAGAGATCATGGACCAATCGGGTGTTAAGCCACGGATCAAGTGTCATTACTACCAAGGAGAGAGATAACCATCGGATCACTACAAATCGTGATCATCGGATTATAAGTTACAAATGTACATGGTAAAGAAACACACTTTACCTAACTCTACACTAGACTAAGTTATTCTTAACTATCTTGTGTCGGAATATCCTAACATTCCCCCTTAAGAACAACTTGGGATAGGATTGAAGGATTTACAAAGGTGACACAAAAGGAGCCTATTTACTATGTGTCGAAATATCCTAACATCCCCCCTTAAGAACAAATTGGGATAGGATTGAAGGATTTACAAAGGCGACACAATAGGAGAAGGAAGGAGGCATTAGAGCCTAACCCCCCTTAATGACAACTTTCCTAAACTCCAAGCATAGATCAAAGTTTGGTAAAATTCGCTTCTATGGGAGCCTTTGTAAAGATATCGGCTACTTGATCATTGGTTGGAAAGTACTGAACTTCAAGAACACGATCATGAATGAGCTTTCTAATGAAGTTTATGTGGAGTTCAATGTGTTTCATGCGCTAATTCTGAACTGGATCTTTACATAGCGGAATGACACTTTGATTATCACACCAAAGTGTAGTTGGATGCTGCTGATGAAGACCGAATTCAGACAGGATTTGACGAAGCCACATGGCTTCCTTGCTAGCTTCAACTGCACCACGATAATCTGCTTCTGCTAAAGAAAGAGAGATGGCACTTTGTTTCTTACAATACCAAGTAAAAGGTCCTGAACCAAGAGTGAATACATATCCTATAGTAGAATTTCGATCATCAGGGTCACCAGCCCAATCAGAATCAGTGAAACCAATCAACAATGGAGATGCTCCTGCACTGTAATGAATCCCGAACTGAGCTGTACCTAGAATATATCAAAGTATTATTTTAGCTGATTTCCATTGACTTTCATGAGGTTGGTGCATAAACTGAGCGACAAGACCAACGACAAACGAAAGGTCAGAACGAGTATGGGTTAGATACAAAAGTTTACCAACAAGTTGAGGATATAAGGTAGCATCAAATTCAGGGGTAGTACAAGTGACTAAAATCTTGACTCCAAACTAAAAGGGAGAAGGGGCTAGCTTATAGTCTTCCATGTGAAAGTGGTGTAGAAGATCACAAGCATACTTGGACTGAGAGAGGGTAATGCCTTCCTTGGATTGCAAGACTTTAAGACCAAGGAAATAATGCAAGTGTCCTAAGTCTGTCATTTCAAACTTCTTTTTGAGGCTAGACTTCACATGGTTTGGATCACTACCAGTAAGGATAAAATCATCAACATAAAGAACAAGGATGGTGAAGGACTTACCCACTTTCTTGGTGTAGACAGTGTTGTCAGAATGACACATTGAAAATCCATTATCTAATAGAAATCTATCCATTTGGCATACCAAGCCCGAGGAGCTTGTTTGAGACCATAGAGAGACTTCCTAAGGCAACAAACAAGGCTAGAGTGATTTTGGATAAAGCCAGGGGGTTGTTCCATGTAGATTTCTTCATGTAAATCTCCATGTAAGAAGGCGGATTTAACATCCATCTTATGGACTTCCCATTTAAAGGAGGCAGTAAGGGAAAGAAAAAGGCGGATAAAATTCATTTTGGTAATGGGGGAGAAGGTTTCAGTATAGTCAATGCCTTCAACTTGTGAAAATCCTTTAGCGGCAAGACGAGCTTTATGTCTATCCACTTTTCCATCTGGTCCAAAATTTGTTTTGTAGACCCATCCGCATTTGACAAGTTTTCTTCCTTTTGGAAGAGGAACAAGATCCCAAGTATCATTCACCAATAAGGAGCGATATTCTTCATTCATAGCTTCATCCCAATCTGGATGACCGAAGGCTTCTTCAAAGGTTTCTGGATCAGGATTTTTTTGAACTTGAGCCAATAAGGAAGAGGCTCTTTCAAACTGAGAACGTGTACGTCATTGATCGGTAGGGTGACCTGTAAGAGAACCTGCTGCATCCTGAGTAGAGTGGACCCATATTGAAAGTGGTGGAGTAAAAGGAACAATTTCAAGAGTTGGAGGAGGATTGTCATCCTTGTTTTCATCATCTAAACTAGAAGGAATGCTATTAAAAATAGAAAAGAGAGAGAGAGAGGTGGCACATATGCCGAATCAAGCTCGTAAGCCAAAGGTGGCACACCCACCAAACTAGGCTCGTAGGCTGATATATTTTCATCAAATTTTATATCTCTTCTAATGATTATATTTTTGGATTTTGGTTGAAGAAGTCTATATCCTTTGACATTTTCAGAATATCCAACAAAAATTCATTTTTCACTCTTAGGTTCTAGGGCTTTATGTTTCGCATCTGGAATATGGGCCCAAGCATCACTTCCAAAAACACGAAAGTGACTTACATCTGGTTTGATTGAGCTCCAAGCTTCTTCTGGAGTTATATTCTTTAAAACCTTAGTAGGAGTGTGATTTACTATGAAATTTGCACAGTTAATGGCTTCTGCCCAAAAATTGAGACCAAGTCCTTTAGATTGAAGCATACAATTAACCATTTCTTTTAAGGTGCGATTCTTCCTTTCAACTACACCATTTTGTTGTGGAGTATATGGAACAATATGTTGCAATTGAATGCCATGCTCAGTGTAGAAGTTGATAAATTTGTTGTTAACATATTCTCCGCCATTGTCTGATCTTAACTTAAGAATTTGATGTCCATATTGTTTCTCAACAAAGGCCTTAAAGGCCAAGAACATGTTAAAAAATTCACTCTTGAGTTTTAAGAAGTATACCCAAGTGCGTCTGGAAAAATCATCAATGAAAGTTAAGAAGTACTTGCAACTAGAGAAAGAAACAACAGGAAGTGGACCACATAAATCACTGTGCACAAGCTGCAAAGGGGTTGAAGCGTGCCAAGAGGCACATTTGTCAAAACTATCCCGATGATGTTTTACGAGTACACATCCAGAGCAAACACCATCTCAGCAAGATACCATAGGAAGGCCCGTCACCATATTTTCCTTACATAGAGTTTGAAGAGAACGGTAGTTTAAGTGACCAAATCGCTCATGCCAAAGTTTTCTCACATCATCATGATGAGCAACAAAAACAGAGGGAAGACATGATGACCCAAAGTTGTCAAACTTATACAACCTTGTGGAATCATCAACAATGTCAGTAGCTAAAATATGTTTAGGATCTTTGAGGTCCTTGATTACAACATCATGAGGTGAGAATTCTACTATTTTCCCTTCACCTGAATGAGTTATCTGATAAACATAGAGAAGGTTGCATGACAAGGTAGGAACACATAGTACATCATTAAACTGACCATTATCGAGATGAATGGTTCCAGATCCTACAACACTAAGAGATCTATCATCACCAACATAAATATGTTTGTTGTTACAATCATTTAAAGAAGAAAACATGGCTTTATTTTTGGCCATGTGATAAGAAGCTCCAGAATCAACAAGCCACTCATGATAATGAGAAGAGGAAGATACATTTAATGCATAACCAGATCTTGATGCTTGACAACCACAAGAATAAAGTGCAATTCTTGAAGATGAAGGTGAAGAGTGCTCCAAATTGATGTTGTGCTTCTTCATTGCTGCTTCTAAGGCTTCCATATTATTCAAACATTTGGACTCTATATAGCCATCATGATTGCAAAAGTTGCAATGTCTATCTATCTTCTTCCCTTTGTTTTTATTTTCCTTATCATTTTTGTGAGTTGCTTTTTCAGTTTGCGGCTGAAATTGCTTAGGACCCTTGTTTGGTTTCAGACCATACTTTTCATGATACTACTTCTTGGGATTATTTTGATATGATTGCTGTTGGGCTGCTAAGGCTTTCTTAGAAGCATTTCCAGAAGTGATAAGACCAAGGTGTAAGATTTTTTCTTGTTCTCTTCTCAAATAATGGAAAAAGGCATCAAAAGATGGTTCTTGTAGGTGGTTCTTGAAGAAATTATGGCTTCTCTAGTGGAATGGAAGGCAGAAATAAATACAGAGTATGTAGGGCCAAGCTTAGTAAGAATGAAATAGATGAGGCTACCATCTTCCCTTTTGACCTTACAACCTTCTAAAAGAACTCTAATGGTATTGAATTTAGACAAAAAATCTTCAATAGAGGAGAAATTATTGGGGTCCAAAGTAAGCAACTCATTTGCAAGCTAATGGGCCCTGATTTGATTTTGAATGCCAAAGAAAATATTTAGCTTGTCCAGGGCTTCATGAGGGGTGTTAATGCAAGGATATGAAATTGAAGATCTTGAGCAATGGACATTCCTATCAACCCTCATGCTTGATCTTGTTTATTTTCCCAGTTAACGACTTTATCATCATCAGAAGGTTTAGTTTCTAGCCCCGTGGTTATTCTATAAAGCCCTTTAATTCTAATTATATCTACCATGTGTGTGAGGTAGCCATTGGAAATAATTGGGGTTGTTAAGAATAATCGGGCATGCACTTTCCATTGTAAAAAAAAACCTGAATTTGAGAAAAACTGAAACTAACTACTACAATGGAAAGATCTCGAAAAATTAGGCTATTTAAAAAAAAACAGCTCGAGAAATGACTTTCGGATGAAGAATTTATGCCTTTTGAAAAAATTGAGTTGTAGATGCCAAATAGTTACGGGAACGGTTTGAAATTTGGTGATGAAGTTCAACTTAAAAAAAAAAAACCCGTCCCCTTAACAAATTTTTTTTACAAAAAGAAGCTTGAGAAAGAGATTAGAACCTGTTAGCCCCCCATAAATTTTTTGACAGGAAAAAAGGGGGCTAAAATGTCGTTGAGCCTTCAAGGAATGCATTTCCCCCTAAAAACACATCATCCTTGAAGCCTACTTGTGCCTTTTGTCCTTTGATAAATATCTTCTCTGCTGATTTCCATTATAAAGCCTCTCTGTTTGTGAAGAAATGCCCAAAGGCCTCCTTTTCCCTCTTATTTCATTCCCTCTAAGCCTTTGTTTTCATCCTCTTTCCTTCCCCTTCTAGATTCCCGACTTACCCTCTAAATCCTCCCAAAATCCCCTTCAGATTCTACCCACACCCCTTTTTGGGTCAAATTTCCCCTTTATCCCTCTGTCGTTACCCTTCTTCAGTCCCAAAATGCATTGAAAAGGGTAGAAACCCACTTTCCTACCTTATAATAGGGCCTAGCACCTTTTCCTCCAGCCCGCAAACCACTTCCCCATATGCCCTTTGCCTGGAAACAAACACTTATGGCCCGAGCGCTTATCACAATCGGGGCTGTCGGGCGGGCGCATTCCGTTGCCGCATTATAAAGCTCTGATGCGATCACTTTTGGTCTATGAGACCCGTGATGTTTTCTGCACCGTCGATCTATTATTTTGATCCGAAGGTTGAGCGCTAATCGCACTCCCGCTCTGATCATAATCGCAACTTTGTAATGTGCCCCCCCCCCGCTCGTTCTGTGCGATTGCGATCTCCCGACTAAATCGCAGTCATCCATCCCCTTCCAAATCCAATGGCTCAACACTAATCGCTCCATCGCATCGCATCGCATCCCCTCCTCTGCATCCTCCGATTGCAATCCACTGATCTCATCCAAGCCATCCGTTAATCCTTGATCCAACGGTCCGCACACTCCCCGCCCAATCGCAATCGCAAGTTTCTTTGTGACCACCCCTTCCGCTCCTTCCGATTGCGATGCTCCGATCACATTTGGATCGTCGATCTTCCCGCCGGATCGGACGGTCCAGCGCCAATCACAACTCCCCTTTTGTTCCTTCGATCGCAAGCTCCCTCCTCCGATTGCATCACAACTTTTGTAATATGCGTTGCGATTTCCACCTGCTCCTGATCTCCGATTGCGATTAGACCTGCTGGGTCCCACATCCGTGGCTCTGCTTCATTGTTTTTCCGTGATTTCCTTTGTAATTCACCCAAGCGTTAATATTTGGGTCTTACACTGGTTATCATTTCTTCCGCCTCTCTTTCACTATTCCACTGCTCCACCACCGCTTCCATAGGCCTCCGCAACCACTGCCCGGGTTTGTCACAGGTTTATTTTATTGTGCAGATAGCACAGAAAGGCCATTACAGTGGCAACATGGGAAACAACAGAGACTAATTTGAGGGGTTTAAGCCCGCAATTGGAGATTTAAAGTGCTAATCCCGCATTCACAGGAATCAAGGCGTTGTTTGAAGACCAAATGCACACGAAACGTGCCATATCTGTGTTTAATGTTGGCAAAACACTCTTCTCTCAGAAGTACACCATTCCCACAGTCTCCATGCCTCCTCGAGCCCTTAAATATATGTTACGGATAGGAGCTTCTTTAAGACTGTCTGGGCAGCAGTTATGGAGGTATGGAGAGACCTGCAGATCTTTTATCCATGTCATTTATTCCAGAAGGTTAGCGCAGAGCTCCAAACGCCAGAAGGACTCCAAATAAACATCAGAGGTCAATCTCGACCTGACAGAGATCTCCAAACCGACCTACAGAGTACACATTGCAATTCAGATTTCCATTAAGCATTATGGGCGTGAAAACTTCCACCGTTCTGTCTTAATGAGATCAATTAATGTTCATCTACTTCTGTTTTCCTCTTCTCATATAAGAATCCTCGAGAGAATAATGTAAAGGTTGTTGTCCAGTTGCTGCGGTTGTAGTTAGAGGGATTCAGTTTGACTGTTAGAACAGTTTGGGAGAGAGTAGCAGAGTAGTTGTTATGTAGTAGGCTGGGAGGAGAAAGTATGGACTGTATTAGCCATTGAGCTCAGATGTATGTGACTGGTTTTGCATCATTAATCAAGAAAATTTCACAGGATCCTGGTCTATTACTATTGGTGATGTTTTCTCTAACATTGTTTATTACATTTTCATACTGTTTCATTTTCTTCTGGCTTGCATCAGAAATATGACATAGGATTTACCCTTGTTAGGTACCCTATGTCTCTGCTCTCCTTGCCTTTAATATTTTCTGCTGATTGTGAATCTAAGAGTAAATTTAGTTAATTTAACCAGTGTAGCGGTTCCATATGCTGCTAGTTGATGTATGAATTGGGGGTTTTCTACTTGGATATTTCTTGCTGGTATCAAAGCATTGAAGGTTCAAAGTCCTTCTTTGATTTATATACCTTGGCTCTATTCAAAATTATCTTTGTTTTTCCCTTTGGAGCATGCTAAAGCTGACCTGGAGTTGTTGCCCCTTCGTCCCTTCTTTGAGAGTTGCCCATGAGTATGTCCAAGCAGGTCTGGAGTTAAATGACCTCTGACCTGATCTATAGACAGAAATTGGGTTTCTTTCTTTCTTTCAATTTCATTCCTTAATGTTCCATCCCACCATCTAATCTAAAAGATCCTCTAGTATTAGATGACTTTCCCTTTGAAAGCCTTGGCTAGTTGTTGCAAGTAATTCTCCTTTCATGACTCCATAGCCCAATGGATGGCACTCTCTTGACCTGTCCTCTTTGCTGAAACATCCTGCTACTTTGTTCCTTTTCTCCCATTACTTTCTCAGTCTATGATCTCATGACCCAACCCAGCAACCAACCAACCAAATCGTCTTAAACCCCCTTTGTGCTTCATAACTAGCCTAACATCTCATTTTAGCTTTCAAGGATATATCATTCTTTGCTTTATTGGAGAGATCCCTCTCCGGGTCCGGGAGGGCTAGATCCTAGGGCCCCAAAGTGGTTTGATGTTGTCTTATCTTTTGGTATTGCCAAATCTGCCAGAACATAGGAACCCCAACATAATGGTGACTCCGCTGGGGAACTTCTGAGTATTTCACATCCTACTACATCACAAAGCCTCAGAAAGCCTAGAATCTCTGGTCAAGTTGGTAGTAAAAGACTTACACTTACATTCCACTTACCTCTTGTGTGTTTTACCCCATACTCTTAGATAGAGCTTGGAAAGGGCTAGGTAGCCTCCAGATCTCACACTCTTTCAGAGGTGACACATCTGGTAAACACCCTCCTAGTCGATCTCTGGTTAGAGTTTGTTGTGTTTGAAGATATCCTCGAAAAGGGCATCTCGAGAGCATTGTGGTGGACAGTGTACCCCTCTAAAACATCATAAAAAATTTCACCTGGTGACTCCATATTCCATAGATGTTTCAAGACTCCACTGGTGATCAGTAGGCCTACTGATTGTCTTGGTTTCACATTAGACTCCACTAGGAGACCAGCCTCCAAAACAACATCAACCACAGTAGTAGTGACAAGTAGGGTTAAGCTGCTTGGTCAAAAACAACATTCTGGCTTCTAGAATCATTCACACAAGAGCTTACCCTGACCTAGACCCACCTGAGATAGTTGATAACCCAGAGAGCATCCTCAAGGGAGCTCATACACCTAAAATATCAACTATTTACAAACACATCCAAAGAGCTAATTCTGCACCAGAAGATCTTACAGCTCTATCACATTTTCACCTCGACCTAAACCTGCCACACAACTTATCTAGAACTAGGTCATTCAGTAGCTTAGACCAGCCAGAACCTGAGCTTCCTGATTCACCACAGCAAGGCGGTACACACCTAAGGAATAGACAGACCCCTGCATCTACACCTCCAGATTTACATTTCATACAAAACTTGGGGCTCAGCCACCCTAGGTCTTCTCATCGGTCCTTTGCTGGTCATAGTATCCCTGTCATCCATATACCTGCTACCTAAGCCCCTCTAGCTCATCAACACATCATCATGGCAGCCTGGTATGCACCTCTGGTTTTACCCCAACCTTTAGTACCCTTACGCAATGACTATCAGTCCAAGATCCCGCACTTCACTGCAAAAGAATCCATCATAGCCCAGCAACATGTAGATAAAATGGAAGATTCTTTTGACTACATGGAAATCGATGATGATACAGTCAAAATGAGAATATTTTCCCAAAGTTTAGGGGGTGATGTGAAGAAATGGTTTAAAGGCCTACCCCCAGGTAGCATCAATGATCTCCCGGGCTTGTATCAGACTTTCATAAACAAATGGGAGACTAGGGCAAATCCTTGCCAACTCTTAGCAGAGTACATGACCCTTAAAAGAAACGTGGGAGAGAGTGTCCATGATTACATGACAAGGTTCAACAGCATTTATAATGCTCTCCCTCCACATATGAAACCTCCACAAGGCATGGCCCTAGCGAAATACCATGAGGATTTTGATGCTAACATGGCCTATGAGCTGAGAGACAGGGAATACAACACATTGGAAGACATGCAGAAAGGAGCAGTGAACATAGAAGGCAACCTGATCGAGAAAAGAGCAAGACTGAAATTCGAGAGAAGGGTAACATATAGAGATGACAATGTAGCTTCCACATTTGACCAAAATTATGATAAGCTGTCTAAAAATGTGGAAAGGTTACAAAAAATGATGGAAAAAATGGTTGTCACAGTCAGTAATCAGAACAGAAACCAAAATCAGAACCAGAACTTTAGGAGAAACAATAACACTCCCAACAGACAAAAAGAATCAGATCAACAAGTTATTCCCCCATTACAAAACTTTCTTGATAAAGATGAGGGAATTATAGAAGAGTCTGAGGGAAACACAATTAATATGTTCGAAACAGAAGATTCAATCCATAAATTTTATTCAGAAGAAGACCAACCTTCACCCTCTGGTTGGGAATAGGAGTGGTTGGAATCTGAAGATTACAAATTAGGATTTGAAAATGCCATGATGAAGGTTAGAGAACAATATGAACTTAGGAGCAAAAGGAGTCAAGAAATTTCCAAACCCAAAGCTTTTGAGACTACCATAAAAAAGAAGCCTGAGAAAACTTCTAAAGTAACTACTGAAACCAACAAATCAATAGCCAGGAGTTCTGGAAAGAATAGAGAGAAAGACAACCAAAACACTAATGAACAAGGTAAGCCAACTAGCATCACTAGCATTGTAGTTAGTGCTCCTAATAAAACTGTCACAAACACTGTACATAACGAGGATCTGCCCACCGATTTGGCCACTAAGGCAGTGGCAAATAAAACGGAGATGAGCATTCCAAAGAGTCAATCCACTTTCAATTTGGAAAGTGAGATTGCAAGAATTAAAATCTCTGTCCCACTTTCTGAGCTGGCCACTCAGGATAAAGGCCAGATTTTTAGAGCTTTGAGCTTGGGTGAGAATGGTGACTCTGTCAATCTGAATGATGATCAACCTACCCTTTTGTTTGGTCCCAAGATAGAAGGGAAGTTTCAGGAAGGGGTAGTACTGCCTTTCTATATTAGTCTCAACATTCATGACAAGATCCTACACAATGCAATGCATGATTCTGGAGCATCGCACAACCTAATGCCTAAGGTAGTTATGGAAAGACTAGGGCTAGAGATAACTAGGACCTACAAAGATTTATACTCTTTCGAATCTAGCAGATTAAAATGCCTAGGCCTGATCAAAGACTTGTGTGTGAGCTTAACTCAAATCCCTGCTAAATGTATGGTCATGGATGTTGTGGTGGCAGATGTGCCACCCAAGTATGGCATGCTGTTATCAAGATCATGGGGAGCCAAGCTGCAGGGTACAATGCAGATGGATGGCTCATATGCCACAATCCCAATCTTTGGCCAACTTAGAAAACTGTATAGGGAGACACAGATGAAATTCCTAGTCAGTAGCCTCGAAAAACCAGAAAAGTCACATGTTTATTCTGTGCATACAGACCTCGACTCCTTCATCCTTTGTAATGATGGATCTTTAGAAGGGTCAGAGTCCCAAGACAGAAATACAAACGGAGAGGCAGAAGCTGTTGATTTTAACATAATGGCCGCTCTAGATTTAGAGGACAACGAAGAAGAAAACCGCAACGAAACCTGTAGGATATGCGGTGGAGGCCTAACTCCGAGTGAAAAAGAAACAACATGTAAACAACCATCTGACCAGATCCCTGAAACTCATACATGTCAAGAAGAACAAAGCGACCTGTTGAGCCTCAAAATTGTGCTTTCCTTCACCTCATTTTACCTCATTTTCCCTTGTCCATTGCTATCTTAGACCCAATTGATCAATGAATATAGTTAAAATTACTTCTAGAATGATTTACATGACTGACTTGCTAAGTTTTGTGATTTTTGCCATTGTAAAGCATTTTGACCGGAACTAGCTGCAGAATGCAGACATTCCGTAGCTAACCGGCGATTCTGCAGCTGCCTTCACGTTTGAGTATGTTCCAGGTGGCCTCTTGAGAAAAACCGCATATGGGCATGATCCATGTCATGTCTACATGGTTCGTTGCTCATCATGGAGGAAGAAACGAATTCTGGGTATGGTTTTGAACGTGGGGAACACATTTAGGAAGGAAGACTTCTATTAGGACTATCTCAGTCCAGATGTCTTTTCCTCTTCACGCAGCCACTTCAAAGAGTCCTAACGTGATTCCGATAAGGAAAGACAGTGTTCCTGAATTGTTGCAAGTATTGTTATGTGCATTTTCTTTATAAACACTTGGGAGACCGAGAGCTATGTTAGAGATTTTATGTTAGATTTGATGCTAGATTTTGTTTAGACTCTGTGCTACATTTCTGAAGACGCAGAGTGTTATGTTCAAACTAGTTCATCTTTAATGGAGCGGACCGTGTTGTTTTGAAAGCGTGATTTAATTTGGAGTTGAATTCCGTCAGGTGGTAGAGGGCCCCTGCCTCTTGCACGGATTTATTTTGCGTAAATTAGATAAGTCTTCTAGCTGCCTTTACGTTTTGCATTTGAATTAATAGTTGTCTTAATTAGCTACTGTAGTTGTACTCGTTCTAACTCTTCCACAAGAAGACACTCTTCCAAAAGACTATAATGATGAATGGGAAAATGACTATAGTATTGTAGGATTAGAAGTTGAATTCATAGTTGTTTTTAACTAGCTACTGTAGTTATATTCATTCTAACTCTTCCACAAGAAGACACTCTTCCAAAATATTATAATGATGAATGATGAATAGCTATAGTACTGTAGGATTTAGTTGTAGTTTTTGCTGTTCACTATCACAGTTACACTTGTTCTAATCACTCTTCCACAAGAAGAAACTCTTCCAATAAATTCTTAAGAAGTTCAAGACATGACCGTGATAATGAATGATTTAGTTGTGTGTTTGTACTAAGTATCATCTCTGTTCTTGCTCTTAAACTCTTGCCCAAAACATCATAATGACGAGTAGGATATGGATATGATATCTTAGTTTTTCATTTGCTTTCAGTCCTTTATATTTGCATTTGCATCCAATTACACAGTCAGGATTGTTCTAGCTCTTCCAAAAGAAGGAATTCTTCCAAAATATCATTAATGATGGACAAACAGATTGTGTAACTTCATAGAATAATGCATGATAGCATAGTTAGAATGCTCCGGAGTTTAATTGCACTTAACTCATGTTCAGTTACTTTGTTTCGAGTTTGATGATGACTTATAGTTCAGCATTGTTTTAGATTAGAGGCATCTTAAGTTCATTCTTAGATTAACTCATTGCACTTGCACTTCATATTCAAATTGTCATCCATTGTACAATAGATTACTTCAGTTGTTAGGATTAACAAGACAACCTTCATTATTCACAAACCTCTTCTTGTTCTAAAATCCATAATTGATCTATAACCATATGAACAAAAGACAACATCATTTTAAGGCCTGAAGTACCTCTGCAATTTCCTCATCATTTTATAAACAGAGCTCTTCCTCAAAAGACTACTTTGGAAAGAAATCAATAACTCTTGAGTAAAGGTTTTGTGACATTCAATTAAATTGCAGAATAGAGATAGGAGCTAGTTCTAAAATAGAAGATCTTATGATGATAACAATGTTTTTCCTCTAATTATGTTTCAAATCTCTAATCAAGGACAAAGTATCGCATCATTGTAAGTTAGTTGTTTCACTGTTTATTTATAGAATTTGCATACTTAGTGATCATTTCTCAAGTTTAGTTTGTGTTTTGAATCATTTGTCTAAAATTCATTATCAAGCTTTGCTTTTATTTAGTCATAGTGTAGATTTAATTTTGCTTTAGTATTCCCAATTGCATTTTCCATTTGTCATTCCATCAATTAGGCTTAACTCTGTTTTTAATCACCAGCTTCTTTCCACTAGCTTTCTAGGCATTTTCCTGCAAACATAAAACCACCAAAAGACCAAAAACATCATAAATCATCACAAAAGACCAAAAACATCATAAACACTACACACAACGCATTAGGAAACAAGCACCTAGGTACATACAATACACTTCACTTCAGCAGTTTACAAATCCTGGTTGACAATTAAATGAGCTCAGTTTAGGAGACTAGATTGAGACCAAACATTTTGGCGCCGTTGCCAGGGAAGTGAAAACTAGGTAACCTTTGTTTATTAGCATCCAAAAACAATTTTATGCGTAGGGAGAGAGATTCAAGGGGAAGATTTATAAGCAGCTGAGGCAGAAGTTTGATTTCTAGAACACTACTTGTTTCATCTAGATCCAGAACTAGTACACCTTCAATTCAAACCCATCTTCCATCCTTTACTGATCCTAGACTTCTAGAAGATCTAAGGTCACCTATTCCATTAGAGAAACCTTCCACTTCATCCACTGAACTTGCCATAGAAGAAGATCTAAAAACTATTGTTGGGGATACAAACCTTTCTACTTCCACAAGAGAGTCAACCATGGCAGAAGAATGAGGAGGAGGAGTTTTTAATGGAGAACACACATTATTTGGAGGTAGAGGTAGAGGTAGAGGAGAAGGAGGAAGAGGAGAAGGAGGTAGAGGTGCAGATGGAGGAAGAGGTAGAATAGGAAGCTATTTTGGGTTCCCTATACTTGATGAAGAAACCAATACAACCATGAAAAACATTTCACCCTCTGTCCTTCCAAACTTCTATGGACTTAAAACTGAAGATCCTGAAACTTTCTTATTCGATTTTGAAGTACTGTGTAGGACTTATGACTACTTACAAGATGCTCAAAAACTGAAATTATTTCCTTCAACTTTGAAGGGAGCAGCATTGAAGTGGTTTATGAGTCTAATCAGTAGCTCTATTAGAACTTGGGAAGACATGAAACAAGCATTTCTAGAGAGATACTTGGATTATTGTATGCCGATTAATCATAAGGAAGAAGTGTTCAAGATGTTACAAAAAGAAGATGAAAATTTGGAAGATTTGTTGGAAAGATTTCATTACAACATAAAAAGGGAAAAAATGGAAAATCTAGATCAAGACACCTTAAAAGCTCTTTTGTTGAAAACAATTAGGGATGAATGGTTGGATATCTTAAACATGATGGGAAAAGGGGATATATCACAACTCACATTACCATAAATATCTAAGTTATGTATCAACCTTTCAAGAGGAAAATCTAAAACTGCCAAAGGTCCAAGAGATCCTACTCTTGCAAGGGCAAGTAAATCTGCTTCTGGGACAGTAAGTAGATCAGAAATAGGACACATGCTTGGTGATTTTAAGTCTGACATCTTAGGGAGTCTTAGTGAACAAATAGACACCCTCAGGATACAAAACAAGCAAAAGGCTGAATCTGATGCCTTGGCAATCTTTTGTCCCAAATGTAGGAAGAAACATGCCTTAAGAGAATGTCCTTTGGATGTAAAAGTTGTAGAAACCTGTGTCATTTGTTCTAAGAAGCATGAGACCAAGAATTTTCCTTCTCTTCCTGGTCTCAAGGCTATTTTTCAGGAAGAAACTCCTACAGATTCCACAGAGTCTCTTAATTTTGTATCTAGAAGACCCTGGCAGGGACCTCAGACAAAAGGATTCCATGATCAAATGTATAATCAACCTCCACCTTGGAATTCTTGGCCGCAACCTTGGCCCCAATTTCAAAATCAATCTCAATCTTGGGCACAAGGAACACAAAGTCCCTATGGAAGATACTCTCCATATTATCAGTATCCACCATCCTATCCACCATATCCACATTTTTATCCTCAAAATCCTCAACAAAATTTTCCTCAAAATTTTCAACAAAATTTTCAACAAAATCCTCAACAACATCATCCGAACCAACCTCATCAAAATCAACCACTTCCATTACCATTCCCTCAAAAATCCAATCAATTACCAGCACAGCCCATACCAAACCCCAATAATAAGAACCCTCAGAATACATACATGATAGAAGGACAACAATTTCCAACTTATTTAATTACTCCTCTAGACCTTAGTGATGTTCAACTTAGGTATGGAAGGATACTTGAGAAGAGGAAACCTTCTGTGATCATACAAGAACAAGATAATTCTGAGGAAGACTCCCTACGGGTTAATAAAAGTCTTGAGGAAGACACATCCTTTCAAGATCAAAACATTGAAAAACTGAAACAAAAATATCCAATAAACCCAACTCCTGTATTAGAGCAACCATCCACATTTACTTCTATACCTCCCTTCCCGGAAAGATTGCAAATTGATAAAGGTGTAGAAAAACAAATCAGGTGCCTAATTATGATTTCTTAGATGAATTGAGAAATGTTTGCATTAAAATTCCATTATTGCAAGCCATCAAGGAAATCCCAATTTTAGCCAAAACAATAAAGGAGTTGAGTATGAAGACAACAAGCAAAAGAATAAGAGAAACCAAGAAAATTCAACTGGTAGGACAAATAACAGACATTATGATGGGCGAGATTGCTATTCCAAAGTATCTTGACCTAGGAAATTCGGTTGTCAAAATTCACATCAATGGAATTGAAATTCAAAACACACTCATTGATTTAGGAGCAACAATAAATATCATGAGTAGACAAATCATGGACAAACTGAAACTTCCTAATCTTCTCTTTACACCCACACTATTACAATTAGCAGATAGATCTGTGATCAAACCATATGGGGTAATAGAAGACATTCCAGTGTCCCTAGATTCTTGGGAATACCCTGTGGATTTCATGATCCTAACTCCCAAGAATAATCTAGGAGGCCATCCTGTTATACTAGGAAGACCTTGGTTGGCTACAGCTGATGCTTTTATTAGTTGTAGGTCCGGTGATATGTATATTTCTGATGGTAGTTCGACAAAGAAATTCACTTTATATCCTCCAGCTAGGACAATTACAGATCTAGATGACACTCAATGGATAGAGGATGAAGAATATTTACAACCACTCTTCACAATCTCAGAAATTAGTGAAGATAATCAAATTTTGAATACTCTAGAAAAATTTGAATCTTCTCCAGAACATAAACATGAATCATTTCAGGAGGGATCCAATATTGAGTTTTTGTCATCTAGGCAGATGTCTCTTCATTCTATGGACAAATTTGGCAGCTCTACAAGTGAAATTTTTCCAGGCAAAACTTTGAACATAAACAAAAACCTAGAAAAATCTCAACAAGAAGAGTTAGTCAAAGTGTTACAGAGACATTCTTCTGCATATGCATGGGAATACACTGACATGAAAGGGATAAGTCCCAAGACTTGTACTCATCACATCTATATAGAGGCAAATTGAAAACCAATCAGACAGCCTCAAAGATGGATGAATCCAAATCTTAGGGAAATTGTCAAGGAAGAATTACAAAAATTGTTAAATGTTAACTTCATCTATCCTATTTCAGATAGTCAGTGGGTTTCCCCTTTAGTAATTGTACCTAAGAAAAATGGAAAATGGAGGTTGTGTGTTGACTACCGAGAACTGAATAAAGCTACTCTTAAAGACCATTTTCCCTTACCTTTCATAGATCAAGTATTAGATACATTAGCAGGTAAAAAGTACTTTTCATTCCCAGATGGGTTTAGTGGTTACAATCAAATCCAAGTAGCACTTGAAGACCAAGATAAAACCACATTTACTTGTCCTTGGGGTACCTATGCCTACCGAGTATTGCCATTTGGGTTATGCAATGCACCCGCAACATTCCAAAGGGCAGTATTAGGAATTTTTTCTGATCTGATACATGACTGTGTAGAGGTGTACATGGATGATTTTACAGTTTATGGGGATACATTTGAAGAGGCTTTAGAAAATTTGGAAAAGGTCTTAAAAAGATGTCAAGAAGCAAACCT
Source organism: Pinus albicaulis (assembly GCA_034641835.2). NCBI lineage: Eukaryota > Viridiplantae > Streptophyta > Pinopsida > Pinales > Pinaceae > Pinus > Pinus albicaulis. The sequence goes on from CM076579.1 coordinate 230,541,957, forward strand.
TTCTCTTAGTCATGAAAAATGTTTTATGATGTTCACTGAAGGTATTGTTTTAGGGCACCACATTTCCGGGGATGGGATTAGAGTTGATGAGGCGAAAGTTGAAGTTATTTCTAACCTATCCATTCCAAGTTGTCAAAGAGATGTTAGAAGTTTTCTAGGATTTACAAGGTATTATCGGAGATTTATAGAAAACTTCACCAAAATAGCATCTCCTCTCTTCAAATTACTCACCAAAGATTGTGAATTTAAGTGGACTTCCGATTGCCAGTTAGCTTTTGAAACCCTGAAAACCAAAATTTCTGAAGCACCTATATTAAGGGGACCTAACTGGAAGTTACCTTTTCATATCTCGACAGATGCTTCCGATACAGCTCTAGGAGCAGTATTGGGACAAAAAGATTTGATTCCCTATGCCATTTATTATACCAGTAAAAATTTGACTCCTGCAGAGTTAAACTATACTGTAACTGAAAAAGAGTTTTTAGCTGTTGTTCATGCCATAAACAAGTTTAGACACTATATAACAGGCTATGAAACTTTTGTTCACACTGATCATTCTTCCATTAGATACTTAATGAATAAATCAATCACTAATGGCAGAGTTATAAGATGGTTGCTACTATTGCAAGAATTCAACATTACTATTCTAGATAGGCCTGGAAAACAAAACACTGTGGCTGATTTCCTATCTAGAATCCAAAATATCAAAGATGACACTCCGGTTGAAGATCAATTTCCTGATGAATATCTTTTTGCAATCTCTACTCAAACTCCATGGTTTGCCGATATTGCTAATTATTTAGTTTCAAGAAAATTTCCTTCAATTATGAATGCAAGGGATAAAAGAAAAATCATTAATGATAGTGCAAGATATTCATGGGTCGCTAATGAGTTGTACAAGACAGGTCCAGATTTGATCATTAGAAGGTGTGTTCGTGAAGATGAGATGCCCGAAATTCTCAAGGCATGTCATGATGAACCTTGTGGCGGACACTTTGCAGATAAGAGGACAGCCTATAAGATCCTTAATTTAGGATATTATTGGCCATCTTTGTTTAAAGATGCAAAGGAGTATGTCAAAAGGTGTGACAGTTGCCAAAGGGTAGGGAAACATTCTCCTTCAGGTGAGATGCCATTACAACCTCAGGTACACATTGAACCTTTTGAAAAATGGGCTTTGGATTTTGTAGGACCTATTAGTCCTTCATCAAGACAAAAGAAATATATATTAGTTTGCACTGATTATGTTACTAAGTGGGTAGAAGCTAAACCATTACTTGTTGCTAATGAATCATCTGTAGTTACTTTTATTTTTGAGGATATTTTTACTCATTTTGGTGTCCCAAGGGAAATTGTTACAGATCAAGGAGCTCAATTTACATCAAGGCTAGTGGAGCAAATGATGGAGAAGTACAAAATCAGACATAGAACATCTACTCCTTATCATCCACAAGCAAATGGTCAAGTGGAATCCACTAATAAGGTCATTGAAGGAATCCTAACAAAGACTGTTCATTTACATAGAAGAGATTGGGTAGATAGGCTTCCCGAAGCCTTGTGGGCCTATAGAACTACATGGAGAAACACAACAGGCCATACTCCTTATGAGCTTGTTTATGGAAAGCAAGTTTTGTTTCCCATAGAGTTCCAAATTCAAACATTCAAGATGGCAGTTCAACTAGGACTTGATCTAACGGAGGCACAAAAGCATAGACTGGAGCAACTTAATGAATTGGATGAGATCAGACAAGATGCAGTTCAGAAGACAAGTCTAGTCCAACAGCAAAGGGCTAGATGGCATGACAAGTTTATCAAGGAGAAGAAATTCAATGAGGGTGACTGGGCTCTCTTGTTTGATTCAAAATTCAAGGATTTTCAAGGAAAATTTCAGACACATTGGCTTGGGCCATATGAAATTGTTGAAATTTTTGATAATGGGGCAGTCAAAATTAGAACTATAGATGAAGAAAATGTCACTTTTCTTGTGAATGGTCATAGACTGAAGTTTTACCACAAGCCACTCTCAAGGGAAGAGTTTGTCAAGAAGTTCCAAGGAAGTAATGATGTGAAGTTAATGAAGAAGAGTCCCTCTTCTTCATCAACTTGATTAAATTTTCTGAAGCAGTTCTTTTTGAAAAAAAAAAAAAAAAGGTATAAACATGAAAACCAATCATTGATTGGCATGTTTATACAGAAAAGATAGGGTGAAAATCAGAGTCTCTCTGACACTCTAACTTTTCCCATTTTTGTTTTTACAAGCAGCTGTTACAAAAATCATAAGTTCAGTTCCATAGTGCTTATGATTCATTTCATTTCATTTCACTCCATTCACTTATTCATCCATACTCCATTTCATTCCACCATTCATATTTCACTCCATTCTACATTTCATTCATCCCATTCCATCTTCCATCCATCTCATTTTCATGTCAAAATACAAAATTTGATGTCTTGCTGTAAGTGAATAAAACATGTCATGAATTGCAGTACAGTCCTTATGTTCTTTCACTCCATTTCATAAATTGAATCCATTCCATCTCATCATACACTTCATACATATCATAATCCATCATCCATCTTCATTCATAACATATAACATTTCACCCATATTCCAAAAACACTCCATTTTCATGATTAAAGTGCTCTACAGGAACATTCTGCAGCTCAGTAGACATTCTGCAGCTGATCAGCCTTTCTGTAGCCAGACAGTCTTTCTGCAGATACAAACCCTGAAGGCATCAATCAGCAGACATTATAATTTCAACAAAGTGACCCAGTGTATCCATGAATCAAAAGCATCAAGAAGATTATGAAGACTCTTCCAAAGATGAGCAGAGAAGACAAAGACTACAAAAATCAAATGAAGGGCAGAGGTAACAAGTTTAAATTATAATGGCATTTCATTAAAGTTTAGCATAGTTTTAGTTATGGATTGTTCGAAAAGGTTGTTTTAATTATTTTTATTGATCAATACCTATAAACCCTCCACAGACTTTGGATTAAAATTCCTCAATTCAAATTTCATATCCGATATCATATGAGCGGTTAAAATGGCCGAGGTGTTTGAATTCTCCACGTCTCTTAACCAAATCATTCAATGATGATTCCCTCTGCCGTCGTAAAATCCTCCGTCGTCTCTTCAATCATTAATACATTCCCTCCACCTCACTCCACTACTTCATTCCGTGACCACTGCCATCACACCATTCTGTAGCCGGCATTTCATTCCGTAGACAGAGATATTTTTAACACCGAGAGCAGAGCCAAAGGATATCAGTTTGAATAGCATTGAGCATTGTAAACTTAGAGCAGAGCAGAAGGGTAAATTTGGAGGCATAACAGCGTGAGGACTTGAAGCCACTTGATTCCGTGGGCAGAAAAAATATCACTGTGGGCAGAGTTTGAGCATAAACACAGAAGTGTAGAAGTGTGGATTTTGAAGTCTTTTTGTCACCAAGAGACAGAGGTGTTGCAGTGTTGAAATCGAAAACATTTGCTACTAAGAGCCAGAAGTATTGCAGTGAAGAAGTTGAAGTCAGTTGTCACTACCAAACAGAGACATATCAGTTTAAAGTTCAAATTGTCAACAGAGGCATATTAGCCCGAATTTTTGAGGCTGTTGCCACTATTAATCAGAGGTATGTCATTCCAAGTTTGAAGTCATTTCCATTCAGAACTTAAAGCCATTTCAATCCGAAAGTGAAAGTCATTGTTTTTGTGGTTAGAAGAGTGTTAATTTGAAAATAGAGGAAGCAATCATGGGTTTCATTGTAAGGACTGAACCAGTAGGTTCAAAATATTTAGAAGGCTACCCACAATGCAAAGAAATGTTACAACAAATAGGATGGCTTCAATTTTTGGAGAAATTTAATGGCTTCCACAAGGAAGTCAGCAAAACATTTGCAAGATCATTTCAAGGAACCGAAGTTGAAGTGGGAGATGTCAAATTTACTGTCACTGAAGTTTTCATTGCAGAGGCTACAGGATTGCTCAGAACTGGAGAGAGATGGTTTAAAAATAGAGAATTCCACAATGACTCCTGGAAACAAATTTTAAAATCACCAGGTATGGATATCAGTGTATTTAAGAAAGGAATTCCCAGTTCTGCATTGAAAAACAAATGGAGAAACATACTACTTCTTTTGCAAAAATTTATTACATGTGAGGGTAGATATGGAACATTTTATGTCTACCACATTAGACTAATGATGCATTTTCTGGGAGAAGACTTAAACCTACCATATTTCTTACTTCAAAGTCTGAAAAAGATGGCTTCCTGTGTTCAGAGAAGAGTTCAATTTTTAGAGACAACCCTATATCATCATGGTTTGGTCAAAATTTTGATTGAACATCATCTAGCTAAAACAAATGATACATGGGACGATTTCTTAATAAGAAATCATTTTGAAGAAGCAAAAGAACCATCACCTGAACCACAGCCTACAAAAAGAAGTAGGAAATGGAGGTCCTCAAAAGTTGAAATTGACAAACCAGTCCAAGAGAGCAGTGAGGAAATCATTTTAGAGAAGTTGACCCAAATCAAGAGGCAACTTAAGGAAGGAAAGGTAATCAAGAAATCTGCCATGGAGAAAGGAGAAGGATCTTCTCAGCCTAGGAGAAGCCACAGATTAAAGGGAAAACTAAAGAAAACTCAAATCAAACAAACAAGGGTGATTGATATAGAAGATGAGGAAACATCCATGGAAGAAGATGATGAAGAGGAATTTTATGAAGGAACCCCTGAAATTGACCCTGCTCAACAGGAAATTTATGACTATGTGGAAACTTTGGAGAGGAGAGCTTCAGAAAGCAGAGAGAGAACCCCCAGTCCTCCACTGTCTGAAATAGATATATTAAGAAGGGATAGGTATGATTTGGAATTACTGAATAGACACATCAAAAATGAGAATGAAATTCTCAAGGATCAAGTCAAGCTCAAAACTGATATGAACTCAACCTTATCCCTGCATATAGACAAAGTGGAGAAGACTAATGAGAAGTTGAAGACAAGGAACAAAAATTTAATCAGGGCACTCACCAACCTAAGGTTCAAACTTGTTATCAGGAAACCCAGAAGACCTCTAGCTTCCAGACAAAGGAGAAGGAGAGGATTAGATGTCCTTGCAGAAGCCTCTGAGTTCATAGGATAATTTGCATGAGGACATGCAAAGAGATAGCAGTGGGGGTATGTTGAGCCTCAAAATTGTGCTTTCCTTCACCTCATTTTACCTCATTTTCCCTTGTCCATTGCTATCTTAGACCCAATTGATCAATGAATATAGTTAAAATTACTTCTAGAATGATTTACATAACTGACTTGCTAAATTTTGTGATTTTTTCCATTGAAAAGCATTTTGACCGGAACTAGCTGCAGAATGCAGACATTCCGTAGCTAACCGGCGATTCTGCAGCTGCCTTCATGTTTGAGTATGTTCCAGGTGGCCTTTTGAGAAAAACCGCATATGGGCATGATCCACGTCATGTCTACATGGTTCGTTGCTCATCATGGAGGAAGAAACGAATTCTGGGTATGGTTTTGAACGTGGGAACACATTTAGGAAGGAAGACTTCTATTAGGACTGTCTCAGTCCAGATGTCTTTTCCTCTTCACGCAGTCACTTCAAAGAGTCCTAACATGATTCCAATAAGGAAAGACAGTGTTCCTGAATTGTTGCAAATATTGTTATGTGCATTTGCTTTATAAACACTTGGGAGACCGAGAGTTATGTTAGAGATTTTATGTTAGATTTGATGCTAGATTTTGTTTAAACTCTGTGCTACATTCCTGAAGACGCAGAGTGTTATGTTCAAACTATTTCATCTTTAATGGAGCAGACCGTGTTGTTTTGAAGCGTGATTTAATTTGGAGTTGAATTCCGTCAGGTGGTAGAGGGCCCCTGCCTCTTGCACGGATTTATTTTGCGTAAATTAGATAAGTTTCCTAGATGCCTTTACGTTTTGCATTTGAATTAATAATTGTTTTAATTAGCTACCGTAGTCATACTCATTCTAACTCTTCCACAAGAAGATGCTCTTCCAAAAGACTATAATGATGAATGTTGAATGACTATAGTATTGTAGGATTAGGAGTTGAATTTATAGTTGTTTTTAATTAGCTACTATAGTTATATTCATTCTAACTCTTCCACAAGAAGACACTCTTCCAAAAGATTATAATGATGAATGATGAATAGCTATAGTACTGTAGGATTTAGTTGTAGTTTTTGTTGTTCACTATCACAGTTACACTTGTTCTAATCACTCTTCCACAAGAAGAAACTCTTCCAAGAAATTCTTAAGAAGTTCAAGACATGACCGTGATAATGAATGATTTAATTGTGTGTTTGCACTAAGGATCATCTCTGTTATTTCTCTTAAACGCTTGCCCAAGACATCATAATGACGAGTAGGATATGGATATGATATCTTAGTTTTTCATTTGCTTTCAGTCTATTTGCTTACAATTGCACTCAATTACACAGTCAGAATTGTTCTAGCTCTTCCAAAAGAAGGAATTCTTCCAAAATATCACTAATGATGGACAAACAGATTGTGTAACTTCATAGAATAATGCATGATAGCATAGTTAGGATACTCCGGAGTTTAATTGCACTTAACTCATGTTCAGTTACTTTGTTTTGAGTTTGATGATGACTTGTAGTTCATCATTGTTCTAGATTAGTGGCATCTTAAGTTCATTTTTAGATTAACTCATTGCACTTGCACTTCCCATTCAGATTGACATCCACTGCACAATAAATTACTTCAGTTGCTAAGATTAACAAGACAGCCTTCATTATCCACAAACATCTTCTTGTTCTAAAATCTACAAATGACCCATAACCATATGAACAGAAGACAACATCCCTATAAGGCCTGAAGTATCTCTGCAATTTCCTTATCATTTCATAAACAGAGTCCTCCCTCAAAAGCCTACTTTGAAAAGAAATCAATAACTTTTGAGTAAAGGTTTTGTGACATTCAATTGAATTGCAGAATAGAGATAGGAACTAGTTCTAGAATAGAAGATCTTATGATGATAACAATGTTTTTCCTCTAAATATGTTTCAAATCTCTAATCAAGGACAAAATATTGCATCATTGTAAGTTAGTTGTTTCACTGTTTAGTTAGAGGATTTGCATGCTTAGTGATCATTTCTCAAGTTTAGTTTGTGTTTTGAATCATTTGTTTGAAAGTCATTATCAAACTTTGCTTTTATTTAGTCATAGTTTAGATTCAGCTTCAGTGTTTCCAATTGCATTTGCCATTTGTTATCCATCAATTAGGTTTAACTCTGTTTTTAATCATCAGCTCATTTCCACTAGCTTTCTAGGCATTTTTCCTGCAAACATAAAACTACCAAAAGACCAAAAACATCATAAATCATCACAAAAGACCAAAAACATCACAAAACACTACACACAACGCATTAGGAAACAAGCACCTAGGTACATAAAGTACACTTCACTTCAGCAGTTTACAAATCCTGGTTGACAATTAAATGAGCTCAGTTTAGGATACTAGATTGAGACCAAACACGACCCACAGCCTAGTACAGACCCTTTAACACAACACAATGGCGAACCCAGCCGTAGGGGAGAAAACAATGATAATCATGAGAATAACCCCTCATGGGAGATGAGCTTTGACGGGTCCTGTACTAAAAGGACTGCAGGGGCAGGGGTATGGTTACGCAATATAGGAAACGATTACACAGAGAGTCATGCCTGCAACCTGCACTTCAAATGCACAAATAATGTCGCTGAATACGAGGCTCTAATCCTGGGTCTGAATCTGTTGAAGAAAAAGGGAGCCCGCAGAATAACCGTGAGGGGAGATTTAGAGTTAGTTATCAAACAAGTGAACGGAGAATACACAGAAAAACATCCTAGGCTGAGAGAATATAGGAATGACACCATGGACCTACTGAAAATGTTTGTTGAATAAAAATTAGTGTTTGTTCCTAGGATTCAAAATGTCATTGCAAATGGGTTAGCTTGCCTATCCAGTTTCTACCCCAAGACTCCCAGTGATCAGCAAATCATCATTCAGGCCTGCTGTGCCAGACAACGAAAAATATTGGTAGGTTTTTGAAGGTGACAAACAAATCGAAGATTTTCTGGGAGGCAGAAATGAGTTTAAATTTTCTGATTCAGACTCTAAACCTGATCATAGCTGCCTAAGTGATGAGTCCTCAGATGAGGAAGAAACACCCTGTAACATAGAAATAAATTCTTTAGATGAACAGACTGGAAATTCAGACCGCAAATGTGAAAATGCAGATAGTGAAGAGGTAGAGGTGCTGCAGGCCAAAGATAAGAATATACCCAGAGGCCTGGCACCCTTAGAGGACCTTTTTGACTTTGATGATGTGGCCAAAAAGGCCACTATAGAACATGTAGACTCTGATGTGGAAGAATGCAACATAGGCGATGAAGATAAGCCCAAAATGATTAAACTGGCTAAGTATTTACCTACAGACATGAAGAAGAAATACATTTACCTTTTCAAGGAATTCATTGATGTATTTGCGTGGAGCTATGAAGATTTAAAGGCCTATGACACAAATATCATTCAGCTCAAAATTCCCCTGAAAGAAAATCAAAATCCCTTTAGGCAAAAACTTCGCAGAATCAATCCCAAACAATTTCCTGCAGTAGAGAAGGAGATTAAGAAAATGTATGAAGCGGGTATAATTGTGCCGGTGAGGTTCTCTGATTGGGTATCAAACTTAGTGGCTGTAAGGAAGAAAACAGGAGAAATCATATTGTGCATAGACTTCAAGAATCTTAACAGAGCCTCACTCAAGGAAAATTACCCTTTGCCTAAAATGGAACATATCCTTCAAAGGGTAGTGGGCTCTAAAAGGATCTCCTTTATGGATGGTTTTTCAGGATATAACCAAGTCTTAGTGATCCCAGAAGACCAACTCAAAACGGCCTTTACCACTCCATGGGGTACCTTTATGTATGTGAAGATGCCTTTTGGATTGATGAATGCTGGAGCCACCTTCCAAAGAGCGATGGATCTAGCATTTTCAGATGAGAAAGGGTACTTCATTGTCATCTACTTGGATGAAATAACAGTCTTTTCCAAGACTGAAGAAGAACACCTGAAACATCTGAGGAAAGTTTTCGAAAAATGTAGAAGGTTTGGTTTGTCCCTGAACCCTAAAAAGACTGTCTTTGGGCTACAGGAGGGAAAAATCCTTGGCCACATCATATCCGAGAAGGGAATCAGGATAGATCCACAACGAGTTGAGGGAATACTACAGATCACACACCCCAGAAACATCAAGGAATTGCAATCTTTCATTGCGAAGATTAACTTCCTTAGGAGATTTATTCCAAATCTGGCTGAACACCTTAGAAACATGACTAACATGCTGAAGAAAGGTGCAGGAGTTAAATGGAATGTAGGAGCTAAGCAATAGTTCGAATCAGTGAAGCTTGCAGTGACCCAAGCCCCTATCCTAATCAGCGCAGATTTCTCCAAAGATTTCCTGATATTTTCATGCGCCTCTAAGCATACAGTGGCTGCAGTCTTGTTGCAGAAAAACACAGAGGGAAAGGAACAGCCAATTGCCTTCTTTAGCAAAGCACTCAGAGATGCACCCTTGAAATAAAACATCATGGAGAAACAGGTCTACGCTCTGATTAAGGCCTTGAAAGACTTTAGGGTGTACATATTGCATTCCCACACGGTAGCTTACGTGCCCGACATCATAGTCAAATATTTACTGTCCCAAGACCCAGATGGGAAAAGGGGCAAATGGATAGCGGTGATCCTGGAGTATGACCTTGAGATAAAACCCACCAAACTGGTTAAAGGTCAGGGCTTAGCTAAGTTAATGGCTGAATCGAACCTACAAGCCCTAGACATTAACATGATAAGTACCTTGGATGAGCAACAAGAATTGCCCGACCTCACTATTGAGGAAAAATTTCAGATTTCTCCTTAGTATTCCGACATTCTGTATGTGCTTACACACCTCAATGCCCCTCCCATATTATCAAAGACCAAGGCCAGATTCTTAAAACTAAAAACCAGAAGTTACTGCGTCTTAGATGAAAACTTATACTGGAAGAATCCTAATGGCCTGTTGCTTAAATGTTTGACTGAAAATGAGGCAGAGAGGGTTAAACAAGAATTCCACGCTGGAGAATGTGGGGGCCACCTGAGTTGGAAAGCCACTGCAAAAAAAAATACTCAGAGCTGGTTATTACTGGCCCACACTCTTCAATGATGTTCACAAAATGATAGTTGCTTGCCACAAATGTAAGATATTTGAGGGCAAGAGAAAACTCCTCCCTTTACCCCTACAACCCATCACTGTTGAAGGTCCTTTCCTGCAATGGGGCTTAGATTTTATAGGGGAAATTCACCCTGCTTCTTCTACCCAACACAAATGGATCCTAATAGCCACAGATTATTTCACTAAGTGGATAGAGGCCGTTCCCACTAGGAATGCCATAGATTCAGTCATCATTAGTTTCCTAGAAAGTCACATCCTCTCTCGGTTTGGCTGCCCAAGGAAAATAATCACTGATAATGCTACTGCTTTCAGATCCAAAAAGATGGTTGATTTTTGTCACAGGTACCAAATAGTACTTGGTCATTCAACTGCCTATTACCCTCAAGGTAATGGATTCGCTGAATCATCTAACAAGAGCCTGGTGATCATCATCAAGAAGCTGTTGGAAGAGAACAAAAAATCATGGCATAACAAGCTAGTACATGCTTTGTGGGCTGACAAGCTTACAACCAAGAAATCCATTAGCATGTCTCCATTTCAGCTTGTCTATGGAATAGAAGCAGTATTCCCTACCAGCCTTGGGGTACCAGTGATCAGACTGATCCAGGAGATCCAAACAGAAGAAGACAACATGGTGAGGAGAATAAATCAGACAATCCATCTCCAACAAACAAGGGAAGAGGTCTACAACAGAGCGGTGAAAGTTCAGGAGAATATAAAGAAATTGTTTGACAAAATAACCAAAGCTGCTGATTTCAAAGTTGGAGATAAGGTTCTGAAGTGGGATTCGAGAAGAGAGGATAAAGGAAAGCACAACAAATTTGACAGTTTGTGGCAAGGTCCATACCTCATCCGGGCCACTGTAGGTACCAATGCTTTCTTCTTACAAGAATTAGATGGCACTAAACTGTTTGGGGGTCCTGTCAATGGTAGGATGCTCAAACACTACTTCTGTTGATTTACAATTCCCAGTTTCCATTTCCATTGTACATACCATTGCAGTTTGTGTTTTCAAGAAGGAGAGAAAAATGTTTCAAAAAATAGAGAGAAGGAGAGGTTCAGACATGCTTAAAACATGAACCTCTGATGTGCAAAGGATTAGCTCTAATAAGCTCAAAACCTGAGCCAAATAAATTAAGACAACTGGTCCTAACATGTCCAAAATCTGGACCAGCAAAGGGAAAAAGAAGAATCAGCTCTAACATGCCCAAAACTAGAGCTGAAATGAAGAAAAGAAGATGACTCTAACATGCTCAAAACTTGAGTCATAAAAAGAAAGGAAGGACGTTTCAAGCCTTCACAGTTTTGTTTTTAGTTTTCTGCAAATTTTGTCCATGTGCAACTATCTTTATGCCATGGATCTACAACAAACCAGACAGTCTAATCCTTGCTTGACTGTTTTCAATTTCTGTGTTAGATTGTAGAGAAGAAATCTGCTGGACAATTTAATCCCAGCAGATATTAGATTAGGTAGAGAAACATATGAGACCAACAGCCTAATATATTCTCATGGAGTAATAAGGGTAGAATTAGATTAGGTTTATTTTTCCTGCTTGTAAAAAATTGATGATGTAAAGGGTTTGCAAGTCCAAATGCACCCATATGAAAAAATTCTAGGACATTAGTATGGGTAGGTAGTTGTTTGGGAGAATCTTACTGCTGATATAATGTCCTCAGGATTTGTGGAAGCTGATACAAGAAAGAAAAGGATGGTTCAAGCAGCAGGCATCTGGCCTACACCAAAGATCACTATCTGAATTCTTGACTCCTTCAAGAAGAAGCCATCCCCATGTGGAGCCACTGTTAGCCCCCCATAAATTTTTTGACAGGCAAAAAGGGGGCTAAAATGTCGTTGAGCCTTCAAGGAATGCATTTCCCCCTGAAAACAAATCATCCTTGAAGCCTCCTTGTGCCTTTTTTCCTTTCATAAATATCCCCTCTGCTGATTTCCATTATAAAGCCTCTCTGTTTGTGAAGAAATGCCCAAAGGCCTCCTTTTCCCTCTTATTTCATTCCCTCTAAGCCTTTGTTTTCATCCTCTTTCCTTCCCCTTCTAAATTCCCCATTTACCCTCTAAATCCTCCCAAAATCTCCTTCAAATTATACCCACACCCCTTGTTGGGTCAAATTTCCCCTTTAACCCTCTATCGTTACCCTTCTTCAGTCTCAAAATGCATTGAAAAGGGCAGAAACCCACTTTCCTACCTTATAATAGGGCCTAGCCCCTTTTCCGTCAGCCCGCAAACCACTTCCCCATATTCCCTTTGCCCGAAAACAAACGCTTATGGCCCGAGCGCTTATCGCAGTTGGGGCTGTCGGGCGGGCGCATTCCGTTGCAGCATTGTAAAGCTCCGATGTGATCGCTTTTGGTCAATGAGACCCACGATGTTTTCTGCACCGTTGATCTGTTATTTCGATCCGACGGTTGAGCGCTAATCGCACTCCCGCTCTGATCGCAATCGCAACTTTGTAATGTGCCCCCCCCCTTGTTCTGTGCGATTGCGATCTCCTGACTAAATCGTAGTCGTCCATCCCCTTCTAAATCCAATGGCTCAACGCTAATCACTCCATCGCATCGCATCGCATCCCCTCCTCTGCATCCTCCGATTGCGATCCACTGATCTCATCCCAGCCGTCCGTTAATCCTTGATCCAACGGTCCGCGCACTCCTTGCCCAATCGTAATTGCAAGTTTCTTTGTGACCACCCCTTCTGCTCCTTTTGATTGCGATGCTCCGATCACATTTGGACCGTCGATCTTCCTGCCGGATCAGACGGTCCAGCGCCAATCACAACTCCCCTTTTGTTCCTTCGATCGCAAGCTCCCTCCTCCGATCACATCGCAACTTTTGTAATATGCGTTTGCGATTTCCACCTACTCTTGATCTCTGATTGCGATTAGACCTGCCGGGTCCCACATCCGTGGCTCTGCTTCATTTTTTTTCCATTATTTGCTTTGTAATTCGCCCAAGCGTTAATCTTTGGGTCTTACACTGGTTATCATTTCTTCCGCCGCTCTTTCACTATTCCACTGCTCCACCACCGCTTCCACAGGCCTCCGCAACCACTTCCCAGGTTTGTCACAGGTTTATTTTATTGTGCAGATAGCACATAAAGGCCATTACAGCGGCAACAGGGGAAACAAAAGAGACTAATTTGAGGGGTTTAAGCCCGCAATTGGAGATTTAAAGTGCTAATCCCGCATTCACAGGAATCAAGGCGCTGTTTGAAGACCAAATGCACACGAAATGTGCCATATCTGTGTTTAATGTTGGCAGAACACTCTTTTCTCAGAAGTACACCATTCCCACAGTCTCCATGCCTCCTCGAGCCCTTAAATATATGTTACGAACAGGAGCTTCTTTAAGATTGTCTGGGCGGCAGTTATGGAGGTATGGAGAGATTTGCAGATCTTTTATCCATGTCATTTATTCCGGAAGGTTAGCGCAGAGCTCCAGACACCAGAAGGACTCCAAATAAACATCAGAGGTCAATCTCGACCTGACAGAGATCTCCAAACCGACCTACAGAGTACACACTGCAATTCAGATTTCCATTAAGCATTATGGGCGTGAACACTTCCACCGTTCTGTCTTAATGAGATCCATTAATGTTCATCTACTTCTGTTTTCCTCTTCTCATATAAGAATCCCCGAGAGCATAATGTAAAGGTTGTTGTCCAGTTGCTGCGGTTGTAGTTAGAGGGATTCAGTTTGACTGTTAGAACAGTTTGGGAGAGAGTAGCAGAGTAGTTGTTATGTAGTAGGCTGGGAGGAGAAAGTATGGACTGTATTAGCCATTGAGCTCAGATGTATGTGATTGGTTTTGCATCATTAATCAAGAAAATTTCACAGGATATTGGTCTATTACTATTGGTGATGTTTTCTCTAACATTGTTTATTACATTTTCATACTGTTTCATTTTCTTCTGGCTTGCATCAGAAATATGGCATAGGATTTACCCTTGTTATGTACCCTATGTCTCTGCTCTCCTTGCCTTTAATATTTTATGCTGATTGTGAATCTGAGAGTAAATTCAGTTAATTTAACCAGTGTAGCGGTTCCATATGCTGCTAGCTAATGTATGAATTGGGGGTTTGCTGCTTGGATATTTCTTGTTGGTGTCAAAGCATTGAAGGTTCAAAGTCCTTCTCTGATCTACAAACCCTGGCTCTATTCAAAATTATCTCTGTTTTTCCCTTTGGAGCATGCTAAAGCTGACCTGGAGTTAAATGACCTCTTGTCTGATCTATAAGCTGCCCCTTCGTCCATTCTTTGAGAGTTTCCCATGAGTATGTCCAAGCAGGTCTAGAGTTAAATGACCTCTGACCTGATCTATAGATAGAAATTGGGTTGCTTTCTTTCTTTCACTTTCATTCCTTAATTTTCCATCCCAACATCTAATCTAAAAGATCCTCTAGCATTAGATGACTTGCCCTTTGAAAGCCTTGGCTAGTTGTTGCAAGTAATTCTCCTTTCATGACTCCATAGCCTAATGGATGGCACTCTCTTGACCCGTCCTCTTTGCTGAAACATCCTGCTGCTTTGTTCCTTTTCTCCCATTACTTTCTCAGTCTATGATATCATGACGCAACCCAGCAACCAACCAACCAAATCGTCTTAAACCCCCTTTGTGCTTCATAACTAGCCTAACATCTCATTTGAGCTTTCAAGGATATATCATTCTTTGCTTTATTGGAGAGATCCCTCTCCGGGTCCAGGAGGGCTAGATCCTAGGGCCTCAAAGTGGTTTGATGTTGTCTTATCTTTTGGTATTGCCAAATCTACCAAAACATAGGAACCCCAACAGAACCCAAGACCTCTATTCTCATAAACTAACTCCTCATCAAGTGAGATAGCAAAAGGATTCTGTTATTGTTTGAAAGGAGGAAGGGGGGGTCCGAGAAAAAAAAAATGAAATGCAAGCCTTATGGAAGATTTTTAGATTTTCGGTTAGCCTTACCGGAAACTATCTATTTTTTCACTATTTCTGATTTCTCAAGATCGCACAAAGACGCGGGGAAAGAGCATACGTAGCAAAAAAAAATCCCTTTACCTGATTCTGATTTTCCAAGATCACACATAGCACAGAGCAAAGAGAATACACATAGAAGAGGGTATAGATCTAGCAAATAAATAAAACCTAAAAACCGAAAAATAAACAGAGAGAACTGAAATAAGCAGAAATTTTAACAAATATAACTGCAAAACAGATACTTTATACCTCCATATCTAAATTGACATAAATTGGGCAATCAGAAAACTTTTCACATGAAACGAAAGGTGTTCCTCACTGTAACAGATGATATGGACACAACAGAGTAGTTCTCTAAGCCCGAAAAATGTTCAAAAATAGTAGATCTAGAAAATGGTAGTTGCATGCAGTCAAACCGGCTTCGGATTTGGATCAACAATGGATGCGGCCCTCAAAATAGCTATGATACCATGTAGAAATTTACAGGGTAAGTTCCTTAGATCAAGAACCAAAGGTCACTGCTCACAAACAGATCAAAAATCAGTACACGAGTATAATCACGTGGTTAAAACCCTGGAAGAGGGAAATAATCCATGGCCTGAGCCAACACGGCCACTTTAGGAAATTTATTAATATAAAAATAAAAGTTACATATTTTTCTCTCATAAATGGTTAACGGAAAAATGACCCTCCATTCTCTTTAAATAGAGATCATGGACCAATCGGGCGTTAAACCACAGATCAAGTGTTGTTAATACCAAGGAGAGAGATAATCGTCGGATCACTACAAATCATGAACGTCGGATTATAAGTTACAAATGTACATGGTAAAGAAACACACTTTACCTAACTCTACACTAGACTGAGTTATTCTTAACTATTTCCTATGTGTCAGAATATCCTAACACTCAGAAAGTTATACTATGACGCATGAAGAAGAAGAATTGCAGCATGATATCTCAAAATTACGAGACCAAGTGCAACAAATTTTGCACTCACAAAGAACAACTAAAGATGAGCTAAAATAAGCCATAGAAGGTTTGAAGGATGAAATGAAATCTAATATGGATGGTGTTGTTATATCTTCCACCACCTTAGCCCTAAGAAGCTTATAAAGGCGGATCACCTGATAGCATAAAGCGGTAAAGTATTTAAAAGTGTGAATGGATAACTATGAATGAAGATCCATATTAAAGAGAGGATAAGGCGCAGTATGATATGGTTGACTTGTGGCAAAGTTTTAACCAAAACAAAAGAACAAAGGTGCGAGACAGTTGTACGAGGTGGGGCCCGCCCACAGTTTGCAGATTCAAATGATAAAGGCACGTGAACAATTCCGGGGGGGGGTCAAGAATGGCAGGGGAAGGCGGAAGCTCCCCCCCCCAGAATTGTGGTGACGTGGCATATGATGGGACCTGAGGCTAATATTATATGGGGTGATGGCCGTAGGATTGAAGCTGCTACAAAAACTTGCTAGCTTTTCTAGTGGGTCTGACCACGAAGGACATCTGTCACTACAAATACAACGGTAAGGTAAGTCCTAGGAAACCTAGTAGACGACCAGTACCGGCATTTAACCCGACGTGTGGTATGCACCTAACCAAAATTTAATAGCGAATAACCAGATGCCATGCGTCTCAGTGTCGACGTCCTTATGACGTCAGCCCTAGCAATGTCGTCCTAATCTCGTTTTTTGGGCAGTGTGCAGTAGTATAACCCTGTCCTATAATTCACTGTGGTAAAAATACATTATTTTATGGATACTATATAAGCTAAAGCGCGAGCACCGGTACTAACCCCTCCCAGTCATTTTCAACCTCCCTGCGTCGTTTTCCCTGAGCATTGCCCTTACTGCGTAGGTATTCCATCCCTTTTTCACTATCTGGTTTCCTTCTGCTTTTTATTTTTCATAAATGGTCATGGGTAAAGTCACGATTAAGAAGTTAGAGCTCTAAACCCCTCAAGCTTGTGAGTCCAGGGCTTCTCCTAGACCAAAACCTTTCACAGACTTTCAAGTCCATATCCGAGACCCTCAATACCCATTTTTCATTAGTTGTGTCAAACTAGAGCTTTTCAGGAAGCATGTGGAAAATAGGGATAGGTTCAGGGTCGTTTTGTCAGGACTGTATCACCAAATTACTCCCCCTGTCTACCTAGTGGTCAAATTTATTTATTGGCTAAGAGAAGCTTACAATGAATGCTGGGATATGTTTTTATCATCTCAAGGAAACAAGATATTCAGTATATCCCCCGAAATCATCAGAAAAGCCCTCTAATATCCTACCAGTTCTCATTATGTCATTTTCAATGAAATGAAGCTATCCCGCCAGTTTTCTAAGTTACCATGGAGGCAGCAGAGCGATTTCATCGCTGCTATTTCTGACTCCCACCTCATAGCCTTCCCGTCTGCGGACCCGGTGCAATTGAACACATTCAAAGAAGACATTCAGCCAACCCTTGCCCTAATTGCAGGATTACTAGGTGTAGAAGGGGTCGGGCAGGTCTCGAAAGAGTGTGTGTCCCTTTTATGGCTAATGTCACAACCCGACGTTGTATTAGATATCCCCGGTTTCTTGGCCACCACCATCCAAGCTCAATTTCAAGACCTCTCGTCTACAAGTCATTTTCGATTCTGTTCCATGGTATTTTACCTTTTCCTCTTCCAACAGGCTAATAATTTTGAGGGTTTGGGTCTAGAAAAGGTCTATAGGATAAACTCTCAGCCAAGACCTATCTTTGACTGGAGTCTTGCAACGCATCAGTTGGAAAATGGGGTGGGTTATTCAAGTTTCTTGAACGAATTCATGACAATAGCTTATACCATCATTCACGACAATCCTCCACCCAAGATTTTTCCCGAGCAGAAGAAATGGATACAGTAAAGCAAGGCTGAAAGCACAGGAGACTGGTACCTATTTGATGACTACACCAAAATCAGGGTTTATGGTGCAGAAGTTTTCCCTTACAGATCGCCATTTTTTCCCGCCCTGCGGATTTATGCCCTGGAGTACATCCAACAGACCTTGAAGGCTAACCAGCTCCACTTCCTCCCTGTGAAAAAGAGGTTCATTCTCAAACTCCCTAGAACCATTGGCCCCTTCATTATTAACTCACCGCATGCCCTCCCCATAGTGGAAAACCTACTCAAGGGCATGGATTTAAGGCAAGGGAAAGCTTGGCCCTACGATCTGAAAGGCATCATCTCAAATAAACGGAAGAAGATTAAATCAACTACTTATACTCATGAAACTAAACCCTTCATCGAGTGGAGATCTAATCTTGATACCTAGCCTTTGCTTTCACAGATGGAGACTGATTCATCTACGACAGGGGAAAAAGGAGATACTGCTTCGACACAAGAAGAAGGCAAAAAATAGGTGGAAGAAGCTGGAGTTTCGGGAGGAGGCTCTCCGCCTTCCAAAAGGAAGAGAACCAATGATGAAGAGAGTGTTGAAGAAGAGAAGTTGCTGCAAAAAGAAACATTGTATGGTCAATTAGATAAGGGAAAAGTAGGTGTTGTGGTAAGACGTGATGGTACATCATCTTTTGACTTTTCAAAATTTTCGCAAGCCATCTCTGCAAATAGGTCGAAGGCAAAAAGTGAAAGAAAGGTGAAAAACAAAGCTTTCAGGGAAAAGCACTGGTTTGAATTAGAGGGATATGTTGACAAGTATCATACTAGGTTTTCAGCAGAGATTGACATGGACAAAGAACAATTGTTAATGGCCATGACTGAAGCGATATTGGACCCGGAGGCTAGAACCACCAGCTACAGAGCCCTGGAAGTGGCGGTAAATATGTCACAGGTCCCACCAATTGACAAGTGCAATATTTTCCAATGTTTTGGTGATATGCTAAGGGACAAGGTTGTGAAGCTCTCCCTCACTCTCAGGAAGCTACAAACCAAGCACAACCAAGTGCTTGATAACCTCAGAATGGAGAAGATTAATTCTCGTGCACTCTCAAATGACTTACACAATCTGTAGGATGTTGTGAAGGGCAAAGAAAGTGGTAAATCAGATCCCCAAGGCCATGTCATCTCAGAATTGCAAAAAAAGGTCGTAGCTCTGAAGCGTAAGGTGAATATGCCTGGCTCTCAGCACATAAAAAATGCTAAATTGGTCCAGGTAGAAAAATATAAGGCCATTCTGGCAGACTCACTTGCTAAGGAAAATGAAGAGAAGGCTAGAATTGTTGGAGAGATGAATGCCCTCCAGTCACGGATGGACGAGCTACAGAAGAACTAGGATACACATGTGTGCTCCACACCACCTCCTGAAGGGTCCAACTCAATCTTAGAGCAACTAACCATGACATTAGCCAAACTTCAAGCAGCGAAGAAGCAGGTTAAAACGACACGACAGAAGATCAATGAGCTCGAGGCTCGCACCAAGGAGAATTCTAAGAAGGCATCGGCTCTATAGAAGGAAATAGAGGAGAGGAAATAGGAGAAGTTAAGGCAGGAGAAGACTATCCGAGACGTTACGAGTCGAATAAAAGAAAATATCACCCTTCTGGATGCCCGACACTTGATCTGGACTGATATCATTATGGAAGTAAAGAAGCGTTAGGTTTTCTTGACCCTCATTGAAGAAAAGAAGGTCGTGAAACGCCTATCAAGAAGAACGCGCCACGAAAGATATACTGACGCCTCAACTAAGGTTGAAAATGCTAAAAGATATGTTGCTCTCCTAAATGATTTAAGTTAAGAAGAATTGGTTAAGCGAGGAATCAAGAATAGGTTTAAGGATGCCTTAGAATGTCAGAAGGTGATGGAAAAGGAAGCGACGCGCAGCCTTACGTTGAGCAGTTTGGAAAATATGGAAATAGGTTTGGAACAGTTCGAAGCAGAGTGGACCGAACTAACTCTCGCTGGTCTCCCATCATGCTGGGAGCCTTCAAATTCCATTATTCAACCATTATCATCATATGAGAGTCGGCTGATAGAAATTATTGATCAGACTGACATACCTTCTGAGAAAAGCACCCGACTTAAGGCTGAAACTATAATCGCAGTACTCAGAAAAGAATTCTCCCTCCTTCATTAGGTTAAACAATAGTTACCCACTCAGGCAAGCTATGCCGAACTAACTGAAGTACACATCCGGGTCGATTCTTTCAATGCGATATCTGATCCTACAGTCGACACTTGGTAGAGGTGTACCAGCCATGCGACCACATCAGCCACCGCGTCTGCTCCTTCTGCCTCTAAGAAAGCCAACTCCTCTACCGCCCCAAAATTGCCTTCTTCAGCCACAACCTCAACTCCATCCCACCACTAAAGTTGTTAACTCATGATTAGGCCCACGTGGCCTCTCGTTTTATTTTTACTTTCAATATTCGAGTGAAATTTATATTTCACTCTTGCAAATTTACTTTTAGTTGGACAGTTATGCTATTTTCATTAGAAATGGCTACGAGCCTGTTTTGTAAAATGATGGGAAGCGTTTCTACTCCATCATCAATTTTGATTTTTTGATTAAGACTTAAAACTATATATAGGCACGCGGAAAAGATATTTTCCCAAAATATCTTTCCACATATGATCTTTGTAAATGTTATAAAATCAGAAAGCAAAGACATCTACAGGGTTCCAGATTTTCCAAAGGACTAACTAGCTCAAGTACTCTGTATGTATTTTTGTCTGAATTTTGATAATTAATGTTGAAGATCCCGAAAGGACTCAATGATAAGAAGCTTTGTTGGAATTGGGGATTCTGATCTGGGTGATTCATAGTTTGTAACCCCTCCATATGTTGTCTAATATAAATACTCTTTTACATCTCTCCATATTTCATATATATATGTTTTGGAATGCGAGTGCTCCTGTGTTTAAATATGAATTTATCATTTTAGATACTCATGTTCACTCAGTTATAGCACTTTAAATATAGCTCAAGCAAGATATTCTGTTTCATTTTTCATCTCTTCCATCGTTCCTCTAATAGTAACTACAATGGATCCTTATCTTTGGAATTGTTCACATATATGGATTCTTATCTCTACATAGGCCCAGTATATATGCATTTCTGTCTTTGGATAAGCTCTGTAATGGTTAATATTCTTCTAAATTTTCTTCCACTATCATTTCCTACATATTAATTGATATCTATGAGTCATTTATAATTCGTCCCCCTCTACATCATTTTGTCTTAAAGCCGTCGGAGGCGTTTATGTATTTAAGTTCATACTTGGTTTCTGTAGTTTCATAGTTGTTGCGTTTAACTTTGGAGTCTCGGTTCCACCCTTTCAAAAAACAATTTCACCCAAGAGATTATAGCATGAGAGCCTTTTCTTGTTAACTCTTACCAGTTGAGTCGTACGCTCCTTGCAGTTAAGATGTCCTAGGCACTGGTCTTTATACAACTCAAGATTGTCTCTAGGAGCTACAACATCTTTCTGGCGCCGTTGTCGGGGAACGAATTTGAAGAACTAAATCCCTGGGCCTCGACAAATATTTCATTCACCCTTCAAAATAGGTGAGCAAGAAGGGTTGAGAGTTGTAGACCCCTCACCTTCGCGACTCCACTGTCATTCAAAGGATAAATCTATTTGTAGTCCTAGCTTCCCGAAAGCCACACTTGAGGTCAGATACATCCCAGTTGAGAACTCCTTCGGTGTCTGAACTAGAAAATATTTTGCACAAGAGAGGTTGGAGAGAAAGACAATTAGCTCACACAGATATTCCTAGATTCTCCCTAGAAGACTCCCCATCCTCCTCTCAATTTGATCAAGATCAAGGTCCTGAATCTACTGTGAGAACCCTTGATTATACTTTAGATAGTCCCTCTCTAGAAATATCCAAGTCAAAGATGAAGCCAAGTCTGTAGATACCACAAGCTTCTTTCTAAATCCCACTCCTGAAGTTGAAGAAGTTAAAGAAGTCACAGAGGTTTCAGCCGCTAATATTCCAGCATTTCCATCAACTCCCCAAGACTCCGTTCAATATATACCCATTTTCATACATACTTCTCTTCAACCACCTCCTCTTATGCATCTGATTCTCCCTCCACCCCCACAACCTCCGATGGCTATTCCTAGCTTCCTATTAAACAAATATGCCCCCTAGCATTGCCTCAGATCTGGAATGACATGCCTCAAGATTATTTTAAGATCCTACCTCGTTTCAATGGAGAAAATGATACTGAAGCTCAGAAGCACCTAGAAGTTTTATGCACATTTGCAAAATTTTTTTAATGTGGAACATCTGGATGTGGTGTTGAGATTGTTCGTCCAATCTCTAGATGGAGAGGCCAGAAAATGGTTCAAAACTTTGGGAGACCGCTCCATTACTAATTGGGAGGAGATGGAAAATACCTTTATCAGAAAGTGGGGAGAAAAGAAAGACCATGGATATTGTCTTACAGAGTTCAATGCACTTAGAAAGAGACATAACGAAGGTGTGCCTTAATTCATCTAAAGGTTCAACAAACTATATACAAGTCTCCCAGCTGAAATGAAACCTCACCAGACGGCTGCTAAAGTGGTGTTCATAGTGGCATTTGATTCAGAATTCAGATTCTCTTTAGGAGAAAGGAAGTCTGCTACCTTGTATGAGGCCCAGACCGATGCATTGGAGGAAGAGGATAAATTTTACTCTACAGGTAAATCAAAAGGGAGGTCAGACGATGATTCTAGACGAAGAGGGAAAGAAGAAGCATCCACATTTGGTCAAGATAGAGAGGTAGCTGATAACAAAATTAAGGATATGAATAAAATGATCAAGAATCTTTCAAGCAAGCTATTGAAGCTTCATCTTGAGGCTAAGAACTCATCCTCTAAGTCTTTCCAAACTTCTCCAAATACGGGTTATAACCCCCATTACAGAAATCCTCCTCTACAAATATTACAAAGGGATCAGAAGGAGTAGCAAGACCACATACAGCCCCCATTGTATCTAGAAGGGCAGATGGATGGCCCTACCGAAGACATCCCAGATGGGCAAGATGATCAATATATTTCTTACTGAAATAGTGATGAAGTTGAGTATTCTTTGCAAGAAGGAGACAGAGTAGGGATTTCATTGCAAGAAGAAGAGGAAAAAACAAGTACTGCTGAAGATCTAGAGATTGATGATTAATGTAAGCAATTCGTAGACTTCATGCAAGCAAGTTTCATAGAAAATATTATCTCGAGTCTTCTAGAAAGAGAAACCATACACAAGAACATGAAGAAGAGATGCCTCAGAAGGAGATAACTGTACAAAAGGAGGCAATTGTGCAGAATATCGGAGATAAAGGTAAGAGACCTGTAACTGAACCTTTACATTCTAATAAATCCATTCCTTCCTCCTCCAAGTTAAACCCTACTCCAAATGTAAAACCTATTCCTAAGGAAGAAAAACCTCCAGTCGAGAGTAAAAAGTCAAAAGAAAATACCATAGAGAAGACCCCCTCAGCTTTTAATCTTCAAAAAGAGCTAGATAAAGTTAAAATCTCAGTTCCCCTGACTGAACTACTGAAACAACCAGTTTACCAGTCTCAGGTGTCTTCTTTCATGCTTCCCCAAGAAGCAGTCCCAATCCTAGATAGTTTGAACCTTCAGGAAGAAAGGCCCATGGTTGTGTTTGGCCCTCCTGTTGAAGAGTTGGATGCTTCGACCCCTCCTTTCTATGTCTCATTAGTAATTCATGGTCTGTTATTGCATAATTGTATGCTGGATTCTGGGGCATCTCATAACCTACTCCCCCTGTCTGTGATGGAGCAATTGGGGCTGCAAATTACTCACCCATATAAAGATCTCTACTCTTTTGATTCCAAAAGAGTCAAATATTTGGGGATGATTAAGGATTTGGTGGTGAATTTAGCCCAAATCCTAGCTAAGAGTGTGGTGATGGACATATTAGTGGCAGATATCCCAGCTCGGTTTGGGATGTTGTTATCAAGATAATGGGGTACAAAATTGGAGGATCTATAAAGCTGGACCTAACCTATGCTACCATCCCTATGTTCGGGGGACAAGAAAGGAGATTATACCGGGAAACAAGGTTGGTGAAGATGGTCACTAAAGCTGATAATTTAGTGAATTCCCCGGTATACAACAAAGAGGGTGAGTTTTCTTGTTTGATGCTTGAAGAAGACCCATATTACTTGCACGAGCTGTCTTTCTGTCAGATAAAGACTGAGCAGTCCTCGAGAAATGAAGAAGGTGGGGTTTGGACATTGCACTTCGATGGAGCCAACTCAAGGGAAGGAAATGGAGTTGGAGTTCTCCTTATCTCCCCCACTGTACAGCTGGTCCTGTTATATTTTAAATTGGAGTACGAAGCCACGAACAATGTGGATGAATACGAAGCATTTCTCCTGGGTCTGCAAACGGCGAAGAGTATGAATATTCAGAGCTTGAAGGTTCTAGGAGATTCAGAACTAGCGGTGAGGCAAGTAAGAAATCAGTGTCAAGCTAAACACTCATGACTAAGGGCTTATAGAAATAAGGTATGGGACTTGGTAGAGAACTTCTTCCTAGCATTTAATATTCAATTCATGCCAAGAGACCAGAACAGAATGGATGACTCTCTTGCAGTAGCCGCAAGCACTTTTCGGCTGCCTGAGAATCCCCTCCTAAGGTACGAGATAGAGGTCCGTTACCGTCCTTCCATCCCTGAAAATATCAAACACTGGCAGGCATTTGAAGATGCGGAGCAAGTGAGAAGATTCATGGAGACTGTTGGGAAATTTTCCAAAATGGACATAGATGTCGGTGAAGAGGATACTGAGGACCTTCCTCAGAATAAATGGCAAGATACCATGGCTAGTCACAAGGTGCTACAACTCAAAGGGAATGTGATACCCAGAGGACTGGTCCCTCTGGAGAGATTGTTTGATAAAAATGAGGTCCCATTACAACCAAGTAAGGTTGTTGAGAAAAATCAGGTAGATGACCTGAATCTTGGCACTGAGGGTGATCCGAAGATTGTGAAACTATCTAAAAGGGTCCCTGAAGAATATAAGGAGAAATATCAAAAGGTATTTCAGACATATAAAGATGTTTTTGCTTGGTCCTATCAAGATTTGAAGACCTTTGATATCAACATTATCCAGCAAAAGATTCCGTAAAAGGGGATGCAAAGCCACAAAAATAGAAGTTAAGATAGATTAAACCTTTACTCCTTCCTTCCATAGAAAATGAAATCAAGAAACTGTTAAAGGCTAAGATCATTGTACCACTAAGATATTCTCAATGGGTGGCAAACTTGGTCCTAGTACGAAATAAGAACGGAGAGATAAGACTGTGTGTCGACTTTCGGAACTTGAACAGAGCATATTTGAAGGATAATTACCCACTGCCAAAGATGGACCATATATTGCAGAAAGTGGTAGGATCTTCACGAATGTCTATGATGGATGGTTTTTCTGGATACAATCAGGTAGCAGTGCTCCTGGAGGACCAAAATAAAACTGCATTCACTACTCCTTGGGGAACGTTTATGTATGCTTGAATGTCGTTTGGACTGATCAATGCTGGGGCTACATTTCAAAGGGCTATGGATATTGATTTTGTGGGGGAACAAGACAAATTCATGGTGGTCTACCTGGACGACATCACAGTCTTTTCAAAAGATGACGCTAAACATATTGAACATTTACGCAGAACCTTTGAGAAGTGTCGAAGGTATGGATTGTCTTTAATCCTTAAAAAATCTCTGTTTTCTTTAGAAGAGGGTAAATTTTTGGGGCATATTGTGACAAAGGCAGGGGTGAAAATTGACCCGAAGAGGGTAGAAGTCATAAATGGTATTTCCTTGCCTAGAAACAAGAAAGAGGTCTAAGTTTTTCTTGGACATATCAACTTCCTAAGAAGATTCATACCAAACTATGCAGAAATATTCTGGTACATAACTGAGATGCTTAAGAAGGACCATGAAGTAAAATGGACTCCTGAGTCACATGAGGCTTTTAACAAGATTAAAAAGGCTTTCACAGAAGCCCCAATATTGGCTGGGCCATATTATGCTAAGCCTTTCATGATATTTTCATTTGCATCCCCCCACACTGTCGCAGCAGTATTATTACAGAAGAATGAGGAGGGGTACGAGCAGCCTATCACCTTCTTCAGCCAAGTGATTTGTGATGCTGAGTTAAAATATAACGGGCCTGGAGAAACAAGCTTATGCCTTAGTTAAATCCCTCAAGGCTTTTTGGATTTATGTCTTGCAGTCGGACATAACTGCCTTTGTACCCATAGTGGATGTAAAAGACATCTTGATCCAGGAAGATAGCGAAGGGAAGAGAGGCAAATGGATTGCCAAGATACAAGAGTACGAGTTGGAGATAAACCCCACTAAGCTAATAAAAGGACAAGGATTTCCCAAGATCCTTTCAGAATCAAACTGCTAGGCTTTGGGGATAAATTTATCTATGATAGAAAATGAAGAGTCTGGAAAAACAGATGAGCAGTCTGGA
The DNA here is from genome assembly GCA_034641835.2 of Pinus albicaulis. Classification (NCBI taxonomy): domain Eukaryota; kingdom Viridiplantae; phylum Streptophyta; class Pinopsida; order Pinales; family Pinaceae; genus Pinus; species Pinus albicaulis. The sequence goes on from CM076579.1 coordinate 230,568,589, forward strand.
ATAGAGACATCTACGCAAAAAACCCATATGAAGTACCTTCTTAGTCCATGGTACAAAGAAATTGTAGAATATCTCTTGACTCTTAGATGTCCTCCAAGCTGTGACAAAACAAAATATAGAATGGTGAGATTAAAATCTTAGAAGTTCATTGTAGCAAATGGTTGTTTGTACTAGAGAGACCCATTAGGAATATTTCTTCTGTGTCTCATTGAAAATGAAGTAGAGGAAGTAATGGCAGAATTCCACGAGGGCATCTGTGGTGGTCATTATAGCTGGAGAGCTACTGCACACAAGATTTTGAAAGCTGGATTTTTCTGGCCCAGACTCTTCGGAGATGTTTATACTTGGGTAAGAGCCTGCGAAAAATTTCAGAAGTTTGTTGAAAAGCAAAAGTTTTCACCCTTTCCTATGATATCGGTATACATAGAGGAACCCTTCCAACAGTGGGGAATCGATTTTATTGGTGAAATTAATCCTGCCTCAAGTGGGCAACACAAGTGGATATTTACTGCCACCAACTACTTCACTAAATGGGTAGAGGCCGTGCCAATGAGGAATGCGACAGACACAGTGGTGATCAAATTTCTGGAAGATAACATCATCTCAAGGTTTGGCTGCCCTGCTAAGATTGTCATAGACAATGCTCAGGATTTTAAGTCTGCTAAATTCATCAGTTTTTTCCAAAAGTATAATATTGCATTAGGGCACTCTACCGCATATTATCCATAGGGGAATAGATTAGCAGAATCTTCAAACAAAACCTTGGTCAGGGCGCTGAATAAGGCTATTAATGAGAATCAGAAAAATTGGGATTCCCAGCTTAAATTCGAATTATGGGCGAATAGAATCACTAGCAAGAGATCAACAGGAAAATCCCCATATGAACTGGTTTACGGAAGAGCAGCAGTTTTCCCCATACAATTGGCCTTACCGGTGGCTAGGTTCATGCAAGATTGTCAAGAAGAACTGAATGATCTCACCAGAAGGATGAACCATTTAGTAGAGCTGGAGGAAACCCGAGGTCAAGTAAATTAGAGATTGAATGAGTACCAAGAGAAAATGAAGGACCTATTTGATCAGCATGATAAAAATAAAAATATGCAAGTTGGAGATTTGGTACTAAGATGGGACATAAGAAGGGATGAAAAAGGAAAGCACGAAAAATTTGATCCTCTATGGTTCGGGCCTTTTAAAATTGCTGAGGAAGGGGGAAACAACACTTTCAAGCTGGAGAATATGCAGGGTGATATGCTTAACGCCCTTGTCAATGGGAAATTCTTAAAACCCTTCTTCCAGTTTTGATTCAAGCGGAGAGGTTTGATGTATGATATTGTACGTTATTTAGTCGCTTTTATTTTAATGTTTCCTGTTTTGAGTTGTCATGAAAAAGAAGAAAAGGTGACGAGGAGTCATGTTCACAAAAAAGAGGATAATAGATGGTCTGTGGAGTTCTCGACACGTTCGAGGACAAGCGTGTCATCCCCAATTGGAGACAATGTTGTTATATCTTCGACCACCTTAGCCCTAAGAAGCTTATAAAGGCGGATCACCCGATAACATAAAGCAGTAAAGTATTTAAATGTGTGAACCGATAACTATGAATGAAGATCCATATTAAAGAGAGGATAAGGTGCTGTATGATATGGTTGACTTGCGAAAAAGTTTTAACCAAAACAAAAGAACAAAGGTGCGAGACAACTGTACAAGGTGGGGCCCGCCCACAGTCTGCAGATTCAAAGGATAAAGGTGCGTGAACAATTCCGTGGGGGGTCAAGAATGGCAGGGGGAAGCCAAAAGTTCCCCCACGGGAATTGTGGTGACGTGGCATATGATGGGACCTGAGGCGAATATTCTGTGGGGAGATGGCCATAGGATTGAAGCTGCTACAAAACCTCGCTAGCTTTTCTAGTGGGTCCGACCACGAAGGACAACTGTCACTACAAATACAATGGTAAGGTAAGTCCTAGGACACCCGGTACACGACCAGTACTGGCATTTAACCCGACGTGTGGTATGCACCTAACCAAAATTTGATAGCGAATAACCAGATGCCACACGTCTCAGTGTTGATGTCCTTATGACGTCAGCCCTAGCAGTGTTGTCCTAGTCTCTTTTTTTGGGCAGTATGCAGTAGTATAACCCTGTCCTATAATTCACTGTGGTAAAAATACATTCTTTTACGGATACTATATAAGCTAAAACGCGAGCGTTGGTACCAGCCTTTCCCAGTCATTTTAAACCTCCCTGCGTCGTTTTCCCCGAGCATTGCCCTTACTGTACAGGTATTCCATCCCTATTTCACTATCTGGTTTCCTTTTTCTTTTTATTTTTCATAAATGGTTATGGGTAAAGTCACGGTTAAGAAGTTAGAGCCCGAAACCCCTCAAGCTCATGAGTCCAAGGCTGCTCCTGGACCAGAACCTTTCACAGACTTGCAAGTCCACATCTGAAACCCTCAATACCCATTTTTCATTAGTAATGTCAAGCCGAAGCTTTTTAGGAAGCATGTGGAAAATAGGGACAGGTTTAGGGTCGTTTTGTCAGGAATTATCACCAAATTACTCCCCCTATCTACCCAGTGGTCGAATTCATTTGTTGGCTTAGAGAAGCTCACGATGAATGCCGGTATATGTTTCTATCATGTCAGGGAAACAAGATATTCAGTATATCCCACGAAATCATCAGAAAATCCCTCTGCTACCCTACTAGTTCTCATTATGTCAGTTTCAATGAAATGACGCTATCCCGCTAGTTTTTTAAGTTAACATGGAGGCATCAAAGTGATTTCATCGCTGCTATTTCTGACTCTTGCCTCACACCCTTCCCGTCTGCTGACCCGGTTCCCCTGAACACATTCAAAGAAGACCTTTAGCCAACCCTTGCCCTAATTGCAGGATTACTAGGTATAGAAGGGGTCAGGCAGGTCTCGAAAGAGTGTGTATCCATTTTATGGCTAATGTCACAACCCGACGTTGTATTAGATATCCCTGGTTTCTTGGCCACCACCATCCAAGCTCAATTTCAAGACCTCTCGTCTACAGGTCATTTTCGATTTTGTTCCATGGTATTTTACCTTTTCCTCTTCGAGCAGGCTGATAAGTTCGAGGGTTTGGGTCTAGAAAAGGTCTATAGGATAAAATATCAGCCAAGACCTGTCTTTGACTGGAGTCTCGCAACACATTAGTTGGAAAATGGGGTGGGTTATTCAATTTTCTTGAACGACTTCATGACAATAGCTTATACCATCATTCACGACAATCCTCTGCCCAAGATTTTTCCTGAGCAGAAGAAATGGCTATAGTACAGAGAGGCTGAAAGCACAAGAGACTAGTACCTATTTGATGACTACACCAAAATTAGGGTTTATGGTGCAGAAGTTTTCCCTTACAATTTTCCAGTTTTTCCCGCCCTGTGGATTTATGCCCTGGATTACATCCGACAGACCTTGAAGGCTGACCATATCCACTTACTCCTTGCAAAAAAGGGCTTCATTCTCAAACTCCCTACAACCATCGGCCCCTTCATTATTAACTCACGACATGCCCTCCCCATAGTGTAAAACCTGCTCAAGGCCATGGATTTAAGGCAAGGGAAATCTTGGCCCTACGATCCGAAAGGCATCATCTCAAATAAACGGAAGAAGATTAAATCAACTGCTTATACTCATGAAACTAAACCCTTCATCGAGTGGAGAGCTAATCTTGATACCTGGCCTTTGCTTTCACAGATGGAGACAAATTCATCTACGACAGGGGAAAAAGGAGATACAACTTCGACACAAGAAGCAGAAAAAAATAGGTGGAAGAAGTTGGAGTTTCGGGAGGAGGCTCTCCGCCTTCCAAAAGGCAGAGAACCAATGATGAAGAGATTGTTGAAGAAGAGCAGTTGCTGCAAAAAGAAAAATTGTATGGTCAATCAGATAAGGGAAAAGTAGGTGTTGTGGTAAGACGTGATGGTACATCATCTTCTAACTTTTCAGAAGTTTCGCAAGCCCTCTCTACAAAAAAGTTGAAGGAAGAAAGTGAAAGAAAGGTGAAAAACAGAGCTGTCAGGGAAAAGCACTGGTATGAATTAGAGGGATATGTTGACAAGTATCATACTAGGTTTTCAGCAGAGATTGATATGGACAAAGAACAATTGGTAATGGCCATGACTGAAGCGATATTAGACTCAGAGGCTGGAACCACCAACTACAAAGCCCTGGAAGTGGCAGTAAATATGTCACAGGTCCCACCAATTGACAAGTGCAATATTTTCCAATATTTTGGTGATATGCTAAAGGACGAGGTTGTGAAGCTCTCCCTCACTCTCAGGAAGCTACAAACCAAGCACAACCAAGTGCTTGATAACCTCAGAATGGAGAAGATTAATTCCCATGCACTCTCAAATGACTTACACAATCTACAGGTTGTTGTGAAGGGCAAAGAAAGTGGCAAAGCAGACCCCCAAGGCCATGTAATCTCAGAACTGCAAAACAGGTCGCAACTTTGAAGTGTAAGGTGAATATTCCTGGCTCTCAGCACATGCAAACTGCTGAATTGGTCTAGGTAGAAAAAGATAAGGCCATTTTGGCAGACTTACTTGCTAAGGAAAATGAAGAGAAGGCTAGAATTTTTGGAGAGATGACTGCCCTCTAGTCACGGATGGACGAGCTACAGAAGAACTGGGATACAAATGTGTGCTCCACACCACCTCCTGAAGGGTACAGCTCACTCTCGAAGAAACTAACCACGACATTGGCCGAACTTCAAACGGTGGAGAAGCAGGTTAAAATGGCATGATAGAAGATCAATGAGCTCGAGGCTCACCTCAAGGAGAATTCTAAGAAGGTAGCGGCTCTGCAGAAGGAAATAGAGAAGGGGAAACAAGAGAATTTGCAGTAGGAGAAGACTATTCGAGACCTTACGATCCAGATAAAAGGAAATATCACCCTTCTGGATGCCCGACGCTTGATATGGACTGATATCATTATGGAAGTGAAGAAGCGTTGGGTTTTCTTGAACCTCATTGAAGAAAAGAAGGCCATGGCACGCCTATTCAGAAGAACGCTCCACGAAGGATATAATGATGCCTCAAATAATGTTGAAAATGCTAAAAGGTATGTCACTCTCCTAAATTATTTAAGTTCATAAGAATTGGTTAAGCGAGGAATCAAGAGAAGGTTTAAGGAGGCCTCAGAATGTCAGAAAGTGATGGAAAAGGAAGCGGCGCACAACCTTGCGTTGAGCAGTTTGTAAAATATGGTGACAGGTTTGGAACAGTTCGAAGCAGAGTGGACCGAACTAACTCTCACCAGTCTCCCATCATGCTGGGAGCCTTCAAATGCCATTCTTCAACCGTGATCAGCATATGAGAGTCGGCTGACAGAAATGATGAATCAGACTGACATACCTTCCAAGAAAAGCACCCGACTTAAGGTTGAAGCTATAATCACAGTACTCAGCAAAGAATTCTCCCTCCTTCATCAGGTTAAACAAAGATTACCCACTCAGAAAAGCTATGCCGAACTAACTGAAGTGCACATCTGGGTCGATGCTTTCACTGTGATATCTGATCCTGCAGTCGACACTTGGCAGAGGTGTACCAGTCATGTGACCGCATCAGCCACCGCATCTGCTCCTTCCGCCTCTAAGAAATCCATCTCCTCTGCCGCCCTAATACTGCCTTCTTCAGCCACAGCCTCAACTCCGTCCCACCACTAAAGTTGTTAACTCGTGATTGGGTCCACGTGGCCTCTCGTTTTCTTTTTACTTTCAATATTCGAGTGAAATTTATATTTCACTCTTGCAAATTTTACTTTCAGTTGGACAGTTATGTTATTTTCATTAGAAATGGATATGAGCCTGTTTTGTAAAATGATGGGAAGCATTTCTACTCCATCATCAATTTTGATGTTTTGATTAAGACTTAAAACTGCATATAGTCACGCAGAAAAGATATTTTCCCAAAATATCTTTCTGCGTATGATCTTTGGAAATGTTATAAAAGCAGAAAGCAAAGACATCTACAGGGTTCCAGATTTTCCAAAGGACTAACTAGCTCAAGTACTCTGTATATATTTTTGTCTAAATTTTGATAATTAATGTTGAAGATCCCGAAGGGACTCAGTGATAATAATATTTTTTGGAATTGGGGATTCTGATCTGGGTGATTCACAGTTTGTAACCCCTCCATATGTTTTCTAATATAAATACTCTTTTACATCTCTCCATATTTCATATATCTATGTTCTAGAATGCGAGTGCTCCTGTGTTTAAATATGAATTTATCATTTCAGATACTCATGTTTACTCAGTTATAGCACTTTAAATATATCTCAGGCAGGATATTCTGTTTCATTTTTCATCTCTTCCATCATTCCTCTGATAGTAACTACAATGGATCCTTATATTTGGAATTGTTCACATCTATGGATTCTTATCTCTGCATAGGCCCAGTATATATGAATTTCTGTCTTTGGATAAGCTCCATTATGGTTAATATTCTTCTACATTTTCTTCCGCTATCATTTCCTACATATTAATTGATATCTGTGAGTCATTTAGAATTCAGCCCCCTCTAGAACATTTTGTCTTAAAGCTGTCGGAGGCATTTATGTATTGAATTTCATACTCGGTTTCTGTAGTTTCATAGTTGTTGCGTTTAAATTTTGAGTCTTGGTTCCACCCTTTCAAAAAACCATTTCACCCAAGAGATTATAGCACGAGAGCCTTGTCTTGTCAACTCTTACTAGTTGAGTCATATGCTCCTTGCAGTTAAGATGTCCTAGGCACTGGTCTTTGTACAACTCAATATTTTCTCTAGGAGCTACAACAGATGGTATATAAGCAAAATCAAAATGAAACATGGAATATTTTAATAATGGTTTAAAATCATACATGGAAGGTTTGAAGGAAGCTTTCGTAAAGTTGCTACAAGAAATGCTTCCTACTGGCGATAAGGTATTATATGAAACTCATGATGAGAAGAAAATCAATGTTAGTCATGATTTCATAGACTCTTACGTTGGATTGAAGACCCACCATATTCAAAAGATCGAGATGAAGAAGTTTGATGGAAAGGATACAGTAACATGGATACTACATATGGAGCAATATTTTGATCTCCATAATGTGCAACACACACAAAATGTACACATTGAAACTTTATATTTAGAACCCAATCAATTTGTATGGTATCAATGTCTTTATTCTCGTAAATCACTTATCCCTTGGTTAATTTTTATGGAGGAAATGATAACACATTATGAGGATACAAATAGCAACGCCTTCTTTAGACAATTGATAAATCTCAATCAAAAGGGATCAATGGAAGAATAGATTGAGTACTTCCAAAAATTGAATATAAGGGTAAATGATATTCTATAAGAGCATGGGATTTATGTATTCATAGGTAATTTAAAGGATAACATATAATATGAGGTTCGCCTTTGGGAACCTGATTCGTTGGAGAAGACATTCAGGTTAGCCAAAAAAATTGAAAGAAAAATTATGGAAACAAGGAAGCCTACCTCTCACAACTCTAAAGATGGAAATGTTGCTGCTCCTAGCCTTCCACAACCTACAAAGTTGACACCACAACAATTGGAAGAAAAAATATGAAAATGGATTTTCTACAGTTGTGATAGAAAATACACTAAAGTTCATAAATGTGTCGAAAAGAAATTATTTTACATAGATTGTGAAGAGGAGGAATAAAAGGAACAAGAAACTTCAAAAGAGGAGGATATACACCAGGAACCAACCCTAGAGAAAGAAGAAATAAATCATATCATATCTTGTAATGCATTGGCATAAATTAAAACTTTTCAAACACTCAAGATAGAAGGACATATCAAGAAGAAAAAGGCAATAGTGCTAATAGATTCAGGTAACCCATAATTTTATTCATTGCAAGGTAGCGAAGAAATTGAATTGCTTCCTATACCTAGCACCATAGTGTGAAGTGATGGTTGAAAATGGAGGAACTATAAATTTCTCTAGAAAGTGCCATAATATCAAAATAACCATGGGGTAATATGTATTGAATAGTCTAATTCTGTTGATTCCAATGGGTGGTGTTGATGTTGTACTAGGAGTCCAATGGTTACAATATATTTTAATTTTCAAGAATGTTTCTTGAAATTTTTTTGGGAAGGAAAGAAAGTTGAATTAAGGGGTATTTTAGGGAAACCATGAAATATAATTAGCTCTAATGGAATTACAAAGCTTCTAAAGAAATAACAACATGGCGTAATTGCACAATTATGCTCACTATATGTTAAAAATTTGAAATCATCTATTTCTCTAGATCTCCAAAAATAATTAGATAATAATTCCGAGGTACATGGTACTCCTAAAGGCCTCCCACCTATTCATGATAATTATTATGCTATTCATTCGATTCCAGGAAGAGTTCCTCCAAATCACTGTGCACAAGCTGCAAAGGGGCTGAAGCGTGCCAAAAGGCACATTTTTCAAAACTATCTCGATGATGTTTTTTGAGTACACATCCAGAGAAAACAGCATCTCGGAAAGATACCAGAGGAAGGCTCGTCACCATATTTTCCTTACATAGTGTTTGAAGAGAGCGATAGTTTAAGTGACCAAATTGCTCATGCCAAATTTTTCTCACATCATCACTATGAGCAACAAAAACCGAGGGAAGACATGATGACCCAAAGTTGTCAAAATTATACAACCTTGTGGAGTCATCAGCAATGCTAATAGCTAAAATATGTTTAGGATCTTTGAGGTCCTTGAATACAACATCATGAAGTGAGAATTCTACTATTTTCCCTTCACCTGAATGAGTTAACTGATAAACAGAGAGAAGGTTGCATGACAAGGTAGGAACACATAGTACATCATTAAAATGACCATTATCGAGATGAAAGGTTCCAGATCCTACAACACTAAGAGATCTATCATCACCAACATAAATATGTTTGGTGTTATAATCATTTAAAGAAGAAAACATGGCTTTATTTTTGGCCATGTGATAAGAAGCTCTAGAATCAATGAGCCACTCATGACAATGAGAAGAGGAAGATACATTTAATGCATAAACAGATCTTGATGCTTGACAACCACAAGAAGAAAGTGCCATTCCTGAAGATGAAGGTGAAGAGTGCTCCAAATTGATGTTGTGCTTCTTCATTACTGCTTCCAAGGCTTCCATCTTCTTCAAACATTTGGACTCTATATAGCCATCATGATTGCATAAGTTGCAATGTCTATCTGTCTTATTCCCTTTGTTTTTATTTTCCTTATCATTTTCGTGAGTTTCTTTTTTAGTTTGCAGCTGAAATTGCTTAGGACCCTTGTTTGGTTTTAGACCATACTTTTTAGGATACTGCTTCTTGGGATTATTTTGATATGATTGCTGTTGGGCTGCTAAGGCTTTCTTAGAAGCATTTCCATAAGTTATAAGACCAAGGTGTAATAATTTTTCTTATTCTCTTATCAAATAATGGCAAAAGGCATCAAAATATGGGTTCTTGTAGGTGGTTCTTAAAGAAATGATGGCTTCTCTAGTGGAATGGAAGGCGGAAATAAATACAGAGTATGCAGGGCCAAGCATAGTAAGAATGAAATAGATGAGGCTACCATCTTCCCTTTTGACCTTACAACCTTCTAAAAGAACTCTAAGGGTATTGAATTTGGACAAAAAATCTTCAATAGAGGAGAAATTATTGGGGTCCAAAGTAAGCAACTCATTTTCAAGCTAATGGGCCCTGATTTGATTTTGAATGCCAAAGACAATATTTAGCTTGTCCAAGGCTTCATGAGGGTTAATGCAAGGATATGAAATTGAAGATTTTGAGCAATGGACATTCCTATCAACCCTCGTGCTTGATCTTGTTTATTTTCCCAGTTAACGACTTTATCATCATCAGAAGGTTTAGTTTCTAGCCCTGTGGTTATTCTATAAAGCCCTTTAATTCTAATTATATCTACCATGTGTGTGAGGTAGCCATTGGAAATAATTGGTGTTATTAAGAATAATCAGGCATGCACTTTCCATTGTAAAAAAAAAAAAAACTGAAGATGAGAAAAACTGAAACTAACTGCTCCAACGGAAATATCTCGAAAAATTAGGCTGTTTAAAGAAAAACGGCTCGAGAAACGACTTTCGGATGAAGTTATGCCTTTTGAAAAAACTGAGTTGTAGATGCCGAATAGTTACGGGAACGGTTTGAAATTTGGTGATAAAGTTCAACTTAAAAAAAAAATCCTGCCCCTTTGACAAAAAGAAGCTTGAGAAAGAGATTAGAACCCAAGACCTCTATTCTCATAAACTAACTCCTCACCAAGTGAGATAGTAAAAGGATTCTGTTATTGATTGAAAGGAGGAAGGGGGGGTCCGAGCAAAAAAAAAAATGAAATGCAAGCCTTACGGTAGATTGTTAGATTTTCGGTTAGCCTTACCGACAACTATCTATTTTTTCACTATTTCTGATTTCCCGAGATCGCACAAAGACGCAGGGAAAGAGAATACATAGCAAAAAAAATCCATTTTCCTGTTTCTGATTTTTCGAGATCACACACAGCACAGAGCAAAGAGAATACACAGAGAAGAGAGTATAGATATATCAAATAAATAAAACCTAAAAACCGAAAAATAAACAGAGAGAACCGAAATAAGCAAAACTTTTAACAAATATAACTGCGAAATAGATACTTTATACCTCCATATCTAAACTGACATAACTTGGGAAATCATAAAACTTTTCACATGAAACAAAAGGCATTCCTCACTGTAACAGATGCTATGGACACAACAGAGCAGTTCTCTAAGCCCGAAAAATGTTCAAAAATAGTAGATCTTGAAAACGGTAGTCGCATGCAATAAAACCGGCTTCGTATTTGGATCAAAAATGGATACGGCCCTCAAAATAGCTCTGATACCATGTATAAATTTACAGGGTAAGTTCCTTAGATCAAGAACCAAAGGTCACCAGTCACAAACAGATCAAAAATCAGTACACTAGTATAATCACGTGGTTAAAACCCTCGAAGAGGGAAACAGTCCCTGGCCTGAGCCAACGTGGCCACTTCAGGAAATTTATTAATACAAAAAGAAAAGTTACATATGTTTCTCTCATAAATGGTTACCGAAAACATGACCCTCCATTCTCTTTAAATAGAGATCATGGACCAATCAGGTGTTAAGCCACGGATCAAGTGTTGTTAATACCGAGGAGAGAGATAATCATCGAATCACTACAAATCATGAACGTCGAATTATAAGTTACAAATGTACATGGTAAAGAAACACACTTTACCTAACTCTACACTAGACTAAGTTATTCTTAACTATTTCCTATGTGTCAGAATATCCTAACACTCAGAAAGTTCTACTATGACGCAAGAAGAAGAAGAATTGCAGCATGATATCTCAAAATTACGAGACCAAGTGCAACAAATTTTTCTCTCACAAAGAACAACCAAAGATGAGCTAAAATAAGCCATAGAAGGTTTGAAGGATGAAATGAAAGCTAATATGGATGGTGTTGTTATATCTTCCACCACCTTAGCCCTAAGAAGCTTATAAAGGCGGATCACCCGATAGCATAAAGCAGTAAAGTATTTAAAAGTGTGAACGGATAACTATGAATGAAGATCCATATTAAAGAGAGGATAAGGCACAATATGATATGGTTGAATTGCAGAAAATTTTTAATCAAAACAAAAGTACAAAGGTTTGAGACAGCTGTATGAGGCGGGGCCCGCTCACAGTCTGCAGATTCAAAGGATAAAGGCACGTGAACAATTCCGAGGGGGTCAAGAATGGCAGGGGGAAGGCGGAAGCTCCCCCCCAGAATTGTGGTGACGTGGCATATGATGGGACCCAAGGCGAATATTCTGTGTTGATATGGCTATAGGATTGAAGCTGCTACAAAACCTCGCTAGCTTTTCTAGTGGGTCCGACCACGAAGGACAACTGTCACTACAAATACAACGGTAAGGTAAGTCCTAGGACACCCAGTACACGACCAGTACCGACATTTAACCCGATGCGTGGTATGCACCTAAAAAAAAAATTAATAGCAAATAACCAGATGCCATGCTTCTTAGTGTCGACGTCCTTATGATGTCAACCCTAGCAGTGTCGTCCTAATCTCATTTTTTGGGCAGTATGCAGTAGTATAACCCTGTCCTATAATTCACTGTGGTAAAAATACATTCTTTTACAGATACTGTATAAGATAAATCGCGAGAGCTGGTATCAGTCCCGCCCAGTCATTTTCAAACTCCCTGCATCGTTTTCCTCGAGAATTTCCCTTACTGCATAGGTATTCCATCCCTTTTTCACTATTTGGTTTCCTTCCACTTTTTATTTTTCATAAATGGTCATGGGTAAAGTCACGGTTAAGAAGTCAGAGCCCGAAACCCCTCAAGCTCGTGAGTCCAGGGCTGCTCCTGGACCATAACCTTTCACAGACTTGCAAGTCCACATCTAAGACCCTCAATACCCATTTTTCATTAGTAGTGTCGAGCCGGAGCTTTTCAGGAAGCATGTAAAAAATAGGGACAGGTTCAGGGTTATTTTGTCAGGACTGTATCACCAAATTATCCCCCTTGTCTACCCAGTGGTCGAATTCATTTGTTGGCTCAGAGAAGCTTACGATGAACGCTGGGATATGTTCCTATCATCTCAAGGAAACAAGATATTTAGTATATCCCCCGAAATCATCAGAAAAGCCCTCTGCTACCCTACCAGTTCTCATTATGTAATTTTCAATCAAATGACGTTATCCCGCTAGTTTTCTAAGTTACCATGGAGGCAGCAGAGTGATTTCATCGCTGCTATTTCTGACTCCCGCCTCACAGCCTTCCCGTCTGCAGACCCGGTTCCCCTGAACACATTCAAAGAAGACATTCAGCCAACCCTTGCCCTAATTGCAGGATTACTAGGTATAGAAGGGGTCTGGCAGGTCTCGAAAGAGTGTGTATCCCTTTTATGGCTAATGTCACAACCCGACGTTGTATTAGATATCTCTGGTTTCTTGGCCACCACCATCCAAGTTCAATTTCAAGACCTCTCATCTACAGGTCATTTTCGATTCTGTTCCATGGTATTTTACCTTTTCCTTTTCCAGTAGGCTGATAAGTTCGAGGGTTTGGGTCTAGAAAAGGTCTACAGGATAAACTCTCAGCCAAGACCTATCTTTGACTGGATTCCTACAACGCATCAATTGGAAAACAGGTGGGTTATTCAAGTTTCTTGAACGACTTCATGACAATAGCTTATACCATCATTCACGACAATCCTCTGCCCAGGATTTTTCCTGAGCAGAAGAAATGGCTACAGTACATCGAGGTTGAAATAACAGGAGACTGGTACCTATTTGATGACTACACCGAAATTAGGGTTTATGGTGCACAATTTTTCCCTTACAAATTGCCAGTTTTTCCCGCCTTGCAGATTTATGCCCTGGAGTACATCCGGCAGACCCTGAAGGTTGATCAGCTTTAATTCCTCCCTGCCAAAAAGGGGTTCATTCTCAAACTCCCTACAACCATTTGCCCCTTCATTATTAACTCACGACATGCCCTCCCCATAGTGGAAAAACTGCTCAAGGGCATGGATTTAAGGCAAGGGAAAGCTTGGCCCTACGATCCGAAAGGCATCATCTCAAATAAACGAAAGAAGATTAAATCAACTGCTTATACTCATGAAACTAAACCCTTCATCGAGTGGAGAGCTAATCTTGATACCTGGCCTTTGTTTTCACTGATGGAGACTAATTCATCTGCGATAGTGGAAAAAGGAGATACTGCTTCGACACAAGAAGCAGGCAAAAAACAGGTGGAAGAAGCTGGAGTTTTGGGAGGAGGCTCTCTGCTTTCCAAAAGGCAGAGAACCAATGATGAAGAGAGTGTTGAAGAAGAGAATTTGCTGCAAAAAGAAAAATTGTATGGTCAATCAGATAAGGGAAAAGCAGGTGTTGTGGTAATACGTGATGGTACATCATCTTCTAACTTTTCAGAATTTTAGCAAGCCCTCTCTGCAAACAAGTCGAAGGAAGAAAGTGAAAGAAAGGTTTAATTCTCGTGCACTCTCAAATGACTTACAAAATCTGCAGGCTGTTGTGAAGGGCAAAGAAAGTGGCAAAGCAGACCCCCAAGGCCATGTCATCTCAGAACCGCAAAAACAGGTCGCAGCTCTAAAGCATAAGGTGAATATGCCTGGCTCTCAGCATGTACAAACTGCTGAATTGGTTCAGGTAGAAAAAGATAAGGCCATTTTGGTAGGCTCACTTGCTAATGAAAAGGAAGAGAAGGCTATAATTTCTAGAGAGATGACTGCCCTCCAGTCATGGATGGACGAGCTACAGAAGAACTAGGATACACATGTGTGCTCCACACCACCTCCTGAAGGTCCCAACTCACTCTCAGAGCAACTAACCACGGCATTGGCCGAACTTCAAGCAGCGGAGAAGAAGGTTAAAATGACATGACAGAAGATCAATGAGCTCGAGGCTCTCCTCAAGGAGAATTATAAGAAGGTAGCGGCTCTGCAGAAGGATATAGAGGAGGGGAAACAGGAGAAGTTACAGCAGGAGAAGAGTATCCAAGACCTTACGAGCTGGATAAAAGAAAATATCACCCTTCTGGATGCTCGACGCTTGATCTAGACTGATATCATTATGGAAGTAAAGAAGCGTTTGGTTTTTTGACCCTCATTGAAGAAAAGAAGGCCGCGACACGCCTATTCAGAAGAACGCTCCATGAAGGATATACTAATGCCTCAACTAAGGTTGAAAATGCTAAAAGGTATGTCACTCTCCTAAATGATTTAAGTTCAGAAGAATTGGTTAAGCGAGGAATCAAGAGTAGGTTTAAGGAGGCCTCAGAATGTTAGAAGGTGATGAAAAAGGAAGTGGCGCGCAGCCTTGCGTTGAGCAGTTTGGAAAATATGGTGACGGGTTTGGAACAGTTCGAAGCAGAGTGGACCGAACTAACTCTCGCTGGTCTCCCATCATGCTGGGAGCCTTCAAATTCCATTCTTCATCTGTTATCAGCATATGAGAGTCAGCTGATGGAAATGATGAATTGGACTGACATACCTTCTGAGAAAAGCACCCGACTTAAGGCTGAAACTATAATCGCAGTACTCAGAAAAGAATTATCCCTCCTTCATCAGGTTAAACAATAGTTACCCACTCATGAAAGCTATGCCGAACTAACTAAAGTACACATCCGGGTCGATGCTTTCACTACGATATCTGATCCTGCAGCCGACACTTGGCAGAGGTGTACAAGTCATGCGACCGCATCAGCCACCGCATCTGCTCCTTCCGCCTCTAACACAGCCAGCTCCTCTGCTGCCCCAGTACTACCTTCTTTAGCCATAGCCTCAACTCCATCCCACCACTAAAGTTGTTAACTCATGATTAGGCCCACGTGGCCTCTCGTTTTCTTTTTACTTTCAATATTCGAGTGAAATTTATATTTCACTCTTGAAAATTATACTTTCAGTTGGAAAATTATGTTATTTTCATTAGAAATGGCTACGAGCCTGTTTCGTAAAATGATGGGAAGCGTTTCTACTCAATCATCAATTTTGATGTTTTGATTAAGACTTAAAATTGCATATAGGCACGTGGAAAGGATATTTTCCCAAAATATCTTTCCACGTATGATCTTTGGAAATGTTATAAAAGCAGATTGCAAAGACATCTACCGGGTTCCAGATTTTCCAAAGGACTAACTGGCTCAAGTACTCTGTATGTATTTTTTTTTTTTTTTCTGAATTTTGATAATTAATGTTGAAGATCCCGAAAGGACTCAGTGATAAGAAGCTTTGTTGGAATTGGGGATTCTGATTTGGGTGATTCACAGTTTGTAATCCCTCCATATGTTGTCTAATATAAATACTCTTTTACATCTCTCCATATTTCATATGTGTATGTTCTGGAATGCGAGTGCTCCTGTGTTTAAATATGAATTTATAATTTCAGATACTCATGTTTACTCAGTTATAGCACTTTAAATATAGCTCAAGTAGGATATTCTGTTTCATTTTTTATCTCTTCCATCGTTCTTCTGATAGTAACTACAATGGATCCTTATCTTTGGAATTGTTCGCATATATGGATTCTTATCTCTGCATAGGCCCAGTACATATGAATTTCTGTCTTTGGATAAGCTCCGTTATGGTTAATATTCTTCTACATTTTCTTCTGATGTCATTTCCTACATATTAATTAATATATGTGAGTCATTTATAATTCGGCCCCCTCTACAACTTTCTGTCTTAAAACTGTCTTAGGCGTTTATGTATTGAAGTTCATACTCGGTTTCTGTAGTTTCATAGTCGTTGCATTTAAATTTTGAGTCTCGGTTCCACCCTTTCAAAAAACCATTTCACCCAAGAGATTATAGTACGAGAGCCTTGTCTAGTCAACTATTACTAGTTGAGTCATACGCTCCTTGCAGTTAAGATGTCCTAGGCACTGGTCTTTGTACAACTCAATATTGTCTCTAGGAGCTACAACATCTTTCTGGCGCCGTTGCTGGGGAACGAATTTGAAGAACTAAATCCCTAGGCCTCAACAAATATTTCATTCACCCTTCAAAATAGGTGAGCAAGAAGGGTTGAGAGTTGTAGACCCCTCACCTTGGCGACTCCACTGTCATTCAAAGGATAAATCTATTTGTAGTCCTGGCTTCTCGAAAGCTACACCTGAGGTTAGATACATCCCAGTTGAGAACTCCTTCGGTGTCTGACCCGGAAAATATTTTGCACAAGAGAGGTTGGAGAGAAAGACAGTCAGCTCACACAGATATTCCCAGATTCTCCTTGGAAGACTCCCCATCCTCCTCTCAATTTGCTCAAGATCAAGGTCCTGACTCTGCTGCGAGAACCCTTGATTATACTTCAGATAGTTCCTCTCTGGAAAATATCCAACTCAAAGATGAAGTCGAGTCTGTAGATACCACAAGCTTCTTTCTGCATCCCACTCCTGAAGTTGAAGAAGTTAAAGAAGTCATAGAGGTTTCAGCCGCTAATATTCCAGCATTTCCATCAGCTCCCCAAGCCTCCATTCAATATATACCCATTGTCATACATAATTCTCTTCCACCACCTTTTCTTACGCATCTGATTCTCCCTCCACCCCCACAACCTCCGATGGATGTTCCTGGCTTCCTATTAAAAAAATATGCCCCCCTAGCATTGCCTCAGATATTAAATGACATGCCTCAAGATTATTTTAAGATCCTACCTCGTTTCAATGGAGAAAATGATACTAAAGCTCAGAAGCACATAGAATTTTTCTGTGCCTTTGCAGAAAATTTTAATGTGGAGCATCTGGATGTGGTGTTGATATTGTTCGTCCAATATCTAGTTGGAGAGGCCAGAAAATGGTTCAAAAATTTGGGAGACCACTCCATTACTAATTGGGAGGAGATGGAAAATACCTTTATCAGAAAGTGGGGAGAAAAGAAATACCATGGATACTCTATTACAGAGTTCAATGCACTCAGAAAGAGACATAACAAAGGTGTGCCTGAATTCATCAAAAGGTTCAAAAAACTATATACAAGTCTCCCAGTTGAAATGAAACCTCACCAGACTGCTGCTAAAGTGGTGTTTGTAGTGGCATTTGATTCATAATTCGGATTCTCTTTAAGAGAAAGGAAGTCTGCTACCCTTTATGAGGCCCAGACCGATGCATTGGAGGTGGAGGATAAATTTTCCTCAACATGTAAATCAAAAGGGAGGGCAGACCATGATGCTAGACGGAGAGGGAAAGAAGAAGCATCCACATCCGGTCAAGATAGAGAGGTAGCTGATAACAAAATTGAGGATATGAATAAAATGATCAAGAATATTTCAAGCAAGCCGGCGAAGCTTCAGCTTGAGGCTAAGAACTCATCCTCCAATTCTTTCCAAACTGCTCCAAATAGGGGTTATAACCCCCAATACAGAAAGCCTCCTCTACAAATATTAAAAAGGGATCAGAAGGAGCAGCAAGACCACATACAATGCCCATTGTATCTAGAAGGGCAGATGGATGGCCCTACCAAAGACATCCCAGATGGATAAGATGATAAATATCTTGCTTACTCAAATAGTGATGAAGTTGAGTCTTCTTTGCAAGAAGGAGACGGAGTAGGGATTTCATTGCAAGAAAAAGAGTAAAAAACAAGTACTGCTGAAGATCTAAAGATTGATGATTACTGTAAACAATTCATAGACTTCATGCAAACATAGTTTCATAGAAAATATGATCTCAGGTCTTCTAGAAACAGAAACCGTACACAAGAACAAGAAGAAGAGATGCCTCAGAAGGAGACAACTATACAAAAGGAGGCAACTGTGCAGAAGATTGGAGATAAAGGTAAGAGACCTGTAACTGAACCTTTACATTCTAATAACCCCTACTCCAAATGTAAAACCTATTCCTAAGGAAGAAAAACCTCCAGCTGAGAGTAAAGAGTCAAAAGAAAATACCATAGAGAAGCCCCCCTCAACTTTTAATCTTCAAAAATAGCTATAGAAAGTTAAGATCTCAGTTCCCCTGACTGAACTACTAAAACAACCAGTTTACTAGTCTCAGGTGTCTTCTTTCATGCTTCCCCAAGAAGCAGCCCCAATCCCAGATAGTTTGAACCTTCAGGAAGAAAGGCCAATGGTTGTGTTCAACCCTCATGTTGAAGAGTTGGATGCTTCGACCTCTCCTTTCTATGTCTCATTAGTAATTCATGGTCTGTTATTGCATAATTGTATGTTGGATTCTAGGGCGTCTCATAACCTACTCCCCCTATCCGTGATGGAGAAATTGGGGCTGCAAATCACTCGCCCATATAAAGATCTCTACTCTTTTGATTCCAAAAGAGTCAAATATTTGGGGATGATTAAGGATTTGGTGGTGAATTTAGCCTAAATCCCAGCGAAGAGTGTGGTGATAGACATAATAGTGGTAGATATCCCAGCTCGGTTTGGGATGTTGTTATCAAGATCATGGGGTACAAAAATTGGAGGATCTATAAAGCTAGACCTAACCTATGCTACCATCCCTGTGTTCGAGGGACAAGAAAGGAGATTATACTGAGAAACAAGGTTGGTGAAGATGGTCACTAAATCTGATAATTTAGTGAATTCCCCGATATACAACAAAGAGGGTGATTTTTCTTGTTTGATGCTTGAAGAAGATCCAGATTACTTGCAGGAGCCGTTTTTCTGTCAGATAAAGACCGAGCAGTCCTTGAGAAATGAAGAAGGTGGGGTTTGGACATTTCACTTCGATGGAGCCAACTCAAGGGAAGGAAATGGAGCTGGAGTTCTCCTGATCTCCCCACTGGACAGCTGGTCCCGTTATCTTTTAAATTGGAGTACGAAGCCACGAACAATGTGGCTGAATACCAAGCATTTCTCCTGGGTCTGCAAATGGCGAAGAGTATGAATATTCAGAGCTTGAAGGTTCTGGGAGATTCAGAACTGGTGGCGAGGTAAGTAAGAAATCAGTGTCAAGCTAAACACCCATGACTAAGGGCTTACAAAAATGAGGTATGGGACTTGGTAGAGAACTTCTTCCTAGCATTTAATATTCAATTCATACCAAGAGACCAGAACAGAATGGCTGACTCTCTTGCAGTAGCCGCAAGAAATTTTTGGCTGCCTCATAATCCCCTCCTAAGGTACGAGATAAAGGTCTGTTACCGTCCTTCCATCCCTGACAATATCAAACACTGGCAGGTGTTTGAAGATGAGGAGAAATTGAGAAGATTCATGGAGACTGTTGGGGAATTATCCAATATGGACATAGATGTCGGTGAAGAGGAGACTGAGGAACTTCCTCAGAATATATGGCAAGATGCCATGGCTGGTCACAAGGTGCTGTAGCTCAAAGGGAATGTGATACCCAGAGGACTGGTCCCTCTGGAGAGATTGTTTGATAAAAATGATGTCCCATTACAACCAAGTAAGTTTGTTGAGGAAAATCAGGTAGATGACCTGAATCTTGGCAATGAGGCTGATCCGAATATTGTGAAACTATCTAAAAGGGTTCCTGAAGAATATACGGAGAAATATCAGAAGTTATTTCAGACATATAAAGATGTTTTTTCTTGGTCCTATCAAGATTTGAAGACCTTTGATATCAGCATTATCTAGCACAAGATTTCGTTAAAAGGGGATGCAAAGCCACACAAACAGAAGTTAAGACAGATTAAATCTTTACTCCTTCCTTCCATAGAAAAGGAAATCAAGAAAATGTTAAAGGCTAAGATCATTGTACCACTAAGATATTCTAAATGGGTAGCCAACTTGGTCCCAGTCCGAAAGAAGAATAGAGAGATAAGACTGTGTGTCGACTTTCGGAACTTGAACAGAGCATCTTTGAAGGATAATTAACCACTACCAAATATGTACCATATATTGCAGAAAGTGGTAGGATATTCATAAATGTCTATGATGGATGGCTTTTCTGGATACAATCAGGTAGCAGTGCTCCCGGAGGACCAAAAGAAAACTGCATTCACTACTCCTTGGGGAACGTTTATGTATGATCGAATGTCGTTTGGACTGATCAATGCTGGGGCTACATTTCAAAGGGCTATGGATATTTCTTTTGTGGGGGAACAAGACAAGCCTAGACGACATCACAGTCTTTTGAAAAGATGACGCTGAACATATTGAACACTTACGCAGAACCTTTGAGAAGTGTCGAAGGTATGGATTTTCTTTAAACCCTCAAAAATCTTTGTTTTCTTTAGAAGAGGGTAAATTGTTGGGGCATATTGTGACAAAGGCAGGGGTGAAAATTGACCCGAAGAGGGTATAAGTCATAAATGTTATTTCCTTGCCCAGAAACAAGAAAGAGGTCCAAGTTTTTCTTGGACGTATCAACTTCCTAAGAAGATTCATACTGAACTATGTGGAGATATTCTGATACATAACTAAGATGCTGAAGAAGGAACATGAAGTAAAATGGACTCCTGAGTCACAGGATGCTTTTAACAGGATTAAAAATGCCTTCGTAGAAGCCCCAGTATTGGTCGGGCCAGATTATGCTAAGCCTTTCATGATATTTTCATTTGCATCCCCCCACACTGTCGTAGTAGTATTATTGCAAAAGAATGAGGAGGGGTACGAGCAACCTATCACCTTCTTCAGCCAAGTGCTTCGTGATGCTGAGTTAAAATAAAAAATCTTAGAGAAACAAGCTTATGCCTTAGTTAAATCCCTCAAGGCCTTTCGGATGTATGTCTTGCAGCTGGCCATAACTACCTTTGTACCCACAGCGGATGTAAAAGACATCTTGATCTAGGGAGATAGCGAAGGGAAGAGAGGCAAATGGATTTCCAATATACAAGAGTACGAGTTGGAGATACGCCCCACTAAGCTAATAAAAGGACAGGGATTAGCCAAGATCCTTTCAGAATCAAACTGTTAGGCTTTGGGGATAAATTTATCTATGATAGCAAATGAAGAGTCCAGAAAA
Source organism: Pinus albicaulis (assembly GCA_034641835.2). Classification (NCBI taxonomy): domain Eukaryota; kingdom Viridiplantae; phylum Streptophyta; class Pinopsida; order Pinales; family Pinaceae; genus Pinus; species Pinus albicaulis. Next base: position 230,590,028 of record CM076579.1, read on the forward strand.
ACATATGAGTAGTCTGGAATAGAGACATCTACGCAAAAAACCCATATGAAGTACCTTCTCAGTCCATGGTACAAAGAAATTGTAGAATATCTCTTGACTCTTAGATGTCATCCAAGCTGTGAAAAAACAAAATATAGAATGCTGAGATTAAAATCTCAGAAGTTCATTGTAGCAAATGGCCATTTGTACTGGAGAGACCCATCATGCATACTGCTTCTGTGTCTCACTGAAAATGAAGTAGAGGAAGCAATGGCAGAATTCCACGGGGGCATCTGTGGTGGTCATTATAGTTGGAGAGCTACTGCACACAAGATTTTGAAAGCTGGATTTTTTTGGCCCAGACTCATCAGAGATGTTTATACTTGGGTAAGAGCCTGCGAAAAATGTCAGAAGTTTGCTGAAAAGCAGAAGTTTGCACCCTTTCCTATGATACCGGTACACATAGAGGAACCCTTGCAACAGTGGGGAATCGATTTTATTGGCGAAATTCATCCTGCCTCAGGTGGGCAACACAAGTGGATATTAAATGCCACCGAATACTTCACTAAATGGGTAGAGGCTGTGCAAGCGAGGAATGCGACAGACATAGTGGTGATCAAATTTCTAGAAGATAACATCATCTCAAGGTTTTCCTACCTTGCTAAGATTTTCACAGAAAATGCTCAGGCTTTTAAGTCCGCTAAGTTCATCAGTTTTTTCCAATAGTATAATATTTCATTAGGGCACTCTACCGCATATTATCCACGGGGGAATGGATTAGCAGAATCTTCAAACAAAACCTTGGTCAGGGCGCTGAATAAGGCTATTAATGAGAATCAGAAAAATTAGGATTCCCAACTTAAATTAATGTTATGGATGAATAGAATCACTAGCAAGAGATCAACATGCAAATCCCCATATGAACTGGTTTACGGAAGAGCAGCGGTTTTCCCCATACAATTGGCCTTACCGGTGGCTAGGTTCATGCAAGATTGTCAAGAAGAACTAGATGATCTCACCAGAAGGATGAACCAGTTAGTAGAGCTGGAGGAAACCCGAGGTCAATTAAATTAGAGATTGAATGAGTACCAAGAGAAAATGAAGGACCTATTTGATCAGCATGATAAAAATAAAAAGATGCAGGTCAGAGATTTGGTACTAATATGGAACATAAGAATGGCTGAAAAAGGAAAGCACGGAAAATTCGATCCTCTATGGTTCGGGCCTTTTAAAATTGCTGAGGAAGGGGGAAACAACACTTTCAAGCTGGAGAATCTGCAGAGTGATCTGCTTAACGCCCCTATAAATGGGCAATTCTTAAAACCCTTCTTCCAGTTTTGATTCAGGCTGAGAGGCTTGATGTATGATATTGTACATTATTTAGTCTCTTTTATTTTAATGTTTCCTGTTTTGAGTTGTCATGAAAAAGAAGAAAAGGTGAAGAGGAGTCGTGTTCACAAAGAAGAGGATAACAGATGGTCTACGGAGTTCTCGACACGTTCGAGGACAATTGTGTCGCCCCCAAGTGGAGCCACTGTTGTTATATCTTCCACCACCTTAGCCCTAAGAATCTTATAAAGGCGGATCACCCGATAGCATAAATTGGTAAAGTATTTAAAAGTGTGAATGGATAACTATGAATGAAGATTCATATTAAAGAGAGGATAAGGCACTGTATGATATGGTAGACTTGTGGCAAAGTTTTAACCAAAACAAAAGAAAAAAGGTGTAAGACAACTGTACGAGGTGGGGCCTACCCACAGTCTGCAGATTCAAAGGATAAAGGCGCGTGAACAATTTCGGGGGGGGGTAAAGAATGGCAAGGGGAAGCCGGAAGCCCCCCCACCGGAATTGTGGTGACATGTCATATGATGGGACCTGAGGCAAATATTCTGTGGGGAGATGGCCATAGGATTGAAGCTGCTACAAAACCTCGCTAGCTTTTCTAGTGGGTCCGACAACTCGGTACACGACCAGTACTGGCATTTAACCCGACGCGTGGTATGCACCTAATCAAAATCTGATAGCGAATAAACAGATGGCACACGGCTCAGTGTTGACGTCCTTATGACGTCAGCCCTAGCAGTGTTGTCCTAGTCTCGTTTTTTGGGCAATATGCAGTAGTATAACCCTGTCCTATAATTCACTGTGGTAAAAATACATTCTTTTACAGATACTGTATAAGCTAAAGCGCAAGCACTGGTACCAGCCTCGCCTAGTTGTTTTCAACTTCCCTGTGTCATTTTCCCCGAGCATTTGCCTTATTGCGCAGGTATTCCACCCCTTTTTCACTATCTGGTTTCCTTTCGCTTTTTATTTTTCATAAATGGTTATGGGTAAAGTCACGGTTAAGAAGTCAGAGCCCGAAACCCCTAAAGCTCATGAGTCCAGGGCTGCTCCTAGACCAGAACCTTTCACAGACTTGCAAGTCCACATCTGAGACCCTCAATACCCATTTTTCATTAGTAGTGTCAAGCCGGAGCTTTTCAGGAAGCATGTGGAAAATAGGGACAGGTTTGGGGTCGTTTTTTCAAGACTGTATCACCAAATTACTCCCCCTGTCTACCCAGTGGTCGAATTCATTTGTTGGCTTAGAGAAGCTTACGATGAATGCCAGGATATGTTCCTATCATCTCAGGGAAACATGTTATTCATTATATCCCCTGAAATCATCAGAAAAGCCCTTTGCTACCCTTCTAGTTCTCATTATGTCAATTTCAATGAAATGACGCTATCCCGCCAGTTTTCTTAGTTACCATGGAGGTAGCAGAGTGATTTCACCGCTGCTATTTCTGACTCTTTCCTCAAAGCCTTCCAGTCTGCTGACCCGGTGCCCCTGAACACTTTCAAAGAAGACCTTTAGCCAACCCTTGCCCTAATTGTAGGAATACTAGGTATAGAAGGGGTCAGGCAGGTCTCAAAAGAGTGTGTATCCCTTTTATGGCTAATTTCACAACTTGGCATTATATTAGATATCCACAGTTTCTTGGCCACCACCATCCAAGATAAATTTCAAGACCTCTCGTCTACAGGTCCTTTTCGATTCTGTTCCATGGTATTTTACCTTTTCCTCTTCCAGCAGGCTGATAATTTCAAGGGTTTGGGTCTAGAAAAGGTCTATAGGATAAACTCTCAGCCAAGACCTGTCTTTGACTGGAGTCCTGCAACGGATCAGTTGGAAAATGGGGTGGGTTATTCAATTTTCTTGAACGACTTCATGACAATAGCTTATACCATCATTCACGACAATCCTCCGCCCAAGATTTCCTGAGCAGAAGAAATGGCTATAGTACAGCGAGGCTGAAAGCACAGGAGATTGGTACCTATTTGATGACTACACCAAAATCAGGGTTTATGGTGCAGAATTTTTCCCTTATAGATTTCCAGTTTTTCCCGCCCTTCAGATTTATGCCCTGGATTACATCCGGCAGATCTTGAAGGCTGAACAACTCCACTTCCTCCCTGCGAAAAAGGGGTTCATTCTCAAACTCCCTACAACCATCGGCCCCTTCATTATTAACTCACGACATTCCCTCTCCATAGTGGAAAACCTACTCAAGGGCATGGATTTAATGCAAGGGAAATCTTGGCCCTACGATCCGAAAGGCATCATCTCAAATAAACGGAAGAAGATTAAATCAACTGCTTATATTCACGAAACTAAACCCTTCATCGAGTGGAGAGCTAATCTTGATACCTGGCCTTTGCTTTCACATATGGAGACTGATTCATATGCGACAGGGGAAAAAGGAGATACTGCTTCGACACAAGAAGCAGGCAAAAAATAGGTGGAAGAAGCTGGAGTTTCGGGAGGAGGCTCTCCGCCTTCCAAAAGGCAGAGAACGAATGATGAAGAGAGTGTTGAAGAAGAGCAGTTACTGCAAAAATAAACATTGTATGGTCAATCAGATAAGGGAAAAGTAGGTGTTGTGGTAAGACATGATGGTACATCATCTTTTGACTTTTCAGAAGTTTTGCAAGCCCTCTCTGCAAACAGGTCGAAGGCAGAAAGTGAAAGAAAGGTGAAAAACAGAGCTGTCAGGGACAAGCACTGGTATGAAGTAGAGGGATATGTTGACAAGTATCATACTAGGTTTTCAGCAGAGATTGACATGGACAAAGAACAATTGGTAATGGCCATGATTGAAGTGATATTAGACCCGGAGGCTGGAACCACCAGCTATAGAGCCCTGGAAGTGGCGGTAAATATGTCACAGGTCCCACCAATTGACAAGTGCAATCTTTTCCAATGTTTTGGTGATATGCTAAAGGACGAGGTTGTGAAGCTACAAACCAAGCACAACCAAGTGCTTGATAACCTCACAATGGAGAATATTAATTCCCATGCACTCTCAAATGAATTACGCAATCTGCACGCTGTTGTGAAGGGTAAATAAAGTGGCAAAGCAGACCCCCAAGGCCATGTCATCTCAGAACTGCAAAAATAGGTTGCAACTCTGAAGCGTAAGGTGAATATGCCTGGCTCTCGGCACGTAAAAACTGCTGAATTTGTCCAGTTAGAAAAAGATAAGGCCATTCTGGCAGACTCACTTGCTAAGGAAAATGAAGAGAACGCAAGAATTTCTGGAGAGATGACTACCCTCCAGTCACGGATGGACGAGCCACAAAAGAACTGGGATACAAATGTGTGCTCCACACCACCTCGTGAAGGGTCCAACTCACTGTCAGAGAAACTAACCACGACATTGGCTGAACTTCAAGTGGCAAAGAAGCAGGTTAAAACGACACGACAGAAGATCAATGAGTTTGAGGCTCGCCTCAAGGAGAATTCTAAGAAGGTAGCGACTCTGCAGAAGGAAATAGAGGAGGGGAAACAGGAGAATTTATAGCAAGAGAAGACTATCCAAGACCTTACGAGCTAGATAAAAGGAAATATCACCCTTCTGGATGCCCGATGCTTGATATGGACTGATATCATTATGGAAGTAAAGATGCATTGGGTTTTCTTGAACCTCATTGGAGAAAAGAAGGCCGTGGCAGGTCTATTCAGAAGAACACTCCACGAAGGATATACTGACGCCTCAACTAATGTTGAAAATGCTAAAAGGTATGTCACTCTCCTAAATGATTTAATTTCAGAAGAATTGGTTAAGCGAGGAATCAAGAGCAGGTTTAAGGAGGCCTCAGAATTTCAGAAGGTGATGGAAAAGGAAGCAGTGCACAACTTTGCGTTGAGCAGTTTGGAAAACATGGTGACAGGTTTGGAACAGTTCGAAGTAGAGTGGACCGAACTAACTCTCATTGGTCTCCCATCATGCTGGGAGCCTTCAAATGTCGTTCTTCAACCATTATCATCACATGAGAGTCGGCTGACAGAAATGATGAATAAAATTGACATACCTTCTGAGAATAACACTCGACTTAAGGTTGAAACTATAATCACAGTACTCAGCAAAGAATTCTCCCTCCTTCATCAGGTTAAACAATGATTACCCACTCAGGCAAGCTATGCCGAACTAACTGAAGTACACATCTGGGTCGATTATTTCACTGCGATATCTGATCCTACAGTCGACACTTGGAAGAGGTGTACCAGTCATGCGACCACATCAGCCACCGCATCTGCTCCTTCTGCCTCTAAGAAAGCCAGCTCCTCTGCCGCCCCAGTACTGCCTTCTTTAGCCATAGCCTCAACTCCGTCCCACCACTAAAGTTGTTAACTCATGATTAGGCCCACATGGCCTCTCGTTTTCTTTTTACTTTCAATATTCGAGTGAAATTTATATTTCACTCTTGCAAATTTTACTTTCATTTGGACAGTTATGTTATTTTCATTAGAAATGGCTATGAGCCTGTTTTGTAAAATGATGGGAAGTGTTTCTACTCCATCATCAATTTTGATGTTTTGATTAGGAATTAAAAATGCATATAAGCACGTGGAAAAGATATTTTCCCAAAATATATTTCTGCGTATGATCTTTGGAAATGTTATAAAAGCAGAAAGAAAAGACATCTACAGGGTTCCAGATTTTCCAAAGGACTAACTAGCTCAAGTAATCTGTATGTATTTTTGTATGAATTTTGATAATTAATGTTGAAGATCCTGAAGGGACTTAGTGTTAAGAAGCTTTGTTGGAATTGAGGATTCTGATCTGGGTGATTCACAATTTGTAACCCCTCCATATGTTGTCTAATATAAATACTCTTTTACATCTCTCCATATTTCATATATCTATGTTCTGGAATGCCAGTGCTCCTGTGTTCAAATATGAATTTATCATTTCAGATACTCATGTTTACTCAGTTATAGCACTTTAAATATAGCTCAGGTAGGATATTTTGTTTCATTTTTCATCTCTTCCATCATTCCTCTGATAGTAACTACAATGGATCTTTATCTTTGGAATTGTTTGCATCTATGGATTCTTATCTTTGCATAGGCCCAGTATATATGAAGCTCCGTTATGGTTAATATTCTTCTACATTTTCTTCCGCTGTCATTTCCTACATATTAATTGATATCTGTGAGTCATTTAGAATTCGGCCCCCTCTACAACATTTTGTCTTAAAGCTGTCGGAGGCATTTATGTATTGAAGTTTATACTCGGTTTTTGCAGTTTCATATTTGTTGCGTTTAAATTTGGAGTCTTAGTTCCACCCTTTCAAAAAACCATTTCACCCAAGAGATTATAGCACGAGAGCCTTGTCTTGTCAACTCTTACTAATTGAGTCATAGGCTCCTTGCAGTTAAGATGTCCTAGGCACTGGTATTTGTACAACTCAATATTTTCTCTAGGAGCTACAACAGATGGTATATAAGCAAAAAAAAATGAAACATGGAATATTTGAATAATGGTTTAAAATCATACATGGAAGGTTTGAAGGAAGCTTTCATAAAGTTGCTACAAGAAATGCTTCCTATTGGCGATAAGGTATTAGATGAAACTCATGATGAGAAAAAAATAAATGCTATTCATGATTTCATAGACTCTTACATTGTATTGAAGACCCACCATATTCAAAATATCGAGATGAAGAAGTTTGATGGCATGGATATAGTAACATGGATACTACATATGGAGCAATATTTTGATCTCCATAATGTGCAACACACACAAAATGTACACATTGAAACTTTATATTTAGAACCCAATCAATTTGTATGGTATCAATGTCTTTATTCTCATAAATCACTTATCCCTTGGTTAATTTTTATGGAGGAAATGATAACACATTATGAGGATACAAATAGCAACACCTTCTTTAGACAATTGATAAATCTCAAACAAAAGGGATCAATGGAAGAATAGATTGATGACTTCCAAAAATTGAATATAAGGGTAAATGATATTCTATAAGAGCATAGGATTTATGTATTCATAGGGAATTTAAAGGATAACATCTAATATGAGGTTCGCCTTTGGGAACCTGATTCGTTGGAGAAGACATTCAGGTTGGCCAGAAAAATTGAAAGCAAAATTATGGAAACAAGGAAGCCTACCTCTCACAACTATAAAGATGGAAATGTTGCTACTCCTAGCCTTCCACAACCTAAAAATTTGACACCACAAAAATTGGAAGAAAAAATATCAAAATGGATTTTCTACAGTTGTGATATAAAATACACTAAAGTTCATCAATGTGTCGAGAAGAAATTATTTTACATAGATTTTGAAGAGATGGAATAAAATGAACAAGAAACTTCAAAAGAGGAGGATATACACCAGGAACCAACCCTAGAGAAAGACGAAATGAATCATACCATATCTTGTAATGCATTGGAATAAATTACCACTTTTCAAACACTCAAGATAGAAGGACATATCAAGAAGAAAAAGGCAATAGTGCTAATAGATTCAAGTAACCCATAATTTTATTCATTGCAAGGTAGCGAAGGAATTGAATTGTTTCCTATACCTAGCACCAGAGTGTGAAGTGATGGTTGCAAATGGAGGAACTATACATTTCTCTAGAAAGTGCCATAATATCAAAATAACCATGGGGTAATATGTATTGAATAGTCCAATTCTATCGATTCCAATGGGTGGTGCTGATGTTGTACTAGGAGTCCAATGGTTACAATATATTTTAATTTTCAAGAATGTTTCTTGAAATTTTTTTGGGAAGGAAAGAAAGTTGAATTAAGGGGTATTTTATGGAAACCATGAAATATAATTAGCTCTAATGGAATTACAAAGCTTCTAAATAAATAACAACATGGCATAATTGCATAATTATGCACACTATATGTTAACAAATTGAAATCGTCTATTTCTCTAGATCTCCAAAAATAAGTGGATAATAATTCCGAGGTATATGGTACTCCTAAAGGCCTCCCACCTATTCGTGATAGTTATCATGCTATTCATTTGATTCTAGGAAGTTTTCCTCCAAAATTAGGCCTTACAGATATCCCTATGCCCAAAAGAGTGAAATTCAGTGTATGGTTGTAGAAATGTTGGAGGCTGGTATAATTCAACCTTGTGATAGTTCTTTTTTGGCTCCATTAGTATTAGTGCACAAGAAGGATGGATCATGGTGCATGTGTCCAGATTATAGGGAGTTCAAAAAGCTCGCTATTAAATATAAATTTCCCATTCCTGTCATTGATGAATTGTTGGATGAATTACATGGAGCAATTTACTTCACCAAGTTGGATTTTTGTTGAGGATATCATCAAATAAGAATGAAGACCGAAGACATTTCGAAAACAACATTTAGAACTCATGAGGGTCATTATGAATTTTTGGTCATGCCTTTTGGACTTACCAGTGCACCTTCTACATTTTAAGGTTTGATGAATTCCATTTCCAAACCATTCCTTAGAAAATTTGTGTTAGTATTTTTTGATGGTATACCAATATACAACAAGTCTTGGAAGGATCATTTTCAACATGTCGACATGATGCCCAAACTATTGCAGGAGAAACAATTATATGGAAAAACCTCCAAATGTTTCTTTGGGGCATAGGAAGTGGAATATATGGGTCATATTGTATCTCATGAGGGTGTTAAGGTAGACCCTAAAAAAATTAAATCCATTAAGGAATGGAAAATCACCACAACCATAAACCATCTGCGAGGATTTCATGGGTTGAAAGGGTATTATCAAAATTTTGTTAAGAATTATGGGAGAATAGTAGCACCTATAGCAACATTACTGAAGAAAGATGCTTTTCTTGGACTCAAGAAGCAACTAAGGCCTTTGAACATATTAAAGAGGCAATGGTCAGGGCACCGGTCTTAGCTACACCAAACTTCAAAAAAACCTTTATTGTGGAATGTGATGCCTCAAGAAATTGCATTGGTGATATTTTAATGCAAGAAGGAAGACCCATTGCTTTTGAAATCTATCCAATCAAGGGAAATTATTTACACAAACCTATTTATGATAAGGAAATGATGGAAATACTACTTGCACTTAAGCAATGGCGACCATACCTAATGGGAAGATTCTTCAAGTTAAAAACGGATCATGATAGTCTTAAATACTTTTTAGAACAAATATTATATTTAGAAGAGCAACAAAATGGGTCACAAATATGTTGGGTTATGACTTGGAAATCATCTACAAAAAAGGGAAGAAAAATGTTGTTGCAAATGCACTCTCAAGAAAGGATGAGGATGTGGAATCATTGCTTTGTGCGATTTCTATTATCCAACCAAATTGGATAACCAAAGAAAGGGATGAATGGAAGAATGACAAAGAAATGTGGGCACTCATTCAAAATTTGCAGCAAGATCCTAGTACATCTAATACATTTAACTTGAAAAATGTTTCATTATGGTACAAATATCACTTATACCTTTTCAATAATTCCCAAATAAAAAAAAAACATTCTTATGGAATTGCACACCTCTCCCTTAAGAGGGCACTCAAGATTTTTAAAAACTTACCACAGGGTTAAGAAGGATTTTTTTTTGGGATGGCCTTAAATATGATATACAAAAGTTTGTGGTGGAATGTTTGGTTGAAAACAATATAAAGTTGAGATAATTAAGAGCCCAAGTATGTTACAACCTTTATCCATTCCAAGTCAATGTTGGGAGGAGGTTTCAATTGATTTTATCACAGGTTTACTGAAGTCCAAAGGAAAGAGTGTCATCATGGTGGTAGTTGATAGAATTACCAAGTATGCACACTTTTGTGCATTATCTCATCCATTTAAAGCCAGTATAGTTGCTACTTCATTTATGGAAACAATTCAAAATATACATTGAAACCCAAATATTATTGTAAGCGACAACGATCCCATTTTTGTTGGAATTTTTTGGAAAAAAATATTTTCTTGTTTTGGTACTCAATTAGCTCATAGCTCATCTTATCATCCTAAATCTGATGGGAAAACTGAGATTGTGAACAAATGTTTGGAAGGATATATTTGTTTATTTGTAACTGATAAAAAAACATAATGGGTAAAGTGGTTACCCCTAACTAAATGGTGCTATAACACTTCCTTCCATACTGTAGCAAAAATGACCCTATTTATGGCACTTTATGGATATCATCCACCATCCATCACATCATATTTAAGGGAAAATTACAAAGTTCAAGTAGTGGAAGATCACATAGAGCATCAAAAACAACTTCTCTAACTCTTAAAGGATAACCTCACTTTGGTGAAGAATCAAATGAAACAACATAAAGGTCAGAATTAAAGTGAAAGATGTTTTGATGTAGGCGACTGGATATTCTTATGGCTACAACCTTACAAACAAATGTCCCTCAAGAAAGCTAAGAAGGATAGTAAATTATCGCCAAAGTACTATGGTCCTTACAAGGTGTTGCAAAATATTGGTACTATGGCATACAAATTGGAGCTTCCTGTATCTTCATGAGTGCACCCAATTTTCCATGTTTCATGGTTAAAGAAGGTTATTGGTGACAAGCTCCCAGTTCAAACAATATTTCTAGATCTTGAAGAGGAGGGAAAAATAATATTGGAACCTGAAGTAGTCATGGAAACAAGAACTTGATAGCTACAAAATTGATTAATTTCAGAGTATCTCATCAAGTGGAAGAACTTACCCGCTGAATATTCCATATGGGAGGATGAAAATTTTATACAGAAGCATCCAGAACTACTCAAGCATTGAGGACAACAATTTTTTGAAGGATATGGGCATGTTAGGTCCCTATAATGCTAGTGTATCCCTTTATTTTTATTGTTAGTGTAGCCCCCTTATTGTTATTGTTGTTCGCATGTAGTCCCCATATTGTTATTATTGTGTACCATAGAAGCCCACTATTGTTATTGTTGTGCCTTTACATTATTATTTTCATGTAGGCTCTTATTATATTGTGAATCGTCAAACTCCTATATATAGAAGGGAGGTTTTGTCATTTGAATCATCCAAATTTTTTTCATTTATGTAATGAAAGGAGGTTTCCCCCTTGAAGTGGGTAATTTTTAAGTTGTTGACTTATGTTTTCTTATGTTCTGTGAGCTGGTCACATAACAGTACCCACCATAACCTCTCTTGACCTACAATGACAAAGATACAAGCAATTAGAAGAAATATAAAGAATTGTGCAAGAGTAAATAAAAAAATTTGAAAATATTGCATAATGAATTGAAAGTATCACTTATTAAAAAAAGAATGTGCCATACTAACTATATTTAACCAATATCAAGATTTATCTTGCTGCTTGAAATGATGATCATACAAACCTTTAAGGTTGCTCGTGAAATTACATTCATTCATGTTTTCAATTTTTGCAAACATCAAGAAATATCGAAACTTTTTATTTGCGATGAAGCTTGCAAGATAATATTTCTCTAACCATTAAACGATTGGATCATGATATTAAAAACAACATATTTGAAAAACCTGATACTCTTGAGAAAATGAATTTTCAATAGACTCATTCAAATTACAAAGAGAATATTATGAGATGAATTTGTTCTGATATTGTTCAAAATCCTTGTCAAGATGGTGAGAACTGGAATAACCATTAGCTTATGCTAAAGTGCCTCAATTATATGAAAAGAATATGAATCATGAAATGATAAACCATGAATATCACTAGATTCAAAAAAATTAATCACTGTAGAATGACTATGACTATATTGGTGACTATAAGATCCTCAATTCTCCATTGGTTCATGCTGGAGCGGGGTCCCCTAACCCCAATTTTGGGTACAATTTTGTAATAGTTTAGTCTAGTGTAGGGGCTTTGGAGTGGGTCAAAGCTCCCAATGAATTATAATGGGTCAAAGGGTAGACCAAGAGTCCACAAACCATGGTTTGCAGACCATAGAGTAGCGCATGCTAATATGATATAAATAGATGGATAAATCGAGTCTATAAAAAAGTTTAAGTTTGGCTTAAGTCTAGATACAAATTGTAGAGATATGTTGTGTGGATTGTCTGGGTAAGGGCTCCTGCTGGTTGTGTGCGCGGAGACCCTAAGTCCTGCTGTGTGTGGACCCTGCTGGCTGTGTAAGCGGGTTGGTAAATAGAGTTTGTAAGTGGAATCTGAATATTAATGAATGAGAAGACTGTTTTGCAATATCTGAGTATTTTTGTGTTATGATTATAGGCTGCGCTATATGTTCTTTCTCAGACAATGTATGTTTACTGAATATTGATGGTTTATTGATGCACACATGGGCGATGCTATAGGAAGGAGTGAACACATAAATCTGGTTGTGATTTGTCTTGTTACATCTGATTACTGGCTAACTTATGATTTACGAGATTCGCTTGGGTTATTTCGCCAATATATTGTTAAGGGTTTCTGGGTTAGGGCTTCTTCAGTGAAGGTATGTTAGATCCGAAGGGACCCACTTTAATTAATTTTCTCTCTCTCAGGGTGCAAAAACCTGTTTCCAACACCCTCCCATACTACTCAGGTGAGACCTTGACTTGCGCAAGCAGGCCATTGCTGAAAGGGCCAGTAGTACAGGGGTTTTTTGGTAAACCTTAAATCCGTACCTAGGTCAAGACCCCTCAAACCAACAAATGGTTTCATTGCTGGGACCGGGGGAATTTTGAGAGAGATATCGGGTAATTCCACGGGGTCATTGGCAGCCGTTGAAGCCTACACTTGAGGACTGGTTTGAAAAGAAGATTTAGGAGTTTTCCCTAAAAATTAATAGAAGTAAGAAGCTATTTTCTGAGGAGTGGAATAAGAAGTACGTTTTTATAGAAGTACACGAAATATTATTCATAACCTTCACACACAAACTGCAAGAGTGGCTGGTAAGGTTAGCGGAATTCCAAACCTGTTGGAAGGACGATCAAGTCACACAGTGGACCCCTGAGTTGATCCAATAGTTGGAGAAGGCTGATAACAAGATCACCCGGACTGTATATCACCTGGTTGATACTTTTTTGGGAGGATTTGTAACTAAGTTTGCATTCAATCAGTTTGTGTCCTATTCTGAAGCAGAGCAAGGTTTTTCAAGGGTTTCAGGGGTAAGTTCTTGCAAACATTTCCATTTTTTATTAAGACACTATTGTGTGAAAAGGGTGTCTTGTGTAGTCACACTAAGTGAATGACCTTAGACCAGAGTGGAAACACAACACAAAGTGGTAAATACTACTGGGTTCATCAATAAGGGGATAGATCGGTGTACAATCATCTAAGGGATTCACCTGATTTTAACCAAGACAGGGCTATGCATGCAGAGACTAGTCCCCTGACTACGCCACCATCGAAATCACGTAAGGGTAAGAATTCTCCTACCCCACCTCCACCAACACCTGCAGACTATATGGTTGCGCACATGAATTTACCCACCTTTAAGGGTGTGGGGGACAAGGATATGGATCGATTCTGGTTTGAAGCAGAGTTGATATGGACTGCACAGAGTATTAATAATGATGATGTAAAGATAGCACAACTATCAATATCCTTTGAAGGGAGGGATCTAGATTTCTTCATGGGATACATTGGTCAGCATGCCAATCCCACAATACAGGAGATTAAGGATGCACTAAAGCAGCATTTCCCAAAGCCTAAGTCCTATGCTCAATGCATAGTATAGTTGAAAGATATTAAGCAGGGACCTACGAAGTTTGTTTGGGAAGCTGACCAACGGATAAAGAAAGTCGTCAGTGATGGAGGATTTGTCTATGAGGACAAAAAATATAAGGAGTGGTTCATCTCCATGCTATTATGTAATGTTCCTACTTAGCCTTAGCTAAGAGGAGACATTCAATTTTGATTTAATTTATGTTTTATGAATAAATGAATAAAGGAGGACATGTAAAACTCCTAAAAAGTCTGAATAAATCAATGCCCATGTGAACAAAGACAAATCTGGGCCATGTAAATAATCACGTGTAGGTGTGAAAGAGGTTTGAGCCAAAGATGGGGGTCCTCCTTGACCAAATCAACTACACTATCTAGGTTCATTGCATCTCCAAAAGGGACTACGTAGTTCTAGAAGGGAGCCTCTAATGTGAAGAGGGCTAACTCATCAAAGTGGTTTAGGGTTTTCAAGAGCTTTCTCAACTTATAAAAGAAGGAGGAAAGCAACATGAAGGGGTTGTTGATAGATCATATTTCTGAAGTATTTTTTTTCTTAAACAAATACCATTCTCTGCTGTTTAGTGGAGGATTGTGATTGGAATTCCTGTTTAGGGGTTTCATCTCTTCCCTTGAGGATCATTGGAGGAGTTATTTGCTGAAGTGAGCCACTATCTAGTTTGAGGCCAAGCTCTATTTTCATGAGCAGCGCTGGCCCATTGAGGGTTTTGCAGCTGCTGTGTTTTGTAGCAAGTGGTGTTCTAGATCTGCTTAGATCTAGCTTGTTTTGAGAGGATTTCTCTATTGGAGTGTGTTCTTCAGCCTTCAAAGAGATATTCTATCCACATTTTGTATCATATCTGTAATTTCATTCAAGTTTATTCAGTCTCCTTCACCCTCTGCGTAGTTTCTGCTCCATACTACGTTATTTTGTGAGAGGGCTTTCTTGTTTCAGTTTGCTATCAGTTTGGAGGAAGATATCTTGGTGTTAGGCTTGCCTTCCCTTGGTGATCCGTGGATTGGGTTGCTGATCCATGTCTCTATAGATCTAATCTCTTTCAGCAATAAAATTTAACTTCAGAAATTTCTGGGTTTTCTGCAGCACTGCAAATTGTAATTCAGATCTACAGCTTATTATGCAATATTTTGATGTAATTCCAATTGGATCTTGTTCTTAAAGTCATATAGTTTCTAGATCTGTATTAGATCTTATTTTTCATCCATACATATGTCATAGATCTGAAATTTAATTTAAAGCAGCTGAACCATCTGAAAAATAACGTTGTTTATGTATTTATGCAGTTTATTCCTAGTTGCAGCTCTAATTTCTGAAGGGATTTTTCCCTAGTTCTCCTTGTAATCTGTTGTAGAGGAAATAAGCTCAGATATAAATCTAATTTACTATTACATATCTTAATTATCAGATCTTTGGCTATCCTCCTCTGATTTTCAGTCAAAACTGCGCAATTCTAGTAGCTGGGGTTTTCATGTTGTAACAGCTCTTCTCTTTGGTTGATTTCTAGCTAGTCTTGACTGTGGGAGATCTGTTTAATGTGCTTAAAATGATTTTTTTCAGCTGAAATTATACATATAAGTCACATACAACATAAATGAGGGGATCCTAGCCCTGATCTACGTTATTCTTGCTCATATTTTCTTATACAACATTTTCATTGAAGACCTTGTTGAGATTCCTGAAAGGGATTAATCCAAGTTCTATAGGCAGAGTCTACAGTTGGCTAGGTAGCCTATAGTTATCACCCTATTTTTAGAGGTGACATAACCAATAAATTCCTCTATATTCCATCTCTGAAATAGATTCTTGAGAATCCCCAAAAAGGAATATTACAGAGGTATCAGAGCTCCACTCTTGGCACAGCCTGTGCTAGCATTGGAGCCTCAGTCATGCTGCATTCCGAAGTTGAAGATCCTATTTTTGAGAGGGAGAGGAGATACCAGAATAGAAGTCATAGAAAGTATGAATATACTACTGTTGACCTTGACAAGGGTCAAGACAAGGGGAATGCCCTTGAATCGGTGAATGATAAAGACAAGGAGGCAGAAGAGTTTGATAAAACTCTCTTGGAAGCTATGCAAGATCTATCCAAGGAGATAAAGGAGATGAGGATAGATCGAATGAGGGAGTCCCTTGGGATTTTCCATCAAGGATAAAGTTCAGAGATGTCTCAGTTTGGGACTGGTCAACCTGTGAGCTTGCCTCAAGTTCCACAGATCTCACAATGCTCTACAATGCCTACCTTCTTGGCTGTAGAGAATGAAGGGCTGCAAGAGCCAACCTCTTTGGAAGGCTAATTTGTAGAATATGACTCACAAAGTCAAAGGTTCAAGGATAACTTGAGCTTTCAAGACTTATACCATCTCAAGGACCAGAGGAGGCCATGGCAGCAATATAGAGATGGAGGCTTCCTTCAGGGGAGGCACCACACCATGGGTAGGTTCTTCTTGCCTAAGTTCGATGGATCACCCTCTTTTTTTGCCAAAGCATGGGTGGAGAAGTTGGATATCTATTTCTAGTTGAATAAAGTGCCTGAAGAAGAAGCCATCAAGATTGTTGCGCTGCATTTTGAGGGAGAAGCCCACAACTGGTGGTTTCATGGAATTTCTACATTGGGGCACAAAAATGTGTCCACTTATGTTGATTTCACTAGGAGACTAGTGGAGAGATTTGATCGGAAAGACCTGGAGGCCCCTTTCATAAGCTTGGAAAAGCTTAAACAGACAGGAGATGCTGAGGCCTATATCTCTAAATTCGTGAGATTGTCTGTAATGGTTCCTGATCTTTCAGTAGCGAGGAGAGTCTATATGTTCATTGATGGCCTGGAAGAACCTTTGCATGGGTTGGTTAAGTCTACCAAGCCCATCACTCTGCATGATGCCATTGAAAGAACTAGAGATCTCCAAGATGCCTTGCCAAGGGCAAAGGCAACCTTCCCAGGCAAAGCCACTCACTCTTCTAAGGGGAAGGAGGGGAAAGCTTCTCCACCCAAGGAGAGCTCACTGAAGAAGCTTCTTGATAATGATCTCTAGAGGGAGTTGAGGAAAAATAAATTATGTTTCAGTTGTTAAGAGCCATGGGTACCGGGACATAGATGTGCTGTTGGAAGAGCACATTATATTGAAGTATTCTCTGATTGTGAGGAGGAGGAGGGAAGTGATGGACCTAGGAGAGGTCACAGCATTGGTGATGATGAGGAGGAGGAGGATCCATCATCATCTAGAGAAGAATAAGGAGTATTTTCTCCAACCAGTGGGACTCTTGCTTCTTTGAGGGGAGTGCCCAAGTATTTGACTCTTAGAGTGCAAGGTTCAATTATGAACCAAATAGTATCTATTCTGATTGATAGTGGGGCAACCCACAACTTTATTGATTCTAATTTTGTGCAAAGGAGAGGAATCCCTACTGATACTTTTGACGGGTTCTCTATTTTGGTTCTGGGAGATAGAACTATGCAGTGCATGCAGTATGTTCCATCACTTTCTGTGACTATGGGAACCCACACTTTGGAGGACCACTTCTTTGTAGTGGACATACCAGACACCAACATCATCTTGGGTGTCCAGTGGTTGATTACTTTGGGAAAATTCACCACTGATTGGAAGGCCTTGCAGATGGAATGGGTGGATTTGAAGAGTGGGAAACAAAAAGTCATTCAAGGCATGCACACCTACACTTCACTTGATGTTTCTACCCACACAACAAAGATGGAATTGCGCAGTGGGGGCAAGGACCTCATAGTCCCTTCTCTCATGTTTATGAGAATGCTGCAAGGGACATTCCTACATCATGGCAAGCCACTTGGGGTGCCATTAGATTCTGTGTGGAAAGCTTCACCAAGTGCTGAAACAATGGAAGAAAGAGTCACAACACTATGGGAGGAAGCAAGGGGGAGGATCAACCTTCCCACAAACAATTTTGGCATGCATAGTTCCAAAGAAACAAGTAGCAACAAGGCAAGCACCACCATAGATGCATCAACAGCGCTGTCTTTGTTGAGAAGTGTAGATCCATATTGGAGGTCTCAACTCCTTGTGGAGTACTCCAAATATTTGCACACCGGGATGATCTTAGATGGCATAAAGCAAGGAGGAGGCTATTTGGTTCGTGAAGGGGTCATATGTCATCTTGGTAAAGTATTCTTGTCTCAAGCCTCCAAGCTTAAGCAAGAGATACTAAAAAGAGCTCACAAGGAGTTTCTTTCCAGCTACATGCAGTCAACAAAAATCTACTCCCTAATCTTGAAGAGTTTTGATTGGGAGGGTATGGAGGAAGAACTACATCAGCATTATGATTGGGAGGAACTACATCAACACTTACAAGAGTGCAATAGTTATGTGGAGATGGGGCAGCCAAGGGATCCTATGCAAGAAACATTTCAGCCATCTCTTTCTTCTCTCAAAAGAGGAGAAAAGCCCATGCCTAACTCTATATGTGTGGGAGATTTGTATGGTAAGAAATCTGATCTTATGGAGAAAGTTTGTTTTTTTGATTTGGCACATTCTCTTACCATATGTATGCAGGCCATGGCTCCTACAAGGAGTAATATTACATGCAGATCTCATGGAAATGATGAGGCCAATAAAAATTCCAAAGCTGGCCACTCCCTTGAGGTGCAAAGGGAGATTATTTATCATGATGGGTGCTTCCCAAAAGCACCTACTGAGGGCTTCACTTTTAGCCATGTCAAAGTGACCCATGCAGTAAATATGTGGTGGGAGTACCACCTATCACACTTAGATATACTCAAAACAAGGAGTGCACTGCGCTAGTACCTTATGTGGGATTGTGACCCACCTCCTCAAGTGCAAATTTCAGTTTGCCTATATGTGATTTTGCTTCCATACATAGATGACATATTGGTATTGTTTATGGGTATGTATGGGAAAAAATTAAGTAGTGTACATGTGCTACATGGGATGGAAATTTATCCTGTACTTCATGATACATGTTTTAGATATGACATTGCTTCACCCATGTTCATTTCTGTTGAGTTTTACACTCCTGAAGGGGTAGACTATGCACCTATCATGTTAGCATTGGAGGAGCAGTTTCTGATGTATTGGCTTGGTGAGCACTTAATCCATGATGAAATCTTGATTCTTGATGGTGCCATAAATGGAGAAGGAGAAGAACTACAACTCTTACACTGTCAGTTGCTTGAGGACAAGCAACATTTTGGAGGGGAGGACTGTAATGTTCCTACTTAGCCTTAGCTAAGAGGAGACATTCAATTTTGATTTAATTTATGTTTTATGAATAAATGAATAAAGGAGGACATTTAAACCTCCTAAAAAGTATAAATAAATCAATGCCCATGTGAACAAAGAAAAATCTGGGCCATGTAAATAATCACTTGCAGGTGTGAAAGAGGTTTGAGCCAAAGATGGGGGTCCTCCTTGACCAAATCAACTGTGCTGTCTAGGTTCATTGCATCTCCAAAAGGGACTGCACAGTTATAGAAGGGAGCCTCTAATGTGAAGAGGGCTAACTCATAAAAGTGTTTTAGGGTTTGCAAGAGCTTTCTCAACTTATAAAAGAAGGCGGAGAGCAACATGAAGGGGTTGTTGATAGATCATATTTCTGAAGTATTTGTCTGCTTAGACAAATACCATTCTCTACTTTTTAGTGGATGATTGTGATTGGAATTCTTGTTTAGGGGTTTCATCTCTTCCCTTGAGGATCATTGGAGGAGTTCTTTGCTAAAGTTTCCCACTATCTTATTTTAGGCCAAGCTCTATTTTCATGAGCAGCGCTGGCCCATTGAGGGTTTTGTAGCTGCTATCTTTTGTAGCAAGTGGTGTTCTAGATCTGCTTAGATCTAGCTTGTTTTGAGAGGATTTATCTGTTGGAGTGTGTTCTTCAGCCTCCAAAGAGATAGTATATCCAAATTTTGTATCAGATCTATAATTTCATTCAAGTTTATTCAGTCTCCTTCACCCTCTGCGCAGTTTCTGCTCCATACTACGTTATTTTGTGAGAGGGCTTTCTTGTTTCAGTTTTCTATCAGTTTGGAGGAAGATCTCTTGGTGTTAGGTTTGCCTTCCCTTGGTGATCCATGGATTGGGTTGCTGATCCATATCTCTATATATCTGATCTCTTTCAGCAATAAAATTTATCTTCAGAAATTTCTGGGTTTTCTGCAGCACTGCAAATTGTAATTCAGATCTACAGCTTATTATGCAATATTTTGATGTAATTCCAATTGGATCTTGTTATTAAAGTCATATAGTTTCCAGATCTGTGTTAGATCTAATTTTTCATCCATACATATTTCAAATATCTGAAATTTAATGTACAGTAGCTGAACCATCTGAAAAATAACGCTATCTATGTATTTCTGCAGTTTATTCCTAGTTGCAGCTCTAATTTCTGAAGGGATTTTTCCCTAGTTCTCCTTGTAATCTATTGTAGAGGAAATAAGCTCAAATATAAATCTGATTTATTATTATATATCTGAAGTATCAGATCTTTGGCTATCCTCCTCTGAGTTTCAGTAAAAACTACGCAATTCTAGTAGCTGGGGTTTTCATGTTGTAACAACTCTTCTCTTTGGCTGATTTCTAGCTAGTCTTGAATGTGGGAGATCTATTTAATGTGCTGAAACTAATTTTTTTCAGCTGAAATTCTATATATAAGTCACATAAAGCATAAATGAGGGGATCCCAGCCCTGATCTACGTTATTCTTGCTCATATTTTCTTATACAACATTTTCATTGAAGACCTTGTTGAGATTCCTGAAAGGGATTAATCCAAGTTCTATAGGCAGAGTCTAGAGTTGGCCAGGTAGCCTCTGGTTCTCACCCTCTTTTTAGAGGTGACATAACTAGTAAATGCCTCTGTATTCCATCTGTGAAATAGAATCTTGAGAATCCCCAAAAAGGAATATTACATATTACCACATGCACACGGACCTATGGGTCAACAGAAGATTGATTTGCAGGAAGAGGCCCTGGATATTTCCATGAAGTTGGAATCTGCACCAAGGGATGATGCTCAATTTTGGGCACTGCAGATCCAAAACCAGCTAGAAGCGATGCACTTAGAAATTCAAAATCTATGAAGGGATTGGGGAAAATAAGCCAACACAGATATTTGGTGCATACGCTGCAGGGTATCAAGCCATACTAAGGATCAGTGCCCTCTGTTGTTAGATTATATGTAGGCTGAGGGACCAAGTCCACTGTGCCCTAGAGATATGGTTGGACCAAGTACCCCCACACTATGGTGCAATGACTTTCGGATAACATGAAGACATGATGCAGATCACTGCCCACGATTAGGCACTTATGTCCCAGAACTGAAGCAACAGTGGTGCAAATTCTACTTGTCAGTAGGTGATGAAGAGCACAACTGCCAAAAATTAAACCTGATGATAGATAGGGGAAACCTATACAGGGTGCAGGCTGACCCTTCATCACCTGTATCTCCCTCTCGTCAAGGAGGATCCCATGCAAGAGGACGGGGAGGAGGGAGAGGCGGAGGCGCCGATCGAGGATGAGGGCAACTAATTTTCTACAACTGTGGGGACGTTGGACATTATGCAAGAGAATGAACGAACCCTGCGTGCCAATCCTGCAGGTATTGCAGAAAATTTGATCAATTCATTAAAGAATGCCCTGTGCTGATAGAGAAGATGCATGAGAAACATCAAATTCCAACGCATAATTTACAATGGGTTAAGGCGGAACCACAGGACGGTGGGCCAAGATGTAATTATATGTTGTGGCATTGCCAATGGAGGAGCTAAGGAAAAAGCTACGCCTAAACCACTGATCAGGAAGGCCTCTAACAAAAAAGAAAGCCTGGACTTGAAAAAGGAGAAAGAGACCTTCATTGAAGCTAGGAAGGATTTTTTTAGGGATGAAGCATCCACCTCAAGGACTTCGGTGGATCCGAAAGAAGATGAAGCAATTAAGCCATTCCTTCAGGCATGTATGAATTTACTACACAATTAGAAGGTGGTGGGGAATCTCCAAGGATTAATAGATAGTTGTGCAGAAAGGGATGCCCTGCAAACAGAAGTTAAAACTGTGAAAAATATTTATAAGAACAAGAAAAGGACTGGTCGAAAGATGCATATGACTGCGCAGATTGGAGACTATGAAATGGATTAAGTCATCCTTGATCTAGGATCAGATGCCAATGTCCTGCCCAAACAAACCTAGAATTTGATGGGAGAACCGAATATGGATTGGTCCACTCTTCAGTTATGTATGGCTAACCAACAAAATATCATTCCACTAGGCAGGTCATCGAAGGTTCTGGTAGACATTGCGGGAGTTAAAGTCTATGCAGATTTTGAAGTAATCCAGATTGTGAATGATGCGGACCTGTACCCTGTGCTCTTAGGTATCAACTGGGCTATTGACATGGTAGGTATCATCAATATGAAAAGGATAATCATGGTCTTTGATAATTATGGTACGCGGGTAATAGTCCCCTTGGATCTAGCAGAAGGAGAATGATTGTAATATCCCAAAATGGGGATGCAAAAATACATGAACGAAATACTGGAAATAGCAGTGTAAATCAACCCATGAACATTGGATATCAATATGGAGGCATAAAATCATGTATTATATTAGAAAATCAACATAAATAGTGAGGCATAAGTCATGTATAATGAAGAAACAAGCCTCCCATAAACAATCACTCCTAAATCTGAATTGCTGCTACAATACAAGAATGTCGGAGGCTACTACAGCATAGTTAAAAACACACTGCTACATAAATATGATGTACAAAATATGTAGGGCTGTTATAAGCCTCAAAATATATGCCCAATACAGATCTATGCTCAATACCAACTCCTACAAGAACCTGGAAAATGGTTTTCAGAAATACACTCTATACAAGATGAGATCTAATGCCCAATGGCTGAAGATACATTGAAAAATAGAAGAACAAGAGTTTAGAAGGCTAAATTATAATAGATCTGATGATGATCCCCTAAAACATCTCCTTTCATGAAAGGATGAACCCCTCAATCACAAGGAAACACTGCAAAGAAACCACAAGATCTGCCACTGAAGCTGCCTTCCAAAATAACACAATTCCCAACTGGAAAAATGCTGGAAATGATGGGAAATGTATGGCCTGGTGCCAAAGATATAAAATATTCTCTATGACTCTCAAAACAGATCTCCCAAGAGAAGGAAACCTTCCTCCTATGAGAAACTAGCTCAGAAAGTGGGATTCTAACCCCTCCACTGCCGCACCCTGCAACACAGCACAATAATCTGTAGAAACTGCGCTGATGAAGAAGTTGTAGCTTGGGCTGAAAACCTAAATGTGGAAATTAATACAATAATCTTCCAAGAGGCCACTCAAGGAAAGAGGTGGGATTCCTGCTTGGGAACACCATGTGCTAAACAACACTGCAACCTTGCTAAACAACAAGAGGAAGAAAAATTCTAAGCATACCAATATCAAAATGATAATCTAAAACATAACCTCATATGGCTGCCATCCTATTCCTTAAATAGAATATGAGCTTGCTTTCCCTTGGCCCCACTCAATTAGGTCATTTCCTTCATGAGATCCATCTCCCTCCAAAACTGCGTTATTCTCCAATTAATCTCCACTCCTCCTTAACAACGCTATTGACTTGGTCAAAGTTGACTGAATCAAATGATCCAAACCCTGTTCACACATGGAGGAGCTTTAGTTAGCTGCTAAGAAGGTCTCCTTTCACACTTGAAGTGTTTTTATTACTGCTCAAGAGACTTATGGCCTCCCCACTCATTTATTTACCGACCTAGTGATAAAACAAACTATAATATTCCATTTAGTTGAAGGCTAAATTTTTGGAATATTACAATGCTCCCCTCCAAAATGTTTCTTGTCCTCAAGCAACTGTATAAGGAGAGAAAATTCCTCCCCTCCTCCTCTTGTGGCCTCCTCATCAATAGTCCCCACCATTGCTCAAAATAATCTGCAATAAATCTGCCCTCCAATGTTTCCTCCCAAGTATGCAAAACCACATGACTCACATCATAAAAAGGTGGAAGGTGTAAGTGGAAACCTTCTTGTTGTCTATTGTGGCCAGCAACAACCCCCCTTCTTATTTAGTAGTTAATACTAAATAATTAAGGACTATTAGTTTAAAAATCCAAAAAATTAATTAGTGCTTGTTTCCTTTTCAAATAAAACTTACTATCAAAAACTTAGGTTTATGATATATTAGAATAAAATCTTTCTTTGAAGAAAATATCGCATTCATCGCAAAAAAGTAGAATATATCTTTTTGCAAAGCAGAATCTTCGAAATTGCGATAGCGCGATCCAAAGACATCACATTAAAATATTTATCGCAAATCGCATATCGCAGAAAATATATTAACAGATATTTTTCATATGACATATTTTGCGATATTGCGATTTCGAGATATTGCGATGTCGCAATGTTACATGATGCGATTTGTGATATGGAGATGATGTAAAGATTGCGATTTGTGAAAGATGAGATTTGCGATATTGCGATATTGCAAAGCAAGTCGCAGATCGCAGTATCGCACATTCGTAAAGCTCGTTGTACGAAGAAAATCTTTCCATAAATCAATATTTGTTATGCGCCTTAATGTCAAGTTAATGAATGGATTGTCAATTATTAATGAAAAAGGATTTTGTTTTGATCGAAAGGTTATTTCACGATTAAATAATATATTTCATATGCCTTCAGCATTTAAAACTATCCCGTCACCTTTCTCATATCATTATTCTCACTTAATTCGTAAAAATGCAGGCGCGAAGAACAGGAGACTATACAAAGAAATATTCAGAGAATTATGGGAAAGAAAGAGAAAGCTCCGAGTTCTGAAAATAAAGAGATGGCATCCTTGTATGCAGACACTGCTTGCAACAAAGACGCTGGCATCACCACTTGGGAGGGTATGTTTAGTTTACTTGAAGAAGAAAACCCAAGGGTAATGGATGTTGCGGCTACCGCAGGCTCAAGTAATTCTTCTGAAGCATCTCTTAAAAAGCTGGCTTGTTCATTTTTACATCGGATAGTAGCAAGACCTAGAATTATTCCATATACAGACATGGTCAAATGGGTGCTGGATCGCACTGATATTACGGACAAGCAATTTAGAACTCAAGGTCAAGAGCTCATTGGGTCATTTACTTCAGAAGATTTGAGGCTTATGTATCATTTGCCGGAACCTCAAGCAACTTACAACAAACAATTTATGGAGAAATTTTCCAAGGAAAATGCAAACTTAGTGGAATGCACTAAAGAATGGTCCAGAAGAGATGAACCACTGAAGAAAGATAAACACGGTATGTACAGTACCGGTTCACTCACTTCTCCATATTGTTTTGCTACTGCTATGTTATGTAGGCTTTTTGGAAAGCCTGACATCAATAAGTTTTTGCCTGAATGGCTTCCCCTATTGAATGCTGTTGTTAACGCTACCATTTTGGACTGGGCTAAAACATTGTCTGATAAATTAGCCACTGCTATTTTCAATTACCGGTCTAAATGAATTGTCTCTCATAGGATTTATCCTCCTTTTTATCTTTCTGCCTATGTTATGGATTCAATCTACTTTGTTTCTAAGTTCCCTTTAATGGGTTGGAAATGGGCAATTCATGATCCCTTGCCCATTCATGTCTATCAGAAAGAGTTGTGGGAATCAAAATTTATTCCTCATTTTTATAAAAATTTCCATGGCATAATGTTTCCTCTGTACAGAGTGTTGTATAATAAGGATGCTCCAAGGTTCTCCCCAGAAGTAGAAGTAGACATTCTCCCTGTCGCAATATGGTTTGGAGAAGAATTGTTTACTTATGTAAGGGTTTTTGGAAGCTTTGCTTCTCCTCATGTTCTACCCTTATATGTTCCAGACAAACTTATAGCTTGGGAAATTGCATATCAAACCTGTGGAGAGGGAGGTTTGACAAAAAAATTAAAGGATAAAAAGAAGGCCATATGGCCACAATTTCCTGTTTCCTGCGGAGCATTTTCATTATTTGATGTTGGTCATGCGTTTAAGGAAGTAAACAATATTACATGTTTACAATTGTTTAAGTTTCCTAAAAGGCTATTCGACCCGTATGACGTTGCTAAGAATTTCACCACTGCAGTCAAAGTAAGAGTATTTTGTGGAGAAGAAGATCTTTTTGATGATATGTTTCAAGAAAAATGTTCATTTAAAGAAATTTTGCATTTAGCTCAAACACGGTTCTCCCCAAAAGAATTTCAAGAGTTTAAAGTATACAGAGAATGAAGATTGACCACTATTCCTTTGGATAATTTGCGTTTGGAACCCTCAAGGGAACCAACTCCTAGTGTCAGTCTCAGTGGCAGCTCAGATTTAGAAAGGTCTAAGTCAAAGTCTGACAAAGAAATTTCTGAACATTCTAAAAAGTCTGATCAGGATAAAAGTGAAGGCTTAGTGAAAGATATAGCTCAATCAAAAGAGCTCTCACAACAACAGACTTCAACTACTCCACAGTTGAATCTTCCACCTCTTAATGTACAACAACCATCCATCAGCACTCAGTTAGATAAAGAATGGGAAACATTTAATGATTTAATTAATGTCGAAGGACAGAACATACAAACTCCTGTACAGACAACAAAAGGTTTGGTTACAGAAATAAGTGGCAATGTCACAGAAAAAGAACATATAACCATTACTCCCTCTGCCGAGCTTGTACTTAAAATAGAGGAAATTCCTCCTCTGGATATATTTTATAGCCCGCAACATAAAGCAGTAGTAAGGAAGCAAAGAAAGAAGAGAAAATTAGAAAGTGTGCTCTCTATTGATGCAGAACAATTGGATGTTTTATGGAAAGATCCTACTATGGATCCCACTGAAAATCTTACTAAATTATCTCAGATAACAGGAGCTTATGCCTCCGCAACTATTGACAAAGCATTTGAGGTACGGTTGTTATTAAATGAAAAAGAGGGTCAAATACAAGTTCTGCAATAACAATTGCAACAAGCACATATCAATAGTGAAGCACAGGTAAAGTTTGAAAAGTTACAGCAAGAGTTTCAACAAATGCAGATCGGGTATCAAAAAAGCTTGGCCGAAAAAGAGAAACAAATACAGATTATGCAAGAAATGCATAAAGATTACCCCAAGCTTACAGAGTTTATCTCAGAGTCTATTTCTTTGAATAATCAACTGCTGCAACAACAAGATATATTATGCCAAAATATTTCACAGTGGAACTCTTTTTGTCAAGAAAGTGATAAAATCACTAATCATGTCATAGAATTACGACATGATTATAATTTAACTAATGAAAGAGTTACTAATTATTTGGCATGGAAAAATACAGAGGAAGGAAAAAGAGTAGGAGCACCAATTATCAATGACAGCCATAAAGAAATTCTCTTCAATAAATGGGATGCACATATCAAAGAGGCAGAAAAAGCAGTAGAGGAAGCAGCTACATCAGCGAGCAACATTACTGATTGTGT
Source organism: Pinus albicaulis (assembly GCA_034641835.2). NCBI lineage: Eukaryota > Viridiplantae > Streptophyta > Pinopsida > Pinales > Pinaceae > Pinus > Pinus albicaulis. Next base: position 230,617,406 of record CM076579.1, read on the forward strand.
AAATGAAAATTTGCACAAGGTTAATTTAATTTCAGAAACCATTCCGAGATACCTACCACAAGCACAACAATTGCAAACAGAGTGGAAACAGAAAGCTGAAGATAAGGCAAAATCAATTCAAGGATTGACAAAGTTAAACTGGGATTCTTACTAGACGTGTCTAGTAAAACCACACAGTGAATGCAGTACTCTTAATTGCATCATTAATTCTGCTGAGAAGATCGCACCAACACTTGCTGATTCCGTCTTTTCAGGACAATTAAAATCTAAAGTTGGCCAGCCCCCTCTTCTCAAATCAATGCTGGATGCTTGCAAATTCAAAGACCAAATTCATAAGTAGTTAGTTGTTAATTTTAGTTTTAGATTTAGTGTTAGTTTTACTTTATTTTTGCCTAGAAAAAGGACGGTCATTTAAACCGAATCCTAAAATTTTTGTAATAAACTATAATTAGATTTAGTTAGTAGTATTTAAACCCTTCTCATGCATTTAGAGAAAGGTCCTGAAATTTGTCAAAAACTTGTCCTCAGAACATGCACTTCTGCACCCTCAGAGGAGGTTTTGATGAATGAATGGAATGAGATTTATTGATATCTGTGTCTAATATCTGCTACTGATGTTGCATTTCTGTACTCTTAGTAGATGTTGGATTAAGAAGATATAAGTCATTATTACTTCTAGCTCATGAGTAGAACCAGTTATAAATGGTACTTTTATCTCTTAACTATTTTGCTTCTGTGTTAAAAGTGATATTTATGTTCAGTTATTTATATATTGATGCTTGAATGCTTAAGTTATCATTTGGCACTTTTGTGCGGTGATAGCTACTTATTTATGCTTAATGTATGAATAGCTTATTATGCGATATGTTTTTCACAACTGTTTCATCTAACTTTTTATATGAAGTGGTTTATTTTTATTGAATTCTTTTCTTATAATAGTTGAATGATCTTTATTATCGATTTTTATTCGGAATCATTTTAGATCACATAAACAAGATTTTATCCCGGGTTTAGTTTAGAATTAGATATTTCTGTTTAAATTAGAATATAATTTGCATATGATTAGATTAGATTAGAAATAGAATAAAATAATTTCAATTAGGAACCCTTTTTAAAAAGGAAATATCTATTCTTAACACACACACATACACATTGGGAAACTGGTCCCATTATCCCCAGTCGGACCCACTACACCAAACGGAAAAGGAGCTGCTAACCAAGGTCCGGACCGGGTGGGTATCCCCCTTGTTGTAGACCCGATTTTCGGGGCTTCAACACTGTCCAATGGCCTCTTCAAGGTAGGAGATATGAAAAGCATAGAGGATCTCATTCCCAATGAGAAAATCCCAATCCCATGCTATCACCAAATGAAATGATCCATTCTAGGTAGCTCATCAAAGAGATCCTCAACCCCCAGTTCATACAATGTGTTGGGGCTGCATGGAGAGATTGGATCCTCCCACCTAAGTGGTTTCTCTCTCCATTTATGGTAAGTATGGGGTTGTTGCTGATCTTGGGATGAAATTTCATGGCCTCCAAGAATGGCCCAAGATACCCCACTAAACAAATAAGCCATGAAGTGCCTCCTCCAAAAACTCAAACTCTCCATATGGCTCTTTCTACATGGAGGAAAGAGATGTAGTTTGGAAATCATGGGCTGCCCATTTCTTCTCCTGAAACATGTATCATGTAAATAGGGAGAATCATACTCCCAATGGGCATCTTCAGCCTTTGTGCCATGTTAGGAATATGTAATCAGCAATATTGGCAAAGTCTGATCACAGAAACAACATCGTTTCAACCAACTTTGGGATTCTAGGATCTAGCCCTCCTGAATCCGGAGAGGGATCTCTCCAATAAGTGCAAAGATGGATTTTGTCTTTGAATTTTGGGGTAATGATATTAGGCTAGGTATGAAGGCCAAGGGTTTTGTTTGTTTTTGGATGGTTGAGCATGATTACTGTTTGAGGTGGAAAGTCCTGAATGCAAAGAGTTTCAAAGGTGAGAAGTTGCAAGAAATCAGAGTAAACTTCGGCCAAAAAGACAGATAATTGCAGTTTTTAGTCCATTAGGCTATGGAGTCATAATAGGGTTTAATTGGAACAGCAAGAGGCAAGAGTGGTCCACGGGGCAAGTCATCTATGTCTAAAGATCTCTTTGAAGTTTGATTTATGGAATGAAATGATACAATTAAGAAAGGAAGTTAAACAGATGCAGAACAAAGAGTAGCCTAGGATCTTATAAGTACTTTTAAACTAGTCAGCCTTTGAAAAACACTTAAGAAGAACATAAAAGAAAACTAGGATCTGGTAAGTACTTTTAAACTAGCCAGCCTTTGATACACTTTCAATAGAAAACATCTTAAAACAAAGGGAAACTTAAAGGCAACTGTTGGAGTAGAGACTAGCAGGCTGGGCTCACCACAAATCCTCTCCTAGCTCTGCTTTACTTGGTTACTTTCAAGACCAACAAAAAGGTAACACAGAATGGCCTAAGATCTGGTAAGTACTTTTAAACTAGCTAGATTTTAACACATTCCAAGGGAAATATTTAGACAGCCTTTGGAAATAAAACTAGGACCAGGGCACACCATATCTTCCATAGTTCATCTCTAATTAACTAATACTGAACATGACATTCAAAAATAATATTCAGCTAAGGTAATAAGACGAGGGAAAACCAGCATTCCTATGCTTAAACTGAATTAAATCATTCCTAAATAACACAGATTGGAAGAAAACATATATATATATATATATATATATATATATATATATATATTTTCAGTCAGAGAAGGTTACTGTTTTACAGTAGATCCTAACTCTATGCATGATGTTATTTATAAGAGAATACGAAACACAATGAAAACATAAACAAAATAACAAGTTACAATTAGAGAAACATCACCGTCAACATAGACCAGGATCCCATAAATCAGCGTGTATTGATGCTCCAAACTAGTTACAGCTTTAAGTCCAATGCTTTAGATCAGCAATCATCTACTCATCTCAGCCTAACTTATCTATTACAAGTAGAGCTCCAAGAGCCAATGAACACTATTTACAGTCAGAAGTTTAAGCTTAAATGTATTTCAAATTTCTGCAACCAACATATTTTCATCTTCTACAGAGGTATTTATAGAAGGATGAGGAGGTGAGATCTGATAAAAGATCTCTCAAGGAAATTAATATAGATTCAAGACTTCTTGGCCTTTTGAGGGGCTCAATGAAGAATTTTACAGGTGGATTGTTGTATTAACTGTTTTACAATTATGAATAAAACTTGGTGGGAACTTTTTGTTGACTTCGAGGCTCTGCGTAATGTTTGGAGTAACTCCGCAGATATTTCTGCATTTATTCTCTTGCATAAGTAACTCTCTGGCTGCGCTGGAGGTGAATATCTGATTTTCTCCAATAAGTTCAGCCTCTGTTTGAATGCTTTGAGGCAACAGGTGGCTTTGTGGTAGCTAGGAGGAATCAATTCGCCTCAGATGTGGTGGTGGAGGCCTTTCCATCTGTTTAAACACTTATGATGTTCTTTTAATGGTGTTTTAATTCTGGGAATTAGGCTTTTGATAATCATTCTTAGCCGTAATTGCAAAATATGTCTTCACTCTTCATTCTGCTATGCTATGTCTTCAAAAATTGATACTCTTTTGAATGTGATTTAAATCACAGTGTCTTGTCGATGTGCAGGCCGCACAGGTCTCTTCACGGCATCAATGCTCATAGAGTATCGACAAAACATAGATCTTGACCCTGCGAACGACTTCTTTTGATGAATCAAAGGCACAAGAAACGTCTTTCCCGGCCTTTGAATTTTCTTTTGTTATAACAAAAAACCATTCATCCCTGCAAATATACACAAAATATTAGAAAATCCTGCATTTTTAGGTTTAACTGCTTCAGAAGGCGGGGAAGGAGCGTAGCCGTTGGATGAAAGCATCCAACGGTAGAGATTTATTTTGGAAGAGGTCAAAGAAGAGTGGGGGAATGAATGAGATGGGATGAATTTGGACCGTTCGATCTAGACATGTGGACGGTCTAGATCTAATCGGAGGATCGCAATTGGGGGATCACAATCGGGGGTGGCAAGAAAATACACCGATAGAAAGTTGCGATGCGATGTGGAGCAGACCGTCGATCTTAGGATTAGATCAACGGTGGAGAATGAATCGGGAGAATGGCCGATCAAGGGAATAAATATAACACATCAATTGAGAAATGCAATGCGATTGAGAAGAGCGATGCGATTGAGCGCTGGTCATTTGATCGGCTCATGATCAACGGCGGGGATTAGTTTTTGAAACGAACCAGTGGAAAAAACCCTTATAATATATAAAACCCAAAAAAAATAAAACAAAGGTTTTTTATGGATCAGGGCGAGATATTTATATATGAAGTGGATAGGCGCCCGACTGCGGGGCCTTTGGATACATGGAATACAATGGGTCCGAGGTTTATAAAAATAAAGGCCAATCGCAATCAGAGTTTTGGGTCCGGTCTTTTTAATCTATCCATTGGAAAATTGTGATGCGATTTAGGGCCTCTGGACTTCAACACTTGGTCTCGGGGAAAGTCGTCTGAAACAAAAAGGCGGGGGGGAGTTAATATATATAGGCCCCAATCGCAGTGGAAAATTTTGATGCGGCCTTTTCAATCTACCCATTGTATTTCCCCAATGCGATTGCGCAATCGATCTTTTTGATCTAACCATTTATATTTAGCACGTGATTTTTGGGTTTTTAGATCAAACTTTGGATAAATGGGTTTTTGGGTTTTACAAAGGAAAAAGAACGTCGGGGAAGAAAATTTACAAGGTTTAAGCGCCAAAGGCAGGCCCATGGGTTATATGAAACAATGATAATATCGGGGGTATTTTAAATACAAAGGCTAATCGCAATCGAAACTTTCGAACATAGCAAAAGACTTGTGCGCTTGAAACTTTCCGATGCGATAAGTGCCGGGAATATAACTCTTAGTTTTTTGCAAAGGAAGCATGAGATCCAGAGTTTATAACAAAGGGGGTTGATCGCATCGGGGTCTTTATAATACAAGGCTTAATCGCATTGGAAATTCAGAACATGGCAAAGACTTGCGCATTTGAAAATTTCCGATGCAACAAGCGCCGAATAGGATTAGCGCTGGGGTTCCAGGGTGTGGTCATGTGGGGGAATTGGTTTAGGACTTTATCCCAAGGGGGCTTAAGCCTTTATGTAAAAACATGTAATTTTTATGAAAATTTTCAAGGTTTTTAATGGATTTGGGGGTTTCGGTATGGTTAAAGAGTGAGTCTTTAACCTTGTAAGAGTGATTTTCATGAAGGGCAGAAAAGAAATCATGAAAACAAGGGAGTTTTTATGGAGAAAAAGGGAGTGAATGGAGGTTAGTTTTGAGTGGGTGAAGGGGGAAAATGTTGATTTTGTAGCAGTTTCTTCTTATGAAATCAACAGGATTCCTGAGTATAAAATGGGAGCAGAGATGAAGATTTTGGACAGAGGCATGAGGCCTTCAAGAGTCTTCAAAAGCCAACACTTTTTAGTAATAAAATTTGTTCTTTGAAGGCTTAAAAAGTCTTAGCCACCTTTTGCTATAACAAATATTATAGGTGGCTAACAGTGGCTCCACTTGGGGATGATGCCTTCTTGAAGGCATCAAGAACTTCAGACTTGCATTCTCTGGGAGGCTGACCTGTGCCTGATCCATTGGGCTGCCCTTCCTTTGCTAGGATGATCTTCTCTGAAAACATATTAGCAGCTATGAAAACAATGGACCTTCATCAATACAAATTTTCTACCTACCCAATCCTACTGATCTAGCATTTTTTCTTCATTAGAGTGCACTTGGATTGGAAACTCTTTTCACAACATTTTATTCTTTTGAAAGTAGGAAATCTAATCTATTTCTACTCCTTATTTCTCCATGGACTCAGATTAAACAGTTGAGCCCATATGATTCTCTACCTAATCTATCATCTGTTGGGATTAAACTGTCCAACAAATTTTATTCTCTAATTTCTACAACATAAATTGAAAAGCATTCAAGTCAGGATTGAATAGTCTAACTTGATGCTGGTCCATGGCATAAAAAAAAAGTTGCACATAGACATTTATTTTGCAGAAAATTTAAAACAAAATGGAAGGCTTAAGATCTTAAAATTCAAAGCACTTCCTTCACCCTTTTACAACTCTATTTTGGTTCTTGTTTGAGCTGTTTTTTCCTTGTTTTCTGGTTCAGATTTTGAGCTAATTAGAACCAGATTTTCTTCTTTTTGATTCAGAAAAAATAAAACAGATTTGAGTCATCTCTATTTGGAAACTTAGGTTCAGATTTTGAACATGTTTGAACCTTTGATTTCTATCCTAAACTATCTACTGATAAGCCAAGATTAAACAGTTTGGCAAATCGAATTCACTATCCTATCAGCAGAAAATTTAAAACTAATTAGTCAAGTTTAGGATGTTTGACTAACTAGAAGTGTGTTATTCAGGAGTGGCATCTAAGCTTGCACGCTTTCAAAATTTGTTTCTCTTTTTGGTATGGGGCTATACCTTTCTTGTTTTCACAATTTTCCCTCTTTCCTTTCTTTCTTTGTTTTTGTATTTTTTATTTTTCTAACTTTGAATGCAATGGTGGATGAAATAATTATAATGAAAAAGATAAAAAAGGCCTCAAAACATAGCATTGATCAAGAGAAGTAATGCTTAAGCATCCTGCGATTGACAGGACCCCCAAAAAATTCTGATCCATTCAACTCCTGCAAGAAAAATGCATTGTTACCAGCAGCTGAGTGAATAGAGTAAGGGACAAGCCATAAGTTGTCAAATTTTCCATGCTTGCCCTTCTCTTCCCTTCTTGAATCCCATTTTAAAACTTTGTCCCCAATCTTGAAATTGTTGGCCTTTGTTCTTCTGTCAAAAAGCCTTTTAATGTTGTCCTGCTTCTGCAATGCTTTGTTATACACTTCCTCTCTGGTTTGTTGAAGATGAATGGTCTGGTTTATTCTTCTGATCATGTCATTTTCTTCAGTTTGTAATTCTTGAATAAACTTCATTACTGGTAAACCAAGGCTGTTTGGAAAAATTGCATCAGTACCATACACAAGCTGGAAATGTGACATACCAATAGATTTCTTCAAAGTCAATCTGTCATCCCAAAGTGCATGAACCAGCTTTGTGTGCCAAGACTTCTTGTTGTCCTCCAACAGTTTCTTGATTATGCTCACTAAGATTTTGTTTGAGGATTCTGCAAGTCCATTACCCTGGGGGTAATAAGCTATGGAATGCCCCAATGTTATTTGATATCTATGACAGAACTCAACCATCTTCTTTGATCCAAATGCTACTGCATTATCAGTGATAATCTTGGTAGGACAACCAAATTTGGAGAGAATGTTAGTCTCCATGAATTTTATAATAACTGAATCATTGGCCTGTCTACAAGGTATGGCTTTTATCCACTTAGTGAAATAGTCTGTGGTAGTGAGAATCCATCTATGCTAGGCAGAAGATGGGGGATGGATTTATCCTATGAAGTCAAGTCCCCACTGTTGAAAAGGGGCTTCAACAGTGATAGGATGTAGAGGTAGGGGTAACAGTTTTCTTTTGCCTTAAAAAAGTTGACATTTATGGCAAGATGTGATCATCTTATGCACATCATGGAAAAGAGTAGGCCAATAGAAACCAACCCTCAAAATTTTGTTGGCTGTTGTCTTCCAGTGAAAATTACCTCCACACTCTCCTTCATGGAACTGGTATTTAACCTTCTCTGCATCAAACTCAGGCAAACATTTAAGTAATACACCACTTGCATTTTTCCAATAAAGACATCTATCTATAATGCAATAGTTTACAACTTTTAACTTTAGGAACCTTGCCTTTGTTTTTGTCAAACCAGGAGGTGTATTTAAATTAAGCAAAACATAAATAATATCAGCATACCAAGGAGAATTCATAAAATGATTTTCAACTATAGGAGTTGAGAATTCTTCTTGGTCATCCAAAGAATCAATCATATTAATATCAAGAACTTCAAATTTTGATTCAGCCATTAATCTAGCTATACCTTGGCCTTTGATGAGTTTAGTGGGTTTTATCTCTAAATCATATTCAAGAATAATAGCAATCCACTTACCTCTCTTACCATCTAGGTCCTGTGTTAGAATGTATTTAACAACTGAGTTTGGGACAAAGGCAATGGTGTGTGAGTGAAGGATGTAGACTCTGAAGTCTTTCAAAGCTTTAACCAAAGCAAAATCTTGCTTCTCCATAATGTTGTACCTCAGAGGGGCATCCCTCAATGCCTTGCTAAAGAATGCAATAGGCTGCTCTTGTCCTTGTGGATTTTTCTGTAAAAGGACAACAACTATGGTATGTTCTGATGCAAATGAAAAAATATAAAAATCTTTTGAAAAATCAGGACTTATAAGAACCGGTGTTTTGGTTAACGCTTGTTTCACCAGTTCAAAGGCCTTCTTTGCTTCCAAGGTCCATTTTACCCCTTGCTCCTTCTTTAACATGCTCGTGATATTCCTAAGGAGCTCAGCCAAATTGGGGATGAGCCTTCTCAAAAAGTTAATCTTCCCGATGAAAGACTGCAACTCTTTGATGTTTCGAGGATGAGAGATTTGCAATATGGCCTCAATCCTCTTTGGATCTATCTTTATACCCTCCTCAGAAATAATGTGCCCAAGAAGTTTACCTTCTTGGAGACCAAATAGTGTCTTCTTAGGGTTTAAAGATATCCCAAACTTCCTACACTTCTCGAAAACCTTTCTTAAATTTTCTAAGTGCTCTTCATTTGTTTTTGAAAACACAGTAACATCATCAAGATATATAATGATGAAGAAGCCCAGTTCCTCCGAGAATGCTATGTCCATGGCTCTTTGAAAATTTGCTCCAGCATTCATTAGACTGAAAGGCATTTTCACATACATGAAAGTGCCCCATGGTGTAGTAAAGGTTGTCTTTAATTGATCAACAGGGTGAACTAAAATCCGATTGTACCCTGAATAGCCATCAAGCAAAGAAATTCTTTTAGACCCTACCACCCTTTGTAAAATATGATCCATCTTGGGTAAAGGGTAGTTGTCTTTAAATGAAGATTTTTTTAAGTCTCTAAAGTCTATACAAAGCCTGATCTCTCCAGTTTTATTCCTAACAGACACCAGATTAGATACCCATTCAGAATATCTAATAGGGACAATAATACCAGCATCGTACATTTTCATGATTTCGTTCTGAACCAAAGGAAACTGAACAGGGTTTATTCTGCGTAGTTTCTGTTTCAATGGTTTTTGGTTTTCTTTGAGGGGAATTTAGTGCTGTATTATTTCAGTGTCATAGGACTTATGATCTTCGTAACTCCACACAAAAACATTAGAAAAATCTTTAAACAACTCAATGTATTTGAGTTTAATGTGAGCTGGTAAAGTCTTAGACAGTTTAATCATCATAGGTTTAAGTTCACTGCCTATATTTCACTCCTCTACTTCAGTCTCTACAGGTTCTAGTTTTGGTTTATTTGCCACATCGTTAAAATCGAACAACTCTTCTAAAGGGGCTAGACTCTTAGGCAAATTTTCATCTTTAGAGTGCAGAGTTTCTAACTCCTCCGTTTCTAACTCTGCATTCGATTCTGTTTTGTTTATAAGTTTGCTTCTCAGGAAATTAATATTGACAAGCTCAGGAGATGGCTCTTCTTTGCCAAGAAATTTTTCTTCACCACAGTCTGTATCATAGTTCGAGTCCGAACTATGTAGTTCGAATTCATTTCTAAATTGCATGAAGTCTTCTATTTGTTTATCTTCGTCGAACACCTGCCAATATTTTTTGTTATCGGGAACGGCTGGTCTAAATTTTATCTGAGTTGTACAGTCCTTGGTTTCATATGGTGTTAAGCATGTTCTGGCTGCGTAAGCTAAGCTGTGGGCCGCAATATTTGTTTTTCTTGGGACAAAAATTAATTTAGACTCCTTGAAAGTTTTTAACAGGTCCACAACATCGTTTCGATAGGCCCTAAGTCTGGGATGATGAACGTTATACTCCCCATTGACTTTCCTTATGATTAATTCAGAATCTCCATGAACTTTAATTCTCTTGGCTCCTAACTTTTTCAATAGATGTAAGCCTAAGAGAAGGGATTCGTACTCCGCTATGTTATTGGAATACTGAAAGTTTAATCTAGAGGAAATACATTCTGTGTGGTCATTTTCAGTGTTAGAAATCCAGACACCTGCACCAGCGTTAGTTCTAGTTCAGGACCCGTCAAAGTAAATACTCCATAGAGGACTTTTTTCAGTTTCTTCTATTTGGTGAATGTCCTATTCAACTACTGTGTTCTCTGATTTTTCATGATTGGCGGCACTCAATTGAATTTGTTTTGACTCTTCAGGTTTTTCGTTAAGTAGAGGACCATTTTCTTGAGTGTCAAGGTTTAAAATCAAAGGACGCATGACTTGTAATTCAAGGCCCATATTTGGTTTGTTGTTGTTTAAAGTTTCAGCAAACTGTCGTGACATCTCTGTGGTTTTTACCTCCTCCTCTCTATCAGACATTAAATCTGTTAACGTTACTTGTTCATCTAATGTTTCTTCACTAAAGAGGATAAATGAATCAAGGCCTATGTTTACAGAGTATAAAGGGGAGTTTTGTGGTATGTCTTGACTTGTCACTGTGTATTGCATATGAGATTCCCTGTAGAGTCTTCTATTTTGATTGAAAACAGGGATAGTCGCATAGGTCATGTCCATTTGCATAGTCCCTTGTAACTTAGCCCCCCAAGATCTTGATAATAACATTCCATACTTTGGGGGAACATCAGCCACAACAATATCCATGACTAAACATTTGGCTGGAATTTGGGCTAAGTTAACACAGAGGTCTTTGATTAATCCTAAACATTTTACTTTGCTGGAGTCAAAGGAGTAAAGGTCTTTGTAAGGTCTAGTGATTTCTAGACCAAGGCTCTCCATTACAGCTTTTGGCATTAAATTATGAGAAGCCCCGGAGTCATGCATAGCGTTGTGAAAAAAAATTTCATGAACGTTTAAACTCACATAAAAGGGAGGAACAGGTCCCTCTTCATATCTACCTTCAATCTTCGGACCGAAAATAAGCTCTGGCTAGTCATCATTAAGATTGACTGTATCATTGTTTTCTTCTATATTTAAAGCCTTCAAAATTTGGGTTCTATATACATGTTGGGCAGCAAACTCAATCAAGGGAACAAAGATTTTGATCTTTGAAATTTCCTGCTCCAGGCTGAAAGGAATTTGACTCTTCAAAGTGCTAGTCTCAGCCTTATTAGCTGTTACTTTATCAGCAATATCAGCTTGCTGATTTGTTTTATTTACACTTGATAAAATTGTTTTCACAGGAGTACTAGCTGAAATGTTAGTACTACTAAGGTCTGCACTCTGTTTTTCATTGTTTTGAGTGCCCTTTTCTTTACCGTTGTCAGAATTTACAACCATTGTTTTATCCTTTTGTTTGACAACTCTAGGCTTCATTGTAGTGCTGTTTTGTGAAGATTTGTCAGAGGTTTTGTTGTTGGGGTTTTGTTGGCCGGTTTTGCTTCTAAGGTCATATTCTTTTTTAGACTCTATGATGACATTTTCCATGTCTTGATAATAATTTTCATCATCATCTCTTTTGTCATCATAAGGTGTGTATAGACCTTGTTTTCTATCATAATGAATCTCAAAGTCATCATTGTCTATCCCCAGCATGTTGATATCATCCTCCTCTGTTATTTCATCTGTTTCCTCAACCTCACTTACATAGTTTTGATGAAAGGGAGGAGTGATCTACTGATCATCTTCCCTAGGTCTGTTTGGAGGTTGGTTTCTTCTAAAATTCTGGTTTTGGTTTTGGTTTCTATTTTGAGGAGCAATTTGGTTTTGATTTGCTTGTGCTCTCTTAATTATGCTCATCTCTTTCATCATTTCTTCCATCTTTGAGTTCGAATTAGAAGGTGTAGACTCCTCTCTAAAAGATACTCTCTTTTCAATTTTCATTCTTGCTCTCTTCTCCATTAAATTGACTTCCACAGAAAGAGCACCCTTTTTCATATCTTCAAGAGTTTCAAAATCTCTCTCTCTCAGCTGATAAGTCATGTCAGAGTCAAACCCTTCAGGAAAATTGTTTAAATTTGAGCCCTGTGGAGGTTTAAGTTCTGGGGAAAGTGCATTATATACACTATTGAATCTAGTGCAATAAGCTTGCACACTTTCCCCAGTGTTTCTATGGCGGTTCTTGTAGTCAGAAAGGACTTGGAGAGGGTTTTTCTTTACTTCCCATTTGTTTAAGAATGTTTGATGGAAGGCTTGGAGATCATTAATACTATGGGGGGCTAAGCCTTTGAACCATTTTCTTGCTTCTCCCCCTAAGCTCTGAGCAAATAACCTAAGATTGACAGAATCATCATCAATTTCATTTATGTCGAAGTAGTCATTCATCTTATCCACATGTTGTGATGCAGTTGTAGCATTGCTAGCATCATATAATGGAATTTTGGACTGATAGTCCTGTGGAAGATTGACTAATGGTGTAGGAAGGACTAAGGGAGCATACCATGCTGCCATGATATGTGGTGGGGGTGGATTCACAAGGAGTGGAGTAACAACAGGAAAAGTGGGCTGAAGTGGAGTGGTTTGAACAGTGGATGTAGGGTGAGCAGAAGTGGATGGACCAGGAATAGACTGCTGAGCTGATCTTGGATGAGAGACACCTAAGTTGTGAAGGAAATGTAAATCAGGAGGTGTTGTTTCTCTGCTACCAAGAGGTTCACTTGTTTCAGGAGATGATAGTGAAGAATTAGAATCTAACTGATCTAAATCACCAAGAGACCTAGTTCTAAATGGGTTTACTAAGTCAACTTGAGATTGTTGTCGAGCTGAAAGATTTTTAGGAACTGAATTAGCTCTCAAGGGTGATCTGAAAACAGTTGATAATTTAATCTTAGGAGACTTCCTAAGGATACCTTCTGGGTTATCAACTACTTCAGGTGGATCAAGGTCAGGATGGGCTCTAGTGTGAATACTTCTAGGAGCCACTATGCTATGTTTTTCAGAACCAAATAAACAAGACAAGTTCAACCAGGTATGACAATCTTTAAGAGGTTAACTAGTCTGTTTTGCAAAAATTTTAATCCTGCAGTCTTCTGACTGAGTTTGAAAGATATTATAATGATAAGGGTTCTTCCCAGTGGAGTCTTAAGGTATATTCAGGATTGTGGAGTTGCCAAGTGGAAGTTTTTAGCCCCTAAGGAGGTAAAAGGTTTTATGGTCTACCACCATGTTTATTGGATACCAATCTGAAATAATTTTTCTTTTTTTGAGTTATTTTTCAGTTGTATGGTTTTTAATAATATCCTAACTCTGTTCCAAAACTTAGCTACGGTTATGAGACAGAGACAATTTCCTCTTATGGCTAAGCCAGCTGATGTTTCAAGGTTAGATAAAGTTTTATGAGAATCCTAGGGTTTACCTAGATTGTCACTGATTTAAACAAGTTTAACCATGATTACCTCTCTTAGGTAGTTCTTGACAAGGCTGCTTTTTACTCTCAAAGTTTTAAACAAATAAAAATGATTCTGGGTTTGAGCTCCCCAGTGGAGTCGCTAGAAATGTTAGGAATTTGTAATCAACAAGATTGGAAAAGTCCGATCACAGAAACAACATTATTTCAACCAAATTTGGGATTCTAGGATCTAGCCCTCCTGAATCCGGAGAGGGATCTCTCCAATAAGTGCAAAGATGGATTTTGTCTTTGAAGTTTGGGGTAATGATATTAGGCTAGTTATGAAGGCTAAGGGTTTTGTTTGTTTTTGGATGGTTGAGCATGATTATTGTTTGATGTGGAAAGTCCTGAATGCAAAGAGTTTCAAAGGTGAGAAGTTGCAAGCAATCAGAGTAAACTTCGGCCAAAAAGATAGATAATTGCAGGTTTTAGTCCATTGGGCTATGGAGTCATAATAGGGTTTAATTAGAACAACAAGAGGCAAGAGTGGTCCACGGGGCAAGTCATCTATGTCTAAATATCTCTTTGAAGTTTGATTTATGGAATGAAATGATACAATTAAGAAAGGAAATTAAACAGATGCAGAACAAAGTAGCCCAGGATCTGATAAGTACTTTTAAACTAGTCAGCCTTTGACAAACAATTAAGAAGAACATAAAAGCAAACTAGGATCTGGTAAGTACTTTTAAACTAGCCAGCCTTTGATGCACTTTCAATAGAAAACATCTTAAAACAAAGGGAAACTTAAAGGAAACTGTTGGAGTAGAAACTAGCGAGTCGGGCTCACCACAAATCCTCTCCTAGCTCTGCTTTACTTGGTTACTTTCAAGACCAACACAAAGGTAACACAGAATGGCCTAAGATTTATTAAGTACTTATAAACTAGCCAACTTTTAACACATTCCAAGGGAAATATTTAGACAGCCTTTGGAAATAAAAATAGGACCAGGGCACACCATATCTTCCATAGTTCATCTCTAATTAACTAATATTGAACATGACATTCAAAAATAATATTCAGCTAAGGCAATAAGATGAGGGAAAACCAACATTCCTATGCTTAAACTGAATTAAATCATTCCTAAATAACACAGATTGGAAGAAAACATATATATATATATAAATATTTTCAGTCAGAGAAGGTTATTGTTGTACAGTAGATCCTAACTTTATGCATGCTGTTATTTATAAGAGAATACGAAACACAGTGAAAACAGAAACAAAATAACAAGTTACAATTAGAGAAACATCACCGTCAAAATAGACCAGGATCCCATAAATCAACTTTTATTGATGCTCCAAACCAGTTACGGCTTTAAGTCCAATGCTTTAGATTCGCAATCATCTACTCATCTCAGCCTAACTTATCTATTACAAGCAGAGCTCCAAGAGCCAGTGAACGCTATTTACAGTCAAAAGTTTAAGCTTAAATGTATTTCAAAGTTCTGCAACCAACATATTTTCATCTTCTACAGAGGTATTTATAGAAGGATGAGGAGGTGAGATCTGATAAAAGATCTCTCAAGGAAATTAATACAGATTCAAGACTTCTTGGCCTTTTGAGGGGCTCGATGAAGAAATTTACAGGTGGATTGCTGTATTAACTATTTTACAATTATGAATAAAACTCGGTGGGAGCTTTTGTTTGACTTCAAGGCTCTGCATAATGTTTGGATTAACTTCGCAGATATTTCTACATTTATTCTCTTGCATAAGTAACTCTCTGGCTGCACTGGAGGTGAATATCTGATTTTCTCCAATAAGTTCAGCCTCTGTTTGAATGCTTTGAGGCAACAGGTGGCTCTGTGGTAGCTAGGAGGAATCAATTCACCTCAGATGTGGCAGTGGAGGCCTTTTCGTCTGTTTAAACACTTATGATGTTCTTTTAATGGTGTTTTAATTATGGGAATTAGGCTTTTGATAATCATTCTTAGTCGTAGTTCCAAAATTTGTCTTGAATCTTCATTCTGCTCTGCTATGTCTTCAAAAACTGATACTCTTTTGAATGTGATTTAAATCACAGTGTCTTGTCGATGTGCAGGCCGCACAGGTCTCTTCACGGCATCAATGCTCATAGAGTATCGACGAAACATAGATCTTGAACCCTGCGAACGGCTTCTTTTGATGAATCAAAGGCACAGGAAACGTCTTTCTCGGCCTCTGAATTTTCTTTTGTTATAAAAAAAAACCATTCATCCCTGCAAATATACACAAAATATTAGAAAATCCTGTGTTTTTAGGTTTAACTGCTTCAGAAGGCGGGGAAGGAGCGTAGCCGTTGGATGAAAGCATCCAACGGTGGAGATTTATTTTGGAAGAGGTCAAAGAAGAGCGGGGGAATGAACGAGACAGGGTGAATTTGGACCGTCCGATCTGGACACGTGGACGATCCAGATCTAATCAGAGGATCGCAATCGGGGGTGGCAAGAAAATACACCGATAGAAATTTGCGATGCGATGTGGCACAGATCGTCGATCTTAGGATTAGATCAACAGTGGAGAATGAATCGGGAGAATGGCCAATCGCATTCGGAGTTTTGGGTCCGGTCTTTTTAATCTAACCATTGGAAAATTGCGATGCGATTTACCGCCTCCAGACTTCAACACTTGGTCCCGGGGAAAGTCGTATGAAACAAAAAGGTGGGGGGGGGAGTTAATATATATAGGCCCCAATCGCATCGAAAAATTTTGATGTGGCCTTTTCAATCTACCCATTGTATTTTGCCGATGCAATTGCGTGATCGGTCTTTTTGATCTAACCATTTATATTTAGCACGTGATTTTTCGGTTTTTAGATCAAACTTTGGATAAATGGGTTTTCGGGTTTTACAAAGGAAAAATAACGTCGGGGAAGAAAATTTACAAGGTTTAAGTGCTGAAGGCGGGCCCATGGGTTATATGAAACAATGATAAGATCGGGGTTTTTTAAATACAAAGGCTAATCACAATCGGAACTTTCGAACATAGCAAAAGACTTGCGCGCTTGAAAATTTCCGATGCGATAAGCACCGAGAATATAACTCTTGGTTTTTCGCAAAGGAAGCATGAGATCCGAAGTTTATAACAAAGGGGGCTGATTGCATCGGGGTCTTTATAATACAAGGCTTAATCGCATCGAAACTTCAGAACATGGAAAATACTTGCGCATTTGAAAATTTCTGATGCGACAAGCGCCGAATAGGATTAACGCTAGGGTTCCAGGGTGTGGTCATGTGGGGGAAGTGGTTTAGGACTTTAGCCCAAGGGGGCTTAAGCCTTTATGTAAAAACAAGTATTTTTTATGAAAAATTTCAAGGTTTTTAATGGATTTGGGGGTTTCGGTATGGTTAAAGAGTGAGTCTTTAACCTTGTAAGAGTGATTTTCATGAAGGGAAGAAAAGAAATCATGAAAACAAGGGAGTTTTTATGGAGAAAAAGGGAGCGAATGGAGGTAGTTTTGAGTGGGTGATTGGGGAAAATGTTGATTTTGCAGCAGTTTCTTCTTATGAAATCAGCAAGATTCCTGAGTATAAAATGGGAACAGAGATGAAGATTTTGGACAGAGGCATGAGGCCTTCAAGAGTCTTCAAAAGCCAACACTTTATAGTAATAAAAGTTTTTCTTTGAAGGCTTAAAAAGTCTTAGCCACCTTTTTCTATAACAAATATTATAGGTGGCTAACATGCCACTAACAAGGCTTCCCATAAACATGAGAACATCTCCAAAATATGGAAGCAAAACCCAATGAAAACAAGATGCCACATGACAACCAGGAGGTGGGTCATAGTTCCTCACATGGAACCAGCACAATGCATCCCTTGTGTGCATCAAAAAAAGTAATAACAAGTGCTCTCCCAGCCACTTTTTTGCTACCACAATCATTCTATAAGATGGAAGTATGAAAGCACAATGTGGTGTCAATGGTGCACACCAAAAATCATGTTGCTTCCCCCACAAACCACCAATAAAATAGCCAATCTCAATGCTGCAAGTAGCTTCAAGTACATCATCATATAATATGCAAGAAGGGATAATCCTCCTTGGTACAACATGCTTCTCATATAAATTAAAGAAGTACATAACATAATGTAAAATTGTACCTTCTCCACCATGTACTTTGGATCTTGAGCTGAAATGGCTCAACAGGAAATTATCCCTCACCTCCAAAGAGAAGGGAAGTGGCTGTGACATCATATCTATCACCATTCGGGCTATGCATCTCTCCAAATGTTGATATATATCCTGTTGGATTCCCTCCCAAGTGAACTCCTCCATAAAATAATGAAATGCATCAGAGTGCATGGAAAGAAAGTCCACATGTGCTACATGTAGTAGCTTCCTCTTGAGCTTAGAAAATCTGGTCAAGAAGACACTCCCATAAGAATAGATGACCTCTCCAACCACCATGTATCTATCATCGCCCCTCGGGTCATCAAGAATCATGCAAGCACCAATATCCTTGGAGTACTCTACCAAGAGTTGAGATTGTTGAGCCTCAAATTTGTGCTTTCCTTCACCTCATTTTACCTCATTTTCCCTTTTCCATTTCCATTTTAAACCCAATTGATCAATAAAAATAGTTAAAATTACTTCTAGAATGGTTTACATGACTGACTTGTTGAATTTTGTGATTGTTGCCATTGTTAAGCATTTTGACCGGAACTAGCTGCAGAATGCAGGCATTCTGTAGCTAACCGGCGATTCTGCAGCTACCTTTATGTTTGAGTATGTTCTAGGTGGCCTCTTGAGGAAAAACGCATATGGGCATGATCCACGTCGTGCCTACATGGTGTGTTGCTCGTCATGGAAGAGGAAATGAATTATGGGTACGGTTATGCACGTGGGAACACATTTGTGAAGGAAGACTCCTACTAGGACTGTCTCAGTCCAGGTGTCTTTTCTCTTTCACGCAGCCACCTCAAGGACTCCTAGAATGATTTGGATAAGGAAAGACATCATTCCTAAATTATTGTAATTATTGTTACTTGCATTTACTTTATAAACTCTTGAGTAGGCCGAGAGCTTAGGTTAGAAAATTTGTGTTAGATTTGCTGCTAGATTTTGTGTAAAATCTGTGTTACGTCTTTGAAGACACAGAGCATTATGTTCAAACTATTGCATCGTTAATGGAGCAGACAAAATTATCTTGAAGGCGTGATTTAATTTGGAGTTGAATGTCGTCAAGTGGTAGAGGGCCCCTGCCCCTTGCACGGATTTCTTTTGCGTAAACTAGATAAGTTTTTCCTAGCTGTCTTTACGTTCTGCATTTGAATTGGTAGTTGTTTTGTTTTATCTACTGTAGTCGTACTCATTCTATTTCTTCCATAAGAAGACACTCTTCCAAAAGACTAAAATGATGAATGTTTAAATGACTATGGTATTGTAGGATAGGAGTTAAATTTGTATTTGTTTTAACTAGCTGTTGTAGTCATATTCGTTCCAGTTCTTCCACAAGAAGACACTCTTCCAATAGACTAAAATGATGAATGTCTAATGACTATGGTACTGTAGGATAGGAGTTGAATTTGTATTTTCTTTTCACTAGATACTGTAGTTATATTCATTCCAGTTCTTTCACAAGAAGACATTCTTCCAACAGATCATAACAACGAATGATGAATAGCTATAGTATTGTAGGAATTAGTTGTAGTTTTTAGTCTTCACTATCACAGTTGCACTTGTCCTAATCACTCTTCCACAAGAAGAAATTTTTCCAAGACATCCTTAAGAAGTTCAAGATATGACTGTGATGTGACAACTCAGTTTTTCATTTGCTTTCAGTTCATTTGCTTTCAATTGCATACAAGTTCACAGTCAGAATTGTTCTACCTCTTCCACAAGAAGGAACTTTTCCAAAATATCATTAATGATGAACAAACAGATTGTGTAACTTCATAGAATAATGCATGTTAGTTAGAATGCTCCGGAGTTTTATTTTGCATTTAATTCATGTCCAGCTACTTCGTTTCAAGTTTGATGATGGCTTATAGTTTGACATTGTTCTAGTTCAGAAGCATCTTAAGCTCATGTTTAAATTAATTCATTGCACTTACATCTCCTAGTCACATTGTCACCCTTTGCACAGTAGATCACTTTAGTTGATAGGATTCATAAGACAGCCTTCATTATTTACAAATATCTTTTTGTTCTGAAAACCATCAGTGATCCATAACCTTAGGAACAGAAGATAACATCATTACAAGGTCTAAAATATCTCTGCAAATCCCTCACCATAAACAGAGCTCTTCCTCAATAGAACTACCCTGAAAAGAAACCAATAACTCTTGGAGTATAGACTCTGACCTTCAAATTGAAATTGCAGAATAGAACTAGGAATTAGTCATGGAATAGATGAGCTTAGAATAGAATGTTGCATCATGATTAGTGTCTAACTATCTAGTTAGAAAACTTGCATATTTAGTGATCATTTCTCAAAGTCTAGTTTGTGTCATTTGTTTAAGAAGTCATCATCAAGCTCTTGTTTCTATTCAGTCATAGTTCAGATGTTGCTTCAGTATTTTTGATTACATTTTCCATTCCATACATTAGGCTCAACTGTGTTCTTGACCACCAATTTCTTTTCATTAGTTTTCTAGGCATTTTCATTGTAAACATAAAACTTCAAAAGACCAAAAACATCATAAATCAACATAAAAGACCAAAACATCACAACACACTACACACAACGCACTAGGAAACAAGCACCTAGGTACATATGGTACATTTCACTTCAGCAGTTTACAAATCCTGGTTGACAATTAAATGAACTCAGTTTAGGAGACTAGATTGAGACACAAAATTTTGGCGCCGTTGCCGGGGAAGTGAAAACTAGGTAACCTTTGTTTCTTAGCACCCAAAAACAATTTTATGCGTAGGGAGAGAGATTCAAGGGGAAGATTTATAAGCAGCAGAGGCAGAAGTTTGACATCTAGAACACCACTTGTTTCATCTAGATCCAGAGCTAGTACACCTTCAACTCAAACCCATCTTCCATCTTTTACTGATCCTGGACTTCTAGAAGATCTAAGGTCACATATTCCATTAGAGAAACCTTCCACTTCATCCACTAAACCTGCCATAGAAGAGGATCCAAAAACCTTTGTTGAGGATACAAACTTTTCTACTTCCACAGGAGAGTCAACCATGGCAGAAGAAGGAGGAGGAGGAGTTGTTAATGGAGAACACACATTAATTGGAGGAGGTAGAGGTAGAGGTAAGGAGAAGGAGGAAGAGGAGGTAGAGGTGCAGATGGAGGAAGAGGTAGAATAGGAAGCTCTTTTGGGTTCCCTATACTTGATGAAGAGACCAATACAACCATGAAAAACATTTCACCTTCTGTCCTTCCGAACTTCTATGGACTTAAAAATGAGGATCCTGAAACTTTCTTATTCGAATTTGAAGTGCTGTGTAGGACTTATGACTACCTTCAAGATGCTCAAAAATTGAAATTATTTCCTTCAACTCTGAAAGGAGCAACATTGAAGTGGTTTATGAGCTTAAACAGTAGTTCCATTAGGACATGGGGAGACATGAAACAAGCATTTCTAGAGAGATACTTGGATTATTGTATGCCGGTTAATCATAAGGAAGAAGTGTTCAAGATGTTACAAAAAGAAGATGAAAACTTAGAAGATTTGTTGGAAAGATTTAAATACAACATAAAAAGAGCACAAATGGAAAACCTAGATCAAGACACTTTAAAAGCTCTTTTGTTGAAAACCATTAGGGATGAATGGTTGGATATCCTTAACATGATGGGAAAAGGGGATATATCACAACTCACATTACCGGAAATATTTGAGTTATGTATCAACCTTTCCAGAGGGAAATCTAAAACTATTAAAGGTCCAAGAGATCCTGCTCTTGCAAGGGCAAGTAAATCTGCTTCTGGGACAGTAAGTAGATCAGAAATAGGACATATGCTTGATGATTTTAAATCTGACATCTTAGGGAGTCTTAGTGAACAAATAGACACCCTCGAGATACAAAACAAGCAAAAGGCTGAATCTGATGCCTTGGCAATCTTTTGTCCCAAATGTAGGAAGAAACATGCCTTGAGAGAGTGTCCTTTAGATGTAAAAGTTATAGAAACCTGTGTTATTTGTTCTGAGAAACATGAGACCAAGAATTGTCCTTCTCTTCCTGGTCTCAAGGCTGTTTTTCAGGAAGAAACTCCTACAGATTCCACAGAATCTCTTAACTTTGTATCTAGAAGACCTTGGCAGGGATCTGAGACACAAGGATTTCATGATCAAATGTATAATCAACCTCCACCTTGGAATTCTTGGCAGCAACCTTGGCCCCAATTTCAAAATCAATCTCAAGCTTGGGCACAAGGATCAAAAGGTCCCTATGGAAGATACTCTCCATATTATCAGTATCCACCATCCTATCCACCATATCCACAATTTTATCCTCAAAATCCTCAACAAAATTTTCCTCAAAATCTTCAACAAAATTCTCAACAACATCATTTGAACCAACCTCATCAAAATCAACCACTTCCATTACCATTCCCTCAAAAATCCAATCAATTACCAGCTCAGCCCATACCAAACCCCAATAATAAGAACCCCCAGAATACATACATGATAGAAGGGCAACAATTTCCAACTTATTTAATTACTCCTCTAGACCTTAGTGATGTTCAACTTAGGTCTGGAAGGATACTTGAGAAGAGGAAACCTTCTGTGATCATACAAGAACAAGATAATTCTGAGGAAGACTCCCTACGGGTTAATAAAATTCTTGAGGAAGAAACATCCTTTCGAGGCCAAAACATTGAAAAACTGAAACAAAAAGATCCAATAAGCCCAACTCCAGTATTAGAGCAACCATCCACATCTACTTCTATACCTCCCTTTCCGGAAAGATTACAAATTGACAAAGGTGTAGAAAAACAAATAATGGTGCCTAATTATGATTTCTTGGATGAATTGAGAAATGTTTGCATTGAAATTCCATTATTGCAAGCCATCAAGGAAATCCCAATTTTAGCCAAAACAATAAAGGAGTTGAGTATGAAGACAACAAAGAAAAGAATAAGAGAAACCAAGAAAATTCAATTGGTAGGACAAATAGCAGATATTATGATGGGTAAGATTACTATTCCAAAGTACCTTGACCCAGGAAATCCAGTTGTCAAAATTCACATCAATGGAATTGAAATTCAAAACACACTCATTGACTTAGGAGCGGCAATAAATATCATGAGTAGACAAATCATGGACAAACTGAAACTTCCTAATCTTCTCTTTACACCCACACTATTACAATTAGCAGATAGATCTGTGATCAGACCAGATGGGGTAATAGAAGACATTCCAGTGTCCCTAGACTCTTGGGAGTACCCTGTGGACTTCATGATCCTGACACCCAAGAATAATCTAGGAGGCCATCCTGTCATACTAGGAAGACCTTGGTTGGCTACAGCTGATGCTTTTATTAGTTGTAGGTCCGGTGATATGTATATTTCTGATGGAAGTTCAACAAAGAAATTCACTTTATATCCTCCGGCTAGGACAATTACAGATCTAGATGACACTCAATGGATAGAGGATGAAGAATATTTGCAACCACTCTTCACAATTTCAGAAATTAGTGAAGATAATCAAATTCTGAATACTCTAGAAAATTTTGAATCTTCTCCAGGGCACAAACAAGAATCATTTCAAGAGAGATCCAATATTGAGTTCTTGTCATCTAGACAGATGTCTCTTCATTCTATGGACAAATTTGGCAGTTCTACAAGTGAAATTTTTCTAGGCAAAACCTTGAACATAAACAAAAACCTGGAAAAATCTCAACAAGAAAAGCTAGTCAAAGTATTACAGAGACATTCTTCTGCATATGCATGGGAATACACTGACATGAAAGGGATAAGTCCCAAGACTTGTACTCATCACATCTATATAGAGGCAAATTGCAAATCAATCAGACAACCTCAAAGACGGATGAATCCAAATCTTAGGGAAATTGTCAAGGAAGAATTACAAAAATTGTTAAATGTTAACTTCATCTATCCTATTTCAGATAGTCAGTGGGTTTCCCATTTAGTAATTGTACCTAAGAAAAATGGAAAATGGAGGGTGTGTGTTGACTACCGAGAACTGAATAAAGCTACTCTTAAAGACCATTTTCCCTTACCTTTCATAGATCAAGTATTAGATACATTAGCAGGTAAAAAGTACTTTTCATTCCTGGATGGATTTAGTGGTTACAATCAAATCCAAGTAGCACTTGAAGACCAAGATAAAACCACATTTACTTGTCCTTGGGGTACCTATGCCTACCAAGTATTGCCATTTGGATTGTGCAATGCACCTGCAACATTCCAAAGGGCAGTATTAGGAATTTTTTCTGATCTAATACATGACTGTGTAGAGGTGTACATGGATGATTTTACAGTTTATGGGGATACATTTGAAGAGGCTTTAGAAAACTTGGAAAAAGTCTTAAAAAGATGTCAAGAAGCAAGCCTTTCTCTTAGTCATGAAAAATGTTTTATGATGTTCACTGAAGGTATTGTTTTAGGGCACCACATTTCAGGGGATGGGATTAGAGTTGATGAAGCGAAAGTTGAAGTTATTTCTAACCTATCCATTCCAAGTTGTCAAAGAGATGTAAGAAGTTTCCTAGGATTTACGGGGTACTATCGGAGATTTATAGAAAACTTCACCAAAATAGCATCTCCTCTCTTCAAATTACTCACCAAAGATTGTGAATTTAAGTGGACTTCTGATTGCCAGTTAGCTTTTGAAACCCTGAAAACCAAAATTTCTGAAGCACCTATATTAAGGGGACCTAACTGGAAGTTACCTTTTCATATCTCGACGGATGCTTCCGATACAGCTCTGGGAGCAGTATTGGGACAGAAAGATTTAATTCCCTATGCCATCTATTATATCAGTAAAAATTTGACTCCTGCAGAGTTAAACTATACTGTAACTGAAAAAGAGTTTTTAGCTGTTGTTCATACCATTAACAAATTTAGACACTATATAACAGGCTATGAAACTTTTATTCACACTGATCATTCTGCCATTAGATATTTAATGAATAAATCAATCACTAATGGTAGAGTTATAAGATGGTTGTTATTATTGCAAGAATTCAAAATTACTATTCTAGATAGGCCTGGAAAACAAAACACTGTGGCTGACTTCCTGTCTAGAATTCAAAATATCAAAGATGACACTCCGGTTGAAGATCAATTTCCTGATGAATATCTTTTTGCAGTTTCTACTCAAACTCCATGGTTTGCTGATATTGCTAATTATTTAGTTTCAGGAAAATTTCCTTCAATAATGAATGCAAGGGATAAAAGAAAAATCATTTATGATAGTGCAAAATATTCATGGGTTGCTAATGAGTTGTACAAGACAGGTCCATATTTGATCATTAGAAGGTGTGTTCGTGAAGATGAGATGCCTGAGATTCTCAAAGCATGTCATGATGAACCTTGTGGCGGACACTTTGCGGATAAGAGGACAGCCTATAAGATCCTTAATTTAGGATATTATTGGCCATCCTTGTTTAAAGATGCTAAAGAGTATGTCAAAAGGTGTGACAGTTGCCAAAGGGTAGGGAAACCTTCTCCTTCGGGTGAGATGCCATTACAACCTCAGGTACATATTGAACCTTTTGAAAAATGGGCTTTGGATTTTGTAGGACCTATTAGTCCTCCATCAAGACAAAAGAAATATATATTAGTTTGCACTGATTATGTTACTAAGTGGGTAGAATCTAAACCATTACTTGTTGCTAATGAATCATCTGTAGTTACTTTTCTTTTTGAGGATATTTTTACTCGTTTTGGTGTCCCAAGGGAAATTGTTAGAGATCAAGGAGCTCAATTTACATCAAGGCTAGTGGAGCAAATGATGGAGAAGTACAAAATCAGACATAGAACATCTACTCCTTATCATCCACAAGCAAATGGTCAAGTGGAATCCACTAATAAAGTCATTGAAGGAATCCTAACAAAGACTTTTCATCTACATAGAAGAGATTGGGTAGATAGGCTTCCTGAAGCCTTGTGGGCCTATAGAACTACATGGAAAAATACAACAGGCCATACTCCTTATGAGCTTGTTTATGGGAAGCAAGTTTTGTTTCCTATAGAGTTCCAAATTCAAACATTCAAGATGGCAGTTCAGCTAGGACTTGATCTAACGGAGGCACAAAAGCATGGACTGGAGAAAATTAATGAATTGGATGAGATCAGACAAGATGCAGTTCAGAAAACAAGTCTAGTCCAACAGCAAAGGGCTAGATGGCATGACAAGTACATCAAAGAGAAGAAATTTAAAGAGGGTGATTGGGCTCTCTTGTTTTATTCAAAATTCAAGGATTTTCAAGGGAAATTTCAGACACATTGGCTTGGGCCATATGAAATTGTTCGAATTTTTTATAATGGGGCAGTAAAAATCAGAACTATAGATGAAGAAGAGGTCACTTTTCTTGTGAATGGCCATAGACTGAAGCTATACCACAAGCCACTCTCAAGAGAAGAGTTTTTCAAGAAGTTCCAAGGAGACAATGATGTGAAGTTAATGAAGAAGAGTCTCTCTTCTTCATCAACTTGATTAAATTTTCTGAAGCATTTCTCTCTTGAAAAAAAAAAAATAAATAAAAAATAAAAATAAAAAAATAAAATAAAATAAAAAATAAAGGTATAAACATGAAAACCAATCACTGATTGGCATGTTTATACAGAAAAGATAGGGTGAAAATCAGAGTTTCTCTGACACTCTAACTTTTCCCATTTTTGTTTCTAAGCAGTTGTTATAAAAATCATAAGTTCAGTGCCATAGTACTTATGATTCATTTCATCTCACTCCATTCACTTATCCATCCATACTTCATCTCATCCATCATTCACATTTCACTCCATTCCACATCTCATTCATTTCACTCCATCTTCCATTCACTTCATTTTCATGTCAAAACATAGAATTTGATATCTTGCTGCAAATGAATAAAATATGTCATGAATTGCAGTACAGCCCTTATGTTCCTTCATTCCATGAACTGAATCCATTTTATTCCATTATCCACTTCATACATATCATAATCCATCATCCATTTTCATCCATTTTCATAACATTTCACCCATCCTCCATAAACACTTCATTTTCATGATTAAAGTGTTCTACAGGAACATTCTGCAGCTCAGTGAACATTCTGCAGCTGATCAACCTTTCTGCAGCCCGACAGTCCTTTCACAGCTATGAACCCTGAAGGCATCAACCAGCAGACATCAGAATTACAACAAAGTGATCCAGTGAATTCATGAATCAAAAATATCAAGAAAATTGTGAAAGATTCCTCCAAAGATGAGCAGAGAAGACAAAGGCTACAAAAACATCAAATAAAGGGCAGAGGTAACAAATTTAAATTACGATGGCACTTCATAAAAGTTTAGCATAGTTTAGTTGTGGATTATTCGAAAAGTTGTTTTAATTGTTTTATTG
Organism: Pinus albicaulis; assembly: GCA_034641835.2. NCBI lineage: Eukaryota > Viridiplantae > Streptophyta > Pinopsida > Pinales > Pinaceae > Pinus > Pinus albicaulis. The sequence goes on from CM076579.1 coordinate 230,644,379, forward strand.
ATCAAACACCAAACAAACCCTCTACAAACTTTGTACTAAAATCTTCCAATTCAAATTTTCTATCCGATAGCATTTAAGCGGTGAAACGGCCAAAGCATTTGAATTTCCCACGACTCTTAACCAAGTTATTTAATGATGAAGATTTTTCCTGCCGTCGTAAATCCTCCGCCGTCTCCTCAATCATTAATACAATCCTCCACCTCACTCCACCACTCTATGCCGTGACCATTTGCCATAACTTCATTCCGTAGCCAGTATTCCATTCCGAAGACAGAGGCATCATTATCATCAGGAGCAGATCAGAAGAGGTAAAATTGGAAGTATAACGGTGTGAGAACTCAAAACCACTTGATCCCGTGAACAGATAGCATATCACTGTGAACGAAGTTTGGAGCATTTTCACTGTCAACACATAATTGTGGCCGTGTAGAGTTTAAAGCCTGTTGCTACCAGAAGACAGAGGTGCTAAAATTGAAGACTTTTGCTACCAAAGACAGAGGTGTGGTAGTGATTGAGTTTAAAGTCTGTTATTACCAAAGACAGAGGTGTGGTAGTGATTGAGTTTGAAGTCTGTTGTTACCCGAGACAGAGATGCTGTAGTGTTGAATTTGAAGCATACCATTTGCTATCAGAGACAGAGATTGAGTTTGAAGTCTGTTGTTACCCGAGACAGAGATGCTGTAGTGTTGAATTTGAAGCATACCATTTGCTATCAGAGACAGAGATTGAGTTTGAAGTCTGTTGTTACTAGAAACAGAAGTGTTTATCAGTGATTGAGTTTGAAGTCTTTCTGTTACCAAAGACGGAGGTATTGCACAAAAAGAAACTTGAAATCATCTACCACTGTCTATCAGAGACATATTAGCTCGAAAATTGAAATTGCTTTCATATCTCTCCAAAGTCCAACAGAAGTACATCAGTCCGAGGTTTCGAAGGCATTCTTCATTATCAAACAGAGGCATACCAGCCAGAGATTTTGAAGTTGTTGCTATTATAAATCAAAGGTATGTCATTCCAAAATTGAAGCCATTTTCATTTAGAGCTTGAAGCCATTTTTATCCGAAAGTAAAAGACATTGTTTTGTGGGTAGAGAAGAGTGTTAATTTGATATTGAAAAAAAAACATCATGGGTTTCATCGTAAGGACTGAGCCTGTGGGATCAAAATATTTAGAAGGTTACCCACAATGCAAGGAGATGTTACAACAAATAGGATGGCTTCAATTCTTGGAAAAATTTAATGGCTTCCATAAGGAAGTCACCAAAACATTTGCCAGATCATTCCAAGGTACTGAAGTTGAAATAGGGGATGTCAAGTTTACTGTTACTGAAGTTTTTATAACAGAGGCTACAGGATTGTCCAGAACCAGAGAAAGATGGTTTAAAAATAGGGAATTGCACAATGACTCCTGGAAACAAATTTTGAAATCACCAAATATGAATGTTAGTGTGTTCAAGAAAGGAATTCCCAGTACAGCCTTGAAAAGCAAATGGAGAAATATACTACTTCTTTTACAAAAATTTGTTACATGTGAGGGTAGATATGGGACATTTTATGTCTACCACATTAGACTGATGTTGCATTTTCTGGGAGAAGATTTGAATTTACCATATTTCTTGTATCAAAGTCTGAAGAAAATGGCTTCCTGTGTTCAGAGAAGAGTTCAGTTTTTGGAGACAACCCTGTATCATCATGGGTTGGTCAAAATTTTAATTGAGCATCATCTATCCAAAACAAATGATACATGGGATGATTTCTTAATAAGAAATCATTTTGAAGAAGCAAAAGAACTATCACCTGAACCACAGCCCACAAAGAGAAGTAGGAAATGGAGGACTTCAAAAGGTAAAATTGACAAACCAGTTCAAGAAAGTAGTGAAGAAGTCATTTTGGAGAAGTTGACTCGAATCAAGAGCCAACTAAAGGAAAAGAAGATAATCAAGGAATCTGTTATAGAGAAAGGAGAGGGGTCCTCTCAACTTAGGAGAAGCCACAGATTAAAAGGAAAACCGAAGAAAACATCAATCAAACAAACAGGGGTAATCAATATTGAAGATGAAGAAACATCCATGGAAGAGTATGATGATGAAGATTTTTATGAAGGCACCCCTGAGATTGATCCTGCTCAACAGGAAATCTATGATTATGTGGAAACTTTAGAGAGGACAGCTTCAAAAAGAGAAGAGAGAACCCCCAGTCCTCCATTGACTGAAATTGATATATTAAGGAGGGATAGGTATGAGTTGGAATTATTGAATAGGCACATCAAAAATGAGAATGAAATTCTCAAAGATCAAATCAAGCTCAAGACTGACATGAACTCAACCTTATCCGTGCATATAGACAAAGTGGAGAGAACCAATGAGAAGATGAAGACAAGGAACAAAAAGTTGATCAGGGCACTCACAAACCTCAGGTTCAAACTTGTGATCAGGAAACCCAGAAGGCCTCTAGCTTTCAGACAAAGGAGAAGAAGGGGATTAGATATCCTTGCAGAAGCCTCAGAATTCATAGGATAATTTGCATGAGGACATGCAAAGAGACAGCAGTGGGGGTATGTTGAGCCTCAAATTTGTGCTTTCCTTCACCTCATTTTACCTCATTTTTCCCTTGTCCATTTCAATTTTAAACCCAATTGATCAATAAAAATAGTTAAAATTACTTCTAGAATGGTTTACATGACTGACTTGTTGAATTTTGTGATTGTTGCCATTGTTAAGCATTTTGATCGGAACTAGCTGCAGAATGCAGGCATTCCGTAGCTAACCGGCGATTCTGCAGCTACCTTTATGTTTGAGTATGTTCCAGGTGGCCTCTTGAGGAAAAACGCATATGGGCATGATCCACGTTGTGCCTACATGGTGTGTTGCTCATCATGGAAGAGGAAATGAATTCTAGGTACGGTTATGCACGTGGGAACACATTTGTGAAGGAAGACTCCTACTAGGACTGTCTCAGTCCAGGTGTCTTTTCTCCTTCACGCAGCCACCTCAAAGACTCCTAAGATGATTCGGATAAGGAAAGACATCATTCCTAAATTATTGTAATTATTGTTACTTGCATTTACTTTATAAACTCTTGAGTAGGCCGAGAGCTTAGTTAGAAATTTTGTGTTAGATTTGCTGCTAGATTTTGTGTAAACTATGTGTTACGTCTTTGAAGACACAGAGCATTATGTTCAAACTATTGCATCGTTAATGGAGCAGACAAAATTATCTTGAAGGCGTGATTTAATTTGGAGTTGAATGCCGTCAAGTGGTAGAGGGCCCATGCCCCTTGCACGGATTTCTTTTGCGTAAACTAGATAAGTTTTTCCTAGCTGTCTTTACGTTCTGCATTTAAATTGGTAGTTGTTTTGTTTTATCTACTGTAGTCGTACTCATTCTAGTTCTTCCATAAGAAGACACTCTTCCAACAGACTAAAATGATGAATGTTTAATGACTATGGTATTGTAGGATAGGAGTTAGATTTGTATTTGTTTTTTTTAACTAGCTACTGTAGTCATATTCGTTCCAGTTCTTCCACAAGAAGACACTCTTCCAATAGACTAAAATGATGAATGTTTAATGACTATGGTACTGTAGGATAGGAGTTGAATTTGTATTTGTTTCAACTAGACACTGTAGTTATATTCATTCCAGTTCTTCCACAAGAAGACATTCTTCCAACATATTATAATGATGAATGATGAATAGCTATAGTGCTGTAGGAGTTAGTTGTAGTTTTTAGTCTTCACTATCACAGTTGCACTTGTCCTAATCACTCTTCCACAAGAAGAAATTCTTCCAAGACATCCTTAAGAAGTTCAAGATATGACCGTGATGTGACAACTTAGTTTTTCATTTGCTTTCAGTTCATTTGCTTTCAATTGCATACAAGTCCATAGTCAGAATTGTTCTACCTCTTCCACAAGAAGGAACTTTTCCAAAATATCATTAATGATGAACAAACAGATTGTGTAACTTCATAGAATAATGCATGTTAGTTAGAACGCTCCGGAGTTTCATTTTGCATTTAATTCATGTCCAGCTACTTCGTTTCAAATTTGATGATGGCTTATAGTTTAACATTATTCTAGTTTAAAAGTATCTTAAGCTCATGTTTAAATTAATTCATTGCACTTACATCTCATAGTCACATTGTCATCCTTTTCACAGTAGATCACTTTAGTTGATAGGATTCATAAGACAGCCTTCATTATTTACAAATATCTTTTTGTTCTGAAAACCATCAGTGATCCATAACCTTAGGAACAGAAGATAACATCATTACAAGGTCTGAAATATCTCTGCAAATTCCTCACCATAAACAGAGCTCTTCCTCAACAGAACTACCCTGAAAAGAAACCAATAACTCTTGGAGTATAGACTCTGACCTTCAATTGAAATTGCAGAATAGAACTAGGAATTAGTCATGGAATAGATGAGCTTAGAATAGAATGTTGCATCATGATTAATGTCTAACTGTCTAGTTAGAAAACTTGCATATTTAGTGATCATTTCTCAAAGTCTAATTTGTGTCATTTGTTTAAGAAGTCATCATCAAGCAGATCTCCAATATGGATCAATCCTCCTAAGAGACAACGTTGATGATCTAAAATGTGAAGCCTCCCACATGTTGCTGTCTAATCATTTGACATCCCCTATGCCAAAGTCATCCTCCAAAGTGCTGCCATGCCCATCATGCAGCTACTCATGCTCAAATAGAAGTGGTGATTTTTGGAAATGGGCCTCCCATGAGAAGCTACTATCCAAAAAGAACCTCTTGATCTTGGCCAATGTAAGCATGAGTGGCCTCCATCTACGCCAATGTATGGAGGATTCCTTTCTCAAAGGAAGTATCATATATTTCTCCAAATCCATGGAGCAGCTCCCTTGCACCATGAAGGTGCCATCCTCCATCACTGCAGCATCTTTTGTCAACGCAGTATGTGTAGTGAGAGTGGGTAATGCTAAAAATGGAAGAATGTCTCCCTCCTCCTTGAGTCTATTCCCAACTCTCTGCACTTTACTAAACCCCTCCAAGGTTTCCACTCCTCCAGGATCTAAGAGTGGTGCAACCCCCTATGAAGCATATCTCACCATCTTCTGATTTGGTGGTCTCCCAGGTGGTATGCCTCCATGTAGTGAGACATCAATGTCAAAAGTAGACTGCACATATGGATGGACAACTTTGTCCCTGCCCTCACTGCGCAAATCAGTCTGCCCCTTCTTCGCATCAACCCTCTGAAATAGATGGGGGTGTTTGCTCCTCATCATGTGATGTTGGTCATCCTCCCTACCTCTTCCTTTCATCTGCATGGTCTCCCAATCTGTCAATAATGGCACATGCTGCTCATAGGTTGTGCCTTGATCTCCACATATGAGATCCTGGGGAATTTCTTGTAATGATACAAGAATCCCTCTTGCTAGAGAAAATACTCCATCTTCCTCTGCATGAGGTGGTGGATATGCTCTAGATGTGACATCGTTGTTGTCCTCAACCTTTTCTTCTCCTTTATCATGAATGGGAAACTTTTTCAGTAAGAGGACCCTATTTTGGAAAGAAGATCCCATGCCCTCAAGATTATGAGATATAGATCTTTCCTCTAGCAAGGTGTGATGCAAGATGTGAGCCTCTTCAACAATTTTCTGAAGTGGTTTTGAGTTTATAGGCCCTTTCAACCCATGCAAAATTTATGTTTGTCTTGGTTTGCTTGGCTCTACCAAGAATGTTTTAGAATATTTTCCATCAAACCTCTCCATTAATCTTTTAGTGAACTTTTCATAAGAAGAAATATTTTTGTTCCTTAATGAAAAAGACTCAAATATCCAGCAAGCATAGGCCTTACCTCCAAAATGCAATGTTGCAACTTTTATGGCCTCATCTTCAGAAATGTGATGTTGCTGCAAATAGGAGTCTAGCCCCTCCACCCAAGCTCTAGCTGAACATGTAGGTGAACCATCAAAAGTAGATAGAAGGAATCTACCGCTATCATGCTACTTGCTTCTCTTCACCTTGATCATGCAAAACTATGGAAAATTAATATGATCTCTAAACTTCTGAGTTTGAGATTCATACTCTTGCAGAAAATCACTAAGTGTTTCCCTCCTAGTCATGCCTTTTTCTTCCCTCTCTCTCATGGAAAATCTGGGTATGTGACTGCACTGTGCATCATAGTGTGTGGCTGCATGCTCACACTCATCATATGAAAATCTAGAGTTTGATTCAGATCCAAACTCTCCTGGAGATTCTATACACATCTCCCTTCTCATATTCTTGAGATCTCCATGAATGCTCTACAAAGTTTGAGAAAGAAACTTTGGAAGTCTCTCCTCTTTTCTTCCTCTAAATAATGGAGTCTTCTTTTTGTATTTTATGTTCATATTTTCTTCTTCTTGTCTTCTTGACAGCATATTAGATGAGATTCCACAGTTTGAGCCAAGATTATACTTTGATACCACTATAATATCCCCATTTTGGGATATTACAATGATATACAGAACTGGTGTGCAAGAAGGAGGATGTTGACCACATTTACAAGCTGACTACCCAAGATGATGATTGGATCAACCCCACAACTGATGGCATGTTGTGTTGGGAGAAAGACAACACATGTATCTCAGACTCGGATGGTGAGATAGAAGATTGGAAGAACTGGTTGCATGACGTATCTGCACTACTGTGCCTTAATATCACAAAGATATTCCGATGTATCTCCTCAGAGGTAAGATAACTGGCCTACTTTGATGGTTCTGCTAGTATTAAGGAATTTATGAAAGCATTAGAAGATCGGAGATTTTGGGCACTTGATCTGGCTATACGCGCAACCCCTTCACGATGGTGGGAAACCCATAAGGGGGCTTTATAGGACTGGGAGGAATGTCGGAAAATGATGATCCTGCGATTTGAACCTCCAGTCAACCCACCCATGGAGCTATTTTTTGGCCGGGGTGACTTGCGTAGACACCTGGCTATGTGGATGGAGGTATGGAATGAAAGGACTTGGAACGAATGGGTCCATATTCTTATTCATTCTTTAGGACCAATCCCCGCAACCTGGTATTTAGATGCACAGCTACACCAGCACACTCGCCACTGGGCACCATGACAAAGAATTTCATGGTGACATTTGGTTTAGTTGGAGGGATGGAGAAACTAGACGAAGCCCTACAGGATATAGATGCTCTTGTCTTTGATGAGTCTTTACCTTGGATAGAATGTGTTGCGTCAACTTGGGATGCGCAGATGCAGGATATTGTCAAATGCCGCAATTTGTTAGTAGAAGATTGTGACGAGGATCCTAGAAACATCACTATCCCAGAGTCAGAAGGAGAATGCACAATTCCAAGACTGCTATTGCAGGTAGTAGATGTGACCAAACCATTATAATTGAAGGAAGTCAACCTTGGGACAGAAGAGCGGCCCAAGTTGGCCAAAATTGGGAATTACTCGAACGATGATACTATTAGAAATATTGTAGAGCCGCTAATCGAATATCAGGACCTGTTCCCTAAAAATTTCTCTGAGCTCAAGGGGATTGTAGGAGACCTGGGTGTCATGAGAATCACCTTGAAGCTGGATGTGGAACCTATCAAGTACCGGCCCTATCGGCTGTACCCTAAGTATAAGTGGAAAGTCAAGGAGGAAATAGATAAGATGGTGGCCAAAAGTATCATTGACCTATTAGAGAATTCGGATTGGGTAAGCCCTATGGTGGTTTAAGAAAATAAAACCAAAGGAGAGATAAGGATCTGCTTCGATTTGCGTAAGTTGAATGATGCCTGTGTGCATGATCATTTCCCTACGCCATTCTCTAATGGAATTCTGCATAATGTGGGAGGTCAAGAAGTATACTCGTTCACTGATGGGTTTTCAGGGTACCATCAAATCAGGATCATGCTAGAGGATCACAACAAGACAAACTTCGCAACTGAATGGGGCTCCTTCCAATACACTGTTATTCCTTTTGGGCTGAAGAACGCCCCTGCCATTTTATTACGTGTATTTGTAGCAATATTCAAGGAATTTATCCTTAAGTTTATGGAAATCTATTTTGATGATTGGATAGTATTTGGATTAGTGAAGAAGCATGTGTAAAACCTGTGCATGATGTTAGATACCTGCAGAAAACACCATATCTCATTGAACCTCAAGAAATGCATATTATGTGTACCATTTGGGATTTTTTTGGGGCATGTTGTATGTCAGCATGGATTGATGGTTGGCCCAACCAAGATTTCAGTTATGATCAATTTAGTAGTTCCCACCACTAAGAAATAACTGCACTCCATCTTCGGGCACACATGCTACTATAGGAAGTTTATTCAAGGGTACACCCTGATCACTGCACCAATGGAGAAGCTGCAAAAGAAGGATGTATCCTTTTTCTAGGATGAGGAGTGTCATAAGAGTTTTGAGATGCTGAAGGAAAATATGGTCACTGCGTCTATTCTCATATTTCCAGATTGGGCAAAGGTCTTTGATGTACATGTGGATGCATTAGGGATAACCCTGGGAGCTGTCTTAGCGCAGCTAGGAGAAGGAGAAATTGATCATCCAGCTGCGTTTTCTAGCAGGAAACTCTCTAGCACATAGCGCAACTATTCTACTACTAAAAAATTTGCAATGGTGTATGCCTTGCAGAAATACATGCACTATCTATTTGGAGGACACTTCAAGATTTTCACTGATCATTCAAATTTAAAATACTTGGTCAATAAGCTTGTGTTTGGGGGGAATATTTGTAGATGGTTTATGCTATTCTAGGAGTATTATTTTGAAATTATTGTAAAGCATGGGAGACTGAATGTCGGACCTGATCACTTGTCTTAGATTGAGAGTGGGGAAGAGCCAACTAGTTTGGAAGAAGAGTTACCCGATGCAAAACTTTTTGCTATCAAGGTGGTCAACGAGCACCTTACAGACATTATTAATTACTTGACCACAAGGATGACACCTACAGACTATTCAGTGCAATAGAAAAAGGAGTTAGTGACCCGCGCAGCTGATTTCACGATAATTGCAGGTCAATTATACAAGTTGGGAGTGGATGAGGTATTGCAGAGGTATGTATTAGAACATGAAAGACAATATATCTTTGTTGAAACTTATGGAGGGGTGGCAAGAGGCCACTATGCAAGAAAATAAATTGCTTAAGAGGTGTTGAGGGTTGGGTTGTGGTGGCCCACATTGCATAGCAACACACATGCATACTGACGAGCCTGTGATGCATGCCAACAAAAAGGGAAGCCTTCGCGCAGAGACGAGATTCCCCTGCAACCACAAATGGCTTTGAAGGCATTCAAAAAATGGGCCATAGAATTTATAGAACACATCTATCCCCTAGGGAAGAAGACTAGTGCACGTTACATCATTACTACAGCTAATTATGTAACAAGATGGGTGGAAGCGAAGGTTGTGAAGGATTGTACTCCAAATACCACTGTGCACTTCATCTTTGAGCATATTATGACTTGGTTTAGTTGCCCAAAGGTCTTAATGAGTGATAGAGGTATTCATTTTTTTAAAGAAACTATTGAAGCTTTGACTAAAGAATTTCAGATCCACCATGCAAAGAGTACCCCATATCACCCACAAGCTAATGGGGTAGTAGAGGCTTTCGAAAAAATCTTGGAGCATGCACTAAATAAGGTTTGTAATGTTGATCGAAGTGACTGTGACATGCGCATACCCTTAGTGCTCTAGGCCTATAAGACCACATGCAACAAACTGATGAGTAAAACTCCTTTCAGGATGGTCTATAGGAAGGAGGCCATCATGCCCATGGAATATATCGTCCCCAGCCTGTGCATTACATCTTTTATAAACATGGCTGAACCTGAAATCATGGAGGAATTCTTGGCACAGTTGGTTGCCTTGGAAGAAGATCAGTTCATTGCTAACTTTCACCAGCAGGTTCAGAAGGCTCGAGAAAAATCTTGGCATGATCGACACATCCGACAGAAGGTGTTTAAGGAGGAAGAGTTGGTTTTTCTCTATGATATTCAGTTTCCACGCCACCTAGGAAAGTTCAGTAAGCATTGGTTGGGTCCCTACATAGTAAAATAGATTACAGATGGTGGTGCAGTAAGGTTTTGTATGTTGCGCGGAGACTACTTGCCTGGATACGTTAATGGAAGCCTTCTAAAACCTTACAAGGATGACCTGGTGCCTACCAAACGACTATATGGCCGGAGTATCTATATCAGGAGTGTTGTGCACACTAGGAAGGAAATGTGAAGGGAGGTACAACAGGCGTGCAAGGGAAGTGGGCAGGTAGGAAGGTGTAGAGAGGTGCAACAGAGGCACAGGGGTATTGCACAACTAGAAAAACTAGCCGTTGGAACAGTAAAATTGTGTGGAAAAGAGATTTTACCATTGGATAGAGTGGGTAATTAGAAATTATTGCAGCAATATTGGAGTATTTTTTACTGTTTCCTTGATGGTGAGTCACATTTAAGGCTAATCATAACATTTTTACTCATCGAAGGCTATAAAAGGAAGAGCACATGTCATAATCGGTTCCTTTATTTTCTCAAGTTCTTACACCCTGTGCCTTATTGTGAATTCTGTCTATTGTGTGATTTCACCATCTGTATGTCTCGGCAAGCTACCCCTTCTAATAGCAACAACCCCGAACTTATATGTCGGTCAAGGATGACTGCTTCTAACCCCGCAAAATCGTCGCCTGTTACGGACTTTGCTGAAATTGGGTCTGAAGATGTGTTTGAGGTAACCCCAGACGTTGAAGAGGTCATGTCTATGCCGACCAAGGGAAAGGGAAAGGGGAAGGAAAAGGGAAATGAACAAGAAAAGGAGAAGGTGAAGGGGAAAGCCACGAAGTGGGCTTCGGTGAAGCCGTGCACCTCCCCTAGGATTGTGCATTCCCCTCAGCAGGTGCCTTAGGCACACTCGCCCAATCCTTTGAAGCACCCCATGACAACCCAGGAAGAAGCTTTGCTGGTGGCTCCACTCTGATGGCTACCAACATATGTTAAGCCAAGGAAACTGACTGTGTCCACCCCCAAGAATGTCGATGTTTTCCGAGAATATCTTCAAACACCACTAGTCCTGTAGGAGGTCCCTCTCATAGGAGACATGTTCAGGAGCCTTCCCTCCATCAAATTTGATGACTACGGCCTCGCAAATGAAGAATCCTTCCTAGAACTAGCCCTAGAATTATATCTCGAGAGGGTGTTGTATGATAATGTGCCGAAGGTGGAACCAATGCGATGGGAATGTAGGCTGGAGGCCTCAAGGATATTGCACTTGCTATGCATCCCCCACTTTGGGCAATATCCTATCACCAGCTTGGTTGTGCGCCAGCTATTTGTGCTAATCCATGATGGGTTCTTGTGTATCCAAGGCTGCATTCTGATTGATTCTACGCTAATTCGTAGAATCACCAACCTGTCCATGAAGGGGCCCCATCCCATGAAGGGATTTAGAAAGAAATATGAGCAAAAGGTGGTAGAAGAAGCGTGGGACAAATACAAAGTCGACTGCAACAAGCAGAGATTCATAGTAGAGACCATTGCCGACCTGGGAGTGCGTATGGGCACTCTGCTGCTCGCATGCAAGATGATGCGCAAGTGTAGGGAATCGACCGTCCCTGCCTATGTGATTCAGCTAGAAAGACGATGCGAAAAGGGGGTCTGCTACAACTGGTCGTAGTACCTTTGTGAGGTGTTTTTAGATAATGTGTGTGAGGCGCAGGACTAGGGAAAGGAATTTTTCTACTCCTGGCTATTATTGTTGATTGCCTTGGTCATGTGGGAGACACCTGATGATGCGGTGCTCCCTAAGCTCGAGCCGAGTGTTTGTGAAGGTGTGTGTTATGAAAACCTGTGGGATTCTAAGGATTCAAAGAACATAAAGGAGAACAAGGTGTTTTGGGTGTTGTTCGACCATGCATGTATAGAGGCGATCCATTCCAGGCCGTGCTTATCGCCCACAGTCTACGATAAGTACAAGTGCATCATTGAATTTCATTTCACAATGCATAATGTACAGATCAGGGCAAGAAAAGATTCAGTGTGGTATAATCTTCCATACATGGCCACTAAGGTAGAGGTCGATCAAGCCATTGCTACCTGGCTGCCTACATGGAAACTTGGACTCAAATATTCTGCCCCTGTCACAGCAGGCACCTCTGGCAAGGATGCAGCTCCAAAGGATACATTCCCACTGAACACAACCAAGGATATTGAGGTACGCTCCACTGAGAAAACAACGACCAAGGAAACCCCCAAGGATGCCACCAAGGGGGCAGAGCAAGAGCCCCAACGGGATGCAGAGATTGAAGGACATGGTGGGGAGGGCGCGGAGTCCCCATGCAAAACAAAGTGCATTAGTGAGTCTCAAAAAGGGTAGCGGAAGAAGCGAAAGGATGATAAGACCAGAGGAGAAGCAGATGTCACTTTAATAGAGGAGGATCTGGATAAGATCGCAGATGTCATCACCATGGCCTCCGGGGACCGATGGATTGCCCTAGGAGATCAGAAAAAAGCTACACTTGAGGCTTTGTAGACATGGTTGCAGGTGCTCCAACTCAGAGCAGACACTCTGCAAGCAGGCGTGAACTAGGTGAGGCAGATTCAAGTGATCTTGCCAGTGAAAACCATTATCACAGCCACAAAGTGCAAAATTTTCCCCTTCCCGGGCACGACAGTAACAGTAGAGCCATCAACCATGTGTGCGCAAGTCCAAACATGTACGAAAGTTGGCCTGGACATCGCTAAAATAACGAGTGGGTAGCTACAAGCTCTCCACTTGTTTGTGTCTACAGAGCTGCAAAATAGAGAAGTCCGGGCGCAACACCAACTAAGTGAGGTGGAATAGACGATCGCTGCCAAAACTGCCAAATTTTCCCAAGCTTAGGCAACCCATATCGCAACAGTTACACAAAAAGAGAAATTAGAAAACCCGATTGACTGTAGAAATTTGAATAAATGATATATTATTCACCGAGATTCTCTTGATCACACACTATTTTAACTTCATGCACAATACAAAATATCTTCTACCATTGATCATTAATTGCAGAAATAAAAACAATCGCATGCGCACATTAAAACCATAAACAATCACACATATGAACACAATATTTCATGGGAAAGCTTAAAGCTGAAAACCCCCAACTATCTGTATATTATATTTCATAGAGATCGTGTAACAATCATTGTGCAAGCTCCTCCTGAGCTCTCGACACAACCTCCAATTGCTACACACTAATTATTAGATCTGTAAAACACATGTCCAATCTCATGCGGTAATAACTTTGCCTCTGTTAACGTAATCAATGTTGTGAGATGGCTCATTAAATAACTTGAACCACCTGGCTTATCTTGCAATCCTCATGAGCTTCTCCAATCTATTTGGTTGTTGCAAATATCTGTGAGTATAGTCTAATGATAATGCTTTGCTCTTTCACCCTATCTCATAAATATTTGGTCTCCTTGAAAGCGTCATGATAGAGTTAGCGATGTATTATTTAGTTGATTAATGAGTTTATAATTAGTGAATTAATTAATAATTAATTCACACCACTCTTCACTAGTGTATTAATCGGTTAGACTAAATACAACTAGTTCAACTATGTTTAGATTAGTTAAACTGAACACAACTCCATTAACTCCTCAATCAACTCCACCAAACTCTCTCACATGAGTTCTAACTAAAGTATCCATGCAATAGCTCCACTTAACCCTCAGGAATAGCGTAATTCCTTCTGTCAGCTCCTGTGCCACATCTGTGCACTTAACTGAAGTGCTCCAAGAGAATAAGATAATGTTTATAGTCCAAATATTATTAAGAGCTAATAATATTTGACATATTTATTTTTAGACTGGCAATCTAAAAATAGATTCCACCCAATATGTCTAAAAATAGAAGTCCATCTATTTTTCCAACTTGACCAACCATCCACAAATAGCATCCTGCAACTCATAGAATATGATCCATATGTCTAAAAATAGACATAGTCTAAAAATAGACTTTGCGCCAAAAATAGCCTGGGCCCACTTAGTGAAGGCGACTCTTTTCACTAAGCTCATCATCTTGTTGCAATCTCAACACTCCCTCTCAACAAGATAGGGATTATCTGCCACCCCGATCCTACCCCTGTGGTATTCAAATTTGCTCCTGGTGAGCGCCTTCGTCAATATATTAGCATCTTGATCCTCCGTGGGAATGTATGAAAGTAACATGATCTTCCGCTGCACACAATATCTGATATGATGATACCGGATGTCAATGTGTTTATATCTATCATGAAATACTGGATTAACCGAGAGTTTGATGCAACTCTGATTTGTTAGGGTCCCGTGATTTGGCTGATTGGCAAGCCAAATGACAGTGTAACATCAAACCAGTCTTTGGAGCCCACGGACCTAGCCTTCCTGGACTCAGAGAGGGCTCTCTCTATTTGTGTAAGGGATATCTGTGTGTTTTCTTAATGTGTTCTAATTTTAGGCTAGTTATGAAGTAGGTTTTTTTTGGTTTTGGTTTTTTGGTTGTGAGGGATGAAACTGATCAAAGATATAAGATAGGTAAAAGTATGTCAGATCAATTGGGCTAAGGGGTCGAAGAGGTCAAGAAGGCTATCAGATGGTGATACAAGGTTGTTGAAGGGCCGATTTGATTCGAGGTAAAATGGATCTTTGGGCAAAATGGAGTAAGATGAACATCAAATTTGTGACAAACAAAGGATTACAAGCATAACTAGTTTAATAGCTGACATAAACATGGTAGGGCAAACCATTAATCATGAGAAATGTAACTATAAGCTAATCAATACATAGAAATAAACATTCAAGCCATGCATAGAGATATATAACTCTCTAAATTTGGGAAATGGCTATCAGACTTTGGGAAATACACTTAAGACAGACAAACAACTCAAATCACTATGCCAGAACGCCTAAATACAATACTTCAAGTTATTGGGCACTTTGAAAACAATATTGCATAGTCTTAGGCAAAGGGCAAGATCAGAACAATACCTCCTTGGTTCAACAAATGACAATCTAATCAGTCAAAGAGAAATTTCATGGATGGAGCTATGGCTAGCCATGAGTAAGCAGGGCATACCATAAATCATACTTAGCATGCATAAAACCATGAATGAAACAAGCAACAATATCCTTAAGTTATTAAAGAGCAATCAAGAATTCTTTAATGTGACTAAGAATGAAGAAAACATGGAAGCTATGAAGAAATAGGAAATTTGAGGTGCCTCCAAGGGCATGTCTCAAATTTGTTCTCTAATATCCTATAGCAAGCAAGAACATGGATTTTTGAATGAAAACTAGGAAACAAAACAAAGAGAGAGACACTATACCATTCTACCAAGCCATGGAATCCAACAACAATCATCTTTCATCATCCAAGAACATCCAAGAGACTATCCAAAAGCATGAGACAAGTATTTCTTCCAAAACTTATATGACCATATATTGCTTCTATTCATCAAGTTCAGCCTCTTTTTACAATGAAAGCCTTTGGAATATATAGGCCAAAGTGAGGAAAACCTCTTCGTTCAACTTGCAATCTCATTGGCCTATCCAAAATATCTTATTTTGTCCTTGAGGCTTTGCAAAGCCCAAGGCACAAAATATCTCATAAAATATCTAAAAAATGCTAAAAGAGGGAAATAAATTGACTTTTTATAACTTCTCATGTACAAAAATAGCTAAACGCACATGAGGAAAAAGCAGTTTTGAAAGGTTCAATTTTTACAAAAATACTCAAAATATACATCAGCAAAAGGTCCCCTGACTTGCCGACAACTTTTGGAAGCCTTCCCGATGTTGAAATGAGGCTCATGATAGCTCGTTGGAAAGCTCTAAGTGTCTAATTTCCGAAAATATTTAGTTAGCTCCCAACTGACCAGTGGAAGTCCTCCAAAAATAGGTCTGTGTGTAGAAACCCAAAAAATAAGCCTTGCTGATAGACCGGGCAGAGTGTAGAAAAAGCGAGCATTTTTTTGCCATTTAGGGGGAGAAAATGATCTTCAAATGTCCTAAAATTCACTGAGTATGCACTCATGAAATTATGGCATTTAATGATACCATTATCATCCTTTGATGATGCCCCAAACTGAAATGGTGATGCCCATGAGTTTTGGCCAAAAACCCAAAAAGGACAAAAAACCAAAATATGTCAAATTTCGCCCAAACTTGGTGAGCATGACCCTCAAGGGTTTTCAGCAACATGTTGTGAAGCAGAGGCCAAGATTTGGAGTCTTGAGGTGCCTTTCCTCAATTTTTGTGCTAGGCACTTCCCTTTGGCCTCCTTGAGTTTTTCTTGAGTAGCCTTCAACTTCCGCCGGGCAAACTGATTTAACTTTTTATAATGCCCCGTCATTCTCCTTTGAAGGTCCAAGTCCCTGTTTGCCTTCTCCAATTTCTTCTCCAAGTGGTCATTGACTCTCTCAAGCCATTCCTCCCTATTGTTCTCTATCTCTTGTTCGAACAATGTAGTGAGAGGGGTAGATTGGAGAAGGGCATTTTCCTCTTCTTTTTGTTTCTCAAGGGCCTTTTTAAGCCCCATGGTTCTTGGCCTCTTTCGCCTAGGCTGACCTTTGCCTTCACTTTCATCGAACTCACCCATGAGTTTTTCCAACCTCACTTGGGCTTTGGAGGCCTCCTTCTTGTATTTGGTCGCACGTGTCTCATAAACAGCCATATGGACACTCATTTGCTTATTTTGGATTTGCAAAAATTGATTGAAATTCCTAGCTCTATGAATATCATCCTTCAAGACATCAATTTGGCTTTCTCTATGGATCAAGAGATTTTCTAGGATCTGGGCTTCATTATCACTATCATCGCTTTGGATTTGGATGATGTTGAATTCCTTTTCTGGTTCATGACTGCTTTCTTCCTTGCCCTACCCTTTTCCTTGGGTGGCTCTTCTAGTACTCTTCCTCTTAGGCAATTTGACCATGGGCTTCTTGGAAAATTTTCCCTTACTTCAAAGGGCCCTTGTCACATTTGGAGTGACAACTCTAGGCACTATTTTCTTTGTTTTTCGGGGCTTGGCCACTTTCGGAGAAGAGAGCATGGCCCCTTGCCTCGGAGAGGCAGCTAGCACATGCTCCATGGGCTCTTTACCCTTGTTACTTTGCCCTTCATTTTTTCCAATGTCTTGGCTCTCTTCAAGGATGCTTAGGCTGCCTTTTTGCACCTCCCTTTGAGGGTTGTCCTCCTCACTGCTTTGCAACTTTTTATCCTGCTACCGATTTTCTTCTTGAGTCTGCTGTTCCTCCTTAAGAGGCTGTTGTTCTTCACCATGAGGCTGCCTCTGCTTATGCTGCTGTAGTTGTTGTGTGTCATCTTTTGACTGCCCATGTTACACTTTCATACCCTTGTTCAACATCCTCATGCTGCTCCTATTCCTCCTCACTACATTTTCCCCTTTGTATGCCAATCAACAAATAATTTTAATAACAAGCACACAATCAACTAAAATGTATACACAGTCAAGTGATTTTCGGTGTTTGGGTAAGATCACAGAGCTCTTGGTGTTTTGGTGTAAGCAAGGCAGCCTAGTATTTAGACAGAGGCAAAATACTCCTCCCAATCAAAACACCCTCCTTGTATTCACTATTTCTCACACACAGGTAAACAAGAACACCTCCAAACTGATTTAATAGCTTCACTCACTAAATTATGTTTTCATGGAACAAAGGAGGAAACACTGGTTTTTTGCTTTTTACCACACAGAGATGGACCTTTGAAATGAAAAAGCACTTATACAATGATCACTATTATTGAAATTAGGCCCACTGTTTCACTTATAAAACACTGTGTTTCTCCCTTTAAACACTGCCACCACCTTTTAACACTGTTTCGAGGGCAGTTTATTAGGTCTTTTGACATTAATAAAAACCCACCATTTTCACTATGTCAGTGTTTGGCAATCATAGCCACTGCAAGCCCGGATCTTTAAACAAAAATATCAACCCTCCTTACCACTGTTTTTTCCACTACATACAGCTGACAGAGTTTATGGTTTGTGCTAAAACAGTTCGGCTGTCCTTAATGCTTGACAACCCCACTAAAACAGTGTTTATTTTGTCTTGCAGGGAGTGTGATGTTTTAGCACTTTTTAAGGGCAGTTTAGGCTCTTTGAAGCTAAAATTAGCACTTCACTCTCAACCAACTGTAACTTTCATTCAAAATATTCACTCAAAATACCTTGATTTACACCAAGACTTTCACTACTTCAAACACCATCTAGCAGTTTCAATTTAGCAAGGAGGAAAAACAAAATACCTTGAAGATCAATGGAAGCCCTTGTTTGAGGATTTTGAGCCGCTTTCGAAGCTTGTTGGAGGCGTTTTGATCGTTTGAAACATGTTCGGCATGTTTAATAGGGAAGGTGCTGCGCAATGGAAAAGTGTCAGGTCGACGACGGGTAGTCGTGACCAGCGCCTACAGGCGCACCGCGCGACAGTGTAGCCCCCATGTAAAATCTTGCCTAAACGCGCTGCGCGTTCTTCTAGGCGCGCCGCACAGTCCAAAAACCTGAAAACTCTGTGAAATTTCGCTCAAAACCTCTTTCCTCGATCCAGTGAACAACAAAGGGGAGTTGTTTACGTTTTGAAATGAAAAATAGGTATGGGAAACGGTCTCTAACCCTTGTATTTGAAAAAGATCAAAAACCCTTTGAAGTGCTTAATGAAGGTTTTGAAAACGTTTGAAAGGCCTTTGGATTAAAACCAAAATATGAAGCTCATATATTTTGAAAACATAACTAAGACTCCTTTTTGTTCAAACAAAGATATAGTGGCAAAGATCATTTCCTTTATAAGCCTGACCCCTTTTGAAGTAAAGCAACCCCTTTTTTTTTTAAATTAAAAACTTTCATTGTTTCTCACTAAGGAATGAAAAATTGTTTTCCTTTTTGACAACTGCACTATGGAAGGAAATTATGCTCTGAGCCACATGAAGGACTGTAGATGTGCCTTTTGAATGACACTATATTTTTATTGGGGAAGAATCTTAATTGTAATTTCAATATCCCTTTTCCACTTCTTTTCTTTGTATTGCTCATCTGCTGTCACTTTTGATCAGTTGAAAAAGGTCTTTATGAATAGAAAGAGCAGCATCTCTGAATATCATCATCACTTATTTGTTTTTCTTATTCAAAAAGGACACCTGTAGAAAGAAACCTTGTGTTATGTGAGGTTTTCTTTGACACTTTGAAGGAGGTAGCTTCACCCTTTTGAAACCTAAACTAACAGTGTTTGCTCCTGATGCTTTGGAGGTAGTCATGCCCCATTGTGAAACTGATTGAGGTGGCAGGTGATGTTTGAGCTTCTCCTTTGACTGTGGGTAAAAATAAAATAGGGGATGATGTACTAGAGTTGAAAAGTGAACAAGGGAAAGCTGCCCCTTTGTTCTTCTGTGAAGGAGGTCTACAAGAAACCTTGGTTTTCATTCATTTCACCTTTTTTCTGAGAGTAGTCCCTTTAGAATCTTTGCCATATGCCATGATTTCTTTTCAACCTCTGTCTTAACCAACTGAAGAATGTTTGGTGAACATACTGACAGTGGTTTCCTTTATACTTGATGGTAGAGGTCACTTTGAGACCAAGACCTTTTGACTCCTTTGGCCATCAGCTTAATAATATTTCTTCATTGATGATGAACCCACTAGCTTCACATAGTAACTCAATAATAGAGAAAACTCCTGTAAAAAAATTTTAAGAGCACTACTGCTTTGCGTCTGCCTTTAACATCATTTTTATTCAGAAACCCTTAGTTGTTGTCTCTATGCACCCGAAAAATGTCCTTTAGTCAGTGCAAATTCTTAAAATCAAAATTTATCCATTGGCCCTCTGCTTATATATGAAGGAGGCGCTCTTAACCCTATGCGTATAAAATGAAGGAGGTTCTTCAGTCTTCAATCCCTCTGCTTATAGATGAAGGAGGTTTTTCAGTCTTCAAAAACCCTCTGCTTGTAGGTGAAGGAGGTTTTTTCAGTCATGCCATCTCATCAGCTTTTAACAGTGTTATTTTTCCTTTCATTGTCCTTTCATGCTTGAGCCAATGAAGTATGACAAATTGATAATAGTTAAGATGAGCACTTCTCTGAGACATGTAATTTTGATTTTCAAATGTCTCTATGCTTCTTTAGGCATCATAAGCAGTTTGGTTAGTATTTGCAAAGCGCTTCTTGTCATTCATAATTTACTAACCTTTGACTGTGATCGCAGGAGCTTAATGAAACAACTCTCTGCTCTGTAGTTGCATCCCAGGCTCAAAATCACATTGAGAAGCAGTTTTCTTCTCATGTGGAACCAAATACTGTCTTCTGAGAATGATGGTATACTTCTGTTCTTGAAAGATCCATTAAAACACTGTTAAACCACATAAAATCAGTTTGACCTATGGTACATGTATTGCTGAGACTTGAGGGTTTATGAGTGGTGCGACCTAGGGTTGTAACCAACTTTATTTTCAGAATGGGAAGGTCTGTTATGACTGGTTTGCAGTAGATAGAGGTTCTTTGGCTTTTAGGATAGATTGCCAAGGGAGAAATGCCTAAAGCGCCACTACCTAACTTAGGGGAGACTTCTTTGGACAGTTTTGGATTGTTTTCTTTGGAGCTGATGGACAAGCTAGTATGGCTGAGGCTAGATAGGGCTCGATAATGAGGTTTCATCTCATCATGGGCAGACTTAAAGGTAAGAGGGAAAAAAAGTTTATGGGAGTTTTCCAGCTGGAAAATTTGACAATTTTTTAGATCAGCTGCTAGAAAACTTGACTGTTACAACTAGTCATCACCAACAAGTGAAAAATACTAATGACTAACAATGGCTCCATTTGGGGAGGGTAGATCCTTTTCAGGAGGTGTCCAAAATTTCAGATCTTTGGCTTATGAAGACCAGTGCATTATCCATTTGTGCAAATTTCATTCTTCCTTGATGCTATTTCTGAAAATTGACAGCATGATTAGCATCAATGATACTTCTACCTACCCCACTATCTTTCCTAACATTTTTCTTCCTTTGGGTGCATTTGGACTAGCAACCTTCTGACAATATATATATTTTTTGAAAAATGAACCTATCTAGTTCTACACTTATATCTGCCGGGAGTTCAGATTAAGCTGATGAACTCCTTCGTTACTCTACCTATGCTAGATAAACTGTCAAGGTTAAGTTGTTTGACAGGATTTTGTTCTCTAATCTAAACATGAAATTGAAAAATGATCAAATTAGGGTTAGACAGTCTGATTTGTCATGTACTTGCGGCATGAAAGCAAGCTGCACACAAATATTATTTTGCATAAAATGGAAACTAGGAAAAACAGGGCTAGGATGCACAATTTGTTTTTCATCCCCGCTTTCCCTCTTTGGTTCTGTTTTGAGCATGTGGAACCAGTATCCTTTCCTAATCTACTCTCTTTTATAAGTCAAGCTTACACAATGTTGACCATCTTTTCCACTCACTAACTTATCAGCAAATAAATTTAACACATGTTCAGCTATGATTAGGCTAGATAACTGAGCAAGACATTTGAGCACTAGTAGCGGCATTTAGACTTGCGCGCTTT
Source organism: Pinus albicaulis (assembly GCA_034641835.2). NCBI lineage: Eukaryota > Viridiplantae > Streptophyta > Pinopsida > Pinales > Pinaceae > Pinus > Pinus albicaulis. Next base: position 230,665,928 of record CM076579.1, read on the forward strand.
CCGAATGACTATTTTTTGAACATGGGGCCCTCTTTCTATTTTTGAAGCCGCCCTCTTTTCTATTTTTCTATTGTTTTTGAATTTTCTGCTTTTATCTATTTTTCAAACAGTGGTATATACAATGATTGAAAATGTTTTAAACTCAGAAATATTGGAAATGGCGAAACTTAAGCATCTTATCCTCGTAAAGATCTCCTACCACTCTTGGTCCACTCAGCTCTTGAAAAGAGAAATTTGGAAAATTTTCTCTTTCAAGCATGACATAAGGATTCATGCAAGAATCTTTGAACAAACCCGTATCTTCCCGTTGTACCTCTTGATATCTCTGATTTCCACTCCTTCCTTTACTGTACATCTTTTTCAAGTAATGCATATATTCTTTGTCATTCTTGAAATATATAATGACATCATCAAGGTATGTCAACAGACAGAAATTTAGGATTGGAAACATGGCTTTTAGGAGCATATTTTTTGTATCTGGTGGTTTTGCAACTCTGAGTCTAAAACTGGAACTACTTCCAGCATACCCGAAAAAATCTTTGAGATGTCTACTTTGCAAGGGAATCATTTGGCTATAACTTGAAACATCATCTTGCAAAGACATATGATTAAAAGCACTTATCATAGGTATATCATGGTCTTGGGCAGGAAGGATAAAATTTCTGTTATAAGGATGTGTATTAGTGTTTCTAAAATCAAAACAGATCCTATGACCAGCTATTTTATCTTTGATTATTACTGATTGGTTCAGATTTTGGTATTTTCCTTTGTCGAAGTTGTTTCTTTGAGTGATGGCAGTGGCATAGTGTTTCTCATTGTTTTCTCTGTATGAAGTAGTATTTCGAATGAGATTTCCAATTCTAGCAGTTCTAAGTCTTTGGTGGAGTGATAGGATGTTAGCCAATTCAAGTAACTCAGGTTTATTCGGATTGCGGTCATCATCTCCTCTCATAAGAAGTTTATCAGGCATTTTTTCTGGATTTTCAGCTGTTATGGCTACATTCAAGGTTTTATTTGCAGTGGTAGAGTTATGTGATGCTAAATCCTTGAGGTATGGCAAGAACATTAAGCTTCCCTTCTCCTGAGTTTCGAAAAGGTTTGTGATATGTAAGTCTTCTAATGCCTTTGTTCTGAAAATGTTTCGTGATGTTACTGCTGATGTTTGACAAAGGTTTGAGAAATTCGCTTGATAGTACATAATGGTTTGTGCTTCTTTCTCTATTACTATTTCAAAAGGAACACACTTACTTTCCTCAAGACATATCTTTTCATGATCATGATAGTTTTGAGAGTCTAGTTCATCATAGAGAACTAGGGGCAGATGATGTGGTGGGTCTAAGTTTGTTTCAAATCCTTCTGATTGTTCTTCAATGTCTCCATCAGTTTGTAGAATAAAAGAGTTTAGGTCGGAATGCAAGGAATACATTGGGGTGTTATCAGGCCTCTCTTGGCTACTGATCATGATGTGACTCTCGATAGAGTATTCTTGTTTGGTCAAACACAGGAATAGTGGCATAGGACATATCCAGTTGAATATTTCCTTGGAGCTTGGCTCCCCAAGATTTGGATAGAAGCATTCCATACTTGGGAGGGATGTCTGCTACCACTATGTCCATGATTAGATGTTTTGCAGGTATTTGGGCCAAACTGAAACAAAGGTCTTTGATCAAACCTAGGCATTTGACTCTACTTGAATCGAATGAATATAAGTCTTTGTATGGTCTTGTGATTTCTAGGCCTAATCTTTCCATTACAACCTTCGGCATAAGATTATGCGAGGCAATAGAGTCTAGCATGGAATTGTGAAGGATTTGGTCATGGATATTCAGACTGATGTAAAAGGGAAGAGTGGTTCCCTCTTGGAATTTCCCTTCTATTTTTAGACCAAACAATACTTCAAGATTGTCATTAGCTAGGTTAAGGGTGTTGGCATCGTTTCCTATATTCAGGACCTTTAACACTTGGGATTTGTAAGATTTTTGGGTGATGAGCTCGGTAAGAGGCACGGTGATCTTTATTTTGGAGATTTTACCCTCAAAATTGAAAGGTAGTTGTAGTTTAGACATGTTTGCTTCAGCTTTTTCAGCCGTGACTTTCTCTATGTTCTAAATTTTTTGGCTTTTTTTTGGGATATTGTTTAACACAGCAACCTCAGGAAATTTTGTGGAAGTACTAGGAGCATCTGAGCTAAGACCTGTTTGAATAGCTTTATCTTTGTTTTGGTCAGTTTTCTTGACCATGATTTTGTTACTATCCACTGCTTTTTTAAGGAAGGTATCAGGGGTTTTAGCAGTGTCTGAGCTGTCTTTCTTGGAGTTGTCTTGGTTTTTCCTGCTCCTAAGCTCATACTGTCTGTGATCTTCTACTATGGCGTTCTGAAAATCTATGGCAGGATCCTCGGGATCTTCATAGTTGGTTTCATCCTGATTCGGAGAGAATAATGCTTGTTCTTCTTCTGTGAGGTATACCTCACTCTCATTATCAGATCCTATGAGGTTCAAATCATTTTCATCAATGGGTTCTGTATCCCTATCATCTTCTTCCACATAATTTTCATTAAATGGTGACCTAATTTGTTGGTCATTTTCCCTTGGCTTGTTTTGAGGCTGTTCCCTCCTAAAATTTTGGTTCTAGTTTCTGTTTGGAGGGTTTGCCTGGTTGTCCCTAAGAGGGGTCTTCTCACTTATATTTTCCCACATTTTGGCCATGGACCTGACTAAGTAATCTATTCTAGGATCTAAGGAAGGGGGTGGAGTGGAGACCTGATCCCAGTAGGTGAATTTCCTTTCTGATCTAGTCCTAGCTCTTTTTTCTACTAATTTGGCTTCTGCCTTTATGGCTACTTTTTGCATTTCCTCTAAGGTAAGGGGGTCATTGTATCTTAGTTGATAAGTCATGTCTGGGTCAAAAAATTCGGGGAACTTTGCCAATGCTGAACCAAGTGGGGGTTTGAAGTGAGGTGGGAGGGCGTTATACACACTGTTGAACCTAGTGCAGTATCCCTGGACACTTTCCCCATTTTCCCTTTTTAGATTGTTATACTCTGATAGGATTTGAATGGGGTTCTTTTGGATTTCCCACTTGTTAATGAAGGTTTGGTAGAGTTTTGGGAGATTGTGGATGTTGTTTGGAGTTAAGCTCTTAAACCATTTTTGGGGTTCTTCGCCCAGGCTTTGGGCGAACATCCTCATTCTGATGGTATCGTCTTCTATTTCCATGTATTCAAAGGCATCGCTAATCCTATCTACATGCTGTTGAGATGTGGTAGTCTCATCTCAGGTAAAGTGTGGGATTTTGGCTTGATAGTCATTTTGTAAGGGAGCCAAAGGCTATGGCAACACCAAAGGTGCATACCAAGCTGCCATGATGGGAGCTAATGGATGATATACAAAATGAGGGCTTGTGGGATGAGCTAAGGTGGTTTGAACAGTAGTGGTTTGGATGGGTGTGGAAGATGTACTTGGACTAGTGATCTGATTTTGAGTAGATCTAGGATGGTAGGATCCAAAGTGATGGAGAAGCTGAAGGTCGGGAGGCGTGGTAGGTGAGGCTTCTCTACTAGGACTCTGTGGCGGATCTAGTGGCTCACGATCGTTAAATTCTATCTTACTTTGTGACTTGCTTCTAAAAAGGGTTTTTGTTGATTTTAAGTCAAAGGGGGAATCCTGCAAGGCAGTGAGATGTTCAGGTACTGATCTTTCTTTACAGATGGACCTATCGGTAGCTAAATTGCCAGTTTCGGAAGCTTGCCACAGAATCTTCTCTAGGTCATCTACTATGATAGGGGGATTTGGGTCTGGATGAGATCTGGTGTTGATTCTTTGTGAAGCCAGATTTCTAGTCTAGAGCTTAGAGAGGATAGTATTTGTGCATGTTTTGGATGGATGGCCTCTCTGGGGTTTTACTAATGTGAAGGATGGTCAAAACAAAAAGGATGGACTAGTGGAGTCGCGAGGTGGATTTCTATGAGAACTATGATTCACCACCAACACTATCAAAGATGCTTTGGGAAAAAGTTTTATAGCAAACTTTGAGATGGAAAATTGCAAAGAAGAGTGATTCACTTGGTTTCAATAGTTTTCTAGGCTGTATGGACAAGCTAACGGTTCTCTTGGCAAGAAGGCTTCTGCTTATCTCCTATGTTTAGGTGAGGTTTTCTGAATCGCTAAGTTATACTTAGTTTGTCACTGATTACAGAGTTTCTGCCCTAAGTTTAAGTTTTTGAAGGATGAGTTAGCAAAAAGGTATGGTTTATGAATTTTTTGGTCTTTTATGGAGTTTTTAGGCCTACTGGAGGCTAGTGGAGTCGCCAGGTTGAACTTGGTTGTTTTTGTAAAGACGTAGCTATGGTCCACCACCAGTAACTAGGGAAAAACCAATATGGGAATGTTTTGGGGGTTTTTCTAAGTTTTTATGTGCAACCTATGGTTTATTAAAGTATTATAAACCTGTTTCATCACTTTGCTAGGGTGGCGATAACAAAAATATTTTACTCTAAATGGTTTTATGGACTGCTTGCCTGTTTAAGTTTTGAAAACTAATGAATCTACAAGAGTTTGCTAGACTGTTGTGTACTCAGAGTCCCATCGTGATCGCCATTATGTTAGTGAGCGGTGGGATAAGTCAATCAGATAGTATTCTTAAGGCTGCTAGAATGTTTAGGGAATCTAAGTTTGTTTGTTACTCAGAGTCCCACTGTGATCGCCATTATGTTAGTGAGCGGTGGGATAAGTCAACAAGATAGTATTTTCAAAGGTCTCTAAAGGTTTAGGGAAACTAAGTTTGTTTATCACTCAGAGTCCCACCGTGATTGCCATTATGTTAGTGTGGCGATGAGGTGGCTAAATGGCAGGTATGTTTGAAGATAAGGGATTTCTGAAGTCCTAAGGTGTACTTAGATTGTCACTAACTTAGAGTCCCACCGTGATCGCCATTATGTTAGTGAGAGGTGGGATAATTCAATCAGATAGTATTCTTAAGGCTGATGGAATGTTTAGGGAATCTAAGTTTGTTTGTTACTCAGAGTCTCACCGTGATCGCCATTATGTTAGTGTGGCGATGAGGTGGCTCAATCGGATAGTAGCCTAGAGTTTAGTAAAGTAGTAAGGCCTACTGGAGGCTAGTGGAGTCGCCAGGTGGATTTTTAATTGTTTTGAGGTATATGTGTATGGTCCACCACCATTACTGAAAAAAACCAATCTAAGGGAGTTTTTTGGGGTTTTTCTGAGTTTTTATGTAGTTCTAAGGTTTGCAAGAGTGTCCTACAGCTGAGTCATCATTTTGCTAGGATGGTGAGACAACCAGATTCTACTCTTCTAAGTTTGACTGAGATTTTGAGAGTTCCTAAGGGATACCAAGGATGTTTTGACTCAAAGTACCATTGTGATCGCCATTATGTTAGGGTGGCGATGAGGTGGCTCCATCGGATAGTAGCCTAGAGTTTAGTAAAGTGGTAAGGCCTACTGGAGGCTAATGGAGTCGCTAGGTGGATTTTTAGTTGTTTTGAGGTATATGTGTATGGTCCACCACCAATATTGTCAAAAACGAATCTAAGGAAGTTTTTGGGGTTTTCTGAGTTTTTATGTGTAGCCTAGTTTGTAAGAGTGTTCTAAACTTGATTCATCATTTTGCTAAGATGGTGAAACAAAGAGTTTACTCTAAATGATTCTATAGGTTGATGGTCTGAGTTTAATGTTGAAGGAATAAATATTCTATAAGAGTTCGCTATACTGTCATGTACTCAGAGTCCCACTGTGATCGCCATTATGTTAGGGTCTCGTGATTTGGCTGATTGGCAAGCCAAATGACAATGTAACATAAAACCAGTCTTTGGAGCCCAAGGACCTAGCCTTCCTGGACTCAGAGAGGGCTCTCTCTATTTGTGTAAGGGATATCTATGTGTTTGCTTATTGTGTTTTGATTTTAGGCTAGTTATGAAGTAGGTTTTTTTTGGTTGTGAGGGATGAAACTGATCAAAGATATAAGATAGGTAAAAAGATGTCAGATCAACTGGGCTATGGGGTTGAAGAGGTCAAGAAGGCTATCAGATGGTGATACAAGGTTGTTGAAGGGCCGATTTGATTCGAGGTAAAATGGATCTTTGGACAAAATGGAGTAAGATGGACATCAAGTTTGTGAATAACAAAGGATTCCAAGCATAACTAGTTTAATAGCTGACATAAACATGGTAGGGCAAACCATTAATCATGAGAAATGTAACTATAAGCTAATCAATACATAGAAATAAACATTCAAGCCATGCATAGAGATATATAACTCTCTAACTTTGGGAAATGGCTATTAGACTTTGGAAAATACACTTAAGAACGAAAAACAACTCAAATCACTATGCCGGAACGCCTAAACACAGTACTTCAAGTTATTGGGCACTTTTAAAACAAGATTTCATAGTCTTATGCAAAGGGAAAGATCAGAACAAGACCTCCTTGGTTCAACAAATGACAATCTAATCAGTCAAAGAGAAATTTCATGGATGGAGATATGGCTAGCCATGAGTAAGCAGGGCATACCGTAAATCATACTTAGCATGCATAAAACCATGAATGAAACAAGCAACAATATCCTTAAGTTATTAAAGAGCAATCAAGAATTCTTTAATGTGACTAAGAATGAAATAAACATGGAAGCTATGAAGAAACATGAAATTTGAGGTGCCTCCAAGGGCATGTCTCAAATTTGTTCTCTACTGTCCTATAGCAAGCAAGAACATGGATTTGTGAATGAAAACTAGGAAAAAAACAAAGAGAGAGACACTATACCATTGTTGAAAATGCTGACAAGATGATGGAGCTTAGTGAAAAGAAGTCGCCTTCACTAAGTGGGCCCGCAGGGTATTTTTGGCGCAAAGTCTATTTTTAGACTATGTCTATTTTAGACATATGGATCATGTTCTATGAGTTTCAGGATGCTATTTGTGGATGGTTGGTCAAGTCAGGAAAAATAGATGGACTTCTATCTTTAGACATACTGGGCGGAATCTATTTTTAGATTGCCAGTCTAAAAATAGATATGTCGAATATTATTAGCTCTTAATAATATTTGGACTCTAAACATTATCTTATCCTCTTGGAGCACTTCGGTTAAGTGCACAGATGTGGCACATGCAGCTGACAGAAGGAATTACGCTATTCCTGGAGTTGTTGAGCTATTGCATGGATACTTCAGTTAGAACTCATGTGACAGAGTTTGGTGGAGTTGATTGAGGAGTTAATGGAGTTGTGTTCAGTTTAACTAATCTAAACATAGTTGAACTAGTTCTATTTAGTCTAACTGATTAATACACTAGTGAAGAGTGGTGTGAATTAATTATTAATTAATTCACTAATTATAAACTCATTAATCAACTAAAGAATACATCAGTTAACTTCCGTGCATGGACAGTTTCAGTGGAGACCAGTGCATAGATAGGTAAAGGGTGAGTCTACTATCAGTTGTGACTATGGCTGTGCATGAGATTTTCACACACATTGATTGAGATTGCCAATGAGGATTGCGCAGTACAAGCCAGGTGGATTCGAACTTGGATCTCATCATTATTCATCTTGGATTGCGCAGTAGAGGCTGGCAGACTTGTGGAGGAGATTTGAACCTGTGACTTGTTCATCTTCCGAGCTAGTTTTGTGTGTAGCATTGAGATAGTGCTGAGAGTTGTGAGAGCTTTGTGCTATGTATTGTTACATTTTCTCTATCATTATAATATACAGATAGCTGGGGGTTTTCAGCTATTGCTTTCCCCATTACATCCTATGTTGATATGTGTGCTTGATTATGTTTTAATGAGCGCATGCGACTGCTTTCTATTTCCGCATATTGATGATCAATTGTAGACGAGGTTATGTATTATGCATGAAGCTTAAATAGTGTGTAATCAGGATAATCTCGGTGAATAATTCAGCTATTATTCAAATTTCTACATGGTATCAGAGCGAAATTGATCATCGGATCTATTACAATGATTACAATTTATTTTCGATAGACAGAGTCTGTAAGCGGGCCAGGTAGCCTCTGGATCCATCCTTTCTCTGAAAGGTGATATATCCAGTAAATTCCCCTATAGTCGATCTCTGTGCTAGAAATACCTTGTTCTCACAGATCGGAAGCGGTTGAGTTTTGAGCCGGTGGAATTCGAATTTGCAGCAGGATTTGGAATTCGAATTTGCAGAAGTTTTCTTGGTGTCGAAGTCAAAATGTCTTTCAACGGATTGCGACTGGAGTATGCCCTTGAGGGCAGCTCGAATTATGTTGCATGGAAGGACAGGATGGAGGCGGTATTAGATGATAATGGGCTGAAGGAGTTCATAGATGCTGAGGTCCCAAAGCCTACTGATGCTGCTCAAGTTGAGGCTTGGCAAAAGAAGATGGAAAAATGTCGAAGGATTCTGTTGGAGGGCGTGAAGGATCACATTGTATCCAGCATGCATGGAAAAGATTCTCCATACTTGATGTGGAAAGCGTTGACAGATTTATTCCAAAGCAAGAGCGACCAGAGGAAGTTGGCGCTCAAGGATAAACTCAGACACATAAAGATGGAGAAAGGCGACAGTATGCCGAAGTACCTCACGAAGTTCATCCAATGCAGGGAGGAGCTGGGAAGTGTGGGGGTGACTGTCGATGATGAGGAATTGGTGAGCTTGGCTCTCCTTGGTCTTTCGAAGAGTTGGCATGCCTATCAGGATTCTGTCAATGGTCGGGAGAAATTGCCAGGATGGGAGCGACTTTGGTCGGATCTTGTGCAAGAGGAGATATGGCAGAATACCAGAGACGGATCTTCATCAAAGGCATCTGATGAAGAAAATTGCGCTTTGGCTGCCAAAGCAAAGAAGGGGAAGAGCAAGAAAGCTTCTCATTCTGGTGCGAAAGGCAAGAAGCAGGACATGTCTAAGGTGAAGTGTTTTCACTGTCACTGACTTGTGGACATTGTTGAGTCTCAAATCTGGTTGAGTCTCCACTGCATCTTTTCCATACACTTTTCTATACCTTTTTCACTCACCTGAACCTCCCAAGTTGTCAATATCATTGTATATTAATTGCAAAAGAGCATCTAACATGGTTTTTAATTATATTTTTGTGTATGATGTTTGATTTAGATTTTGTTCATTTAGCTGCGGAATCTTGCCACTTTCCGCAGCTGCTGCAACTTTCCGCATCCATTTTGTGAAACTCTATGTTACAGGTGTCTACAGGGAAAACGAGCCACATGGGCAAGTCAGAAATGATGTGGACATGGTTCGTGTCCTATTGGCTCAAGCAAACTCATCTAAAGAAGCCGCGGTCAAAGGCGTCCACATGGAAGTCAACCATAGAGTCTCACGGTGACAGGACTCTGTTTCGTGTCACGTGAAGGTTCATATGGCCGTTTCTGAGTTGCGGAGGACAAGTCGACATCTGTACATGGCTCCATAGCCAAATTCAAGCATCCACTCCTCATAGATTTACTTTCCAACATGGCCATGATCCTAGATCCGTGGACGTAATGGTCTACGTGTTCTCCACCAGCATAAACTTTAGGAGACAGTTATATTTCTTTTGTTATATATAACGTGTTTGCATACGCATATAGAGTTAGTCAATGTTAGTCTCTGTTATCTTTTATTAGTCTGCTCTATAATGTAATTACGCTGCCTTTGTGCCGTAATACTACCATACTGTTATGACTGCATTTTAATATAAGAAGACTCTGTTTTCCAACGTAATTCGTACTTGAAGATCGTTGCCAAGGCTGGTGTAGAGGGCCCCTGCTCAGCTAAGGTTTTGTGCATTAGTGTATAGTTCTTATTTCATTTCTTTAAAATCTCATTGTGCCATAATCCAATCACATGTTTATACATTGTATTTTTCATGATACATATGCTTCATTTCTGTTTATAAATTTTCATGCTTTCCATTTCACTTCTGTCTTTCATGTTTTATATTGTTAATCACTGATCAGTGTTCTTGTTTCAGGTTATAGATAGGCAGCTCGGGCATTTTCATAGCTTTTTGACTAATGACATGGAATTAACATTGTTCTGCTGTTAATTTGTTTTTCTTAGTTTCTGTTTAATTTCAGTTTTGCTTTGTTTAATTCAGTTTTGTTTATTTGCTTCAGTAGTTAAATTTAGACATATTAAACTGCTCATAACATCTTCAGTTGCCTCCGAAAGCCACAGCTGGACTGATGGTGAGGGATTGTATTATGAAATGTGTAGTTTAGTATTAGTTTCCTTTTTAAATTTAGATATATTAAACTGCTCATAACATCTTCAGTTGCCTCCGAAAGCCACAGCTGGACTGATGGTGAGGGATTGTATTATGAAATGTGTAGTTTAGTATTAGTTTCCTTTCTACAAATTTAGATATATTAAACTGCTCATAACATCTTCAGTTGCCTCCGAAAGCCACAGCTGGACTGATGGTGAGGGATTGTATTGTGAAATGTGTAGTTTGGTATTAGTTTCCTTTCTGCAAATTTAGATATATTAAATTGTGCATGACATCTTCAGTTACCTCCGAAAGCCACAGCTGGACTGATGGTGAGGGATTGAATTATGAATGTATGGTTTGATATTAGTTTACTTTTTGCAAGTTAGATATCAGTTACTCAAGTTGTTTATGGTTACTTCCGAAAATCATAGCTGGACTAATGATGAGGGATCAGAAGACAAGTTGATGTAAATTTATTTAGATTTAATTTATTGCAGCTTTTGGATTTCTTTCAGCATAATTTATTTTGTGTTTAGATAGCAGCAAAGATAGTTTGGTTTCATGCTCACTAGTTCACTGTTTTGATTTATTAGACTAGCAGCACCTTTTCATTTCAGCATCATATTTTCATTTCCTTTCAAGTTTTGTCATTGTAATTTTCGAATTCCTTTTTAAGTTTCAAGTTGGTAAATCATTATAGAGGATATCATTTCCTTGAACAAACATAACCACACTTGTTTTCATTTTAGAATTTCCATTTCATCTTAGAAAACCAAAAACGACAAAAAGTTAAGAGATAGGTTATCTTGCACATATAGTGCGCCGCACTTCATCAACTTACGAATCCCGGATTGACAAATTAAATGCAGCAATTTAGGACACACTAAATTGACCAAACATTTTGGCGCCGTTGCCGGGGAAGTGTAACTAGGTAGCCAATTTCTTAAAAAAACAAAAACAAAATCATAAAAGAAGGGAAAACTTGATAACTTCTTGAAGTATGCTCTCCTCTTGCACCTAGTGTGATCTGGAGGATCAGAAAAAAGAGTTATTGGTTTAGTAATTTCTTAAGTATGCTCTCTTCTTGCACCTAGTGTGACCTGGAAGATCAGAAAGAGAATTATTAGCCCAATTTTTTTTTTAAAAAAATAAAAAATAAAAAATGACATGCATAGAGCAAGAGATTCTAGGGGAAGGTTTATAGCTAAAGCCAAGAGTTCGATTTTCACAACTCCATCTTCTTCAAGGCATAGACCAGATTCACCACCATCTACCCCTAGCCTTAAGATTTTTGGAACTCAAGGAGCAGCTGAATTAGAGGATTCTCCTATACCACCTACCAAATCTCATTTAGAAAAGGAAGAGACTCCCTCTCATCCTCCCTTGATAGAAGAATCAGAGGACTTTAAGGACTCTAAAAAAACTATCATGGTAGAGGAAGTAATAGATGGAGGTAGAGGTAGAGGTAGAAGAGGAGGAAACAATGGAGACAACAATGGTGAAGGAAATAATGGAAGAAATAGGGAAGGAGACAACTTGTTTGGATTCCCTATAGTTGATGAGGAAACTCATACAACGATGAAAAATATCTCACCATCTGTCCTCCCTAACTTTTATGGATTGCGAAGTGAGGATCCCGAAACATTTCTGTTTGAGTTTGAAGTCGTGTGCCGAACCTATGACTATATGGAAGACTCTCAAAAACTCAAACTGTTTCCTTCAACATTGAAGGGAGCTGCTTTAAAATGGTTCATGGGATTAGCCACTCAATCTATTAGGACTTGGAATGATATGAAACAAACATTTTTGGATAGATACTTGGACTATTGTATGCCCACCAATCACAAGGATGAGGTATTCAAAATGATGCAAAAAGAAGATGAAAATTTGGAAGACTTACTTGAAAGATTTCAATACAACTTGAAAAGAGCAAAGATGAGCAACTTAGATTATGAAACCTTGAAAGCCCTCATATTAAAAGCCATTAGAGATGAATGGATAGATATTTTAAACATGATGGGGAAAGGAGACATTTCTCAACTCCCACTTCGTGATATAACATAACTATGTGTCCATCTCTCAAGAGGAAAATCTAAAACAGGAAAAGGGCCTAGGGATCCTTCTCTTATTAGGGCTAACAAATCTGCAACTGGATCAGTAAGTAGGGCAAAGATTGGTAACATGCTTGATGAGTTCAAAACTGATATTTTAGGGAGCCTTAGTGAACAACTAGACACCCTTAAAATCCAAAACAAGCAGAAGGCAGAAACAGATGCTTTAGCCATCTTTTGTCCGAAATGTAGGAAGAAACATGCTTTAAGGGAATGTCCCTTGGATGCAAAAGTTGTAGAAACATGTATGATTTTCTCAGAGAATCATGAGATCAAGGATTATCCTTCAATTCCTGGACTCAAAGCTGTCTTTCAAGAAGACCCAAATTCAGTAGAATCTCTCTATTTTGTTGCAAGGAGACCTTGGCAGGGACAAAAAACTCAAGGGTTTAACAACCCTATGAATTTTCAAACCCCACCAAATTGGAATCCTTGGCAACAACCTTGGCCCCAACATCAAAATCCATATCAATCATGGGTACAAGGGATGCAAAATCCTTATGGGAGATTTGCTCAATTTTATCAATATCCTCCATCTTTTCAAAATCAACAAGCTCCACAACTTCCAAATCCAAATCCACAACTTTCATTGCCATTTCCACAACAACAACCTTCTCAACAAAATCCAAATCCTCAACTCATGCTCCCATACCAAAAAAAGACAAATCAACTTCCAGCTCAGCCATTGCCAAATCCTAACAATAAGAATCCTCAGAATACTTACATGGTAGAAGGACAACAATTTCCTACCTATATGATTGTTCCTCTCAACGATGTACAAATCAGATCTGGTAGAGTTTTAGAAAAACCTTCTATAGATATTCAAGAGAAAGATACCTCTAAGGAGGATTCTCTTGAAGTCAATAAGGGTTCTGAGGAAGCATCTCTTCAAAATCCAAGCATGCAAAAAGAAAAAGAAAAGACAACACCTACAACTCCTATAGTTGAGCAACCTGCATCTTCATCTACACCTCCTTTTCCTGAAAGACTACAAATTGACAAGGGGGTGGAAAAACAAATCTTGTTGCCTAACTATGACTTTCTAGATGAATTGAAGAATGTTTGTATCAAGATTCCCTTGCTACAATCCATTCGAGAGATTCCTATTCTAGCAAAAACAATAAAGGAGTTAAGTTTCAAAAGACCAGGAAGGAAACTAAAAGACACAAGAAGAATCCACTTGGTAGGAAAAATTGCAGATATCATGATGGGAAAAATTACCATGCAAAAGTATATAGATCCAGGAAGTCCAATTTTCAAGACACATATAAATGGGATAGAAATTCAAAACACATTGATTGACTTAGGGGCTGCTATCAACATTATGAGTAGACAGACTATGGAACAGCTAAAACTTCCTAACCTTCTTTTTACACCTACTTTACTGCAACTTGCAGATCGATCAATTATTAAACAAGATGGTGTATTAGAAGATATTTCAGTCTCCTTAGATTCTTGGGAATATCCAGTAGATTTTATGATTTTGACTCCCAAGAGTAATCTAGGAGGGCACCCACTTATCTTAGGAAGACCTTGGCTAGCCACAGCTGATGCTTTTATTAGTTGTAGATCCGGGGACATGTACATTTCTAATGGTAATTCGACAAAGAAATTCAATTTGTATCCTCCAGCAAAAGCAATCACAGAAGTAGGAGACAATGAATGGGTCGATGATGAGGACACTATACAACCCGTCTTTACCATTTCTGAAATCAGTGAGGATAGTCAAATTCTGAACACATTAGAAAATTTTGAGACATCTTCAGAATATGACCCCACACAATTTCAGTTGGAATCTGACATAGAATATTTATCATCAAGACAAATGTCTCTTTACTCTATGGAAGAGTTTGGTAGTTCTACTATTGAGATTTTTCCAGGAAAAACATTGAATATCAACAAACATTTAGAAAAGTCACAACAAGAAGAACTAACCAAAATCTTGCAAAAACATTCTACTGCATTTGCATGGGAGTATACTGACATGAAAGGTATTGATCCTAAGACTTGCATCCATCACATCTATATTGAGGAAAACAGTAGACCAATCAGACAACCTCAAAGAAGGATGAATCCAAATCTCAGGGAGATAGTGAAAGAAGAGCTCCAAAAACTACTCAATGTAAACTTCATTTATCCAATTTCAGATAGCCGATGGGTTTCTCCTTTGGTTATAGTACCTAAAAAGAATGGTAAATGGAGGGTATGCATTGATTACAGGGAATTGAACAAAGCAACTTTTAAGGATCACTTTCCTTTGCCTTTTATCGATCAGGTATTAGACACATTAGCAAGTAAAAAGTACTTTTCATTTTTGGATGGTTTTAGTGGCTATAATCAAATTCAGGTAGCACCTGAAGATCAAGATAAGACCACATTTACTTGTCCATGGGGAACTTTTGCCTACCGAGTGCTTCCTTTTGGGTTATGTAATGCACCCGCAACATTCCAAAGAGTAGTACTAGGAATTTTTCTGATCTAATCCATGATTGTGTAGAGGTTTATATGGATGATTTTACAGTTTATGGTAATTCATTTGAAGAGGCATTAGAAAATTTGGAAAAAGTTATTATAAGATGTAAAGAAACAAACCTTTCATTAAGCCATGAAAAATGCTTTATGATGTTTACTGAAGGGATTGTTTTAGGACATCATATTTCAGGAGATGGGATTAAGGTTGATAGATCAAAAGTTGAAGTCATCTCCAAGCTGCCTATTCCAAATTGTCAAAGAGATGTTAGAAGTTTTCTAGGATTTACTGGTTACTATAGAAGATTTATAGAAAAATTCACTAAAATAGCATCTCCACTCTTCAAATTGCTTACAAAAGACTATGAATTTAAATGGGATCCTGATTGTCAATTAGCTTTTGAAACTTTGAAAACAAGAATATCTGAAGCACCTATCTTGAGAGGACCAAATTGGAAACTCCCTTTTCATATTTCTACAGATGCTTCAGATACAGCTCTAGGAGCTGTGTTGGGTCAAAAAGATTTAATTCCTTATGCCATTTATTACACCAGTAAAAATTTGACTCCCACAGAGTTGAACTATACTGTGACTGAAAAAGAGTTTTTAGCTGTTGTTCATGCAATTAATAAGTTTAGACATTACATAACAGGCTATGAAACTTTTATTCATACTGACCATTCTGCAATTAGATATTTAATGAACAAACCTGTTACTAATGGCAGAGTGACAAGATGGTTTTTACTTTTGCAAGAATTCAATATTACTGTGTTGGATAGACCAGGAAAACAAAATACAGTAGCTGATTTCTTGTCTAGGATTCAGAATACTAAAGAAGATTCTCCCGTAGAGGATAAGTTTCCTGATGAATACTTGTTTGCAGTAACTATTAAGACTCCTTGGTATGCAGATATTGCTAACTATTTGGTTACAGGGAAACTGCCTTCACATTTATTTCCAAGTGAAAAACGAGAAATTATTCAGGAGAGTTCAAAATATTCATGGATTTCTAACGAATTGTTTAAAACAGGGCCAGATCTTGTGATCAGAAGATGTGTCAGGGAAGATGAAATGCCTGATATTCTTAAGGCATGTCATGATGAACCATGCGTGATGAACCATGTGGCGGACACTTTGCAGACAAAAGGACAGCCTATAAAATCCTCTCTTTAGGATATTATTGGCCTTCCCTCTTCAAAGATGCAAAACAATATGTCAAAAGGTGTGACAGCTGCCAAAGAGTAGGGAAAGCTACCCTTTCAAATGAAATTCCATTGCAAACAAAAGTACTCATTGAACCCTTTGAAAAATGGGCTTTAGATTTCATTGGACCTATTAATCCACCATCTAAGCAAAAGAAGTATATATTGGTTTATACTGATTATGTTACTAAATGGGTAGAAGCCAAAGAATTAGTGTCTGCTACTGAAAATTCAGTTGTTAATTTTCTTGATGAGGATATTTTTACTCACTTTGGTGTTCCAAGAGAAATTGTGACAGATCAGGGAAGCCAATTCACATCCAACTTGGTGGAGAAGCTGACGAAAGAATACAAAATCAAGCATAGAAGATCTACTCCTTACCATCCGCAAGCAAATGGTCAAGTGGAGTCTACAAACAAAGTTCTTGAAAGTATCATCACCAAAACTGTTCATCTACATAGAAGAGATTGGGTAGAAAGGCTTTCTGAAGCCTTGTGGGCCTACAGAATTACATGGATAAATACAACAGGACATTCTCCCTTTGAACTTGTTTATGGGAAAGAAGTCCTGCTCCCCATTGAGTTCCAAGTCAAGACCTTCAAGATAGCAGTTCAGTTGGGGATGGATTTATCAGAAGCTCAAAAGCATAGAATGGAGCAGTTGAATGAACTAGATGAGATCAGACAAGAGGCAATTCTAAGAACTGATCTAGTTCAATATCAAAGAGCTAAATGGCATGACAAGTACATCAAAGAGAAGAAGTTTCAAGAAGGAGATTGGGCATTGTTATTTGATTCCAAGTTTAAAGATTTTCAAAGAAAATTTCAGACTCATTGGCTTGGGCCATATGAGATTGACAAGATCTTTAGCAATGGAGCGGTAAGAATCAAGACCATTGATGAGTTTCAAACTCCTCTTATTGTGAATGGCCACAGATTAAAAGTATATCATAAGCCACTCTCAAAAGAGGAATTTGTCAAAATGTTTCAAGAAAATTCTGCAATCAGGCTGGTACAGAAGAATTCTTCTTCTCCACGAGCCTAGCCTTGTTCTTTCGATTTTTTTTTTTTTTTTTTTTAAAATAGTATAGCGAAAACCAATACGCGGTTTCCCAGGTCTTATACGAGAAAATATCGATGTGATAAATTTTGTTATCCTGTTTTCAAAAAATCTCTCTTTCATTTCACAAGCCTTGTGACCATTCACTCATTTCATTCACTTGTTCCATTTCAGGCTGCCCATTTCCACACTTCATTTGTCCATTTCATCAATAAAGAATTTCATGACCATTTCCAGCCACAGTACGTTTGTCTTTATTCATTTCCATTCATCCGAAGTAATGACGGCAACATTCGATTTCGCGGTCGCTTGTACCGGCCCTACGGTCGCTCCCAGGTTTAGCGACCGGCTTCGGTTACGCGACTCGGTCTGTTTTCAAAAGAATGTACGTTAGATGTTATTTCCATAATCGCAGAATAAAATGGGGTGAGGAGGATCAAAAAATAGAAGCACTTAAGACATTCAAGACGTAATAAAGAGCAATTAGTTGAAGACGAGAAAGAGCAAAAATTCAAGGTATGAATAAAATTTATTTCAAGCCTTGTTGAAAAACACATTTTTATATAGTTGAACCATGAGCTCCATCCATTATGTCCAATGATTATATTGACAATTAGTAACCTCTCACGATCACGTATTACCCTTTAGCATTCATTCTCAAGCAGTTCCATCATTAAACCCTGCAAATGTTCACTCATGTTTCAATATCCCATCGGTAGCAGTAGAACGTATTTGATTTGTGACCATGGACTATTACGACACTACGTCCTGTGGTGGCTGATCGTGTCCTGTTGTTGTACGTACCAAATTCAAAACGCTCGGATGTGTTCTCTGTGTCTACTACCCTTCAGTATCTCCTAAAATGCTTACGAACCTATATTTGTCTCACTCCATTTCGTTCATTGTGCTCATTCCCTTCTCTGATATTTACCCACAGTCATTGCGCTTATCTCTGTGCATTCATCCATTCTATCCACAGTCATTGTGCTCATCTCTGTGCATTCAGCCGTTCTGTTTCCATTAAACCCTCACGCTGGCAAATTTGAGAAGAGCAGAAAAGAAAAAATGGGTAAATTGCTAAGAGCAGAGCCGGAAGGACCTAAGTTTATAGAGGGATATCCGCAAGTAAAGGATATGTTGAAGAAAGCAAATTGGCTGCGGTTTATCCAGAAATTCAGAGGTTATCATAAAGAAGTCACGAAGGCATTCGCAAGGTCGTTTGATGGCTTGGAAGCAGAGATTGGAGACCTTAAGTTTGCGGTCAATGAAGCATCTATAGCAACAGCCACGAAACTTCTTCAGGAGGGTGGCGTTGGTTTAAGAATAAAAGCATCAGTGATGAAGCATGGAGAAAAATCTTACGAAACCAAGGTATGGACATAACTGTTTTTAAAAGAGGAATTCCTGTGCATGCATTGAAAGAGGAATGGGCTACTTTGCTGCTAGTTGTTCAGAAATTCATTACATGTGAAGGCCGTTTTGGGTCCATGTACATGTACCATACCAGGTTATTGATGAATTTTCTAGATAATCAAGCTCTCAATCTCCCATATTTTCTGTTAAATAGCTTGAAGAAAATGTCTGTGACTGTTCAGAAACATTTAGGAGATGTAGAACCTCATCTATATCACCATGGCCTTATAAAAATTTTGATTGAAAAGGAGTTAAAGGAAAAGAAAGACACATGGGAACAATTTCTGGTTAGAAATTTCTTTGAGGAACCTCAGGAAATTCCTGAAGGTAGTACAACAAGAAGGAGTAGAAGAAAAAGAATAAATGATAAAACCCAAATTACTCATACTCAAGAAATTACTGAAGGTAGCACAGCAAGAAGAAGTAGGAGAAAAAGAACAATTGATGAAATTCAAAATACTCCTACTACTACAATTGAAAGAACTGATAGGGAAGAGAGACAATCAAAGAGGAAGAAGAAAGAAATCAAGGGTAAGAAGCCAATAACACCAAAAGAGAGAAAAACTATTGAGGCTATACATAAAACCCCTTCTTCTGAAGAAGAAGATCACCAAGTGTTATCTGAAAGATTAATTTATCTTCAAAAACAGTCCTCTATGGCCAAGAAGACAGAGAAAGGAAAACAAAAACAAAAGGATAGTGCACCACAACGTGTGAGAAGAAGCAGCAGACTTAAGGGGAAATTGAGGAAAACGCAAATTAAGGGTCCTCACTTCATTGATTTGGGAGAGGAGACATCTGAACAGTCCCCAACTGACCATAGTCCATCTCAGTCAGTTAGTGAACCTGGTTCATTTCATTCCCAGTCAGACATTGAACATACTCCATCCTATTCTCAGCAAGATGTTGATGTAAGCCCTTCTCAGCCAGATTTTGAAGATAAATCTCCTTCACGGCATTTTGGGGACAGCCCAATAAAAATGACACCTGAAATAGACCCCAAGCAGCAAGAAGTATATGACTATATAGAATATTTGGAAAAGGCAGCTACACGTCCAAGTACTTCATCCATTCAGCCTCATACAGTACAGGATGATTTAGTCCAATCACTAAAACAGGAAATATTTGAGCTAGAGCTTTTAAATAGACACATCAAAAATGAAAATGAGACATTGAAAGAACAAGGCAAACTGGACAAAATCATCCATGATAATACCATGCTACATCTGGGAATATGGCAGAAGAAGAACAAGAAATTGAAAAGGAAATGCCAAAAGTTGAGCAGAGCACTGGTTAATATCAAATTTAGGTGCTTAATGAAGAAACCCAGAATGTTGGCAGCACCAAGGAAGAGGAGGAGAGGATTGGATGTGCTGGCTGAAGTGTCAAGGCACATGAACTAAGGAAGGAATATCAAAATTTTGGTTGCATGAGGACATGCAACACCTTCACAATGGGGGTATGTTGAGTCTCAATTCTGCATCTTTTCCATACACTTTTCTATACCTTTTTCACTCACCTGAACCTCCCAAGTTGTCAATATCATTGTATGTTAATTGAAAAAGAGCATCTAACATGGTTTTTAACTATATTTTTGTGTCTGCTGTTTGATTTAGATTTTGTTCATCTAGCTGCGGAATCTTGCCACTTTCCGCAGCTGCTGCAACTTTCCGCAGCTATTTTATGAAACTCTATGTTACAGGTGTCTACAGGAGAAACGAGCCACATGGGCAAGTCAGAAACGATGTGGACATGGTTCGTGTCCTATTGGTTCGAGCAAACTCATCTAAAGAAGCCACGGTCAAAGGCGTCCACATGGAAGTCAACCATAGAGTCTTACGGCGACAGGACTCTGTTCCGTGTCACGTAAAGGTTCATATGGCCGTTTCTGAGCTTGCGGAGGACAAGTCGACATCTGTACATGGCTCCATAGTTGAATTCAAGCATCCACTTCTCATAGATTTATTTTCCAACACGGCCATGATCCTAGATCCGTGGACGTAATGGTCTACGTGTTCTACACCAGCATAAACTTTAGGAGACAGTTATATTTCTTTTGTTATATATAACGTGTTTGCATACGCATATAGAGTTAGTCTCGATTAGTCTCTGTTAATTTTATTAAGTCTGCTCTGTAATGTAATTACGCTGCCTTTGAGCCGTAATACTACCATACTGTTATGACTGCATTTTTAATATAAGAAGACTCTGTTTTCCAACTTAATTTGTACTTGAAGATCGTTGCCAAGGCTGGTGTAGAGGGCCCCTGCTCAGCTAAGGTTTTGTGCATTAGTGTATAGTTCTTATTTCATTTCTTTAAAGCTCATTGTGCCATAATCCATTCACATGTTTATACATTGCATTTTTCATGATACATATGCTTCATTTATGTTTATAAACTTTCATGCTTTCCATTTCACTTCTGTCTTTCATGTTTTATGTTGTTAATCACTGATCAATGTTCTTGTTTCAGGTTATAGATAGGCAGCCCGGGCATTTTCATAGATTTTTGACTAATGACATGGGATTAACATTGTTCTGCTGCTAATTTGTTTTTCTTAGTTTCCGTTTAATTTCAGCACTGCTTTGTTTAATTCAGTTTTGCTCATTTGCTTCAGTAGTTAAATTTAGATATATTAAACTGCTCATAACATCTTCAGTTGCCTCCGAAAGCCACAGCTGGACTGATGGTGAGGGATTGTATTATGAAATGTGTAGTTTAGTATTGGTTTTCTTTCTGCAAATTTAGATATATTAAACTACTCATAACATCTTCAGTTGCCTCCGAAAGCCACAGCTGGACTGATGGTGAGGGATTGTATTATGAAATGTGTAGTTTAGTATTAGTTTTCTTTCTGCAAATTTAGATATATTGAACTGCTCATAACATCTTCAGTTGCCTCTGAAAGCCACAGCTGGACTGATGGTGAGGGATTGTATTATGAAATGTGTAGTTTGGTATTAGTTTCATTTCTGCAAATTTAGATATATTAAATTGTGCATGACATATTCAGTTACCTCCGAAAGCCACAGCTGGACTGATGGTGAGGGATTGAATTATGAATGTATGATTTGATATTAGTTTACTTTCTGCAAGTTAGATATCAGTTACTCAAGTTGTTTATGGTTACTTCCGAAAATCATAGCTGGACTAATGATGAGGGATCAGAAGACAAGTTGATGTAAATTGACTTAGATTTACTTTATTGCAGCTTTTGGATTTCTTTCAGCATAATTTATTTTGTGTTTAGACAGCAGCAAGAATGGTTTGGTTTCATGCTCACTAGTTCACTGTTTTGATTCATTAGATTAGCAGCATCTTTTCATTTCAGCAGCGCATTTTCATTTTCTTTCAAGTTTTGTCATTGTAATTTTCAAATTCCTTTTTAAGTTTCAAGTTGGTAAATCATTATAGAGGATATCATTTCCTTGAACAAACATAACCACACTTGTTTTCATTTTAGAATTTCCATTTCATCTTAGAAAACCAAAAATGACAAAAAGTTAAGAAATAGGTTATCTTGCACATATAGTGCGCCACACTTCATCAGCTTACGAATCCCGTATTGACAAATTAAATGCAGCAATTTAGGACACTGGGTCAGCCAAAAACGGACATTATGCCACAAATTGTCCGCAGAAGAAGAAAAATAAGCAAGCTGCTGGATTTGCAGTAGGAGAGGCCTTAGCCTCATAGTTTGAGCTGGATTTTTCGCTGATCACATGCTTGGTCTCAAGTGTGATGGGATCAATATGGTTCTTGGATAGTGGTGCATCTTTTCACATGACTAGAGATCGAGATCTGTTTTCAGATCTCGATGAGAAAGATCTTGGAGTGCACATCGAGATGGGCGATGATGGTAGATACAGTGCGACCGGTATCAGTACCATTTCCTTTGAGAGGGAGTCTGGTAAACCCTTCGTATTGAAGGAAGTGATGCATGTTCCAGGATTGAAAAAGAATCTGATCTCTGTGGCGATGTTAGAATACAAGGGGTATAATGTTGTCTTCAGCGAGGGAAAGGCTTTCCTGCGCAGTAAGACAACTGGAGAGACACGGAAGATAGGGGTTTGAGTCAAGAACCTTTATCAGTTGCAAGTAGATGGCTGCGCAGCAATGGCATGCAAGGTGGAAGGAGTGGTGAGCCAGGATGATGGCAAGCTATGGCACCGAATATTGGGCCACCTTCACCATGGAGCTTTGAAGATACTGCAGCATATTTCTACTGGGCTTCCTAAGGGCACTCTTGCGCAGTCAGATCAGTGCAAGGGCTGTACCTTGGGAAAATTTGTGAAAGCCACCTTTCACGAGAAGGATAGTCGTGCCATGATGATCCTTGAGAGAATTCACACAAACGTGTGTGGACCTCTCTCAGTAGCTTCGACAGCAAAGCACAAGTACTATGTGATCTTTGTTGATGATTTTTCTCGGAAGTGCTGGATCTTCTTCATGCAAAAGAAGAGCGAGACATACTCAAAGTTCTATGAGTTGAAGGCGGTGGTTGAGAAGGAATCGGGGAAGCATGTGAAGGCTCTTAGGAGCGAAAATGGTGGTGAATTCATATCTGCTGAATTCAAGGACTTTTGTAGCGCAGAAGGAATTCAGAGAGAGCTCATAGCACCTCATAACCCACAGCAGAACAGGGTTGCTGAGAGGAAGAACAAAACGATCATGGGTGCTGCACGGGAGATGTTGCATGATCAGGGCCTACCCCTTCACTTGTGGGCGGAGGCATGCAATACTGCAGTATATGTGCAGAACCGTTGTCCTCACAAGATACTTGGCATGAGTACACCGGAGGAGGCGTTTTCTGGTAAGAGACCTGATATTTCCCATTTGAGGATTTTTGGTTCACCTGTCTACTTGCATGTGATGAAGGATGCCAGGAAGAAGCTGGATCCGACTGCAGAGGTTGGGATATTTGTGGGGTACAATGATACACCCCACAACTATCGTGTGTATTTTCCAGACAGTCGCAAGACTGTTGTGCGACGGGATATCAAATTTTAGGAGGAGAAAGCCATGAAGTGTTCGTTTGAGAGGGAGCCACACTTGCATGTAGATGAGGAGTATTAGTTCCTAAGGATGAGCTTCAGGATTTGGATCAGCCACAAGAGGAAGTTCATGGAGTGGAAGAGACCACTCATGCAGCGCCAACCATCAGAGGGCTCAAGCGCACTACAGAAGCTAAGTGACTGGCTCAAGATGCAGAGAAGATTGTAGGACCACCTACAGCACAGCGCAGACAGAGACAGTCACCGGATCGGTACACTGGATACATGGATTTTGTGAGAAAATGTGTTGTGACAGAGCCATCCTCTTTCGAGGAAGCTGTGGAGGACCCCACATGGGTAGATGCCATGGTGGAATAGTATGATTCGATTGTCAGAAACAGTGCATGGGAGATTGTCCCAAGACCGGAGGGGAAATCAATGGTGGGTTCGCGATGGATCTACAAAGTGAAGCAGGCGGCTGACGGGAGTGTTGAGAAGTACAAGGCAAGATTTTTTGCCCGAGGCTTCTCACAGATAGAGGGGATCGATTATGAGGAGACCTTGATCGATTATGAGGAGACCTTTGCACCTGTCGCAAGGTATTCTTCCATACGGACGATCCTAGCTCTCTCAGCGCAGATGGGGTGGCACATTCATCAGATGGATGTGAAGACTATGTTCCTCAATGGAGTCATTGAGGAGGAGGTGTACATAGAGCAGCCCGAAGGTTTCGAGATCTTCAGCAGTGAGTCGCATGTGTGCAGACTCAAGAGAGCACTGTATGGGTTGAAACAAGCACCTTGTGCTTGGTACACACATATAGACAGTTATTTCACTGGACTTGGATTCTCCAAGAGTGAGGCGGATCCTAACCTGTACCAGATTGTGGTGGAGGGTAAGTTGCTGATCACTGTACTGTATGTAGATGATTTGATTTTGACGGGTGATGAGCTGTTGATAATTTCATGAAAGGAGGATCTTGCTAGAGAGTTTGAGATGAAGGACTTGGGCCTCCTTCATTATTTCCTGGGATTGGAAATTTGGCAGCGAAGTGATGGACTATTTGTTTCTCAGGGTAAGTATGCCCAGGAAATACTAGAGAAGTTCAACATGCATGGCTGCGAGCCTGTTGATACTCTTCTTCCTGGAGGTTGGAGGAAGGAGGATGCTACTTCGGCGAAGGTAGTGGATGCCACTGTTTATCGACAGTTGGTGGGATCGCTTATGTATCTGGTCAATACACGACTCGATATATGCTATGCTGTTAACCAGATTTTGCAAGCTATGGTTAAGCCTACCAAGCTCTTCTGGAAGGCAGGCAAGCATGTATTGCGTTATCTTAGAGGCACATCGGGATATGGCTTGTGGTACAGACAGGAGGATGAGGTGAAGCTGTGTGGCTTCACGGATGCAGATTGGGCAAGGAGCCCAATGGACAGAAAGAGCACATCTGGAGGGATCTTCAGTATCGGGTCAATAGTAGTTTCTTGGTACAGCAGGAAGAAGAGATCCGTGGCACTCAATTCAGCAGAGGTTGAGTATATGGCAGCAAGCTTGGCTGCATGCGAGGCCATATGGATGAGGAAGATCCTGTCGGGTTGTTCGGGTCACACTTGGAGCCTAATGTGATTTATTGTGATAACCAAAGTTGCATTAAACTCTCGGCTTATCCAGTATTTCATGATAGATCCAAACACATCGACATCAGGTACCATCATATCAGAGATTGTGTGCAGCGGAGAATCATGTTACTTTCATACATTCCTACGGAGGATCAGGATGCTGATATCTTGACGAAGGTGCTCACCAGGAGCAAATTCGAATACCACAGGAGCAGGATAGGGGTTGAAAATAATCCATATCTTGTTGAGAGGGAGTGTTGAAAATGGTGTTGAAAATGCAACAAGATGATGGAACTTAGTGAAATGAAGTCGCCTTCACTAAGTGGGCCCGCAGGCTATTTTTGGCGCAAAGTCTATTTTTAGACATATGGATCATGGTCTATGAGTTGCAGGATGCTATTTATGGATGATTGGTCGAGTTGGTAAAAATAGATAGACCTCTATTTTTAGACATTGGGCGGAATCTATTTTTAGACTGTCGGGCTAAAAATAGAACAGTCAAATATTATTAACCCTTAATAATATTTAGACTATAAACATTATCTTATCCTCTTAGAGCACTTCAGTTTGATGCTTGGATGTGGCACATGCAGCTGACAGAAGGAAATACGCTTTTCCTAAGGGTTAGTTGAGCTATTGCATGTTTGACTTCAGTTAGAACTCATGTGGCAGAGTTTGGTGGAGTTGATGAGACAGTTGGTGGAGTTGTGTTCGGTTTAACTTAGTTGAACTAGTTGTATTTAGTCTAGCTGACAAATACACTAGTGATGAGTGGTGTGAATTAATTATTAATTAATTCACTAATTATTAACTCATAAATCAACTAAAGAACACATCAGTTAACTGCAATGCATGGACAGTTCAGTGGAGACGAGTGTTAGAGGTGGGTGAAAGGGTGAGTCTACTATCAGTTGTGACTATTGGCTGTGCATGAGATTTGCACACACATTGATGGAGATTGCCAATGAGGATTGCGCAGTTGGAGCTAGTGGGATTCGAACTTGGATCTCATCATTAATCAACTTGGATTGCGCAGTAGAGGCAGGCAGACTTGTGGAGGAGATTTGAACCTATGACTAGTTCACTTTCCATACTAGTTTTGTGTGTAGCATTGAGATAGTGCTGAGAGCTGTGAGAGCTTTGTGCTATGTATTGTTACATGTTCTCTATCATTATAATATACAGATAGTTGGGGGTTTTCAGCTATTGCTTTCCCCATTACATCCTGTGTTGATATGTGTTCTTGATTATGTTTTAATGAGCGCATGCGACTGCTTTCTATTTCCGCATATTGATGATCAATTGTAGAAGAGGTTATGTATTATGCATGAAGCTTAAATAGTGTGTAATCAGGATAATCTCGGTGAATAATTCAGCTATTATTCAAATTTCTACACATTCTACCAAGTCATGGAATCCAACAACAATCCTCTTTCATCATCCAAGAACATCCAAGAGACTATCCAAAAGCATGAGACAAGTATTTCTTCCAAATATTATATGACCATATATTGCTTCTATTCATCAAGTTCAGCCTTGTTTACAATGAAATCCTTTGGAATATATAGGCCAAAGTGAGGAAAACCTCTTAGTTCAACTTGCAATCTCATTGGCCTATCCAAAATATCTTATTTTGTCCTTGAGGCTTTGCAAAGCCCAAGCCACAAAATATCTCATAAAATATCTAAAAAATGCTAAAAGAGGGAAATAAATTGACTTTTCCTAACTTCTCATGTGCAAAAATAGCTAA
Source organism: Pinus albicaulis (assembly GCA_034641835.2). Lineage (NCBI taxonomy): Eukaryota > Viridiplantae > Streptophyta > Pinopsida > Pinales > Pinaceae > Pinus > Pinus albicaulis. Next base: position 230,692,752 of record CM076579.1, read on the forward strand.
ACGCACATGAAGAAAAAGCAGTTTTGAAAGGTTCAATTTTTACAAAAATACTCAAAAAATACATTAGCAAAAGGTCCCCTGACTTGTCGGAAACTTTTGGAAGCCTTCCCGATGTCAAAATGAGGCTCATGATAGCTAGTTGGAAAGATATGAGTGTCTAATTTCTGAAAATGTTTAGTTTGCTCCCAAATGACCACTAGAAGTCTTCAAAAAACATGCCTGTGTGTAAAAACCCAAAAAATAAGCCTTGCTGATAAACCGGGCAGAGTGTAGAAAAAGCGAGCATTTTTCGCCATTTTGGGGGAGAAAATGATCTTCAAATGTCCTGAAAATCACTGAGTATGTGATCCTGAAATTATGGCATCCAATGATACCATTCTCATCCTTTGATGATGCCCCAAACTGAAATGGTGATGCCCATGAGTTTTGGCCAAAAACCCAAAAATGACAAAAAACCAAAATATGTCGAATTTTGCCCAAACTTGGCGAGCATGACCCTCAAGGGTTTTCAGCAACATGTTGTGAAGTAGAGGCCAATATTTGGAGTCTTGAGGTGTCTTTCCTCAATTTTTTTGCCGGACGCTTCCCTTTGGCCTCCTTGAGTTTTTCTTGAGCAGCCTTCAACTTCCGCCGGGCAAACTGATTTAGCTTTTTATAATGCCCCATCATCCTCCGTTGAAGGTCCAAGTCCCTGTTTTCCTTCTCCAATTTCCTCTCCAAGTGATCATTAACTCTCTCAAGCCATGCCTCCTAATTTTTATCTATCTCATGTTCGAAAAATGCAGTGAGAGGGGTAGATTGGAGAAAGGCATTTTCTTCTTCTTTTTGCTTCTCAAGGGCCTTTTTTAGCCCCATGGTTCTTGGCCTCTTTCGCCTAGGCTGATCTTCGCCTTCACTTTCATCGAACTCACCCATGAGTTCTTCCAACCTCACTTGTGCTTTGGAGGCCTCCTTCTTGTATTTGATTTCCCGTGTCTCATAAACAGCCATATGGACACTCATCTGCTTGTTTTGAATTTGCAAAAATTGATTGAAATTCCTAGCTCTATGAAGATCACCCTTCAAGGCATCAATTTGGATTTCTCTATGGATTAAGATATTTTCTAGGATCCGAGCTTCATTATCACTATCATCACTTTGGATTTGGATGATGTCGAATTCCCTTTCCTGTTCATGATTGCTCTCTTCCTTGCCCTTCCCTTTGCTTTGGGTGGCTCTTCTGGTACTCTTCCTCTTAGGAAATTCGACCATGGGCTTCTTTGGCAATTTTCCCTTGCTTCGGAGGGCCCTAGTCACATTTAGAGTTACGACTCTAGGCACCCTTTTCTTTGTTGTCCGGGGCTTGGCCACTTTCGGAGAAGAGAGCATGGCCCCTTGCCTCGGAGAGGTAGCTAGCACATGCTCCATGGGCTCTTTACCCTTGTCACTTTGCCCTTCATTTTTGCCAATTTCTTGGCTCTCTTCATGGATTCCTAGGCTGTCTTTTTGCATCTCCCTTTGAGGGTTGTCCTCCTCACTATGTTGCAACTTTTTATCCTGCTGCCCCTCTTCTTAGGTACGAGTATTTCCTCTTGGAAAGTTTGTTGTTCTTTCCTTTGTTTGCCTCTACTCATCTTGTAGTTTCTATGTATCATCTTCCATTCTTGTATACATCCTTTCTTCATCATTCAACATCCTCTTCTGTCTATTCTCCTCTCTCCTTTTCCCCTTTTTATACCACCCAATCAACAAATAATTTTAATAACGGCTGGGTCAACTAAAATGTATACACGGTCAAGTGATTTCGGTGTTTGTTAAGATCAAATGTGGTGTTTTGGTGTAAGCAAGGCTAGTATTTGAACGGAGGGCAAAATACTCCTCCCAATCAAAACACCCTCCTTGTATTCACTATTTCTCACACAGGGTAAACTTAAAAACACCTCCAAACTAATTTTAATAGCTTCATATAAGTGCTGTTTCATGGAACAAAGGAGAAACATTTGGTTTTCCTTTTTACCCTGGAGAGATGGACCTTTGAAATGAAAAAACACTTGTACAATGATCATTGTGGAGTCAAACCTTTGTTTCACTTATAAACCTTATGTTTCTCCCCTTTAAACAACTGCCACCACCTTTATTACGCTTCCAATGGGTTTATTAGGTCTTTTGACATTAATAAAAACCCCACCATTTCACTATATGGGTGTTTGGAAATCATGTGCTTTAGCTTAGGATCTTTAAACAAAAATATCAACCCTCTTACTATTTTCCTACATCGGTACGTGAGAGTTTGGTTTGTACTAAAAGCAGTTGGTACATCATATTCTTGACACTAAAATAGTGTTTATTTTATCTTGCGAAGTGTGATGTTTCAGCACTTTTTAAAAACAGTTTAAGGCTCTTGAGCTAAAATTAGCACTTCATCTCAACCAATTTAACACTTTATTTCAAAATATTCATAAAATACCTTGATTTTACACCAAGACTTTCTTTAGCCCAAACACCATCTGCAGGTTTCAATTGTGAGAGGCAAGACAAAATACCTTGAAGATACGATGAGAGCCTTGTTTGGGGATTTCCAGGCACTTTTGAAGCTTGTTGAAGGCATTTTGATCGTTTGAAACATGTTCGGCATGTTTAATAGGGAAGGTGTTGCGCAATGGAAAAGTGTCGGTCGACGATGGATGATCGTGACCGGCGCCTACGAGCGCACCACGCGACGATGTGGCCCTCGTGCCGTCTTGCTAAACGCGCCACGCGTTCTTTAGGGTGCCTGTGGGTCCAAAAACACAAAACTACTGTGAAATTTGTCAAAAATCTTTCCTGGTCTGGTGAACAACAAAGAAGGTTGTTTGTGTTTTACAGAAATGCGAAAATAGGTATGAGCAGCAGGTCTCTAACCCTTGTATTTGGAAAAAGATCAAAAAACCCCTTTGAGGTAGCAATGAAGGTTTTGAAAACGTTTGAAAGGCAGCACAGGTTAAAACTAAAACAACAGAAGCTCATATCTTTTGAAAACATAACTAAGACTCCTTTTGTTCAAACAAATATGTAAGTGGCAACGATCATTTCCTTTATAAGCACAGCCCCTTTTGAAGTAAAACAACTTCTTTTTTTTAAATTAAAAATGCTGTTGTTTCTCACTAAGGAATGAAAAATTGTTTTCCTTTTTGATAGGCACACTTGCTTGTGGAAGGAAATTATGCTCACAGAGCCACATGAAGAAATTTGTAGATGTACCTTTTGGTGAAAATCTTATGCTGCGGGAAGAAGCTTATTTGTAATTTCATTATCCCTTTTCCACCTCTTGTCTTTGTGTTATGTCTCTTGTCACTTTTGATCGATTCAGAAAAGGTCTTTATGAATAGAAAGAGTAGCACCTTTGAATATCATCACATCATATTTATTTTCTTGACAAAGGACATAACAGAAAGACACCTTGTGTTATGTGAGGTTTTCTTTGACCCTTTGAGGGTAGCTTCACCTTTGAAACCTAAATACAGCGATTGTTTGCTCTGGCGTTGCTTTGGGTAGTCATGCCCATTGTGAAACTGATTGAGGTGGCGAGTGATGTTTGAGCTACTCTTTAGTATAGTTAAAAATAAAGCAAGGGGGGATGATGTACTAAGTGGAAAGTGAACAAAAAAGGGAAAAACTGCCCTTTGTTCTTCGTGAAGGAAGGTACGCAAGAAACCTTGGTTCATTCATTTCTTTTTCTGAGAGTAGTCCCTTTAGAATCTTTGCCATATGCCATGATTTCTTTTCAACCTCTATCTTAACCAAGCTGAGATATTTGGTGAACATCTTTGCTTAGGTGGTTTTCACTTTATACTTGATGGGAGGGTCACTTTAGGACCGGGAACCTTTCCCAGCTCCTTGGCCATCGACTTAATAATATTTCTTCATTTGATGATGAAGCCACTAGCTTCACATAGTAAGCTGAATAACGGAGAAAACTCTTACACCATAAAGCAATTTTTTCAAGGCACTACGCTGCCTCTTGCCTTTAACATCATTTTTATTCGGGAAACCCTTGGTTGTTTGTCCTACCTCGAAAAATGTCCTTTATTAAATTTGCAAATTCTTAAAATCAAACTTTATCCATTGGCCTCTGCTTATAGATGGAGAGGAGCGCTCTTAATCCTGATTATAAAATTAAGGAGGGTTCTTCGTTCTTCAATCCCTCTTTGCTTATAGATGAAGGAGGCGCTCTTAGTCTTCAACCCTCTACTTATAAATGAAGGAGGTTTTTCTGTCATGCCATCTCATCAGCTTTTAACAGTGTTATTTTTCCTTTCACTGTCTTTTCATGCTTGGGACAATGAAGAATGACAAATTGATAATAGTTAAGATGAGAACTTCTCTGAGACATGTAATTTTGCTTTTCAAATGTCTCTGTGCTTCTTTAGGCATCATAAGCAGTTTGGTTAGTATTTGCAAAGCACTTCTTGTCATTCATAATTTACTAACCTTTGACGGTGATCGCAAGAGCTTAATGAAACAACTCTCTGCCCCGTAGCTGCATCCCAGGCTCAAAATCACATGAGAAGCAACTATCTTCTCATGTGGAAACAAATACTGTCTTCTGGGAATGCTGGTATACTTCTGTTCTTGAAAGATCCATTAAAACATTGTAACACCACCTAAAATTAGTTTGACCTATGGTACATGTATTTCTGAGACTTGAGGGCTTATTAGTGGTGCGACTTAAGGGTATAACCAACTTTATTTTCAGAATAGAAAGGTATGTTGCAACTGGTCTGTTAGTATATAGAGGTTCTTTGGCTTTTAGGATAGTTTTCCAAGGGAGAAATGCCTAAAGCGCCACTACCTAACTTAGGGGAGACTTTTGGACAGATTTGGATTGTTTTCTTTGGAGCTGATGGACAAGCTAGTATGGCCTGAGCTAGATAGGGAAGCAAATGACAGGGTTTCATCTCATTGTGGGTGGTGAAAAGGTAAGAGGGCAAAAACGTTCATGGAGTTTTCCGGTGGAAAATTTGACAATTTTAGATAAATTTGTAGAAAAACTTGGCTTGTACAACTAGTCATCACCAACAAGTGAAAAATACTGACAGCTAACACAGTTATCACAATAAATCACAGTGGGATCTAAGTGTGAGCAGCTTTGACGGGATCTTCCTCATCCTGGCCTCACATGCGACCAAACTCGCGCCATATGCTACGCTTCTCTGTTAGTTTGGTGCCACGGTCTGCTTCCTCATGCAAAGGCGCTTATGGGCCCGATGCGAAAATCCTCCGTACTGTCTTTGTCATCGGAATCCCTGCCCAATACCATCCGCGAAGCCACACGGCCTCACCTCATACATTTATACCTTTATAATCATATCTTGATGTGCCTACGAGATATCTCTTTCACTTCTTCATCGCCTTACGATGCCGACTTAGTGAGCAACATAACCATAAGCTGTATGCTTATAACCCTTAACGGAATTTATGTATTGACTAGATATGGCCTTCTGTTGTCGATAAACGGTGGCATCCACTACCTCCGGCTGAAATAGCATCCTCCTTCGCCATCCACCGAGAAGAGAGTATCGGCGAACACATCCGCTGTGGCCCGAACTTCTCCGATATCTCCCGAGCATACTTGCCTTGAGAAACAACGAGTCCATCAACTGCATTGCCAAATTTCCAATCACGGAAATAATGAATGAAAATTTAAGTCTTCATCTCAAACTCATGCAAGATACGACCTTGCATGAGTGTATCAATAGTTTCATCACCTATCAAAATCAAATCATCTACATAAAGTACAATGATCGACGCTTACCCTCCACCTGATAAAATGTAGGTTAGGGTCCAACCTCACTCTTGAAGTCAAATTTCGGTGAAATAATTGTCTATTCGTGTATACCAAGCGCCACAGGGTGCTTGTTCAAACCATACGGGAATCTCTTGGCTTTCTTTTTGTCGACTTGTTCTTGAAGATCTTGAAACCTTGAAATTGCTCTGCTGCCTTTCTCCTGCGTCGATCACCTCATTGAGGAGCATTAATTTCACATCCGTACGGTAGATAACACGCCACATACTATGTTGAGGGGCAAGAATCGTCCGTGTGGAAGAAGATAAGCACGATGAGTGCCAAAGGTCTCCTCATAATCGGTCATCGTCGCGAAGAAGCCTGCGACGTGGGTCTTACCTTGTGCTTCTCCGCCTCCCGCGTCGGTACAACACTTAGCCTGTAGATCCATCTCGAACCCACCACTGATTTTCCCTCCGGCCTTGGGACAATCTCCCATGCACTGTTTCTGACAATCGAATCATACTCTTCCACCATGGCATCTACCCATGCGGGGTCCTCCACAGCTTCCTCGAAAGAGGATGGCTCTGTCACAATACACTTGCTCACAAGAGCCATGTATCCAGTATACCGGTCAGGTGACTGTCTCTATCTGCGCTGTGATGTAGGTGCTCCTACAACCTTCTCTGCATCTTGAGCCAGTCGCTCAGCTTCTGTAGTGCGCTTCCGCCCTCTAATGGTTGGCGCTGCTTGAGTGGTCTCTTCCACTCCATGAACCTCATCTTGTGGCTGATCCACATCCTGAGACTCATCCTTAGGAACTAATAGCTCCTCATCCGCATGCAAGTGTGGCTCCCTCTCAAGCGAACACTTCATGGCTTTCTCCTCATGAAATTTGATATCCCGTCGCACAACAGTCTTGCGACTGTCTGGAAAATACACACGATAGTTGTGGGGCGTATCAGTGTACCCAAAAAATATCCCAACCTCTGCAGTCGGCTCCAGCTTCTTCCTGGCATCCTTCGTCACATGAATGTAAACAGGTGAACCAAAAATCCTCAAATGGGAAATATCAGGCTTCTTACCAGAAAACGCCTCCTCGGGTGTACTCATGCCAAGTATCCTCGCAGGAGACAATGGTTGCGTATACGCGATGTTCGCCTCCAGCCAAAAAGTGTGGGAAGAAGTTTTGATCATGCAGCATTGCCCGTACGACACCCACGATGCGTGTGTTCTTCGCTTAAACGCTCACGTGCTGTTCGCATAGATTTGGGGTGCTGTAAACTCTGCTCCAATTCATCACACATCGGCTGCAAAAGTCCTTGAATTAGCTGAAGATAAGTCACTACGAATATCGCTCTAAAAAACCTTCTGCTTCACACTGATTCTTTTACGTGATGCCAGGCTCACTGACTTTGATATATATCTTCTGTGAAAGATAAAATTTTGAGAATAATCAGCAAACCTGCATGGCCATGGCACATATAGAATAAGAAAGGTCTCACACAGCATATGAGGTGCTATAAAGGATGCTTCTTGGTAGCTATCCTTATAATCAGAAAAGTGGCTTTCACAAATTTTCCCAAGGTACATCCCTTGGCAATCTGGTGCTGAAGTACCGCCAAGACGATGCAGAAATTTGCTGTGATACATGTTTAAAAAGCTCCGCAGTGAAAAGGTAGCCCAATCTACGGTGCCACAACTATGCTAAACTCTGTCCTTCACCTTTTTTAGGTATTTGCACAACCACTCTGCCTGGGACAGTGGGGGTTCTAACTGGAACCATATGTTGATTAACGATTTCCATGTGAGAGATGGTGGCTAAAATAAACATCGCCTCCGCCATGTTCTGTGTGTGGGTGAGAGTTGCCAGCTGATGCTGAACAACACGTCACTTCCTTCGTACGAAGGGTTTACCCGGACTCCTCTCCTGAAAATGGTGCCGATACGGTGCTGTGTCTTGTCATCTCATCCAGTGCCTCCAGATGTTATTAGATGAACAAACAAATCATTGTCAGTCATTGCAAGCATTTGTAAAAAACCACACGAACCCATCACACTGGGGCCAAGCATGCGATGGGTGAAAAATCCGACTCAGCGGGGAATAAAGGCCTCCCGGTGGGTCGGCCCAGGCGCTGTGGGCACTGCTTCTTTTGTGAACAGTGGTGGCGTAATGCTGTGTTGGTGATATTGAAAGCACTTCACCTTGGACGTATCATATACACCTTTCGCGCCGGATTAAAAGCTTGTTCATGCTTGCTCTGTGCTGTTGGCTAATGATTATTATCAACAGATTACACAGTGAATATCCATCCTAATCATACATATCTCCTCTTGCGTGAGATACGATGATAAATAATGTAACATTTCTCTGACCATTGTGAGATATCAAAGCAGGACCGCACGGTAGGCAAAGCTAAGCTCACCAAAGTCCCTCATCATCAATAGCCAACCCCCACACTTCCAACTCATCACACGTTTGGATGAACTACGTGAGTACTTGAGCATCATCGCCTGCTCATTTTTCCATGTTCTGAGTTTATCCTTGGCCATCACTTCCTCTCGTCGCTGCGGCACAGAAATAAATCTGTCAAATATTCCTGACTTTACCATGGTGGACACTGTGTGATCTTTCACCTTCCATGAGTGTCGACACTTTGCTGTCTTCTTTTTCCATGCGTCAAGTACGGCAGCATCAGTAGAAGTAGGCTTTGGGACTTCAGCATCTATAACATCCTTCAACCCATTGTCATCTAGCACCGCCTCCATCCTGTCCTTCCATGCAATATAATTCGATCTCCCCTCAAGGGCATACTCCAATCGCAATCCGTTGAAAGACATCTCAACTTTGACACCAAGAAAACACTGCTGCAAATTCGAATTCCACCAGCACAAAACTCAACCGCTTCAATGTTTTGCAATTGCTCCAATGATCAATATTGCTCCGATACCATGTAGAAATTTGAATAAATGATATAAATCTGAATAACTGATATATTATTCACCGAGATTCTCCTGATCACACACTATTTTATCTTCATGCACAATATAGAATCTCTTCTACCATTGATCATTAATTGCAGAAATAAAAACAATCGCATGCGCACATTAAAACCATAAACATTCACACATATGAACACATTATTTCATGGGAAAGCTTAAAGCTGAAAACCCCAAATATCTGTATATTATATGTCATAGAGATCATGTAACAATCATTTTACAAAGCTCCTCACAAGCTCTCAGCACAACCTCCAATTGCTACACACTAATCAAGCTAGATCTAGCAAAACACATGCTCCAATCTCTGCCACCTGATAGCCAGCCTCTATTGCGTAATCAATGTTGTAGGATGGATCATTAAATAACTTGAACCACCTGGCTTGTATTGCGCAATCCTCATGGGCTCCTCCAATCATTGGTTGTTGCAAATATGCAACAGTATAGTCACAACTGATAGTTAACCTGTTCTTTCACCTATCTCTACACTGGTCTCCACTGAAACTGTCCATGCACTGAAGTTAACTGATGTATTCTTTAGTTGATTAATGAGTTTATAATTAGTGAATTAATTAATAATTAATTCACACCACTCTCACTAGTGTATCAATCAGTTAGACTAGATACAACTAGCTCAACTATGTTTAACTTAGTTAAACTGAACACAACTCCATCAACTACCTCAATAACTCCACCAAACTCTGTCACATGAGTTCTAACTGAAGTATCCATGCAATAGCTCCACTTAACCCTCAGGAATAGCGTAATTCCTTCTGTCAGCTCCTGTGCCACATCTGTGCACTTAACTGAAGTGCTCCAAGAGAATAAGATAATGTTTATAGTCCAAATATTATTAAGAGCTAATAATATTCGACATATCTATTTTTAAATTGGCAATCTAAAAATAGATTCCACCCAATATGTCTAAAAATAGAAGTCCATATATTTTTCCCAACTTGACCAACCATCATGAATAGCGTCTTGAAGAACAAGACGGTCATGTCTGAAATGAACGATCCTAAAATGAACTTTGCGTCAAAAATAGCTGTGACCCATAGTGACTCGCTACTAAGCTCCATCATCTTGCTGCGTATCGCGTAAATACGGTTATGTGAAAGACGTAACAAAGCAATTCTGCCTCTACTACGTGGCGGAGCCAAGGTTCGAGGGCTTGGTAGCTGCCTTGAAAGCCTTGAAATGATACTGGTAGTCGAAGAAGACTTGAACAACAAATTTGTACTTTGTAAGCAGGCTATGACAAAAACACTCTGGGGTGCACCAACAAGCCACGCTGCAAAAGCAACACAAAACATTTCAACAATATGGGGACGGGGAATTATTGGAGCCTTCTTGTAGTTCTTAGTCACATGGTGTGTGGCTCTTCTCCACCAAACCCAACTAGAATTGTAGCCAGGTGATGTTTTCAACAGACCGGAAAGCCCCGCCTGCCTTGTTTCCGGCCATTATTGTGCATGTCTTGGACATACACACTCTAGAGTTAAATTTGGGGCTCCATGCAAGAAGTAGGTCTGCTCGTGGGCATGTGAAGCCATGGGCGGTGTAGGCTCTTAAGCTTACCAGCAAGACTTGGACGCGGTAGTAAAGCAATTGAATCGGTTCTTAGACCAGCATCCATTTTCGCAGCTGAGAATTTGAATTTCCAAAGTTGTCAAAGGTCGTGCGGGGTCACTGACATGAGAATGAAGCTTCTGCCTTCTTTCCGCCGCCCTGGAACAACTCCAAACCAAGATGGGAACCCCCCCGCCGCTGCACGTGTGACTTGGGATAGATCTAAATGGACATTAAAACTGTTATGGCAATTCCTTGTTTGGAGCTGGTATATAATATTGGTCTTTAATCCAGCGTAAGGACTGAGTGATCAGACCATAAGGATAATGAATCAAAGATAAACAGAAAATCAAAAAAACATGGTGGTGTAGGCATATAAACTAATATGATATAATAGATAGATAATTAATTCTGAAAAATGTTTGTTGGATTAATGGACGGTACGAAGACACATAATATTTTATGGATTAACACAGAGTGAGAACTCTTCTTTGTTTTATGTGCACGGGGACCCTAAATCTTCAACGTACATGCGGACTAACGAACGTACGTGAGTACAGTAAATAAGTACGTAAATGGAGATACGAAAAATGAATGAATGAGAGGGAAACTGTTTTGCGATATCACAGGCGTCTTCTGTCTGTTATGATTATAAGTACACATATATACATTCTTTTGAATAATATATATATGAATATTAGTGATTATTTATGTATGGTTGATATATGGAAAAAATAGTATGAATAAGTTTATGAATATATTATAATTAAAGACAGCATTAGTTTGAAGCAGGCAGTTGTTGTAATATACCTTTAAGGAGTTTTGGATTAGGGCTTCTCTAGCACATGTATGTTAGATATGAAGGGACCCAATTTAATTAAATTTCTCTCTCAGGTGTGAAACGCAGATGAGCAACTCACCTTTATTAAAATGAATAATATTTACAGATGAATACCATTGCAGAAAGGGCTTGATAATCTGATTCATAATGAAACTGTATACTCTGAACTGGTTCAATGCCCTCAAACAATTAATATGTTACGGACAGAACAACGAACAATATGAATATGGACATTACAAAAACTATAGTATTCTGAATAAAAATTAAACCGGATGCAATTAATGAAATAAACAGAACAAAGGTCGATCGTCGCGTTGATGTCATATCACTTTGGTTTGATTAATGGACTGGTCAAATTATCATCATTGAAGGTAATGCTAAAATGATAATATCAACAGTACGAAGAGGGTATAAGAAGGTGATGGTCAGATGTGGCGAAAATGCTAACTGCTGGCAAACGTTATCGTGGTGTCAGGCAATGATGTTATTAATATTAAAGCGTTGGTCTTCTCTAATTGATGCTGAATATTCAGCATATGACGGAAGGTGTCGCGAAGGCATTAGCATTGATGGTGAGAATATTATTCTGGCGGAAAATATTGTTGAGATGATTAAACTGATAATTTGATGTGAAATAAATATGATGATGCCATCAGGCTCAACGATATTGTCGGATAATTAAAATGAATGCGATGATGCAAATTTGAATTAAATATGTGGCAGAAAAAGATATATAAAAGGTATCGCATTACAGAGCGAAGGAGGAGATATTATTTGTTATGGAAAAAACGCAAGAAGGTTTTATTTCAGGATGGCTTATATAACTAAGAAGAATCCATGCATACGGCAACACTGTTTGTCAATAGCTTGTGCGTGGCCGTTCAATATAGTAGAAATATGTATGAATTGGAGATGAAACACTGTATTATACCTGAGCCATTTTTAAAGTACCAGGAAGCTTATGATATAAGTATCAGAGAGATAAATTCATATCAGAAACAATGGGACACTCGCATTCCAGAATATAATACCAGAGACATGGATGTAAATGAAATGAACAATGGTATTGCAATAAACAAGAGAGAATTACACACTACCATAAACCAAGGCCGGAATCCTTATTAAAGTATAACTCCTTATCATTGAAGCCCAACGGGCTCTTCACATTAGCATTTGAGTCTTCACAAAACACACACACAAAATCTCTACACAGTCAATTTCTTCTGAGGAATTGGAACCTTTCTTTCTTCTTTTCTCTACGTTATATAGGATTCCTCCCATTTCAGCGAGAAGATATTTCAGGGAAATATCTTCTTCGCATGGGCAAAATTTGTTAGACATCATTTTCAAAACAACAAAATTTAATGATGGGGAATCAGCCCTCCCATCATGCATAAACAGGCCCCGGGCCAATTTCAAAACAGAAACTTAACAAATGTTTGATGTAAAAAGTAAAATGCAAGAGTGGGGGGAAAAACAACCCACTCGGAACTTTGAAAGAAATAAACTAAATTAAAGTAAAATAGGCCATTTAGACCACATCATGAGTTAACTGAAAAGTCATGGGTGAGGCTGAGTGGAAGCCGTTGCAGATTCTGGCGGAGGCACGTTTGCGGAGGAACTAGTATGCTGACTCATGAACTGTGTCAGTCTCTCGCCGGATCCTTCACGGTATGGTGGCATCGCCGGAGCTTCCACTTAGAAAAAGCTTCGCCGAGAGCGTGAATACCTCGCCGCAGGGGAGCAGTGTCCGTATCATATAAAAAAGATTAAACTCCTTTTTGAGGATCGTGACAATTGGTAATCGTCGAGCCGGGTCGCTCTATCCGGGAGGTCGATCGAATCTCTTTCCACGAAACGCTCCGTGTATTGGTCTAGGAGCACAAGCATAGTAAAGGCTGGGTTCCCGACGGAAGGGGAGTCCAACAAGGTGATCCTCATCCTATGCCTCGTCAAATTGTCGGACACCGTCGATCACCCGTCAAGGCCCTCTTGCCGCCGCCGGGCTTCCTCTTTATCGATGATCTTCCGACTCTTCCGTCCTTCAATGACCACTCTCAGAAACGTGCCAGAGATACCATGTGTCAAGTCGTTTCGTCTAAGGGATAAAGGAATGAGATGTAGTCTCCTGCGTGTTGAGCTCTGTTGGGTAGATCACCCCCTGCCTCCTGCAGCTTTCTATTGAGATAAGGAATGGTGGACTTGAGCTCCCCTATCATTGTCAATAATTCCCACTGCTCGGTTACTGCCGCGATTATATCTGACCAGATTATGCTTCTGGCCTCGAGTAGGGTGAGATTCCCCTTTGCTCGACTCTTCATATCAGCAATGGTTTGATGTTGCTCAGCCGTGACCCTTTTTTCTTCCTCGACTTCCCTTTGTAGCCCTTCAATTGTTCTGGCCTTTTCAGCCAGGGCGCCCTCCAACTCTACGACCTTTTGCCTAGTAGTGGATGCTTGTTTCTCCAACACTTCGATCTCAGCCCTAGCTGTGGATAGTTGTGATGTCGCTGGACCAGTTCCGCTCGATGTTTTGGCTGCATGACAACTGTGCGCATCCCACCGGGTTTGTAGCTCCGTTGCTCTGCTTTCTAGCTCGCCAATCCTTTTAGCCATCCTTTCCTTCTCTTCTCTTTCCCTGAAAAGCTCAGCGGCATGCTTCCCTTTTTTCTTCCCTCTCGCCTCGTACCAACCGGCGCTTGCACAGACGTGCTGGTATGCGAGCCTGTCTCTTTGCGGCTGTGATATCCTTTTGCAACTTAGTTATAAGTGCTGCTTGTGTACCTTTCCCTCCTTCATCTGAGTTTTTGATTTGATCCTGGAGATCATGCACCTGATGTGCTTGGGCACGACAAGAAGTCTGTTCCGCGACAAAGGATTCCCTCAGCTGGTCATATTTCTGTTCCATCTTTTTTAACGCGAGGGTAATCTGCGATAGTTTGTCTTTCATCATGTCGCAGATCGTTTGGAACAGGTCGTTCATGTCGTGGACCGGTACTTTCTTCATATCAATGGCCAATTCGAGCACCTTATAACTAGGAACATTAGAATTTGGGTCCAGGATGGCCTCCGCTACAGACGTACTCGTAAGCCATTGTCTCCGTACCGATAGAAGCGAGAGCCCGGGTATGATATTTTCAACGAACCCCCCCCACCCGCCTTGTATCCGTACTTCCTCCATGGGGCGGACGCTTGTCCGCTCCCTTTCGTCGCCTTGGATGAAGTGGGCTCAATGATGGCTCGCGTAACCTCTCGTGTGTATCGAAGGAGGCGACGCCGTTCTCGGAAGACCGGCTATCCCACATGCAAAGAACGTCCTCGCCAAATTTCGTGGAATAGTTCCGGTGCCACCCCTTCTCCTATTGCTTCTCGCTTTCCACCGGTGGCCACCTCTCGCCTTTTGGCGGTGCTCTCCGAGGTACCCGCCTCTTCTCCACCTTCGCGCCCGCTTTCGCCCTCCTCTTCCCCCCGTAGCAACATGAGTCCGTCTCCACCGCGAAAACATGGGCCAAATTTCGAGGTTAGCCCTCCACTCCATAAATGGCCTCGGCTCATGAATGTAGGGCGTAGACCTGTTTCTTTTTCTTTTATTTGAAATGATTTCTCGTGGGTCATAAGCCCAGCTTGTCCCCAACCTCAGGTCCATGTTTTGTAGCATTTTTTCAGCAATTGGGAGGGCATATCTAGAGTTTACCACGAATGGGCCGATTTGGACAGGAAGCCTTAAGATGTAGCCTTTCTTAGCAGGGAAAAAATGAAGCTGGTCGGCTTTGAGAGCTTGCCGGATGTACTCGAGGGCATAAACTTGTCGGACGGGGAAAACTGGCAACCGGTATGGAGCAACTTCGGCTCCACAGACCCGAATTTCAGTGTAGTCTTCATCAAGGAACCAATCTCCGGTACACTGGTATTTCCCAGCCTACAGCCAGCGTTTCATCTCTGGGAAGACCCTAGGGGAAGGCATGTCGTGAATGATGGTGTAGGCGATAGACATGAAAGTGTTCACGAAGTTTGCATAACCCTCTCCCCTAGGTAAATGATGGACGGAGCAATTCCAGTCAAAGACTGGTCTGGGCTGAGAATTCTCAGAATAGATTCTATCTAACCCCAAATGGGCAAACTTATCTGCATGCTGGAACAGAAAGAGGTAGAACACCATTGAGCAAAAGCGAAACTTGCGGGCTTGTGCGAGCTCTTGGAATTGGGTTAGGATGGTTGAGGAGAGGAAACCCGGGATGTCCAACATAACCCCGTTCTGTGATAAAAGGGAAGAAAAGCGAATGCATACCAAAGAAATGTCTTCCGGCTCCCTATCCCCAAAATATCTAGCAATAAGAGACAGTAATAAAGCCGAACTCTTCGACGAATGCACTTAGTGAAAACGGCTCCAATGTAGGCAGTGGCACCAAGCTCAGGGCCGATGGTTATGGAGGATATGAAGGCACTACAAGCCTTTGACCGCTTATTGAACTGGCTAGCAAGGTTTCATCTTTGGAAACTCGTAGCATGTGTCGCCGGGGAGGGAAACGGAGGGCTCCGTTCCGATAACATCGGGAGAGAGAGAGAAAATCACATTCCCCCGAGGAGAAACGAAAGCGTCCCGATGCACATCAGGCATCTCTCGAGCCGATGATAAAATCAATACAAGAATGACCCGGGGGTGACTTGGTGGTAGAAGCCGCGACGCGATAACTTTCGAAACGGCCCCTCGCATTCTTGCAATGGCGGCCAAAAAGCAGGGGTTTGATACTGCGTATGTCAAAAGGATATTTTGGGTCGCAGATACCAGACTGCAGGTCGTAAAGGGGTTCAAAACCAGGAGGGTTCCTAGACTCACGGACCTGGGGAGTTTTTGGCTCGTTCTTCTTGGGCGTACCCCTTCCCATGGCTGTCATTTTAAGAATTCGAAACAGAGAAAGGAAACAAAGGGAAAATAGAGAATAGAATACCTGGACAGAGGGTGACACTGCTCGGGAAAGCGACGCGGGGAACTCTGACAGTGATTGGGGTAGACCGGGCGCTCTTCCCTACTTGGTATTTGTCGTAGAAAGTAACCTGCGTCTTTTTACCAGAGAGAAATACGGGAGTTTGTTACCACTGGAGCGGACTGTTTGGGTTAAAAAGGTGGATGTGTAAGATGACAGAAGGCAAGTGTCATAAGGACACTGACAATGAGACATGTGGCGTGTGGGGATTGGGGATATCAAGGTGTAGGTGCGTGCCTCGTGTCGGGTTAAAGGCTGGTATGGGTCTCAGTACTAGCTGACCTAATGAACTTACCTTACCTTTTATCCACATATGCTGTCCAACCCTTACCGCGCATGATTTCCTTCGCCGAACAAACACCTGTCTTTCCCTACTGTGCGGGTCCACCTTTACTCTGCCACGTAATCACATTCCGTGGCCTATTCTTACCATCTCCTTTCTACTGTGAAACTTTACCATGCCACGTGTCGTCAGTCCGCGGGGGTATGGGTCTCGTCCTTTCCCCGCTTCTCGACCCCCTCGGACTTTCCTCACGTGCCTTCTTTCGTGGTGGCGGCTCCTTTTCACGTTTCTGTTAGTGTTTAGCATTGCGTCTCCTTTTACCTTAATATTTCCTATTTATTTATTATTCGGCCCTTCACCGCTTCGTGTTGTTTGCTCATCGGCTTTAATACAAGCGCTTTTCACCACCTTCTCCCTTTTTGACCCATTTTAATTTAATATTTCCCCTTTAGTATAAGACTTTTAATGTGTGGCTTGTCCAACCTTTTTGTACTTCCGTGGCTAATGCTAAGGATTGAACAACATTGGCTCCACCTGGGGACGACACGTTTGTCCCTGAACATGTTGAGAACTACGCAGACCGCCTGTGTATCTTCTTTGAACACCACTTTTCCAGCTCTTGAGGCTTCTCCCTGGACAGATCATCATGACTCATGCATAACTTGGTAAGAAAAAACAAAAAACAGCAGCTAATGTACAATATAATACATTCAGGCTTTTTCAGCCTACTTCAGAATTGAAAATATGGTTTGAGGAATTGCCCATTTACAGGGGCTTCCAATAGATCTCCCTGTAAATTCTCCAGCTTAAAGGTATTATTTCCTCCCTGCTCTGTAATCTTGAAGGGGCCGAACCAAAGAGGGTCAAATTTACCATGTTTGCCTTTATCGGCTCTTCGTACATCCCACCTGAGAACTAAGTCTCCCACCTGTAGCTTTCTATCCTTGGTATGCTGACCAAACAACTCTTTCATCTTCTCCTGGTAATCCACGAGTTTCTGGTTCACTTGAATACATGTCTCTTCGAGTTCTACCAGCTGATTGATTCTTCTGGTCATGCCATCCGGTTCTTCCTGAGTCTCCTGCATGAAACGAGCAACAGGTAAAGCTAACTGTATAGGGAATACAGCTGCTCGCCCGTATACTAGTTCATAAGGAGATTTTCCAGTTGCCCTTTTACTGGTTATCTTGTTTTCCCACAGAGCAAACTTCAGTTGGGAATCCCAGTTCCTCTGGTTTTCGTTTATTGTCTTCTTCAGGGCTCTGACCAGTGTTTTGTTTGATGATTCTGCCAAACCATTTCCTTGTGGGTAGTAAGCTGTGGAGTGGCCTAGAGTAATGTTATATTGCTGACAAAAATTCACAAATTTAGCAGATTTGAAAGCTTGTGCATTGTCAGTTACTATTCTAGCTGGACATCCAAACCTGGAGATAATATTCTCTTCCATGAATTTAATGATCACCGTGTCTGTAGCGTTCCGTGCAGGAATGGCCTCCACCCACTTCGTGAAGTAATCTGTAGCAGTCAAGATCCATTTGTGCTGCCCACTTGAGGGTGGGTGGATCTCACCTATGAAGTCAATTCCCCATTGTTTGAAAGGCTCATCAACATGCACAGGAATCAGGGGTAGAGCTGCTAACTTCTGTTTTTCAGCAAACTTCTGCATTTGTCACATGCTCTGACCCAAGTGAAGACATCTCCAAACAATTTAGGCCAGTAAAAACCAGCCTTCAGGATTTTCTGAGCTGTGCTCCTCCAGCTATAATGCCCTCCACAGATCCCCTCATGGAATTGAGTTATTATGTTTTCCACCTCACTTTCTATGAGGCATAACAGCAGTATGCCTGAAGGATCTCTCCAATACAACTGACCATTGGCAACTGCATACTTCTGCGATTTCAGCCTTAAGGCTCTGTATTTGGATTTATCACAGCTGGGTGGGCGGCTGAGTTTCAGGAGGTACTCGACTATTTCTTTGTACCAAAAGCTAGTAAGATACTTCATCTGTATTTTCTGAGTAGCCATTTCCACCTCTTGCCTCCCTGTCTGCTCCTCAGCCTCTTCAGTTGCAATCATGGATAAGTGGATGCCCAAAGCTTGGTGATTTGATTCTGACAAAATATTTGCTAGCCCCTATCCTTTGATTAACTTGGTGGGTCTGATATCCAGATCGTATTCCTGTATCTTTGTTATCCATCTGCCCCTTCTGCCTTCACTGTCTCCTTGAATGAGGATATCCTTAACTGCTGCTGTGGGTACAAAAGCAGTAATGTGGGACTGCAATATGTACATGCGGAAGGCCTTGAGGGACTTTACCAGGGCATAAGCCTGCTTCTCCAGTATGTTGTACTTTAGCTCTGCGTCATGAAGCACTTGACTAAAGAAAGCAATGGGTTGTTCATACCCATCCCCGTTCTTCTGTAAGAGAACCCCTGCTACCGTGTGAGGTGATGCAAAAGAGAAAATCATAAAAGGTTCAGTGAAATCGGGCTTTGCCAGCACGGGAGCCTCAGCAAACGCATTCTTGATCCTGGCAAAGGCCTGTCTTGATTCTGGTGCCCATTTAACCTCATTATCCTTCTTTAACATATCTGTGATGTGTCTAACTATTTCAGCATAGTTAGGAATAAATCTTCTGAGAAAATTGATACGCCCTAAGAATACCTGGACCTCTTTCTTATTTCTGGGGAGGGAGATACTGTTTATAGCTTCCACCCTTTTAGGATTGATTTTGACCCCATATTTAGTTACTATGTGTCCTAGGAGCTTACCCTCTTCTAATGCAAAGAAAGATTTTTGAGGATCAAGGGAAAGTCCATACCTCCTGCATTTCTCAAAAATCTTCTGCAAATGCTGAATGTGTTCGGCATCGTCCTTCGAAAAGACTGTTATATCATCTAGGTACACCACCAGAAACTTATCCTGTTCTCCAACAAAGGTTATGTCCATAGCTCTTTGAAACGTGGCCCCTGCATTAATCAGCCCAAATGGCATCCTAGCATACATAAATGTTCCCCAGGGCGTGGTGAAAGCAGTCTTTTTCTGGTCCTCCGGGAGTACAGCCACTTGATTATAGCCCGAGAACCCATCCATCATGGACATTCTAGAGGCCCCTACCACCTTCTGCAGAATGTGATCCATCTTCGGTAGCGGGTAGTTATCTTTTAGAGACGCCCTGTTCAGGTTTCTGAAGTCCACACACAACCTGATTTCGCCATTCTTCTTCCGTACTGGGACTAAATTGGCCACCCACTCAGAATACCTTAGTGGCACTATAATTTTAGCCTTCAGCAGTTTCTTTATTTCTTGCTCAATCGAGGGTAGCAACAGGGGATTAATCTGTCTGAGTTTTTGCTTATGGGGTTTTGCATCCCCCTTCAGTGGAATTTTATGCTGCATAACACTGACATCAAAGGTTTTTAGCTCTTGATACGACCAGGCAAACACATCTTTGTAGGTCTGGAATAACTTTTGGTACAGTTGTTTGTATTCGTCTGGGACTTTCTTGAACAGCTTCACGATCTTTGGATCCTCTTTTGTGCCCAGATTGAGATCTTCGACCTGGTCCTCAGTCACCACCTTATTTGGTTGTAAAGGAACATCGTTTTTATTGAACAGCCTCTCCAAAGGTATCAGACCTCGGGGAATGACATTCCCTTTCAGCTGCAAAAATCTGTGACCAGCGATCTTCTCTTCCAGCTTATCTTCTGGAATGTCCCCAATTTCCTCTTCACAACTGTCAATCTCTAGGTTGGAAAACTCCCCAACAGTCTCCAAGAACCTCTTCACCTGCTCCTCGTCTTCAAAGACCTGCCAATGCTTGACATTATCCGGGATTGAAGGCCGGTATCTTACTTCGATTTCATACCTCATAAGAGGGTTCTGAGGTGGGCGGAAGGTACTAGCAGCCACGGCCAAAGAGTCTGCCATCATGTTCTGTTCTCGGGGCATAAATTGAATGTTAAATGCCAGGAAAGAGTTCTCTACAAGATCCCAAACTTCATTTCTATAGGCCTTTAGCCTAGGATGTTTGGCTTGACATTGATTTTTCACTTGTCTAACCACTAATTCAGGGTCTCCCATCACCTTTAAATTCTGTATTTTCATACTCCTTGCTGTCTGCAACCCCAATATGAGTGCTTCATATTCAGCCACATTGTTCGTGGCCTCATATTCCAATTTGAATGATAGGGGGACCCATTGACCCATAGGTGAAATAAGCAACACTCCAGCCCCATTTCCTTCCTTGGAATTTGCTCCATCAAAGTGGAGTGTCCAGATTTCAGATCTATAGTCATGCACTGATGATTCAGTCTTTATCTGACAGAATGAGGGCTCATGGGCATATTCCTGATCTTCTTCCAACATTAGACAGGAGAAGTCTCCATCTCTGCTGTAGACTGGGGAATTTACTGAATCACCTGCCTTGGTGACTGTTTTAACAAATCTGGTCTCTCGGTACAATCTCCTCTCTTGGCCACCGAAGACAGGGATGGTGGCGTAGGACAGGTCCAGCTTAATTGACCCTCCAATTCTAGTCCCCCAAGACCTTGACAGTAGCATGCCGAAGCAGGCTGGGATGTCAGCCACTACGATATCCATCACCACACTTTTGGCAGGGATCTGTGCCAGGTTGACTGCTAGATCTTTAATCATGCCCAAGCACTTCACCCTTTTGGAATCAAAAGAATAGAGGTCTTTATATGGACGAGTGATTTGGAGTCCCAATTGCTCCATGACAGACAGGGGCATGAGGTTGTGAGACGCTCCTGAGTCTAACATACAATTATGCAACAATAGATCATGGATTACTAAAGATACATAAAAGGGAGGGGTTGAGGGATCTAACTCTTCGACGTGTGGACCGAACACTACCATAGGCCTTTCTTCTTGCAGGTTAAGACTGTCTGGAATGTGTGGAACATCAGGAGTAGAAATGAAGGAGGAGACTTGTGACTGATAGGCAGGCTGTCTCAATAACTCAGACAGAGGAACTGGTATTTTTACTTTTTCGAGCTCTTTTTGTAAACAAAAAACAGATGAAGGCTTATCTATTGACACTTCTTTTTCTTTTGACTCTTTATTTTGCAAAGGAAGCTTAACTTCTTTTACTGGAGGTTTATTTGCAGGGGGTACAGCTACTTGTAAAGATGAAGGCATTTGACTATCAGATTGCAGAGATTGGTTAAGGGGCCTCTTACCTTTGTCTGGGGATTCTTGAGTATTGGCCTCTTTCTGTGCAGGTGCTAACTTCTGGGGTGTGTCCTCCTCTTCATCTTGAGTGCGGGTTCTTTTTCTGGATGACCTGAGGTCATATTTTCTGTTAAACTGTGCTTGCATGAAATCGACAAACTGTTTGCAGTAGTCATCGATCTCTGGCTCTTCAGCATCCATTAGATTCCTCGTTTCTGAGTGAGCTTGTAACTCCCCTTCCTCACTTTCTTGCACGGGGCATTCTATGTCATCGTTGTCTGAGAAGATGAGGCATGCCTCATCTTGCTCGTAGGCAGAATCTTCAGGAGCAGCCTCCACTTGTCCCTCCAAGTATAAAGGATGTGGGACCTGATCTTGTTGCTCCTTTTGTCCCCTCTGTAGTATCTGCAAGGGTGGTTTCCTATACTGAGGATTGAATCCCCTGTTTGGAGCATTCTGGAAATTCTTTGGGGGTGAATTCTTGGCCTCCATCTCCAGCTTGACCAAATTATTTGAGAGATTCTTAATCATTCTATTCATCTCTTCAATCTTGTCATTTGCAGAATATCTATCTTGGCTTGAAGTGGATGCTTCTTCTTTTCCTCTTCTTTTAGTATCATGTTCTTGCTTCCCTTTTGACTTGCCAGTTGAGACAAAGTTTGCTTCTATTTCCAATGCATCTGTCTGTGCATCGTCCAGAGTGGTTGGCTTCCTCTCCCTTAGTGAGAAACCAAACTCAGAATCAAATGCTGCCACAAAAACGACCTTGGCAGCGGTTTGATGAGGCTTCATCTCAGTTGGGAGGCTCAGGTATAATTTGTTAAACCTTCTGATGAACTATGATACCCCTTCATTGTGCTTCTTTTTCAGAGTGTTAAACTCGGTAAGGACATCCCCGTGATCCTTCCTATCTCCCCACTTTTTCACGAAAGCATCTTCCATAGCCTCCCAGCTGTTGATGGAATTAGCTCCGAGGGTTTTAAACCACTTTCTGGCTTCCCCATCTAGGGACTGCACGAACAATCTTAGAACCACATCCAAATGCTCAACATTAAAGTTCTCTGCGAAAGAGCAGAAAATTTCCACATGCTTCTGTGCTTCAATACCATTCTCCCCATTGAATCTGGGCAGAATCTTCAAATAATCCTGTGGCATGTCATTTAAAACTGCAGGTAGCTGTAAAGGAGCGTACCTATTTTGTAAAAAGCCAGGGATATTCGCCATTGGGGGAGGCGGAGGTAGAATGAGAGTCTAAGCAGTGAGTGGTGGGGGGGAGGGTGGAAGTGAAGTATGAATAATGATGGGGATGTAGTGAACAGCAGCTTGGGGGATTGATGAGAATGTCGGGCTATGAACAGCAGATATTTCAGTAACTTCCTTAACCTCCTCAACTTCAGGAGTAGGGTGGAAAGAGTAATGCGGAGTATAACTAGACTCGGCTTCGTCTTTGATATGGACACCTCCCCGAGGTGGGCTCTCTGAGTAGTAACCAGTATCTCTTATAATAGGGTTAGAGCCTTGTATTTGAGCGACTTGAGAAGAAGAAGAGGACGGAAGATAGGGAAAGTTCTCAAGGGAGAATTCAGGAATTTCGGTATGAACTGACGGTCTGTCCCTCCAGCCTCTTCGATGTAGGATTCTTTCTGGGTCAGACACAGAGGGTGTCCTTGACTGAGATGTATCTGACCTTAGGTGTGGCTTACGGGGAGCCAGGACTGCAAATAGGTTTATCTGTAATATGAATGTGGAGTCGCCAAGGTGAGGGGTGCACAACTCTCAACTCTTCGTGCTCACCTAACTGAAGAGTGGATAGGTTTTGTCGAGGCCCAGGGATTCAAATTTCTTCAACTTCGTTCCCCAGAAACGGCGCCAAAAAGATGTTGTAACTCCTAGAGACAGCCTAGAGTTGCCATAGACCAGTGCCTAGGACATCTTATAATGTATGGAGAGCAGAGGACGCATAACAGCGTTTAACGTTTGAACAAGACAGGGCTCTCATACTACTTCTTTGCGAACAGAAAATAACATTTGAGTGGAACCAAAACTTTAGACAGTTTGATGCTTAGAGAATAATACTGGATGAATGTAATACTGAACTCAAACACTGCTGTATCAGACAACTTTAAGACAGTTCACAGTAAACAGGGCCGGATTTATGATATATGGCAGAAAAAGAAGATATATAAAGGTGGCTACTGAGCTGCATAGAACGAAGGAGATATTAATTGTTATGAAGATGACACCAAGAAGAGTATCCCAGCATAGGATGGGCTTATATAACTAAGAATCCATACATGCTGGCAACTTTCATCAATAGCACTGCGTAACGTTCAATATAGTAGAAATATGTATGAAGTGGAGATGAAACACTGTATTATACCTGAGCCATTTTTAAAGTACCAGGAAGCTTATGATATAAGTATCAGAGAGATAAATTCATATCAGAAACAACAGGACACTCGCATTCCAGAATATAATACCATAGACATGGATGTAAATGAGATGAACAACGATATTGCAATAAACAAGAGAGAATTACACACTACCATAAACCAAGGCCAGAATCCTTATTAAAGTATAACTCCTTATCATTGAAGCCCAACAGGCTCTTCACATTAGCATTTGAGTCTTCACAAAACACACACGGAAAATCTCTACACAGTCAATTTCTTCTGAAGAATTGGAACCTTTCTTTCTTATTTTCTCTACGTTATATAGGATTCCCCCCATTTCAGCGAGAAGATATTTCGGGGAAATATCTTCTTCGCATGGGAAAAATTTGTTAGACATCATTTTCAAAAAAGCAAAATTTCATGATGGGGAATCAT
Source organism: Pinus albicaulis (assembly GCA_034641835.2). Lineage (NCBI taxonomy): Eukaryota > Viridiplantae > Streptophyta > Pinopsida > Pinales > Pinaceae > Pinus > Pinus albicaulis. The sequence continues at coordinate 230,717,193 of CM076579.1, forward strand.
CCCTCCCATCATGCATAAACAGGCCACGGGTCAATTTCAAAACAGAAACTTAACAACTGTTTGATGTAAAAAGTAAAATGCAAGAGTGGGGGGAAAAACAACCCACTCGGAACTTTGAAAGAAATAAACTAAAGTAAAGTAAAATAGGCCATTTAGACCATATCATGAGTTAACTGAAAAGTCATGGGCGAGGCTGAGTGGAAGCCGTTGCAGATTCTGGCGGAGGGACGTTTGCGGAGGAACTAGTATGTTGACTCATGAACTGTGTCAATCTCTGCTGACTCTCGGAGGTTGGTTCTGGCATCGTTGAGAGCTTCTCCACTTTGATAAAAGCTTCGCCGAGAGCGTGAATACCTGCCTCAGTAGGGAGCCGGTGTCTGATCATATAAAGGAGATTAAACTCCTTTTTGAGGACTGTAACAATTGTACTGGCTTTGAGCTGGGTCGCTTTCCCCATATGGAGGTCAGTCCGATCTCTTTCCATTTGCAAACGCTCTGTGTATTGGTCTAGGAGCACAAGCACGGCAGGGGCGGTTGGTTCCCAACAGGAAGGGAGTCCAGCTGCGGTGATCTCATCCCATACTTCGTCAAATTGTTTGACACTGTCGATCACCCGTTGAAGGGCCCTTGAAGCCGCTGCTCGGGCTTCCTCTTTATCGATGATCTTCTGTCCTTCAATGACCTCTGTAAAACGGCTGGAGATACCATGTTTCCCCAAGTCGTTTGCTCTTAGTGCATAAAGGAATGAGATGTAATCACCGGCGTGTTGAGCTCTGTTAGGCAGATCACCCCCTGCCTCCTGCAACTTTCTATTTAGATAAGGAATAGTGGACTTGAGCTCCCCTATCATTGTCAAAAATTCCCATTGCTCAGTTACCGCCGTGATTATGTCTGACCATATTAAGCTTCTGGCCTCGAGAAGGGTGAGGTTCCCCTTTGCTCGACTCTTCATATCAGTAATGGTTTTGTGTTGCTCAGCCGTGACCTTTTTCTCTTCCTCGACTTCCCTTTGTAGCTCTTCAACTGTTCTGGCCTTTTCGGCCAGGGCGCCCTCCAATTCTGCGACCTTCTGCCTGGTCGTGGATGCTTGTCTCTCCAACACTTCGATCTCGGCTCTAGCTGTGGATAGTTGTGCTGACACTGAGCCGGTCCCGCTTGATGCTTCAGCCATATGACAACTGTGCGAATCCCACCGGGTTTGTAACTCCGTTGCTCTATTTTCTAACTCGCCGATCCTCTTGGCCATCTTTTCCTTCTCCTCTCTCTCCCTGAAAAGCCTAGTAGACAGTTCCCTTTTTTCTTCCTCTGCCTGTACCAATTCAGCAGTTTGCACAGGATGCGAATCAGGTATGCGAGCCTGTCTCTTTGCGGCTATGACATCCTTCTGCAACTTAGTTATAAGTGCTGCTTGTGTACCTTTCACTCCGTCATCTGAGTTTCTAATTTGATCCTGGAGATCACGCACCTGATGTGCGTGGGCACAGCAAGAAGCCTGTTCCGCTACAAGGGATTCCCTCAGCTGGTCATATTTATGTTCCGTCTTTTTTAATGTGAGGGTAATCTGCGATAGTTTGTCTTTCATCATGTCGCATATCGTTTGGAACAGGTCGTTCATGTCCTGGACTGGTACCTTCTGCATATCGATGGCCAATTCGAGCACCTTATAACTAGGAACATCAGAATTTGGGTCCAGGATAGCCTCCGCCATAGACAGTACCAGGCTTTCATTGTCTGCATTGATAGAAGCGGAGAGCCTGGTATGATATTTTTCAACGAACCCCCCCAATTCGGCCTTGTATATGTCTCAGATAGTTTTATTTGTCCGCTCCCTTTCACTCGCCTTGGATGAAGTGGGCTCAATGATGGCCTGCGTAACCTCTGTGTAATCGAAGGAGGCGACGCTGTCTCTCAGCACTGCTATCCCCGCCTTGCCTTTATCGAATTCACCAAATTTCGTGAAGGGTTCCAGCAATTTCCCTTCTCCTATTAATTCTGCTTCACTGGTGGCCACCCTCTGCCTTTTGGGCGGTGGTGCTCCTCCGGAGGTACCTACCTCTTCTCCACCTGCGCCCCTATTCACTTCCTCCTCTTCCCCTGTAGCAGATGAGTCTGTCTCCATCTGCGAAAACATGGGCCAAATTTCGAGGTTAGCCCTCCACTCCATAAATGGCCTCAGCTCATGAATGTAGGGCGTAGACCTGTTTCTTTTTCTTTTATTTGAAATGATTTCTCGTGGGTCATAAGCCCAGCTTGTCCCCAACCTCAGGTCCATGTTTTGTAGCATTTTTTCATCAATTGGGAGAGCATATCTAGAGTTTACCACGAATGGGCCGATTTGGACAGGAAGCCTTAAGATTTAGCCTTTCTTAGCAGGGACAAAATGAAGCTGGTCGGCTTTGAGAGCTTGCCGGATGTACTCGAGGGCGTAAACTCGTCGGATGGGGAAAACTGGCAACCGGTATGGAGCAACTTCGGCTCCATAGACCCGAATTTCAGTGTAGTCTTCATCAAGGAACCAATCTCTGGTACACTGGTATTTCCCAGCCTGCAGCCAGCGTTTCATCTCTGGGAAAACCCTAGGTGAAGGCATGTCGTGAATGATGGTGTAGGCGATGGACATGAAAGTGTTCACGAAGTTTGCATAACCCTCTCCCCTAGGTAAATGACGGATGGAGCAATTCCAGTCGAAGACTGGTCTGGGTTGAGAATTCTCAGAATAGATTCTATCTAACCCCAAATGGGCGAACTTATCTGCATGCTGGAATAGGAAGAGGTAGAACACCATTGAGCAGAAGCGAAACTTGCGGGCTTGTGCGAGCTCTTGGAATTGGGTTAGGATGGTTGAGGAGAGGAAACCAGGGATGTCCAACATAACCCCGTTCTGTGACATGAGCCATAAAAAGCGAATGCATACCAAAGAAATGTCTTCCGGGCTCCCTATCCCCAAAATGTCGGCAATAAGTGACAGAACAGGTCGAACCTCTTCGACGAACAGACTTAGTGAAAACGGCTCCAATGTAGGCAGGGCAGTTGCCTGGTCGATGGTTATGGAGGATATGAAGGCACGGCGGGCTTCCTTTGACTGCTTATTGAACTGGGCTAGCAAGGTTTCATCTTTGAAACTGTAGTATGTGTCGCTGGGAGGGAAACGGAGGGCCTGTCTGATAACATCGGGAGAGAGAGAGAAAATCACATTCCCCTGAGGAGAAACGAAAGCATCCCGATGCACATCATAGGCATCTCTGAGCCAGATGATAAAATCAATACAAGAATGGACCTGGGGGGTGACTTGGTGGTAGAAGCCAGACGCGATAACTCGGAAACGGTCTGCATTCTTGCAATGGCGGCCAAAAAGCAAGGGCTTGATACTGCGTATGTCAAAAGGATATTTTGGGTCGCAGATACCAGACTGCAGGTCGTAAAGGGGTTCAAAACCAGGAGGGTTCCTAGACTCACGGACCTGGGGAGTTTCTGGCTCGTTCTTCTTGGGCGTACCCCTTCCCATGGCTGTCATTTTAAGAATTCGAAACAGAGAAAGGAAACAAAGGGAAAATAGAGAATAGAATACCTGGACAGAGGGTGACACTGCTCGGGAAAGTGACGCGGGGAACTCTGACAGTGATTGGGGTAGACCGGGCACTCTTCCCTACTTGGTATTTGTCGTAGAAATTAACCTGCGTCTTTTTACCAGAGAGAAATATGGGATTTTGTTACCACTGGAGCAGACTGTTTGGGTTAAAAGGGCGGATGTGTAAGATGGCAGAAGGCAAGTGTTGTAAGGACACTGACAATGAGACACGTGGCGCGTGGGGATTGGGGATATCAAGGTGTAGGTGCGCGCCTCGTGTCGGGTTAAAGGCTGGTACGGGTCTCAGTACCAGCTGACCTAATGAACTTACCTTACCTTTTATCCACATATGCTGTCCAACCCTTACCGCGCATGATTTCCTTCGCCGAACAAACACCTGTCTTTCCCTACTGTGCGGGTCCACCTTTACTCTGCCACGTAATCACATCCCGTGGCCTATTCTTACCATCTCCTTTCTACTGTGAAACTTTACCATGCCACGTGTCGTCAGTCCGCGGGGGTATGGGTCTCGTCCTTTCCCCGCTTCTCGACCCCCTCGGACTTTCCTCACGTGCCTTCTTTCGTGGTGGCGGCTCCTTTTCACGTTTCTGTTAGTGTTTAGCGCTGCGTCTCCTTTTACCTTAATATTTCTTGTTTATTTATTATTCGGCCCTTCACCGCTTCGTGTTGTTTGCTCATCGGCTTTAATACAAGCGCTTTTCACCACCTTCTCCCTTTTTGACCAATTTTAATTTAATATTTCCCCTTTAGTATAAGACTTTTAATGTGTGGCTTGTCCAACCCTTTTGTACTTCCGTGGCTAATGCTAAGGATTGAACAACAATAGGCTTTGAAGCTGTGGGGATCCATGAAATATGTGTTCTCCAAACCTTGGTATAATACAAGGGATCCACATGAAAATGGACTAACCAAATGTAATGTTCCCAAATTTTAGCTTCAAATCTTAATGGAACATTAGTGTTAGCAGTATCTTTAGCCGGTGAATAAATGGGTAGAAAAGCCCATAAGTCTCCTAAGAAGGAATAAAAACACTTCAAGCGTGAAAGGGGACACCCCTTGCAGCTTAATAAAACACATCCATGTGTGAACAGGGATAATATCATGTTGATTCAGTCTACTTTGACTAAGTCAACAACGGAGATGTGGAGGAGCTGGGATCAAGGAAGGAATAATGCATTTTTGGAGGGAGATGAATATCTTGATGGAAATGACCTCATTGGGTGGGGCCAAGAGCAAGAAAATTCACATTTTATTTAAGGAAGAGGATGGCAGCATTATTATTCATGTTTTAGATTATTATTTTGGTCTGCTCAGACTTTTTCTTCCTCTTGTTGTTTAGCAGGGTTGCTGTGTTGTTTAGCACCAGGTGTTCCCCAGTGGGAATCCCACCTCTTTCCTTGAGGAGCCTCTTGGGAGAGTTTGCATTCATTTTCCACATCAGGTTTTCATGCCAATATTTAGCTTACTTCATCAATGTAGTTTATGCAGGTTATTGTGTTGTGTTGCAGGGTGCAGCAATGGAGGGGATTGCAATCCCACTTTCTGAGCTAGTTTCTCATTGGAGGGAGGTTTCCTTCACTTGGGAGATATGTTTGGAGATATATTGATATCATTTCAGATATTTGGCATCAGGCCACTCATTTCCCAACATTCCCAGTGCTATTCCAGCTAGGGAATGCATTATTTTTGGAGGCAGCTTCAGTGGATGGTCTAGTGGCATCTTTGTAGTGTTTCCTTGTGATTGAGAGGTTAATCCTTTCATGGGAAGAAGAAATTGAGGTATATACATCAGATCTGATATATTTCAGCCTTATAAACTCTTATTCTTCAGTGTTTCACTGATTATTCAATAATTTTCTGAAGACCACATTTTTATTCAGAGTGTATGTCAAGAAACCCTTCCCAAGTTTTCTTGTAATTGTAATAAGGAGACTAGATTTCAATTTTTGAGCATGATTGTATAATATATGAGTAGATCTATTTGTCTTCTTAATTTCTGAGTTGAAACCCTCTTAAGACTGCACATTTTCCTTTGTTCATTGTTTCTGAGTAGCAGTGTTTGGGGTTTTTGTGTTTTTAAGCTACACTAGGTAGTGGGAGGTCTATTTACCTCACCTAGTTTCCTTTGTTTCAAATATCCTCTTGGATTTAGATGATAGATGGATATATCTAATGGATCCAAGTGATGATATACATTTTTATGGCATATATTTCTAGAAATGTGTTTTTCTGTGAATGCGTTGCTGAGCAGTCCATTTTTGGAATATTATAAGATATTCCCAATACTGCTTATTTTCCCTATTTTGGGATATTACACCAAAAAATAATCTTTCATATGATAAAAAATGATATCTTGGAGATCGTGAAGATCAACTTGAAAATATAGAAATTCCTTTGAGAATGAACTCACAACCAGTGGAAGAATATTGAGGAAAGAGTTATGTGTGAAAATACAAATCCAACTTAGTTCAAAGATCTTAAAAGGATTGCGAGAACCTAACATAAACATTAGTAGGGGCTGAAGCGCCTTGAATTCCTGATCGGTATATGAACTTTATGATGGTGGATCATCGAATTTGGGTGGCTTATAAAAATCAATAGGTAAATATGACTAGTATCATCAGATGTGTCAATGAAAACACTATTAATGCCACTGGTTTGATCAGACTTAAGGTTAATCATATTATATTCTTTATGGATAGAGAATTGAAATACATCATTCAGAAAACTCCCTTGATCATTCAAAGCTATAACATCTTCCTCCTGACTTATAAAAGGTTTACAAGTGAACAAATCATGGATCATAGTTTCAAGCTCTTCATCCTCTGATGGTAAAATCACACCATCCTAAGCCTGATTGGAACTATGAATAACTAGATAAAGATCTAACGGATTTAGAGAGACTATTGGTGTAACAAATTGATTTCACATATCTGGGTACAATGAATAGTGTGCTAGAGGTGAGGAAAGATGAAAAGACTCAGGAGGAGAAAAACTAATTGTAACTAAATTAGATTGAGCTTGTAAGAATAACAAATCAACATGTATGTTATAGCCCATGATATTATTTTCATAATCATAATTATCAAAGATAGGCATACCGATGTAAAAATCATATTGATCTTATTTTTCTTCAACGGGTATAGCAAGGGTTCAAAGACTTGAAAGATTACCTTTTCTGGTTTGTCATGTAAAGATGCATGGATCAAAATAATTTTATAATCATACTAAATTGTAGATTATAAGCTATGAGAAGGAGGTTCGGAATCGATACCGTACAAATCCAAGTTATCATAAGAAGGAAATATATCGTTTAATGTACTTGGATATCCATCATCACATGTGTTAATGGAAACATGAGTGTCATGGTGATGGTTGTCTGGAGTCTCAACTTGAATGAAGGATATGGAATCGTCTGTCAGGTTACCAATATTATGAGATTGGTGATCATCCAAAAATGTAATATTGTCATCCTGGAAGAGGGAACAAAGATGAAACATATCCTCATCGCTTTTTTCCTCTACCTATGAAATGAAACTACCTTTTATATGATCACTACATGAAACAAAAGGTTGAAAATCCTTAAGAGTTGAAGTAGGCTAAGCGGATCATGAAACAAGGAATCATGAGACAAAGGGTATCCCTTGAGGGAACCAAGTTCTCATTTGGATTAGATTCAATATTATACTTATATGCACTAATATGATCTTGAAAAGCCAAGACATCAAATTTCACATTAGGCTCTATGTAATTATTTAACTATTCCAAGTTTTCCTTAATAGGAACTAGATCATGGGAAATGGGGGGAGGTTGAATGAACGTATTGGGAATTTGATTTTCAAAATTTCCAATATCAACATTTTCACTAGGAGGCACCTAAATTGGTACCAGAAAAGGAGGAGGACAAGGTGTTATGAATCTGTAATTTTAGCAGATTGGTGAGACTAAAACTGCAAAAGAAACATTATTTCAACCACTTTGGGATTCTAGGATCTAGCCCTCCTGAATCCGGAGAGGGATCTCTCCAATAAGTGCAAAGATGGATTTGTCTTTGAAGTTTTGGGTAATGATATTAGGCTAGTTATGAAGGCTAAGGGTTTTGTTTGTTTTTGGATGGTTGAGCATGATTACTGTTTGAGGTGGAAAGTTCTAAATGTAAAGAGTTTCAAAGGTGAGAAGTTGCAAGCAGATAGAACAAGCTTTGGCCAGCAAGATAGATAATTTCAGGTTTTAGTCCATTGGGCTATGGGGTCATAATAGGGTTTAATTGGAACAGCAAGAGGCAAGAGTGGTCCATGGGGCAAGTCATCTATGTCTAAGGATCGCTTTGAAGATTGATTTATGGAATGAAATGATACAACAAGAAGGGGAAATAAACAGATGCAGAACAAAGAGCAGCCCAAGATTTGGTAAGTACTTTTAAACTAGCTAGCCTTTGACAAACACTTAAGAAGAACATAAAAGCAAACTAGGATCTGGTAAGTACTTTTAAACTAGCCAGCCTTTGATACACTTTTGACAGAAAACATTTTAAAACAAAGGGGAAACTTGAAGGCAACTGTTGGAGTAGAAACTAGCAGGCTAGGCTCACCACAAATCCTCTCCTAGCTCTGCTTTACTTGGTTACTTTCAAGACAAACACAAAGATAACATAGAATGGCCTAAGATCTGGTAAGTACTTCTAAATCAGCCAGCTTTTAACACATTCCAAGGGAGAAATTCAGACAGTTGTGGAGATAAAACTGGGACCAGGACTCACCATATCTTCCTCAGTTCATCTTCACTTAACATATACTGAAAAAAACATTCAGCTAAGACAATAAGACGAAGGAATTCCAACATTCATATGCTTAAAATGAATTAAATCATTCCCAATTAACACAGATCAGAAGAAAGCATTCAGATAAAGATTTCCAGTCAGAGAAGGTTACTGATGTACAGTAGGTCCTAACTCTATGCATGTTGTTCTTTATAAGAGAATATGAAACATAGTGAAAACATAAACAAAATGACAAGTTACAGTGAAAAAAACATCACCGTCAACATAGACCAGGATCCCATAAATCAGCTTGTATTGATGCTTCAAACCAGTTACAGCTTTAAGTCCAATGCTTTAGCTTAACAATCATCCACACATCTCAGCCTAACCTATCTATCATCAGCAGAGCTCCAAGGGCTAGTGAACACTATTTACAATCAGAAGTTTAAGCTCAAATGTATTTCAAAGTTCTACAACCAACCCCTCACTCATCTTCTGCAGTAGTATATATAGAAGAATGAGGAGGTGAGATCTGATAAAAGATCTCCAATTACAATTAATATAGACTTGATGGCTTCTTAGCCTTTGGGGGGCTCAATGAAGAAAATTACATAGGTGTCCGTTGTATTAAATGATTTACATAAATATTTAAGCTCGGTGGGAGCTCTTTTTGACCTTTGAGGCTCTGTGTGATGTCGAATTTACTCTGCTGATATTTTGTCATCAGTTTGTCTACAGAATTTATCCTCTGGCTGTGTTGTGAGGCAGATATTTGGTCTTGATCAATAACTTCGGCCTCTGATTGAATACTTTGAGGCACAGGTGGCATTTCAGTAGCGGGGAGGAATCAGTTTGCCTCAAATGTGGCAGTGGAGGCTTTTTGTTGATAAAACACTTAAGATTTTCTTCAAACTGTGTTTTAATTGGGTATTAGGCTTTTGATAATCCTTCTTAGTCATGATCCCCGCAAATCTGTCTTCAATCTTCTGTCCTAGTGCATTTTTGTCTTTGCCACTGATACTCTATGACTGGTGCTTGATTAACTATGTTTTTTGGTGCGCAGGGTTGTACAGGGATCGAATGGCATCAATGCCTCATGAATCATTGATAAAACATGAATTTTCAACCCTGCAAATGATTTCTCTAGTGAATCAGAGGCTGGAGGATCATCACCCTCTGCTTCTGAATTTTCTTCAGAAATGGCGAGAAAAACATTTAAACATTGCAAAATAAAAACAATTATTATAAAACCCTGCATATATAGGTTTATTGCTGCGGGAGGACATGTGGGGAGAGCATGGCCATTGGATGGCATCATCCAACGGTCGAGATTGATCAAAAGGGGTCAAAAAGAAAAGGGAGAATTTAAATCGGAGTCGTCGAACGCGCAAAGATCGACGGTCAGGAATGGAGGTAGAAAGTCAAAGCGGAGGAGTCAGTTTTTTGGGAAAATAGAGAAAATGGATAAAAACTTGTGTTTTGGACAAAAATGGTCACGAAATCAGGTTTGGGAATCGGGACGATCGTGGGCCATCGGATGAGAGCAGCCCAAGTGATCAACGGTGGAGATCCCATGATAAAAACCTTATAGAACGCGCCCGGACTTCAGATTTTCAATAAAATCCAGATGAATAAAAACTCCCGGGTCCGGAAATGCTGACTGGACGAGAAACTACAGAGACCCGCCCCAATAGAAATCTGCTGCATGGATGTTGATGTGGCGCTGGGACCACCAGCACTGCTGTGGACGAGGGGATAGAGCGATGAAATATGGGTCATCGATCTACAGATCAGATCGATGGCAGAGATCTGTTAAATATTGTGTCGTACCCTGGTTAACTGTCGGGCATCTTCGGTGAGAAATCGTCGTCCGATGGGCAGCCTCAGATCGGACGGTGGACGTCAATATCGCGTCGGGTCCACGTTCGATATTTAATGCATGATGGACGACGGATTTATGAACAGTGCCCAGGCCACGCGTCAACTGGTGAATGGAATCGTTGCCGATCGGGAAAAAATCGCCCTCCGCTTGAAATCGGTGCAATGGATACCACCCAGTTTTGGAATGGCGAGTGGATGGTAGGGACCACCGGGCTAATAGGTTGCGCACCATCCGATCTGCAGATCAAATCGACGGTGGAGATTGATTTGGAATTTCACACCAACGGAAACGTTATTTTATAATAAATCCGACAAATTTAAATAAAACCAAGCTTTAGACTTTGGGGGCGGACATAATTAACATTCAATATGGCTTGGGGCCCGATTGCGGGGCCTTTGGGCGCATGGAGGAACATATGACTGGGGGTTAAAAATGAGGGGCTAATCGCACTTGGGCAATGCGATAAGCGCTTGGAGGGCTGGCGCTCAGTTTTGGCACCTGGGCGTATGGGGGAAGTGGTTTGGGGGCTTAGCCGAAGGGGGCTAAAGCCTGAAACATAAAACATGGATTTTTATGGATTTTCAATGTTTTTCAAAGGTTTATAGGGGTTCCGATAAGGAAAATAAAGAGTCTTTAAACCTTATCAAATGGGTTTTGATGAAGGGGGAAGGGGAAAGACATGAAAATGAAGGATTTCATGGGGGGAAGAGGAGAGAACAAGAGGTTAGTTTTGGAAGAGGGGAAAAGGGGAAAAGGGTCTTTGCAGCAGTATTCTTTCTTGGGAATCAACAAGATTTCTGAGTGTAAAATAAACACAGCAGTGAAGATTATGGATAGAGGCATGAAGCTTTCAAGATTCTTCAAGAGCCAACACTTTTTAGCAACAAAATTTGTTCCTTGAAGTCTCAAAAAAGTTTTAGCCACCTTTTGCTATAACAAATTTTATAGGTGGCTAACAGTGGCTCCACTTGGGGATGGTGCCTTCTTGACGGCATCGAGAACTTCAGACTTACATTCTCTGGGAGGCTGATAAGTTTCCTCATACATTGTGATTCTCTGGGAGGCTGACCTGTGCCTCATCCATTGTGATTCTCTGGGAGGCTGACCTGTGCCTCATCCATTGGGCTGCCCTTCCTTTGCTGGGATGATCTTGTTCTGAAAACATATTAGCAACCATAAAAACAATGGATCTTTCATCAACAATATTTCTACCTACCCAATCCTACAGATCTAACATTTTTTCTTCATTAGAGTGCACTTGGATTGGAAAACTCTTTTCACAACATTTTATTCTTTTGAAAGCATAAAACTAATCTAATTCTACTCCTTATTTCCCCCTGAACTCAGATTAAACAGTTGAGTTCAGATGCTTCTCTACCTATTCTACCATATGTTGGGATTAAATTGTCCAACAGATTTTATTCTCTAAATTCTACAGCAGAAATTTAAAAACATTCAAGTTAGGATTGAACTGTCTAACTTGATGCTGGTCTATGGCATAGGAACAAACTGCACATAGACATTATTTTGCACAAAATTTAAACTAAAATGGAAGGCTTGAGATCTGAACGTTGAAAGTACTGCCTTCTCTTTTTACAGCTCTGTTTTGACTTTTGTTTGAGTTGTCTTTTCTTTGCTAACTGGTTCAGATTTTGAGCTGATTGGAACCAGATTTTTACATATTTTGACTCAGAATTTGAAGCAGATTTGAGTCATTTTCTCTTTGAAACCTTAGGTTCAGATTTTGAGCATGTTTGAACCTTTAATTTCTATCCTAAACTATCTACTGATGAGCCAAGATTAAACAGTTTGGCAAATCGATTTCACTACCCTATCAACAGAAAATTTAAAACTAATTAGTCACGATTAGACTGTTTGACTAACTAGAAGTGTGTTCTTCAGGAGTGGCATTTGAGCTTGCACACTTTCAGATTTGTTTCTCTTTTTTGGTATGGGGCTATACCTTTCTTGTTTTCACAATTTTCCCTCTTTTCTTTCTTTCATTGTTTTTTGTATTTTTATTTTTCTAACTTTGAATGCTATGGTGGATGAAATATTTATAACATAAAAAATATAAAAGGCTTTAAAACATATCATGGATCAAGAGAAGTAATGTTTAAGCATCCTGCCATTGACAGGACCTCCAAACAATTCTGCTTCATTCAACTCTTGTAAGAAATAGGCATTGTTACCAGCAGCTGAATGAATGAGATAAGGGCCAAGCCATAAGTTGTCAAATTTCCCGTGCTTTCCCTTGTCTTCCCTCCTTGAGTCCCATTTTAAAACTTTTTCCACAATCTTGAAATCGCTGGCCTTTGTTCTTCTGTCAAAAAGCCTTTTAATGCTGATATGTTTCTGTAATGCTTTGTTATAAACCTCCTCTCTGGTTTGCTGAAGATGAATGGTCTGATTTATTCTTCTGATCATGTCATTATCTTCAGTTTGCAACTCTTGAATCAAATTCATCACTGGTACACCAAGGCTATTTGGAAAAATTGCATCAGTACCATACACAAGTTGGAAAGGTGACATACTAATAGATTTCTTCAAAGTCAATCTATCAGCCCAAAGTGCATGGACCAGCTTTGTGTACCAAGACTTTTTGTTGTCCTCCAACAATTTCTTGATTATGTTCACTAAACTCTTGTTTGAGGATTCTGCAAGTCCATTACCTTTAGGGTAATAGGCCGTGGAATGCCCCAATGTTATTTGATATCTGTGGCAGAATTCAACCAACTTCTTTGATCCAAATGCTGCTGCATTATCAGTGATGATCTTGGTAGGACAGCCAAATCTGGAGAGAATGTTAGTCTCAATGAATTTTATAATAACAGATTCATTGGCTTGCCTACAAGGTATGGCTTATATCCACTTAGTGAAATAGTCTGTGGCAGTAAGAATCCATCTATGTTGGGCAGAAGATGGTGGATGGATTTCTCCTATGAAGTCAAGTCCCCACTGTTGAAAAGGGGCTTCAATAGTGATTGGATGTAGAGGCAGGGGTAGCAGTTTTCTTTTGCCTTCAAAAAGTTGATATTTATGACAGGCAATGATTATTTTGTGTATATCAGGAAAAAGAGTAGGCCAATAGAAACCATCCCTCAAAATTTTGTTGGTTGTTGCCTTCCAGTACAGATGACCTCTACACTCTCCTTCATGGAACTGGTGCTTAACCTTCTCTGCATCAAAATCAGGCAAACATTTAAGCAATACACCACTTGCATTTTTCCAATAAAGACATCTATCTATAATGCAATAGTTTACAACTTTTAACTTTAGGAACCTTGCCTTTGTTTTTGTCAAACTAGGAGGTGTATTTAGATTAAGCAAAACATAAGTAATATCAGCATACCAAGGAGAATTCATAAAATGATCTTCAACAACAGGAGTTGAGAATCCTTCTTGGTCATCGAAAGCATCAATCATATTAATATCAAGAACTTCAAAATTGGATTCAGCCATTAATCTAGCCAGACCTTGGACTTTGATGAGTTTAGTGGGTTTTATCTCTAAATCATATTCAAGGATAACAACAATCCACTTACCTCTCTTACCATCTTGGTCTTGTGTTAGAATATCTTTAACAACTGAGTTTGGGACAAAGGAAATGATGTGTGAGTGAAGGATGTACACTCTGAAGTCTTTCAAAGCTTTAACCAAATCAAAAGCTTACTTCTCCATAATGTTATACTTCAAAGGGGCATCCCTCAATGCCTTACCAAAGAAGGCAATAGGCTGCTCTTGTCCTTGTGGATTTTTCTGTAGAAGGACAACAGCTATGGTATGTTCTGATGCAAATGAAAAAATATAAAAACCCTTTGAAAAATCAGGACTTATAAGAACCGATGTTTTTGTTAACGCTTGTTTCACCAGCTCAAAGGACTTATTTGCTTCCAAGGTCCATTTCACCCCTTGCTCCTTATTCAACATGTTTGTGATATTCCTAAGGAGCTCAGCCAAGTTGGGGATGAACCTTCTCAAAAAGTTAATCTCTCCAATTAAATATTGCAACTCTTTGATGTTTTGAGGATGAGAGATTTGCAATATGGCCTCAATCCTCTTTGGATCTATCTTAATACCCTCTTCCGAAATGATGTGCCCAAGAAGTTTACCTTCTTGGAGACTAAATAGTGTCTTCTTAGGCTTTAAAGATATCCCAAATTTTCTGCATTTCTCGAAAAATTTTCTCAAATGTTCTAAGTTCTCTTCATCTGTTTTTGAAAACACAGTGACATCATCAAGGTATATAATGATGAAGAAGCCCAGTTCTTCCGAGAATGCTATGTCCATGGCTCTTTGAAAAGTTTCTCTAGCATTCATTATACCAAAAGGAATTTTCACATACATGAAAGTGCCCCATGGTGTAGTAAAGGTTGTCTTTAATTGATCAGCAGGGTGGACTAGGATCTGATTGTACCCTGAGTAGCCATCAAGCAAAGAAATTCTTCTAGACCTACCACCCTTTGTAAAATATGATCCATTTTAGGTAAAGGGTAATTGTCTTTTAATGAAGCTTTGTTTAAGTCTCTAAATTCTATACAAAGTCTGATCTCTCCAGTTTTCTTCCTAACCAACACCAGATTAGACACCCACTCAGAATATCTAATAGGGATAATAATACCAGCATCGTACATTTTCATGATCTCCTTCTGAACCAAAGGTAACTAAACAGGGTTTATTCTGCGCATTTTCTGTTTGAATGGTTTTTGGTTTTCTTTGAGGGGAATTTTGTGCTGTATTATTTCAGTGTCATAGGATTTAAGATCTTCGTAACCCCATGAAAAAACATCAGAAAATTCCTTAAACAACTCTATGTATTTGAGTTTAATGTGAGCTGGTAAAGTCTTAGACAGTTTAATCATTTTTGGTTTTTCCTCATTGCCTATATTGCACTCTTCCACTTCAGTCTCTACAGGTTCCAGTTTTGGCTTCTTAGCCACATCGTTAAGATCAAACAACTCTTCTAAACGGGCCAGAACCTTAGGCAAACTTTCATCTTTAGAGTGCAGAGTTTCTAACTCTTTTGTTTCTAACTCTGCATTCAATTCTGTTTTGTTTACAAATTTTCTAGTCAGAAAATTAATATTGACAAGCTCAGGAGACGACTCTTCTTCACCAAGAAAATTTTCTTCACCACAGTCTGTATCATAGTCTGAGTCCGAATTGTGTAGTTCGAATTCATTTCTGAATTGCATGAAGTATTCTATTTGTTTGTCTTCGTCAAACACCTGCCAATACTTTTTATTATCAGGCACGACTAGTCTAAATTTTATCTGAGTTGTGCAGTCTTTGGCTTCATATGGCGTTAAGCATGTTCTAGCTACAAAGGCTAAATTGTGGGCCGCGATATTTCTTTTTCTTGGGACAAAAAAAAATTTAGACTCCTCGAATTTTTTCAAAAGGTCCATGAAATCGTTTCAGTAGGCCCTAATTCTGGGATGTTTTGCATTATACTCCCCATTAACTTTCCTAATGACTAACTCTGAATCCCCATACATGTTGATTCTTCTGGCTCCTAAATTTTTCAATAGATGTAAGCCTAAGAGAAGGGATTCATACTCCGCTATGTTGTTAGAACACTGAAAGTTTAATTTACAGGAAATGCAGTCTGTGTGGTTATTTTCAGTGTTGGAAATCCAGACACCTACACCAGCATTAGTTCTAGTGCAGGATCCATCAAAATACATACTCCACAGAGGACTAGTTTTAATTTCGTCTGTTTGGTAAATGTCCTCTTCAACTACTGTGCTTTTTTATTGTTCTTGAGTATCAACACTTAGTTGAATTTGTTTCATTTCCTCAGATATATTATTGGGTTGAGGACTGCTTTCTTGACTCTCAATGTTTAGAAGAAAAGGACACGCAATTTGTAGCTCGAGACCTTTGTTTAGTTTGCTAATGTCTTCAAATGCAGCAAACTGTTTTGACACTTCTGCGTTGGGTTTCTCTTCCTCCCTATCGGCCATTAATTATGTTAAAGTGACTTGTTCACTAAGTGTTTCATCATTAAACATAATAAAAGAATCAAGGCCTATATTTACAGAATACAGAGGAGAGTTTTGCGGTCTCTCTTGACTTGTAACTGTGTATTGCATATGGGACTCCCTGTAAATTCTTCTAGTTTGATTGAAAATAGGGATATTCGCATAGGTCATGTCCATCTGCATAGTCCCTTATAACTTAGCCCCCCATGATCTTGATAACAACATTCCATATTTGGGGGGAACATCAGCCACCACAATATCCATGACTAAGAATTTGGATGGAATCTAGGCTAAGTTAACACAGAGGTCTTTGATTAATCCTAAACATTTTACTCTACTTGATTCAAAGGAGTAAAGATCTTTGTAAGGTCTGGTGATTTCTAAACCAAGGCTCTCCATTACAGCTTTTGGCATTAAATTATGAGAAGCCCCAGAATCATGCATAACGTTATGCAAAATCTTGTCATGAATGTTTAAACTCACATAAAAGGGAGGAACAGGTCCTTCTTGGTATCTACCTTCAATCTTAGGACCAAAAATTAGCTCTAGTTGGTCATCATTAAGATTGACTGTGTCCTCATTTTATTCTATTCTTAAAGCCTTCAAAATTTGGGTCCTATATATATGCTGGGCAGCTAACTCAGTGAGGGGAACAAAGATTTTAATCTTTGAAATTTCCTGCTCTAGGCTGAAAGGGATTTGGTTCTTTGAATAACTTGTCTCAGCCTTATTAGCTGCTAGTATATCAGCACCATCAGCTTGCTGATTTGTTCTATTTACATTTGAAAAAATGGTTTTAACAAGAGTACTAGCTGAGATGTTACTACTACTAATATCTGCACTCTGTTTTTCATTGTTTTGTGTGTCTATCTCTTTGCCTTTATCAAAATTTACAGCAACTGTTTTCTCCCTTGGTTTGAAAATTTTAGGCTTAGTTGCAGTGCTATTTTGTGAAGATTTTTTAGAGGTTTTGGAGTTGGGAGCTTGTTGATTGGTTTTGCTTCTAAGGTCATATTCTTTTTGAGATTCTATGATGACATTTTCCATGTCTTGATAATAATCTTCATCATCATCTCTTCTGTCATCATAAGGTGTGTACATACCTTGTTTTCTATCATAATGAATCTCAAAGTCATCATTATCTACCCCCAACATGTTGATATCATCTTCCTCTGTTATCTCATCTGTTTCCTCAACCTCACTTATATAGTTTTGATGGAAAGGAGAAGTGATCTATTGATCATCTTCCCTAGGTCTGTTTGGAGGTTGGTTCCTTCTAAAATTCTGATTCTGGTTATGGTTTCTGTTTTGAGGAGCATTTTGAATTTGAATGGCTTGTGCTCTCTTGATTATGCTCATTTCTTTCATCATTTCTTCCATAATTTTCTCCATTTTTGAGTTTGAAGTAGAAGGTGTAGATTCCTCTCTAAAGGACACTCTCTTTTCATTTTTCATTCTTGCTCTCTTTTCCATTAAGTTGACTTCCACGGAAAGAGCACCCTTTTGCATTTCTTCAAGATTTGCAGGATCTCTTTCCCTCAGCTGATAAGTCATCTCAGGGTCAAACCCTTCAGGAAACTTGTTTAAAGCTGAGCCCTGTGGAGTTTTATTTCTGGGGAAAGTGCATTATACACACTGTTAAATCTAGTGCAATAAGCTTGCACACTTTCCCCAGTGTTTCTATGGAGGTTCTTGTAGTCAGAAAGGACTTGGAGAGGGTTTTTCTTTACTTCCCATTTGTTCAAGAATGTTTGATGGAAGGCTCGGAGATCATTAATACTATGGGGGGTTAAACCTTTGAACCATTTTATTACTTCTCCCCCTAAGCTCTGAGAAAATAATCTAATCTTGACAGAATCATCATCAATTTCATTTCTTTCAAAGTAGTCATTCATCTTATCCACATGTTGTGATGCAACTGTAACATTACTAGCATCATACAATGGAATTTTGGATTGATAGTCCTGTGGAAGATTGACTAATGGTACAGGAAGGACTAAGGGAGCATACCATGCTGCCATGATATGTGGTGGGGGTGGATTCACAAGAAGTGTATTAACGAAAGGGAAAGTGGCTTGAAGTGGAGTGGTTTGAACAGTGGATGTAGGGTGAGCAGAAGTGGACAAACTAGGAGTAGATTGCTGAGCTGATCTTGGATGAGAGACACCTAGGTTGTGAAGGAAATGTAAATCAGGAGGTGTTGTTTCTCTGCTACCAATATGTTCACTTGTTTTAGGAGAAGAAAGTGAAGACTCAAAATCTAACTGATCTAAATCACCAAGATACCTAGTTTTAAAAGGATTCACTAAGTCAACTTGTGATTGTTGTAGAGCTGTAATATTTTCAGGAACTGAATTAGCTCTTAAGGGTGATCTGAAAACAGTTGATAACTTAATCTTAGGAGACTTCCTAAGGATACTTTCTGGGTTATCAACTAACTCAGGTGGATCAGGGTCAGGATAGGCTCTAGTGTGAATCTTTCTAGGAGCCACTATGTTGTGTTTTTCAGACCCAAATAAACATGAAAAGTTCAACCAGGTATGACAATCTTTGAGAGGTTAAGTAATCTATTTACACAAATCTTAATCTTACAGTCCTCTAACTGAGTATGAATGATATTATAATAGTAAGGGTTCTTCCCAGTGGAGTCTCAAGGTCTGTTGAGGATTGTGGAGTCGCCAAGTGGAATTTTTTAGCTCCTAAGGAGGTAAAAGGTTTTATGGTCCACCAACATGTTTATTGAATACCAATATGAAATATTTTGAGGTTTTCTAAGTTATTTTTCTGTTGTGTGGTTTCTAAGAATGTCCTAACTCTGTTTCAAAAATTAGCTACAGTCATGAGACAAAGACAGTTTAATCTTATGGCTAAGCCAGCTGATTTTTCAAGGTAAGATAAAGTCTTATGAGAATCCTAGGGCTTGCCTAGTTTGTCACTGATTCAAACAAGTTGTATGATGATTACCATTCCTTGGTAGTGCTTGAAAAGGCTGCTTTTTACTCACAAAGTTTATACGAAATTTTAAGGGAAATTATCCCCAGCGGAGTCGCCAGAAATGTTAGGAATATGTAATTTTAGTAGATTGGTGATACTAAAACTGCAGAAGCAACATTATTTCAACCACTTTGGGATTCTAGGATCTAGCCCTCCTGAATCCGGAGAGGGATCTCTCCAATAAGTGCAAAGATGGATTTGTCTTTGAAGTTTTGGGTAATGATATTAGGCTAGTTATGAAGGCTAAGGGTTTTGTTTGTTTTTGGATGGTTGAGCATGATTACTGTTTGAGGTGGAAAGTTCTAAATGTAAGGAGTTTCAAAGGTGAGAAGTTGCAAGCAGATAGAACAAGCTTTGGCCATGAAGATAGATAATTGCAGGTTTTAGTCCATTGGGCTATGGGGTCATAATAGGGTTTAATTGGAACAGCAAGAGGCAAGAGTGGTCCATGGGGAAAGTCATCTATGTCTAAGGATCGCTTTGAAGATTGATTTATGGAATGAAATGATACAACAAGAAGATGAAATAAACAGATGCAGAACAAAGAGCAGCCCAGGATCTGGTAAGTACTTTTAAACTAGCCAGCCTTTGATACACTTTCGACAGAAAACATTTTAAAACAAAGGGGAAACTTGAAGGCAACTATTGGAGTAGAAACTAGCAGGACGGGCTCACCACAAATCCTCTCCTAGCTCTGCTTTACTTGGTTACTTTCAAGACAAACACAAAGATAACACAGAATGGCCTAAGATCTGGTAAGTACTTCTAAACTAGCCAGCTTTTAACACGTTCCAAGGGATACATTCAGAAAGTTGTGGAGATAAAACTGGGACCAGGGCTCACCATATCTTCCTCAGTTCATATTCACTTAACATATACTGAAAATAACATTTAAGAATAGCATTCAGCTAAGAAAATAAGACGAGGGAACGCAAAAATTCCTATGCTTAAACTGAATTAAATCATTCCCAAATAACACAGATCGAAAGAAAACATTCAGATAAATATTTTCAGTCAGAGAAGTTTACTGATGTACAATAGGTCCTAAATCTATGCATGCTGTTATTTATAAGAGAAGATGAAACATAGTGAAAACAGAAACAAAATGACAAGTTACAGTGAGAAAAAACATCACCGTCAACATAGACCAGGATCCCATAAATTAGCTTGTATTGATGCTTCAAACCAGTTATAGCTTTAAGTCCAATGCTTTAGTTTAACAATCATCTACACATCTCAGCCTAACCTATCTATCACCAGCAGAGCTCCAAGGGCCAGTGAAAACTATTTACAATCAGAAGTTTAAGCTCAAATGTATTTCAAAGTTCTGCAACCAACCCCTCACTCATCTTCTGCAGTAGTATATATAGAAGAATGAGGAGGTGAGATCTAATAAAAGATCTCCAATTACAATTAATACATACTTAATGGCTTCTTGGCCTTTGGGGGGCTCAATGAAGAAACTTACATAGGTGTCCGCTGTATTAAATGATTTACATAAAGATTTAAGCTCGGTGGGAGCTCTTTTTGACCTTTGAGGCTCTGTGTGATGTCGAATTTACTCTGCTGATATTTTATCATCAGTTTGTCTGCAGAATTTATCCTCTGGCTGCATTGTGAGGCAAATATTTGGTCTTGATCAATAACTTCGGCCTCTGATTGAATACTTTGAGGCACAGGTGGCATTTCAGTAGCGGGGAGGAATCAATTTGCCTCAGATGTGGCGGTGGAGGCTTTATGTTGATAAAACACTTAATATTTTCTTCAAACTGTGTTTTAATTAGGGATTAGGCTTCTGATAATCCTTCTTAGCCGTGATCCCCGCAAATCTATCTTCAATCTTCTATCCTGGTGCATTTTTGTCTTCGACATTGATACTCTCTGACTAGTGCTTGATTAACTGTATTTTTTGGTGCAGAGGGCTGTACAGGGATCGAATGGCATCAATGCCTCATGAATCATCGATAAAATGTGAATTTTCATCCCTACGAATGATTTCTCTGGTGAATCAGAGGCTGGAGGATAGTCACCCTCTACTTCTAAATTTTCTTCAGAAATGGCGAGAAAAACATTTAAACCCTACAAAATACAAACAATTATTATAAAACCCTGCATATATAGGTTTATTGCTGCGGGAGGACATGTGGGGAGAGCATGGCTGTTGGATGGCATCATCCAACGGTCGATATTGATCAAAAGGGGTCAAAAAGAAAAAGGGAGAAGTTAAATCGGAGCCATCGATCGCGCAGAGATCGACGGTCGGGAATGGAGGCAGAAAGTCAAAGCAGAGTCAGTTTTTTGGGAAAACGAAGAAAATGGATAAAAACCTATGTTTTGGACAAAAATGGTCACGAAATCAGGTTTGGGAATCGGGACGATCGTGGGCCATCGGATGAGAGCGGCCCAAGTGATCAACGATGGAGATCCCACGATAAAAACCTTATATAACGCGCCCAGGCTTTATATTTTCAATAAAATACAGATGAATAAAAACTCCCGGGTCCGAAAATGCTGACTGGATGAGAAACCACAGAGACCCACCCCAATAGAAATCTGCCGCGTGGATGTTGATGTGGTGCTGGGACCACCAGAACTGCTGTGGATGAGGGGACCGGGAGATGAAATATGGGCAGTTGATCTGCAGATTAGATCGACGGCGGAGATATGTTAAATATCGCGCCGTACCCTGGTTAACTGTCGGGCATCTTCGGTGAACGATCACCGTCCGATGGGCAGCCTCAGATCGGACGGTGGACATCAATATCGCATCGGGTCCATGTATGATATTTAACACATGATGGACGACAGTTTTATGAACAGTTCCCAGGCCACGTGTCAACCGGTGAATGGAATCGTTGTCGATCGGGAAAAAACCGCCCTCCGCTTGAAAGCGGTGCGATGGATACCGCTCAGTTTTGGAATGGCGAGTGGATGGCGGGGACCATCGGGCTGATAGGTCGCGCACCATCCGATCTATAGATCAGATCGACGGTGGAGATTGATTTGGAATTTCGCACCGGTGGAAACGTTATTTTATAATAAATCCAACAAATTTAAATAAAACCAATGTTTAGACTTTGGGGGCGGACATAATTAACATTCAATATGGCTTGGCGCCCGATTGCGGGGCCTTTGGGTGCATGGAGGAACATATGACTGGGGGTTAAAATGGAGGGGCTAATCGCACTTGGGCAACGCGATAAGTGCTTGGAGGGCTAGCGCTTGGTTCTGGCGCCTGGGCGTATGGGGGAAGTGGTTTGGGGGCTTAGCCAAAGAGGGCTAAAGCCTGAAACATAAAACATGGATTTTTATGTATTTTCAATGTTTTTCAAAGGTTTAGAGGGGTTTCGATAAGGCAAAGAAGGATTATTTAAACCTTATCAAAGGGGTTTTGATGAAGGGGGAAGGGGAAAGACATGAAAATGAAGGATTTCATGGGGGGAAGAGGAGAGAACAAGAGGTTAGTTTTGGAAAAGGGGAAAAGGGTCTTTGCAGCAGTATTCTTTCTTGGGAATCAACAGGATTTCTGAGTGTAAAATAAACACAGCAGTGAAGATTATGGACAGAGGCATGAGGCCTTTAAGAGTCTTCAAGAGCCAACACTTTTTAGCAATAAAATTTGTTCCTTGAAGGCTCAAAAAGGTTTTAGCCACCTTTTGCTATAACAAATTTTATAGGTGGCTAACACAAGGAACAAAAGGAATAACATATTCCCCCACACAAATTAGAGGTGTCTCATGGTTTACAAAAGTTGGAAGAGGGGAATCATCAAAGGGTTCAAAGGAAAATTATTTCACATAGAGAAGAATAAAGCTATAAAACTTTTCATTAATAAAGTTATAATTCAAATGTTTTGTAGGAAACTCATAGAAAAGATGAAGAAACCGATTAAGAAATTCCCCTATAGATTCACCATATTTCATTATTAGTAGATCATTCCCATTACATACATATTTATAATCATACATGTCAAAGGCTTGATGAAGCTCATTGAGGAATTGATCAAATGAATGAATAAAATCATTTGGAAAGGTATGACACCATTTCTTAACTCGTCCTTCAAGAGTGAGGGTGAATAATATACAAACAAAATCTTCATCATCAATTTCATGAAACTTAAAAAAACCAAGAAAATCATATATATGTTTGGCTATGAATGTACCACCCTTGACATCAAACTTGAATTGAGACAAGTCATCAACCTACTCCATGGAGATGAAAAGTTTACCAAGGGATACGATAGAAAAAAACTTTGGGATTATGATTTGGTGAATATCCATTTTATATAAGAGATCCAAAACAAACTCAACGAGCATAACTTGTCATCTAGCCCTCCTTCTATTTTCAACTGTTTATGGTGCTAGAAGTCCATCAACCAAGAGGGTCTGCATGATGTGAAATCCCAATTATAACTCACGCAATTTGGAGTAGGAGCCCCAACCATATATACAACCAGTTCCCATTGTCCTTAGGGATTTTCCTTGGACGCCATTATAAACATAAGAGGTTATACAAAAATTCTTTGAAACAAGAAAGCAAGCTGACACTGTGAGGCATACAATTTCAATGTATATAAGGTACTTTCACGACAAGGAGGAGAGTGAGCCTCTAAAAGAAATGTAATAATACTATCCTAAAAGAGATAGACAAGAGCATAAAAATATTGTTAGTTAACTTGCAAAGTAATTCACAAGAAAACCACGATCATAAAACCAAATACAACATACCTTCAACAAGATAAGTACCAACGCCACCAAAATAGTTCAATTTCCTTAGTACATATGAAAAAAACATATAAATAATAGTATTACAACATTCATGATACATGCATGAAAATGTGTTGGATTGTCGAGATTCATATATTAAGTGTAAATGTCAAGATATACAAGTACAATGTTTCCACACTAGCCCCAACAGTGGAACATTAAGTCACCACTTACTCCTCCAAAGAAATATCTTCTCTCATATGGCAGTTCTAGAGAAGCCAAGGTGGGAAGTTCAAGTCCCAAAAGTACCCTTTCTTGAGTTATGAGGGTGTATTTATAACAAATAAGGTGACTCTCCACCTCCCATGTGACTATTGAATACCCTTATGACTCTAGAGCTTCTATAATGACATTTCGAATTCTTGCATGACCTTTGAGATTCTATATGACTTTAGAACTCAATAGTGACTCTTCATATTCCATGTGAGACGCTTGGTATTCCACATATTTACATTTTATCATTTTTTGAAATTACATAAGTACATTCCACAAATAATGTGGCTAGATACTATGACACATGTGACTCTTGAGATGACTCTTGACAATGGTGACAAGGAACTTAATGATGATGTGGAATTTCCAAGTTGCACCTTTTTCTGCTTTCTTTGCATCTTCATGATGGATATTGCATGTGTTTCATCTTCATCCTCTAAGGGGTTGATTGATATGGAGTCTTCATGTGATATAGATATTTGATATTTTATGGTGAGCTACTGTCCCTACACCTTCTTTCTCGGTGACTTCTTCAGAGTTCTAGATTGTAGAAATTAATTGTAGATTCAATACTGCTCATGTAATGTTCTAAAACATAAGACAAATATACTTCTACTAATCCATGGAAATAAATTCATGATTGAGAATAAATATCAAAAACATGCGACATGAATTAATTAACACACATAAAATGAGTATATATCTAGGGGGAATCCACTGCTCAAAACCCTTTCCTATATTTATTTCATTAATCAGAAAATATAGAAGAAATATAATGGTTATTCAAGCCTAAACAATATCTGCACAAGTATTATTTATCTCTCTACTTCACAAGATTGCTATGGTCAATACTTAACCAAATTTATTCTTTCCAAAGTCCCTATTTCCGTACACTATTTCCTTGAGAATTAAACCCTATTATTTAGGGAAATTCCTCATCCATAACTGCATAATCTCTATAGGTCCTTCTTTGAATTCATGCACCACCTGTACAACTTATATAATTATTCAATTGATAGTAAACTTCCCTTGAACTCCAATATCAACTGGGTAACTCGTATTTCATGCATGAATGAGTTAATTATGGCCTATTTATTGATTAAATTGTTGAACACTGAAGTTTCACCCCAATGCTAGAACCCCTATGTAATATTCCCAAAATGGGACTGCTAGCAAGGCATGCCTGAAAATTGAATTTTTCAGGAATGTATTATATAGAAACCAAGATCATACCTTGGATCCCTTAGATATGATAATCTAAGACCCAAATCCAAGAGGAAATCAGAAACCAATCAAACTAGGTGAGGTAAACAGGCCTCTCACACCTAGGAAGGCTGGAAATTGTCCAAGAATGGGACTGCAGCAATATGTAAACACAATTATGGAGAAGTAGCAAGATATTAACTCATGATATGTGTTAATAAACACAAATATATCAATTAGTGTTACAACAACAACTTATTACACCTTTCATGATCCCAAAAGTTGGGGAAATGAAACAAATAGGGCCATACAAAGGTTGCCTTCAATAAATTATGCTATAACTATGATAAATGGGACTTAGATCCATTAGAATATGCAATATACATCTCAATAGAACTGAAGCAAAAAAAAAATCCCTCTAGCCAAGCTAAATAGGTCTCCCCAAACCAACACAACTCAAGTAAGCCCAAACCCCATTACTTTTTCTAACAGAAATTACTGAAGCATACAAAAACATTATTTTAATGAGGGTTTATGCAACAATAAATGATAAATATTAGATCTGGAGTTTACATTCATCCAATGGCTGAGAAAAATGGATATCTCTTCCTTTTTATACAAAATGAGAATAACCCGACAAGGGCTCCATGAGAGTACAAGTATAAAATGATAGATTTGCAGATCTAGATCTGGAAAATGCAGTTATACTGTAGCTCTATATATATGTAGCTGAAATGTACAAGAAATAGAAGAATAGTCTTTATACAATCTTCTTGGGAGAAGGGTTGGCCCTTTCCCCAAAGGACAAGCTCAAGATCAAGGGTCTTGACCCTGAAACTGCTATGCTCAGAAAAATGACACAGTTCCTGCAAGGGACTGCATTGTAGGAGAGAGAAAGTATGTTGGCCACCTGCCAAGATCTGAAATGAAGCTCAAAGACTTCCTCACTGATCTCCCATAGAAATAAAGGCTTCCTCCTCTGAAATACAAGCTCTGGAAGTGGTGTTGTGGTGCTTCCACTGCAACACCCTACAACACAACCCAGCTCTCAATAGAAACTGCACTGTAGCTGAAGGAGGATGCTTGGCCTCAAACTTGAATGTGGAAAACTAAAGTGCAATAATCCTCCAAGAGGCCTCTCAAGGTAGGAGAAGGAATTCCTAAATAGGAATGCCTTGTGCTAAACAACACTGCAACTCTACTAAACAGCAAGAGAATGCCAAACAGTCATGCAGACCATCAAAATCAATAATCATCAAGCTAAACTAAAATGGCTGCTATCCCCTTCCTTATAAGCCATGTGAGGCTCCTCAACTTGGGTCACACCCATTAGGGTTTCCACATGCACAGGATCAATCTTCCTCCAAAACTGGGTTGCATCTTCATTAAGGCCACTCTCCCTTAAAAACGCTATTTGATTTGGTCAAGGTTGACCTCTTCAACCTGCTTCATCCCTTTTCACACTCAAGTGCATTCAATCCAGCTTCCATATTTCTGTCTAAGCTTATCCTTGTTCACATTGATCTATTTCATAGGTGATCCACTCCTCTTCATGCATGTTGTTGACTTGGTCAAACTTGACTTTGTCCACATGCAAAAGTCCTTGCTCACACACGAGGGTGTGAAATCCAGCTACTAGAATGATCCCCTTTCACACCAAGAGGGTTTTTTATACTGATTTAAGTTAAGTAGGGGTCTCCTCCCCCATTTATTCATTTACTAGGTGAAAAAACCAAAAATCAATATTCTTATTAGCTGCATGCTAATTTAGGAATATTACAGTCCTCCCCTCCCAAATGTTGCTTGTCCTCAAGCAACTGCAAGGATAGAACTGAAGAGTTTCCTCCCAAGGCATGGAGTCTGAAATGTGTTTGGGAACTATCATTCCCATGTAAAACCTCCACCACCAAGCTATCATCCATACAAGATGAGTCACCCTCCCACATGGCAACTCATAAAAGATCTCCTCCACCTTTGGCTCTTGCAATGTAGGTGGGATGAATAACTGAACATGGTATACAAGATGGCCTACCCAACACTGTCTACCTCTCCACTTATGACAAGTGTAGAGCATATAATGTCCTTGGGCTGCAATAAGGTTTCCCTCAAGTGGCAAGAAGAAGATTATATCTCCAAATATCCTTTCTCCCATGTCATGAATCATGTTGGCCCAAATCATCCCATTCAAAATGAATGGCACATCATCACCATTTGGCATAAAAATCAGAAAAATTCTGAATGTTACATGATAAAAATGGTTTATCAAGTGGATACAGCATGGTCTTCCCAACTGCTGCTTGAGAACATCATGTGGAAATTTGTTTCTCAATGTATTACTAGCTGCACAAGTTTTCTCATCTACTATCTGGAGTGTAATCAACAATATATGTCAGCTCAGCACAATCAAAAAAATTATACACTTGCCTAAAGTTATGAGGTGATGGGTTATCATCATTATAAAGATTGGCCCTAAAGTGACCATGTAACCCAAGAATAATCTTGCTCTTATGTGGAGCAATACACTATCCATAGATGGTGAGAAGATATAGATACTTAATGGAACAATTGGTAAGTACCAAAATGTATCCCTTACCACGCACAATGAGTAAGATGAAAGTGAAGTCCATGGATGGGTCATCCCATGAGAATATCCTCATAAAAATTTGAAAAAATTAAGGATGCATACTCCCCTTGGGACACTCCATAAATAGGAACATACTCTCTAGTGACAGCGTTGTTGGTCTTAGTGTTAAGGCCCTTGTCACTCCATGACTTCTCTCTTTGACATTCCACATGCCAAAGCCATCCACCAACATGCTGCTATGTGAGAAGCTCTTCCCCTTATGTGGAAGCCTCTCCTTGTCCTCCAATGCTGAAGGGTAGCCTCTTTGTGCTTTGAATGTGCCATTCCCCTCTTTGGAAATATTATTATGATGAGTATGGAGAAATTTCAGCTCATACTCTCCCAACAGTAACCATAGCAATAAGGACTCTTGCTGCCTTCTTGCATTATCAAAATGAAAATCATGAAACAATAATACAATTATGGACATGTGAGATGTATCATCAACATATTACAAACAATCTCCCTTATACCACATCATGTGGGAGTTATCCTTCCTCCCAAACCAAGGTACATACATGAGATACATCTCAAACAGAAATACATGTGAATACATGAGACATACCTCAAACAAAGTTAAATACATGGAAATAAGATTTAACATGTGATGTCCAAATTCTCTTCTTAACAGCCACAACAACCAGACCTTATTCTTATGCATCCTATCATTGATACATAGGGCATGAGATAAGGGAATATGAATCTTTGGGTAGTAGCCATACTCACCCAAAAGCAACCAGCGCATCCATGCTTCTTGCTGGCCTATATCATAGATATGCAAGCAGTTTGGAAACCTCTTGTACCATACTGTCATCCACTCATCCCAATGTGGGTGGTGGATCTCACTCTGCAAATACTTGGTATCCTCCCATTGTAGGACACAAACCTCCTCAAATATTTGAAGAACTTTTAACTTCATGAAATGTTGAAGTGCACCTCCAATGGGATCTCTTGATGAGACCTCCTCCTCATGCATGGCCTTCCAAAACCAATGGGGTCTTGGATCTACTGCAAGTATAAGTCTCTCTTTGAGCTGTGGCATGCTCATTGAGAAAGTGTCATCTAGAGAGGAGAAAATGTTTCTCATCTCAAGATATCTACCCTTTTTCATCTCTTCCTCCATTGCTTTCTGAATGAAGCTGACATTTGAATTCTCCCATGAGGGATGGGTCCTTCTTTCTTCACTGATTCTCTTGGACAGCGCAGTGCAACCTTGCTGCTCTAGATTAGAAGTAAGTGATGATCTTGGGTCATGCAACAATATATTTCCACAATCCTCTAAAAGGTTTGCTACAATAATGGAAAGTGGAATTTCAATCATAACTTGATGGGCTTTGGGAACACCTTGTATGTGTGCAAGAGTCCTTTCTTCCACTATGTTGGCTCCCTCATCTGCTGATGTTGAAGGCTACTCCTCCAAGGTTGTGAAAGTGTTGATATAAGTCTTCTCAAGAGGTGGTGAGGGCTCCTCCCTCTCTCATTTTTCTTCATCAAATCTCTTGATCACCCTCTGAGTGAAATCTACAAGAGTAGATACTCTTGCATGAATTATGTGACTGAACCACCAAGTGCTTGCTTTGCCCTTCATGTGTAGTGCTGCAATATCTACTACTTCTCTTTCTACTACTGGATGTATTAGGAAGAATTCTTCAAGTCTTCTTTCCCAAGCTCTTGCTGTTGATGTCCCATAAAAAGTGGAAAATAGAAACCTATTGCCCTTGATTTCTCCCTTGCTGTAGGGTCTCCTCTCTTCCTCCAGTTGAATGAACTGTCGGAAGGCTAGAGTCTCCTTGAAGGCTCTAGGTTGAGACTTGAACTCAACAAGGTATTCACTTAGAATCTACTGATCCAAGTTTCCTCCATGCTTTTTGTCTTCTTCTTCATGAGAATAGGAAGTGCATGGTTCTTCCTCTTCTTGAAACCCTCTAGGAGTTTCATGGAATCTATTCTCCTTCTTCTGCTTAACCTTCTTGGAGAGGTTCTTCCTAGATCTGAAAAGTGATGAGAGTAATCTCATTCTCTCCATCATTCTGATCTTTCTCCTTCTAATAGCTGGAACTCACAGGTTGAGCCAAAGATCATGCTCTGATACCACTGTAATATTCCCAAAATGGGACTGCTAGCAAGGCATGCCTGAAAAATGATTTTTTCAGGAATGTATGCTACAGAAACCAAGATCATCCCTTGGATCCCTTATATCTAATAATCTAAGACCCAAATCCAAGAGGAAATTAGAAACCAATCAAATTAGGTGAGGTAAACAGGTCTCTCACACCTAGTAAGGCTGGAAATTGCCCAAGAATGGGACTGCAACAATATGTAAACAAAATTCTGGAGCAACATCAAGCTATTAACTCATGATATGTGTTAAGAAACACAAATCTATCAATTAGTGTTACAGCAGCAACTTATTACACCTTTCATGATCCCAAAAGTTGGGGAAATGTAGCAAATAGGGCCATAAAAAGGATGTCTTCAATAAATTACGCTATAACTATGAGAAATGGGACTTATATCCCTTAGAATATGAAATATACATCTCACATCCAGAATTGGATATAAAAAAATCCCTCTAGCCAAGCTAAACAGGTCTCCCCAAACCAACACATCTCAAATAAGCCCAAACCCCATGAATTTTGCTAACAGAAATTACTGAAGCATACAAAAACGTTATTTTAATGAGGGTTTATGCAGCAATAAATGAAAAATAGTAGATCTGGATTTTACATTCATCCAATGGCTGAGAAAAATGGAGATCTCTTCATTTTTTATACAAAATGAGAATAACCCGACAAGGGCGCCATGAGAGTACAAGTATAAAATGACAGATATGCAGATCTAGATCTGGAAAACATAGTTATACTGTAGCTCTGTATATATGTAGTTGAAATGTACAAGAAATATAATAAGAGTATTTATACAATCTTCTTGGGAGAAGGGTTGGCCCTTTCCCCAAAGGACAAGCTCAAGATCAAGGGTCTTGACCCTGAAACTGCCATGCTTAGAAAAATGGCGCAGTTCCTGAAAGGGAATGCGTTGTAGGAGAGAGAAATTACATTGGCCGCTTGCCAAGATCTGAAATGAAGCTCAAAGACTTCCTCACTGATCTCCTAGAGAAAGAAATGCTTCCTCCTCTGAAATACAAGCTCTGCAAGTGGTGTTGTGGTGATTCCACTGCAACACCATGCAACACAACCCAACTCTCAACAGAAACTGCATTGTAGCTGAAGGAGGATGCTTGGCCTCAAGCCTGAATGTGGAAAAATGAAGTAAAATACTCCTCCAAGAGGCCTCTCAAGGTAGGAGAATGAATTCCTAAATAGGAATGCCTTGTGCTAAACAACACTGCAACTCTGTCAAACAGCAAGAGAATGCCAAACAGTCATGCAGACCATCAAAATCAATAATCATCAAGCTAACCTAAAATGGCTGCCATCCCCTTCCTTATAAGCTATGTGAGGCTCCTCACCTTGGGTCCCACCCATTAGGGTTTCCACATGCACAGTATCAATCTTCCTCCAAAACTACGTTGTATCTTCATTAAGGCCACTCTCCCTTAACAACGTTGTTTGATTTGGTTAAGGTTGACCTCTTCAACCTGCTTCATCCCTTTTCACACTCAAGTGCCTTCAATCCAGCTTCCATATGTCTGTCTAAGCTGATCCTTATTCACATTGAGCTATTTCATACATGATCCACTCCTCTTCATGCATGATGTTGACTTGGTCAAACTTGACTTTGTCCACATGAAAAATTCCTTGTTCACACATGAGGGTGTAAAATCCAGCTACTAGAATGATCCCCTTTCACACTAAGAGGGTTTTTTATTCTGATTTAAGTTAAATATGGGTCTCATCCCCCATTTATTCATCTAATAGGTGCAAAAAGAAAAAAAAAAATATTCCTATTAGCTGCATGCTAATTTAGGAATATTACACCCTACTAGTTCCTCCAACAATTGGAACTAGTTTAACTGACTTTAACTCAGTTTAACAGAATTAAATTATTGAAAACCAAATTAAAATCAACCTAGGCTCCTAAAATTTAGGAACCACTCTACAAAACTCAAGTTAGGCCTTCAAATTGAATTAACTGATCCAACTAAGTGAAAATAACCTAGTTAACTCGTACAAGTTGTCTTGTGATGTGTAATTACAATTTTCTCCTAATTTAATTCAAGGGAAAATTAAATCAAGATTTTCTTGCTTCCATTTTCAACACTCCCTCTCAACAAGAAAGGGATTCACATCTACCCTGATCCAAAACCTGTGGAATGTCCTGCATGCAACACTTATATTTTTTTTGCTTCTACTACAACATTTGCAACTGAAAATCATCCATAAAATAATAATAAAATGATCACTGAATCAGTCTGCAACTGTCTAGTGGGAAAAATTTGTTGCCGCTGACTTTGTTATTGAGCCTCCTACTCTTTTGTCAATACTTCTTTTCACTCCTTAGTATTTTACTGACATTTATCCTCTTGCTACTAAATATTGTGGGCCCATGTATTGAAGGTAATGATCCATGAGACAAAAAACACCTCAATGGAACCTGCTCAAATTTATGCACTCTTGGGTCTATTGCTTCACATCACCCCACCACACACCTGAAGGTATGGCTGCATGTGCTCCCTCTACCCAATTGGCTCAAAATATATCCATATGGGAGGTTTCTTCTTGAGTGGATGTTTCCACTCTTTCTCCTCTCAACTTCTCCAATTGTGGTTTCTCCACAACTTTCTGAGGTTGCTTCTAAGGCTCCATTTTGAGAGGTAAATCATGCTCCCTCTCAACCAACAAGTCTCTAACCTCTTCCTTTATCCTCAAGAATTTTCATGCATATTCTACCTCAAGTGCATACAAGTTCTTGTCTCGCACACCGATGTACTTCACTTGTCCCATGGCAACGTGTTTAAGGAAAAGTTTCCCTTTGCTAAATATCACATCATAGCCATGATATTCTAATATCATGATGGAAACACGATTCTTCTTTAGTCATGGAAAAAACATCACATCCTTGAGGCTGATAGGGGAGCCAGACTCCCTCTAAAAAGTAACTATACTGATATTGGCCATGCTATACCTCCCATAATATCCTAACTCAATGTTCTTCTTGAGCTATTTCTCCTCCAAGTTATTGAAGATATCTCTATTGCCCATCATATGGAATGAGGCACCGTTATCGAGATACCACATGCTTCCTTTTATCATTCTTTCCATGAATGAAATGAAAGTAAAATCAAGCTCGAATTTTGAAGCTAGAGCTTCACCTGCTACTGCTACTGCAGGCTCCTTCTTGCTTGCCTTCTTCTGTGGACATTTCATGGCATAGTGCCTGAATTCATGTCAGTGAAAGAAATTGATGTTGGAAAAGTATTTCTTCTTTCCCTTATTGCCTTGGGACTTCTTTCGCTTGGATTTCTTTCCTTTTTTGCCTAATGGAAGGTCCTTTTCCACTTCTTTGGATGAGGTCCCATCTGTTGGAAAATAAAAGTAGATATATTAGGGTTTGATTCTCTGATCTTGATAATTACTTGTGAGTGTGTTGTATTATTTTTCTTCCTTATTATATTATATTTCATCAAGAAATTACCATATTATGTATGTCTGAATATCACAAAACAAGATACAAAATATGTAGGCACTATGCTAGGGAAAAACCCCCCTTAAGGAGAAAACCCAGTCAAAATAATTCTTCCTTTCAATAGTATTCTTTGATACTCTTCTCCCTAGACATATACCATACCTTCCTTCCACACCATGTTAGCCTCCTAGATCTTCAACCCCTTTCCAGTAGCTTCGACTAGGCAACAATTTCTAGCATCAAGAAACTTCTAGCATCAACAAAACTTGGAATACTTTGATCTCCCAATCTAGGGAACGAAAATAAAGAGAGAGAGACAAGAAAATTTCTATTTTCTTCTTCTCCTTAGACTTCCCAAAACTCACACTTCTTTCGGCTTCCCAGAATCATAATTCGAACTTCTCCAGCTACTCTTGAGATATCAAACTAGCTTGAGAGATGATGCTCCAAATTACTTCAACTAGGTTGTATTTGTAGCCTTATTTTGGGTCGAATATGTGTCCTTAGGCTGGCTTGATCTCTTCTAGGCCAACCTGGTGTGGAGGATAGATAAATCATATTTAACTCAATTCTTGACCTTTAAAATTTTTACATGATTCAAAATCCAAAGAATGGTCTCTTTGAATGTATAATGACTCTATAAACTCAATATTAATCCTAGGAGTCCACAATGGGGGCTTTGACTAATATAATGATGACCCAAGCATGAAACCCATGCTTTAATGAGTCATTGTTAACATAATAAAAATGTTTTATTTATTATTTTGTCAAGTACATTTCATAATGAATTAAATACATTTAAATGAAGACCGAACCTAGTTACAATTTCCTACAATCCCTCTTAAATAGGGATTTATTCATCATAGAAAAATGCAATAGAAGATCTCAAACTATATGAAACAATTAAGAAATTTAGGAACCACAATGCCATGGAATAGATTCCTGACCAGGGAAATATATCTGTTGTTCTCTCAAAAATTTAGGCACCACAATGTCATTGAATAGATTCCCAACGAGAGAAATCTATCCAAGTGGGAATAAGGTGGAAACAAGATTTCAGGCCCTTTAGATACCATCAGGATTACTTTCTAACCACCAACCCAGGGACCTATGTGCGTATCAATAGTCAGAGCTCTATGACCCATGCCACCCTTCCCTTACTTTGGCACTTAGACATCAACACAAAGTGCCGAACATATTTCCTCCCAGGAAATGCTTCACTCACAAAGCCTCAACAAATCTCTTCCATTTCCTTATCATCAATACAATCAACAATTTCTATCAAACCCAACATGTTTCTCAGATGCTAAAACTTATTATTTGGAAGAGCCTTTATTAGTATGTCTGCTACCTATTCATCTGTCGAGACATACTACAACTTCATGATCCCATCCTGTACCGAGTTCCTAATAAAGTGTAAATTTTTATTGATATGCTTCATCCTAGCATGAAACATGAGATATCTAGACATCTTGATACAACTTTTATTGTCACAATTAATCACAGTAGGAGCCAGAGACTTCTCAAACAAGTATTTCATAAGCTTCCTTAACCAAACAAACTCCTTTCCACTTCACATGTAGCCACATATTCTACCTAGGCACTACTCAACACAAATTGATCTTGCTTCCTACTAATCCATGAGATCATAACAACTCCCAAACTAAAACATCCTCCGATAGTGCTCCTTCCATCAATATCACTTTCACCCCAATCAGAGTCTGTGAAGCCAAATATCTTGAATTTATTACTATCATATTTTAGGTGGTGATATATATTGCCATGAAGATACCTAAATATATGTTTCTCAGCTATCCAGTGATCGTGACGGGGTTCCAACTGAAACTGACTAAGAATGCTTATTACAAAACATATATCTAGCCTAGTATTTACCAAATACATTAGGGAGCCCACCAACTGTCGATACGAGGTAGGATCCATAGGACTAGATTAAGATTCCCTCAACTTCTTGAGATTGGTTATCATAGGAGTAGTCATTGGCTTGGAATCCATCATCCCAAATTTCTAAAAAATATTGATGATGTACTTTCGTTGCAACAAATATATCTCCCTAGGTCTCTGCCATACTTATAGACCAAGGTAATAGTGCATTAGTCCTAGATCCTTCATTTCAAATTCAACTGCCAACAATTTCTTGCATTCTTGAATTCTTCGCTCTACACTTGTGATGAATAGATCATCCACATATAGTATAATAATGAAGATTTCATCATTCAAAATCTTGACGTAGAGATTCAGATCAACATAAATCTTTATGAACCCAATTCTAAGTAGATATGAATCCATTCTAGAATACCATGCCCTAGGTGCTTGCTTAAAACCATATAGGGATTTCTTAAGCCTACAAACATGAGTGGCCTTGCTATCAACTTCAAAGCCTTCAGGTTATTCGATGTATACTTCCTCATCAATGGTTCCATTCAGAAAATCGGTCTTCACATCCATGATGGATATTCCACCCCATTGTAGCAACTAATTAAACCAATCATCTAATAGTACTGTACCTTTTTGTACGTGCAAAGGTTTCTTCATAATCAATTCCTTCCTTTTGAGAGAAACCCCTCACAACAAATCTTGCTTAATGCTTGTCTATACTTCCATCAACTGTATGTTTTATCTTAGAGATCCATTTAGATGTGACAATTGATTTGTCATTAAGTCTAGGAATGATTTCCCAAACTCAATCTTCATGATGGATTGATATTATTCCTGCATTTATTTCTTCCAAACTTCTTGATGCGCAACTTCCTTGAATGTAAATGGTTCGAATTCTATCAATTTTGTCATATATGCAACATAACCAGAATATATTTTTGGTTTCTTTCTTTCCCTGAAGGTTCCAACAAATTCATGTACTTCAACATCTTCCAATGTAGCTTTCAACCAATTTGGCCACTTTCTTGTGGTTGAGATGACCATTGATTGAATATGATCGCTTGGTCCTTATTCTTTGAGTTTTGTAGTAGAGTTTTCATGATGAACTTCTTCTTCTTAAAATATGGGAACTTCTTCGTCATCATAATAAATAGGAATATCCTTTGATTTCTTGTATGCTTGATTCTCATCAAATATGACATCCCTTCTTACTTGAATATATCATCCTACCTTGATGTATATTCTATATTCTTTTGAAGAGAGATTATATCCAACGAATATTCTCGTGATACCTGTAGAGTCCAACTTCTTTTGCTCATCTTTCAAAACATGGATATATGCTGGACTTCCAAAGATTTAGAGGTGATACACACTTGGCTTCTTTCTAGTGAATACTTCTTTGGGTGTTGTATTATCAAGACTCGTATGAGGACTTCTATTTTAAATGTATACAACTGTCATCGCTGCTTCTCCCCATGGGAAATTTGGTAGATCTTTATCAAGGAGCATAGTTCGAAGGCCTTCTTCAATTGACCTATTATTTCTTTCAACCAATCCATTTTTTCCGGGATAATAAGGAACAATGAGCTCCCTCTTAATACCTATTTCTTTACAATATGCAATCAATTCCTTAGAAGTGTATTCCCCACCATTATCAAAACTCAAAATTTTTATCTTTCTTTCAGTTAGGGTTTCCACTTCAGCCCTAAACTCCTTGAACTTATCAAATAATTCACCTTTTGTTTTGAGAAGGTAGAACCATGTATTTCTAGAATGGTCATCAATAAATGTTACATAGTAGTGATGAGATCCAAATTATTTTTCAGACATGGTCCCACACACATCATAATGGATGAGGTATAATATTTCTTTAGACCTAGTTTCACTATTGTGAAATGGCTTTGTTGTATGTTTACAAAAGAGAATCCCTTGCACACACCTTCACGATACAACTAAATATTAGGAATACCATGAACCAATTGACTAAGAGTAGGGATGAATTTATAATGTAGATAACCATACCTCCTATGCCATAGCTCAATGGGACTTATTTCCATATGAAACAAAGCTTGAGGAGGTGGTGTAATGACTCTATATAGACTTCCTTCATGAAATCCAATAAACCTAGCTTTATCAATGCTAGATTATTTTCCCAAAACCAATAATTTTCCATCAAGAAAATAAATTCTTTCCCATTTATCTTCTAAACAAGAAATGGAAAGAAAATTATTTTTCAAACGTGGAACATACAAAATTTTGTTGAGGTGCAGATTCACTCCATTATCTAGCTTCAACGATGTTGATCCCAGCATTAGAGGAATTTTGAGGTCTAAAATAGGCCTCCTAAGGAAATTATAAAATAATAGTGGAAAAAATCAAATAAGATTTGATGACATCATCAAATTTTAGAGGGAAAAATGAAAAAACTACTTTTTCAACTCATATTTTCAACTTATCTCCCAAATTTTTTACTCAAATTTCGAGCGGGAGTACTCGTTGGATGCAAAATTTAATTCCCCATCCAAGGAGTACCCATGTTGCATACTTTTGATGGGTCCTACTACACGAAAAATGAGAAATACATAAAAAAACGTGATTACAATCATGTTTTTTATGTATTTCTCATTTTTCGTGTAGTAGAGTTCATCAAAAGTATGCAACATGGGTACTCCTTGGATGAGGAATTAAATTTCGCATCCAACAAGTACTCCCGCTCAAAATTTGAGTAAAAATTTTGGGAGATAAGTTGAAAATACGAGTTGAAAAAGTAGTTTTATTATTTTATTATTTTTTAATATTTTTACCCTTTTATTTAAAAAATGGTAAATCATTCCCCATGGTTGACATCATCATCTTGAATCCTATTGGTTGTTATAAAGTTTATTATTGTTGTACATTTTTCTTAGGAGGCCCATTTTAGACCTCAAAATTCCCCTATTAGGGTCCCGTGATTTGGCTGATTGGCAAGCCAAATGACAATGTAACATCAAACCAGTCTTTGGAGCCCAAGGACCTAGCCTTCCTGGACTAAGAGAGGGCTCTCTCTATTTGTGTAGGGGATATCTATGTGTTTTTCTTATTGTGTTCTGATTTTAGGCTAGTTATGAAGTAGGTTTTTTGGTTTTGGGTTTTTAGGTTGTGAGGGATGAAACTGATCAAAGATATAAGATAGGTAAAAATATGTCAGATCAACTGGGCTATGGGGTCGAAGAGGTCAAGAAAGCTATTAGATGGTGATACAAGGTTGTTGAAGGGCCGATTTGATTCGAGGTAAAATGGATCTTTGGGAAAAATGGAGTAAGATGGACATCAAGTTTGTGAATAACAAAGGATTTCAAGCATAAATAGTTTAATAGCTGACATAAACATGGTAGGGCAAACCATTAATCATGAGAAATGTAACTTTAAGCTAA
The DNA here is from genome assembly GCA_034641835.2 of Pinus albicaulis. Classification (NCBI taxonomy): domain Eukaryota; kingdom Viridiplantae; phylum Streptophyta; class Pinopsida; order Pinales; family Pinaceae; genus Pinus; species Pinus albicaulis. The sequence goes on from CM076579.1 coordinate 230,756,101, forward strand.
TCAATGCATATAAATAGACATTCAAGCCATGCATAGAGATATATAACTCTCTAACTTTAGGAAATGACTATCAGACTTTGGGAAATACACTTAAGACAGACAAACAACTCAAATCACTATGCTGAAACACCTAAACACAGTACTTCAAGCTATTTGGCACTTTTAAAACAAGATTGCATAGTCTTAGGCAAAGGGCAAGATCAGAACAAGACCTCCTTGATTCAACAAATGACAATCTAATCAGTCAAAGAGAAGTTTCATAGATGGAGCTATGGCTAGGCATGAGTAAGCAGGCCATACCATAAATCATACTTAGCATGCATAAAACAATGAATGAAACAAGCAAACAGTATTCTTAAGCTATTAAAGAGCAATCAAGAATTCTTTAATGTGACTAAGAATGAAGAAAACATGGAAGCTATGAAGAAACAAGAAATTTGAGGTGCCTCCAAGGGCATGTCCCAAATTTGTTCTCTATTGTCCTATAGCAAGCAAGAACGTGGATTTATGAATGAAAAGTAGAAAACAAAACAAAGAAAGAGATACTATACCATTCTACCAAGTCATGGAATCCAACAACAATCCTCTTTCATCATCCAAGAACATCCAAGAGACTATCCAAAAGCATGAGACAAGTATTTCTTCCAAAGCTTATATGACCATATATTGCTTCTATTTATCAAGTTCAGCCTTGTTTACAATGAAACCCTTTGGAATATATAGGCCAAAGTGAGGAAAACCTCTTATTTCAACTTGCAATCTCATTGGCCTATCCAAAATATCTTATTTTGTCCATGAGGCTTTTCAAAGCCCAAGGCACAAAATATCTCATAAAATATCTAAAAAATGCTAAAAGAGGGAAATAAATTGAATTTTCATAACTTATCATGTACAAAAATAGTTAAACGCACATGAGGAAAAAATAGTTTTGAAAGGTTCAATTTTTACAAAAATACTCAAAAAATACATCAACAAAAGGTCCCCTGACTTGCCGACAACTTTTGGAAGCCTTCCCGATGTCAAAATGAGGCTCATGATAGCTCGTTGGAAATATATAAGTGTCTACTTTCTGCAAATGTTTAGTTTTCTCCCAAATGACCACTGAAAGTCCTCCAAAAACAGGCCTGTGTGTAAAAACCCAAAAAATAAGCCTTGCTGATAAACGGGGCAGAGTGTAGAAAAAGCGAGTGTTTTTCGCCACTTTTGGGGAGAAAATGATCTTGAAATGTTCTGAAAATCACTGAGCATGTGCCCTTGAAAATATGGCATCCAATGATACCATTCTCATCCTTTGATGATGTCCCAAACTGAAATGGAAATGCCCATGAGTTTTGGCCAAAAACCCAAAAATGACAAAAAACCAAAATATGTTGAATTTCGCCCAAACTTGGCGAGCATGAACCTCAAGGGTTTTCAGCAACATTTTGTGAAGCAGAGGAAAAAATTTGGAGCCTTGAGGTGTCTTTCCTCAATTTTGGTGCCAGGCGCTTCCCTTTAGCCTACTTGAGTTTTTCTTGAGCAGCCTTCAACTTCCGTCGGGCAAACTGATTGAGCTTTTTATAATGCCCGGTCATCCTCTGTTGAAGGTCAAGTCCCTGTTTTCCCTCTCCAATTTATTCTCCAAGTGATCATTAACCCTTTCAAGCCATGCTTCCCGATTTTTCTCTATCTCTTGTTCGAACAATGCAGTGAGAGGGGTAGATTGGAGAAGGGCATCTTCTTCTTCTTTTTGTTTCTCAAGGGCCTTTTTTAACCCCATGGTTCTTGGCCTCTTTTGCCTAGGTTGATCTTTGCCTTCACTTTCATAGAACTCACCCATGAGTTCTTCCAACCTCACTTGTGCTTTGGAGGCCTCCTTCTTGTATTTTATTGCCCGTGTCTCATAAATAGCCATATGGACACTCATTTTCTTGTTTTGAACTTGCAAAAAGTTACTGAAGTCCCTAGCTCTATGAAGATCAGCCCTCAAGGCATCAATTTGGATTTCTCTATGGATCAAGAGATTTTCTAAGATCGGGGCTTCATTATCACTATCATCACTTTGGATTTGGATGATGTCGAATTCCCTTTCTTGTTCATGATTGCTTTCTTCCTTGCCCTTCCCTTTGCTTTGGGTGGCTCTTCTAGTACTCTTCCTCATGGGAAATTTGACCATGGGCTTCTTTGGCAATTTTCCCTTGCTTCGGAGGGCCCTAGTCACATTTGGAGTTACAACTCTAGGCACCCTTTTCTTTGTTGTCCGGGGCTTGGCAATTTTCAGAGAAGAGAGCATGGCCCCTTGCCTAGGAGAGGCAGCTAGCACATGCTCCATGGGCTCTTTACCCTTGTCACTTTGCCCCTCACTTTTGCCACTGTTTTGGAGTTCTTTATGGATGTCTTGGTTGTCCTTTTGCACTTCCCTTTGAGGGCTATCCTCCTCATTGTGCTGCAACTTTTTATCCTACTGCCCCTCTTCTTTTTGAGTTTGTTGTTCCTCTTGAGGAGGTTGTTGTTCTTCACCCTGAGGCTGCCTCTGCTCATACTTCTATAGATGATGTGTATCATATTTTGGCTGCCCCTGTTCATCACTTTCGTTCCCTTTTTCATCACCTTCATGCTGCTCCTGTTCAACACTTTCATGATGCTCCTGTTCAGCACTTTCATGCTACTCCTATTCAGTCTCACTGTGATGTTGTTGTTCAACACTTTCTTCTTCATCCCCTTGCTGCTGCTCATCATCACTTTCCTCTTCCTGCTCATGTTCTTCTTCCTCATCATGGTCATGCTCTTCTCCTTCTTCAGGATCCTTTGTTTGTTATGTGGTAAACTTGAGCTTTTTGGGAGTAGGTCTGCTAGAAGAAGGCGAAGGATGCTGAGTAGGAGGTGTAGGGGACGTATGAACTGGAGGGACAGTGGAGAAATCTGGATGGGTGATGAAAGTATCCCAAGAGATCTCCCTCTTTTCAAGTTGATGAATAATGATGACTTTGATGAGAGAGTGATGGAAGAGGCAGGTTGTTTGCTATGAAGGAGGCTTCTTATGAATAGTGAAGGCCATTTTCTCAATGCTCCTGTGTAAGAAGAAAGGAAGATTTAGCAACTTGGCCCTTGTGAAATGCATGAGCATTCGAATGTGATAGGCATAGAATCGGGAGAATCTTCCCTCACAAGCGAAGTATTTCATGATGATCTTCATGAGGGGGGCGTAGCTAGTCAAAAGATATGAGAAGGGAAAAATATAAGGACATGAATCTTTGTGCTCGGGCTTTAGAAAGGGCTTGTAATCTTCTAAGTCCAGGTGGCTTTGTTTAAACCATTTCTCCCCAATATAAGGGATTTTAGTGGCCTTGGAGATGGACCTTGGAGATAATTTGAAGTCTAGGCCTGCCAGCTGGAAATGCTTGTCTTGAAACCTCAAAGCGCAAAGATGTGTCAAAGGATAAAAGCTCTTCACCTCTTGCACTCTTTGACAAAAATATAAACACCCAACCTCATGGAAATTGAACAAGACTAATGGGTGGGCATTCACTACTTCAGTGGAAACAGGCTCAAATCTCTTATGCAAGCCACTCCTACTATCCTGCCTGGGAGGCATCTTGTTTTGAATGCTCTCTGCAACACCAAGCTGCCTCAAATGGCTTTTTAAATGCTTTCTCAAACACAACTCTGTCCTTTTTGTTAGTCACTATTTGACCAAGGTGAAACTGCCTCAAATGCTATGTGGAATGATTCTTTAACACACAAATTCCTGTTCCTTACAAAACACTGTCTGTATTCCTTTGTATGCCAATCAACAAGTAGTTATAATAACAAGCACACAGTCAAAATAAAAAGGTATACACAGTCAAATGATTACTATGTTTGGGTAAGGTTACAAAGCTCTTGTGTGTTTTTGGTATAAGCAAGACAACCTTGTAGAAAACAAACACCCTTCCCACTCAAAATACACTCCTCTTGTTCTTCACTATCTTACATACACAGTTAGATAAAATACCTTTAAATTGAGTTAAAATATCCTTTACCACAATATACTTTATGAGAAAAAAGAGGCAACATTAGTTTCACTTTTTTTCCACACAGAGAGGACCTTTTGAAGTGATAGAGTGTTTCAGACTTGATCACTATTGTCTTTTTCCAAAACTATTTCCCTACTTGTCTCTTATACCCAAACAAAAAACACTTTCCAATGATTTTGCAGAATCTCTCACCACACTTTTTATGGGACAAAGAGGCAACAATAGTTTCACTGTTTAACTTATTCAAAAGGAGACATTCTTTGGAAGTGACAAGGCATTCGAACTAAGACTACTGCTTTTAACATAGGCTCATTTATGTCACCTCATCATCACTGTGCTTTCCTTAAAACCACTGCTTTACCTTCTAACAATGTTTTCACCATACACTTGGCTGACAGAGGTTAGCTTTGCCTTATCACAGTTAGGGCACCTCCAACAATTTGACAAAACCTCTACTACTGTGTATATTTTGACTTGCAGGTTTATGTTTTAGCACTATTTTGAGGGCAGTTTTTTGGGCCTTTTGACATCGACATAAACACTCCACTTTCATTATGTCAATATTCTTCAAACTATTTACCCCAACACACCTTGATTTACACCAAGAGTTTCATTTTTTCGCCACCATTTAGTCTTGACAAACCACAACATTGATCACCCTTTTTAGAAATTTGAATATGCCAAGGAGGCAAACGAAATACCTCGAAGATCGATGGTGGCCTTTGCTCGAAGAGTTGAGCAGCTTCAAGACTTGTTGAAGGTGTTTTGAGTGTTAAAACATGCGTGGCACGTTGAAATGGGAAGGCGCTGCGCAATAGAAAAGGAGTCGGGTCGACGATGGGCAGTCGTGACCGGCGCCTACAGGCGGGCCGCGCAACAATATAGCCTCTGTGTAAAAACACTCTTGAACGTGCCGTGCGCTTTTCCAGGCGCGCCGCGCAATCTCCAAGCTTTAAACTCTACAAAATTTTCGCTCAAGAACTTCTTCTTCAGTCCAGTGAACAGCTAAGAGGAGTTGTTTGCTTTTTGATATGAAAAATAGATATGGGAAATGATCTTTAACTCCTTTTGAAAGTGAACAAGTCAATCACCCTTGAGTTTGATTTGTGAGGGTTTTGAATGCTTCTTTATTTAAAAAAAATGCCTTTGCTCATAATGAAAAAACTAAAATGACCTTGAACATGCTATAAGGGGCCCACATTTTAAATAACGTTGGTGAAAAGGCTGTGCATGCTATCTGGACAGTTTTGATAGATATGACCCTTTCCACTTATAAGAAAATCATTCAAGGGCCAAACTCCTTTCACTATTTTCTTATTAAAGGGAAAAATGTCTTTCCTCTGCTTATATCTGCTTGTTAGAGGGAAACCTGGCTCAAAGCCATATAGTGACTGTAGATGCATTCTCCAAATGAATTTTCTCTTTGACTGTGGGTGAGGCCTAGTTGTATTCACCTAGGCTTTACCATCATCTGTCCATCAAAAGGGAAATTCTTTTAAAAACCTCTCCTTAACTCAAAATGCAACAACAAGGTATCTTTGACCTATTTTTATAAGGAACAGGCCTTCATTTGTAACAATGGCATGCTTTATTGGTTTTGAATGTTGTTCTAGAACCTGAAACACATGCCATAATCCTTCTTGCACCTTTATGAACCTATGTGTTTAGTTGCAATGCCTCTTTGGGAAAACTAAGCTCAAATTGCCTTCTTGTCCACTATGATGAGTTATTGAAAGAACATTCCTTATGAACAGGAAGAACAGAAGTTTTTGAAAAGAAATCATCACTTTTTGGCCTGTGTCTAACCCATCTCTCAACCTCAGCAAGGTTGTTTCATGTTGGCTCCAGACTGCCTTTTGAAAGAAACTCTGATAAGAGATAAGATCAACCTCTAGGATTATTATAGTACCCCTGATTTATCTTTTTTTTTAACACCATATTATTTCAGAAACCCTCAGTTGTTGTCTCATTGTACCCAAAAAAATTTCCTTAAAGTCAGTGCAATTCTTAAAATCAAACTTTATCCTTGGCCCTTTGCTTATAGATGAAGGAGGCGCTCTCAGTCTTCAACCCTCTACTTATAAAATGAAGGAGGTTTTCTCAGTCCTCAAACCTTCTGCTTATAGATGAAGGAGGTTCTTCTCAGTGACGCCATTTCATCAGCTTTTAACAGTGTTATTTTTCCTTTCACTACCTTTTCATGCTTGAGCAAATGAAGAATGAAAAATTGATAATAGTTAAGATGGGAACTTCTCTGAGACATGTAATTATGCTTTTCAAATATCTCTATGCCTCTTTAGACATCACAAATAGTTTGGTTAGTATTTGCAAAGCACTTCTTGTCATTCATAATTTACTAACCTTTGACTGCGATCGCGGGAGCTTAATGAAACAACTCTCTGACCTGTAGCTGCATCCCAGGCTCAAAATCACATGAGAAGCAGTTGTCTTCTCATGTTGAGCCAAATACTGTCTTCTGGGATGCCGGTACACTTCTACTCTTTGAAAGATCCATTGAAACACTGTAAAACCACCTAATATCAGTTTTGACCTAGGGCATGTGCATTGTTGAGACTTTAGGGCTTGTTAGTGGCGTGATTTAAGGGTGTAACCAACTTTATTTGAAGAATGAGGAGGTTTGTTATGACTGGTCTGTAGCAGATAGAGGTTCTTTGGCTTTAGGATAGTTTGCCAAGGGAGAAATGCCTAAAGCGCCACTTCCTAACTTAGGGGAGACTTCTTTGGACAGATTTGGATTGTTTTCTTTGGAGCTGATGGACAAGCTAGTATGGATGAGGCTAGATGGGGCTTGATAATGAGGTTTCATCTTTTCATGGGTGGATTGAAAAGGTAGGAGGGAAAATAATGTTTATGGGTGTTTTCCAACTGGTAATTTTGACAAATTTTTAGATCAGCTGCTAGAAAACTTGGTTGTTACAACTAGTCATCACCAACAAGTGAAAAATACTGATGACTAACATCCCCTAATGGGAATTTAACAACATAGATTTTGTTGTCTTCCAACTTCCACTGCATGAGAAGATGGATCCTTTAATAGTGTATGAAGATGTTTAATTTCTCCTGTCATGTGTCTCGATGCTCCACTATCAATGATCCATGCACTGTCATCATTAAGAGAACCTGTAAGAGTAGCCAAGAATCCTTGAATTTTGACATTCTTGAATAAGTAATAGATGAAATTATTGATCCATCTTCCAACAGTGTTGATACCCATTCTTTTGTAGTTCATCGGAGAGGGGGAATCCATGCCAATAAAGTGATATTGAATTCTTCTTGACCTTAGCTATGATACCATGTTGGAAAATCAAAGTAGATATATTAGGTTTTGATTATTCGATCTTGATAATTACTTCCTTATTGTCTCATATTTCATCAATAAATTACCATATTATGTATGTATGAAGATCAAAAAACAAGAGACACAAGATGTAGGCACTATGCTAGGGAAAAACCCCTCTTGAGGGGAAAACCCAGTCAGAATAATTCTTCCTTTCAATAGTATTATTTGATACTCTTCTCCCTATACATATACCCAACCTTCCTTCCACACCAAGTCATCCTCATAGATATTTGACTCCTTTCCAGTAATTTTGACTAGGAAACAATTTCCAACTACAAGAAACTTTCGGCATCAACACAACTTGGAATACTTCGATCTCCCAATCTAGGGCAAAAAAGAGAGAGAGAGAGAGAGAGAGATAAAGTTCATTTTTCTTCTTCTAATTAGACTTCCTGAAAGTCACACTTATTTTGGCTTCCCAGTAGCATACTTCAAACTGCTCCAGCTACTCTTGAGATATCAAACTAGCTTGATAGATGATGCTCCAAATGACTTCAAGTAGATTTTATTTATAACCTTCGTGTGGGTCAAATAGGTGTCCTTAGGCCGAATCAATCTCTTCTAGGCTGACTTGGTGTTGAGGATACATAGATCATATTTAACTCAATTATTAACCTTTTTACATGATTCAAAATCCCAAGAGGGGTCTATTTGAATGTACAATGACTCTATAAACTCAATATTAATCCTAGGAGTCCAAAATGGCAACTTTGACTAATATAATGATGACCCAAGCATGAAACCCATGCTTTAATAAGTCATTGTTACAACAATTAAAATATTTTCTTTATTATTTTTCCAAGTACATTTCATAATGAATTCAATGCATTTAAATGAAGACCAAACCTAGTTACAATTTCCAACGCCATCTCCATTGTCCCACCTTATTTATTCCTACACTAGATCAAACCATAACCACTCCCAAATTGGTAGTTTATCTCTACCATTAACGTAATCTTGATAACTACGCCAACTCTTTGGAAGACCCAACAAATCTATAGCTACAAAATATTCTTATAGAACAATCACACAGACTGATGAGGCCCATCATTAGGTATATTTTAAGAGGTTAAAATGCCATACTTCAGCTATTAAGTTACCTCTCTCTTACATTTATTTACATTTTTTTCATATTATGCTTAATGAGAAGGGTATATGATGTTTTTCATGTCTTGTTACCTAATCTGAATTAATTGCAGGAAATGACGATATTTTTGAGATATTTTCCACCTAAGGGCTTGAAGTAGACAATAAGGAGATATTGTAGGAGGCTTTTCCACTTCCTTAAATCTATCAATCAACCAAGATCACACCAATATCTCTTCAAACAACTAAAAGGCAAAGGCAACCAAGCAAAGTGACAATTATGAGGAGGAAAGCTCCACTTTTCTCGAGATCAAGAAGGAATTTTTCTTAATTTTTAGGGATTTTTTGGTAGCTACCCATTTGTATAAATAAGCATATGCAAGAGCTAATTAGGATTCAAAATTTGTATTAAGCTAGGTAGCTCTTGAGCTCTGATTTAGTGTAATGTTTTGAATGTCATATGATGTAATAGACCTTTTTATGCAATGATAATGAGAAGTTGCTTGTTCCATAACTGATTTAGTCTCAGAGGGATGATGCTTTTGGGTTAGGGACCAATCCATTGGATAAGCCCCTCTTGTGTATTTATATTCCCTTTATGTTTCAGAATTTTGTTTAGTGTATTTACATTCTAGAAGGATAAAAAATCCGTTAAAACTGTGCTTGTCGCCTCTCTTCCTTGTTGAGATTCAACAAGATGATGAGCTTAGTGAAAAGAGTCGCCTTCACTAAGTGGGCCCACAGGCTATTTTTGGCGCAAAGTCTATTTTTAGACTATGTCTATTTTTAGACATGTCGATCATATTCTATGAGTTGCAGTGGGATGCTATTTATGGATGGTTGGTCAAGTTGGAAAAAATATTGACTCTAGTTTTAGACATAAGTTGGGAAAAATTCATTTTTAGATTGCCAATCTAAAAATAGATATGTTTAAATATTATTAGCTCTTAATAATATTCGATCAAAACATTATCTTTATTTTGGAGCACTTTAGTTAAGTGCACAAGCGGTTACACATCAGGCCGATAGAAGGGAATTACGCTATTCCCTGGTAGGTTTACTAGAGCTAATGCATGAGGACTTCAGTTAGAACTCATGTGACAGAGTTTGGTGGAGTTATAGAAGTAGTTGATGGAGTTGTATTTAGTTTAACTCAGTTAGACTCAGTTGAGCTAGTTGTATCTAGTCTAACAAATTGATACACTAGTGAGACTGGTGTGAATTAATTAGTTAATTAATTAAATAAATAATAACTCATTAATCAACTGAAGAATACATCAGTTAAATACAGTGCATGGATCGTTTTAGTGGAGACCAGTGGAGAGGTAGGTGAAAGAGAAAGTGTGACTATCAGTTGTGACTATAGTGATGTATTTATTGCATCCAACACTCAGTGTAGATGCCAATGAGGATTGCGCAGTGAAATATTGGTGAATTCGAGTTCATTCAGAGCCATTCTTCAGGAAGGATTGCGCAGTAGAGGCAGGCTAACAGGTGGTAGAGATCGGTGCATGGATTTGCAAGATCGGGCCTAATTAGTGTGTAGCGATTGTATTGTACTGAGAGCTTCACATGATCAACTTTGTATGAGGATTGTTACATGACCTCTATGAAATATATTATATAAAGATATTTGGGGTTTTTAGCTTCAGGCTTTCCCGTTAAACAACTGTGTTAATGTGTGTGAATTTTTATGGTTTCATGTGTGCATTGCAATTGATTTAATTTTTGCATGTGATGATCAATAGTAGAATAGATTCTGTATTGTGCATGAAGTTAAAATAGTGTGTGATCAGGATAATCTTGGATATATAACACATAAGTTATAGAATTTCTACATGGTATCAGAGCGATATTGATTAGAGCAGATTGCAATTATTAAAGCAGTTGAGTTTTGTGCTGGTGGAATTCAAATTTGCTGCAGTGTTTTCTTGGTGTCTAAGTTGAGAATTCATTGAAATTTATTTCAACGGATTGCGATTGGAGTATGCCCTTGAGGTCAGCTCGAATTATATTGCATGGAAGGACAGGATGGAGCCAGTGCTGGTTGATAATGGGTTGAAGGAGTTCATAGATGCAGAAATTCCAAAACCTGCTTCTAGCGATGCAGCCGCACTTGACGCATGGCAAAAGAAGACAACAAAATGTAGAAGGATTCTGTTGGAAGGTGTGAAGGATCACAGAGTGTCCATAATTCATGGTAAATCTTCTCCATTATTGATGTGGAAAGCTTTGACAGGCTTTTTCCAAAGCAGAAGCAACCAGAGGAAGTTGGCGCTTAAAGAAAAGCTTAGAAAAATAAAAAATGGAGAAAGGTGAAAGTATACCCAAGTACCCCATGAAGTTTGTCCAGTGCAGGGATGAGATGGGAAGTGTGGGGGTTACTGTAGATGAAGAGGACTTGGTGAGCTTGTCTCTCCTTGGGCTTTAGAAGATTTGGCATAACTACGACGACTCTATCAATGGTCGGGAGAAACTGCCGGGATGGGAGCGACTTTGGTCGGATCTTGTGCAGGAGGAGATAAGGCGGGGTACCAGGGATGGATCTTCATCAAAGAATGAAGATGAAGAAAATTGTGCTTTGGCTGCAAAATCAAGGAAAGGGAAGGGAAAGAAAAATCCTTCTCAATCCGGTGCGAAAGGTAAGAAGCAAGACTTGTCCAAGGTGAAGTGCTTTCACTGTCACCAACACGAACACTACACCACTAATTGTCCACAGAAGAAGAAAAATAAGCAGGCTGCTGGATCTGCAGCCAAAGAGGCCTTAGCCTCAGAGTTTGAGCTGGAATTTTCGCTAATCACATGCTTGGTTTCAAGTGTGATGGGATTAGTGTGGTTTCTTGACAGTGGTGCCTCTTTCCATATGACTGGAGACAAAGATTTGTTCAGTGATCTGGATGAGAAGGATCTTGGAGTGCACATCGAGATGGGCGATGATGGTAGATATAGTGCGACTGATATCGGGACCATTTTCTTTGAGAGAGATTCTGGTAAACCTTTCATATTGAAGGATGTCATGCATGTTCCAGGATTGAAGAAGAATCTGATCTCCGTGGCGATGTTGGAAGACAAGGGCTATGATGTTATCTTTCGGGAGGGAAAGGCTTTCCTGCGTAGTAAAGCAACTGGTGAAACTCGGAGGATAGGGGTTCAAGTTAAGAACCTTTATCAATTGCAGGTAGATGGCTGCGCAGCAATGGTAGGCAAAGTAGAAGGAGTGGTAAGTCAGGATGAGGGTGAATTGTGGCACAGGAGATTGGGCCATCTTCACCATGGCACTTTGAAAATTTTGCAGCAGATTTCTACTAGGCTTACCAAGGGTACACTTCGCAGTTAGATCAGTGCAAGGGATGTAATTTGGGAAAATTTGTGAAGACCACTTTTCATGAGAAGGATAGTCGCGCCACGACGATCCTTGAGAGAATTCACACAGACGTGTGTGGAACTTTCTCAGTAGCTTCAACAGCAAAGCAAAGGTATTATGTGATATTTTTTTATGACTTTTATCGTAAGTGTTGGATATTCTTCATGTAGAAGAAGAGAGAGACATACTCAAAGTTCTGTGAGTTCAAGGTGCTAGTTAAAAAAGAGTCGGGGAAGCAGGTGAAAGTTCTTAGGAGCGATAATGGTGGTGAATACATCTATGGAGAATTCAAATAATTTTGTAGCGCAGAAGGAATTTGAAGAGAGCTCATAGTGCCTCGTAACCCACGGCAGAATGGGGTCGCAGAGAGAAAGAACAGAACAATCGTGGGTGCTGCACCGGCGATGTTGCATGATTAGGGCCTTCCCATACACTTGTGGGCTGAAGCATGGAACACTGCGGTTTATGTGCAAAAACATTGTCCTCATAGAGTACTTGGCATGAGTACGCCCGAAGAGGTGTTTTTTGGTAAGAAGACTGATATTTCTCATTTGAATATTTTTGGCTCACCTGTTTACATTCATGTGATGAAGGATGCCAGGAAGAAGCTGGAGCTGACCGTAGAGGTTGGGATATTTTTGGGGTGCATAGAAACACCCCACAATTATCGTGTGTATTTTCCAGACAGTCAGATGACTGTTGTGCGACGGGATATCAAATTTCATGAGGAGAAAGCCATGAAGTTTTTGCTTGAGAGGGAGCCACACTTGCATGCAGATGAGGAGCTACTTGTTCCTAAAGATGAACCTCTGGATGTGGATCAGCCATAAGAGGAGGTTCATGGAGTGGAAGAAACCACGCATGTATTTCCAAACATCAGAGGGTGGAAGCGCACTACAGAAGCCGAGCGACTAAATCTTGATGCAATGCAGAATGTAGGAGCACCTACATCACAGCGCAGACAGAGACAGTCACCTGACTGATTTACTGGATACATGGCTCTGATGAGAAAGTGTATCATGATAGAACCATCTTCTTTCGAGGAATCTGTGGAGGATCCCGCATGGGTAGATGCCATGGTGGAAGAGTATGATTCGATTGTCAGAAACAGTGCATGGGAGATTTTCCCAAGGCCAGAAGGGAAATCAGTGGTAGGTTCAAGATCGATCTACAAAGTGAAGCAAGCTGCTGACAGGAGCGTTGAGAAGTACAAGGCAAGATTTGTTGCTTGGGGCTTCTCACAAATCGAGGGGATTGATTATGAAGAAACCTTTGCACCTGTCGCAAGGTATTCTTCCATACAGACCATCCTTGCTCTTTCAGTGCAGATGGGTTGGCACATTCATTAGATGGATGTGAAGACTACGTTCCTCAATGGATTCATTAAGGAGGAGGTGTACATAGAGCAGCCTGAAGGATTCAAAATCTTCAGCAACAAGTCGCATGTGTGCAGGCTCAAAAGAGTGTTGTATGGGCTAAAACAAGCACCTCGTGCTTGGTACACATAGATAGACAGTTAATTCACCTGACTTGGTTTCGCCAAGAGTGAGGCGGATCTGAACCTATACCAGATTGTGGTGGAGGGTAAGTTGATGATCATTGTACTTTATGTAGATGATTTGATACTAACAGGTGATGAACTGTTGATACACTCATGCAAGGCAAATCTTGCAAAGGAGTTTGAGATGAAGGACTTGGGCCTCCTTCATTATTTCCTGGGATTGGAAATTTGGCAGCGGAAGGAAGGACTGTTTGTGTCTCAAGGCAAGCATGCCCGAGAGATACTGGAGAAGTTCAACATGCAAGGCTGCAAGCCCATTGAAACTCCTCTTCTTGGTGGTTGGAGGAAAGAGGTTGCTACATCAGCAGAGGTAGTGGATGCCACTGTTTATTGACAATTGGTTGGTTCGCTCATGTATCTAGTCAATACATGACCAGACATATGCTATGCTGTTAACCAGCTTTCACAAGCTATGGTTAAGCCTACCAAGCTCTTTTGGAAGGCAGGTAAGCATGTCCTAAGGTATCTCAGGGGCACATCGGGATATGGATCGTGGTACAGACAGTTGGATGAGTTGAGGCTGCATGGATTCACGGATGCATATTGGGTAGGAAGCCCAATGGACAGAAAGAGCACATCTGGATGGATATTCAGTATCGGGTCTATAGTAGTTTCTTGGTACAGCAGGAAACAGAGATTCGTGGCACTCAGTTCAGCGGAGGCCGAGTACATGGTAGCAAGTTTGGCTGCATGCGAGGCTATATGGATGAGGAAGATCCTGGTTGGTTCTGATATTGACATCTTATACCATCATATCAGAGATTATGTGCAGTGGAAGATCATGTTACTATCTTACATTCCTACGGAGGATCAGGATGCAGATATTCTGACGAAGGCACTCACCAGGAGAAAATTCGAATACCATAGAGACAGGATCGGGGTGGCAGATAATCCCTATCTTATTGAGAGGGAGTGTTGAGATTCAACAAGATGATGAGCTTAGTGAAAAGAATCACCTTCACTAAGTGGGCCCGCAGGCTATTTTTGGCGCAAAGTCTATTTTTATACAATGTCTATTTTTGGACATGTCGATCATATTCTATGAGTTATAGGATGCTATTTGTGGATGGTTGGTCAAGTTGGAAAAATAGATGGACTTGTATTTTTAGACATATTGGGTGGAATCTATTTTTATATTGCCAGTCTAAAAATAGATATGTCGAATATTATTAGCTCTTAATAATATTTGGACTCTAAACATTATCTTGTTCTCTTGGAGCACTTTAGTTAAGTGCACAGATGTGGCACAACAGTTGATATAAGGAATTATGCTATTCATGAGGGTTTACTAGAGCTAATGCATGAGGAATTCAGTTAGAACTCATGTGACAGAGTTTGGTGGAGTTATAGAAGTAGTTGATGGAGTTGTATTTAGTTTAACTCAGTTAGAATCAGTTGAGCTAGTTGTATCTAGTCTAACTAATTGATACACTAGTGAGAGTGGTGTGAATTAATTAGTTAATTAATTCAATAAATAATAACTCATTAATCAACTGAAGAATGCATCAGTTAACTACAATGCATAGACAGTTTCATTGGAGACCAGTGGAGAGGTAGGTGAAAGAGTAAGTGTGACTATCAGTTGTGACTATAGTGATGCATTGATTTCATCCAACACTCATTGGAGATGGCAATGAGGATTGCGCAGTGAAATCTTGGTGAATTCAAGTTCATTCAGAGCCATTCCTTAGTAGGGATTGCGCAGTAGAGGCAGGCTAGCAAGTGGCAGAGATCGCTGCATGGATTTGCAAGATCGGGCCTGATTAGTGTGTAGCGATTGTATTGTAATGAGAGCTTGACATGATTAGCTTTGTATGTGGATTGTTACATGATCTCTATGACATATATTTTATACATATAGTTGGGGTTTTTAGCTTCAGGATTTCCCGTTAAACAACTGTGTTAATGTGTGTGAATATTTATGGTTTCATGTGTGCATTGCAATTGATTTAATTTCCTCATGTGATGATCAATAGTGGAATAGATCCTGTATTGTGCATGAAGTTAAAATAGTGTGTGATCAGGAGAATCTTGGATATATAACACATAATTTATATAATTTCTACATTCCTCACCTCTCTCATGGGATCTTGAGGATAACGATATCCAACCAAAAAACAAAATTAGTTTGTTTATGATTTATTGGAAATATAGACACTATGATTATCATGATCATAAAATCCTAATTGTAAGATAGGATTTGGATTTGTGTTAGATTATATTTTAGCATAGATTAAGTAGGGTTTTCCATTCAACTCATATTTTCCACTTATTGACATGTCATTTTGTCAATAAGATATGCATGAAAGTGTGTAGTTATTGCAGGGGTGTCTATAGCTGTAGGGAAATGATCCTCTTCATATCATTTGTCCTTCTTCTCTCCAACCTCCAAATCTACCACCGAAACCCTATTTTATGAAACCACCTTCACCACCACTGTGAGAAGCCTTCCAAGTGAAAAAAATTTCTCCCAAGGGTTTTTAGTTTGGATGGAGGTGTTGGCCACCTCTACCTCACCTCATTCCACCTCCTCTCACCTTTACACACATTCCTTGCACCTTTTCCATCCTTAAAACACTCTCGAATTGTTTCTTGTAGCACTTTAGGACATCATATAGCAACTTCCTATGGCAACACTGTAGGTCACCTCTTCACTCCAGTTTAGCTCCTTTTTGAATTTTTAGCCTATAACAGGATGCACTTGAACCCCAACTCTGAATTCATGGTTATAAAAGACTCTTATGCCAGTCCAATTCTTCTTCCTTCCTTGCTGCAAAAACATAGTAGGCATTAGGGTTTTATTTCATTTTAGAATTAGATTGAATTTTACATGCAAGTACAAGTTGAATGAATAGTAGATAGGAGTTTATTTATTCTTTGATGAATTGTGAAATGATAGAATAGTTTCTTTACTGCAAATGAGTATATAGCTAGATGAATGGTTTCCCATAACATAGTTTCCTTTTTCTGCAATTAGGTTAACTGTTTATGATTTTCTTTCACTATTAATTGCAAATAGGAGTTTGATAGAAATTTTATTTGCCTTAGAATAGAATTAATCCCATGCATTACATTAGCTACCTGCACTTTAATCAAGTAGAAGGAATGGCCTAGAAGTACTACCGACCACAAAACCTAATTGAGGGTGGCATGAGCAGAATCCATCTGTTGTGCATATAAAATTGTCACCTCTAAGATTTTACGAACCCTAAGTTGATAAGTAAACCTGAGTATCCCTTGGGAGTTACAACACTTTTGGTGCAATACCAGGGCTCACCAATTTTTAGTGCCATTTTCGGGGAGTGTCTAAGTAGATGCTTGTTTTTTTCTTAAGCATTGTTTTCTAATTTTATTTGAAAAAAATTTGAAAAAAGTGAAAAAGGAACAATTATTTTGTTCATGCCTCGTAGGAGTAGGGAAAATCAAGGAAAATTTATACCAAAAACCCCCACATCCCTACATAGTCAATCTTCACTCTTCTTTAGTGACTGTAAGTTAGAATACACTCTAGGTGAGCACCCTGAAAATTTTGAAGAAACTATTGGGGAAGAAGAGGAACCTACCTCACAAGAGGAACCTACTTCACCTATTTAAGCTATGGCTAAGAGCAGAAACCAAGGAGTCTTTCCCATCAGAGAAACTAATGGAGAGAATAGGATGAAAAAAATCAGCCCTTTAGCCCTTCCACACTTCCATGGCTTAAATTATGAAGACCCTGACACTTTCATGTTTGATTTTCTTGTTGTCTGTAGGACTTATGACTATGCCTCAGATGAAAAAAAGTTGAAATTGTTCACCTCTACCCTCAACGATGCAGCCTTGCACCGGTTCATGGGTCTACCTAGGGACTACATCACTACCTGGGTCTAAATGAAAGAGTACTTCAACAACAAATACAAATACTACTATAGGTCCAAATAAACTAAGAAATAAATATTTAAAATGACATTAGAGCCCAATGAATATTTAGAAGACTATGAGGAAATATTTCAACTGAACTAAAAGAGGGCGAATTGCACCCTTGATCCTAGATCACTCAAGTTAGTTCTTGTATGAGGAATTAGGGAGGAAGTGTTGGAAACCCTAAACATGTTATATGGAGGAGATATCTATTAGTTTACCTATGATGGCAACAAAAATATGATCAAAAACCATTATAGGGCAACCAGAAAAAAGGGTAAAAGTAATCACAGCTTCGCTAGTACCTCTTCCTCCACCTCATCCATCAAAAGTGAAATAGGGAATGTGTTGGAGGAATTCAAGAGTGATTCTGAATACCTTTGTCTTGCAAATATATAACATGCATATCAAAAGAAAATAAGAGAAGGAAGAAAGAGCCCTAACTATATTTTTCCCTAGATGCATTAGAAGACACCCTAGGAATGAATGCCCAATGAATGTCATAGAAGTTTGCGGAGTCTATGAAGAAAACCATGAAGTAGAAAAATTCCCTTCCCTACCTGGCCTAAAAGATGTATACCAAGGGGTGGAAGGTGGACCGTAGAAACTCCACTTTATCAACCAAAGGAGGGCTCAAGTAACTTGACCATACCAATAGGGCATGCAAGGTGTGCCTTATTCTTACTACAATTCAAACCAAATGAGCCCTTGTAGCCTTGGTATTCTTCTACTCATCCATCATGCATTAGAGAAATTTTGAGGTCTAAAATGGGCCTCCTAAGAAAAATGTACAACCAAAATAAACTTTATAAGAACCAATAGTATTCAAGATGATGATATCAACCATGGGAGATGATTCACCATTTTTGGGCTAAAAAAGTAAAAATATTAAAAAATAATAAAATAATAAAACTACTTTTTAACAAGTATTTTAAACTTATCTCGCTAAGGTTTTACTCAAATTTTGAGTGGGAGTACTCGTTGGATGAAAAAATTTATTCCTCATCCAAGGAGTACCCATGTTACATACCTTTGATAGACCTTTCTATACGAAAAATGAGAAATACATGAAAAAACATGATTGCAATCACGTTTTTCATGTATTTCTCATTTTTCATGTAGCACCGTCCATCGAAAGTATGCAACATAGGTAATCCTTAGATGAGGAATCGAATTATACATCCAACGAGTGCTCCTACTCAAAATTTGAGTAAACCCATAGGGAGATAAGTTGAAAATATGAGTTAAAAAAGTAGTTTTTCTTTTTTTTCCCTTTAAAATTTGATGATGTAATGTAATATTATTTTATTATTTCCACTATTATTTTATAATTTCCTTAGGAGGCCCATTTTAGACCTCAAAATTCCCCTAATGGCCCACACCTCTTTATTTTCCTTATGCCTCTCCATATCATCCTCAACCTATCAATCTACCATTTCAACTATATGCTTCCCAACCTCCTCAGTTGAGCAACCCATCACAAAGGTGGATGCCTCAACTCAACCAACCTCCTGATTTACTCCCTTCACCCCAACCTCAACCTCAAATCACTCACTTGCTCCACCCAAGCAACCTTATATGCCTTCTCAACCTATTCCGAACCCGAATAACACAAAATCATAATAGGTCTATAATAGATATAAATCTTGCCCTGCCTATGCTGTGGAGATTTATGAGATTAACCTTAGGTCTGGGAGGGTGCTTCCAAATAACCATCCACCATCTCCACCTGAAGATATTGAAGAGGAAAATGAATAAATTACCCCTAAATTAAATCCACCTCCTTTTCTTGAGAGATTGTTCCATCCTAGCCAACACATCCTAGAAGAGACTGAAATTTTGGGAGAATTGAAGAATCTGTGTGTAAAGATACCCCTTATAGTGGATATTAAAGAGGTTCCCATATATAATAATCTTATCAAAGAGAAACACTTCAAAAATCCCAAGAGAAAGGATAAATACACCCCCACCATCAATGTTGTAGGTCAATTATCTAATTTGATGCTCGAGAGAGTGATTTTCACAAAGTACCTAAACCCTGGGAGTCTAGTAATGGATGTACACATTGATGGTATCATTGTACCTCATACATTGATTTATCTTGGGGCTGCCATCAATGTGATGACGAAAGAAACCATGTTGAAGCTCAACCCCAAGAAGCTTTGGGAAATAATACTATAGTTATACAACTTGCAGATATATCCATAGTAGCTCTTGAGGGAGTTGTTGAGGATGTTATGGTATCCATTGACTCATGGGATTATCCCACGAACTTCCTGGCAATTCAATCCAAAACCAAGTTTAATGGTTATTCTATTATCCTAGGAAGACCTTGGTTGGACACTACTGATGCTTATATCAGTTGTAGGGATAGAAAAATAACCATCAAGAATGGGTCCTTGTCAAAACAACTGGTATTATATCCTCCTTCCCAACCTTATATTGAACATGATATACCTTTGTGGCTAGAGGATTAAGAAGAATATGAAGTGTACCATGCAATACCATACCTTTTTTGTACCTTAGACGCTGTTATCAGAGGGGGAAAACCTAATGAAGATGACCTCATTGACTATATCATTCAAAACCAACCCCCCACTTCCATTCCACTTGATGAACTAGTGAGAGAATATGAAATCAGCCCTTGGACTGAGCTATGCTTAGTTGATTCAGTCCCTGAACCTTCAAATATTGTAGAATTTTTCCTATACATAACCTTAAACATCAATCCCTCTCTCTCGGAAAAAGAGGAAGAAAAATTGTGCGAGCTGCTGAGAGAGAAATTAGATGCTTTTTCTTGGGATTGCAAAGAAATGAAAGGGGTGCATACCTTATTTTGCACCCACCATATTTACATCAAAGAGAAATGAAATCCTGTGCACCAACCCTAGAGGAGAATGAACCCAACCTTGAAAGACACAGTAAAGGATGAATTACCAATGTTTCTGGATGCAGGGTTCATATACCCCATATTAGACAGTGAACGGGTGTCTCCTCTAGTCTTAGTACTAAATAATAATGGGAAGTGGAGGATCTGTGTTGATTACATAGAGTTGAAAAAAGCTACAAAGAAAGGCCATTTAACTTTGCATTTCATTGACCAAGTATTGGATGGTATTGCAGGGAAAAAGTTCTTCTCTTTCCTGGATGGATTCAATGGTTACAATAATATATAGATCAGTCCTGAAGACGGAGACACGACTACATTTACCTGTTGTTTGGGCACCTTTTGTTATAGAGTTCTTCCATTTGGCCTATGCAATTCACCTGCCACTTTTCAGAGAGCATTCCTGAGAATTTTTGTTGAGCTTGTCCATGATTCTATGGAAATCTACATGGATGATTTCATTCCCTATGGGTATGATTTCCAAGAGGCCCTCTCTAATTTGGGTAAATTTCTGAGGAGATGCATTGAAATGCATCTCTCTTTGAGTCCTCAGAAGTGTGAATTCTTGAGGAAGGCAGGGATTGTCCTTGGCCACTCCATATCCTAGGTAGGGATACAAGTAGACCCAAACAAGATTGCTATCATAAAAAGGGTGCCTACTCCTCAGAAACATATAGATGTTAGGATTTTCTTGGGATTGGATGGTTACTATAGGAGATTCATCAAGGATTTTAGCAAGGTGGCTTCACCATTGTTTGGATTGTTGGCCAAGAACTCTGAATTTTGTTGGTCAAGTATTTTTCAAGAAGCCTTTGAAATGATAAAGGAAAAGCTAACCATTGCCCTTATACTTCGAGGTCCCAACTGGTCTCTGCCTTTCCATATCCATATTGATGCATCAGATAAAGTTGTGGGGGCATATTTGGGACAAATGGATGAAAATTTTTCCTATGCCATTTATTTTATCAGTAAAAATATGTCTAATTCCGAACTGAACTACACTGTCATTAAGAAAGAACTTTTAGCTGTTTTCCATTCCTTGAATAAATACAAACATTAAATTATTGGGTACCAAAATTTTGTGCATACTGACCATGTAAAAATTAAATACTTGATGATAAAACATGATGTGAATGCTAGAATTATTAGGTGGTTATTATTATTGCAACAATTTGATTTAACTATCATTGATAAGCCTAGGAAAGAAAATGTAGTAGATTTTTTTTCTATACTCTTTTCCTGTAGATAATGAAAAGATGATTGACGACCAACTTCCAGATGAGCACTTATTTTTCTATCTCAGTACTCTCTGCCTAGTTTTCTGGCATAGCTAACTACCTAGTTGCTGGGATATTTCCTCCAAATATTTTGTCCAAGAAGAAGAGACAAATTGTGAGAACGAACGCCCCTTTCACTTGGATTGGTGGCGATATTTTCAAATTGGGACCATATAAAATTTTAAGGATATGTGTCAGGGAGGGGGAAGTCTTTGACATCCTCTCAGCATGTCATGATGGGCCTTGTGGGGGTCATTTTGTTTCTGATAGGACAAATTTCAAGGCCTTGAAAGCTGGCTACTATTGGCCCAATATCCATCAGGATGCTAGAAGATATACCAACAAATGGGACCAGTGTCAAAGAATGGGAAAACCTACAGCCAAGAATGAAATTCCTCTACAGCCACAGGTGGAATTAGAGCCATTTGAAAAGTGGGGCATGGATTTCATTGGGCCAATTGATCAACCATCAGGGAAAAATAAATATATCATAGTATGCACTGATTATTTGACAAAGGGGGCAGAAACAAAGGCTGTCAAGGCAACAACAGAAGAAAAAGTGGTTGAATTATTAAGAGAAAATTGTTCTAAAAATTTGCGTATCTAAGGGATATACTCACTGATCAAGGAGATCATTTCACATGACACTTCATTGAGAACCTACTAAGGTAGCATAAAATCAAGCACAAAACATCTATTTCCTATCACCCTCAAGAAAATGGGCAAGTAGAGGTTACCAATAGAGCACTATAAAGTATCCTCACCAACGTAGTCAGAAAAAACATGAAATATTGGGCAGACATATTGGTGGAGGAAACTTAGGCTTATAACACCACCTGGAAGACAACTACTGGGTTTACTCCATATGATCTAGTTTATGGGAATAAATATTTGCTTTCTATTGAATTTGAATATAACACTCTCATAATGGTAGCTCAATTTGATTTAGATATCATAAGGGAACTTAAAGAAAGGTTGTTTCAAATTTCAACCGAATGGTTTAGATGAATTCAGAATGTAGTCCCTCCTCGACACTGAAGTCATACAATTGCAGAGGAAGGTTTGGAATGATAGGCACATCAAGGAGAAAATATTCCAGGAAGGAGATTGGGCTTTGTTGTATGACTCCAGGTTCAAGGAATTTAAAGGGAAGTTGATGAGAAAATGGTTAGGCCCATATTTGATAGAGAAATCTGTTAGGATATTTCGACACATAGGAAATAGGCTCCTTTTGTGTCACCTTTGTAAATCCTTCAATCCTATCCCAAGTTGTTCTTAAGGGGGGATGTTAGGATATTCTGACACATAGGAAATAGTTAAGAATAACTTATTCTAGTGTAGATTTAGGTAAAGTGTGTTTCTTTACCATGCAAATTTGTAACTTATAATCCGACGGTCACGATTTGTAGTGATTCGACGGTTATCTATCACCTCGGTATTAACGACACTTGATCCATGGCTTAACACCCAATTGGTCCATGATATCCATTTAAAGAGCATGGAGGGTCATTTTTCCGATAACCGTTTATGAGAGAAACATATGTAACTTTTCTTTTATATTAATAAATTCCCTGAAGTGGCCACGTTGGCTCAGGGCGTGGACTGTTTCCCTCTTTGAGGGTTTTAACCACGTGATTATACTGGTGTACTGATTTGTGATCTGTTTGTGGGCGGTGACCTTTGGTTCTTGATCTATGGAACTTACCCTGTAAATTCCTACATGGTATCGGAGAAGTTTGAGGGCCGCATCCGTTGTTGATCAAAATCCGAAGCCGGTTTGACTGCATGCGAATTCTGTTTTGTAGATATACTATTTATGAACATTTTTGGGCTTGGAGAACTACTTGGTTGTGTTTGGAGCATCTATTATAATGAGGAACGCCTTTTTTTTCATGCGAAAAGGTTTCCAGCTGCCCAAGTTATGTCAGTTTAGATCTGGAGGTATAAAGCATCTATTTTGCAGTTATATTTGTTAATAGTTCTGCTTATTTCAGTTTTTTTCCTGTATTAAGGTTTATTTATTTGCTGGATCTATACCCTTTTCTCTGTGTATGCTCGTTGTTGTGCGCCCTGTGCGATCTCGGCAAATCAAAAACAGGAAAAAGGGCTTTTTTTTGCTACGTATGCTCTTTCCCGGCGTCTTTGTGCGATCTCGGGAAATCAGAAATAGTAAAAAAAGTGATTGTTGCCGGTAAGGCTAACCAAGAATCTAACATTCCGCCGTAAGTCTTTGTATTTTGTTTTATTTGCTCATTTTTTGTGCAGGAAAAGACATGCACACCTCCCATAACAATAACAATAACAATAATCCCCCCTTCCTCCTTTCTAAAATAACATAATCCTTTTACTATCTCACTTGGTGAGGGGTTATTTTATGAGAATATAGGTCTTGGGTTCAAGTCTCCTTCTCAAGCTTCTTTTGTAAATTTTTTTTTTTTAAAGGAGCAGAATTTTTTTTTAAAGTGCTGCACTTCATCCCATTCCCGTAACTATTCGACATCTACAACTCGTTTTTTTTTAGAAGGCATAACTTCTTCATCCGGAAGCTGTTTTTCAAGCCATTTTTTTTTAAACGGCCTAATTTTTCGAGATATTTCCATTGGAGTAGTTAGTTTTATATTTTCTGAGCTTCAGTGTTTAAAAAAAAAAAAAAATGGAAAGTGCATGCCCTGTTATTCTTAACAACACCAATTATTTTCAATGGCTACCTAACATGGTAGATATACTTAGAAGTAAAGGGCTTTATAGAATAGCCACAGGGCTAGAAACTAAACCTTCTGATGATGATAAAGTTGCTAAATGGTAAAATAAACAAGATCAAGCATGAGGGTTGATAGGAATGTCCATTGCTCAAGATCTTCGATTTCATATCCTTGACATTGACACCCCACATGAAGCCCTGGACAAGCTAAATAATGTGTTTGGCATTCAAAATCAAATCAGGGCTCATCAACTTGAAAATGAGTTGCTTACTTTGGACCCCAATAATTTCTCCTCTATTGAAGATTTTTTTTCCAAATTCAAGACCCTCAGAGTTATTTTAGAAGATTGTGAGGTCAAAAAGGAAGATGGTAGCCTCATCTATTGCATTCTTTCTAAGCTTGACCCTGCATACTCTGTATTTGTTTCCGCCTTCCATTCCACTAGAGAAGCCATAATTTCTTCAGGAACCACCTACAAGAATCCCTCTTTTGATTCCTTTTGTGATTCTTTGAGAAGAGAACAAGAAAAAAATTTACACCTTGGTCTTGTCACTACTGGAAACGCTTCTAATAAAGCCTTAGCAACCCAACATCAATCATATCCAAAGAATCCCAAGAAGCAGTATCCTAAAAAGTATGGTACGAAACCAAACAAGGGTCCTAAGAAATTTTAGCCACAAACTGAAAAAGCAACTCACCAAAATGATAAGGCATATAAAAACAAAGGAAAGAAGACAGATAGACATTGCAACTTTTGCAATTGTGATGGCTATTTAGAGTCCAAATGTTTTAAGAAGATGGAAACCTTAGAAGCAGCAATGAAGAAGCACAACATCAATTTGGAGCACTCTTCACCTTCATCTTCAGGCATGGCACTTTCTACTTGTGGTTGTCAAGCATCAAGATCTAGTTATGCATTAAATGTATCTTCTTCTTCTCCTTCTCATGAGTGGCTCATTGATTTTGGAGCTTCTTACCACATGGCTAAAAATAAATCCATGTTTTCTTCTTTAAATGATTGTAACACCAAACATATTTATGTTGGTGATGATAGATCTCTTTGTGTTGTAGGATCTGGAACCATTCATCTAGATAATGGTCAGTTTAATGATGTACTATGTGTTCCTACCTTGTCATGCAACCTTCTATCTGTTTATCAGATAACTCATTCAGGTGAAGGGAAAATAGTAGAATTCTCACCTCATGATGTTGTAATCAAGGACGTCAAAGATCCTAAACATATTTTAGCTACTGGCATTGCTGATGATTCCACAAGGTTGTATAAGTTTGACAACTTTGGGTCATCATGTCTTCCCTCCGTTTTTGTTGCTCATAATGATGAAGTGAGCAAACTTTGGCATGAGCGATTTGGTCACTTAAACTATTGCTCTCTTCAAACTCTATGTAAAGAAAATATGGTGACAGGTCTTCCTATGGTATCTTGCCGAGATGGTGTGTGCTCCAGATGTGTACTCGGAAAACATCATTGGGATAGTTTTGACAAACGTGCCTCTTGGCACGCTTCAACCCCTTTGTAGCTTGTGCACAATGACTTATGTGGTCCACTTCCTGTTGTTTCTTTCTCTGGTTGCAAATACTTCTTAACTTTCATTGATGGTTTTTCCAGACGCACTTGGGTATACTTCTTAAAACTCAAGAGTGAAGTTTTTAACATGTTCTTGGCCTTTAAGGCCTTTGTTGAGAAACAATCTGGACATCAAATTCTTAAGTTAAGATCAAACAATGGAGGAGAATATGTTAACAACAAATTTATCAACTTATGCACTGAGCATGGCATTCAATTGCAACATACTGTTCCATATACTCCACAACAAAATGGTGTAGCTGAAAGGAAGAATCGCACCTTAAAATAAATGGCTAATTGTATGCTTCAATCTAAAGGACTTGGTCTCAATTTTTGGGCAGAAGCCATTAACTGTGCAAATTACATAGTAAATCACACTCCTACTAAGGTTTTAAAGAATATAACTCCAGAAGAAGCTTGGAGCTCAATCAAACCAGATGTAAGTCACTTTCGTGTTTTTGGAAGTGATGTTGGGCCCATATTCTAGATGCGAAACATAAAGCCTTAGAACCTAAGAGTGAAAAAAGTATTTTTGTTGGATATTCTGAAGATGTCAAAGGATATAGACTTCTTCAACCCAAATCCAAAAATATAATCATTAGAAGAGATGTAAAGTTTGATGAAAATATATCGGCCTGCGAGCCTAGTTCGACGAGTGTGCCACCTTTGGCCTGCGAGCCTAATTTGACATATGTGCCACCTCTCTCTCTCTCTTATATTTTTAATAGCATTCCTTCTAGTTCAGATGATGACAGCAAGGATGAAAATCCTCCTCCAGCTCGTGAAATTGTTCCTTATACTCCACCGCTTCCAAGATGGGTCCACTCTACTCGGGATGCAGCAGGTTCTCTTGCAGGTGACCCTGCCGATCGACGACGTACATGTTCTCAGTTCGAAAGAGCCTCTTCCTTATTGGCTCAAGTTCCAGAAAAACTTGATCCAGGAACCTTTGAAGAAGCCTCCGGTCATCCAGATTGGGATGAAGCTATGAATGAAGAGTATCGTTCCTTATTGGCAAACAATACTTGGGATCTTGTTCCTCTTCCAAAAGGAAGAAAACTTGTCAGATGCAGATGGGTTTACAAAACAAATTTTGGACCAGATGGAAAAGTGGATAGACATAAAGCTCGTCTTGTCGCTAAAGGTTTTTCACAAGTTGAAGGCATTGACTATACTGAAACCTTCTCCCTTGTTGCCAAAATGAATTCTATCCGCCTTGTTCTTTCCCTTGCTACCTCCTTTAAATGGGAAGTCCATCAAATGGATGTTAAATCCGCCTTCTTACATGGAGATTTGCATGAAGAAATCTACATGGAACAACCCCCTGGCTTTATCCAAAAAGACTCTAGCCTTGTTTGTCGCCTTAGGAAGTCTCTCTATGGTCTCAAACAAGCTCCTCAAGCTTGGTATGCCAAAATGGATAGATTTCTATTAGATAATGGCTTTTCTAGGTGTCATTCTGACAACACTGTCTACACCAAGAAAGTGGGTAAGTCCTTCACCATCCTTGTTATTTATGTTGATGATCTTATCCTTACTGGTAGTGATCCAAACCATATAAACCATGTGAAGTCTAGCCTCAAAAAGAAGTTTGAAATGAAAGACTTAGGACACTTGCATTATTTCCTTGGTCTTCAAGTCTTGCAATCCAAGGAAGGCATTACCCTCTCTTAGTCCAAGTATGCCTGTGATCTTCTACACCACTTTCACATGGAAGATTGTAAGCCAGCCCCTTCTCCCTTTCAGTCTGGAGTCAAGCTTTCAGTCACTTGTACTACCCCTGAAGTTGATGCTACCTTATACCGTCAACTTGTTGGTAAACTTCTGTATCTAACCCATACGCGTCCTGACCTTTCCTTTGCCGTTGGTCTTGTCGCTCGGTTTATGCACCAACCTCATGAAAGTCACTGGAAAGCAGCTAAAAGAATACTTCGATATATTCGAGGTACAGTTCAATTCGGGATTCATTACAGTGCAGGAGCATCTCCATTGTTGATTGGTTTCACTAATTCTGATTGGGCTGGTGACCCTGATGATCGAAAGTCTACTGCAGGATATGTATTCACTCTTGGTTCAAGACCTATTACTTGGTCTTGTAAGAAACAAAGTGCCATCTCTCTTTCTTCAGTAGAAGCAGAGTATCGTGGTGCAGTTGAAGCCAGCAAGGAAGCCATGTGGCTTCGTCAGATCCTGTCTGAATTTGGTCTTCATCAGCAGCATCCAACTACACTTTGGTGTGATAATCAGAGTGCCATTCAACTATGTAAAGATCCAGTTCAGCATCAACGTATGAAACACATTGAACTCCACATACACTTCATCAGAAAGCTCATTCATGATCGTGTTCTTGAAGTGCAGTACTATCCAACCAATGATCAAGTAGCCGATATCTTTACAAAGGCTCTCACGGAAGCGAAGTTTACCAAACTTCGATCCATGCTTGGAGTTCAAGAAAGTTTTCATTAAGGGGGGATAGGCTCTAATGCCTCCTTCCTTCTCCTATTGTGTCACTTTTGTAAATCCTTCAATCCTATCCCAATTTGTTCTTAAGGGGGGATGTTAGGATATTTCGACACATAGGAAATAGGCTCCTTTTGTGTCACCCTTGTAAATCCTTCAATCCTATCCCAAGTTGTTCTTAAGGGGGGATGTTAGGATATTCCGACACATAGGAAATAGTTAAGAATAACTTAGTCTAGTGTAGAGTTAGGTAAAGTGTGTTTCTTTACCATGTACATTTGTAACTTATAATCCGACAGTCATGATTTGTAGTGATCCGACGATTATCTCTCACCTCGATATTAACAGCACTTGATCCGTGGCTTAACACCCGATTGGTCCATGATCTCTATTTAAAGAGCATGGAGGGTCATTTGTCCGGAAAACGTTTATGAGAGAAACATATGTAACTTTTATTTTATATTAATTAATTCCCTGAAGTGGCCACATTGGCTCAGGGCGTGGACTGTTTCCCTCTTTGAGGGTTTTAACCACGTGATTATACTGGTGTACTGATTTGTGATCTGTTTTTGAGCGGTGACCTTTGATTCTTGATCTATGGAAATTACCCTATAAATTCCTACAAAATTTCATGACAATGGGGATACTCAGTTCAGAACCATTGATGAGGATGGGATCCCTCTACTTGTCAATGGTTATATGCTAAAAGTATACAAGACTCATAATTCCAAGGCAGAGTTCATCAATACAATCAGAAGGGAAGTAAATGTGATTGGGAGCCTCATAGCTTCCAGTCCAATATCCTCATAGAGAAAAGAAGAAAGGAAAAAAATAATAAAGACGTCTGGGTGACAATCTCCATGAGGCATCCAAGACCAACACTGGGATTGAAAATATCTCTGAGGTAGTCCTGGAGAAAAAAAGAAAAAAAAAGAAAAAAGAAAAAATGAAAGATCCATGAGTGAAAACCTTTTTGAGGTGCATAGGGCAGGTTGATGGATTGAAAACATCTTCTGAGGTAGCCCACTGGTCTTGAAAAAAACAAAAAAAAATAAAAACAAGAGAAAATAACCAAGGCAAGAAGATGAAATGACACCATGACAGCTGGCCTTTCTTTTTTCTATCTCACTGGGTTATGAACAATGGCATGTCATGGTAATAAAGCAAGGGAATTCTACCATTTCTCTTCACACTACCATCCATCCACTATTTATTCAACACCACAACTCACCATCCTTGATCTCAAAAATACAAAAATTTCACCCTCTCTTTGGTGCTACAGGAAGTTACTGTGGTGCCATAGGAATTCCTATAACTGTGATAGGAAGTTACAGTGACCTACTGGAAGGTGGATCTAGGAAAAAAATCAGCCACTAATAGCCATGAGGTGTCAAAATTTCAATGGGGAGAGTCTTCCCATCATTTCCTACCACCTTCTCATCAGTCCTCCATCTCAAGCATTAGGATTTTTCCTTCAAACCCTACATTATGTCACCTCTATAAAACATTTTTTTTTCTTCTTAAAATCACAGATTTCCTTCACTCCATTTTCCAAGGCCACACCACTTCCTCATCAAACTATCATCATCCTATCGTCATCTTACCATCCCTCTAATACCTCTCCACACTCTCCCTCATCACCCATGCAAAGCTAGAGTCCAAAAAAGGAAAAGAAAGAGTCTGCTACAGGAAGAAAAAAATTCCTGTAGTAAGCCCTGTGTAAGCACCAAAAAAGCCTTGAAGATGGTTTTGATAATTCATGGAGACTGTAATATTCCCAATTTTTTCTACTCATGGGAATATTTCATTTTATTTTCAGTATGCTTTATTCATGAATAAAATTATGTGAAGGAGGTATATTAAACTCCTAAGTTGAGAATAAATACATGCCCAATGTGAAAATAGACAAATCTGGGCTATTATCTTAAACACCCGTAAGTGTGAAAAGGGGAAATTCATTTGAATGGGTCAACCTTGGCCCCACCTACAGCGCAATTTGGAGGGAAGCTTATCCATCAAGCATAACATACTTCTAGAAGAGGATCTCTAGTGTGAAAGAGGATAAGTTGAAGAAGATGGCTTAGGGTTTTGGCAAGCCCTCATGTTATAAAAAGAAGGAGAGGCAAAAAAGCAAAGGTTGTTGAAGAATTTGAGAAGTTGCTGCAGCAACTCTATTCTCTTGGTTGTTTAGCCTAAGGGAAGAGGATTTCTTGTTTAGGAATCGTCTCTCCTTCCATGGAGTAGCTCTTTGGAGGGGATTGGGATGTATCTCTCCACTATCCAGCATTGAGGCCAAGCTCATATCTATAGCAGCGCTGGTCCTGTTGAGGGTTTTGCAACTGTTTGTGAGTTGCAGCAAGAGGGTGAACTAGATCTACAAGATCTAGTTGTTTAGAGGAGATTTCTCTCAGGGAGGGTGTCTTGTGACCACCCGGAAGAGGATCTCACTCTCATTTTGATTTCAGATCTGTGATTTTATCTTCTGTAACATTTCAGTTAAGCTAATGTGCTGTCTCCTTAGGGAACTGCATTATTTCTATGTACATGTTTCACTCCTGCTTAGATTTCTCATTGTACTTGCTTCCTGGTGATTGAGGCTTGCCTCTCCCTTGAATATTTGTAAATTATTTTGCTGATATATTCACATTCAGATCTGATATATAATGTAATGAAAGCCATCTTCAGAAATCTCTGAAGTTTTCTGCAATTCAATGTATTAAAAGCTAGATCTACAAATTGTTATGCATTATTTTGATAAAACCCCAAGGGGATCTTGTTAAGAAGGCTGAGTAGTTTCCAGATCTGGTATGGATCTGATGTTTTAGTAATTTATCATTTGTATATCTGAGTTTTAACCTATGACAGCTGAAGCTCCTCATATAGGACGCTGTCAAGTCTTTCTGCAGCTTTTCCATGTGCTACTGCTATGATTTCTGAAGGATTCTTGTTCTTGCTTCATGTAAAATCAATGCTTCTACAAAGGAACTTCATTATGGATCTGATTTCTTGCTGTCATACTGTAATATGGGTTTTATGGCAGATTTCCAGTGACTTCCAGTAGAAACTGCGCAATTGCTGAAGGAGGGATTCCCTATTCACTCAGAGCTCTCCTTTAGCTGATTTTCAGCTAGTGTTGATTGTGGGAGATCTGTTTAAGGTCTCTAAACTCATTTTTTTTTGCTGAAACTCTGCATGGAGGTCTCACACATCCTAAAATAATGGAACCCATCCTTGGTGTGCATTATTTTTACACTGGCTTTCTTATACAACGTCCTCCTTGAGCATATTGCAGATTTTCCTGAGAGTAGAATTTCCCGCTTCTCACTTGTTTGGTTTTTGCTCCTCTTTGGATCCATTATTTAGATCTATATATATAAGGTTCCTAAGGGCAGAAAACTCCAAGAGGATTTTTTTATTCCTACACTTGTTGTGTTTCACCAATCTTCTATAGACAGAGTCTGGAACAAGCCAAGAAGCCTTTGATTTTCACCCTCTCTTTAGAGGTGATACAACCAGTAAATGCCCTACCAGTCTATCTCTGGTTTAGATCCATTGGTGCGATTCCATATTGTTGTGATTCCATAGTGGAATATCTTAATATATTCCCTACGGAGCCTATTTTTCCCCATTTGGAATATTACAGTGGTATCAGAGCATGATCTCTGGGACAGCCTGTGAGATCAAGCTACTAGTGAATCAAAAGAGCAGAAGAAAAGATCAGTTTGATGGAGTAGATGAGATTATTATCATCACTTTTTAGATCTAAGAAGGACCTCTCCCAAGAGGTAAATCAGAAGAGAAAAAAAGAAGCACCGAGACTCCTAGAGGGTTTCGAGAAGAAGCAAGTTGTAGTAAGAGCTGCATGAGATTTCAAGAAGAAGAAGGAAGCCCTAGCACTTCCTATCAACAAATTAGAATACCGAAGGATCCGAGATCTCCTCATAGAACCTCTATGCCCACTTTCTTTAAATAAGGTGAGAGTTATAGCAATGAAGGAAAGAGATGCAAAGAAACTCCTCAAGGGTTTCAAGATGAAGAGGAAGAACTATACACTTCCTGTCATCACAAGACAGGGAGAATGACCGGAGAAGAGATCTAATTGATTATTTTTCAAACATTGAAGAGTATTGAAGAAAATATCAAGGAGTTTGAGGAGAAGAGGGAGAAGATGAGCTACAAAGAGACATCTCCCAGGGAAACAAATGAGAATGTCAATCCTATCACTTTGGGCAAGAGATCTCCATTTTCACTACCTGATGATGAGGAGCTTGCATCTAGAGAAGAGGCACTTGAATCTTTGCAAGGTAGTCTTGAGTTCTTATCATATGGGGTACCATGGATGAATCAGAAGATGCATGAGGGGGAGAAGGAAGATTCCAACGCTGGTACACTTGAAGAAATGAGGCCATCATTCTTACCAGTAGTTGGAGGCATCATTGATCCGGATGGAGAAAATCTTGTGTTCTGTCAAGAGGTTCCCACATATCAGTTGATCCAAGGTACGCATAAGATTTCAGCACATATTATTTCAAGATCTATGCATAGCCAAGGGTTAGATCAAAGAGCTGATTTGAAGCAAAGGTATATCACAGCGTTGTCACTTAGTGGCTGTGACAAATAGGCTTCATCATTCTTGGAGCATGTTGAAGGTACTGCAGATCCAAAGCTTCACTAGTTTTGGAAGACCATACATGAGAAGAAGGTTTCACTAAGAGATCACAACAAAGATGCATTTCAGTATTCCATGAGATGCAAAGTTCTTCAGTGGGTTCAAGGAGATGGTATTCTGCAAATAGGAGAATGCCATGATTGTGCAGCACATCACTCAACTTCCATATTTGAGTGAGTGGATGAGGATGGTGAGCAAGGGGTCACATGATCACTTGCGGAAATATATTGACCAGCAAGCTTGGTTATGCTAGTTGCCCTGGGGAGACTCCTATCACTCTCCAAAGGCGCCTATTTTTCTGATCTATGCCTTGAAGAGCAGTTATGAAATGTATAAGGAGGCATGGCAGCGCTAGTTGCCTTGGGGTAAGCATGATCTCTACCCAAGGATTCTCATTCTCTTACCTCATGCTTGGTACATCATTAATAGATTATATGAAGAGGAAGAATGGATTATGTGGTTGTTAGAAGGAGATTTGGACATAACATGTTAAATCTTATGTCCATGTATTCACCTATGCTTGAAGTATGTCTCATATGTCCACATGCATTTCTGTTGGAGGTATATTTCATGCATGAACCTTGGTTTGGGAGGAGGAATGACTCCCACATGATGTGGTATGAGGAGCTTGCTTGTACTATGTTGATGAGGCATTTTACATGATTCATCATTGTGTTGTTGCTCCAAGATCCAAATGTTGAAGAGGCAAGAAGGCTGCAAATTCCTTGTTGCTATGGATGCTTTTGGGTGAGTATGGGTGCTACCAAATAGCTCATTATTTTCTGAATCATGCCTTGGATTTCAATGTTATGTTGCAGCAAGAGAAGGCATGTACAATTTTGTTTCACTTGAGAAGGTATGGCCACCACATGACATCTCCTATGTCTATGTGTTTTGCATGGTGAGAAACTTGGCATGATCATCTCAAGATGTGCATTGATGATGGTACTTTGTATTGGGCTATTGTGACATATCATATGTCCATTAGCATGGTTTGGTTTCATGATGCACATGAGGAGAAAGGAGGGCAACAAGATCCCTTGTTGCTTTGATGCTTTTTGATGAGTATGGTGACCACCCCATGACTCATAATTTTCTAGTTCATGCCTTATGTATCAAAGATAACTCGCAACAAAGAAAGGCATGCACATTATATTTTTGGAAGCATGGCTTGTCCATCTTACATGGAGGAGATGGAGGATGGCAGCAAAGGGCCTTGCTATGGTGGTTTATTTTTGGAGAATATGGTTTGACATCTTTTTTTTACCCATATTAATCCTTTCCTTCTTCTTTGCATAACGCTGAAATGATGGAGTTTGGATCCAACAAGGTCAATAGGGCTAAGAATGGAGGCACAACAATGCCTATTCAAGTTCACAAACATGGGATAGATGAATGTTCTGCATGATGAAGCTTCTCCTTTATGGCAGGAGGTACCTTAATTTATGTCTCACATGTGTTTGTGATGGTGTTGGACATCATGAATTTGTCATCTTGTACTTCATGGTAATAAGAGGATCTCTAACCTCACAGTTGGAAGTAATATCATACATTGGTGGAAGAAAAATTTGGAACCAAACATACATAACCTATTGAAGAAAATAGAGGAAGCCTTCCTTGTGTGGATGCCATTTGGAGGGGAGTAGATGATTTGCATCTACAATAAGAGTTGCTTGAGGGCAAGCAACATTTTGCCGGGGGAGACTGTAATATTCCCAATTTTTGCTGCTCATGGGAATATTGCATTTTATTTTCAGTATGCTTTATTCATGAATAAAAGTATGTGAAGGAGGTTTATTAAACTCCTAAGTTGAGAATAAATACATGCCCAATGTGAAAAGAGACAAATTTGGGCTATTATCGTAAACACCCCTAAGTGTGAAAAGGGGAAATTCATTTGAATGGGTCAACCTTGGCCCCACCTACAACGTAGTTTGGAGGGAAGCTTATCCATCAAGCACAACGCACTTCTAGAAGAGGATCTCTAGTTTGAAAGAAGATAAGTTGAAGAATATGGTTTAGGGTTTTGGCAAGCCCTCATGTTATAAAAAGAAGGAGAGGAAACAAAGCAAAGGTTGTTGAAGAATTTGAGAAGTTGTTGCAGCAACTCTATTCTCTTGGATGTTTAGCCTAAGGGAAGAGGATTTCCTGTTTAGGAATCATCTCTCCTTCCATGGAGTAGCTCTTTGGAGGGGATTGGGATGTATCTCTTTACTATCTGGCATTGAGGCCAAGCTCATCTCTATAGCAGCGCTGGTCTTGTTGAGGGTTTTGCAGCTATTTGTGAGTTGCAGCAAGTGGGTGAACTAGATCTACAAGATCTAGTTGTTTAGAGGAGATTTCTCTCAGGGAGGGTGTCTTGTGACCACCCAGAAGAGGATATCACTCTCATTTTGATTTTAGATATGTGATTTTATCTTCTGTAACATTTTGGTTAAGCTACTGCGTTGTCTCCTTAGGGAACTGCGTTATTTCTATGTACATGTTTCACTCCTGCTTAGATTTCTCATTGTACTTGCTTCCTGGTGATTGAGGCTTGCCTCTCCCTTGAATATTTGTAAAGTAGTTTGCTGATCTATTCATATTTAGATCTGATATATAATGTAATGAAATCCATATTCAGAAATCTCTGAAGTTTTCTGCAGTTCAGTGTATTAAAATCTAGATCTATAAATTGTTATGCATTATTTTGATAAAACCCTAAGGGGATCTTGTTAAGAAGGCTGAGTAGTTTCCAGATCTGGTATGGATCTGATTTTTTAGTAATTTATCAGTTTTATATCTGAGTTTTAACCTACAACAACTGAAGCTCCTCATATATGACGCTGTCAAGTCCTTCTGCAGCTTTTCCATGTGCTACTGCTATGATTTCTGAAGGATTCTTGCTCTTGCTTCATGTAAAATCAATGCTTCTACAAAGGAACTTCATTATGGATCTGATTTCTTGTTTTCATACTATAATATGGGTTTTATGGCAGATTTCCAGTGACTTCCAGAAAAAACTGCGCAATTACTGAAGGAGGGATTCCCTATTCACTCAGCCCTCTCCTTTAGCTGATTTTCAGCTAGTGTTGATTGTGGGAGATCTGTTTAAGGTCTCTAAACTATTTTTTTTTTTTCTGAAACTCTGCATAGAGGTCCCACACATCCTAAAATAATGGAAACCAGCCCTGGCGTGCATTATTTTTACACTGGATTTCTTATACAGCGTCCTCCTTGAGCATATTGCAAATTTTCCTGAGAGTAGAATTTCGCACTTCTCACTCTTTTGGTTTTTGCTCCTCTTTGGATCAATTATTTATATCTGTAGATCTAAGGTTCCCAAGGGTGGAAAAATCCAAGAGGATTTTTTTATTCCTACACTTGCTGTGTTTCACCAATCTTCTATAGACAGAGTCTGGAACGGGCCAGGAAGCCTCTGGTTTTCACCCTCTCTTTAGAGGTGATACAACTAGTAAATGCCCTACTAGTCTATCTCTAGTTTAGATCCATTGGTGATATTCCATATTGCTATGATTCCATAGTGTAATATCTTAAGATATTCCCTACTGAGCCTATTTTTCCCCATTTGGAATATTACAGAGACCAAGAATACTTATGATATGACTTTTAAGGAAAAATTGGAACTCCAAGAAGGATCCTCCACTAGAAAACATGCACTTGAAGACTCATAAAGGTACCTGCACACACAAAAAACAAATAAATATAAGCACCTCAAAAAGAGTGAAAACATGCAACAAAAACTCAAGTAATAATACAAATTCAGTTGATTCCACTCCAGCGCAATCTCTAACATGAATTATCCTGCAACAACTTTACAAGGAGGTAAGGCTCAGGAATGGAACTCTCTCACCCTCTCCTTATGCATAAGTGACTAAGTGAATGAATTTCAAAGAGGGAGAACATTAATAAGCTGAAGGTGGCCAGTTAACTTGGCCACACTCGACTAGTTAAACAAAAAGTAAATGGTGGAATCCTCATGCAATGTGTAGCTGTCAAAATAGTTAAAGTACGATCACCAAGAGTGGATTTTGATTACGAGGAAGAGAAGAGAATGATATCTTTGAGTAGGACCAACCGTCCAAATGAGGAAATATCGTGCAAGGGACATGTCAACACAATGCTCCAAGAAAACTTGAAATAACATAAAGGTACTTGAGTGTGCTTCCCCTTACACATTTGGCCATTCCAAGATCAATTTGAGAGAGGAAAAATCTTGCAAGCCACCGAGGAGCTTCGAATATTGACCCTCTATTGTTACAAGATAGTGCTACAAGAAGTGCTGTAACTACTACAGGAAGTCCCGTAGCTGCTATAGGAAGTCTAAATACTATAGGAAGAGACGAGGGTTGCTATAGAAGGACAAGGGAGGAATCTGAATGCATCCAAGGACCCAATTGGTTCAGGAAAGTCCCATTTTTAAGCCCAGAGAATCAATTTGAGAATTTTCCAACACCTCACCTATCCATCATAATTTCACACAGTTTCTCTTAAAAAAATTCAGTCAACAGTCATAAAATTGAGAAATTAGAGGGTATGTGTGAGAGAAATAGAGGGGAAGTATATATATTTAAAGTTATAATACGTTTTTTTGTGTGACCCTCTTCTACCACTAAATTCAACAAATAAGGCCATAAAAAAACCTTCCCTACACCTAGTCAAGGGCAATAAGAAAATATGGGGGGTGGGTTCAACATGTGAGAAGCTAGAAACACCTGAATGATTCATTTGCACCCTCGTGTAATAGAAATATTTAGGAGACATCAATGGTTAGGCTTCTTTGAACTAATAAAATGATATGATGATAAAGTTTCCTTTGAGTTTGATATGGCTTTGAATTCCCAATCAGATGTCAGCGCCACAACTGTGATAAGAGTGTTAGCCATTACCATCAGTACTGAAGTGATCAACAGAGTAACCACACTGCCCCTAGGCATCAAATGGAATAGGGAAGACAAATCTACTAGTTCTAAACCAAAGAATAATTTATTTAGGTTCAAGGAGAGACCCATGGAAGATAAAAATGGGGCTAGGAGAGAAATTTTGCCCTGCCTATGGGATGAGGTAGACTTTAACATCTTAAGATACATCTCATGTGAAGGAAGAATAAGTGTATTGTACGGATATCACTTTAGGCTATTTCATGAGCTCAGATACCAAGAAAATTTTCCTCTTAACCATATATTTAATGCACCTTACTTCCTCCTCTAGTCCATCAGTGAAATGAGCCAAAAAGTGAGATAAGGGAAGCACCAACACTTATCCCATCATGGAATAATTAAGATAATAGTAGGGGATGCCCTAAACCACTTAAGAATTCCTATCCCATGGTCCAAGTTCAGAGATATAGACAGAGAGGAACTCATAGGAACCCAGAGCATTACTCCTAGGGAGACCCCTGTATCTAGCATTGGGGGTAGAGACACCAAATAAAAGGAGGAAGAACAGAGAAAGAAGAAGAGGTAGAGGCAGAAAAAAAAATGATAAGGAAGAAGAGGAAGATAAGTAAGAAAAAGAGGCCCTAAACCCTACACATACTACCAAAATAAACTGAGATATGCCCACAACAAACTAGTATGTCACCAGGGAACACTGAAGATGAGGTGGCTACCACTTTAGCTACCTTGGGCACTTCATTGAAATCCAAGAAGAAAAGGCTTAGGAAAAACCCTCTCTACTTTAAAACAAGGAAAATAACTGGAATAAGACAAGGCAGACCCAAGACTCCCACAAAAGTTCCAATCACCATTGAAGGGTGCCCAAGTAAAAAAGAAGAGGTAGGGCCAGATGAGGGAAATATTGAGGAGGCCATCTCTCAAAATTAAAAAAATAAGGCTCCCATAGCCTATGTAGGGAGGTACACCACCATAGCATTACCTTCAAGCAATTAGAAGCACCCAGTCACATCCAAAGAGAATGAAAAAACATGCTACAAGAAAAACATAGCCTGATACAAGAAAAATAGAGCATGCTATAGGAAGCTCAACAGATGATATAGGAAGAGAAGGATGGGTAGTAGGAAGAGAAGAGGGCACAAATTGAAGGGCATAGTGCACCAATGAAAGGAAAAGAGGTGCAATAGGGGATACAAGATGAACACTAAATCCAAAAGATAGTAGCCTCCTTAGAAACAATTGAAAGAAAAATCATAGTGTTTCAAGAACCTACCCTAAAACCTAATTTGGGATCCTATTATAAGTTCTTTGAGGGAGGAATAATGATCTCTAAGAAATTCACAGCCCCCCTCATACATGAGTTTGAGATAGAAAGAGAGCGCACCCACATTTGGATGAAGATAGCCAAATCAAAGGATGTTTCAGATGTGGGGTTGATGGAAGAAAGGATCCTAGAAATGGGAAAGGAGTTGGCTGATGTAAGGCTCATAGAAGCCATGGTGAAAGACCAACTAAAAGCAACAAAATAATATAACATGAGGATGTAGGGGAAGCTACATGAAAAGGATAACCAAATTGACACCATTTCCAACCTTTGCAAGGAGGCCATGCAGTATAGAAAACCTTCAAAGTCCTATGCAGTCTACCTAAATGAGCAATGGTTACAATTCCAAATCAAATCCTTAGCTCAAAATGGCTCCCTTCCCTTTCAAAACTATAGAGAGTTCATTGATTTATACAAAATGTCTAGCGTAGGAGAGAGGGATAGGATGGATGACTTATACATGCACAACCTCATTTTAGATGATATGAATAATTGGGACCCAATTTCCTGGTTGGGTGATATGAAATTAATGGCTCTAGCATCCCGACTGACACATGAAGAGGAAAGAGCAACAGAGACCAAAAAAGTCATGATAAGAGAAGAAAGAGAGCATCTATAGATCAAATCGTAAATAATAAGTCCCAGGGGGATCATTAGTAATCATCAATTGATCTCAAATGATGATATCGTGGCACCTAGATACATTGAGACACAAGGTTAATCCATTGCACACTTTGATGATATATCCAGGTTATTAGGAGAAGAGAGTTTGTGGGTATGCCAAAGAAGATGACACACTTTACCACTTAGCCTACAATTGAGGAAATATCATTCTCTTAAGAGAATGAGAAATGCATTGGAAAGTAACCTTCTACAAACAAGATATGTAGAGAATGAAGATAAAATGGATAGGCTTCAAGCTCACCCGACATTTGCTGCTAGGGCTGCATGAGGGGATATATCAGACATAGGAACAAAAGGAGTGTGCTGAGGTAGAAAGGAATGTAAGATTCCACCCACCATAAGGCACTCCCTCTTTGCCACTTTGGGATGTCAAAGAGGCCACCAGTGCCTTGAAAGAGATCAACAAGGAGGATTGAGTTTCTCAGCGGATGTGCAACCATTTCAATAAGGGGGTGATGATGAGGCCCATTATTAGGTATATTTTAAGGGGTTACAATTCCATACTTAAGCTATTAAGTTACCTCTCCCTCACATTTATTTATATTTTTTTCATATTATGCTTAATGAGAAGGGTGCATGATGTTTGTCATGTATTGTCCCTAATATGAATTAATTTTAGGAAATGAGGCTATTTTTGAGATAATTTCCACCTAAGGGCTTAGAGTAGACAACAAGGAGAGATTTTAGGAGGATTTTCCACCTCCTTAACTCTCTCAATAAGTCAATATCACATCGATATCTCTCCCAACGGCTCGAAGGCAAAGCCAACCAAGAAAATTGATAGTTATGAGGATCGAAGCTCCACTTTTATTGAGATCAAGGATGACTTGTTCCTACTTTTCAGGGAACTGTTGGTAGCTACCCATTTATATAAATAAGAATATGCAAGAGCTCAGTAGGATTTACAATTTTTATTCAGCTATGTAGCTATTGAGCTTTGATTTAGTATTATTTTTTTACTGTCATATGATGTACTAGACATTTTTATGCAGTGATTATCAGAAGCTGCTTGTTCCGTCACTGATTTAGTCTCAGAGGGCTGATGAATTTGGGTTAGGGCCCAATCCATTGGATAAGTCCCTATTGTGTATTTATATTCTATTTATGTTTCAAATTTTTGTTTAGTCTATTTACATTCTAGTAGCATAAAAAATCCATCAAAATTGTGCTTGGCACCTCTCTCATGGGAGCCTTAGGAGAAGAATCTAAAACCACAGTTCAAAATTAGTTTGTTTATGATTTATTAGAAATATATACAGTATGATTATCATTCTCATAAAATTCTTACTTTAAGTTAGGAGTTGGATTTATGTTATATTATCTTTTAGCACATATGAAGTAGGGTTTTCCATTAAACTCATCTTTTCCACTTGTTAACATGTCAATTTGTCAATAAAAAATGCATGAATGTGTATATTGATTGAAGGGATATCTATAGATGTAGGGAAAGGATCCTCTTAATCTCATTCATCCTTCTTCTCTCCAACCTCCAAATCTACCACCAAAACCCTGTTTTAAGAAACCACAGTGACCACCATCGTGAGCAGTCTTCCAAGTGCAAAATATGCCTCCAAAGGGTTTTGAGTTTGGCAGGAGGTGTTTTCAACCTCTCCCTCACCTCATTCCACCCCCTCTCACCTTTCCACACCTTCCTTTCACCTTTTCCATCCTTAAAACCCTCTCTGAATACTTCCTGTATCACTTCAGGACATCTTGTAGCAATTACAGGACATCTTGTAGCAACTTCCAGTAGCAGCGCCGTAGGTAACCTCTTCACTCTAGTTTAGCTCCCTTCTCCCTTTTTAGCCTAGAATAGGATGAAATTGACCCACAACTCTGAATTAATGGTTATAAGAGACTCTTGGGCAACTCAAAATCTCCTCCTTCCTTGATGGAAAAAACATAGTAGGCATTAGGGTTTTATTTTGTTTCAGAATTAGGAATTTTACATGCAAGTACAAGTTGAATGAAACAATAGATAGGAGTTTATTTATGTGTTGATGAAGTGTGTGAATGATATAGTAGTTTATTTACTACAAACGAGTAGATACCTAGTTGAATGATTTCCCATAACATAATTTCCTTTTTCTACAATTAGGTTAACTATTTATGCTTTTCTTTCACTGTCAATTGCAAGTAGGAGTTCTAGAGACATTCTCTTCGTCTTAGAATAGACGAAATTCCCTACATTAAATTATCTAGTTGCACTTTAATCAAGTAGAAGGAATGTCCTAGAAGTACTACTGACTATAATACCTAGTTGAGGGTGGCATGAGTAGAATCCATCTACTGTGCATATAGCACTATGACCTCTAAGTTTGTACGAACCTCGGGTTGATAAGTAAAGATGATTATCCCCTTGGAGTTGCAACACTCTTGATGCAATAACAGGGCTCATCACTGACACTACCAAGTTCATTATGAAACTGTGTTAATTTTATCATTCTTATGGATTTTGATGCTACGTAGATTGTCCTTCAATTCCAGCTACCTGTGGTCACTTTTGTCCTAAAAAAAGTACATTAGTTTTTTCAACATCACGAATGGAGTTACATTCTAATGGAGATTTGAGACAATATGATCTTGAACTCCCTCATATATGATCCTCCTCACTTTAGCTACATCCTTCTTCCACCGAGCGAGATCCTAGGAATCAACTATTGGGGGTTTAACTACCTCTATCTTGATGTAATATAGTATTTTTTTATCATCTAACGCTGCCTCCATACGGATCTTCCATGACACCAAATTTGTGGTTCCTTCAAGGGCATACCTGAGTCTAGTGGAAACCATCTTCTCAGTCTTTGAGAAAGCCTGCAACATTGATCTTGAAATTCGAACCTACTGCACAAACTTTGAATTATCTTCTCTACTGTGATTCTAGCTCAGATACCATGTAGAAATTAATTGTATATTCAATATTGTTCAAGTAATGTTATAAAACATAAGAAAAATATACTTCTACATATATGAAGAAAGCAATTCACGATTGAGAAGAAATATAAAAAACATAAGACATGATTCAATCAACACACATAACACAAGGATATATCTAGGGGAAAGCCACTGCTATCTATATTGCATTAATAAGAAAATAGAGAAGAAATGCAATTCTTTTTTCAAGCTTGAAAAATCTCTGCACAAGTATATTCTATCTCACTTATTCACAAGCATGCTTTGGTCAATACTTAACCAAATTTATTATTTCCCAAGTTCCTATTTTCTTGCGTTGTTTCCTTGGGAATTAGCCCCTATTATTTAGGGAAATTCCTCATCCATAACGTCCCAATCCCTATAGGTCCTTATCTGACTGCATGCACCACCTCTACAACTTGAATAATTATACAACTGATAATACACTTCCCTTGAACTACAATCTCAATTGGGTAACTCATATTTCATGCATTCATGAGTTAATTATTGGTGATTTATAAGTTAACTGGTTGAACACTGAAGTTGTACCCCATTGCTAGACCCCCTACTAGTTCCTCTAACAGTTGGAACTAGTTTAACTGACTTTAACTCATTTTAACTGAATTAAATTATTAAAACTCAACTTAAACTCAACCTAGGCTCATAAAATTTAGGAACCACTCTACACAACTCAAGTTAGGACCTCAAATCAAATTAAATAAGCCAACTAAGTGAAAATAACTTAGTTAACTCGTACAAGTTGTCTTGTGATGTGGAATTACAATTTTCTCCTGATTTAATTAAAGGGAAAATTAAATTAGGATTTTCTTGTGGCCATTTTAAACACAAATTCACAAGATTCTTCTATCATAGTATCCTTCTCTTCCTCTCCAAGCATCATCCTGTCATGTCAATATATAGTACCTGCAAGTGAAATCCACTCATGGCAAGACGAGATCAGTTCAGAAATATCCTAGTCTTGCTTGCTTCATGAAAATGATTGATTGAGCTGGGACTTGGAATTGGATAGGGGGGAAGACTTAGAGATTGCACAATTCACAATTCCAGGGACCAATAGTGATAGAATGAATCTTGACACTGTGCAATGCGCAGTTCTAGAGGCCTGTTCAAGATGACTGCATAGTTGAGGAGTTCAATGAGGTAATCTTAAGCCTTGAAGTTTCCCAATTAGAAATTTAGGAGAGAGAGAGGCCATGGGACAATGTAATTGCACATTTCAAGGACTTAGGGAAAAAACTTGAGGCTTTCTACTATGCAATGTGTAGAAGGAGACTAACTGGCAAGGTGAGATGCACAGTTATGAAGGTTAAGAGGACATGGTTAAGCATTGAGACTGCACAATGTGAAGTCCTTGGAGGTAGGAACTACATATTGCATGGTTATAGCAGGCAAGGGACCAACTAGGGGGTTAAAATTTCTTAGTGTGCAGTTCTAGGAGGCCGAGTGAAGTTAAGTTGATCACGCAAGAACTTTCCAGTTTTTGACAAAGTGTGGGATTGATGAGGTAAAAGTGAGCGAGGTGAAAACTTGAACATGATCACACACTCAGAAGAATTGATGACACAACAATGATCACTTAGTACATATGAACAACATGATCCCCTCAATGCATCGAAAATATGAAAACCTCCTCCAAGTGCAACACTTAGGATGTACAATACGACGACAATGATGACACTTGTACGATAATTTTTTTCAGGAATAACTCTATTACATTTCTATATGATAGATAGGACCCATTGGTACCAAATTTTCCTCTTTAAATGAAACATGACCATGATTTTACATCATGCGACACTTCCCATCCCAGGGAGATAACACTTGTGACATTAAGAGAAAGGTGCAAACTACACTTACAAATGTGAATGACATTGAAAACGACACATGCTAGAGGGAAGATAACATGAAAATGACACTTATTAAAGTGCAAACAAGAAAAATAAACATTCATAAATATGAAACTGACACTTTCGAAATTGAAGGTTCACAAAAGCAGCAATTG
Organism: Pinus albicaulis; assembly: GCA_034641835.2. NCBI lineage: Eukaryota > Viridiplantae > Streptophyta > Pinopsida > Pinales > Pinaceae > Pinus > Pinus albicaulis. The sequence continues at coordinate 230,800,787 of CM076579.1, forward strand.
AAAAAACTCACCGAAATAGAAGTACAATCACAAGAAAAACTGAGGGATTGTCAATGAAAGTACGCACTGAATGTCGACATAATTTAAACATTGCACGACCAATGTCTTGATGAATTTTACTATGCCTGTTGAGGATTTCTTAAAAGAATGTGCTCATGAACTTATTATGGAATGAACATGTGTGAGTGACTTCAACACTTATAAACCGAGAAGAAGACTTAAACACTTAGTGTAAAATTAATCGATCATGAAGAGACTATGGAATGACAAATTGTTAGATCCCCAGTAGGCTCCAAAATTCACATGCAGGAAATTTTTTGGAGGGCGTTGATCATAGTGTCAACACTTCCTCTTATTTTTATTTTTATTTTATGGGTCTTGTTACTGTTAGGACTCCACTATGTAGCATTTTTACTATATACTTTGACACCATATTACCTTTATAACCATGTTTAAAAAGGATTCCATTATCATTTTCATTTACTTGACCCCAAGGTATATAAAATCCTCTTCTTTATTATATGTTTAATATGTTTACATATAATTCCATAATACTCTTATATTTTATCATTAATCGAAGTGGATTGTTGCTAACATAAGTCTAAAAGATCGCAGATAATCTATGTGCTATGCTGGAGCAATCGGCCGTTGTTGAAACAGTCAAACTTCGTTGCTAAAACAGCCGACTCCGTTGCTGAAACAGTTGACTTCGTTGCTGAAACAGCCAGCAAGCATGCAAATTCCGTCACTCGTAATTTGCGATTCTGGAAGATTATTTCGTGGAACAATGGCAACAGCATGAAGACGTGGTTACACGGATTATTCTGAAGATAGCATTCTTGTTGTATCTGTTGTAACAATATCTTTTTATGGAAGAACAGAATAGTCCTGTTTTAAGAAAGAAGAACAGAATTGGGATAAAGGTAGACTTGCTCTCATGTAATTGTAAGAGATGTCTCCTCTTTAAAAAGAGGAGACATCATCATTAGAAGGGGGTTCGAGTTTGAAAGCTACAGGAGAACATTGTATTTGAGAAACTGGAGCTAGACTCCATCTGTAATGTATCATTTCTTTTGACAGATGAATAAAATCTTCTTTTGAGCGCTCCAATTTAATTCTTTCCCTGGGGAATCTTGTGAGAGGGAAAGGGCCCGCCTTCCTCACAAGATTCACCCTTCTGTTCCTGTAGTTTGTCTAATTCTTTACACTGTTTTCACTTTACTTTAATTCTGTTGTTGAACACTAGTTGCACAGTTCTATAGTTCATCGAGTACTCTGTTTCCTTAACACTGCATGTATTTAACACGTTCATTCTTGAGAAGTTAAGAAATCTATTTCTGTTAATTGTGTGAATGTATGATGCTGGGAAGCTGGTGCTGAAGATTCCTGTACAAAGGAATAGGGTCCCGCTCCCACTAATTGCCTTCCTTTTCCTGCAGTGTGATTAGAAACAGGAGAACAAGTGCTGAAGGTTCCTGTTCATGGGAATAGGGTCTTGGTCTCTTGAGTCATCTTTTCTACAGTGTAATTAGTGCCAGGCAGCAGGTGCTGAAGTTCCTAATTAAGGAATAGGGTCCTGTTCCTGCTATGGTTGATTGATTTCTTTTCTTGCAGATTGATTTTTCCTTTATTTGGATTTTAACTGCAACATAGGAATTATTTCTGCTATAACTTAAGTGACTTCAGCTTTGATTAAACAGAGTGTGAATAATTAGATTTGTGTGATTGATAATTGTGTGGCTTTTTACTACAACATTGTTTCTGCTTTTGAAATTGAGCATATCCAGTGCGTGATTATCTTTGAAATAAAAAGACTTCCTCGGGTTGAAAATTTATGTGGAGCTTGAATTGTGAAAGCAATTAAAGCGACCAACATTTTGGCGCCGTTGCCGGGGAAGGTAATTATAGATTTCAAAAGCATTAATCTTTTCTTTTAAATGTGCAGATTGTATGAGAGGACGCGGAAACCAGAAGAAAACTAACCCCACAGGTGGCAAAGGCAAAGGAAGGGGAGGAAGAAAGACTTTTATTGACGAGATTGTATCAAAGGCTGAATCATCACAGAGATTAAGTTCTCGAAGACCAAAACTTCAGCACTCCCCTCAATCAGATTACAAAATAGAGGAAGTTGTGGGTCCTGAAAATATAGAAGAGCCAGTGATTGAAGAACCAGCAATCAGTGCTGGAGAGTCAGAAGAAAGTGTTAGTAAATCAGCAGAGCACATTGATGAAATAATAGAGAGTGTTGGACGACCAATGGAAAACATTGAAGAGCCAGTAGAAGATCTTGACGATCGAGCAAGCGCAGTAGGAGAACCGACAATGGAAGGAAACAATGATGATTTCTTTGGTGGAGGACGTGTAGAGCCTAAAGGAGAAGGAAGGGATGAAAATTCCCTCTCTACCTTGGGATTTCCTATCAGTGATCTCCCTGCAGGAACAACTCCTATGAAAAACATTCCATTGTCTGCTTTACCTAACTTCCATGGTTTATCCTCTGAAGATCCGGATGAATTTCTTTTTGAATTTGATATATTATGCAGAAGTTATGTTTATGTTACTAATGCTCAAAATTTGAAACTGTTTCCAGCCACCTTGAAAGGAAATGCTTTAAGATGGTTCATGAGCCTTGGAAGTCAGGTAATCACAACATGGGAGCAGATGAAACAAAAATTTCTGCTTAAATATCAAGACTACTGCCGGACGAGAGAAAAGAAGGATGAACTATTCAATATGGCACAAAAGCCGGACGAGAATCTGGAGGACTATGTAGAAAGGTTGCAGTACAATATACAGAGATCTGATCATCCGATTATAAGTAAGGAAATTCGCAAAACAATATTACTTAGAGGTTTAAGGGATGATTGTTTAGATATGTTAAACATGCTTGGCAAGGGAGATATATCTAAGGAATCATATGATGAGATTGTTGAACTTTCTAAGAGGTGTTCAAGGGGAGCTGCAAGGAACAGAGTAAGTAATAGAGATTCCACTTATTCAAGAGTGCAGAAATCAGCCAGTGGAGGAGCAACAAGAGCTGAAATAGGTAATTTACTTGAAGAATTTAAAACTGAGATGTTAAGTTCTTTTGCTTCACAAATTGACACTTTGCAGGTTAAGAAGAAGCAGGTTGAAGCAGAAGCAACTCTGGTTGTCTTTTGCCCGAAGTGCAGAGACAAACATCCACTAAGGGAATGCCCAATGGACAAAATACCAATTTGCACCCTTTGTGAGAAAGACCATGAAACAAAACAATGTCCATCTCTACCAGGAATAAAGGCAGCATTGCAGCCAACGGAAGAAGAAGCTGAAGCAGTTTATCTGCTAACTCAAAGAAGACAATGGCAACCAAAAGGACAAGGTATGAACTCTAGTATGCCATTTAATCGTTGGAACAATTATTCTGCTTTTGGCCAAACAAATTACCCTCCCTTCAATCAAATGCAATACCCACCCTTCAATCAAATGAATTTCCCACCCATGCAACAATCAAACCCTCCCTTTGTTGATCCTTCAATGTGGACTCCTTGGCCTTCACAGCAGCCATCTTCTTTTAACCCTTGGAATTCAAATTGGAGAAGCCAACAACTCCCGTATCCAAATCAATTGCCTCAATTCCAACAACCACTTCCTCTGCCATCGAATGCTCCGCCAAATAACCAAATGAGACCCCAGCTACCCGTGCAACCAAATCCTAACCCCAATAATAAAGTTGTGCAAGTCATTGATATTCAGAATCAGTCTATATTTCCTACTATGCAATGTAATGATATTCATTTAAGATCTGGGAAAATAGTAGAGCCTATTATTGATGACATAACTTCTTCTGATTCTGATAAAGATGAAACTGAGAAACATAAGAAAGCACAACCACCTTCTAATAAAAGTGTTGAAATAACATAACCACCATTCCCCGAGCGTTTGGTTTTAACTAGAACGCCTGAAACACCTGATTTTAATCTTTTAGGGGAATTGCAAAATTTGTATGTTAAAATTCCACTGTTACAAGCATTAAGAGATGTACCAATTTATGCCAGAACAATAAGGGATATTTGTGTTAAGAAACCTGGTAGGAAAACTAAAGATCCCCTTACAGTACATGTGATGGGTGACTTATCTGCATTAATGTCCGGAAAAACCCCTCCTATGAAATATGGTGATCCCGGCCATCCTACCGTGACAGTTCAGATTGGTAAAACAATGATTCCCCAAGTTCTGGTAGATTTAGGTGCTGCAATTAACATAATGACTCTTGAAACTTCACAATTGTTACAGCTGAATAACACAATTAGAGATGCACCCACCATTCTAGAGTTGGCTGATCGTTCTACAATTAAACCTGAAGGAGTTGTTGAAGATCTACTTATTTCAGTTGAATCCTGGAAATACCCAGCTGATTTTGTTGTATTGCAGACTAAAACAAAGCTGGGGGGACATCCCTTAATTCTAGGAAGGCCATGGCTGGCCACAGCTGATGCTTTTATCAGTTGTATATCTGGTTCAATGACAATATCTAATGGTTATGAAACAAAACAGCTTACTCTTTATCCTCATGCTACACCAATAATTAATAATGAAGATTCTATGTGGATGGATTATGATGATAATGTTGTTCAGCCTATTCTAACTATTGGACAAGATTTAACTCTTAAAGACAATACAGAGGATGAGATAATTAATAATTTTATTTGTGAACCTTCTTCTGTAATTGCTAAAACACACAATCATTTAACTGAAATTTTTGAAACTGATACCCAGGAAAAAATTGAATCTGAAGACTCATCTCAGACATTAACCACCATCTCATCTAAAAGCATAACAGTTGAAATTGAACCTGGCAAGACATTAAACATAAATCCTGATCTAACAGTTGATGAAACACAGCAGTTAATGAATTTATTGCATGAATATAAGGAAGCATTTGCATGGGATTACACGGATATGAAAGGTATTTCTTCTGAATTATGTACTCATCGAATTTACATTAAAGAGGGATGCCGACATGTTTGTCAACCCCAAAGACGAATGAATCCTAATTTACGAGAAATTGTTAAAGAGGAACTTCAGAAATTGCTTAATGCAGGATTTATATACCCTATATCTGACAGTGAATGGTTTTCCCCATTGGTAATTGTCCCTAAGAAAAACGGGAAATGGAGAGTATGTGTTGACTATAGAGCCTTGAATAAAGCTACTCAAAAGGATCACTTTCCTTTACCTTTCATTGATCAGGTGTTGGATAGTCTGGCAGGGAAGAAATTATTTTCTTTTCTAGATGGATTCAGTGGGTATAATCAGATTAGAATTGCACCCCAAGACCAAGACAAGACCACTTTCACTAGCCCTTGGGGAACTTTTGCTTATAGAGTTCTTCCATTTGGGCTATGTAATGCACCAACAACTTTTCAAAGAGCTGTTATAGGAATATTTTCTGATATGCTGAATGATTCTATGGAAATATTTATGGATGATTTTACTCCTTATGGTGTGTCTTTTGAAGATGCATTACAAAATCTTGAGAAGGTACTTAAACGATGTATACAAGCTCACCTCTCCCTAAGTACTGAAAAATGCCATATGATGATGAGTGAAGGAGTAGTGCTTGGACATTTTATTTCATCTCAAGGTATTCAGGTAGATCCATCTAAAATATTGGTCATTCAGAATCTTTCTGTTCCTAAAACACAAACCGATGTGAGAAGTTTTCTAGGACATGCTGGATACTACAGAAGATTTATTAAAGATTTTTCTAAGATAGCTTCTCCATTATTTGTGTTGCTTATGAAAAATGCTGAATTTAAGTGGACTAATTCTTGTCAGAAAGCCTTTGAAGAACTCAAGCATCAGTTGTCTACTGCTCCTATTTTGAGGGGGCCTGATTGGGCCCTCCCTTTTCATATATCTTCTGATGCTTCAGACACTACAATTGGAGTTGTCTTGGGACAAGAGGAAAATCATCTTCCTTATGCTATCTACTTTATTAGTAAGAATATGACCCCTGCTGAGCTTAATTACACAGTTACCGAAAAGGAATTTCTTGCAGTAATTTATGCCATTAATAAATTTCGACACTATATCACTGGTTATTCTACTTTTGTGCACACTGATCACTCAGCTATCAAGTATTTAATGAACAAATCTGTTACAAATGCTAGAGTTACCAGATGGCTATTATTACTGCAGGAATTTGATATCATAATTGTAGATCGGCCTGGTAAAGAAAATGTGGTGGTTGATTTCCTTTCACGGTTGAAAATTGACAATGATATTCCAGTAGATGATTCTTTTCCTGATGATTATTTGTTTGCAGTTTCTGCTCACTCTCCATGGTATGCAGATATTGCTAATTATTTGGTTGTAGGAAAATTACCATCACACCTGTCATACAGAGAAAAGAGAAGAATTGTTCAACAAAGTGCCAGGTTTAGCTGGATAAGTGGGTGTCTTTTCTACACAGGGCTTGATCAGGAAATTTGAAGATGCATTAGGGAAGATGAAGTGTATGACATACTGAAAGCTTGCCATGATGGCCCTTGTGGAGGGCATTTCGCTGATAAGAGAACAGCACACAAAATTTTGAGGATGGGTTACTATTGGCCCTCATTATTTAAGGATGCAAAGAAATATGTAAGGGCTTGTGACAGCTGCCAGAGAATGGGTCAACCCAATCATAGAGACCAAATGTCATTAAACCCCCAGGTAGTTTCTGAACCATTTGAAAGATGGACCTTGGATTTCATAGGACCCATTAATCCTCCATCCAATCAAAGAACTTATATATTATTCTGTACAGACTATATGACTAAATGGGTGGAGGCCAAAGCACTTATTAGAGCCAATGAAGAGGCTGTCCTAGCTTTCTTATTTGAAGAAATCTTTACTAGATTTGGAATTCCTAGAGAGCTAGTTACAGATGGAGGACCTCCATTCAATTCTCATGGTTTTAATTCTACCCTTGAGAAATAGCATATTCAACATAGAATGACTACACCATACCACCCCCAGGCTAATGGGCAGGTGGAAAGCACAAACAAAGTATTAGAAGCCATTCTAACTAAAACAGTGAAGGACAACCGGAAGGATTGGTCTCAAAGGCTGCCTGAAGCATTATGGGCTTACAAAACTACTTGGAGAAACACTACAGGTTTCTCTCCCTATGAATTGGTCTATGGTAAAAATGTTGTTTTTCCTGTGGAATTTGAAATCAAAACTCTAAGAACTGCTTTAGTTGTTAATCTTGATTTGACTGATGTGCAGACAGCTAGGTTGCAGCAGCTTCTTGAGTTGGATGAAAAGAGATTAGATGCCATTCACCAAACAACCATGATTCAACAATAGAGAATGAAGTGGCATGACAAAATTATCAAACACAAGCAGTTCCAAAAAGGTAATTGGGCCTTGTTGTATGACTCTCGGTTTGAAAATTTTCAGGGTAAGCTACATACACGCTGGCTTGGACCATATGAGGTAGATGTTGTTTTTCCTAATGGAATGGTAAGACTTTTAACAATTGATGATTCTAAAACACCTCTACTAGTCAATGGTCATAGGCTCCGTCTATATCAGCGCCCTGTTTCTAAAGAGGATTTCAAGACTGCTTGCATGACTGATATTCATTATCTTTTTCTAGGGGAGTCTTCTGCTCCTCACAGCATTTAATTCTCTGCACTGTTTTTTTTAGTATTAGATTAGATTAGATTTAAGACTAATAATCCCTGTCAAGGGTTGGTATATTACAATTGAATTTTGCAGATTCTGGAAAAGCTCATCAAGGAGGACAGATCCATCATAAGAAGATCTGAAGCTTCAATCACAGAGGTTTGTTCCCTTCATTTCATCCCATTTCCTAGCAATATCCCTTCACCCCATTTCTACATTATTGCCCTTTTTCCATTTTTCCCACTTCTACCATTCCTGAAATATCATCCTTCAGCTAGTATTTCCTATCCCTTACTGCTGGAATTATCCCTTATCAAACACTTCCCCCACTTGTTTCAAACCCAAGTCATTTATCCCATTTTCCTGATTTTTCTCGTTGCTGAAACACCAGTTTCAGCAACGCGTCATTCATTTTTCCGTTGCTGAAACACCAGTTTCAGCAACCTGTCATTCATCTTTTCATCATTAAAACATCATTTCTTTCCTGCTATACAAGCTTTTTAGTTCTCCACTTTTACGCTTCAGATCCTTTGGGTGAAAATTATTCAATACTGAGCAGATCCTGTTACACTCCTGTTCTAAATTTCAGAGAAATCTACAGATTCTTCCATGTATATTAAGCCATTCTGAAGCACTCTACACTTCGAATTATTAAACCAAAGGTAAAAATGTAAGGTATGTGGTTTTAATGTAATGCAGTTAAATTATATATTAAAGAGAGGATCTCGGCTCATAATGGTTGCAATCTCCACACGCCCAATCATCATTGCACCATACATAGGGGGGGGAATTTCGAAAACCGAATAATCATTTCACATTAACCAATCCTCCTTCATTCTTCATATCCACTTCCGCTGTCATTGAGACTCCGCATCCTTTGTTGCAACAATTAGCTTGACCAAAGCCTGTGTTTCTGTCTTCTGTGCCTCTGCATCTAACTCAAGCTAGCAGCCATGGGAGGGTCGGCTATCAGACACGAGCCTGGTTCGATAAATCTTCTTCAAATGTTCCCGGAAGCCTATCAAATTTTCCAACAAGCAGGATGGACAACATACTTTGAACGGTTAGGAGAATTTGATCAGGAGCAGGTTTTAGAGTTTGCACAAAATCTTCAGGGGAATTTCTCAGTGGTTCAAGGCGTCCGCATTTCAGTTACGGAGGAGGACATAGTTCAAGTTTCAAGTTTGCCGGCTATTGGGACTCGCTGGTTCAGCAGAAAGCAGGTTATTTTAAATGCACAGCAAGATTTTCTTCATCCAAATGAGCCAGTTGAACTTAAAGGCCGCGGTGTAAGTCTGCATTCACTTCCTCGACCATGGCCAACAGTAGCAGAATTCATCAAACACTACTTGACATGCGAAGGGCATTACCAGGTAGTCTACCAACACGACTTCGTTTTGATGAATCATTTAAGGAATGGTCGACTAGTTAATATTCCCTATTATCTGCTTGGTTGTATCAAAAACATGTCCTATTATTGTAGACGGGCTAAATTCCCATTTTTATCCCTCACCCATCATCGTTTATGCCAATTGTTAATTCAGAGGGGTTTTGCTCAGCAAAACCCCCCTCTGAATATTCCACTCCTTATTCCCCAACAGGCTGAAATTCCTCAGCAGGCCCAAATCCCCCAACAAGCCGAAAGTTCCCAAGAAACTCCTGAGATTCCTTCTGAAGGGCAACTGGACGATATCCCAGACTTCCCAGTGATTCCATCCTCAGAGCCAGTTGACCCGACCCCAAGTTCGTCCCACTTAGTAGAGTCAAACATTCCCACTATTTCTATCCCTAGCGATGACTCTCTAACACCCCCATCCCCACCTACTTATAAAAGGAAGAAAAGAACCCCAACAGTCTCTGTCTCAAAACGTCGAACAAGGGCCAAATTCCAAATTTTCACTTCTTCCGAAAGCCCTTCCCCTAGAAAAGAATCTTCCCCTGCAAAGAAAAGGAAAGACAGTGATTTCTCTGCTTTCCTACCAAAAAGGAAAATGAAGATGACTGTTGAAACAGGAGTTACTCCCATTTCCCCTGACCCCGCCACTATTCTGTTAAAACTCCAATCTTCACCCCCATTTCAAATCCCCCAACCCGTCTCGTCCGGTGGCACTGCCACACAAGAACCAGTACCCCGGGATAATACGACATTGTTTATGGCTCAAATAGTGACTGCCACACAAGAACCAGTCACTTACCCAGAGGCTGAAACACAAGAACCAGCCACTGTGGTACCAAAATCATACACCAAGCACGATGATACAGGGAGACCAACCGTAGCTGCTCCACAAGAACCAGCTACGGCTGTGCATCAGCAGACAACCCCAGAAGAATCAACCAACACACAGGGTTCATATACTATGGCATCTCTATTGGAAGAAAATCAGTTTTTAAAGTCTGAGCTAGAAGCCTATAAGAATGAGTTAATCATGGCACGAGAAGCCTTCAATAGAGAATTGAATCTCTATATGCTAGCACACACAGCATCATCACAAAATAGGGAGCCATGCAAGGAATACATGTGCCATGAGTGTGGTAATATTTACCAGCAGGCAGGCTACAAACTAGTCAAAATTCAAGTATCTGAGACATCTACATCAGCTGCAATAAAAGAGGGATGCCCTACTGTTCCACAAGAACCAGTAGGGCTCTCAAAAAGTGTAGAAAAAGAAACCAAACCTCAGATATCTCATCCTGTGCTAGTTAGTGCAGCCACTCAGACAGAAACACAACCACAGATATCTTGTCCTGAGCTAGTCAGCTCAGCCACTCAGACAGTACCACAACCACAGGTATCTTGCCCTGAGTCAGTTAATGCAGCCACTCAAACAATGTCCCAACCCAGCGCTTCTAATGCCAGGACACAGACGCTGCCATGGAATCAATTAGAACTGATGAACAAATGGAAGAAACAATATGCTGAAGAACAAGATACAATATTACAGCAGCACAAGTTAGCATGGCAGAATCACATGTACGCCAACTGGGATAGTTGGGAACAGACACTGCAACAGCTCAGGGATTCCAAGAAGGAAGTCAAGGAATCAAAGGAAAAGATGGCCTTGATGTTTTCATTAGTGCAGAAGTTGATGGCTACCTGCAAACCCTCTGTAAATTACTCTCTTTTCCTTTCTGAACGTTTAATTTATTTTCAATTAAAAGCAATAAAGGATGGCAGACCGCATGGATTGCTTACTTCAGAACAATTTGTTGAGACTTTTTCTGAGGCCCCTGAAAGTGACCAGCATTTGCTGTGCGAACTTTACCTCCATAATGAGGCCATTCTCGACAATAGAAGAGTCAATCTCATTCCAATTGCAGGTGATATACAAATAAGGGCATTTGTTTCATTTTTGGCCAATCAGCTCACCTGGCAAACTGCGTTTATTGCAAGCAGTCATAATGAGGAGAATAGGCTCTTTTGGATTAGACCAGAACCTTTAAGTCCAGCCATGTTTATAGCACAATATCACCAATTCTTACTGAAACCAGGAATGCATAGGTACATGCAACAACTACAGGCTTCAACACTTTTTAAGTGTCAACAGCAAATCAGAGTAAAGGGGACTGCTGCATTGAAGGCCAATATTATGTTTTGGCAGCAGGCATGAAAAGAAAGACAAGATTATCACCCTTTTAACCCTGAAAATCTTCAAGCTGCACTTTCCAGGGTACCTAATTACATCGGATGCATTCGACATTGTGGAGAAAACTGGATTGGTTACCATTTTCATTTTCCAATTCTATGGCTGCCTTCAGAGAAATATCAGTGTCACTACCAATTGGCTGGCAGAGATGAAGCTTTAGCATGGTAGCACTTGCAGAACAATAGAGGATTCCGAGCTCCTACAGATGCCACCTTCTCCAGCTACTGCTTGAGCAACTTGCATGCACAGAATCAGTACTCAGACTCTGACTCGGACTAGGAGTTGCCTGAGGACATGCAACATTTTCAGCTGGGGGGGATGTTAGGACTCCACTATGTAGCATTTTTACTATATAATTTGACACCATCTTACCTCTATAACCATGTTTAAAAAGGATTCCATTATCATTTTCATTTACTTTACCCCAAGGTATATAAAATCCTCTTCTTTATTATATGTTTAATCTGTTTACATATAATTCCATAATACTCTTATATTTTATCATTAATCGAAGTGGATTGTTGCTAACATAAGTCTAAAAGATCGCAGATAATCTATGTGTTGTGCTGGAGCAATCGGCCGTTGCTGAAACAGTCAAACTTCGTTGCTGAAACAGCCGACTCCGTTGCTGAAACAGTTGACTTCGTTGCTGAAACAGCCAGCAAGCACGCAAATTTCGTCACTCGTAATTTGCGATTCTGGAAGAGTATTTCGTGGAACAATGGCAACAGCATGAAGACGTGGTTACACGGATTATTCTGAAGATAGCATTCTTGTTGTATCTGTTGTAACAATATCTTTTTATGGAAGAACAGAATAGCCCTGTTTTAAGAAAGAAGAACAGAATTGGGATAAACACAGATTCGCTCTCATGTAATTGTAAGAGATGTCTCCTCTTTAAAAAGAGGATACATCATCATTAGAGGGGAGTTCGAGTTCGAAAGCTACAGGAGAACATTGTAATTGAGAGACTGGAGCTAGACTCCATCTGTAATGTATCATTTCTTTTGACAGATGAATAAAATCTCCTTTTGAGAGCTCCAATTTAATTCTTTCCCTGGGGAATCTTGTGAGAGGGAAAGGGCCCGCCTTCCTCACAAGATTCACCCTTCTATCCCTGTAGTTTGTTTACTTTCTTTATGCTGTTTGCACTTTACTTTAATTCTGTTGCTGAGACACCAGTTACACAGTTCTGTAGTTTATTGAATATTTTGTTTTCTTAACGTTGCATGTGTTCAGTACATTCATTCTTAAGAAGTTGAGAAATCTATTTCTGTTATATGTTTGAATGTATAATGCTGGAAAGCAGGTGCTGAAGGTTCATGTACAAAGGAATAGGGTCCTGCTCCCACTCATTGCCTTTCTTTTCCTGCAGTGTGATTAGAAACAGGAGACAAGTGTTGAAGGTTCCTGTTCATGGGAATAGGGTCTTGGTCTCTTGAGTTATCTTTGCTACAGAGTGATTAGTGTCAGGCAGCAGGTGCTGAAGTTCCTAATTAAGGAATAGGGTCCTGTTCTTGTTATGGTTGATTGGTTTCCTTTCCTGCAGATTGATTTCCCTCTATTTGAATTCTCAACTGCAACATAGGAATTACTTCTGCTATAGCATAATTGACTTCAGCTTTGATTAAACAGAGTGTGAATAATTAGATTTGTGTGATTGATAATTGTGTGGCTTTTACTACAACATTGTTTTTGCTTTTGAAATTGAGCATATCCAGTGCGTGATTTTCTTTGGAATAAAAAGACTTCCTCGGGTTGACAATTTATGTGGAGCTTGAATTGTGAAAACAATTAAAGCGACCAACAGTTACCCACCACTTCGTTGGTGATATCCCTAGGAGAATTTTTTTCTCCATGATGGACCTCAACCGGTAGGAAACAACACCTTGCAACCCTCAACTATCTCATTGTGCCATTTCTCCGCCACTTGAGCTAGACATATTGTCCCTAGACCCATATTTATTGATCATATGTTTGAAGGTGGGCCTCCTGAACTAAAAGGTATGTCTTGTCATTTGGTAATTGAGTATTGGGTTTACTTATCATGGACACTTTTGAGCATGGATTTACTGAGGGATTCAACGAAAAAAGTGGGCTTAGTTTGTGTTTCTGTCCCCTTCACCCATTTTGGATGTTACCCTTGAATTTTAGTCACGTGGGATCTCCTTTACTAATCATTTGTCTTTAGGGTGGTACTACTTGGGAAACCCCGACTTTGGTTGCGTGGTCCTACCCCCTTATCCACATATACCATTCCCCTTCCATTCACTATACCCCCATTCATCATCTCTCCCACCTCGGTCCACATTTCCTCACTGAGTCCACATAGGGTTAGCCTCCCCATTCCCTTTCCCACACCTCGGGTCAGGATTGGAATGATGCCCCAGAGGTTAAAGCAACTGAAAAGAAAAATAAAAGCATGAATGGCCACATTCAACAAGAAAATTTAAAAATATGGTTGGGATAAACATAATTAGTACATGGGAAAAATACAATGCATGAGCCCTACCCTATACCCATGGCCATCACCCTAGTTCCATAGGCCCTAGATGAGCCTCCTTTATCATTCAAAAACCCATGATTGTCCCAAACCTTGGAGGGCAATGAACTGCCCTACAAAAAATGGGGTAATCAATGCTATATCTTACACATCATGCTCTTATCCTTTGAGCCTCGAGCAGTTAATCAAGGAAAAATTATAAAAGGAAAAATGCATATAAATAAGGGTGGAAAAATCAAGGTCGGGGCACCTCATGTACCACGATTTCTCCCTCCTACACATTACAAACCTAGGTGTGGGATTCCATTTATCTAGCTACCCTTATGCCCCAATATGTGGCCTAGGATTTCCCCTATCATTCCCTACTCCATTTCACCTCTTTATCGCATGCCACCACCATTTAAGGGATGTACCTTGGACATACTATCCCCTCTAGAGTTAGAAACCACCTAATAAGGTGCTTGGCTAACCCCCTTTGGAGCTTGGAGACATTAGCACATGCCAAAGCCCACTATGGAAGGGCATGCCATTATGAAGTGTCCACTTGTCTTCCATGGTTTGTAACATCTTTTACCCAATTACTTTGATGAATTTTTGTACTGGAAGGCTAGGGGACACGTTGGATCTTATGTAGGATTGCATATGGTGTCCATTTGGGTTTGGTCTCCCTATACGGGGTCATAACCATATAGAGGACTACATTTGCATATATAAGGTGTGTGTAGAGAGCCATAGGCCTCCACAACAATAGAAAACACTCCATGGATCCCTAGAGATGCTCATAGGTTTATATAGATCCGCCTTTTGAATGAGGAAGATGCATTTGGTACACTATGCCTAGCTAGCCCCAAATGTGCACCGCACACTTGGAAGGTGTACCAAGACTTTTACGATGACATGGAAGCAATCATTCCATCATATGAACCCATAATTATGGTATACAAGCAACTTTGACTCATATGGAGACCCATGAGATCATTGGTGCACCCCCACATCCACTAGGAGCACCATAGGTTTATTGTTTGGAGAACAAGGGGCCACCCCATTTTCCATTACTTTTGAGGATCCTATTCATCATTATGGCACTTATGGACCTCATTAGGCCTATTGGAGGGTCCTACAATATGAATATATTATTATTTTACCTCTTGAGAGGCTTATGGTATACACGCATCTTTGACTCATATGGAGACCCATGAGATCATTGGTGTGCCCCCACATCCACTAGGAGCACCATAGGTTTGTTGTTTAGAGAACAAGGGGCCACCCCATTTTCCATTACTTTTGAGGATCCTATTCGTCATTATGGCACTTATGGACCTCATCAGGCCTATTGGAGGGTCCTACAACATGCATATATTATTATTTTACCTCTTGAGAGGCTTATTATTTTATTTGTGAGTTAGTTTGCTAGGATTGTCACAAAAAGTTAGTTAATTTGCACATTATTTTATTTTAGGGGATAATGTAGGCCCATTAAGTAATTCAAACTCCTAATGAGTGTATAAATAGGAGTTGTATGGATTCATTTTGGATCATCTCTTGGATTTGGATCATTCTCTCATTAGAGAACTTCACACTTTTTCCTTGGTGGATATTTTTGGAGAATAGATGAATTTTGATGTATGGATTGGGTTCTTCTTATCTAGGATCTTCTTATATTGAAAATGTGTTGTTGGTTGGATATATTCTCTTACATTTAAGTATAATTTTAATGCCATTTTCTTTCATTTCACTGCATACATTGGTTATGATATCTTTGCGATTTTTAGGGCTAATTGCTGCATACATTTAATGTGGAATTATGTTTCTATTTATCTTATCTCTATGTATGGGCCCTGTTTTATGAATAAATTTTCCTAGAGATCGTGTTATCTCAATAAGAATCTTCTATTTGCAACTATGTAGAAATTCTATTAAGGTCACTTTTATTCTCTTTCCCTTAACATTGGACGAAGTCGACTTTGAGAGCCTCCTTGAATAAGAAATGAAGTCCATATTCATAATTCTCCTAGAATCCATATCCACAAAAATAATTAGGAACTGATAAATCAAATGGTGGTAATTTAAACCATATTTTTCACCTTTTTCCTCCCTCTTCTAGGTCTAGCCACAATGGGATACCTAGGGCATCAATTTCCCGGAAAACCATCCCTAGAATAATTTCAATCTCCTAGGGTCTACTGCACTGGTGTGTCCTCAAGGTCTCCTCCAAATTTGAAGATATTCCAATGGTGGGATTGCAATATATCTCAAGCCCTAGGTCTAAGATCAATTTTTTCTCTAGTGTTCCCAAGGCTAGTATCCCATAAGATCAATTTGACATATTTAGGTGAAAATTATTGTTCGATAATTTTCCCTTGCATTGGCCAGGTTAATAATATCATCGATTGCTATATTTCATTCCCTTAACCTGGGTTGGGTCCACTTGGACCCATGTGGTCCCATTTCTTATCAAAGACAATTCATCAAGGGAGACTCGGGAATCCAAGTTCTATAAGGATTTTAGGGATTGGGAAATTCATTTTCAAGTCATAATCCTTTAACCTAACCCTTAAATCCTCATATCATTTTCCTAGAAAGTATTGTACCTTGATTAAAGAGAAAAAAAACTCCATTATTAATCGTATCATAGGGAAAGGGTCTTTAAGGTCTCTTCACATCTATTTGTTGATCCATCCTTTCTAAGTGACTTCCTAATTATCGAGTCTCCTCGCATCTATGAAATTCCGTAAAGGGCAGGGAGTCTTAGCTGTTGTGACAGTGGGCTAAGTCTCCATCGTTGCCCTTGACCTAGCATTTTCCCTCTTAGGATTCCCTTTTGGGTCCCCTGCTGGTTTGAGTGGTAACATTTCTGGCACTATATCTAGTGTAATATTCCCAAATGGGAAAAGTAGGAGTATAGTGAAAAATGCTTGAAATAATGGTGTAAACATCACATCAAAACATGAGACCAATATGGAGACCTTCCATTCATCATAACAACAACATATATGTATAAAATAATGGGCCACAAACTATAAAACAAGATACAACAAGCCTCCAATAGATAAAACCCTCAATATTGAGGTGCTACCACTATATCAAAATGCTAGAAGCCTGACAATGCAGTCATAAGTGCACTACTATATCAAATGAATAAAAAATATATATATGGAGGTTACAAGCCTCAAACGATACAACAAATGTAGATAAGGGCTCTATACAACCTCCAGCAAAGAACCCTAAAGGGTTTTTAGAAAAACACCACTATACAAGATATGAATCAAAGCCCTAGGGCTAAAGGTTCACTGCAACAATAAAACTGGAAAGGTGTGGCTGATCTAATATGCCAAAGAATGTAGCCTCCTCCAATGGATCCTCTAGATGACAGGATGATCCCGCCACTAGAAAACCTCCTCTCCAAATGGTGTACTTAAACCACCCCTGCAACTCCTCCCTAAAATAACATAGTCTAAGATAGATAATACGCTGTAGGGGAAAATGATCAAGTGGCCTGAGGCCAAATGCTGCAATAAGGCTCAGGGCCTTCCTCACTATCCTCCCAATGAAAGGAAACTTTCCTCCACTAAAAAACAGATCAGAAATCACCCGGATGTATTCTCCACTGCTACACCCTGCAAATCAACACATTTCTCAACAGAAACTATGTTGTACCACAAGACTAAAGCTTTGGCCTAATGCATGAATGTGGAATGATAGTGAAATACTCTTCCTTTGAGGCTCCTCAAGGATAGAGGTGGGATTTCTGCTCGGGAACAACCTGTGCTAAACAGCACTGCAATCTTAGCTAAACAGCTGAAGAAAGCTATATGTCTAAACAGACCATATAATCAGAAATATCAAATACATAAAAATGAATGAATATGGCTGCCATCCTCTTCCTTAAGTGATGAGCGTCCTCACCCTTGGCCCCACCCATTAAAGGCACTACTTCCATGCATGAAGTCTCCCTCCAAAACTGCGTTGTCCCATAATGCCACTCCTCCATGAAAATGCCATTGATTTGGTCAAAGTTGACCTAGTCTATGTGTTCCAGCCCCTTTTCACACACAAGGGTGCTTGAAAAAGCTACTAAGAAGTCCTCCTTTCACATTAGCAGTGATTTTTTCATATTAAGGATATTTATGGGTCTCCATACCCTCTTATTCATGAAACAAAGAAGCACAAACAAAAATTAATATTCCAACTAGCTCATGGC
This sequence comes from Pinus albicaulis, assembly GCA_034641835.2. Lineage (NCBI taxonomy): Eukaryota > Viridiplantae > Streptophyta > Pinopsida > Pinales > Pinaceae > Pinus > Pinus albicaulis. The sequence continues at coordinate 230,818,794 of CM076579.1, forward strand.
TGATTGGGAATATTACAGTCCTCCCCTCCCAAATGTTGTTTTTCCTCAAGCAAATATAAAGGTGAGTTCTGCAACTCTTCTCCTGCTCCATTGGTGACACCTCGATGTGATAAGATTCCCTCACAAGCCAAGTGTCTTCCAATCCATCTCCATGAAATGCTCCTCCCAAGTTCTCATGAGATGCAAATGAATCATCCCACAAGTAAGAAAAATATCCAATGAAACATTCATGGTTTGCCCAATGTTCTCCCCGAAACATGTAGCATAATGAACATGGATAATCTCTCTCCCAAAGGGCATGCTCAATCCTCCCGTCCTTCCTCCATTCATTCTCATAACAAGAATAAGAACATCATCAATGTATGGGATCAAAATCAGTGATACATAAACAACCATATGCAAAAATTGAGGTGGAACATAGTCCCCATCACTTACTTGCTGCTTCTTCTCACATGTTTTGAGAAGATGAGAAATTTTTGTTTCCTTTGGAGTGCACCTTGAATGATATATCATCTCCCTATATCCTCCTAGGGAGTGGCCATGATCAACAATGTTTATGGCCCAAAGTTGGCCATGAAGTTTATATGGAAGAATTCTCCTACTTGGAGCAATGGCCTGCACATATATGGTAAATGAATGAAAATAATCATCAAATAAATCATTACGCATAAAAACATGACCCTTACCATAAAATCATCTCATACAAATAGAGTGGACCATAGATTGATTGTTGTGTAACCAGCTTCAACATGATCCTTCCAAGACTTGCTATAGATTAGTATATCATCAAAAAATACTAGCACAAATTTTCTAAGGAAGGGTTTGAAAATGGAATTCATCAACCCTTGAAATGTAGAAGGTGCATTGGTAAGGCCAAAAGGCATGACCAAAAATTCATAATGACCCTCATGAGTTCGAAATGCTGTTTTTGGAATATCTTCGGTCTTCATTCTAATTTGATGATATCCTGAACGAAGATCCAACTTGGTAAAATAAATTGCTCCATGTAATTCATCCAATAATTCATCGATCACAGGAATGGGAAATTTGTCTTTAATGGTGAGCTTATTGAGCTCCCTATAATCTGGACACATTCGCCATGATCCATCCTTCTTGTGTACCAATACTACAGGAGCAGAGAAAGAACTTTGACTGGGTTGAATTATACCCGCCTCTAAAATTTCTGCAATCATACGTTCAATTTCGCTCTTTTGGAAGTAAGGATATCTATAAGGCCTGATGTTTGGAGGAACACTTCCTGGAATCAAATGAATAGCATGATCATGATCACGAATAGGTGGGAGTCCTTTTGGAGTTTCAAACACCTTGGAGTGATTGTCCAAGACTTGTTGGAGATCTGCAGAAATAGATGATTTTGATGTTGGAACTTCTAGTGAGCATAATTGTGCAATTACGCCTCGTTGTTCTTTCTTTAGAAGCTTTGTCATGCCATTAGAGCTTATTATCCTTCCTGGCTTCCCTTCAATACTGTAATTCGACTTCCTTTCCTTCTGAAAAGAATTTCAAGAAAAGTTCTTGAAAATTAAAAGCTACCGTCCCCAAAGATTGTAACCATTGTACTCCTAGTACAACATCAGCACCTCCCATAGGAATGGAAAGCATTGGACTAGTCAACACATATTCCCCCATGGTTAGCTTGATGTTATGGCATTTTCCCGATCAATTTATAGTTCCTCCATTTGCAACCATCACTTGACATTCTGGTGCTGGGTATAGGAAACAATTTAATTCCTTGGCTACCTTACAATGAATAAAATTATGGGTGCTACCTGAAACAATCAACACTATTACCCTTTTCTTCTTGATATGTCCTTCTATCTTGAGAGTTTGAGGAGTGGTAATTCCTGCCAGTGCATTACACGATATGGTCGGATTCATTTCTTCCTCTTCTAGGGCTGGTTCCTGGTGTATATCCTCTTCTTGTTCATTTCTTCTTCCTCTTCACAATCTATGTAAAATAATTTCTTCTCAGCACACTTATGACCTTTAGTGTATTTGCTATCACAACTGTAGCAAAGTCCTTTTGCTCTTTTTTCTTCCAATTGTTGTGGTGTCAACCTTGTAGGTTGTGGAAATCTAGATGTAGCCACACTTCCTTCTTTATAGAATTGAGTAGTAGACTTCCTTGTTGCCATAATTTTACATTCAACTTTTCTTGCCAACCTGAATGCCTTCTCTAATGAATCAGGTTCCAGAACACGAACTTCATGTTGAATGTTATCCTTTAAGCTGCCTAAGAAGAGATCAATCCTGTGGTCCTCTGAAATATCAGTTACCCTTATACTCAATTTTTGGAAGTCCTCAATGTGCTGCCCCACTAAACCCTTTTGTTTGAGATTTATCAATTGGGTAAAGAAGGTGTTGCTCTTTGTATCCTCATAATGTGCTATCATTTCCTCAGTAAAAATTGACCAAGTGACAATTTTTTTACGGGAGCAAAGCCATCGATACCATACAAATGTATTTTGTTCTAAATGTAAAGTTGCAATGCGTACCTTTTGTGTGTTTTGCACGTTATGGAAATCAAAATATTGCTCCATCTGTAGTATCCATGTTACAGGATCCTTTCCATCAAACTTCCTCATATCCATCTTTGGAATATGGTGGTTCTTCCCACCAAAATTCGAGTTTATGAAATCATGATTAACATTTATTTTGTTCTCATCATGAGGTTCTTCTCCTATATTTCCGCCATTAGGAATCATTTTTGGTTTTAAGCTTGTCATCAAGCCTTCCATGCATGCTTTTAGATCATTCTTTATGTTTTCTATGTTGTCTTTTATGTCATCCATCTTAGCTTCCATGCCCACTTCCATGCCATCCATCTTAGCTTGCACACCATCCATTTTAGCTTCCACGCCTTTCTTCAAACCTTCCATCTTTACTTCCACGCCATCCATCTTAGCTTCCATGCCTTTCTTCAAACCATCCATCTTCTCTTCCACACCTTTCTTCAAAACTTCCATTTCATTTTTTGCTGCTCTTTGCGAGAGTGAAATTTGTTGCACTTGTTCTTGTAATTTTGATAGATCATGTTGCGATTCTTCATCTTCATGAGTCATGGTAGAGCCTTCTGAAGGCTTGATGGGTGTTGAATTCTTTTTAGGGGCCATTTTAGAATCCAATATTGATATCTATTCTACAAGATGCCCTTGGAATCAATTCAACTTGATTCTTCAAACAAGAGTTATGCAATTCGGAAAAAAAAATACACACCTTTTACTAGCTTTTAGGAGCTCGATATTGAAATTGAATTATCTCTATAGTTGAAAATCTTCGATATCTGAAATTCAGCCCTGTAGTAGATCTCTGAAGCTTCTTTCAAATGCCACAAGTCTGACCTGATTTGGATTCTCCAAGACAAAGTTGTGTCCAATCTCCCACAATGACCTAATTCTGGACTGGTTTAGTAGAGCGAACTTGTACGACTTTCCACGTGTCACTGTTTTGTCCTTTGTCTCTGAAATTGATAGCCAAAAAACTTCAGTCTGTGTACTTGCGACCACTTTTTACGGCACTTCAATCCAATGCCCAGAGAGAGAGTTATTGAAGTTTTCCCACGATCACCGCTTTGAGATGAAATTCAGGAGCCTGAAAAAGCACTACCTTCCACAGATCATATCTCCAAAAATATTGCGAACCAAGCTCTGAAATTTTTTGAAAAATTTCCTCAGGATTTCAGCTTCGCACCATATGAATTTCAGACTCTGAACCTTTGTACAAAAAACTTTATAGCGCAAATGCCACGATGACCTGTTTATGAGCCTGAAAAGATACCTAACTTCCACAGATGATATCTCCTCAAATATTGCGAACCAAGATCTGAAATTTTTAGACAACCTTCCTCAAGATTTCAGCTTCGCACCCTAGAAATTTCAGCTTCTGAAGCTAGTTATAGCGAAAATTCCACGATGACCTGTTTGGAGCAGCGAAACCCTAGAATCCCAAAGCTTTGATACCAAATGTTGTGTAACCAGCTCCAAAAATAGAAGAAAAGAGATCTAAACGCCTTAGAAATAAGCCACTTCGAGGGGGCAACCTCCAATACATTACATAAATGAACAATTCTTGGATGATACAAATGAACAAACCCTCCTTCTATATAGAAGGAGTCCATGGGGCCACAATATAATCCTAGTGGGGCCACAATGTTATCCTAGCCGACCTAACAATAATAATGTAAGGGCACAATAATAACAATATGGGGGTTACAGGGGTACAATAATAACAATAAGGGGGGCTACACTAACATAATAAGGGGCTACACTATTAATATAGGGGCTTAACATTGATCCCCTCTCATTCCTAGAGAGGAAAGGGGTGGCTGTGATAACTCCCTCAAAGAGTTCTGTATCCCCTCCCTCTCCACATGATCCATGCATCTCCTCAAATGATGATATATCTCCTCTTCAAAGCCTTCCCAAGTAAATCCCTCCATGATAGTATGGTATGACCCCATGGAATAAGTGTGGCTTAAGAGAAAATCTTCATGTGTTGCATATAGTAACTTCTCCTTGAGCTTGGAAGATCTAGATAATAACATCCTACCATGATAGTAGATGACCTCATCTCTAACTGAATATCCCTCCTCTTGTAGTTGGTCATCAAGTATCATGCAAACAAAAATATCCTTGGAATAATCCACCAACAGGTGGGATTTCCAATATGAATCTACTCTCCAAAGTGACAACACTAATGATCTATCATATAAAGCATCTATCATATGGCTATCTGCCTCTTTGACATATCCCATGCCAAAGTCACATAATGGAAGGCTACCATCCTCCCTCTGCTACTCCTTTATCAGCGCAAGATATGAGATGACAGTGGGTAATGATGATGTTGGGAGAATGCATCCCTCCTCCTTGAGTCTACCCAAGACTCTTAGTGATGTACCATGACCTCCCAATACTCCCACTCCCTCTAGATCTATGAGTGGTGCTCCATGTTGTGAGACACTTCTCACCAAATTCTGATCAGGTGGCCTCCCATGTGGTTTGCCACAAAACAATAATGTCCCATGGGCCAAAGTCATGTGCATAATATATGGGACTGTTAGGTCCTTGCTTCCACTGCACAAAACCATCTCTGTTTTCTGTGTGGAAGTTTTATGTGAGGGATATGTGTGCATGCCCTTAATCATCTGATTTTTTCCACTCTTTCTATCCACCCATTCCATCTGCAAAGTCTCCCAATCTGTGGTGACCTTCTCGAAAGTAATCAACCAGTGCACACCCAATATCACATTGGTGTCAGGTATGTCAACCACAAAGAAGTGATCAGTCAATGTATATTCCCCCATGGTGATAGATAAAGATGTAACATAATGCATGCACTGCATAGTTCTAGCTCCTGGGACAAAAACAGAAAATCCCTCGAAATCATCAGTGGGTATTTCCCCCCTCTGCACTAGTTGGGCATTAATAAAATTGTGGGCAGCCCCACCTTCAATCAAAACTGAAACCCTCTAATCTAAGATGGAACCTCGAATGCTCAAGGTCAAGTACTTGGGTACTCCTCTCAATGATGCAAGAGCCCCTCCAATTGGAGCAAATGCCCCATCCCCAATTCCTAGTGGTGGTGGATCATCTCCTGCTATGCCAACATTGTGACCTCTTTTTGGTTCCTCTTCTTCTTCCTCCTCACATCTGAGAAGACCTATATATAGTGTGCCTTTCCTGCCACACATCTATGTCTAGGTGCCCATGATTCTTGGCATGTGAATAAAAGCTTCCTTCTCCTCAAGTCTCTTCAGACATCATCACTAAGAGGTACTTTACTTTGGCTCTCTTTTGAAAAAGGAGCCTTTTCATATTTTCCCTTTGATGGAAAAGTGGGCTTTTGCTGAAATGTTGCCTTTTATTTTGGCAAGGCATCTTGTAGATCTCTAGCCCTTTCAGTGGCATCTTGAAGGGTAGTGGGCTTGGTAGATTTAACCAACCTATGAAGAGGTTATGCTAACCCATAAATAAACATATAGACCCTCCTTGCTGCAGATAAATCAGGAACCATAACATAAAGTTTTAGAAATTCAGAAATGTAAGTTTCTGGATTACTTGATTGTTTGAGCTTTGCTAGCCCCATGAAAGTTGCTTTCGGGTCTCTCTGATCAAACCTCTCCACCAACCTCCTTGTGAACTCTGAATATGCAGCCAAATTGGCATGACCCAATGTAGACAAGCCATGAAACCACCAATCATGTGCTTCACCCTCAAGGTGCAACGCTACTATCTTAATGGCCTCCATCTCTGGTACTTTTTTTCAGCTGGAATTAGATGTCTAGCTTCTCTACCCATGATTTGGTAGTGCATTTAGATGACCCATGCAATTTGGGTAAGAAAAATCTGCCCATAGTTCGGTGTAGATCATGATTATGAATGAATTCTCCACCTCTATTGTCATTCCTAGGTCTCCTATTGTCCTTGATCTAAAAAAATTCTTGAAAACTCAAGTGATCCTTGAATCTTTGAGATTGAGACTCATACTCCATGAAATAGTCTTCAAGAGTTTCTTGTTCTTGAAACCCTTCATTTCACACTACTAAGAATGTAGGTATTGTAGAGCGTTGGGAAACTTGCTACTGCTTTAGTGGTTTATCACTCCATGTAGAAACCATTTAAGGTATTCCTTGTATCTATCCATCCTCATCTCCTTTATTTCTCTAGAAATGTCTTTCATGGTTCGAAGAAGAAGCTTTGGGTACTCCTTCTCCTCATCTTCTCCTGATAAAGGGGTTTTACCCTTGTCTTCTTTATAATCTGTATAATCAAACTTACGGTTTCTTCTTCTGAGATACCTCTTATCTCTATATGTGATAGGATATCCTTCTTCTAATGACATATTGGCTTAAGATGCACAGGATGAGCCAAGATTATTCTCTAATACCACTGTAATATTCCCAAATGGGAAAAGCAGGAATATAGTGCAAAATGCTTGAAATAGCGGTGTAAACATCACATCAAAACATGAGACCAATATGGATACCTTCCATTCATGCATATATGTATAAAATAATGGGCCACAAACCATAAAACAAGATACAACAAGCCTCCAATCGATAAAACCCTCAACATTGAGGTGCTACCACTATATCAAAATGCCGAAAGACTGCTACAATGCAGTCATAAGTGCACTACTACAACAAATGAATACACAAAATATAGATGGATGTTATATGCCTCAAAAGATACAACAAATGTAGATCAAGGCTCTATAAAACCTCCAACAAATAACCCTAAAGGGTTTTCAGAAAAACACCACTATACAAGATATGAATCAAAGCCTTAGGGCTAAAGATTCAATACAACAATAAAACTGGAAAGGTGTGGCTGATCTAATATGCCAAAGAATGTAGCCTCCTCCAGTGGATCCTCTATATGAAAGGCTGATCCCTGCACTAGAAAATGTCCTCTCCAAATGGTGTACTGAAACCACCCCTGCAACTCTTGCCTAAAATAGTGTAGTCTAAGACAAAGACTACGCTGTAGGGGAAAATGATCAAGTGGCCTGATGCCAAATGTTGTAATAAGGTTCAAGGGCCTTCCTCACTAGCCTCCCAATGGAAGGAAACCTTCCTCCACTGAAAAAAATATCAAAAATCACCCGGATGTATTCTCCACTACTCCACTATGCAACTCAACACATTTCTCAATAGAAAATGCATTGTACCACAAGGCTGAAGCTTTTTCCTAATGCCTAAATGTGGAATGATAGTGAAATACTCTTCCTTTGAGGCTCCTCAAGGATTGAGGTGGGATTCCTGCTCGGGAACACCCTGTGCTAAAAAAATCTACAATCTTAGCTAAACAGCTGAAGAAAGCTATATGTCTAAACAGACCATATAATCAGAAATATCAAATACATAAACATGAATGAATATGGCTGCGATCCTCTTCCTTATATAAGTCATGAGCTTCCTCACCCTTGGCCCCACTCATTAAAGGCAATAATTACATGCTTGGAGTCTCCCTCCAATACTGTACTGTCCCATAATGAATTCCACTCCTCCATGAAAATGTTGTTGATTTGGTCAAAGTTGATCCAGTCTATGTGTTCCAACCCCTTTTCACACACAAGGGTGCTGAAACAAGATACTAAGAAGTCATCCTTTCACATTAGCAGTGATTTTATTCATATGAAGGAGATTTATGGGTCTCCATACCCTCTTATTCATCAAACAAGGAAGAAAAAACAAAAATTAGTATTCTAGCTAGCTCATGGCTAATTGGGAATATTACATCTAGGAACACAAGACATGTGTTTATTGGCGACTCCATTGGAAGAAAAAAGCCCTAGTTCTTCATTGAACTTCAAATTTAATTCTTTTAGGGTGAAGCAAGCATCTATTAAGGCATATACATTCATTAATCCATTCTTAATCCCAATGTGTAAAAATAATAAGAAACTGATTATCTCGAGAAACAAGATTCCCCCCTTCTGCTTATAATGAACTAACTATTGAAGAAGTTCTAGAGAGACCATAAATCAAAACATGGATCAAAGGTTGGATGCCTAATTTCAAAGGGAGTCCTAACCAATATTTCAATGAACATCTTGAAACTTGTTTTGGGTCTTAGCCCTAGTAAGTATTGAAAATGAAGATATAATTATGAGATTATTGGCCTTATCACTTGAAGGCCAGGTTAAATATTGGTATAACACCCTCCCTCATGAGATTGCCATTGATTGTGAAAATTTTGAAGATATTTTTCCAAGAATATGGGGTGGCATCCCTCATGAAGAATGGGAGCCTCTTAGAGATGACTCCGTGGAAAATATACACAATGAAATGAGTGATCTTGATCTTGGTAAAGGTGAGAAGAAGAAACCTCATCCTGTCACATGTGATAAAACCCCAAAGAAAGGTCCCACTAAAATAATTGGAGATAAATTTAGTGATCTATGTGACAAGCAGGAAGATGAGTCTTTGTTAGGTCCACATGCTGAAAGTGATGATTTTGAGGACACATGTGTTGGGGAGGATGAGGCTATGGAAAGTAAAGTTGAGGCCAACCTTAAATTTCTCGAGGTTAGCACTCATGATGAATATTATTTTGATAACCTTGAGGAAGGTGATCCCATGAGATCCTTGGAAGATAACTCTAGAGAATATTTCTACCTTGAAAATGATAAATGGGAAGTTGTAGGGTCCAAGTTTGATTGTACTTCGATTTATAATACTGACAAATAGAATGAGGTTGAGATTATTTTTTCCTTTTTCCCGAGCATTACTTGTGATGAAATATCCATAGATACCTCTTAGGAAGGAGAATTTATATTTTTCCTTCAATGAAGAGGGGAAATTGGACGTAATCAATTCTCTTGTAAAGGAGAATCCAATCCTTGATGCTAATAATGAGGAAAGGAATGGGGCTCCCACCTATATTCCTCATTATTATATATTCAAATCACTTGAGACTTTATATTATGATTTTGGGGAAGGAAAACCAATTGAATATGATACTTCACCCTCCCATTTTGTTCATCATCTTGAATCCTCCTCAAGTGAGTCCCTCACCCCTTGTCATAAGATCCCAAGTGACCATAGGCCCTTCCCCCTTTTAAGTATAGTGTCAAGGACAAGCCCCTCTTTGAATATAATTTATCTCCCTCAACACCCCTCAAGGTCATGATCAATCCATAATATCCCCTTTCCAGTATGATCATCACAAAAAACCTACTTGTGTTTCTCCATCTCATCAGTTTCCCTTTCCTACTGATCATAACCCTATGGAGGCCATTAATTATTATTAGGCCTCTGTTTTTCCTTGGTTTAAATCACCTTTTACTCGAAATCACTCATGCTTTTGTTTAGCTTGAATAGTAATTGTCATAGTTTTGTGCATTCTTGGAGATAATAAGTAAGTATTTGCTATTCCTTTGTTCTAATGAGATTTAAACATTAAAGGCATATTTAATAATAGTTTGTGTGTTTGCAGGTTTACAAAGTTGGTTATATGCCTATTCTAATAGAGGTGAAGTTCCTGCACCACACATTCTTGCACTAGTACCAGTAGAGTTCCTGCAGAACACATTCTTGCACTAGCATTGCAAATTAATGTCTGCTCAAAATCCGCATAATTTCTAAATGGCCAAGTTTGACCTCGGTTTTTATGCAAATGGAGGTGAATTATGGAAATCCAAGCAAATAGATTTTTCACAAATATAACAAATTACCCATAACCGAAACCGTTTCCTGAGATTCAAAGTATTCTAGAAGTTACGAGCAAGTATTTGAAGCACTTTTATAAAAAATACTGTTTTTTCCAGAATTTTAGAAAACACAGTCAACAAGTTTCCATACTGCCAACTTTCTCCTCGGTTTTTGTGAAGATGAAGGTAAATAAAGAAATTCCGCAACATGGGTTTTTTTCCAAGTATAAGAAATTGAGTATTTCGTGGGCCATTTTCCAAAATACGTAATGGTTGAAGAGATAAAAAGGGCACCCTGGAGGCAGTTTGTTAAAATTACCAAATTTTCCAGAATTCTAGAAAAATCCCAGAATTGGAAATTTCGTATTAAATCTCTATTCTTTTAATAGGGGAATGGTTGTACTGTTATACTATGCAATTAGAATTGGTTAGGATTCAATCCCCATATTCCTTGCAAAGGAACAACTTGTTTTAATCATTATGATATAAAAGGAGGAATGATGCATGCAGAAAGGGGTGGGGGTGGAGGAGCGACGCTACAATAGTGTTGTTGTAACTTTGTTTTGCTGGTATCACCCAAATCTAGGCTGGAATCTGTATTTCATGATGTACTTTGCCTTTGTTAATTAATAGGAAGAAGGAGCTCCACCTCATGCTTTTCAAATCTTATTTGTTCCTTTAAAAAAATGTGTCTGATCTGAGTTACTGAGCAACATTTCTATTTGAAAGGAAAATGCGCTGGTTGGCTAGGGCCCAGCCAACCCAGCACATTTACTCTACTTTCTGTTCTTGCAATTTATGTTTATACTACTAAGTGTGATTTAATGTACAACACATGAATTCTTGTTTGAATGAAAGCGGATCCGTAGTGTGAAGTAGTTAGAATTTATTTTCCTGCATCTGATTTTGGATTGGTTTTCCCTGCTTGGTCCAAGCAGGAGAAATAACCCTGCACCAGTGCACGTTGGTGTGCTATTCACTTTCTGTAGTTCTGTTTGATTTGGTTTCCCCGCCTGGTCCAAGCAGGAGAAATAACCCTGCACTAGTGCACGTTGGTGTACTATTCACTTTCTGCAGTTCTGTTTGATTTGATTTCCCCACCTGGTCCAAGCAGGAGAAATAAACCTGCACCAGTGCACGTTGGTGTGCTATTCATTTCAGCAAGCCTTTCTAGTTTACTTCCTGCAATTTTCTTGCTTTCATTAAACACTTACGATAGGATAAATGATTGTTTTTTTACTTTTTCATTTTATTAAAATCAGAAACATTCACTTTCATGTGTGCAATTTAGTTCAATAGTAAACTAGCACTTGTAATAATTGAACACTTGTCTTAAGGATTAAAAGCTAAGTGCAGGAAGCACTAATCAGGTGCAAGAACCAGTTTCTTGCCACAAGATCTGAGTGCTTTGAACCCTTAAAATTTCGAGCCCTTGCATGAAGTAAAAAGCCTTCAGTAAAGACACCATTTATACCTCCTGCATAAACCTATGTTCCTGCACTAGTGCAAGCAGAATACGATAGTGTAGGACAGATTAGTGCAAGAAGGAAATCTCTAAAGAAGCAATTTTAAGGGCCCATTCTACAAGACTGCCAAGTGTCTTTGCTAAAGAAAAACATAACACATACTCAGTAATTAAAAATTGATCAGTTAGAGTGATTGCCTTTTTATTTTGAGTCCTTTGCAAATGCATTCTTTCTTGTTCCAGCACTAGATTACTTTGATGATTCAGTTATCATTTCTGCAAGCTTTTCTTTAAAGTAGGAATTCCTATCAGGAAAATTCATACCATCTCTGGCATTTCCTGTGCTTCGTCTCTAAGTTTACGAATCCCCCAGGTTGACAATTAAGTGTTGAGGAGTTTTCTTAAGTGCAATTCCTGCACCCAACAATTATGACATAAATGATAAGGACCATAATGGAAATAATATGCTCGAGTTTTCCATCCATCAAAAGCTTGTGAGCCTAATCATTGAAATATATATATTTTGGTTAGAAGAGAAGATATCATGGAATATACCACATCCTTTTCTTACGTCTTCTCATGTGATTATCCATGTGTGTGCATTATATTTTCCTACCCCCCACTGGCCTTATCATCAATGTGATTCTGTCCACATTCACTTCGACATTTTCCAAATGAGTAATCATACGGCCTGACATGCTTAAATTTATTTGATGATATGTTGGTTGCACTGGATTTATGATTAAACTTAATATTAGATTATGCATATGCATGCTAGGGTAGGATGCATCACATATTCCTTTTTTCATTATAACTAACATCATATGATATTGCTCATAGTATATTAGCTTCATTTAGATTAAAAATTGAATATTTTTATTACTTGTTGATTTTATGGCCTAACAATAAACATGGGTGTTCATGAGACACCACAAAAACCATGTTTTCCTATGGTTTTGGTCATTGACATCTGCAGATAACAGGTCTACAATGACCAAGATATTGTTGGAGTTCTCATTACCTCTCATTCGAGTATTTTTTCCCACTTCTTTGAGAGATCATGACCCATTTGGAGCTCGTTGTTACCCACCACTTCGTGGGTGATATCTCTAAGAGAAAAATTTTCTCCATGATGTACCTAAGCCAGTAGCCAAAAGCCCCTTGTAGCCCTCAACTAGCTCATTATGCCATTTCTATGCCACCCGAACCCACCATGTGGTCCCTCACCCATCTATATTGATCATATGTTTGAAGGCGAGCCTCCTGAACTTAAAGGTATGCCTTGTCATTTGGTAAATTAGTATTGGGTTTACTTATCCTAGACACTTCTGGGCATGGATTGATGGGGGGATTCAGAGGAAAGAGTGGGATTAGTTTGTGCTTATGGCCCATTGACCCCTTTTAGATGGTACCCTTGGATTTTAGTCTCGTGCGATCTCCTTTAATGACCATTTGGTTTTAGGGTGGTACTACTTGGGAAACCTCGTCTTTGGTTGTGTGGCCTCGCTCCCTTTTCCAAATATACCATTCCCCTTCCATTCACTATACCCCCATTCATCATCTCTACCACTTGGGTCCACATTTCCTCACTGGGTCCACATAGAGTTAGCCTCCCCATTCCCTTTCCCCCACCTTGGCTTAGGCTTAGAACGATGCCCCAGAGGTTGAAGCAGCTGAAAAGAAAAGTAAAAGCATGAATGACCACATTCAACAAGAAAATTGCAAAATATGGCCAAGACAAACTTAATTATCACATGGGAAAAATCCAATGCACGAGATCTACCCCATAACCATGGCCATCAACCTGGTTCCATAGGTCCTAGATGAGCCTCCTTTATCATTCAGGAACACGTGATTGTCCCAACCCCTGGAGGGAAATGAACCGCCCTACCAAAAATGGGCTAAACACTTCTATATCTTACACATCATGCTCTTATCCTTTGAGACTTGAGCAGTTAATCAAGGAAAAATCAAAAAAGGAAAAAGGCATATAAACAAGGGTGGAAAAATCAAGGCTAGGGCACCTAATGTACCACGATTTCTCCCTCCTACACATCACATAGAAGCATATTCAACTCATATGGAGACCCATGTGTTCAACGGTGTGCCCCCATACCCACTGGGAGCACCACATGTTTATTTTTTGGAGAACAAGGGTCACCCCTTTGTCTATCACTTTTGAGGATACTATTTATCATTATGGATTTTATGGACCTCATTAGGCCTCTTAGAGGGTCCTACGACATGCATAGAGGCTTATTATTTTATCTTTGAGCTAGTTTGGTGGATTTGTTACCAAAAGTTAGTTAATTTGCACATTATTTTATTTTATGGGCTAATGTAGGCCCATTAGGTAATTCGAACTCCTAATGAGTGTATAAATAGGAGTCGGATGCATTCATTTTGGATCATCACTTGGATTTGGATCATTCTCTCATTAGAGAACTTCACACTTTTACCTTAGTGGATATTTTTGGATAATGGATGAATTTTGATGTATGGATTGGATTCTTATTATCTTGGAGCTTCTTATATTGAAAATGTGTTGATGGTTGGATATATTTTAGGTTTTAACCCTGTACAATAATTATCTACAAAGAATTCTTAAAAATAGAAAATAAACAATAGCGAGAGCATAAAACATAAAACATATATACACAGAGATTTTTCCCATGGATGCCAAATTGAGACTACCAGATATGTTATATTCCTTTTAGTGTTACATAACATATATATACATGCCGAAGCATTCATAAACCCCAATCCATTAACCCTAGATTATAACATAACCGTATTTCTCTTGACCGTATCTACAAAATACCAGGGCCGAAAACCATCTTGCCCCAAAACTATGTGAAAACCCATGCACAAAACCATCGGTGGGTCTGCCCACATAAAATAGGGTCCAAATTTTTTTTCTTGGGGCACTGCCCCAGATCCTGTGCAGGGGGCTACCCACCCCCTGTGAACCCCTGTACATGGGGGGCTGTCGCCCCCCTGTGACCCCCCTGTTGCGCCCAACACAACGAAAAGGGAGTGACTCTCACCCCCCCCACGCGTGTGAATATTCTTGGAAATAATATAACACACAACCAACATATATTCTCTTACATGTAAGTGCAATTTTAACGTTATTTTGTTTCATTTTGTTGCATACATTGGTTATGATATATTCACTATTTTTAGGGATAATTGTTGCATACATTTAATGTGGAATTATTTTTCTATTTAGCTTATCTATTTGTATGGTCCATGTTTTATGAATGCATTTTACTATAGATAATGTTATCTAAATAATCCTCTTCCATTTGCAACAAAGTATAAATACTTTTAAGGTCACTTTTCTTCTCTTTCCCTTAACATTGGATGAAGTTGACTTTGAGAGCTTCCTTGATCAAGAACTGAAGTCCATATTCATAATTATCCTAGACTCCATATCCCCAAAAGGAATTAGGAACTGATCCATCAAAGGGTGGTCATTTAAACCATATTTTCCACCTTTTCCTCCCCTCTTCTAGTTCTAGCCACATTGGGCTACCTAGGGCATCAATTTCCTGGGAAACCATCCCTAGAAAAATTTTGATCTCCTAGGGTCTACTGTGTTGGCGTGTCCTCAAGGTCTCCTCACAATTTGAAGAGATTCTGACGGTGGGATTGCCAGATGTCTCAAGCCCTAGGTCTAAGATCAAATTTTTCTCTAGTGTTCCCAAGGCTAGTACCCCATAGGATCAATTTGACATATTTAGGTTAAAATTATTGTTTGATACTTTTCCCCTTTTGTTGGCTAGGTTAAGAATATCATTGGTTGCTAGATTCCATTCCAATAACCTAGGCTGGGTCCACTTGGCCCCGTGTGGTCTCATTTCTTATATAATAAAATTCATCAAGGGCGACTCAGGAATCCAAGTTCTATAAGGATTTTAGGGATCAGGAAATTAAGTTTCAAGTCATAATCCTTTAACCTAACCCTTAAATCATCATCTCCTTTCCCTAGAAAGTATTCTACCTTTCTTAAAGAGTAAGCAAGCTCCATTATTAATCATATCCTACGGAAAGGGTCTTTAAGGTCACTTCACGTCTATTTGTTGATCCATCCTTTCTAAGTGACTTCCTAATTACTGGGTCTCCTCCCATCGGTGAAAATCCGGAAATAGTAGGGAGTCTTAGCTGTGGTGACAATGGGCTAAGTCTCTGTCACTTCCCTTGACCTAATAGTTGCCCTCTTAGGAGTCCCTTTTAGGTCCCTTGCTTGTTTGAGTGGTAACATGTCTTTGGGACAATCTCTTTTAAAATTTCCATATTCATTTTATCCAAAAAATTGTACTTTGGACATATCTAGATCTCTTTGTGGCTGATTGTTTTTCCTTTGACGAGGCTCAAACTTTCAAAACTTCCCTTTATTATTCTTTACTTTGGTAGAAAAAGCTTGAGACTTTTCATTTTGTTCAATGTCATCCGTTTACTTCAATATTGTCTCTTCTATCATACACATATACCATATCTCTTCAAAATTCAAAGTGTCCTTTCTTGAATAGATTATTGTCACAAAGCTACTCCATTTGGGAGGTAATGCATTTGCTATACAAGTTATTAGTTTAGAATCAGAAACAAATTCTCCAAGCCCTTATAATTTATGCATCAATTGTGATAAATTTAAGATATATAAGGTCAAGTCTTCATCCTTTGATAAGCTTTTCTTGTAAATCTTATTCCTCAAATATATATTCTGACTTGTAGTACTAACTGAATACAATTTCACCAACTTGTCATGTATTGCTTTAGACGTTCCCAAATATGCAATAAATTGAATGAGATGATATTTAATGGCTTCAATGAGAATCCTTTGAGTCCTCACCTCTCCTTTCATGTACTTATCCAATTCTCGAGTCTTATCCTTCTCTTTTTCTACAAATTTTCCTAGAGCATGGTCCAAGACTTCATTCTATACAAGTATCAAGTTTTTTCTTTTATTCCATGCTTGAAAGTTTTTTGATCCATCAAGCCTATTGAATTCCTTACAAAATGAAGTCTTTTGATTTGAATATTGAGCCATAGAGAATAATGTGGTACTCACTTGATATAAGAGTTTCTAGATTGATAAAGATATCTTCAAATACCTTGATGTTCCTAAGGATTCTAGGAGACTTAAAAGATGCCCTAGAATGATGACTTATAGGATACTTGAAACAATAATGAATTCAATCTGCTTCAAAGAGTATGGATGATGCAACTAGGATTCTTGATTCTTCCTTGAATGATGCCTTCTATAAATATGTCTTCCAAAGAACCTTCAAAATGACAATATTCAAGAGAGAGAGATCAATGTTCTTCTTCAAGATGATGATGTGTAAACAAGAGCCTTCAATAGAGTAGCATCCTTTCTTCAAGATGAATCATTTGAGTCCTCTTCCTTGTATCCTTCCTTGTGTCATTTCATTATATCTTCCACAAATGATGTATTCCAAGGTATCTTTTATGAATGTCTTCCATACGATAACAAGAGTGATATTCAAGTTGTCTTCTCCTTTTTTTTTAAATCGAAAATAGTATAATTATATATTAATATGAGCCCGTTCTTAGCCAGTAACCAGGTGATTTACATTTACATTTCATTTCCACTATAGGCTTCATTTGTTGTTCTATTACTTCAGGGCCTTTCCATTTTACAAAAATTTTATTATAGATCCAAAATACTATCCTACAACTATATATTCAGGAAAATTGCTTCATTATAATCCTGCATTTACAACATTTTATAAAAGCAACAAAAAACCATAGACACAAAAACTACTAAACAACAAGTCATTCTTCCATATCAACTGGGTTGTTTAGATCAAATCCTGAGCCTTTCATGTATTCCTCCCTGATCTTGCTGCTCTACTAGAATTTGATCTCATCCAGTTGACCTCAAAGCACGTCAATTTCGTCATCCATTTGTTTTTTTTTTCACTTTTGGTCATGTTCTGCTCTTAGATATTGAGCATGTCATGTTGTTGTTGATGTAATCTAAGATGAATTATCTGCATCCCCTTATGTATTTACTCGATCTTAGAGGTACATTTCACACAATTAACCAACCCTGAACCACATCCTTTGCCGCCTCTGGAATTCCCATGGGAAGACTTGGGTCTGCGATGTCCCCAAGGCCCCGTAGCCAAACTTCCCACATCTGAATTTCTTTGGAAATACATCCATATTTCCGCCATTGTCCTCCCAAACAGTCATTAGGGGAATTTTGAGGTCTAAAATGGGCCTCCTAAGAAAAATGTACAACAAAAATAAACTTTATAACAACCAATAGGATTCAAGATGATGATGTCAACCATGGGAGATGATTTACCATTTTTTAAATAAAAGGGTAAAAATATTAAAAAATAATAAAATAATAAAACTACTTTTTCAACTCGTATTTTCAACTTATCTCCCAAAGTTTTTACTCAAATTTCGAGCGGGAGTACTCGTTGGATGCAAAATGTAATTCCTCATCCAAGGAGTACCCATGTTGCATACTTTCGATGGGTCCTACTACACGAAAAATGAGAAATACATAAAACAAATGTGATTATAATCACATTTGTTTTATGTATTTCTCATTTTTCGTGTAGTAGGACCCATCGAAAGTATGCAACATGGGTACTCCTTGGATGAGGAATTACATTTTGCATCCAACGAGTACTCCACATCTCGAAACAGTAAAAACTTGGAGAGATAAGTTGAAAAAGTAGTTTTTTCATTTTCCCCTCTAAAATTTGATGATGTCATCAAATCTTATTTGATTTTTTCCACTATTATTTTATAATTTCCTTAGGAGGCCCATTTTAGACCTAAAAATTCCCCTAATGTCTGCAAGAAGCCTACAACATTTACTTCCACCAATCGACTCCCAAATTTGCACTATATATTTCTCTTTCGACAACTTAAAACCAGAGCTAATTCTCCCACAGGGTGCAGACCATTGTACTTCCTTCAATCCCCTAACTTTCCATGGGTCTCTCAACTTCGCCCTGACCAAAACCTCTTGCATAGGAGGAGAAATGTTCACCTCCAAATCGAACTTCTTTCCCCCAGACACATAGATACCACCTTCCTCCCCCACTAGTAAAAAATTAGGGGAATATCTAGTTTTCCCACTGCTCCCCTCCAACAACTCGGATTCAAACTTAATACAGAACCAAAAAATGCAGGTAACCACAATTCTATTCATCCCTGAGCACTCAGAGGCAGGACACTGAAGGTCAAAAATGCATCCAGCTTTGGACCACAGAATATAATTCTCATAGGATCCAAAACTAGAAATACCACCCGACTCTCTCAACAAACTCACCCCCTAATTCCGTGAAAATTCCCACCCCTAAAGCTCTACCACCCATGTTCCTCTTCTCAAAAATCACCAAAAGAACATAGCTTAGCACAATCCATGCATTGTCACTACTCACAACACTGGCCAAAGTCTACCTCAATGGAAAAATCCAAGCAATATTATTGATTGTATTGCCCTTATTTTGCACCAGATCCCTGGAGCATCTGAATATTTAGGGGTTGGACCTGGCTTGGTTGACTTCATTTAGCTGTCACCCCGTGCCACATTTTTCCTCAATAACTACCATTTCCATTATGTACCTTGAATTCTCCTCGGCCCTGTTATCACAGAGATAGTTCCATTCCAATTGAATTGCTCTACATTTGGGATTTAATGGCCTACCTTGTAAATCCATATATCACATGATCCTACCATGAATGCACTGACAACCATTCACACTCTAGGTCTAAAATTCATTGGAAAATTTTCTCTTGTGTGCAGTGTAGACAAGTGAAATGTATGTAAGGCTCCAAATATTATGTGTCATAAACCCACGACCATCCCTCATGAAGAGGGTGCCACAAATCGCCATAAACCAGCTTTGGAAAATAGGCCCCTTGGGATAGGGGAATGGGGGTCCAAAGGGAGATGCAGCGGCCAAGATAATGGAGGCATATGCAATGGGGACATGAGAGAGGGGTGATAAGGATTCATAATGTTGAGGTTATATATGAGAACATCGAAGGGAGTAGATAGGCAACCAAATGTATAGACAAGGGGGAGGGGAGCACACCAATGATATTCCACCCATCGGGTAGAAGAGGGGAGGGATGTAGTTAGAAAGTGAGGGATGAAGGGGGGAAGGAGGGTCCATATGAGACTGATCCAAACCTCAACTTACCAATACCACCAATTTGTTTTCCTCCAAGTTCCCATCTCTTTGTGGGTTCAAAAAACTTATTTCTTAATCCATTGTCTCTAGGAGTAATATTTTCCCATTGTTTTTTCTCAGTCTAACTTAGTTAGGGGATCAGATGTATTCCCTCCTTTCCATTTACCATAATTATCTCTTCTGCCAGTAGGCAGGCCTGGTTTGGCTATCTGTCAGCTTCTTTATTCTGCTCGCGAAGAATATGATAGTACTTGACTTCTCTTAGGGTTGTCTCAATACCATTTTTTCTTTTTATGATTTGATTAAGATTGCAGTTTTGAGCCAAAGTCCCATTGACCATATGTTTGATTATAAAAAATGATTCACCTAGGATGACCCCTGTACTAGAGATAGTCCTAAAATTAGGCCCAAGGCCTCTGCTTGATTGTTGGTCTTTGTTCCCATACCCCATGCATATCTTACTTATATTTTTCCCTCGGGATTTATAAGAATCTCTCTCCCTCCTTCCAAACCAGGATTTCCTTTAGAAACCCCATCAAATTGAAGGATCCACTTCTTTTTCTCTTGCATCCACTACCCTTAATCTTCATCCTTCATCTGGAGAACCCAAGAGGGTTTCAGACTAGGGCCTTTTGTAATATTTATTTTTCCTCCTTATTTAACATGGGGGCATAGCCTGTTCAATTCAGAATTATCTAGAGTATGCTCTGGATATGGTTGATGAAATTCCATGCATGAGGAGAAGGATTTTAGAGCTCTTTTTCTAGCTGAGAATCGATTCATTTGGAATATAGCTTTGATCTGAGACAACCAAATTTTCCAACACACATATTTTGGTAGGGCGGTCCACACTTTTTTGAAAATATCTTTGGCTTGAAGGGAGCCCCCATATTGAGAGGGCCATGAGCTGAAGTACCGTAGAATATCCTCCGGCCACCTTGTTCTATTATAGATTGGGCATAGGACTATCACCCACACTTACTTCGTGACTTGGAATTGCAGAAAGAGATATTTTATAGTTTATTCTTCTTTTTCAGGGAGCACACACCAGGATGGGCCAAAATTCCCTCTTTTTTGTATATTCTCAGATGTGAGAATTTTCTTGTGCGCCAACAGCCACCTAAGAAGTTAATTTTTGGAATAGCATTTGTGGTCCAGATATTCCTCCAGATTGGTGCTTTGGGGGAAATCTGAGATTTGAAAAGCATATGTGTGTATCCTTCTTTCACTTAGTATTTTGTTTGTTTCCATCCCCAATTTTCTTCTACCGTGTTTTCCATAGGGGAACATCCCCTTAGTTTCCAGATCAATATATCACATAGGGGGATAAGGGCCTCTGAAATATGACCCAAGTCCCATCCTAGCCAAAAACCCCACTCATTCCACTTTGATATTTGGCTTAAAAATTCTATTCCGCGATGAGACAGAAATAAATTTAGTGGATGCAATATAGGATCCACACCAATCGGCGATCGTCCTAGTATTGAGTCTTGGAAGATAGATGTCAAGGAACCATTCTCGGGCATTTGCTTAAATTATCCTACATTACTTCTGAAGATGCTTTCACTAGCTTCCATATTGGAGATCCCATAGAGCCTCTTTTTGGTAGTTGTCTGTTCCTTCCAGGGCAATCATATTTTTCTTTTACACTTGAGACCACCAGAGCTCTTTTTTGGTGGTCAGATTCCAATGCAACTGTGCTCCCATTGCCAAGTTATATAGCTTTGGGTATCTGATACCCATCCAACCATGGAGTTTCAAAGATCTAATAGTTTTCCAGTTAATTGAATGATATTTTTTGCTATCAATATTTCCCTCTTCCCACAGGAATTTGCGAATGTATATGCCTAGCTATTGAAGAATATATTTTGGGGCTTGGAGGGAAAAAAATTGATACAATGATATAGCATTTAATACAACATTCACAAGGATATTTATTCCTGCCAAGCTTAGCCATATTTCACCCCAGTTTACTATTTTGCAATTTATATTTTCCAACATTTTTTTCCAGGCAGTAGGAATCGCTATTATGAGAAAGATAGGTACACCCAAGTAAAAAAAATCCTTCCTTTCCCTGATTACTTTGAACCCAAATATGTCCTCTATTTTTCTGGCCTTAAGGAGGGAGATATTCCAGATATATATTAGAATTTTCCTGTCATTTATCCCACCCCCCCTCTGAGGCACACAATAACCTATCCATGGTCACTTTAAATCTCTTGGAATTAACCACAGAGGCTCCACCCAGTAGAATAGTGTCATCTGCAAAATATATGTGGTTTATACTCTTGATTCCTTATTTAAATCTGATACCTGAAAGGAGTTAGGCATCCCGATCCTTTTATAATTTCCTGCTGAGTGCCTCTGTCGCCATGATGTATAAAAATGGGGATAGTGGGCACCCTTGTGTCAGTCCCATGGAAGCTCTGAAAAATTGTGTCACTCTATCATTCAATAAAGTGGAAATCCAAGGAGACCCAAAACATAAGGCTAACCATTTGATGAAGGTATCATCAAACACTAGATTCTTCAGGACTTTTAATAGGAACCCATGCCTCACCCTATATCACCCTATCAGTGGTGTTGGACATATTTAATTTTACAATCAAGCCTTGGTATCCTCTTCTCGATCTAGAGTCTATACCGTCTTGGATAATAATGATGTTATCGAATATTTGTCGCCTTGGGAAAACCCCCCTTGATTTTCAAATATTATACTAGGAAACAAAATTTTGAGTCTTAGGCCAAGAATTTTTGAGAATATTTTATAAGACACATTACACAACAAAATAGGTCTGAATCGCAAAAAGGAGGAAGGATTCTTCTCTTTTGGGATGAGGGCCAAAAATAAAGAGTTAAACCCTCCTCTGATGATAAATATTTTTTGCGAGTATCCCACCATTCTACACAAATACCTATATATAATTTCCCAAAATTGTTGGTATAGGTGTGCCAAGAAACCATTTGGGCTGGGGACCTTATCCACAAAGAAGGAGAAAACCACTACACGAATCTCCTCCAGAGAAGGGGCCAATGTCAGGGCATCATTCATCTCTTCAAAGACCAAATTTGGAACATTATCAATTAGAGCATCCTCATTCTCCTCATTTGTTTCTCCATCTACTTTATATAGAAGACTAAAGTGGTCCACTGTTTCTATTTTTATAGCTTCAAAATACTTGAAAATATTTCCCTCATGATTAATCTGGGTGATATTGTTTTTTGATTCCCTAAACTTAACTTGTTCATGAAAGAATTTTGTATTTTTTCCCCCGCTCTTAACCAATTGTTTCTCGATTTTAGCCTCCAGTAATCTTCCTCTTGCCTGAGGAAAGTATGGAGAGATTTAAAGGCACCCGCTTCCTTTTGAAATTTAGCTGTTGTGACTTTTGTGGTCTCCACCTGACCTTGTATGGAGGCAATAAATTTCTCCATCTCATTTACACTCCATTTCTATGTGGATCATTATATTTAAGCCATTTTGGATATCATATTTTAACCTTTTTATCTTAGTTTCCCATATTGCGACTGGGCTACCAATCACCCATCTCACCCATGAAGAGGAGACAACCTCCCGAAACCCACAACCTCAATCCATACTGGGGAAAATCGGAAGGGGATTGGGCCAAGATCAAGAGGAGGGACATCGAAAGGCCGATAGGTCGATGGTACAAATCACACCAACGCAGGATGTCATAATTAATACAAATATTTAAGGACAATATGCTATCCGATGCAAAAAATCAGTCTAGGCGAGAAACTATATGCCCCGATCCTGTCCTTTTATTATTCCATGTGTAGAGGTATTTATGAGGTTTTAAGTAAAAAATATTAAGTTCCAAAATGAAATCCTCCATGTTTTCTTGGAAGGAATCTCTTAATATTGTCTATCCCCTTTTATCTTGTCTTCCCATTGTGGTGTTGAAGTCTCCTCCAAATATATAGTTTATGCCAAATTCCATGTGTTTTATATCTAATAGAGTTTGCTAGCATTGCATTTTTCTCGATAATGAATGGGCATATATACATTTACAATCGTAAAGCATTGATTTGATTCTATTATATTGAAAGTTGTTTCTATCCAATCTGTGTTTTTTATAGAGCATATCAATTTCAATTTTGTTGGCTTCCACAACGTGCACAAGCCATTGGAGGTGCCTCTAGAGATTTTTGCAACCAAGCTGCTTCTATTCCACATTTTATTTTGATATTTGAGGATCTTTGGCTCCCTCATTTTGGTCTCCTATAACAGCATGATAGTAGATATTTCTTTATGGATTAGTGATTTTATTTCTTCTATTCTCTTTGTAGTCCCCATATCTTGACATTTCCAGGAGAGTATATTCATAAATTAAGACTTGTTTTGTGTCGCTCCCTTCCCTTTTGATACAATGTTGATAAATTGATAGGGGCAACAATATCTTTGCTTGATAATTTCTTGTGAAGTTAATTTGACTTCTTATTACTTTATTATGTTTTGTTCATAAAAAATTTACCAAAACCATAAGCCATGAATATCACATATAGAAAATGGACACAAGATGTAAGCTCCAATCCGGGGAAAACCCCTCCAAGGGGGGAACCCAAAAGATTATTCTCTTCTTCTAGAATCAGATCAAATGATAAATCCAAGACCCAAACAACAAGACCAAGACCTTCGTTACACCATTTTTTGGTCATCTAACCTGTTACTATTAGATGGACCTAAGTACACCATGTAAGACCAATTTTACCCTAAGTAAAATTTCTTTCACTATGAAAAATAACTTAGTAAACCACATTTATTAAGTTGTTTATGGTCTAAACAGGAAACTCCATGAGGAAATATTAAATAAATCCACATTTGTTTGATTTTCCTCAAGGAATAATTAGTTAAACAACAGTTTAATTAATATTCCTGGTCATATTTAACCCAAAACGGGAAAATTAATTAGATAAATTATTATTTATCTTATTATTTTCTAGGAATAATTATTTAAACCTTATTTAAATAATATTCCTTGTTAAATTTGACTAAATCATTCATAAATAATCAAATAAATCATTATTTATTTGATTATTACTCAACCACATCCTTAAAATAATAAATAAATCATTTATTTATTTATTATTTACAAATAAAGGGATTTGACCCAAGTCAAATTCTTTTTCCCTCCAACAAATATAATAAAATATTCCATAAAAGTTGGATCTAGAATTGGTTAATAATATTTTAATTATGAACCAATATATAGACTAACTCAATATTTGGTTATATATAGAAGTGTTTTCCCATTCACTCACTACCTTTTGTTGCCTAAATATCACTCTGGATCTATACTTTTGGTCTGACTTTGATCCACCATCATTGTCATATTTTGCTACCATTTTTCTTGTGAGCTCCCTTTCAATTCCATTTTTGTCTGGGTTTTCTACACCATCAAGAGAGATGGATTTTAGATCTAAAGTGCTGAGGACTTACAAGAACCCATCCCATTGAGGGGGACTGGTAACATCTTTCTATGTTCACTTCCCAGGTGTCAAAAAATACAAAAATTCTTTAAAACAATCTTGTCTTGTCTATTGGATGCATGGAGAAACTCTTGCTTTTATTTACTGCTTAATGTCTTTTAATGCATAGATCTAGATTTTTGCAGCATTTATCTTGGTCAACTAATTGAAGATATAAAGATATTGGCAGCCATATTTTCTATTAGGGTTGTTTTTTATGCATGGTTAAAGTGAGCCTTTTTCGTATGCTTGCAATTAAGATTCATACTAACAATTGGCGACTCCACAAGGGTTTACGATTACGACCTCAGTTGTTTTTCAGATCCCTGCATATCCAGCTGCTTCAAACCCTAGGATTTCTCATTAGCTTCTTGTTTTTATTTTCTTGATGTTTTTTTTAACCTATAAAACCCTAAAACATTGAAAATTCTAACTTCCATGTGTTTTCGGACCTATTGCGCATGTGACAAGCATTAGCCGCAGCTGAGACGACAAAATTTTCTGAAACCTGCTCCCGAGAGTGCCAGAAGTGTAGGTCGCAATTTTTGGGCCAAAACCTGTGACCTGAACCTCTAGGGCGTAGAAAACAGGCCAAAACCTGCGACCTCTACTGAAAACAGGTCAGAAACTGCAACCTGGACTTTTTGCGGGATTCTCTCTGAGATTTTTCTGGGTTTTTCTGGGCCTCTGTTCAGGGTTGTCTGACCTCTGTCTCCACCCATTTTAGACCTGTACTAGTTTTTTTTTTCTCATCAAAGTGGGAACCTAGCCCCCTAAAGCTTCAGTACCCTCCACCTTTTGTGGAAGAGTTTTAGCTGCTGCAGGTTGTTTGAAATTTCAAAGTGTTCAACCATTTTTTGGATCTGATCCCTTACCTTTAGATCCACTTCAGGTTGGTTATTTATCCATCCAAAACACCCCATTTTATTTTATTTTTGGTTTTCCTCTAAGGTCCCCTCCACTTCCCTCCAGGTTATAGCCTTTCGCCACCTCATTTACAACAATTTTTCCTCTAAGTTTTGTTGGGTATGTGCTATATTATTTCCACGACTAATCACGCACGTGGGGGGGGGCAATAGCCCCCCATTTGCGCTGGGTGCAATGGGGGGGTCAGATGGGGGGTGGTAGCCCCCCTTGTCGGGGTCCAGGGCAGCACCCCGATGAAAATTTTTGGTGCTTAATTTCTAGTGGACGGTCCGCACCCATGGTTTTGTGTATGATTTTGCACATGGTTTTGGGGTACGATGGTTTTCGGCCCCTGGTATTTTTTGTAGATCCGGTCAAGGGAATTACAGTTATGTTCTAATCCAGTGTTAATGGATTAGGATTAATGTATGCTTCGACATGTATATATATGTGTTGTAACACTAAAAGGAATATGATGAAATATCAATTTGGTCGTCCCGATTTGGGATCCAGGGGAAAATCTATGTGTTTATCTGTTTTATGTTTTATGCTCTCGCTATTGTTTATTTTTTGTTATAAGATTCATGTGTAGATAATTTCTGTTCAGGGTTAAAACCTACGTTTGATATCAGGGATGTTTCAGCTTCAAGGGGACACCTTTGTTGCTGAGGGTTTTTTGCTCGGGCCTGAGGTATACCCTGTTCAGTGGGATATCTGCGGGATTGATTCTTGCGGTGAAAGAAGATGGCGAGCAGCAGAAAGATAGAGATTGAGAAATTTAATGGCCAGAGTTTTGAGTTGTGGAAGCTCAAGATGGAGGATCTGCTGGTGGATAAAGATCAGTGGATCGCGGTAGATCCAGGTACTAAACCAACGACAATGACATATGAAGACTGGAAGAAACTGGATCAGAAGGCTAAGAGCACAATACGGTTGTGTGTCTCAGATTCAGTATTGTTGAATGTATCTGGGGAAGCTACGACGAAGACCTTGTGGGACAAGCTAGGGAATTTGTACCAATCTAAGTCTCTGGTGAATAAACTGTTCCTATGGAAAAAGCTGTATAAACTGAGGATGAAGGATGGAGACTCGGTGACAGAGCATATGAACACCTTCAATACTGTGGTAAGTCAGCTGTCATCTGTTGATATTAAAATCTCAGATGAAGATAAGTGCATCAGTTTTTTGTGTTCTCTACCAGATTCGTGGGACAATCTAGTTATTGCAATAGGTAGCAATATAACTACCTTGAATTTTGATGACATTGTCTCAGCCTTGCTGTCGGAGGAAATGAGAAGGAGAAATATGGAGGGCCAGAATGGATATGCCTTATCTATACGAGGAAGGTCCCAAAACAGAAACAAGAATAAGGTTTCGAGTGGGAGATCAAAATCTAGAGGGAGATCTAAATCTCCTGGAAAGTTTGTAAAGGTATGCTGGAAATGCAGAAAGGAAGGGCACTACAAAAGGGAGTGCAGATCTAAAGCTCCTAAGAAACGAAAGGGATCTGATGATGCTCCTTCTACAGAGGCAAAAACCACCTTGGATGAAGGTGGCGATGTGTAATTGGCTTCTTCTTCAAATACACATGTAGATCATGAGTCATGGTTGATTGAATCAGGTGCATCCTTTCACTTCACTCCCCATTGGGAGTGGTTCTGTGAGTATGAGAAATATGATGGCGGTGATGTATTCCTAGGGGATGATAAGAAGGCCATAATTGTCGGACGTGGAAAGGTGAAGGTGAAGCTGCAAGGTGGAAGGATTAGAACACTTCCTGGTGTTTTGCATATTCCTGCATTGGCCAGAAATCTGATTTCTATAAGCAAGATGGATGATGCAGGTGTAAAAAAAATGTTCGAGAAAGATGCCTATGTTACAGGTCAAAAGACCTCCTCATTAGCTCATAGGAGAAGACAAATATGGAAGGAATACAAAGACCTAAATTAAACCTATTTCTGCCAAGGTAACACCTCTCTATAACAACACAAGAGCGTTATAACGTAGCTGATCAGTGAATGGGCCATGTTAGTGGCTAGGGAAATGCTCTATTTACACTAGAGGGTAGCGTTACCCGTGTTTTAAGTTTAAAATGGGAAAAAACCGCGGAGAATGATTTGAATCTCCAAATTTTTCTCACAAGAGAGTCAGTACAAAAAGGAAACTGCAAAGCACTAACTCTTATTGGACCTTGCCATAAACAACTAAACTCTCAAAGAAGGCAAAAGCATGGAGGTTAAAGAAACATCTTGGTTTTTTCTATTCAGAACTGGTGGAAAGAGAAGGGCAATGATTTCTCTCTCCATCTCCATAAAATGGAGTTGAAGGCTCTTAGTTCAAGGTCGAAGGATTGTCAATTTTCTGAATACTTGTGAAGTAGAGATCATTGTTGTAGTGTGAAGGTCAAAGGTCAAAGAGGTTCATTGAGAACTTGTTGATCAAGACTTCACCACTTTGAGAGATAGAGAGATTGGAAGGCTGAGGAGGGCTTGGTGCAACTGACGGTTGTAATCCTCCTTTTTTATAAATCAATAGAACTGTATCTGTTTTTTCCATTCTATGCGTTGATATTTTCATTAATATTTAATCACTTGTATATCATGAGATGAATGGCTTAGATGTGCACAATTTAAATGTTTATTATATATTGGCTTAATTGATAGGAAATGTATGTTATGTTAGAAATTACAGGGGTGCTTTAATTGATTGCGGAACCTAGATTTGGAGCTGGTGAAGGAGAACAATACCTCCTCATCAGCTCAGAGGAGAAGACAAATATGGAAGGAATACAAAGACCTAAATTAAACCTATTTCTGCCAAGGTAACGCCTCTCTATAACAACACAAGAGCGTTATAACGCAGCTGATCAGTGAATGGGCCGCGTTAGTGGCTAGGGAAACGCTCTGTTTACACTAGAGGGCAGCATTACCTGTGTTTTAAGTTTAAAATGGGAAAAATCCACGGAGAATGATTTGAATCTCCAGCTTTTTCTCACAAGAGAGTCAGTACAAAAAGGAAACTGCAAAGCACTAACTCTTATTGGACCTTGCCATATACAACTGAACTCTCAAAGAAGGAAAAAGCATGGAGGTTAAAGAAACATCTTGGTTTTTTCTATTCAGAATTGGTGGAAAGAGAAGGGCAATGATTGCTCTCTCCATCTCCTATAAAATGGAGTTGTATCTCTTAGTTCAAGGTCGAAGGATTGTCAAGTTTTTTGAATACTTGTGAAGTAGAGATCATTGTCAAAGTGGTGATGTCTTGAACAACTAGTTCTCAATGAACCTCTTTGACCTTTGACCTTGTGCCACGTGCCCTTCCCCATTTTCCTATAAATTCCACAAATAAAATAATCCACCATAGTAATAATTCCAAACTTAGGAAATAAAAGAAAAATTAAACTTTCCCAAGCAACATTGGCGAATATGGAGATGACACTTGTCACGGTCCCATTGGAATAAAACTGAAGAATATTATTGAATGTTGACTGGGCTAGTATGTCATCAACCTGCACCTATTTCTGCAACTTTTTTTTAATAAAAATTTTCCTATTATGAACAACGATTAGCAGAGCATAAATCCTTCATCCAAACTCGGTTTTCAATGAAACAAGTTGTGTTGGATTCCTTGCAAAGAGACGGTCACTGTCATTCTAGTTTAATTAAATGCTGAGAACTTTAATTTTTGAGAAAAAATATTGAGCCTCTTATTAGAATAAGTTTTAACTTGCAGGCTACCATAGTATGAAATGGGTGCATACCCGAAATATACTTGGAGGATTCACTGGATCAACACTTAAAATGAAAATGCAAAAAACAAATATGGCAGGCAAGAGTTTCAAGAGAATAATTGAGGTGATTTTCAATCAATATGTATTGCAATAGTTCAGGATGCTTGCCATGTGTTTGTAGGAATGATTGAATAAAAATAATGTTGGATTAATGTCAAATCTATTCAATTCACTTATAGTGGATGAAATTATTTTGAAAATAATTAAGATTATACATAAGTAATTATAATTTAATTCAATGTAGCTATTTGTGTTTCATAGTTGTAGATTCAAGCTTGCATGTCATATGTTTGACAAAATTTGTATATGAAATTCTTGGAGTCAACATATTTTCTAGTTAAAAAAAAGAAACATCTAGGCATGGTTTCATATTGATTCGGGAAAATATCAGGGAGTATTCGTGCCTTAAGACACTGTAACCCCCAATTTGATTCCAAAAAAATACTTTTCAAAACCCATATCGTAAATCTTGGTGATTTTGCAGATTGCTGTTGTCAGTTATGTGCGCCCGTTGTTGAGTTTTTGATGAAAGACTAAGATTATTCAGTCCCTATTTTAATATTCCAATATTTTAAGTTTCAAATTCTGAATTTTATGAGATGAATAGGTTTAAGAAGAATCTCAAATTAATTGTTGCCAAGTGTTTGAAAAAATGCCACAATGGTTTTTGAATGCATGCTTGCAAAATGTTTGTCAAAATGCCTCAATAACTGTAGATTGCATATTTGTAAAGTGCTTGTCAAAATGCCTGAATGATTTTACATTTTGTGCATATAGATTGTTATAGTAAAAGTATTACTCACCGCAGTTTTTTTATGTACTATAAATTTATGAGTAGAATATTTAATGGATGTAGCTTCCTATGTCTGCAAGTATTTGGTATGAACGTGAAAATGAATTTAATGATTGATGAAGTGTGAATAGATAATAGGACAGTTGTTTCTTGTATTATCTAAAGCTTTCATAAAAAACGGGTTGTTGTTGGAAACAATTTTGCAATGATTAATTATGTAGGATTTTGTGCAAATGAGCATAATAAGTTTCGTTTGAGCTGCATGTAAGCATGGGTGCATTATTGTGATTCAATGAATGTAGAAAACAAAAACGTTTTCCCAATTTATGCAGGTCCATTTTTTTACTTGGCACTTTTTGAATAATAATATTCTTTTGAATCGGTAACAATAGTTTCTCTTGTTGCAACATTCATTATACAATTCTCATGATTGAAGAATTGGCTTAATAATTGGATTGATAATTTTAATTGATGAATTTGGAAATGTTGTTGTGTCAATATATTTTGTGATTCCATTTCATAAACATATCATATTTATTATATTTACCGATGAAGAGAGGCACATTCTTCCCTAAGTAACCTTGCTATAGGCAAGTTAATACTCATACACTTATATGTGATTTTTATAATAGAAGAATTATACTTTTGTGGTTATGATATAAAGAGTCAATAAGTATAGCTTATTTAGCATAATCTAGGAAAACAAATAGGTTGACCTAGCTTAATTTTTGCACATGGAATTTTGGTGGAATTTATTTCTAGTATTACTAAGAGCTCATGTAGAAGTATGAAAAGAGCACATGCTATCATATTTTAAACTTGAGAGGAAATGTATTTTGGAATTGGTTTTAAGGGAAAGCTATCCTTGACTTATTATGTGATATTATTATATTGAAATAGATGAAGGAACATGATTACATGATATCTTACATAGTAATGTTACAAAAAAAAAATTGAGTAGTAGTGATTAATGTGACCTCTACTTCTATTTATTTTCCATTTTCTTTCCTTCTCTGGCTTTCGTTCTTCTCTACAGGCTTGGGGGGGTACCCTCTGGATTTCTTTCATCCCTTCAACTTGTGTTTGTTTGGTTTCATGCCTTCCTGCATGTACGCCTCCTTTTTATTCTTCTTTTCCTTTCTATCCTAGTTTGAGCCTGTGGTGGGAATTCTTGTTCCTGTTTCCTCTACCAGGTGTGATTTTGTCATTTCTACACTTGATGATGGAGCTTAAGCTGCTGTGGGTGGTCATTTTTGGATCCTAATGGCTCCTGCACTGGTCTCCCCCGTGATTCACACAAAGTGGGGCTCGACGTATCATTTGAGGCTAGATAGATTGCACTATCTTCCTCCCCTTCTATAGTTTGGTATTGATTTCTAACTATCAAGGGTTGGATAACTACGGCTGTCTCAGTATTTATGACTATATAACTATTGAGGGCTAACAAGATTAACTAGGCTACATACGAAGATAGGTTCTTCCTCTGAACCGGTAAAAGTGTGGTAAGGGGTCTGTATTCCCCCCTAAGCATATATAAGAGTAGCCCAGGGTAAAGGGGTACACGAACTACATAGTACCATACCTTATTATATGCACCTGATTCTAAAAAACGATGGGGGGCTTAATCCCCAAAGGGGCCGTAATTGATAATTTCTGATTGAAGCGAAAGAGTTGGAATCGTGGCTATTTCCCTGTCTAAATATGTCCCTTTAACGTATAGGTAAATGTTTCTTTCTCCCTTTCAGGTCATTTATGCACTTTAAAATTAAAATACGTCAACCATGCATTCTTATTACGTATGTAATAACGATGCCTTCTACATTAAGGGCTCACTCCGAAACAATAAAGGGTGATCGATCAGCCCGATAGATGTGCCAAGTGGAGTATGACACTCTTTATGTACCGTGGGGCTCACTCACTAGAGCTAGAAATATTTCATATCCCACCAGGTGGTCTATCTACCCATAGAATCATGGGTGGAAAGAGCTTATAATTAAAAGCTAGGAGCCGGACGGTTCAAAGAGAGAACTGGTGATTGCTCAAGAGAGATTATGAACTCTTGGGAAAGCATTCTCAAGAAAAAAAACATACATCTGTCTCTCTCTATCGAGCCACTTTCTTAAGGTTCAAAGTCTCTCTATTAAGTCAAGTCCTCGTATGCCTTCGGTAACTAGAGAGAATATAGAGATAACATAGAGAGAAAACACCACACCTGACTGAGTTAGTGTTCCAAATAAATATCTCTTTATGCTACACATTGTCTATCTTAGCCCACTAAGTCAAGTTATATAACCCTCCACTCCATTAAGAGGGGGAGAAGTCATTGTAAAACACTCTATAGTGAATCTTGGGATCCGTGACAAGCTGTATTTGCTTGGACCGACGCCTATTCATTATCCTCCAGTAAGTGTTCCTTCCTTCTCAGTCACGAGAAGAAGAAATTGCATAAGTGGGCTTGGCAACATACCAATCTAGCTATTTTTGTGTCTTATGCTATTTGGACCCCAGGGAGAGGGAGGGCGAGAGGGTGGTTTCTATGTTGTCAAACATCTCAACACCTTACCAAATCCAATTCTTCTTGAATGAAAGAAAAGGTATGGATAAGGTGATAGCCCTCTCAATTTCTTCCTTCCCATGGGTTATTCTCTCCCCAATTATGTTTTTCATTCATTTGTTCACAAGGGTGGCCTAACGAGACTGTGTTTTAGATCTGTCACGTATTTATTCTTTCCACCTATAGTTGGTTTCCACCCGTAGTTTCTTTAGCGAAAGATGTTCTTCTCCTTCTGGCCTATTAATTCACACCTTCCGGTTTTCATGAATTATTCGAGGTTATTTCCCACAATTTGTGACAAAGCTTTTAATAATGAAATGTTACCTTGATTTTCGGTCACTGTGGGGATTATGAGGAAGTGACCCCTATTTATTTCCCCTCTAACCCTCCACTAAAGGTTATACCTAAGTTACTAGTTATATAAGAATGGAGAGAAATGGATTCGCTCGACCAAATCCATCAAGAGGAAAGGAAAATGGGTAAAAAAATTTAAAAACCACCCGATAAGTAAAAACATAGTGAATATAAAACCTTTTTTGGCCCCTTAGGGTCATATATACATATAGATAGATATTCGGTCTTAGGGAAGAATGACAATACTTCTTGTGGGGAGAGTATAAAATTTCACCCTATTCTCCTATCGTTAGTGAGTTTCTTTGAACGAGTGCAACCTGCCAAGTAATAAAGAGAATAAACCTAGTATGGGGTAGGAGAGTAACAACACCTTATGGGTCAAATTTGGGAGAAATCATTTCTAATTTTCATCTTTTTCTTTGACTGATACACATTGAGTTTATGGATTTTCTCCCTTAACTACAATGCTATAACTTCCCTATGAATGATGTAAAGTCGAGGTAATAACTAGGACTCATCAAATAGAATAAGATTAACTCTTTAGATTACTTCTTGGTTGGCCAGCCCGACCTACCTTACTTTTTGAGAAAAAAACCCTAATCTTCATTAGTTCAGGTTCATTATAACGCGTTCAAAGGGCTATTGAAACGGTTTTGACACTTTCGTAAGTTCCCTTGTTAAGTCTTAACGCTTGATGGTTGGTAAGGTGAGACCTTACATATGGTATCAGATCTAACTACAACATTAGGGCCTAATGGGCCAACATGCTTACTTATAGATTGACGATGTATGATTGTTGATTTTGCATGCATGTTGAGTTGTATATTTTGACTTAGAATCATATTGGTTTCATACAGGATATCATTATTATTATGTCATTTATAAACTCATGAAAGAAAAAAGGAATGCTTTCTTATATTCCTTTATATTTTTGTTAAGGAAAATTATTAGAAATATGTTAAAAGACTTAAGGACACGCCGGGAAAGGATGTGCTTGAGAATGTTTGGGTTAAAACTGGGCATGTGAATGGATTGATTGTCAATCCATGAGTAAGATAGGTGGAGTGTGGTTGCATATATGTTTAAGACATCATTATCAATGTGATATGGGCCTAGTAGCCATATTTACTAGCTCAAATCATATCTACCAAGGAAAATATTGGATTAATCCAGACTATAATATGATGACCTTGGTGTGTATGCTTTGGGAATGTGTAACGAGTGCAAGATTGAGAGTCAATTAACATGATTATTGAGTTCATCATGTTAATTTTGGCTCTTTTATTATCTACACTAATGCAAACTTAACATAAACTACCTTGAAGGATGTCATTTTTAACTGTGAATTTAGATTCACGAGTAATGTATGTGCATTAATTTAATGAATTAAAATATGATTTGAGAATACATTCTTG
This sequence comes from Pinus albicaulis, assembly GCA_034641835.2. Classification (NCBI taxonomy): domain Eukaryota; kingdom Viridiplantae; phylum Streptophyta; class Pinopsida; order Pinales; family Pinaceae; genus Pinus; species Pinus albicaulis. The sequence goes on from CM076579.1 coordinate 230,853,926, forward strand.
ATGAGTTAGAATGGAATTCCTATGATTTATTTGACATGATTTTTTGTAGTTTGGGTTGACATTCTGCATCAAATAACTTGAAATTACGCAAATAATAGATTTGAGGTACGACCTTCCTAATAAACAAGAGGCTTAAATGACTATGTATGGGTGTGGAATCCATACTAGCAAATATCTATTAGAAAATGTAGGGGTGTGGAATCCGTACTAACATATATCTATAAACTAAGTAATGAGGTAACCATATGGTTGTGGAATCCATACTAACATATATCTATGAGGTAAGTAATTCTTCTGGTTAGAATGAATTTTTTTTTAATGGAATCTCATAAACATGACTAAAGAGGATTGATTATGTACAATTAAGGTTAAATGGATAGAGATTCATAACATGAATTTTCTTGAGATTTAAATCCATTATTTTAATTTTATTACAAATGAAGATACTCAGATTGGTATACTAAAAACCATTAGGTGGTTTAGAATGTTTGGAATAATTGATTTTGATATATGGAGTCAAGTGTGAACTAAGTATCTATCCTCTAGTATTGTAAAATTCTTTTGCATGTGTTGGATTTAGGTAGAATTAAAATGATTTTCAAATGCTTGAAATGTAGAAATAGATTATTGTGATAAGTTGATGAAATATCATTTATATTGGCTTAAGACAAATTAGGTCTACGAAAGCCATAATAGTCTCTTTAATGGTTTTGTCAATTGAATATTGGTTGAATTCTATTTAAAAAAATTAATTTGAGAGATTATGAGGGTTGAACTCATGAACTGCTCTAAACAATTTTTTGTTGGGCAATCGATTCAAAATTCATATTGTTTATGAACTTGATGAACCACTTTCTTAGAATTTGATTAACTTGTAAATTGTTAAGAGAATAACATGTTTAGAAGATAAACATTTTATGTGGTGAGAAATTTGTTTCAATTGAACTTAAAGGTATGTGATTAATGAAAATATTAGTTGAGTTCTCATTTTACAAGAATATGTGCTCGTGATATTTTTTAGGGAGAAATTGAAGGAGAGTGAGATCACATTTTGATGAATTGGAATTATTGCATGATTTAGAAGCCTGATATGATTATATTGTCTATGGAATGGAAGAGATTGTTGGATTTGGGAATTTTGTGCTTGGAAGTATAGTTGTATTAATATTTATTAGTCCTACAAAATGTTGTAATCATTTGAGGGTTTAGCTTTAGGCTAGAAATTCCCTTGTGATAGTCTAAATATTATTTAAATTCAACAATATTCTTCACATTTTGTGAAATATATGGTTTTCATAGATTGTTTTTTCATATGTATTAATATTAAGGAATAAGAACTGAAACAAACTGAATTGATTAATTACTGAATAGAAATAATGAGCAATTTTATAGTTGGAAAATAAATTGACTTACAGTTATCAAGATAGATTCAATAATATAGATACCGTATTTTCATAATTATGAGAGTTGTTCTTGATTACAAGCCGCTTTAAAAAATATATCATTAATTTTCTTTTGGATCTAAGATATTCTAACAGAGTCATTCATAGTTGATTCTCAAGTTAGAGAAATGAATAATAATTAAGATTATGGGAACTAAAGGAATGGTCTATAATACATAAGTGGGTCAATGAGGACTGTATGGAACCTTAGATTGTTAGTTTAAAAAATGAAAAATGGTGCCTTGAACCTCAAGTTGTGATTGTTCCTAAATTAAGTAAAAAATATAGGTAGATCCTAAATATTTTGATTGCAAGGATGTCTTATGGAATTAAAAGGGGGAAAATTGGATTGAGAATACATAGATAAAGTGGTATGTAAGAGTGGGTATTATATATGACATTATATTTTGTTGTGTAGTTTCACTGGCAATTGTATGTGGATGATTTTATGCTTATTGTATGCAAATTTGATTGTAATATGGGATGGACCATCATTGTTGTCTATACAACCAATGTGTGAGCTATTTATAGCTTGGCAAACACAACATACTATAGAACCAAGAAGATGATACATGTATTATTCATGCAGACTATGAGAAATAAAAACATGTAGAATATCAAATTATTATAGATAACTTAAGTAGATGTCATATCAATTACATAAAATAGTATTTTGATATGTTACTATAAATTGGATGGTTGGTTTTGATATAGAAATATTTGGTATTTTATATCAAAACATGCCTAATATGGCATGGATATATATTTTATACTCGATTAAGAATGGTATGTTTCAGTTTTCATGGAGTTTCTTCCAATTTAGAAAACGTTAAACTTGTTGAAGAGATTTCTGGATTATCCACAGTGTTATAGAACATTCGTCGATTTTTCGTATCCCAACAGGGATCCATCTTCAGGACAAGATGAAATGGAATTTTGCGACCCTTCTTTCAATCTTCATTCTAGTTTTTTCTAGATAACAAATATCTTCCCAAGAATCCACTCAATGCAGGGACCTAATTATGGTTTTCAAGCTCATGTGGTTATCGTTTGTAGAAGAGATTTTTGGATTATCCACAATGTTATAGAACATTCACCGACGTTTTTAATCCCAACGTGGATCCATATTTAGGAAAAGATGCAATGGAGGTCTGCAACCCTTCCTTCAATATTCATTCTAGTTTTTTCCGTTTAAAAAATATCTTCCCAAGAATCCCCTCCATGTAGGGACATAATTATGGTTTTCAAGCTCCTGTGGTTATCATTTGTTGAATATCTTTCTGGATTATCCAAAGTGTTATAGAACATTCGTCGACATTTCGAATCCAAACGGGGATCCATATTCAGGACAAGATGCAATGGAGGTCTGCAACGTTTCTTTCAATCTTCATTCTAGAGTTTTCTCCAGATAACAAATATCTTCCCAAGAATCTCGTCCGTGTAGGGACATAATTATGGTTTTCAAGCTCCTGTGGTTATCTTTTCTTGAAGAGCTTTCCAGATTATCCACAATGTTATAGAAAATTCTTCGACGCTTCGAATCCCAACGGGGATCCATCTTCAGGACAAGATGCAAAGGAGGTATGTGACCCTTCTTTCAATTTCATTCTTGTTTTTTCCAGATAACTAATATCTTCCCAAGAATCCCCTTCGTGTAGGGACATAACTATGGTTTTCAAGCTCCTATGGATTAGCATGATGAAAAATATATCAAATACATATGCATAATGTTAAATCCTTATTGATAGGAGAATAACAAATAACTAAGTATCTTATGACTGTAGGAAAAAATTCGAGCCAAGTTAGCACAAGAGGGGGAGTATGTAGTGTCCGTTCTTAGTGAGATAGCTTAGATGACACTTAGAGAGGGTAATTTTGATATAATGATATAATATTATGCATGTTAGATTGATGTGCATGCTTATATGCTATAGACCTGGTTTGGGTCACCTGGTTTTTGTGTGCTTATGATAATATCTATGGTTGTGTGTATAAAAACTGATTTTGGTTAAGAGCATATTAGCAATGTTTTCTCTTTTGGTATCCTATTTTGGACATAGGTGTATGACATTGATGGTGATCCTGGATTGAGTCACATAGATCCATGGATGATCATGGTTATGTGGAACATATGGTTAACTATGATTTATCAATGATTCTGGATTTGTATGATTATATGTGCTTAATATCGTACTAACCATGATGTGGTAATTGAATTGGTCTTTTCCAACAAGGATGCTTGAGTTGTAAATGACTGTGGAAGTCATTTATCCAAAACCAAAATCACTGTGGAAGTTATGAATAATCCTTGGTAAAATGTGAATAAGTTAATTATCAAACTCATTTGATTCCTTTGATCTATGATATTTTGATGTGTGCAAGTCTTGGAAGAAGACCTTTCCAATGAACCATTAGATGGGTATGATCTCACAATCATTACCTTAAGGAGAAGCGCAAAGTTTCAAAGAAAAGTAGATCAGAAGCCATGGAAATTAGGGCGCAAAGTCTTAAATCCATGAAATATAAAGACATGGAGTCTTGGATATATAATAAAATGATTAGGGAGTGGAGTCCAAAATCCATGAAAGATAAAGAAGTGGAGCCTTCGATCTAAAATAAAATGTTTAGGGTGCGAAGTCTTCAATATTCAATAATATCAAGGTGTGGAATCTTAGATCTTTAGAGTAGATTAGGGCATGGAGCCCTCAATCTACTAAGGCATAGAGATGCATGTAATAGGGGTGTGAAATCCCTATTATCCGGAAGAAAAATAACACTCATGGGAAGCTCAGGGATGGATTTCCCTAATAAAATCTCATTCCTGACAATTTTGGAGTGACTTTCTAGAAACAAAAAGTCATGTCTAGCATCTCAAATATGACTCTCCAAAAATATTAAATCACCTCCAATCAATGGGTAATCAAGTATACTTGAAGAAAAATCACTTAAATTATCATTAATAAATCCTAATAGTTCAATATCGATTTAATCCTCAATATTATTAATATTATTATTATCTTTTATGAGACTATGATATTATTATTAAAATGAAATTATATCTCCTCAATCACTTGAAACCTCTCTCCTTGATGATTCTCATGAATCTATGTAACGCTCTCTCTCTTTTAATAATGCATTACACTCTCGTTTATGCACTCATCAAAGAATGGAATATTCCTCTTACACTCATTAAAGACATGTCATAAAATATTCCTCTTACACACTCTTTAATGCATATGTTACACTCTCCTTAACTAAGGCATGCATACCTCTCCTTAATGGCATGAGTTACACTCCTCTAAATGGAATAAAAGGCATGTATATTACTCCTCCTTTATGAAAATAATTTATTGCTACTCCTATATATGTTTTTCATGTATTCTCACTTGGAGGAGGTGCATTGTGATGCCAAAAATTGGAGAGATTTATAAAATAAAATAAAAATAAATAAATAAATAAATTGTGAGAGGGAGAGAATTGGAGGGTAGCCAAAGGATAATCTAAATTGCTAAGTAGCTCAACCCAGTGGAGTTGACCATGAGTTCTATTGAGAAGGAGTGAAACTTGGTTACCTCAACTTACCTTGTATATCTCTTTACTACTATATTTTGGCACTGCTTGTAAGAGTTTCATGAGTTATGGTTTTGTTTCAGGTAATTAGACACATGTTTTAGAAAGGTTTTTCGACAAAAGCATAAATGGGAAATTCTATTATATTTTAATGATTATGCATGAATAAATTTCAAATTGCAACCTACCAAATTAGGAAATGGATGCATACCAAAAATATACCTGGAGGATTCACTGGATCAACCCTTAAAATTAGAATGCAAAAAAAAAAAGGATGGCAACCAAGAGTTTCAAGAGAATAATCAAGGTAAATTTCAATCCATATGTGTTGCAATAGTTCAGGATTCTTGCCATGTGTTTGTAGGAATGATTGAATAAAAATATTGTTGGATTAAATTCAAATCCCTTCAATTCACTTATAGTGGATGAAATGATTTTGAAAATAATTAAGATTATACATAAGTAATTATAATTTAATTCAATGTTGTTATTTGTTTTTCATAATTGTAGATTTAAGCTTACATGTCATCTGTTTGACAAATTTTGTAAATGAAATTCTTGGATTCAACATATTTGATAGTTAAAAAAAAAAATCTAGGCTCAGTTTCGTATTGATTCGGGAAAATATCAGGGGGTATCCATTCATTAAGACCTTGTAACTCCCAATTTGATTCCAAAAAAATACTTTTCAAAAACCATATCGTAAATCTGGGTGATTTTTCATATTTTTGCTATCATTTATGTGCACATTTTGTTGAGTTTTTTATGAAATACTAAGATTATTCAGTCCTTGTTTTAATATTCCAAAATTTTAAGTTTCAATTTCTAAATTTTATGACATGAATAGGTTTAAGAAGAATCTCAAATTCATTGTTGCCAAGTGTTTGAAAAAATGTCTCAATGGATTTTGAATGTATGCTTGCAAAATGTTTGTCAAAAGGCCTCAATGACTGTAGATTGCATATTTGTAAAGTGTTTGTGAAAATGCCTGAATGGTTGTACATTTTGTGCATATAAATTTTTATAGTAAAAGTCTTGCTCACCGTAGTTTTTTATGTACTAGAAATTTATGAGTAGAATATTTGATGGGTTTAGCTTCCTATGTGTGCAAGTTTTTGGTATGAATGTGAAAATGAATTTAATGATTTGTCGAAGTGTGAATATAGAATAAGGTAGTTGTTTCTTGTATTATCTATAACTTTCATAAAAAAAGGGGTTGTTGTTGGAAACAATTTTATAGTGATTAATTCTGTAGGATTTTTTGCAAATGAGTATAATAATTTTCATCTCAGATGCATGTATGCATGGGTGCATTATTGTGCTTCAATGACTGTAGAAAAAAATACTTTTGCCCAATTTATGCAGGTCCATGATTTTACTTGGCACTTTTTGAATAATAATATTCTTCTGAATTGGTAATAGCAGTTTCTCAAGTGTGATGGGATCAGTATGGTTCTTGGACAGTGGTGCGTCATTTCACATGACCGGAGATCGGGATTTGTTTTCAGATCTAGAGGAGAAAGATCTTGGAGTGCACATCGAGATGGGCGATGATGGTAGATACAGTGCGACCGGTATCGGTACCATTTCCTTTGAGAGGGAGTCTGGTAAACCCTTCGTATTGAAGGAAGTGATGCATGTTCCAGGTGATGAAGAATCTGATCTCTGTGGCGATGTTGGAAGACAAGGGGTATGATGTGGTCTTCCGAAACTTTCCTATGCGATGGGAACAAGCTTGGAGAAACCCGGAAGATAGGGGTTGAGTCAGAACCTTTATCAGTTGCAAGTATATGGTTGCGCGACAATGAATGGTTGCGCGACAATGGCATGCAAGGCGGGAGAAGTGGTGGCGGGATGATGGCGGTACAGCACGGAGATTGGGCCACCTTCACCATGGAGCTTTGAAGATACTGCAGCAGATTTCTACTGGGCTTCCTAAGGGCACTCTTGCGCAGTCATATCAGTGCAAGGGGTGTACCTTGGGAAAATATGTGAAAGCCACCTTTCACGAGAAGGATAGTCGCACCACGATGATCCTTGAGAGAGTTCACACAGATGTGTGTGGTCCTTTCTCTGTAGCTTCGACAGCAAAGCACAAGTACCATGTGATCTTTGTTGATGATTTCTCTCGGAAGTGTTGGATCTTCTTCATGCAGAAGAAGAGCGAGACATACTCAAAGTTCTATGAATTCAAGGCACTGGTTGAGAAGGAATCGGGGAAGCATGTGAAGGCTCTTAGGAGCAACAATGGTGGTGAATTCATCTCTGCTGAATTCAAGTACTTTTGCAGTGCAGAAGGGATTCAGAGAGAGCTCATCGCACCCCATAACCCATAGTAGAACGGGGTGGCTGAGTGGAAGAACAGAACGATTGTGGGTGCTGCATGGGCGATGTTGCCTGATCAGGGCATACCCCTTCACTTGTGGGCTGAGGCATGCAATACAGCAGTGTATGTGCAGAACCGTTGTCCTCACAAGGTTCTTGGCATGAGTACACCGGAGGAGGCTTATTCTGGCAAGAGGCCTGATATTTCCCATTTGCGGATTTTTGGTTCTCCTGTCTACGTGCATGTGACGAAGGATGCGAGAAGGAAGCTGGATCCAACTGCTGAGGTTGGAATATTTGTGGGGTACACTGATACACCTCACAACTATCGGGTGTATTTTTTAGACAGTCGAAAGACTGTTGTGCGACGGGATATAAAATTTCAGGAGGAGAAAGCCATGCGGTGTTCGCTTGAGAGGGAGCTACACTTGCATGCAGATGAGGAGCTGTTAGTTCCTAAGGAGGAGCTTCCGGATGTGGATCAGCCACAAGAGGAGGTTCAGGAGGTGGAAGAAACCACCCAGGCAGCGCCAACCATCAGAGGGCGCATGGGCACTACAGAAGCTGAGCGACTGGCTCGGGATGCAGAGAAGGTTGTAGGACCACCTACAGCACAGCGCAGACAGAGACAGTCACCGGATCGGTACACTGGATACATGGCTCTTGTGAGTCAATGTGTTGTGACGGAACCATCCTCTTTTGAGGAAGCTGTGGAGGAACCCGCATGGGTTGATGCCATGATCGAAGAATATGATTCGATCATCAGGAACAGTGCATGGGAGATTGTCCCAAGACCGGTTGGGAAATAAGTGGTGGGTTCGCGATGGATCTACAAGGTGAAGCAGGCGGCTGACGGGAGTGTGGAGAAGTACAAGGCGAGATTTGTCGCCCGTGGCTTTTCACAGATCGAGGGGATCGATTATGAGGATACCTTTGCACCTGTCGCAAGGTACTCTTCCATACGGACGATCCTTGCTCTCTCAGCGCAGATGGGATGGCACATCCATCAGATGGATGTGAAGACTGCGTTCCTCAACGGAGTCATTGAGGAGGAGGTGTACATAGAGCAGCTTGAAGGTTTCGAGATCTTCAGCAGTGAGTCGCATGTTTGCCGACTCAAGAGAGCACTGTACGGGCTGAAGCAAGCACCTCGTGCTTGGTACACACGGATAGACAGTTATTTCACCGGACTTGGATTCTCCAAGAGTGAGGCGGATCCTAACCTGTACCAAATTGTGGTGGAGGGGAAGTTGCTGATCATTGTACTATATGTAGATGATCTGATTTTGACGGGTGATGAGCTGTTGATACTTTCATGCAAGGAGGATCTTGCTAGAGAATTTGAGATGAAGGACTTGGGCCTCCTTCATTATTTCCTGGGATTGGAGATTTGGCAGCGCAGTGGAGGACTGTTTGTTTCTCAGGGTAAGTATGCCCGGGAGATACTGGAGAGGTTCAACATGCATGGATGCAAGCCTGTTGACACTCCTCTTCCTGGTGGTTGGAGGAAGGAGGATGCTACTTCAGCGGAGGTAGTGGATGCCACTGTCTATCGACAGTTGGTGGGGTCGCTTATGTATGTGGTCAATACACGACCCGATATATGCTATGCTGTTAACCAGCTTTCGCAAGCTATGGTTAAGCCTACCAAGCTCTTCTGGAAGGCAGGCAAGCATGTATTGCGTTATCTCAGTAGCACATCGGGATATGGACTGTGGTACAGACAGGAGGATGGAGTGAAGCTTTGTGGCTTCACAGATGCAGATTGGGCAGGGAGCCCAATGGACCGGAAGAGCACATCTGGAGGTATCTTCGATGTCGGGTCGACGGCGGGTTCCGCGAGTACGGCGAACGACAGAGATCCGTGGCATTCGGTTCCGGGAGTATATGGCGGCAAGCTTGGCTGCATGCGAGGCTATATGGATGAGGAAGATCCTGGTCGGGTTGTTCGGGTCACACTTGGACCCTACTGTGATTTATTGTGATAACCAGAGTTGCATTAAACTCTCTTCTAATCCGGTATTTCATGATAGATCCAAACACATTGACATCTGGTATCACCATATCGGAGATTGTGTGCAGCGGAGAATCATGTTACTTTCATACATTCCCACGGAGGATCAGGATGCTGATATCTTGACGAAGGCGCTCACCAGAAGCAAATTCAAATACCACAGTGGCAGGATAGGGGTTGCAGATAATCCATATCTTGTTGAGGGGGAGTGTTGAGAATGCAACAAGATGATGGAGCTTAGTGGAAAGAAGTCGCCTTCACTAAGTGGGCCCGCAAGCTATTTTTGGCGCAAAGTCTATTTTTAGACTATGTCTATTTTTAGACATATGGATCATGGTCTATGAGTTGCGGGGATGCTATTTATGGATGATTGGTCGAGTTGGTAAAAATAGATGGACCTCTATTTTTAGACATTAGGTGGTTTCTATTTTTATTTGTCGAAATTTAAAAATAGAACGAATTAGTATTATTAGCTCTTAATAATATTTGGACTATAAACATTATCTTATTCTCTTTTAGCACTTCGAAGTTTGAGCTACGGATGTGGCCCATGTAGCTGACAAAGGAATTACGCTATTCCTATGGGTTTGGTTGGTATTACATGGTTGACTTGATTAGACTCATGTGGCGGAGTTTTTGGTGGAGTTGATTGAGGAGTTGATGGAGTTGTGTTCGGGTTAACTTAGTTGAACTAGTTGTATTTAGTTTAACTGGCTAATACACTAGAGATGAGTGGTTTGAATTAATTATTAATTAATTCACTAATTATTAACTCATTATTCAACTAAAGAACACATCAATTAACACCAGTGCATGGATAGTTCAGTGGAGACTGGTGGAAGAGATAGGTGAAAGAGTCGGTTTGCTATTAGTTGTGACATTAATTGTGCATGAGATTTTCACAAGCATTGGAGGAGATTGCCAATGATAATTGCGCAGTTGGAGCTAGTGGGATTTGAACTTGGATCTCATCCATAATCCTTTTGGATTGCGCAGTAGAGGTAGGCAAACAGTGGAGGAGTTTTGAACCTGTGACTTGTTCAAAACTGAGCTAGTTTGTGTGTAACTTTTGGAGATAGTACTGAGTACTTGTGAGGAGTATTGTGTTATGTATTGTTGCATGTTCTCTTCCATTATAATATACAAAATAGATGGGGGTTTTCAGCTATAAGTTTTCCCCATTACATACTGTGTTGATATGTGTGCTTGATTATGTTTTAATGAGCGCATGTGGTAACTCTATTTCCGCATATTGATGATCAATTGTAGAAGAGGTTATGTGTTATGCATAAATTCGACTTAGTGTGTGACCAGGATAATCTCGATGAATAAATCTTCATTATTCAGCAAATTTCTACAATGCCGAAGGAAAACTTTTCCTTCACTGAAGACAACTTCATACCCTATCCTCTAACATTGCAGCTGTTACCCAAGCGAGATCAAGTTGCTTCTTTAGGCTTTGGAACGCCCACTACATCTTGTAAAATAATGAGTTTACCTAACTCCTGCGAAGGTTATGGTACCAATGTTGGTCGCATTGTATCGTCCATTGTCGCCCAACTCAACATGCGGCGGGATCTTTCTCCACCGAGTCACTGAAAAGATTCACATCTCCCGTCATGTGAAAGGAAGCCCCACTATCAAAATACCACCCCGATCCCAATGCACTAGACACCATGCATGCGATCAATGAGAAGTCCAGCTCAAATTGCGAGGCAAGAGCCTCACCAGCTGCAGCTCCAGCAGCCTGCTTGTTCTTCTTCTTCTGTGGAAAATTTGTGGCATAATGTCCATGATCGTGACAATGAAAACACTTCACTTTGGACATGTCACGCTCTTTACCATCCGCACCAGATTGAGAAGCATTCTTCTTTCCCTTCCCCTTCCTTGCTTTGGCAGCCAAAGCACAATCTTCTTCATCAGATACCTTTGATGAAGATCCATCCCTGGTATTCCGCCTTATCTCCTCTTGCACAAGATCCGACCAAAGTCGCTCCAATCCTGGAAATTTCTCCCGACCATTGATAGAATCCTCATAGGAATGCCAACTCTTCAGAAGACCAAGGAGAGCCAAGCTCACCAAGTCCTCATCATCCACACTAACTACTACACTCCCAAGCTCATCCCTGCAGTGGACAAACTTTGTCAAGTATACCGGAATAGTGTCATTCTTCTCCATCTTTATTTTCCTGAGTTTATCCTTGAGCGCCCGACTTCCTCACCGTTCGCTCTTGCTTTCAGAGGCTCATCTATCAACGCTTTCCACATCAAGTATGGAGAAGATTTTCCATGCATGCTGGATACAATGTGATCCTTCACGCCCTCCAACAGAATCCTTCGACATTTCGCCATCTTCTTTTGCCGAGCCTCAACTTGAGCAACATCAGTAGGCTTTGGGATCTCAGCTTCTATGAAATCCTTCAGCCCGTTATCATCTAATACTGCCTCCATTCTGTCCTTCCATGCAACATAATTCGAGCTGCCCTCAAGGGCATACTCCAGTCGCAATCCGTTGAAAGACATTTTGACTTCGACACCAAGAAAACTGCTGCAAATTCGAATTCCAAATCTTGCTGCAAATTCGAATTCCACCAGCTCAAAACTCAACCGCTTCCGATCTGTGAGAAAAAAGTATTTCTAGCACAGAGATCGACTGTAGGGGCATTTACTGGATATATAACCTTTCAGAGAAAGGATGGATCCAGAGGCTACCTGGCCCGCTTACAGACTATGTCTACCGAAATAAATTGTAATCATTGTAATAGATCCGATGATCAATTTCGCTCCGATACCATGTAGAAATTTGAATAATAGCTGAATTATTCACCGAGATTATCCTGATTACACACTATTTAAGCTTCATGCATAATACATAACCTCTTCTACAATTGATCATCAATTTGCGGAAATAGAAGCAGTCGCATGCGCACATTAAAAACATAATCAAGCACACATATAACACAGTATGTAATGGGGAAAGCTTACAGCTGAAAACCCCCAACTATCTGTATATTATAATGATAGAGAACATGTAACAATACATAGCACAAACTCTTCACAAGCTCTCAACACTATCTCCAATTGTTACACACAAACTAGCTTAGATCTGAACAAGTCACAGGTTCAAATCTCCTCCACTGTTTGCCTGCCTCTACTGCGCAATCCAAGATGAGAATGAATTGAGATCCAAGTTCAAATCCCACTAGCTTATACTGCGCAATCCTCATTGGCAATCTCAATCAATGTGTGTGCAAATCTCATGCACAGCTATAGTCACAACTGATAGTAGACTCACCCTTTCACCCACCTCTAACACTGGTCTCCACCGAACTGTCCATGCACTGAGTTAATTGATGTATTCTTTAGTTGATTTATGAGTTAATAATTAGTGAATTAATTAATAATTAATTCACACCACTCATCACTAGTGTATTTATCAGTTAGACTAATACAACTAGTTCAACTAAGTTAAACCGAACACAACTCCACCAACTGTCTCATCAACTCCACCAAACTCTGCCACATGAGTTCTAACTGAAGTCAACCATGCAATAGCTCAACTAACCCTTAGGAAAAGCGTAATTCCTTCTGTCAGCTGCATGTGCCACATCCGTAGCTCGAACTGAAGTGCTCCAAGAGGATAAGATAATGTTTATAGTCCAAATATTATTAAGAGCTAATAATATTCGACTGATCTATTTTTAGACTGGCAGTCTAAAAATAGACTCCACCCAATGTCTAAAAATAGAGGTCCATCTATTTTTACCAACTTGACCAACCATCCATAAATAGCATCCCGCAACTCATAGACCATGATCCATATGTCTAAAAATAGACTTTGCGACAAAAATCACTTGTGTGGCCCCCACCTAGTTTAGGTGATCACTTTCCAACTAGGATCAGGAAAGATGTTTCAGGATGCCTCCTTCACTGTTTCTTGTTGCAATCTTCAACAAAGAATTCCTAAGTTAATTTGAGATATCGAGATGCACATGTTTCTCTAACATTAAGTAAATGAAATTGATTCTATTGTTCTAGCTTGAAAAAAAAATCACAATCTTATTGAAATGAATAACACACTTGTTCATGCTTACTTAAAATTAAATCAAACACGCTATTTTTCTTTTAAATGAAATCACACACACACACACACTTTGATTTGAATGAAATCACACTGTTCTTGCTTTAAAATCAAATCACACTTGCTTGAATTGAAACCATACTTGCTTTAAAATGAAATCACACTTGCTTTAAAAATAAATCACACTTGCTTGAATTGAAAAAACACTTGCTTTAAAATGAAATAGCACTATAAATGAATCTACTCTTAACACAAAGAAAGATTATCTCTGCATAATAAAATCCTATCTATATAACTGAAATGTAAAGCTATGTTACTGATCTTTGTAAACCTATGCTCTATCCATGTGCATAATAGATCTCGCTTCACTCAACAATAAAAAGGATTAGACAAAGTTTTTATGAAAACAGTCTTAAACTCGCATTTAAAATAAAAAATTAAGCTAACAGAATCCTACAGAAAACATAAAATGAAATACTAATTACAGTTAAAAGAAAACCTTACTCTCTCGAGGGGGGCCTCCTACTAGAATCAGGTATCAATATGATGCCTTAAAAATATGATCAACCACACATCGGAATCACACAACAGGGAAATAAGAATTGAAAGAAAAGTATGTATATAAAACAAAGTGTTTAAACCTATCAAACCTTGAAATCAACTAAAAAATCATAAGTTAGCTGCGGAATCATTGTAATTCGGTAGCTAATGTAAATATTAAGCTAAATTATAAAAAACATTGTGATTTATGAAATAGAAGATGATCAAGTACCTGATATGCTATAATACTTGTGAACTAATGCCCAAATCAAAGTTATGAAGGTAAAAAAGAGGAGAATGGAGTAAAAGAGGGTTGTCAAAAAGAAGCAATTTTGGGGTTCAACACCTGTCAAGTGTGAAGAAGATTTAGATTCTATTTCATTTACTTTTTCTCTCTAAAATTTGTTTGTTTTCCTATCAAGTGTGAAGATTTAATTTTTTCAAGTGTGATCTACTTCTGCAAGAGTGATACTTCCCTTTTGTGCAAGAGTGGTAGTCCTTTTGATTTCAATGATTCCTAGATAAAAATATGTGCATGAAACATCCTAACCAATTTGAAAATTATTCACCTAATAATAAATCCTAGCACAAACAGTGCATTTACACTTCATCAATTTACGAGTCCTCGTCGATCATTTATGAAGTAATTTAACATCAATTAAATTATCAAACACTAAGTACTCCAAATATTCCTTCCCTCTTGTTTTCTTTGCAAACTTTGTGTCCAAAATCATTTCAACCTCCAATATTTTTTCCATTGTCATTCGTTTTACCCATTTCTACTCATTGACTCCATCATTGTATGCATTTGTTGTAGATGAGTCTTTGTCACTAGCTGGATAAGGGTTCAAATCACTCACATTGAAAATTAGTGAGATACTTATACATGTAGGTAAATCTAGTTCATAAGCATTTGTAGAAAACTTAAGAAGTATCTTGCAAAGACCTATTTTATTCATCTTAAGTTTATTTTACTCCTTCCTCAAAAATATCTCCTTTCGCAAGTGAACAAAGTCCATGTCTCCCACCTCAAAGTTTACTTCTCTTATTTTTAAATCTGCTTTTTGCTTGTATTTAGAGTTGTTGACTTATAACCTCTACTTAAATTGTTCATGTAACTCACTTATTGTTGCTACAAAATATTCTCCTTCGAAACTTCTTCGTTTTGATTTGCTGAAATATCACAGTTCACAAACTCCCCTAAGATGCATTGCATAAAAAATTAGAAATGGACTTTTCCTTGTGCTCCTATTTGGCGAATCATTATATGCGAACTCCTCTTGAGGTAATATAAAATCCCACTGCTTTGGATGATCACCCACAAGGCTTCTCTATATGTTCCCGAGACTTATGTTCACCACTTCGATCTATCCATCAGACTATGGACGATAGGTTGAGTTGAAGTTTAACTTGGTTCCAAGTTTCTTCCACGAGGTTCTCAAAAAATTCCCTATAAACCTTGTGTCCCCGTCAGAGATTATACTCTTTGACAAACCATGTGGTCAAACAATCTCATTAAAAAACAAATTAGCCACATTTGTAGTGTCACTGTTTTTGTAAAATGGAATAAAATGAGCCATCTTTGTAAAGCTATCCACAACTACAAGTATTGAGTCATTACCTCATTGATTCTTTAGCAAACCCAAAACAAAATCCATACTCACCAAGTCCCATGTTCTAACGGGAATGGGTAAAGGAGTATATAGTCCATCATTTTGACTCCTTCCTTTCGCATGTTGACACACTCTGCACCTACTCACATATTTTTGCAAGTCCATTTTCATCTTTGGCCATAAAAAAAAATGATTCAACTACCCAAGTTTCTTACCAACACCAAAATGTCCTGATAACCATCCATTGTGCTTTTCTTGTATCAAATTCTCTCTCATTAAACAATTGGGAATATATAGTCGAATGTTATTGAATAAAAAACCATCTTGCAACATGAACTCTTTCCATGGGTTACTATTTCTATTTATAGGATTCTTGCATGCATCAAAAGCTTCTTAAAAATCAACATCAACTTCATACAAATCCTTCAAATAATCAAAGCCCAAAATTTGCACTTGACTCTCTTGCATGATCAAACTTCTCGTGCTTAAAGCATCGACTACCTTGTTTGCTTGTCCACTTATATGCTTCAAAACAAAGGTGAAACTTTGCAAAAATTCAACCCACTTGGGGTGCTTGTGATTCAACTTGTGTTGTTGCATTATATATTGTAATGCAGAAATGTCAGAGAACAAAGCAAACTCCTCAGTCATTAAATAGTATGTCTAATGCTTCAAAGCTTGAACCACAATGTAGAAATATTTGTCATTAGAAGAGTATTTTTGTTTTGAGTCACTGAACTTCTCATTGAAATATGAAATAGGTTTATCTTCTTGGCTTATTATAGCTCCAATGGTTGTCCCACTGGCATCACATATTACTTGGAAAATATGATTGAAGTAGGGAAAGTTTAACACTAGTCTCTAAGTGATCTTCTTCTTCAATAGCTGGAAACTTTTCTCTGTTGTTGTTGTCCAACAAAATGATTGTATACCCTCCTTGATTGTATTTATGATAGTTGTGCAAATACCACTGAAGATCCTGAAAAACTTCAGATAGAAGTTGGCAAAGCCATGAAAGATTCTAACTTTTAAAATTCTCTTGGGTGAAGGCCAATTCACCATTGCCTCTATTTTCTTCGGATCCATTTTCAGTCCATCTTTTGAAATGACAAAACCTACGAATACTAACTCAAGTTTCATAAAAGTGAATTTCTTCAGGTTAATTAGCAACATTTCTTGTTGCAATCTCTCCATAACATATCTCACATTTCTAAGGTTCTCTTCTTTAGTTTGACTGAAAATTAAGATATCGTCTAAGTAAACAATCTCAAGCTTACCAATGAACTCCTTCAAGACTTCGTCCATCAACCGCATGAATTTATTGGGTGAATTTGTAAGTCCAAATGACATGAGAAACCATTTATACAAACCGTCATTGGTCTTGAAAGTTGTCTTACGCTCATCCCCTTCTATGATCCTTATTTGATGTTAACCACTTTTCATATCAATATTTGAAAAGTAAGATACTCCACTCAAACATTCCATCATATCATTTATGAGTGGCAATGGAAATTTGTATCTAATCGTGATCTTGTTGATTGCTCTAGAATTTGTACACATCCTCCACTCTCCATCCTTCTTTGGACTTAGTACAACAGGCACAACACATGGACTCAAGCTCTCTCCATTCAACCCTTTATCTAACAACTCTTGAACATGCTTCCTTATTTCTTCATTTTCCTTGTGTGTTATTTGATATGCAACCTTATCTAGAAGGTTTGCTCCCGGTATCAAATTTATGTGATGGATGATGCTTATTTTGGGTGGTAGCGCACTTGGAAAATCATCTACTACTATATCATTAAATTCATGCAACATTTCCTGAATTTCAATAGGTAAATCTACAATTTCAGTGTGCAATAGTATTTCCTTTGACTTGCATATTACTGCATAATTGACCTCCTCTTTCTCCATCTCTTGCAAACAATCTTTACCACTAAACAACAATGCCTTTGGGATACTTGTCTCAACTGCATTATCTTCTTTCAACGATACAATAGTATGTTTGATGCCATCCTGATCCGGATTTTATACAGGAACGCGACATAATACACATATAACCATAGATACAGAGATGCAGCAGAAATAATGCTTCATTTTATTATAATCAAATGATTGAAATAAAATAGCTAGGGCGCTGGTAACGTATCTCTAAGAAGATATGTGGCGGCTACAGGCCTCTGAACTGTGTTACATAACTGAAAGTTGTTTACAGACAGAATGGAAATAAACAGCTAGGGCACTGGTAGGCTTATCTCTGAGAAGAGATGTGGTGGCTACAGGCCTATGAACTGTGTTACAAAACAAATGACTAAACATGCTTATAGATATAATGGAAATGGATGAGCTAGGGCACTAGTAGCGTATCCCTGAGAAGAGATTTGATGGCTACCAGCCCATGAACATGTTACAATACAGACATGGTCAAAACAAGTGAGTTAGGGCACTAGTAACGCTTATCTCTGAGAAGAGATGTGTCGGCTACCAACCCCTGAACTGTCTTACAATGAGGCTCGAAGGCCTATTTATTGTTGAGAAACAATGTAAAACCCGAAACATCCAAAAACCTAACCCTAGGAGATGAAGTGCCAAAATTGTGGACCCTGTTTGGGTAAGTTGGTTTTTCAAATTCCCAGGGACATAACTTTGGCATCTGATCCCCGTTTGACGCGCTCAATAGCTCGTTAGAAATATCTATCCGAGGAATACAACTTTTGAGTGAGAAAAATTGGTCTACAACCCATGTTGCTCCCCATTTTCCCAAAAAGCGTCGCTTAGGGCCTCAAAACAGCTCCGGAAGTTCAGGACCCGAAAAACTGTTATAAATAGTAAGTTGTGTTGAAACTTACAAACTGAAATAACTAATGGTGGGGGTTCAAATGGACTCGTTGGGTGGTCACCAATAACCACCTGGATCATTAAGTCCCCAAAACGGCTCTAGGTGTGTAGGACCCGAAAACATACTAAAAATAGTAATTTGTGTTGAAGTTGAAAAACTGAAAGAATTGACATTGCGGGTCCAAATGGAATAGGTGGGAGGCTAGTGATATCCACCTGGATCATTCCTCCCTCCTTAGGAAGCAATGGTCTCCATTGCGTTAAGTTCCTCCACGGGGAGAGGGGGGGGGGGATTATGTTGAACTTGGTATTGGATTTGTCCAAGATGTCACGGACCTGTTGGAGGACATGTTGGATGTAGATGTGTCGTCGGTGGGCAATCGTTGAAGGATCTAGGACATCATCGCATTCCTCTATTTCTCGAAGGCCTCCTCGAGAAATATTTTGATAGGATCTCCTGCTCCCTTGTCTTTCTTTCCTTCCGGCATGGGGGGTCGTTGGGGTTGCGAGGTTGAACTCCTTATACCCTGGTCGCGTTGGGGACATGAAAATAAAAACAGAGAAAGAGCAGACCGCTCTGATACCACTCAACCGGGTTTTATGCAAGAACGCAACAGAATACACATATAGCCATAGATACAGAGATGCAGCGGAAATAATGCTTCATTTTATTATAATCAAATGACTGAAATAAAATAGCTAGGGCGTTGGTAGCGTATCTATGAGAAGAGATGTGGCGGCTACAGGCCTCTGAACTGTGTTACATAATTGAAATTTTTTTACAGAAAGAATGGAAATAAACAGCTAGGGCATTGTTTGGCTTATCTTTGAGAAGAGATGTGGCGGCTACAGGCCTAGGAACTGTGTTACAAAACAACTGACTGAAACATTCTTATAGAAATAATGGAAATGTATTAGCTATGACACTAGTAGTGTATCCCTGAGAAGATATGTGATGGCTACCAGCCCCTGAACTGCGTTACAATACAGACATGATCAGAACAAGCGAGCTAGAGCACTAGTAGCACTTATCTCTAAGAAGAGATGTGTCGGCTACCAGCCCCTGAACTGTCTTACAATGAGGCTCGAAGGCTTATTTATTGTTGAGAAACAATGTAAAACCTGAAACGTCCAAAAACCTAACCCTAGGAGATGAAGTGCCAAAACGGTGGGCCCCGTTTGGGTAAGTTGGTGTTTCAACTTCCCAGGGACGTAACTTTGGCATCTGATCTCTGTTTGACGCGCTCAATAGCTCGTTAGAAAGATCTATCCGAGGACTACAAATTTTGAGTGAGAAACATCAATCTATAACCCATGTTGCTCCCCGTTTTCCCAAAAAGTGTCGTTTAGGGCCTCAAAACGGCTCCGGAAGTTCAAGACCCGAAAAATTGCTATAAATAGTAAGTTGTGCTGAAACTTACAAAATGAAATAACCAATGGTGGGGGTTCAAATGGACTCGCTGGGTGGCCCCCAATATCCTGGATCATTAAATCCCCAAAATGGCTCCAGGTGTGCAGGACCCGAAAACCTACTAAAAATAGTAAGTTGTGTTGAAGCTGAAAAACTAAAAGAATTGATGTTGCGGGTCCAAATGGAATAGGTGGGAGGCCACCGATATCCACCTGGATCACATCCTTCTCAAACTTGTAGCAATTTCTCTCTCCATCATGTATCACTTTCCTATCAAACTATCATGGTAAACCCAAAAGGATGTGGAAGACATCCATTGGAATTATATCACATATTACCTTGTCTTTATATCTTCCTATCTGGAACTCAACTTCACTTTTCTCATTCACTAACAATTGGTGTCCCTTTTGCAACCATGATACCTTGTACAGTGTTGGATGTTTAATCCTTTTCAATCCCAGTTTTTCCACAATTTCTAAGGAAACGAGATTGTAAATGCTCCCATTGTCAATCACTACCCTGCAACAGTTCCATTTTACTTTGCACATAGTATTAAAAAGGTATTTTATTTGAGTTGCTTCAACGGTTTCTTTGGCTAGCTTCAACAAGAATTTATTCATCATCAATGCCTCTCCAGTTTTTGACATATTTTTTGCCTCAGGTGCTTGTGGTTCTACTGCTTCTGGTTGAATTACATGTGCACCATGATGTCCCATATTCTCATTCTCTAGAGACTCAAAATATCTATGACAGATTTATAACACCAGTAAACAGTCTCTCTGCTTATTCCTCTACCTCTTTAGTAAGATCTTCCTCCTCTGGTTCCACCCTCTTTCTCTGGTCGCACTTGTTGCATTGAAAAGCCTGAATAATTCTTTTGGGCTGGAATCTTTCCTCCTCCAATTAACTGTCCTTTTCCTTTGTAAAAAACATGTTGTCTACCTAAGTTATGTTTTCTCGCTATCTTTTCTTTTGCATTCAAGGCATACTGATATGCTTCTTCCATGGTCCTTGGAGAAAGCATGTTGATTTCACCATGAATATTCATCGTTAAGCCATTATTATACCTTTTTTCTTTTCCGGGATATCTTCCACATAACCTACTCTCAAGTTAACTTTGTAAAATTCTTTGGTATATTCTTTTACTATCAGTGGCCTTACTTGAGGTTTTGCATCTTCCTATAGAAAGTTAACTAGTAATCTTTTGGTAAGAATTTACTCTTTATATTTTCCACCATCCTGTCCCAGCTTTTGATCAATGGCTTATTCTTCTTTCTCCTCTCAACCTACACATTGCACATCATAGTGCAGTGTGACCCTTCAACCTTGTTACTGCAAACTTAACCCATTTCTCATCGTCCATCTCTTCATATTCAAAATACTTGTCTAACTCACCAATCCAATCAAACAAATTTTCGGCTGCCAGGATGCCATCATAGGTAGATAGTTCAAACTTTGGTCTTGAACTTAAGCCTAATAACGATCTCAATAATTTGACTTCTAGAGGTTCCTCAGCAGGGGTCACTCATTCTTCCTCAACTTCTTCTTCAGGTTCACTAATATCTCCAACCTCAGGATCTCGTTGTCTTCCTACCTCCATGTCCTCTAAACGAGCTTGCAGTCTCCTTATATCTTCTTTGAGCTCTGCACTACCCATGGGTCTGCCTCCTCAACCTTGTGCTCTTATTGCTCACATATTCATCCCATCTTACACAAAGGCTTTATTTGATACCATAAATTGGTGCAACAGGTACGCTAAAAGAAGACTTCAAACCGAAACACGGTCCCCCAACTTTTTTTTCTCAGTCACTATGAAATTATTTGGTAGTGCGCTGCAGGATAATTTGGTAGAACACTATAAAAAATTTGTACAATGGTTTCGGGGAAGATGAATCAACTCGATGCTTTCCCAATCTGACTCTCAACTTCCTTGAATTGTTTCCCAACACATGAAACAAGTTCAATTTCCTCTCTTCACTAGGGAACGCAATGTTCTTACAGATTTTCCAATCAGCCAAAAAAAAAAACAAAAAAACAAAATAGGGTACCTTTTTTTTGCTTAATAGCTCCCAGGTCATGCTAAATACCATGCATTCATCTACCAGAACACAGTGAACACTCCTTCACGGGGTTTTGAAAGAATTGTGACCAAAAATCAATAAAAAAATATTATTTTTTTTTCTAAGTAAAATTATCTATTAACAAGCTGGTAAAATTACATCTGGACCGTAGTCAGAAACAACTGCTCATGAGGCAGAAAATCAGAAAAAACAGTGTTGTAGATTGTCGATGCCCACGCAGGGGACCATAACCATGGTTTTCTGTAGCATACTTTGACCCCAGAGATTCAAAGGAGGGCCATATACATAGCAAAACTTCCAAAGCAGAAAAAACCCGTAGGTTTGAGAAACAGAGACATTGGAATAACCAGACAACAAACCCATTTAATCTTCTGGGGGCTCCTCTTCGATTCTGCACCATCCGGAGGCGTTAGTGCCCGAAGCAGGTTCGTCAGGAGTAGCTTGGGTGACATGCTCGGCAAAAAGCAGTTCTTCATCTACGACAGGATCAGCAGGGCGAGGCGGAGGCGGAGCCTGAAAATTGCGCTCTTCGAGATTGAGGCAGAAAACTGAGCGTCCGGAGCACAGACAGTCGCAGCAGGAGCCGAAGGAAGCGAGTCATCCCCAGGAACGTTATCTTCAAGGAAAACCACTGAAAGGATGGCGGTAATGCGAGGGCGGTTGAGATTGCTGTTGAAGGTGAACCGGGCCGAGCCGGTGGTTGGGGCATAGGAGGCAGGAGGCCTGTGCGTGTGAGGACCCCAGAACAAACGATGGCTATGAGAGCTCCCTCGACCAGAACGAGTGCGAGGATAATGACTTGAGCCTTCCCCAAAGGAAGAAGAGTCAGGAGAGGGACTGGCAGGAGAAGGGCGGCTCCTCGAGCTACCCCGACTGCTTCTCATTCGATGGCGAAGCCTAGGCATGTCGAAAGGAAGCGGAAGCCTGAGAGCCTTCCAAACCACAGAGAGAACCCTCGCGAGGTAGTCCTGAAAACACAACAAATGCGGCACTTGATCAACACTCCACCAGGCGCTGAGCAAACCACGAACCTCTCTTCTACTGAAATGCTGCAAGCGCTGGTCGACACTATCCCTCCGGCAGACGCTGCAATTTTTGACAACAGAATGATACATGATGGGAGCCGAGAGCAGGTTTAAAACATGATGCGAGTGAATGCCACCCACAGCGCGCCGAATCACCGCAGGCTCCCAAGCCGTCCTTCCCAAGCGAATCCTATCTGCAAACGTGATTGCCATCATACTGTGAATCCCGCTCAAGCATGCGGAGGAATGCCTCACCACAGCCGGAGACGAGCGAGAACCAGAGTTTGCAGGGCGAGCAGCGTTGGAATGGGGGAAGCATAAATGGTTGTTTGCGTTGGGCATAATGCCATTTAACACGTCGTACCCATGAGGCAGATGGCGGCAGAGAGGAGCAGCCTGCCAGCCCATCACATTAATTCGCATTTGTAACACCCGCATCCGGGGATCAATAAAAAAATATTAATAATAATAATAATAAAATAATAAAATAAAAAAATAAAAAATTCACACTATGATTGAAGCTGCAATGTTCATATTCTTGGTATAAATCGGTTCAATAAGCTACAAGTTTTCATGAAATGACCAATATAAAGGTCAGGAATAAACTACAACTAATAATAGTTCATAAGCATAAACCGATTTGGTTTAATCAAAGGGTTTAAATTCAATCTCAAACCATACAAACTCACAGTCCCATTTGTTATTCATTTACACCATTCACACAAAAATACCTTTTGATTCACATAGATTGGAAAATATAAGCTAGTTTTCAAACTTTATAACTATAGTCACATGGAGAAACAACGAGTTCCTCTCTTCTCCTCTCTGTTTTGGAACTTCCCAACACTCTTCCCTTTATTCCCCAAAAAAGAGAAAATTGACTATGACAACCAAGAGTCATGAAATGTCAATCGTTTCCTCTTCTCCACAAAATAAGGGAAACTAACAACTATATTTACAACAGAAAAATATTTCTCCAAATTATTTCTAAAAAATCAAAGCTCACTCTTAGATTAAATATTTACAATTTCTTAACAAAACATTTAAAAAAAAATCTCAGCATTACCATGTGACTATCCCATCACATTGGTAAGCTCTCGTCCAAATTCTTTATATCTTGTGCTCGTCCTGCACACCTACATCAAAATTGGTTAAGTGGATGGGGATTTTTTGAGGAGAAAAATTATGAAAAAATATTTTTTGGGCTAAAATTGTAGAAATGATACAACATGCATGTATATCTTGGATTCACCCGATTTAACAATGTAATAAAGTTAAATACTGAATCACTTCTACAAATCTATTGAGGAATTAAAAACACAATCGCTAATCACATGAACATGAAGAAGAATCAAATCACACAACACAGATAATTTACCGGGGAAAGCTTACAGCTAAAAACCCCACTATCTTCTATTATATATTCAGCATGGATCATGAAACAATTACATATAAAACTCTTCTCACAATATCCCTCCAGTACTCAGCTAATTATCTCACACTGTCATGAACAAAACTGACCAACACATAGCCAATTCTCAGCCTATAGACAACTTGCCTTTCTTGCACAATCCCTAATGGATGCAATCTCTAAAAGATAGGAATTATTGCCTTCCTTGACTGCGCAAGTATCATGGCACTCTAATGGGTGTTTGGTTGCATGTGTGCAACCCAATAATCCTACAACTGATAGTCAACTTCCCTTTCACCTAGAAATCAACTGGGTCTCCACTGGATCTGACATGCATGCAGCTAATAATAATAAATCCTCAGTTGCATGTGAGATCACTGATTGTGAATTAATTAATATTTAATTCACTTGATCTCTCACTAGTGTATCTTCAATTACAACTAGCACAACTGAGTTTAACTCACTTAGATGAGTTAAACTGATTACAACCTGCATTAACTAATGCACCACTGCACTTCGAACTTGGTTACAACTAGAATTACTCTTCATGCATCACCAACTGCCTCTAACTCGAAATCCACTAACTAACTAAGTTTATCACTCTCAGTTAAGTATTTCAAGTTTACATTGAGAATAGATTACAGTTTATTGTCCATCTTAATTAAGGGATAACTAAAATAGACATGCACCCAAAAATAGCACTGTGGGCCCCACCCTAGTTTGGGTGCTTAATGCAACTAGGTGTGGGTGCTGAAATTTTCTTATTGAATCTCAACACTCCCTATCAATAATAAAAGGATTATCCTTCACCCTGATCTGCCTTTATGGTATTCAAATTTTCTCATGGTGAGTGCCTTCGTCAGAATATCTGCATCGTGATATTTCGTGGGAGTGTACTGAAGCAACATTATCCTTCTCTACACACAATCTCTGAGATGATGGTACCAGATATCTATATGCTTTGACCTATCATGAAACACAGGATTAATCGAAAGTTTAATGCAACTCTGATTATCACAATGAATCATCATTGGATCCATCTGAGAACCAAATAAACCAACCAAGATCTTTCTCATCCAGATAGCCTCAAATGCAGCTTGACTTGCTGCCATGTATTCCGCTTTTGCTGAACTGAGTGCCACAGATCATTCTTTCTTGTTGTACTAGGAAACTACTGTCAATCATGTGTTAAAGATCCCTCCTAATGTGCTCTTTCTTTCTGATGGACTGCCCACCCAATCTACATCAGTGAAGCCTTGAAACTTCAGTCCCTCTATCTGTCTGTACCATAGACCATACTCTGATGTGCCCCTCGAGTATCTCAGGACATGCTTCCCCGCCTTCCAAAAGAGCTTGGTAGGCTTAACCATAGCTTGAATCAGCTGGTTAACTGCGTAGCAAATGTTTGGTCTCTCGTTCACCCGACTCAACTTTCTCCTCATACATTTTCCTACAGAAATCCAAACATTCTTTTACCAGAATCAAAACAAAACCATATCTAATACACAAAATTTCCAAAACAAACTCCTCATCATATAAACAGATGCAATTCACGGTTACATATTGTTACAAAATACATATATACTACTACGACTCTGAACTTTATCCACTCAAAAACCTCACACTCACACTATCGCTCCACAAAAACTACTCTAATCCTCTCGCCACTTCCACCACTTTAATATACAATAAGACCTAATTTATACAAATAAATGGTTCCATGAATCAATTCTGATTCTGAACCAGAAATCTCTCAACCTCTCCTAAAAAATCTCTTCAATCCCACTCAACTAAATCAAGCTTTTAAAACTCTATTTTAGCCAAATAAATCTAAACTGACCTTTGATCTACACACGAGGAGGATCACTCGGCCACCTATACCCTTTCCTCAATAAATAAACACTCTCACATATTTAAACAAATAATTTAATTAAATTATTTTCTTTCAGCCCCTTGCTAGTCACAACATGTGACCATACTATCACATTGCTGACTAGCTTGAATGCTCCTGCATCAAACTTCCAAAGTTGAAAGTTTCCATGACCTCCTGGTCATGTGTTTCTTCTGCTATCCATCCCGTATCCCAAACTTTACTTTGTAACTGGTCATCATTTTCATTATGCTGCTGACTTAATTCTTCTGCCACTGTCACTTCTGTTCCTCCAGATTTCCAAATCTTAATTTGTTGTTGTTCTCTGTTCTTGCTTATATAAATTCCTGTGGTCAATTTCTCCTTCTTGCTGTCCCTCTTCTCATCTGATTTCATTTTCCACAATTTCTCGATTTCCTTCTTATCATTTGTCCTAACTGAACTCCACTGACATCTGTCTGCTGTACATTCTCCTTATAAATTATAAATTTTTTGTCCAAATCTTCCTTGCCTCTACCATTTACAATCTGTTGTTTGTACTCTACAGCCTCTCTTACATTATCATCAAAGATAATTCTTCCCTCTATGTTCTCAGATTTGTCTAATAACTTTTTCAGTGAAATGTCAATTCCTTCATATTCAATAAACAGGTCATTTGCATATGACTCCTCCTTCATTTGTTTATCTTCAGCTCCTTTAATCATGACAATTTCCCTATCAATACCATCATTCTCAAAATTATTAAATACATGCTCAAAATATCTTTCTGTTTCAGCCATTTCTTCCAGTAATCTCACTTCTTCATCAACATGCATAAGCACATTGTCCAATCGTTGTTCCTCACCTGTCAAACCTGAAAACATACACAACATGTCAGTTTCAAAAATGCAAGGCTCTTCATTCAAAGCCTCAATGATCAACTCCTCATGCTCCTCTGAACTATTCTGATAGTTCACTAAGTTATTGAGAAATTCTTCCTCAACATCTCTGATTTCTTCCTCATCAAAGAAAACTTCTGGGACTGCAACTTCTTGACTATGCTTGGCAACTTCACCATAAGTTTGTAGAATACCTTCCTGTTCTACACAATTTCTTCCAATACTCAGTTTGTCCAAATAAGACAATAATGCCTCTTCCTCTTCTCTGATAAGACTTTGATCTTTCGAAGATTTCCTTGGCTTACCTTCTTCAGCTAAGTTCTTGGTGTCAGCTTTCCTTCTCTTCACTTCATAAATCTGCAATGCATTTGTTTCCTTTCCTGTTTCCATTTCCCATTGGTCTTCTTTCCATGCTAAAATTCCTTCAAATATGATCCAATAAGTTTCCACTAAAAGAAAACATAACCATTCAGCCATACCTTTTAATTTCCTCCACCAATTGAAGTTTTGAAAGTCCTTATGCATCTCCTTTCTTGCTTGTCTTGCCTTTGCTCCTTTCACTTTTTCATACACAGGTTCAAATTCTTTAGGCTGCATACCTGCAATTTTACATTCACAGAAATAATTAATCCCAAAAATATGAGATCCTCTTGTCTGTGCGGATGATGTCAACACATTCCTCTCATTCTGATCTGCATAGATCAGTTCTTCTCTACTGTCATCATTGTCTTCGTCCCCAAGAAGAGATCCTTTCTCTGGTTCGCAGATGTATCCTATTTCTTCATTCTCAGTTGTTCGAAGTAACAATTTCTCAGCAAACAATTCTCTGACATGCCATTTAACTCTTCTTCCCACATAAAATCCTTGTTTCCATTTTTCTCTAATTCCTTTCAATACCAGCTTCTCCAAATGACTGAGTTCTGCCTTTATCCCAGCCAACTCTATGTCCTTTTCTTCTTTACTCATTCCTTTGAGTCCAACTGCTTCAGCATTCTTTTCCCTATGTCTGTGACTTTCCCTTGTACCCCTGTCATGATCATCAATAGTCAATTCCTTTCCTTCCTCTGGTGAACTTTCCTTGTTCACTAGTGAGCTGCAACTAACCTTTTCCATTTCGCCTATAACAAATCTCTTTCATGCCTCACCAAACTTTCCTGAGTTTAGCCTTTTGGCACCTATTGGTTCTTTCCTCGAACCTTTCACTGACTAACAATTCTACCCAGCACTCTTCTTGCTGCAATTGTTATCTCTTATCCACAATCACAATTGTGGAGCTGCCTCGTCAACTTCTACTCAACCTCAGTTGGAAGTTGTTCTCATCTCTTCTTGAATACTCCACACTTTAGGGTCTGCATCTTCAATTGCTCACTACCTTCTTCATTCAGTAAATTTGTTTACTGTCGGGTATTGTCACCTTTACGCATCTGGGAGTTCTTCTTGCTCTATCTTCTTTACATAGCTCATATGTTATGATGCTGGTACAACTCATTCCACCTTTCAGCAAATCCACTGCTTCCACTGACCTGCACAATCTTATCTCAAGACACATCAAAGTATCTTTCAAACCTGCAATATTTCCTTCAAAGATGTCTTTAAACTAACTCCCATTCAATCAGTCAAAGGACTCATCTGTTCAAATACATCTCTGCAAAATTATCAACTTAAACATTCTTACCAGACCTTTCCGGCATTCTCTGCTTCTCCATTCTGATCTCAACGCAAACTGTGGACTCAATCTTATAATTCAGTTCATCATAGACGCACGTATCAACACAGAACTCTGCTCCTGCGTATTTCCCAAATCTAACGCAGACTATTTCTCCTGTGTGCGCTCTTCATAGTGATCAATATACATCCGCTCGGTCAATATCCATGCATCGACCTTTGGCTTCACAGTCATCCTCGTTGGACGCTTTCTGCAAATCTTCACAACAGGTATCTTCCCGCTCTGATACCAAAAATTGATGCAGGCTGTCTGCATAACCCAGAATTTTTCTAATCATGCATTAACCCTCAATGAAATCTGCACTTCGACCACATCTAACGCCTGCAGAGTCATTCTTGACTGGCACTTTCTGCATTGACATAAATATCTTTCTTGTCGACATTTGCATTGTTATTTCCTGTTTCAACTACAATAGAAAGCTCCTTTGGAAATTGAACTTGCAATTCAGAGTGCTTCTCGTTGATCAAATTACCATTCTTATAAGACATATGACACACTGATTTTTAGAAAGATCCATTGAATAACTCTATCCCTGCAAACCCCGAATCCTTCTTCAATCGTGCATATAAAGATGCATATCCAAAATTCTTGATCTAAAATCTAAAATCCTGGAAATTTTACAGAAATCATACTCGGAAGCTCTTTCATTAAAACAAATCTGAATTAATAAGTTTTTCAACTTATCACTCCGCTTGGTTAATACCCACATCTCAAAACCCAACTATGGTAATTTTCTCAGTCATCTTCCTTCGGACACAGCGATAGCAAAGGATTTTAATAAACCCACAATAGCCTTTTCTCTTCCCTGGTTCCTATCGAAACTGAAACTCTTTGTACCGACTTAAAAAATACTCTTTGATCTTTCCCTTTCCAATACACTTTTTATATCAATTCAAAACAGACATTAAATACCTTTATAAACAGAAGTCTGTGTGTATTTGCGCGCTCCGATCAGGCCGATCTGACGGGTTAAACCAATTCGCAATTCGGAAATTGTAAAGTCCTCTAGACATTCAACACAGTTCTGATGCAATGCATTCTCCAGAGCCGATGCGATTGAATCGGAAATCGCTAATCGCGATTACAATTGTGCTCCCACCTTTGAATTCTTCAAAGTTCCGATTGCAATTTCAGTTGGAAATCGAAAATCAGAGATTGCATTGTCTTCTGTAGTCCTTGTGATATCCACGGAACCGATTCAACTTCAAACCATTTGATAATACCTCGCATTCGGTATCATACACACATAGTTATAATTGATATGCGTTCTCCACAATCTTACAAGCTATTTCACTGTAAAATCTATGCATCGATTCAATTGAATTAGAATAAAAGATAGAGTGCGAAGTCTTAGAATAAAGTTTCAATTTCTTTCAATAAACAAACCAGGACTATGATTGCACGAAACCGCCAGCATTGATTAGCATTGATACCCATCGGTTTTTCAATACAAAACAACCCTGGTTTTTTCTATAAACAGATACAAACATCTGAGGCGTTCTCCATAATCAATATCTGTGGATTTAAATGCACAATTCCTCCCAACACGAGTTCCAAATTTTAACTCTGCCTCTAACACTGGTTCAGATCTTTAATTAAAGCAATTTCGCCATCCACAACAGTACAGATTTAATTCAATGGATAGACTGATTTTAACTGACTCGACTTTCTCCTCATACATTTTCCTACAGAAATCCAAACATTCTTTTACCCGAATTTAACCAAAACAAAACCATACACAAAATTTTCAAAACAAACTCCTCATCATATAAACAGATGCAATTCACTGTTACATACTGTTACAAAATACATATATACTACTACAACTCTAAACCTTCGCTCCACTCAAAAACCTCACACTCACACTATCGCTCCACAAAAACTACTCTAATCCTCTCACCACTCCCTATTCTGAATATACAAGAAGACCCAATTTATACAAATAAATGGTTCCATGAACCAATTCTGATTCTGAACCAGAAATCTCTCAATCTCTCCTAAAAAATCTCTTCAAACCCACTCCAACGCTAAATCAAGCTTTTAAAACTCTATTTTAGCCAAATAAATCTAACTATTTGGCCTGATCTACACACAAGGAGGATCACTCAGCCACCTATACCCTTTCCTCAATAAATAAACACTCTCACATATTTAAACAAATAATTTAATTAAATTATTTTCTTTCAGCCCCTTGCTAGTCACAACATGTGACCATACTATCACATTGTTGACTAGCCTGAATGCTCCTGTATCAATCTCCTTTGCATACTTACCTTGAGACAAAAAAAATTCACCATCCCGTTGTCATATTTCCAATCTAAGGAAATAATGAAGGAGTCCCATATCCTTCATTTCGAAGTCCCTTGCAAGATCCTCCTTGCATGAGTGTATCAGTTGCTCATCACCAGTTAAAATTAAATCATCAACATAAAGAACAATGATCAATAGCTTACCCTTAACCACAATCTGATACAGGTTTGCATCTGCTTCACTTTTGGTAAAGCCCGGGCTAGTGAAATAGTTGTCTATCCGAGTGTACCAAGCACGGGGTGCTTGCTTCAACCCGGACAGTGCTCTTTTAAGTCAGCACACATGCAAATCATTGTTGAAGATCTCGAAACCTTCAGGCTGCTCTATGTACACCTCTTCCTCAATGATCCCATTAAGAAATGCAGTTTTCACATCCATCTGATGAATGCGCAAGCCCATCTGCATTGAGAGTGCAAGGATGGATCTTATGGAAGAGTACCTTGCAATAGGTGCAAAAGTCTCATCATAATCCATCCCCTCGATCTGTGAGAATCCCTGGGCCACAAACCTAGCCTTGTATTTCTCCACACTCCCATCAGCAAATTTCTTTACCTTGTAGATCCATCTTGATCCAACCACTGATTTGTTGACCGGTCTTGGGACTATCTCCCATGCACTGTTCTTGATAATGGAGTCATACTCCTCCACCATTGCATCAACCCAAGTTGGTTGTTGCACTACTTCTTGAAAGGAAGACGGTTCAGTCACATTACATTTTCTCATAACAGCCATGTATCCAGTAAATCGGTCAAGAGACTATCTCTGTCTGTGCTGTGAAGTAGGGGCTCCTACATTCTCTACAGCATCAAGTCTCAATCTATCAGCTTCCATGGTGCCCCTTCTTCCATTTCTGATGGATGGCTCTGCATAAGTTTTTTCCTCCACTCCATAAACCTCCTCATGTGGTTGATCCACATCTTGAGACTCATCCTTGGGAACCAACAGTTCCTCCTTTGCATGCAAGTCTAGCTCCCTCTCAAGGGACAACTGCATGGCTTTCTCCTCATCAAATTTTATATCCCATCGCACAACAGTCATTCTGAAGTTTGGCAAATACACACGATAATTATGGGGTGTTTCAGTGTACCCCATAAAAATCCCAACCTCGGCTGTTGGTTCCAACTTCTTCCTGGTGTCCTTGGTCACATGCACATAAATAGATGAGCCAAAAATCTTAAAGTGTGAAACATCAGGTTTCTTACCAGTGAAAGCCTCTTCAGGTGTACTGATGCCAAGTACTCTATGAGGACAATGGTTTTGCACATGTACCGTTGTGTTGCATGCTTTCGCCCACAGATGCATCGGTAGGCCTTGATCATGAAACATCACTCGTGCTGCACCCACAATAGTTATTTTCTTCCTCTTCGCGACCCCATTCTGTTGTGGGTTATGAGGTGCTATGAGTTCTCTTCGAATTCCTTCTTTGCTGCAGAAGTTACTAAATTCGTTAGAGATGTATTCTTCACCATTATCGCTCCTAAGAGCCTTCACTTGCTTCCCCAACTCTTTCTCCACCAGTGCCTTAAACTCATAGAACTTAGAGAATGTCTGATCTTTCTTCTGCATGAAGAAGATCCAACACTTACTAGAAAATACATCAACAAAGATTACATAGTACTTATGTTTTGTTTTCAAAGCAACAGAGAAAGGACCACACACATATATCTGAAATCTCTCAATGATCCTCGAAGCTCGATTTTCCTTCTCATGAAAGGTGGCCTTTACATATTTTCCCATAGTACATCCCTTGCATGTGTCTGACTATGCAAGTATACCCCTGGGGAGACCAGTATAAATTTGCTGCATAACTTTCAAGGCTCCATGGTGAAGATGACCCAATCTCATGTGCCATAATTCGCCCTCATCTCGACTCACCACTTGATCTGCCTTGCCCATCATTGTTGCACATCCATCTACCTCCAGCTTGTAGGTATTTTTAACTCGGATCCCTATCCTCTTGGCTTGTCCTGTTGTTTAATGTCGCAAGAAATATTTTCCTTCACTAAAAACAACATCATAGCCTCTATCCTCCAACATTGCGACTGAGACCAAATTTTTCTTTAGACCTGGTACATGCAGTACATATTTTAATTGAAAGGGTTTACCTGAATGCCTCTGAAAGGTAATGGCACTAATCCTGGTAGCACAGTATCGCCCGTCATCTCCCATTTCAATATGCATCTGGAGATCTTTCTCCTCGAAATCACTGAAAAGTTCCTTGTCTCCCGTCATGTGAAAGGAAGCGCCACTATCAAAATACCACACAGATCCCAATGCACTGAACACCATGCATGCAATCAATGAGAATTCAAGCTCAAATTACGAGGCAAGGGCCTCACTAGCTGCAAATCCTCCAGCATTCTTGTTCTTTTCTTTTATGGACTATTCGTAGCAAAGTGCCCATGCTCGTGACAATGAAAACAATTCACCTTGGACATGTCCTAATTCTTGCCATTCTTGGACTCGGATTTTGAATGGAATTTATTCCCCTTCCCCTTCCTTGCCTTGGCAGCCAAAGCACAATCCCCTTTATCTTCAATGAAGATCCATCTTCGGTGTTCCGTTTGAACTCCTCCTGCACCAAATCCGACCACAGTCGTTCCTAATCTGGAAATTTTTCCCTTCCATTGACAGATTCTTGATAGTTGTGCCAAATCTTGGGAAGTCCTAGGAGAGCCAAGCTCACCAAATCATCATCAATGATTGTTATTCCAACGCTCCCCAGTTCATCCCGACATTGGACAAACTTTGTTAGATATTTTGGAATGGTGTCGCCCTTTTCCATCTTGATCTTCCTGAGTTTATCTTTGAGCACCAATTTCCTATGGTCGTTGTTGCTTTGGAATAGACCCGTCAAAGCCTTCCACATTACATATGGTGTGGCTTTCCCATGGAAGCTTGATACAATGTGGTCTCATACTCCCTCCAACCGGATCCTCCTCACCTTTGCCACTTTCTTTTGTCATGCATCAAGATTTGCAACATCTACCACTGCGGGTTTAGGAACATCATTGTCAATGAGTTCCTTCAAGCCATTGTCTTCGAGTACTGCCTCCATCTTGTCCTTCCAAGAAATCTAGTTTGAGCTGCCCACCAGTGCATACTCCAACCTCAAGCCATTGAAATCCATTTTGATCTTGAATCAGCTGTAGCACCAAGAAAGTCTTTTTGCAAATTCGAATTCTATCCAGCCACAAACTCAGCTCCTGCTTTACTTCTGCAATTTCCTATGCTCCAATACCATGTAGAAACTATACAACATGCATGTATATATTGGATTCACCCTATCTAACAATGTACTAAAGTTAAATACTGAATCACTTCTACAAATATTTTGCGGAAATAAAAACACAATCGCTAACCACATGAACATGAAGAATAATAAAATCACACACAACACAGATAATTTCCCGAGGAAAGCTTACAGCTAAAAACCCCACTATCTTCTATTGTATATTCAGCATGGACCATGAAACAACTACATACAAAACTCTTCCCACAATAGCCCTCCAGTACTCAGCTAATTGTCTCACACTATCATGAACAAAACTGACCAACACATAGCCAATTCTCAGCCTCTATATATCCTGCCTGCCTTGCGAAATCCCTGATGGATGCAATCCCTAAAAGATAGGAATTATTTCCTTCCTTGACTGCACAAGTATCATGGGCACTCCAATGGGTGTTTGGTTGCATGTGTGCAACCCAATAATCCTACAACTAATTTTCAACTTCCCTTTCACCTAGAGCTCAACTGGGTCTACACTAGATCTGACATGCATGAAGTTAATAATAGTAAATCCTCAGTTGCATGTGAGATCACTGATTGTGAATTAATTAATATTTAATTCACTTGATCTCTCACTAGTGTATCTTCAGTTACAACTGAGTTTAACTCACTTAATTGAGTTAAATTTATTACAACCTGCATTAACTAATGCACCGTTGCACTTCAAACTCTGTTACAACTAGAATTACTCTACATGCCTCACCAACTACCTCTAACTCGAAATCCACTAGCTAACTGAGTTTATCACTCTCATTTAACTATGTCAAGTTTACATTGAGAATAGATTATAGTTTATTGTCCGTCTTAATTAAGGGATAACTAAAATAGACATGCACCCAAAAATAGCACTGTGGGCCCCACCCTAGTTTGGGTGCTTAATGCAACTAGGCGTGGGTGCTGAAATTTCTTGTTGAATCTCAACAAAATTGAAAGCCATTTTCAAATGAATTTGAATTTCCTCTTCGAGATCAAGGTACAAGATTAATTTTTCATGGATCAAGCATTTTTTTTGTAAGTTAGATAGTTCTATTACCAAAAAAAATAGTATTTACATCATTTGTAGGCTGGTGTGAGCTACATGCTTCAACACCAAAGCCAGAAAAAGCTTAACATGCATGATTGTTGGGAGTGTTATCATGATACATTACTGGGGAAGTGACCCTGGGTCTCTTTTTCGTTGTGATGTCCTTCAGTATTGTCCTTTCCCATGATGATTTCACAATCTCTTTCTATCGTGCTTTGGTCTAGATCCTCCCATGCCATCGAGAGTAGTATGATGTGGCCTTTCACACCTTCATTTTCCAACCTTTCCACCAGGTTAGTCCCCTTACGTTTGACTTCCTGGAAAATTATTTCGTGAGCGTTGTCTATGTGTTCCTTAATTCTGTGTAGGATTTTGTTTAGCCTCCAATTGTCGAAACCTTGTGTGGCGCTTGTTCCACTTTGTAACTTCTTACAGGTCTGGGTTTCCACCAGTGAATCTCCCTCAATTATTAATGTCCAGAAGTCTTGTTCTCTTAAAATTTCAATCCCGTGCTCTAAGGCTTGTAACTATGCAGTATTGTTTGTGGAGTGGCCCAAATTCCCAGCGTATAGCCATATTATCTATTTGCTTGAGGTCCTAAAGGCCCCTCCGAATCTAGCCATTCCTGGATTACCTTTGGCCGCCCCGTCATAGTTTAGCTTGAATATTCCTTGTTCCAGAGGCATCCAAAAATCCTGGGCCTCACCCGTGCCTGGAGCTCGCGTAGCAAATCCACACAAGGGATATTTCATATTTAAAAGAGAAAATATTATGAGGTCTACAGGGGTGGGAGGAGTGGAGGAGAGGTAGGGAAAAATAGAGGCAACTGATTTGTAATATTCCAAATTAGTAGTCAGTTAATTGGAATATTAATTTTGATTTATTTTGGAATTTCCGAATGTTTGGCGGAAATAAAGTGGGTAGGAGACCCACAACTAATAATTAAGCCAAATAAAGTCTTTTCCTAAATTCCATAAGGGAAAATTGCAGATCTAGAAGTGTGGTCGAATTGGCCTTAGGTGGCAGCGTAGAAGAGGCACGAAAAGGGGAACGTGCGATTGGATAGAGGGAGGCAAAACTTGATTGGGCAAGGAGAGGCAGTGCAAGCTAAGGTGAGACACAAGGCATTCGTTGGGCCTCAATTAATAAAAGGAGGAAGAGAACACTCATTTGGGATTCATTCATTCAACTATTTTCTTCTTGTCATTTTGACAGAGCACATTTGGATGTTTTTGCATATAATTGTTTCTTCTGCAATATTTTGAGCACCCTATCAACATGTTGAACATGATCCTTCCAAGACCTGTTGTAGATTAGTATATCATCAAAAAATACTCACACAAATTTTCTAAGGAAGGGTTTGAAAATGGAATTCATCAACCCTTGAAATGTAGAAGGTGCGTTGGTAAGGCCAAAAGGCATGACCAAAAATTCATAATGACCCTCATGAGTTCGAAATGCTGTTTTTGGAATATCTTCAGTCTTCATTCTAATTTGATGATATCCTGAACGAAGATCCAACTTAGTAAAATAATTGCTCCATGTAATTCATCCAATAATTCATCAATCACAGGAATGGGAAATTTGTCTTTAATGGTGAGCTTATTGAGCTCCCTATAATCCGGACACATTCGCCATGATCCATCCTTCTTGTGTACCAATACTACGGGAGCAGAGAAAGAACTTTGACTAGGTTGAATTATACCCGCCTCTAACATTTCTGCAATCATACGTTCAATTTCACTCTTTTGGAAGTAAGGATATCTATAAGGCCTAATGTTTGGAGGAACACTTCCTGTAATCAAATGAATAGCATGATCATGATCACGAATAGGTGGGAGTCCTTTGGGAGTTTCAAACACCTTGGAATGATTGTCCAAGACTTGTTGGAGATCTGCAGAAACAGATGATTTTGATGTTGGAACTTCTAGTGAGCATAATTGTGCAATTACGCCTCGTTGTTCTTTCTTTAGAAGCTTTGTCATGACATTAGAGCTTATTATCCTTCCTGGCTTCCCTTCAATACCCCGTAATTCGACTTCCTTTCCTTATGAAAAAAATTTCAAGAAAAGTTCTTGAAAATTAAAAGCTACCATCCCCAAAGATTGTAACCATTGTACTCCTAGTACAACATCAGCACCTCCCATAGGAATGGAAAGCATTGGACTATTTAATACATATTCCCCCATGGTTAGCTTGATATTATGGCATTTTCCAGAGAAATTTATAGTTCCTCCATTTGCAACCATCACTTGACATTCTGGTGCTGGGTATAGGAAACAATTCAATTCCTTGGCTACCTTACGATGAATAAAATTATGGGTACTACCTGAATCAATCAACACTATTACCTTTTTCTTCTTGATATGTCCTTCTATCTTGAGAGTTTGAGGAGTGGTAATTCCTGCCAATGCATTACACGATATGGTGGGACTCATTTCTTCCTCTTCTAGGGCTGGTTCCTGGTGTATATCCTCTTCTTGTTCATTTTCTTCTTCCTCTTCACAATCTATGTAAAATAATTTCTTCTCGACACACTTATGACCTTTAGTGTATTTGCTATCACAACTGTAGCAAAGCCCTTTTGCTCTTTTTTCTTCCAATTGTTGTGGTGTCAACCTTGTAGGTTGTGGAAATCTAGGCGTAGCCACACTTCCTTCTTTATAGAATTGAGTGGTAGGCTTCCTTGTTGTCATAATTTTACATTCAACTTTTCTTGCCAACCTGAATGCCTTCTCCAATGAATCAGGTTCCAGAACGCGAACTTCATGTTGAATATTATCCTTTAAAGTGCCTATGAAGAGATCAATCCTGTGTTCCTCTGGAATATCAGTTACCCTTATATTCAATTTTTGGAAGTCCTCAATGTGCTCCCACACTAAACCCTTTTGTTTGAGATTTATCAATTGGCTAAAGAAGGTGTTGCTCTTTGTATCCTCATAATGTGCTATCATTTCCTCCGTAAAAATTGACCAAGTGACAATTTTTTTACGGAGCAAAGCCATCGATACCATACAAATGTATTTTGTTCTAAATGTAAAGTTGCAATGCGTACCTTTTGTGTGTTTTGCACATTATTGAGATCAAAATATTGCTCCATCTGTAGTATCCATGTTACAGGATCCTTTCCATCAAACTTCCTCATATCCATTTTTGGAATATGGTGGTTCTTCCCTCCAACATTAGAGTTTTATAAATCATGATTAACATTTATTTTGTTCTAATCATGAGTTTCCTCTACTATATTTTCACCATTAGGAAAAATTTCTTGTATCAACTTTGTAAAACCTTCCATGTCTGCTTTTATATCATTCTTCATGTTTTCCATCTTAGCTTCCATGCCATCCATCTTAGATCCCATTCCAGCTTCCATGTCATCCATATTAGCTTCCATGCCATTCTTCAAACCATCCATCTTAGATTCCATGCCTTTCTTCAAACCATCCATCTTAGTTTCCATGCCTTTCTTCAAAACTTCCATGTCATTTTTTGTTGCTCTTTGTGAGAGAAAAATTTGTTGCACTTGCTCTTGTAATTTTGATATGTCATGTTGCCATTATTCGTCTTCATGAGTCATAGTAGAGCCTTCTAAAGGCTTAATGGGTGTTGAATCCATTCTAGGGGCCATTTTAGAATCCAATACTAATATCTATTCTACAATATGCCCCTGGAATCAATTCAACTTGATTCTTCAAACAAGACTTATGCAATTCGAAAAATAAAATAAAATAATAATAAATAATAAATACACACCTTTTACTTGCTCTTGAGGAGCTCAATATTGAAATTGACTTATCTCTATACTTCCAGATCCTCAATATCTGAAAGTTGGCCCTGTAGTAGTCCTTTGAAGTTTCTTTCAAATGCCACAGGTCTTACTTGATTTGGATTCTTCAAGTCAAAGTTATGTCCAATCTCCCATAATGACCTAATTATGGATTGGTTTAGTAGAGCGAACTTGTACGACTTGCCACATGTCACTGTTTGCTCTTTTGGCTCTGAAATCTATAGAAAATAAACTACAATTTGTGTACTTCCATTCAAATCTTACAAAATTCCAATCCGATGATTAGAGAGAGAGTTATGAAGATTTTCCCACGATCACCTCTTTGAGATGAAATTCGGGAGCCTGAAAAATACCTGACTTTCACAGATCATATCTCCAAAAGTATTGTGAACCAAGCTCTGAAATTTTATGATGATATTCCTCAGGATTTTGCCTTCGCGCTCTAAAAATTTCAGCTTCTGAACTTTCGTATAAAAAAAGTTATAGGGAAAATCCCGCAATGACCTTTTTAAGTGAAATTCAGGAGCCTGCAAAAAGCCCTAACCTCCACAGATCATATCTCTTAAAATGTTGCAAACCAAGCTCTGAAATTTTGCAACAATGTTCCTTGGGATTTCAGCTTCACACTCTAAAAATTTCAGCTTCTAAACCTTCTAGAAAAAAATTTATAGCAAAAATGCCACGATGAACTGTTTGGAGCAGCGAAACCCTAGAATCCAAAGCTCTGATACCAAATGATGTGAAACCAGCTCCAAAAATAGAATAAAAGAGATATCAACACCTTAGAAATAAGCCACTTCGAGGGGACAACCTCCAATACATTACATGAATGAACAACTCTTGGATGATACAAATTACAAAACCTCCTTTCTATATATAGGAGTCCATAGGGCCACAATGTAATCCTAGTGGGGCCACAATGTAATCCTAGCCACCCTAACAATAATAATTTAAGGGCACAATAATAACAATATGGGGGTTACAGGGGTACAATAATAACAATAAGGGGGTTACACTAACAACAATAAGGGACTATACTAGTAATATAGGGACCTAACACCAGCTATGTATATTTATGCTTCCTTGAGGTTGAAGTGCCCCACAACATTCAACCCCCATCTGAATTTGTCTTCTCCTGTGTCGTTTTGTATGGGTATTTCATGTAGTTCTCTAGAGAGAGACTTCTAGGCCTTCTTGTTGGGTAGAGGTCCCCTGTCATTCTCATATAACCATTATTTCCATTTTTCCTGATTGTTACAAGGCTTCCAATACTGACTTACCATGTGCTTTCCTTTGTCTTTCATTGAGTTCTGGATTTGTCTGAATTGATACTTGTTGATATTTTGTCTTTGTTGCCAGGCGTCCTCCCATACGAGGGCATGCTCGCCCTTTCCTATCTCCCAGAAGTTTTTTTTTTGTATAATTATCTTATTGTCCCAAGCCTTGTTCCATAGTACAAATCCTTTTATATTCCCATTGAGTCTGATCAGGTCCTGGAGATGGCATTTTGGAACATATTTTTCCTTCCAGAATCGTCCCGAAAGGGTGTTTGTATTTTCCAGCCACCGCCACCAGGTCTTAGCCCCCAGATTTTGTCCCAGAATTTTCGGGTCTCTAAGACCAAGACCCCCTACATTTTTTGGTCTGCAAAGTTTTTCCCAGGCAACCAGAGCCCTTTTTTTTTTTTGTTACCTCTCTAGAGGAAGTTCCTCTCAATATTTCTGATAATTTTATAGATATATTTAGGAGCTTCCAGGGTAAAGAACATGTATTGGAGTATATCTTGCAAGACTGATTTGACCAGGACTAGCTAGCCTGCCAGATTTAGGGAGCAGAAAGTCCTATTAACCAGGCGTTTTTCCCATTTTTGTGGTGATTTCTTCCCAATTGGCTTTATCAAGTGGCTTGTCAGGTAGGGGGACTCCCAGGTATTTGGAGGGGAGGAAACTTATTTGGAAACCTAGGATTCTAACAATATTTATCCAAATGGCTTAGGGCTGTTAAAAAAGAAGAGCTTGGATTAGCCAAGTTGATGGAGGTACCCGAGGCTTTAGAGAAATTTGAAATGATATATTTTAACATTTGGGCTTCCTTAACAGTTGGCACACCTGTGAGCATGGTGTCATACACGAACTGCTGATGAGTGGAAGATGGTGTGGTGTCATTGTGCTTAAGGTCAGAGAGGGAATTGTAGGTCAAGGCAACCTCAATGGAGCAACTGAGGCCTTCGGCCGTGATGATGAAGAGAAAAGGCGAGAGTGTATCCCCTTGTCTCCAGCCTCTATAGGGGGAGAAGGTCAAAGAAGGGGAGCCATTTAGGAGGATCGAGAAGAAAGCACCTGAGACCATTGCCATGATCCCTTTTATACAATCCTTGTGAAAGTCGAAAGCTTCGAGTACATTTTTCATGTACTCCTAGCTGATCTTGTAGAAGGATTTAGACAAGTCCAACTGTATCATCATTCCGGGAATCTTTTGAGATTTTAGTGAGTGGACAATTTCGTGGGAGAGGATGATGTTGTCCAATATTTTTCTGCCCTCCACGTACCCAGATTGATTGGGGGAAATCAAGAGGGGTAGCATTGTTTTGATTATTTTGGCGAGAACTTTTGCGATGATTTTTTAGATTACATTGTAGAGAGCAATTTATTGGAACTTCTCTGGAGTGTTAGCCCCCTCCTCCTTCAGGATGAGAGTTATAAAGCTTGCATTTAGGGCTTTTATAATTGAATTTTGGATTCTTGATTCCTCCATGAGGGTGTGAACCTCATTTTTTATAATGGGCCAGCTTGCTTTGAATAATTCTATGGTGAACCCATATGGTCCTAGAGCTTTGCCATTTGGTATTGACCACACTACTTCCTCCACCTCTTTCATTGAGACCTTTCTTAGCAAAAAAAATTTGTGGTCTTGGTTGAGCATTGTCGAAATATGGTTGGTGATTTTCTGAATGGCTCTGGTCCTATCCCGATTTGGCTCAAAAAGAAAATCTCCAAAATGCCAAGAGAGATTGTTGGCAATGTCCTCATACTTCTGGAAAAGATTACCCTCTTTGTTTTTTATGGCCAGTATTATGTTTTGCCTTTAATGTTGAATCATTGATTTGTGGAAGAAAGTAGTGTTTTTTTCCCCGCATTTGAGCCAGTTTATACGTGATTTTGTTGCCAGAGTTTCACCTCTTGAGAGATTCTATCTTCCCATTCTTTTTGGAGCTTTAGTTATTCTTGATTTTTTTTGGTGATTCATGCCATTGTTGATGATGTCTTGTTGTAGAGCCTCCATTTTTCTCTCTATCTGTTTTTTTTCCATGAGGATATTGCCAAAAGTTTCTATGTTCCAACTCTTGATTTCCTTTTTGATGCTTTTCGGCCTCCATTGAAATTGATGCATCTTGTTTCCCTGGTGAGACCTGGGGGTGTCCCACCATTCCTTCATTCTCTTCATGAAGTTTGGATGGTCTAACCAAAAGGCCTCAAACCTTAAGGGCCTTTTTTTTGGACTGGAAGTAATTTTAATATTGAGAGAGATTGGCTAGTGATCTGAGCCCACTTGGGGGAGGATACAGAACTATGTCTCCCAAAAATATAAGAATATATATTCTAAGAGAAGGAAGTGATCTAGGCGAGAGGAAATTTTATATGCTCCTCCTCTTCTGTTGTTCCAGTTGTGAATGTCGTTGGAGGCTGGAATGTCTATTATGTTGAGAGCTTCAATAGAGGACTAGAAAACAACTGAGTCATTGTCGAGTCTACGGAGACCCCATTTCTTTTCCCCTAGATTTAACACCATGTTAAAATACCCTGCTAGTATCTTGAAGGGATGGTGGATTGAGTCAAAGAGGGTACTTACCTCTTGCAACATTTTGATCCTTTATAGGGTCGTATGAGGAGCATAGACATTTGTGACACAGAGAATGTTGTTCATGCCTATGA
The DNA here is from genome assembly GCA_034641835.2 of Pinus albicaulis. Taxonomy (NCBI): domain Eukaryota; kingdom Viridiplantae; phylum Streptophyta; class Pinopsida; order Pinales; family Pinaceae; genus Pinus; species Pinus albicaulis. The sequence goes on from CM076579.1 coordinate 230,897,093, forward strand.
TTCTTAGAAATGTGGTAATTGAGTGTCTGGTGGTGCCAGAAAAATATAGCTCCAAATAGAAGCCATTCTAGATGGTCATAATACCTCTTGCCAAACCAATAGCAGAATTTGCAAGGTGGTTGTATGATTTAAGACAACTTTTTTGGAGGATATTAGAGTTCTCCAAATCTAGTTTTGTTTCTTGGAGTAACAAAATGTCAGCTTTGTATTTTATGAGCCTGTTTCTCAGGACTCTTTTTTTACCAGGACCATTAAGGCCTCTAATGTTCCAGGAGGTGCAATTCATTGGAAACGATGAGGAGAGAGAGTGAGGGCCTTTACCTTTCCTTCATTGTGTTGAGTCCCAAATCTGCATCTTTCCTGTACACCTTTCTAGATTTTTTTCCATTTACCTGAACCTCCTAAGTCATTAACATCATTGCATATTAATCATAAAAGAGCATTTAAAGTGGTTTTTAACTATGTTTTGTGTATGTTGTTTGAATTAGACTTTTTCTCATTAAGCTGCGGAATCTTGTCACTTTCCGTAGCTGCTTCAACTTTCTGCAGCCATTTTGTTAAAGTCTATATTGCATGTGTCTTCAGGCAAATCGAGCCACATGGGCAAGTTAGAAATGACATGGACATGGATCGAGTCCTATTGGCTCAGTCGAATTCACCTAAGAAGGTTGTGGTCAAAGGTGGTCAACCGAAGAGTCCCACGGTGACAGAACTCTGTTTTTCATCACGTGAAGACTTGCGTGGCCATTTCTAAATCACGGGAGACATATCAACACCTGTAAACGGCTCCATAAGCTGAATCCAACGACCACTCTCCTTAGATTTAATCTTCACGGAAGCCATGATGCTAGATTTCTGGACGTGGTGGTTCACGTGTCTTGTATCAACGCAGAATGTAGGAAATTAGTTATGACATTCTCTGTTATAAATAATGCGTTCTCATATGCATAATAGTTAGTTGTTGTAATGTAATTTGCTAGATAAAAAGCCCACTGTGTTGTGACATTATTTCTTTGTTATGACTGCATTTTAAATATATGAGAAGACTCTGTTCATAAGCATAATTCGTGTTTGATAGCTGCTTCCCGACGATTGTGAAGAGGGCCCCTGCACACGCCGAGGTTTTGTGTATTATTGTATAGTTTCATGCTTCATTTCCTTACGTTCATTGTGCCATAGTCGTTCACGTGTATATATTACATTTCTTATGGTATTAACGTTTTGTTTCTGTTCATAATTTTTCATACTTTATACTGCTGTTAACTGATCAGTGTTTTGTTCCAGATTATAGTAGGCAGCCCGGGCATTTGCACATAGTTTACAATGACTAATGACATGGAATCAATCTTGTCCTTCTGCTGATTTCTTTTTCTTAGTTTTTAATTCCAGCACTGTTTTATTCATTTCAGTTTTGTACATTTGCTTTACTAGTTAATTAGATATTAAACTGCTCATGTCATTATCAGTTACCTCCGAAAGCCATAGCGAGACAAATGGTGAGGGATTGGAGTAAGAGTGTGTAGTTTGATAGTAGTTTATTTTTCTGCAAGTTAGATATTAAATTGCTCATGTCATTATCAGTTACCTCCGAAAGCCATAGCGAGACTAATGGTGAGGGATTGAAGTATGAGTGTGTAGTTTGATATTAGTTTATTTTTCAGCAAGTTAGATATTAAATTGCTCATGTCATTATCAGTTACCTCCGAAAGCCATAGCGAGACTAATGGTGAGGGATTGAAGTATGAGTGTGTAATTTGATATTAGTTTATTTTCTGCAAATTAGACATCAAATTACTCAAGTTGTTTATGATTACCTCCGAAAGCCATAGCGAGACTAATGGTGAGGGGTCAGAATATGAGTTGATGTAATTTGATTTTAGCTTTACTTTGCTTGAAATCTTTGGATTTCTTTGAGTACAATTTCTTTTGTGTTTAGACAGCAGCAAGGGTAATGGTTTTCATGATCAATAGTTCACTGTTTGTTTAACTAGAATAGTGGCATATTTTCATTTTCTTTTGGGAATTAATTTTGTCATTGTATGCTTTAAAATCTTTTTGAAGTTTGAAGTTTGGAAAATCATTATAAAGGACATTATTGCCTTGAACATTCATAACCATACTTTTCTTTTAGAATTTCCATTTCACATTAGGAAACCAACCAAGATAAATAAAAACCCAAAAACGACAAAAAAGTAAGAGATAGGTTATCTTGCACATATAGTGCGCCACACTTCGTCAGCTTACGAATCCCGGATTGACAAATTAATGTAGCAATTTAGGACACACTAAATTGACCAAACATTTTGATGAGTAGAGCCCCGAGTTCTTACAGGATTTTTCCCATAGTTTTCCTTCCTATTTTCTATTTGTTCCTTTTTGGTTGTGTCTTTATACTTCAAGATTTTCCAAAATTCCCCTGTGCACCTTTCCCTCAAGGATAAATTGTTTTAGACTATGTTTCATCCCTTCCAAAAAGAGATATTCCCCTTCGATTATTTGTATGTGCTCCTCTGGTACTGCCTTTATTCCTTCTTTTCCATATTTATGCAATTGAAATTAGGTCCATTCCTTCCAGGGCCTCCTCGATTACATGTTCCTCTAGGGTAGGATCCATTCCCACTGGTTCCATCTCTGTGTCTTCTTGTATAAATTCCTTTTTTGCCTGAGTGTTTTCTGCTTGTGTCTCTCCTTTATCACATTTTGTTCCTTCCAGTCGATCTCCACTAGCATCCTCTATATTGTTGTTGTTGAAGAGGGGCTCTTCTTATTCTTTGGCCAGAGCCTCAAACTTGTTTTGGTTATTGATCCTAGGTTAGTTTTTTTTTTTGTGACTTCCCGGTGTGTTTGTTTCAGTTCAACCTTTGTGAACCCTTATTCATCCTTTTCCTTTTGAGCATGCTCATTGTTTTGAGTCAGTTTATTCTGTGGACAGTCCCTGTAGAGGTGTCCATGTTCATGACATTTCCTGCATCTAAAGGGTATGTGCTCATAATATATACTTTGGAGCCATAGTTCATCTCTGAATATTAGTTTAATCACCTCTAACAAAGCCCCTGAAACATCCATGTAAACACAGATCCTGGCGTAGGAGATGTAGTGTCATGTCCTTGTGCCTTCTGACATTTTGATGTATTCTCCTATTTCGTCTCCTATTCCTTTGAGGATTGATGGCACCCAATAATCTGTTGGCAGGGAATATAGTCTTACCCATACGGGGACTCTTGTGAATTCCTCCTTCTTCGGGGTGAAGTTCTCCTTCCAGTATCTCATGTAGAGCCCAGCAGTGTTGAGGAAGTATGGACCTCCTTCAAAGATTGTTTCCTTGTCTTACAAGAGGTTAAATATGATCGCGAAGAAGCCTTTTGAGCCTAGTTGTAGCCTAACCTCTCCCTTTGGTTTCATTTGTTTTGTATCCATCCATTTAGGGCCTTTTCTATTGGCCATGTTCCCATAAAATTACATATTACTGAGTGCTCCTACAAGTATTCCCTATATGTTACGATGCTTGGGTCTTGGATCTCTAGTGTTGGATTCTCTTTAGCTTTCAAATTACAGTTTTTTTTATCCCTTTTTTCCCCAAGTGTTGTTGATCTGTGTGTGTATTCTTTAATCCATTGTTTCCCTGGCTCGTAGTGTTTGAGTCTATTGTCTTGCATGGTCCATTAGTATTATTTCTATCTTCTAGCTGTTGTTTTCCCTTGTTATCTGGGCCTTCTTGTTGCGAAATAGGGGCACCAATGGTGGTAAAATTGTGAATAAATAGAATTCTTTCTCCTTGGAGGAGCCAAAGGTGATGTCGTGGAAGGAGGGGCCACTAGGGCGCCCTCCTACAACCACCATAACGGTTTTTTCTGGATAAATCCCTCTTGCAAACAAGAGCAATCTCCATAGTATCCCAACAGATAACTAGAAACAAACAACCATTTGAATACCTATTTCCCTAAACTATTATTCAGATTATTATAAATTAGAAATGAGGAGGTTATGCTCATATATTTCAACGAGATGTTTGATGTAGAACCTACAATCACAAACATGCAAAGAATCAAAATCACCTACAGTATATAATAATAATAACTACCAATTAAACTTAATGATCAAGGAGATTAAGAATTGTCATTGTTTTAATGAATCTAGAAACAACACAATGATAAAAAATAGATCATATGTATTATCAAGAATTATAAAGAGAAATCTTACAACCTGAGCCTTGATGTTGTATAGATTTCTCCCGTATGCCTTCACAATCGTGCTCCTTGGTTTGACAAGCCTTCCTCTCTAGAATGACCAACATAGATTTATCTTCAATGAACTCTTGTGTACAGGGTGTAATCTTCCATGCAAATTCCACAATCTACTATGTACAATATCTGAAGTACAAAGTAAGTTAACCCTTAACCCTGAAGCTTTAGCTCAATTTATAGGAGAAATTGAGAAGGTTTTAGATCCATCAAGAGAGGGATGAGATCCTCTAATCAAGGGATTAGGGTTCCTTTATCCAAGGGGATAATCTCCATGAGTAGAGGGATATAGCTCGAACTGGTGCGACTCAATAGGCTTTTAGTTGGAAGAATATTCCCCCAACTAGCTTCTAGAAGTTACTTTTTCTTGTTTACTTTCTTTTACGAGGGTGCGCAGGTTTTATGGGCGAACATAGTGGAGATCACCGTAGCCAATAGAGGAAGTATCAGTGCATGCGCAGGAAATGACCACAAAAAATGCGCAGACAACCTTTAAGAGTTTTTAAGAGCTTTTTTCCAGTTTACAAGACTTGGTTCAAGAACATGAATCTTTTGAATACTAAGGAAGCATGAGTATGGATGATGATAGATCCATATTGACAGTCAAATGCCATGTTGACAAAATTACATGTAACAGATTACCCCCTAAAGTGCGAAGTTTGAGAAATTTTTTTGAGAGAGTGAAGCGCTTTATCATTCCAAGGATTGGATTGGAGACATCGGTCGAAAACCTGTAAGAAACATTCAATGCAAATATATAATCATCACTGAGGTAGGCATTCCCATACTTAGAGAAAAACTAACTAAATGTTCTAGTACATTATGACTTTAGCATTACATCAAAAGTAGACACAGTATGGGTGCAACCATCTATTATGAATAAGTCTATTGTATCATGAATACATAACTCCTCGCAGCCTGGATGGTTGAAACTGGATCCAAGGTCTTGATTTCCGCTTCTCGAACTAGTACAAATCTATCCATGCGATTGATTGTTTCGAAGTCAAACATGGTAGAAACCACTTGATTGTCGGTCAATGATAAAAATCATTAACAAGTGTGAGATAAACCCCCAATAATCACAATGGCTCTCAATGTACTTTAGTACAATCTATGAAATGTGAATGAATGATTTGCAGTCGAACACTCATAGAGCCATTCGATCGAAGGTCAATGATGAAAACCTGTCGTCGAAGGTGAGAAACCTTCCATTAGGTCATGCAAATTCATGATAGGATTTTTAGATGAACTTCCTAGATAATGAGTTGATGTCGATAGAAAGTGATCCTTCACAGGAGGGCCTATGAAATGAAACCATTATGCCAAGTTTTGAAGAATTGTTTTACAAGGATTCACTCAAGGATGGTCCACACGAATGGAGACAAATGTTTGCAATGAATAGTGAATTTGAAGTTTAACTTTTTCTTGAACACATAATGACATTGTAAATGACTTAGCAGCATTTGACTTAGAGATAATACTCAAAACCGGTTGAAGACTTTCAATGAGGTTTGATTAAATATAAGACAAAAGGATTACCCCACCTAGACATGAGTGCGACAAAGTGTCGTGTTCAAGAGCGACATGTTGCTTTTATAAAAAAAAAGTATAAAAGATGGATTTTTTTTCTCACTTTTTCCCCCACCATTACTGGCAAGTACCTCTTTATTTTTATCAAGCTTGAGGAGGATAGCATTTTATTTTTGTGTAAGCTCATCCTTAAGATGAGTCCATCTCAATATTTTTAACAAACCCTAAGAAGGAGTGGTTCGGTCCTGTCGTAATCGACAAGTCTTGCACTGTTTAGTTTTAACGAGTCTAGCATAGAATTAACTCGGTATTTTTCAGTTTTAGGGATTCAAAAGAAAAACATAAGTAAACTTCGTAGTGTTCTTTTTTGTAATTTAGTCTCTCAAACCCAAAAATGGATAAAATTATGTAGGATAGAACTCTATTGACCATGCTTAGTCAACGTATAGCTTTTTCGTAATTAGTCTAGTTCATTCCAGAAAAGGGGTAATCTTATACTACATAGATGGTTGTTCATTTATTTTAACGAGTTCAAATAGTCAAGTGCCAGATGATCTTTTCATGTTTAGAGAGTCTGAAAGGCTTAAAATAGGACTCTGTGGTTTTGCTTTTTCATATTTTTTGAGAGCCCAAAAAAGTGATAGAAGTTTACTCGTTGTCAAAATGATTCGTTTTCAGACACAACTTGTCCTCTGCACAAAAACTTAAAAATTATAATCATCTCCTCTCAGTCATGGTAAAAACATTCAAAATTTAACTTCTAAAGGTCAAAATAAACAAAATAGTATTATTTTATTCATGAAAACCTATAAAAAGGGGTGAGAATAAATCATTTTTACCTTTTGATTTCCAGAGTAGTGAAAAGGAGTTTTTACCATAGATCTTCTGAAACGGATATTTGAGAACCAACCAACCATTTCACAAACTGTCAGTTCCATGCATTTTATCTCTTGATTGTCTTGCTTTTCATCCGTTTACTTTTTCAATTTAAGTTTTTAGATTTTTTTTTTTCGGAGGAAAAATGGTTTTAGAATCCACCCTCGTGGGTGCGCAAGTTTTTGTGGCATAACCTGCGTACCCCGATGAATTTTTAATATAAAAAATCATCGTGCCGTCGTGGTAATTATACATAAATCATGCGAAAAAGCGTATTGTTTATGAATAAAAATTGTGCAAGGATCGTGGGGTTTTCAAAAATTGAATTTATTTCCATAAAAATAAGTCCAAATTCTCCCACAAGTTTTCTAATGTTCCTAAATGATTGTTTGCAGGCAACCAATCATGCTTGAGTGGAGAGAACGTGAGCATGAATCGCATGACAATGAAGCCATTGATAGTCCAGCAACGCTTCGTGTGTTGAAGAATTGTGGTTTATACAAATTTTGGGAAACACAAGGAATGAAAGCCCAAGTGGAACTCATGACCTGGTTGGTTAATGCCTAGGATGTCTAGGAACAGTGTTTCATCATTGGGGATCACATGCTTGTGATTGAGATAGAGGATATTTATTTCCTCACCGGTTTACCCTGAAGAGGAAGAGACATTTCCTTATTTGGCACACGACCAAGGGGACTGCCTACTGCTTCTTATGTGGTGCAGTAGTGCACACAGGATTCACAATTGAGGATGGTCATATCGACATAAATACCATCTAATGACTAGACCTTAAAATCATTTCTTTTGTAGTTACTCGATTGTGTGGTAGTGCAACTCCTCATGTGGCTACCAAAGCACAGACGCAGACTGATGTTGAGTGTTCTGGGGGAACAATTTTTAACTGGTGCGAAGGAGCGTTGGTCAATATGAAAGGCCAACTCACGCGGGAAAAGAATGGGAAGTTGAAGAACTTTGGCTATGGAGCCATTCTCATATATTTTTCTTTGGAGAGAATTCCACTCCTTGTACCTCAACAATTATTAGTGGATCCGACAGGACTGAGGGAACCGCGCATGTTGCGATGGGTTTCATTGATGGCTTGCCATGGTGGTGATGGTGGTCTTGTGGTCTGATATACTCCTCAGTTTTTTGTATGGCTCAAGATCCAAATCTTCATGATTGAGGATTTTTCTTATGTAGGGGTTGATTTCAGGGGTGACCCCAACACATCACTCCCACCGGGAACACAGTGGGATGCATCGGGTAAAAAACCTCATTTTGATTCTTTCTGTTATATAATTTTTATTTGATATTTTATCATCCAATACTGATAAAAGCATTAAAATGCAGATGTTGTCCCAACACGACCAGCGATGCTTCGTAGTTTTGATAGACGAGAAGCACAACCTATAGCAACCGCTCCACCACTTACTGACGTAGCAAAAGCCCTCACAGAGTTGGAACACAGCCTAGAGAGGTTGACCATTGACATCCCAGAGATTGGGATGGATGATTTTCCTCTCAGATACCAGAGGCATGTGACTGGGGTTCCTGGTCCATTTAGGCGATATTTGCGTAGGGTGGCGCGTGCTATACTCTGTTGCCATGATCATCATCATGGATAGATGATGGTCAATTTAGATTGGAATTTTGTTTTTTTGTATCAGAATCTTTAGATCATAAGGTTTTTGAAACCTATGATCATAGACGATGTAATATTTTTTGACACACAACTATTTTAACCTAATGATATTACTACTTTTGATCTCTAAGTATCTTGTTCAATAAGGATTGAATATTGTTTTATTTTACTTTCAACGTTACAAATGTCTATTTAAAACTTGATTATCCAATGCATCAACTAATGTGTTTAAATTTATTGAGATGTGTTAATATTCAATGTAATCAAATTGTCTTTCCAAGAGACGAACCCTTAAAAACATTTTTAACAAAAATGAATTTTTGATTGCATAAACATCGTTCAAATGTAATACAATGAGTTGTGAGTCTAACCTAACAATCAAACTTCGAATTCCAAATGCAATGGCATCAAATAATAGCATAATGAATTTTTTATATTCTGCAATATTGTTCATTGTTTGACCGAGGCAAATCCCATGAATAGAAACTAAATCATCAGTGAGTGAATAGATAACCCAAGCAACGGAAGATAAGTTATGTGTACTACGATAGGCGTCGTCAACAAACCCAATGTAAGTATGATGGAATGTTGACATCTGCAGTATCAAGAGTAATCAATATAAGCAGCAAAAGTAGCAAAAACTTGGCAAGAAAAATAACTAATCTAAGGCACACTTCTCTAATCTAAGGCGCACTATTCTAAAATGTAACTAATGTACAAAGAAGATCTTCACACGAAAATCATTCATAATATCTCTTCAGATAAAGACCATTTATGGGATTATCTAAAGAGATGTCATCATAATGAACTAATTCATAGGCCCCTTTTGCTAGCACATGCTTAACAATATAAGGACTATGCCACATTGGTTAAAATTTACCAGCGCCTAGTTTATCGTGAGCTTGATCGTATACTAAGACTAAGTCACCTTATGAATAGATACGAGGGTTAAGTCTTTGATCATATAGAGCCTTAACACATTTTTTACGAGCTTCAATAGCTAATGCAGCGATGCGGTGAGTCTCATCTAATTGTGTTAGGTATAAGAAATGTTTTTCCTCTTCAGAGGTAGCTGGTAATAACTCAATGGCTAGTTTGAGTGACAGAATTTCATATTCAGTGGGTAAAACAGCTTCTAAACTACAAACAAGTTGAAAAGGAGTAAACCCTGTGGATGTTTTTGCAGAGGTACAGTATGCCCAAAATGTAGAAAAAAACAGTGTATGCCAATTTGATTTATGGCTTCCTACAATACGTCTAATCATGTTGGTTAAAACCTTGTTAACATCCTCAACTTGGCCATTGGCATGTGCATAATATGGTGTGGAATTATCATGGCGTAAGCCAAGCTGAGCATAAATTTCAATCATCATAATGTCTCGAAAGTGTCTACCATTGTTTGTAACGATAGCTTGAGGGACACCAAACCTAGCAATCACATAATTGAATATGAAAATAGCTGCAGTTTTGTCGTCAGTCGTGAATGTAGGCATTGCCTCGGCCCATTTGGTAAAGTAATCTACAGCGAGAATAATATACCCATGCCCTACAGCTGAGTGAGCGTTACATGTAATGAAATCGATGACTCATTTTTCGAATGGACCAACAACTATGATTGGGTGAAGAGGAGTTGGAGGTGCACGCATATTTTGATCAAAAATCTGGCAATTGTGGCATTTTCTAACTGCAAGGTTACAATCTTTGAATAGTGACAGCCAGAAGTAGCTAGCATGCAATATCTTTTGGTTTGTGGCAAACCCAGAGATATGACCATCACATGATCTAGAATGGCAGTCATTGAAAACCCTTTTGGCTTCTTCGTGAGTTAAACAACAAATAAAAACAGAATCGGCACCACGACAAAAAGGAGTGTTGCCAACAATATTGTATTGTTGAGACTGGTATCGAATTCTACGTCGATCAGATCATGAAAATTCTGGCCAAAAGGTTTGTGTTTGAAGATATATAATGATATATCTATACCAAGGATTTAATGTACTGATTAGAAATAGAGATTCATCGGAAGATGGTCCTTTGCCACTGTTTCCAATTTAGTGTAGGGAAATTCACACATAATTTCAGCAAAAACAAGTGATTTCTTAGATTTGGATTTTTCGAACACCAAATCAAATTCTTGTAGAATAACTATCCATTTAGAGTATTTTCCCCTGAGCAATTGTTTCATCAAAATGTACATCATGAGGTTACACTTAGATATCACTGTGGTTTTATGTAACAGTATGTAATGACATAATCATTGGACAGCTTGAACGGCTGCTAAGGCCAATTTCTCCACATGTGAATACTTGATCTTTCTCGGTGTGAGGTTGTGAATTAGGTAATAAATCACATGTTCATTTTTGGAGTCATCCTCTTGAACTAAAACCATTCCAATGATGGAATCAGATGCAGCTAAATATAAAAAGTAATCTCGGTGATAATCAAGTGGATGCAATAACGGTGCATGGGTCAACGCGTGTTTGAGTGCATCAAAAGATTTATCGGCAAGCTCATCCCAAATAAGTGGAACATCCTATTTTAATAACAGAGTGAAAACTTTAGTTAATTCTGCATAGTTCGGGATAAAACGACGTATAAATTTTGCTTTCCCTTGCTAACTCTGGAGTTGGCGAAGAGTGGAAGGAGGAGGTAGATTCACAATGGCCTAAACCTTCAACGGATCGACACAAATTCCTTCTTTAGAACAATGAAACCAAGTAATCATCCTGATTGTACATAAAATATGCATTTTTGTGGATTCAAACTAATGTTGTAATTCCTACATCGCATAAAGATAACACGTAAATGTGTAGGATGATCTTGTCTGCGTAAAAAATGAGCGGGTAAGTCATCCCAGTAGGGCTGCACAATGTGTTAGATATCATGAAATGCGTAGGACATAGCTCTTTGAAAAGTTGTGCCAACATTTTTCAATCCAAAAGGTAATTTACAATATGCAAATGTTCCCCATAGACATATCAATGTTGTCTTGATTTGATCAGCAGGGAGTATGTTTATTTGATTGTAACCAGAAAATCCATCCATAAACTAAAATGTTTCATTTCTGGCACAATCATCAACAATTTGGTCGATGTAAGGGGTGGGATAATTGTCTTTGGCACAAGCCCTATTAATATCCCTGTAATCGACACATACTCTGATAGTCCCTTATTTCTTGGTCACTGGAACTATATTAGATACCCAATCCGTCAAAAGAATAGGATAAATAAATCCTGCACGAAGTAGTTTTTCAACTTCAACTTTAATAGCAGTAGCTTTTCGTGGATGTATTGGACGTAATTTATGTCTAATACGTTTAGCATCCGGGTATGTCTTAATTTCGTGAATCACAATCTTAGGATCTGTTGGGGTTCCCATGTTTTGGCCAGATTGGCAAGACCAAAAGATGAGACAACATCAAACCATTTTGGGGCCCTAGGATCTATCCCTCCTGGACCCGGAGAGGGATCTCTCCAATACAACAAAGAAGGATATATCTTTGAAAGCTCAGATGAGATGTTAGGCTAGGTATGAAGCATAGAGGGGGTTTTAAAATGATTTGGTTGGTTGGTTACTGGGTTGGTCATGAGATCATAGACTGAGAAAGTAATGTAAGAAAGGAACAAAGCAGCAGGATGTTTCAGCAAAGAGGATAGGTCAAGAAAGTGCCATCCATTGGGCTATGGAGTCATGAAAGGTAATTACATGCAACAACTAGCCAGAGCTTTCAGAGGGCAAGTCATCTAATACTAAAGGATCTTTTTAGATTAGATGGTGGGATGGAACATTAAGGATTGAAAGCGAGAGAAGGAAAGCAACCTAGTTTTTGTCTATAGATTAGATCAGAGGTCATTTAACTCCAGACTGGCTTGGACATACTCATAGGCAACTCTCGAAGGAGGGACAAAGGGGTAGCTTATAGATCGGACCAGAGGTCATTTAACTCCAGGTCAGCTTTAGCATGCTCCAGGGAAAATAGAGATAAGTTCAACAGAGGGATCTTATTCAGGCCAGCTGGTCGCACAAGGATCCTAGTGGACAGGGCTAACTCTAATCCCCAGTGTTCCCAAATCTTCCAGCTTAAACCCAACAAGAACAACTAACAGCAGAAAACATTAAAGGCAATGAGAGCAGAAACATAGGGTACCTATCAAGGGTAAATCCTATGCCAATATTCTGATGCGAGCCCAGAAGAACAATGAACAGCATGAAAATGTAATAAACAAAGTTAGAAAACATCACCAATAGTAATAGATCAGGATCCTGTGAAATGTGCTTTGATTAATTGATGCAAAACTAGTCACATACACTGAGCTCAATGGCTGTTACAATCCAAACTTCTCCTCCCAGCCTACTACATAACAACTACTCTGCTAATCCCTCCCAAGACTGTTCTAACAGTCAGAATGAATCCCTCTAACAGCAACGGCAGCAGCCGAACAACAACTTTACAATTTGCTCTTGGGAGTTCTTATAGGAGAAGAGAATCAACATGCGTAGATGAAATTTTAATTGCAGTATTAAATTCTGGAGCAACAGGAGGGCCGAGGCTTCATTCGGTTTTAATTTTGAGCATTTATCTCTGGTACTCTTTGGATGAGAAGAATGGTCCTCATCAGGCTGTAATTTACTTCCAGGCATGTCTATGATGTACTTGCTGCAATGTTATGGTGAATTGCACAAAAAGGCAGAATAATGATGTTGGGGCTTGCCACACCGTGTAACAAATGCTTCTGATGGTATAGGACTGCTGTCAGGGCCGAAAAATCTCCTTAGAACATGGCATAGAATAAAAGGAATATGAAATTTGTGTCCCTTTACAGAAGAACGTTCTGCTGATGCGGAAACCCTGATAGTATGGTTTTTGTGTATTGGACCTTTTGAGTGATCCACGGGGTCTTTGAACTGGTACCTTTGCTTTCGAATGATTGGATTAAGGCTCAAAATCTGCAGTTACAAGCCTTAAACGCTCTGCTTATGCACTGATACTCTTTGTCGCTTCCATAATTGCCTCTGACTGTGAAATTTGTGCTTTAAATGCTCTGGACAGGTTTTTATGGAGTTTGAACCCTGTTCCTTTACTGCTAGTCCTATCAAACATTTTCCCTGGCCATTCTTCATAATTCCAGCTCCTGCAAATGGCTCTTTCCCGTGTTCTCTATCGTTGTGACAGGGACTGTGAATTATGGTGGTTTATTGCCGCCCGAAACCCTGCAACACACAAAAATGTCAAGAAATCATGCACGGGGTGGGATGCTCTGGATGACTGCTGAAATGGTAACGTAGCATGGACGGAGACCGATGAATGCAGCGACAACCGTGGAAGAAAACCATAGAACAGAGGGAGATGCATGGGAAGACGAAGAGACGGAAACCTTAATGCAAAACATTAAAATTTGACCCTGGAATGAATATATATAGGAAACGGGCGAAGACACGACGATAGCACGTGGAAGATGACGTGGCGGGCCATGCAAATGGATCTGGACCGTCCGATCTCAAAGGAGATCGATGGTGGAAAACACGTCGGAGGGCGATGGACCGAGGGCCAGGGGTACGAAGGCCATGGTTAACATTCGTGCATCTTCGTGAAGCGATGACTGTCAAATGGGCGATCGCAGATCGGACGGCTGACGGCGATATCGCTCCGTGTCTACAGACGAATGATAACGCGCGATGAGATAGCGGTTTTGAAATAGTGCCCCTGCCACACGTCGGATGCTGTATGGAATCGCTGGCCCATCGGAAAATACCGCCTACCTCCGAAAGGTGGTGCGATAGAAACCGGATGGTTTATGAACAGTGAAAGCGGGGCGGGGACCACCAGGACAGATAGACTCCGGGCCATTGATTTGCGGTAAAGAACGGTGGATCATCATATCGAAAAGGTGAATGGGGAGAGCCACGGGCGCGATGGAGCCACTGAACGCCGTCCGATCTGTTTAGATCAACGGTTATAAACACGCCTGATGAACATATAAGATAAGCGCCTCCTTCCTTGGCGCCTGGTCATGGCACTGGGTCACATGGAGGAAAAGATACAGGGGGCCCGGCCGAAAGGTGCTAGGACCCATATTATGGAGGATATGGCCTTTTGTGCCATTTTAATGCAATTCGAGGGTGGAAAAGGGAAACGATAGGGAGAAGAGGATTTTTTAAACCAAACAAAGTATTTGAAGGATTTAAACGGGGTTTCAGAAGGATTAGAGGATTGATGAAGGAAGTTTAGAAGGGGGGAAAAGAAGGTGGGAAGGAAACTCATAAAAAGAGACAACAGAGTGAAATGGGATATCTTGCAGGGGTACCAGGGATAAAAATAATTCCTTTGGAGCACAATTTTTTGCAATCAGAGAGGCTTCATAATGGGAATCAACATAGGGGATTTCACCACAGGGCAAAGGTACAAGAGACTTCAAGGATGATGTGTCTCCAGGGGAGATGCATTCATTGAAGGCTCAAAAACAACTTAGCCCCTTGTTTGCTCGTCAAAAAATTTATAGGGGGCTAACAGTGGCTCCACATGGGGATGGCTTCTTCTTAAAGGAGTCAAGAATTCAGAGGATAAATCTTTGGTGTAGGCCAGATGCCTGGCACTTGACTCATCCATTTCTTTTCTTGGATCAGCTGCCACAAATATGATAGATCAGTAGAAACATTTCCAAACAATCTACCTACCCAGACATACAATCCTAGCATTTTTCTTTTAGGGTGCATTTGGACTAGCAGAACCTTTACATCTTTTTTATTTACAAACAGAAAATAAACCTATTCTATTTCTACCCTTATTACTCCATGAGACCAGATTAGGCTGTTGGCCTCATAACTTTCTCTATCTACACTACTATCTGCTAGGATTAAACTGTCTAGCAGATTTCTTCTCTACATTCTATAATAGAAATTGAAAACAGTCAAGCCAGGATTGGACTGTCTGACTTGCTGGACTTTGCTGAAATTAGAAACAACGAACTATATGCTCATGGATAGAGATTTATTAAGCTTTTCCTACCTACCCTACTCTAACTGAAATCTCTGATGTTCTAGGTGATACAATAATGCCAATGCAGCCAGTCAAGCAATAGCAAAAAGGGGAAGAAGAAATGACTGCTCATCAGAGACAACCATAGGATTCTCTGCAGGTGGATTTTCAAAACTGAGGCCACCAGCAGTGGTGACCAATTCTGGTGTATTTGGCTCTTGCAAAAGATTAATGCCTGAGGAGCTGAGCCAATCAGGGCCTCCATGTATTCTGCCATAGGGTCAACAAAAACATGATGTAAACCTTTTTCTTCAAAGCCTCCCCTAACTGGTAGGTTGTCTGCATCCTGGGCAGTTTCAATCATTGCATCTGCAATGAGGCCTTTGTAATCACACTCCTCTTTTTCCTGGTTGGGAGTATTTGGCAGATGGGCATAAACCAGGAATACCTCTTCTTCCTCTAGCTCAAGACAAAGATGTCTGTGGGAAAGAAAATCTCGCTCATTTTTACTGCAGCCTGAGCTAGAGGGCTCATCATATATGGCAAGGCTAACCTCTTCTGACCCTGGCCGGTTCTGCTGGAGTGAGTTGGACTCTGTGAAAGAATTAACATGTTCTTGAGTAGGGGTTTCTTGGATTACCTCTACCTTTTCAGAAGAAGGCTCAAGACATTCGTCTTGCTCAAGAAGATTTTTTTTATGTCTTTCTTCCTTGTCCTCTGCGCTAAAGAGATGTTGGCTTCCATCTTCTTTGAAATTACTATAGATGATCTGATATGTAACAAAGTGAAAATTCAATGAATCTTCATCTGCTATCATGCTTTCAACACTTTCTTCATCAGTATTGTAGATGGCCTGCATTGGCTCATCATTTCCTTGAAGTTGATGGTCGTGATCTTCCTCCCAAGGAACTGATGATGATAGCCCTGCAAGTTCAGTTTCCCTTTGGAAAAAATCATCATCAGACAAATCCTCGTTAGATAAATCATAATTATAACAAACATCACCCATCAAATCTTCAAGACTCCCAACAAGCCTTCCTTCAAAATAGTCTACAAGTTCATTTTCTGATTCAAGCTCTGGTTCATCATACATGCTTGGCATGTGGCTTCTATCTTGCAGTGATCCGGTTTGTCTTTCTTGAGGACAAGGAGCAGGTCCTTTCTAATCATCCTCTCTGGTTTCAGCCTCATATTCTTCCTCTTTTATGTTCAGCAAGGTGTTGGTCGTCTCTATCAATCTTTCCAAATTGTTTTCCAAGGAGATCTACCTTATTTGCTCTACTTGGTCTTTCTTTGCTGCTTTCAATCTTTCCTCCCTACACTTTATGTTGTATTCGACAGTGACTGCTATATTCTGCATTTCCTCCAAGCTCGAAGGCTCTCTTTCTCTTATATGGAATTCCACCTCGGGGTCAAAAGAACTAGGATAGTCCAATAGGGCCCATCCTAGAGGTGGTTTTATGTCAGAAGGTATTGCATGATATAACTTATTGAACCTGGCTGAAAATTCTTGTACTGTCTCACCTAGCTGCCTTTTCAAATTTTGATACTCTCCTAGGATGAGGAGAGCATTCTTTGGGGCTGCCCACCTATCAAGGAAAACTTGAGAAAATTGATGAAAGCTGAAAATGCTTGCCACTGGAAGGCCTTTGAGCCAACTCTTAACATTTCCTTGTAAATACAAGGCAAACATTCTAATGCACACATCATCTTCTTCTATTTCATACAATTCAAGTAAATCCTCAAGGTTTTGAACATGTTCTTCAGCAATGGCCCCTTTATTTTATCCATCAAAAAGAGGCATTTGGTTTATAAGTTATGAGGGAAGGGGTTGGAAGATAAGAGGTCAAACCAGAGGCTTATATCTTTCTATGACCTTTGTAGGTGTAGGTGGTGTAACTATGGGCTCATGGCTGCTTGAAGCTTCTTTAAGGGTGGAGATACAACATGAGCTTCTTATTGCACCAGGTTCTTCACAGGAGTACAAGTCTGCTTGTGGTCTGAAGACTGAGGCTTGATATCTTTCCAATACTCATTGTGGGTTTCATCTTTGTACACTTGATTAGGCTTGAAGTAAAACATAACATAGTAGTAGACAAAAACAGTGAAGTCTTTAAACCAAATCTAACCCATGTGTTCTATCCTTCTATGAGGTCTGGCCATATTTCAGGTTCTTCCTCCAGTGGAGTCTTTGACGATTATGGAGTGTGGAGTCGCCAGGTGGATGTGTATGAATGTTTGAAGCAAGATGTTGTCCACCATCAGCAATTGAATGCCAATCTAACCAGAGATCTTGGGTCTTTTGAGTGCTTAAGAGTGTGCAAGATAAATGCACTCAATTCCCCAACGGAGTTAACATTATGTTGGGGTTCCCATGTTTTGGCCAGATTGGCAAGACCAAAATATGAGACAACATCAAACCACTTTGGGGCCCTAGGATCTAGCCCTCCTGGACCCGGAGAGGGATCTCTCCAATACAACAAAGAAGGATATATCTTTGAAAGCTCAGATGAGATGTTGGGCTAGGTATGAAGCACAGAGGGGGGTTTAAAATGATTTGGTTGGTTGGTTGCTGGGTTGATCATGAGATCATAGACTGAGAAAGTAATGTAAGAAAGGAACAAAGCAGCAGGATGTTTCAGCAAAGAGGATAGGTCAAGAAAGTGCCATCCATTGGGCTATGGAGTCATGAAAGGTAATTACATGCAACAACTAGCCAGAGCTTTCAGAGGGCAAGTCATCTAATACTAAAGGATATTTTTAGATTAGATGGTGGGATGGACCATTAAGGATTGAAAGTGAGAGAAAGAAAGCAACCTAGTTTCTGTCTATAGATCAGATCAGAGGTCATTTAACTGCAGACCGGCTTGGACATACTCATAGGCAACTCTCGAAGGAGGGACAAAGGGGCAGCTTATAGATCGGACCAGAGGTCATTTAACTCCAGGTCAGCTTTAGCATGCTCCAGGGAAAATAGAGATAAGTTCAACAAAGGGATCTTATTCAGGCCAGCTGGTCGCACAAGGATCCTAGTGGACAGGGCTAACTCTAATCCCCAGTGTTCCCAAATCTTCCAGCTTAAACCCAACAAGAACAACTAACAGCAGAAAACATTAAAGGCAAGGAGAGCAGAAACATAGGGTACCTATCAAGGGTAAATCCTATGCCAATATTCTGATGCGACCCCAGAAGAACAATGAACAACATGAAAATGTAATAAACAAAGTTAGAAAACATCACCAATAGTAATAGACCAGGATCATGTGAAATGTGCTTTGATTAATTGATGCAAAACCAGTCACATACATTGAGCTCAATGGTTTTTACAATCCAAACTTATCCTCTCAGCCTACTACATAACAACTACTCTGCTAATCCCTCCCAAGATTGTTCTAACAGTTAGAATGAATCCCTCTAACAGCAACGGCAGCAGCCGAACAACAACTTTACAATTTTCTCTTGGGAGTTCTTATAGGAGAAGAGAATCAACATGAGTAGATGACATTTTAATTGCAGTATTAAATTCTGGAGCAGTAGGAGGGCCGAGGCTTCATTCGGTTTTAATTCTGAGCATTTATCTCTGGTACTCTTTGGATGAGAAGAATGGTCCTCATCAGGTTGTAATTTACTTCCAGGCATTTATATGATGTACTTGCTGCAGTGTTCTGGTGAATTGCACAAAAAGGCAGAATAACGATGCTAGGGCCTGCCACACCGTGTAACAAATGCTTCTGATGGTATAGGACTGCTGTCAGGGCCGAAAAATCTTCTTAGAACACGACATAGAATAAAATCAATATGAAATTTGTGTCCCTTTATGGAAGAACATTCTGCTGATACAGAAACCCTGATAGTATGGTTTTCTGTGTATTGGACCTTTTGAGCGATCCACAGGGTCTTTGAACTGGTACCTTTGCTTTCGAATGATTGGATTAAGGCTCAAAATCTGCAGTTACAGGCCTTAAACGCTCTGCTTATGCACTGATACTCTTTGCCGCTTCCATAATTGCCTCTGACTGTGAAATATGTGCTTTAAATGCTCTGGACAGGTTTTTACGAAGTTTGAACCCTGTTCCTTTACTGCTAGTCCTGTCAAACATTTTCCCTGGCCATTCTTCATAATTCCAGCTCGTGCAAATGGCTCTTTCCTGTGTTCTCTATCGCTGTGACAGGGACTGTGAATTATGGTGGTTTATTGCCGCTCGAAACCCTGTAACACACAAAACTGTCAAGAAATCATGCACGGGGTGGGATGCTGTGGATGACCACTGAAATGGTAACGTAGCATGGACGGAGGATGATGAATGCAACGGCAACCGTGGAAGAAAACCATAGAACAGAGGGAGATGCATGGGAAGACGACGAGATGGAAACCTTAATGCAAAAAATTAAAATTTGACCCTGGAATGAATATATATAGGAAACGGGCGAAGACACGACAACAACACGTGGAAAATGACGTGGCGGGAACGGTCAACGGCGGGCCATGCAAATGGATCTGGACTGTCCGATCTCAAAGTAGATCGATGGTGGAAAACACGTCAGAGGGCGATGGACCGAGGGCCAGGGGTACGGAGGCCATGGTTAACTTCCACACATCTTCGTGAAGCGACGACCGTCAGATGGGCGATCACAGATCGGACGGCTGACGGCGATATCGCTCCGCGTCTACGGACGAACGATAACGCGCGATGAGATAGCGGTTTTGAAATAGTGCCCCTGCCACGCGTCGGATGCTGTATGGAATCGCTGGCCCATCGGAAAATACCGCCTACCTCCGAAAGGTGGTGCGATAGAAACCAGATGGTTTATGAACAGTGAAAGCGGGGCGGGGACCACCGGGACAGATAGACTCCGGGCCGTTGATTTGCAGTAAATGAACGGTGGATCAGCATATCAGAAAGGTGAACGGGGAGAGCCACGGGCACGACGGAGTCAGTGAATGTCGTCCGATCTGTTTAGATCAACGGTTGTAAACACGCCCGATGAACATATGAGATAAGCACCTCTTTCCCTGGCGCTAGGTCACATGGAGGAAAAGATACAGGGGGCCCGGCCGAAAGGGGCTAGGACCCATATTATGGAGAATATGGCCTTTTGGGCCATTTTAATGCAATTCGAGGGTGGAAAAGGGAAACGATAGGGAGAAGAGGATTGTTTAAACCAAACAAATTATTTGAAGGATTTAAACGGGGTTTTGGGAGGATTAGAGGATTGATGAAGGAAGTTTAGAAGGGGGGAAAAGAAGGTGGGAAGGAAACTCGGAAAAAGAGACAACAGAGTGAAATGGGATATCTTGCAGGGGTACCAGGGATCAAAATAGGTCCTTTGGAGCACAGTTTTTTGCAATCAGAGAGGCTTCATAATGGGAATCAGCAGAGGGGATTTCACCACAGGGTAAAGGCACAGGAGACTTCAAGGATGATGTGTCTCCAGGGGAGATGCATTCATTGAAGGCTCAAAAACAACTTAGCCCCCTGTTTGCTCATCAAAAAATTTATAGGGGGCTAACAGGATCAATTCCTGGCATTTCTTCATAAGACCAGGAAAAAATGTCTTCGAATTCCTAAAATAGGGCTTTGTACATATTGATTTCTTCAATTGAGCAAGAAGCACCTATATGAATGTTTTTAGTTACTCCTGTTTTGATTGATATGTTAATGGGGATTGTCACTGAAATATTTCCTAAGTTTGTCACAAAAGCCAAATGAAGAATTGACATAGGATTTTGAGGTTCCTCGACATCATCAATCGGAAAGATGGATGAAAAGTCATTTTCGACTCTATCAAGGTCAGGTAAAAAATACGATCGATGATGAAGATCGTCCCAAGGTAATTCATCCAATGACAATATTTCTTGAATATTTTCATCAGTTGAAAACATTTTTTAAAAAGGATCAGAAAAATATATCATGGTTGAGCTTTATAGAGAAGAATACTTTTCACTAACCACATTCATTTGATCAATATCAGTTGATGAAATGTCAGAAAGTGATTTGTACCGCTACATATGCCGATTCATATGGACTTAAAGGCATCTCGTCACCATAATAGTCCAATTCAGATTCTAAAGGCACATTCCATGGGTCATGAAATGACATTATGATTGATGTAATCATATTGATATTGGAAATAGTTCGAGGTATGTTAGGAGGAGGTATAGAAAATTTTCCCATAAGAGCAGAATATTTAACTAATCCCACCCCAACATCTTCATAAGGGATAACCGTCTTTCCAATATGTTGGATACTATCCGTAGAGGTAGGGTCAAAAGCGAAGTAAGACAACTGATCGATTTTAAAAATATTTCCTTTATGAGGAAACGTGATCAATCGAAATACTGATCAAATGACAATGGTCATAGCATAATACCAACGTCAACCTAACAGAAGGTTGTAGTCAAGAGGGGCATCAACAACTTCCACCTCAAGCATAACGGTTTTTCCTTCTACCTCTATAGGTAAATCCCGGAGTATTCCAAATGGACGAAAACCTCTTCCATCAAAGGCTTTAAGAATCATGGGTGACTGATTTATCGGTGGATAACCAAGTGTTTTCCAACAGGCTAAGGACATAATGCGCGTAGATGCTCCCTCATCAATTACTGTGCGAAAAAGTCACTTAGATTTGACTAAAACATGAATTTGAAAAGCCATTTGGTGTGGGAGTCTAGGTACAAAGTTCTCAATATCAAAGACAATAATAATATAATCTTGAGGATGAATCGCTCCAATAGCTGATAACAGTAACTTCCTCTGAGTTGGACAAGATTGAAGCACTTCAAGGTCCGACATTGCTGAAGGGGACATGGCCAAATCTTCAACAATATTGTAATTTTGAGCAGCACTTGCATGTGGAGTGAAAGTTGATTTTCGAAGTACCCCTTTGGCGGGTGGTTTAATTACCAAATAACGATTATGTTTCTTGATGTGTAATGGTTCATAAAAAGGAGGAGTTGATAGCGGAGGTTGATTGGATTATTCAATTTCCTTTCCAGTTGTAGGACTCTTAAATCCATAGTCTTGAAATTGTGTTGCAACCATGACCTGGGACATCAACAAGATATATGTCGATGAATTAGAATAAGATCTGATCATTTTGTTGTCTTTTAATGGAAAAGGATTAAGGACAATGGGCGTGGGTGAACCTTTGAAAATTTTATAAACCTTAGCCCGATGTGGGCACTCTTTGGTATAGTGATCCTCGTCACCGTCTACGGCATGAGAACCAGAAGGAGTTTTAGTAAGTTGACCTGGGCGAGGTAAATTAGGAATTTTTTCATACAAAGTACCAAATTGTGTGTAAACAAGGTCCAGATACTGGGCTTCAGCGATGACCTGCTCTTTTGTTAAAACACCTCCTTTAACTACATCTTCAGTGATCTTAGGAAGTAATAATTTAATGAACCATTCAACCAGAATTTGATCCGGGATGAAAACTTTGACTAAGCGACGTCTATGTCGCCATTCGTGGATGTGATATGAAATGTGCGTAAACGTACTTTGTTTAAGTGAAGTCAAAAGTTTGGTGCCATTATCATAACGGAATGGAAACTGAAAATGAGTAAGAAATCAGTTGTTAAAGCATTGGAATGGTTGAAAGAGCCTCGTGGTAACTCAATGTACTACTTTGCGGCTAAGCCTATCAAATTTCTTCGAAAAAGTCTTAAATGAATCGAATCATCAATCAAAGAATTTCATGCACACCACAGATGATAATTCATAATATGATTCGAGGGGTCTTATCCTGATTTTCCTTCAAACTTTCGAACGTCACTGGGCAACTTAGTAGGCATTTATGGCCAAAACGGAAGATAGTAAATTGAATCATTTGTTAGCCGAGACAAGTCCGGTAAATCTAAATTTGCAATGAAAGGCAACCGCCTGTTAGGGTCTTGCTAAGCGAATTCATAACCTTGAGGGACAATACTAGTACTTGGAGGAGGATATCCAGGAAAACTTAGGATCGCTTGAGCAGTTGGAATCGGTATACCTCTAGGGTATCCATGGGTAGGCATACCGAGTTGAGTTTGAGTTAGTATTTCATAGGTATAAGCAGGGTATGGTTGGCTCTGAAAAGCTATATTTTGTCCCACTTGTCCATATTGTAATTTCCCTTGAAATGGTTGGATTTAAACAAATTGACCTGGAAAAGGTTGACCTACCGAGGGTTGTCCCTAAATAGTTGGTCTTGTAAAAGGTTTCCCTTGAACGGGTTGACCTACAAAAGGTTTTCCTTTAAAAGTTTGACCTGTAAAAGGTTGACTTGTTTGTGTAGTTGTTGCACTAGGTTGTCCCACAAAGGCTTTAGGAATCGACTAGCCTGTAGGTCCAGTTTGATGAGTAGTAGTCTAAGGGATAGCCTCCGTAACAGCTGGCGTTAACATTTGAAGGTTCATGGAAATAGAGACTTGAGAAACTATTGGGATAGGTTGTAGTGTCCCTTGTTGGTGAGATAACTTTGTTGACACTTAGAGAGGGTGATTTTGATATAATGATATAATATTATGCATGGTAGACTTATGTATATGCTTATATTCTAGAGACCTGGTTTGGGTTACCTGATTGTTGTGTGCTTATGATAATATCGATGGTTTTGTGTATAAGAAGTGATTTTGGTTAAAAGCATATTAGCTATGTTTTCTCTTTTGGTATCCTAGTTTTGACATAGGTGTATGACATGGATGTTGATCTAGGATTGGGACACATAGATCCATGGATGATCATGGTTATGTGGAACATATGGTTAATTATGAATTATGGATGATACATGATTTGTATGATTATATGTGCTTAATCTCGTACTAAGGATGATGTCGTTGGGGACTTGGTCACTGCCAACAAGGATGCTTGAGTTACAAATGACTGCAGAAGTCATTTGTCCAAAACCAAAATGACTGTGGAAGTCATGCACAATCTTTGGTAAAATGTGAATAAGTTAATTATTAGATTCACTTAATTCCTTGATCTATGAGATTGTGATGTGTGCAAGTCTTCGAAGAAGACCTTACCAATGAACCATCAGATGGGTATGATCTCACAATCAATACCTTAAGGTGAAGCGCGGAGTTTCAAAGCATAATAGATGAGAAGACATGGAAATTAGGGCACGGAGTCCTAAATCCATGAAATATAAATATGCGGAGTCTTGGATATATAATAAAAGGATTAGGGTGGGGAGTCCTAAATCCATGAAATATAAAGACATTGATTCTTGGATCTATAATGAAATTTTTATGGCACAGAGTCTTGAATATTTAAAAATATCAAGGAGTGGAATATTGGATCTTTAGAGTAGATCAGGGCGCAAAGTCCTCAATCTACTAAGGCACGAAGATGCATGCAATAGGGGGGTTGAATCCCTATTCTCCGAAAGAAAAATACCACTCATGGTCAGCTCAGAGATGAATTTCCTTAATAAAATCTCATTCCTGACCATTTTGGAGTGACTTTCTAAAAATAGAAAGTTATGTCTATCATCGCAAGTATGACTTTCCAAAAATAGTAAATCACCTCCAATTAATGGGTAATGAAGTATATGTGAAGGTGTTGTAGCCGCTACAACACCACCCAAAATTTTGGGTATATTTAAAATTTCGGGTTCCCCCTCTGCTCGCTTAAGCGTTAAAGTATTCCACCCGACCTGCAATCAACTACATCCCAGCGACCTATCCCCAACCCCTCATGAGTTGTCTCGCCATCATGATCAGATGTCGTTGTTGCAATCACGCCATATGTGGGAAGGATCATCCAGCGTACGCCCGAACACTCTTATCGCAGTCGCGCCAAGTGTAATGAGATTGCCATGCATACATTTGAATGGAAACCTTTTGTGTATTGATGAATAAAAGCCTTCCCGATGTAGGTCATTAAGCATGTTGTTCGAATACTTCTCTTAAACTTGTTAGTTTCATATGTTTTATTTGTGGTCACCATTATCAAAGAATAATTATGATGTCGTAATGTTCCACGCAGGTCGACCCCACGGGTGACAAACTCCTCAGTCGTGTCACGACATCAAGGGTAATAAATTGGGCTCAACGACGAGGCCAAAGTTGCGGAATAGGGGAGGATCAGGAGCAAGTGATCAGTACTGTTAAAAGGAGGATGGTGTGATGCACATCGATCAGAAAAGAACCCTCTATGTCACTAATGCAAAGGCTTCCTTCACTAGAGCGCACCAGATGCTTAAAACGCTCCGTTTGAAAATGTATAGATCCTACATCATATCATCTAAATGTCGATGGTGTACGCAAAGGAACATATTTCGCCACTTCGATGAATCTAGCCTGAAGTATAGCCCGATGGACATAGCCGACTCAGGAAATCTCCCTAGAGAATGACAATCTCATATGGGTGTGGCAAGTCGACGGCAGAGTTTCAAATATGGCAACGCACCTTTGAGGAAGCAACATCTGTTAATCTTGAGATACATACTGTGGCATTATTTAGGCTGCAAGGAGTACGTGTGGAGGAATGAAAAGGCCTTAAAACCCTAGTCTTCTTTTCTCTTGAAAGTTGTCTAAATGAGACCATAAGAAACGGGGAATTTCAAATTGAACCTAAAGGGTCATGTTGAAATGCATACGCCTTTGGTAGCCGGGTAGAAAAGGTCAATATGAAAAGGGCTATCAATGTGGCTTGAGAAGTATATTTCGACTCTCGATCTTTCAAAACGAGAAGCTTTCGTATTATGAGGAAAAGTAAATGATCAAATTAAAACTAGGCTCGAAAGCACATGGTTTTAAAACCATAAGTTATCTTGGAGCAAAACTCAATGATAACATTATAAAGGGCGCAAGGTGATGTTGTATATATTAATGCAAGGCACAAGACCATGTAGGTTCCAAAATATATAAAATGGGAAACATTAAAGCGTATATAATGGTCAAAGTTTTTTTTTTAAACATAACACGTTGCATGGGCACCAAGTTCGATGGTTGAGCAAATACATTTGGTGATCCAAAGTCTTGGTGCGAATTGCAATATTATTCAAACCATATAAGGTTGATGGAACGATATAAGGGCGCCGAGCAGGCATGATGATCGTGTTTTATACTACGACGTTTAGAGCATATGCTTAACAGTCAAAACTTATATTTAAAGCATGGGTCAAAAGGCGTTTAAACGTGGAGTCCAACGTTCAATGTCCATGTTGCATGGAGCCCAACGAAAACGTTATACATATACGTGTCGATTAACTTTCAAACTGAAACCTTTCATTGCGAACTACAGTAAACGTTGGAGCGGACGTATATATACAACGGGCAAAACCTACGTTCAACACACGGTCATAACCAACCTGCAGTGGCAGCTATGCGTGGTATAATGAAACGCAGAGTTTTAAAATCATGCGATAGTAATCTTCCACGAGTCCACGGCGAGCTGGACAGAACGAGTCCATATTTTGCATGTCGCGTCACATGGATGAAAGTTTCCCATGCATGCTGCCATGCATGAACTCAATTACGCTGCTATACCCAAAACGAAGGTTTCTAATCGGTGAGGTTGCTGACATACTGTTTTTCAGGAACCGTTCGTTCTACATTAGCAGTAAAGCCTGACATGCAAGGAGTTGACGCCCTTCTGAGCCGCTCAGGTCTGGCATGCAGTAATAACGTTCAGCTTGGTCGATTTTCAATGCAGGAAAGAGATCGAATTCCTTTGATGTTGGCTCTGTTAGCACAGCAAACAAAACCTGAGTCAATTTTCGCCCTCTGCAATATGTTACGCTGAGTTCAATCTACACGCCTCCTAAATTCAAAGTATTTCGACTAGTAATTCCAATGCCTCGATGCAGACGATCACTTGCTGCAAGCTGGAGTCATTTGCATTGGAACGTAATGAGCATTCTGGTAGTCGATCATCCTGGGAGGTGAAAGAAGGTTCAGTACAGTGCATTGGCACAATGCCCTCCCCAACAGATCACGCTCTTTACTGGCCACCGAAGGATCGCATATCGTGAGGCATGGGAGCACAGCGCATGGCAGAGAATGTCTGCGTATAAAAGGTTATAATGCTTTGTTTCAGCACCTTCGTATGATTCAAGGTTGGGAAAAATAACTACATCACAGGGTGTTTGGCAGCAAACCTAGCATCTCTACATATGAAGAACAATGCATCTTGATCACCTCATTGTGAAAGAAATCAGTTAAACCGGTGAATTGATGCCCATCTAATGAAGGCAAGGGATGGCAGCAATTAGCTATGGCGAGGCCTGTCGCAGCCCCGAAACACTTTGGGGAGGTCGTGCATCATAGCCTAGCTCAGCACATAGCAGTGCATGGGAGCTCCCCGGCTTCGGTGGTCTCCATTAAAAATTGTTAAAGACTAGCTATACCTGCCTTCAAGCATTCTTTTGTGACAGTGGAGGAATACATAGTAAATATGCACGATCGTTCATATATTGCCTTCGAAACAGAACTATACAGGGGTCCAAGCTAACCTTTAAAAGCTCTCGATTTTATGTGTCAATATACCTTTGATGCATCTACGATTATTATTTATTACTTCCTCAACATGCATAAAATGTTTGTATGCGTGAGGCTGATTTAACAGGTTACACATGGACGATTTAATTCGCTTATCTGCAGGTTATATGAGAAGATGCTTATTTACTCTGTTGTCTTGCAAGTAATACAGGGAAACAATAACGCCCATCCAAATTAAGAGAACTGCTAGCTCTCTCCAGAGGATGCTAAGCTAGGTTTCAAATCAACCGCAAAACCTCGTGTTATGTGAATGTTCAACATCACCGGCAGATAGAAGCTGCTGCCTCACCATGGCGAAGGCTAAGGCTGGCCTCCGGAGAACAAGGTTATGAGATCGCTGAAAGAGAAATGCAAAAGGGATGATCGAAGGTCTAAGGTCGCGAACTTTCTCAAGTCGCCGAGTCGCATAGTCGCATTCCGTGTTAAAATTCTGACAGCGCGACCCAACGATCTACTCGCAAGGTCGCAAGGTCGCATTCCTTCAGTTTTCCTCCGTTTTGCGACCCCGCGACCTAGTCGCAAGGTCGCAGGGTCGCATATCCTCGGTTTTTCCGCCTTTTGCGACCCTGCGACCTAGTCGCATTCCTGCAATTTTCCTCCGTTTTGCGACCCTGCGACCCTGCGACCTAGTCGCAAGGTCGCAAGGTCACATTCCTACAGTTTTCCTTCGTTTTGCGACCCTGTGACCCAGCGACCTAGTCGCAAGGTCACAAGGTCGCATCTCTTCGGTTTTATGCATTTTGCGACCTTGGCGACCCCTCGACTCAGTCGCAAGGTCACAATTTCTCATTTTCTTACAAATTGCGACTCCGCGACCCAGTCAGGTCGCAGGTCACAACAACAGCTCAGGTCGCAGGTCGCATAAAAGACTGGGTCGCAAGGCAGCCCAACGGTCAAGAAGATGGAAAGCCAGGGAAGTCCAAAGGGCAGATTTTGTATTATAAATACTCCTTAAGGAGCTTGTAAAAAGATCTTTGGTCGGGGACTCGTACGGAGTACACTGTATTATCTAGATTATACATTTGAGCATTAATACAAGCATTTTGAAAAATATCTTTGTAGATCTGGTGTTGTTTTATGTATCAGCACTGTCGAGTATTATGTTTCAGTTTCTGAACATCTTTAGATTAAGGGAATTGTATTTTCAATTCGCATCACAGTTGCATAACAGTTTGCTGAGTATGTTCATGGTGGTTGAGTTTATTTCACTTTCTTAGCGAATGTTGATGACTTTGTTTATCTGCGTTTGTGTTATCATTTAAACTTTTAGGAAGTGAACGGTGTTCTTGCCGTGAGGAACTGTTTCCTTTTCGATCAGAATAGTTTACAAGCATGACCCTAATGAAGTGTTGCTAACGACACTTCTTTCGGTCTTCATGCTTTATTATTTACTCTCGCTACTCACAGTGCTGCATGTACATTTAAATGCATCAATCATATGTCTTGTATCAGTTGATTAGGTGTGTATCCACTGTTTTATAGAGTTTAAGCGAGACCCAAAGCAAAGGAGAAATCAGTGGTATCCGGACCCACACCCCGGACGGGATCCCTATTCCAAACGGTTCAAGGTCTAATTGGGACCTTTTACCAGGGAGATCCCCTGCTGTTGGCCGGACAGATTTCCCCGTCAACAGAAGGAAAAACACTTAACTTGTCATTAATCAATCCTAATAGTTCAATATTGACTTAATTCTCAATATTATTAATATTAATATTATTATTATCATCTTTTATGAGACTATGATATTATTATTAAAAGGGAATTATATCTCCTCAATCACTTCATACCTCTCTCCTTGAAGATTCCCATGGCTCTATGTAACTCTCTCTGTCTTTTAATAATACATTACACTCTCTTTTATGCACTCATCAAAGAATGGCATATTCCTCTTACACTATCTTTAATGCATATGTTACACTATCCTTAACTAAGGCATGTGCACCTCTCCTTAATGGCATGAGTTACACTCCTCTAAATGGAATACAAAGCATGCATATTACTCCATTTTTATGACAATAATTGGTTGCTCCTCCTATATATGTGTCTCATGTATTCTCTCTTGAGGGAGGTGCATTCTGATACCAAGAGTTGGAGAGATTTGAAAAATATTATGAGAAGGAGAGACTTGGAGAGTAGCCAATTTCTTTTGAAATGCATTTGAAATTCCTAAACTAAATTACTAAGTAGCTATAAATGGTGGAGCTTACCATGAGTGGAATTGAAACTTATCTTCCTTAACTTGCCTTGGATATCTCTTTGCTACTATATTTTGGTACTGTTTGTGAGCTCTTACAGCTCGGGGGTTCCAGGGGGAGGAGTTCTCCCTCGATATGGTTGGGTGGAAAACCGGATGGTTCAAATGAGTTGGTTAAGGTATCAAAGGTGGATCATATTCTCAACGATTGGAGCTGAATATCTCTTCAGATAAAATTTCCATTGTCCTAAAATTATAGTATAGTTTTAGCATAAAATAAAAAGTATAAATTTAAATTGTTGTAAGCATCTAATTTTGGTTTAACCCTATGTTATCTAGAATATTATTAATTAGTTAAAAATGAAGACTAGGATCAGTTGATATGAATGGATGTTTAGATCTCAATATTGGAGTTATTGTTGGTGTAGTTTATGGTACTAATCTTGGTATTGTAGCATTTGAGAAAGGAAAGCCACATATTGTTGAAGGTAATTGCAATAAATAAATTCCAAAGGACTTGGGTAAGTGTTTCACGAGTTACGGTTTTGTTTCAAGTAATTAGATGCATGTTTTAGAAATGGTTTCAGGATATTTTGCAAAGTGTTTGACAAAATCCGTGAATGAGTATTGCTGTCAATTTATTTATGCATGAATAAGAGCTAACTTGCAGCTTACACCAGAAGTAAGAAAATGGACATGCACCCAAAATATACTTGGAGGAATTACATCAAATGCTTGAGGTAAGTTTGAGGTAAATTTCAGTTATGGCTTATGTTTCATTTTCTTATCAATAATTCAATGTTTTGTTATTCAAGTTTTTGTAATAGTACTATGAGAATTTTGACAGAAAGCCTTAATGGTCGTAGCATTCAGGGCAGCCATGTGTTTGTCAAATTTTAGCAATGTGTGCAATAAGCTTGTTAAATCATGTCAAATGAATTAGCTTGTGGGTTGTAAAATGTTTCAAGAACTCATATGGTGGATTTAGAAATGTGTGAATTCAATGAGAATATCTTAGTAGCATAACTCTGGGTTGTTTTTCCTCATGTGGGGCTATAGTTGTAAGTTTTCATTCCATATGTTTGACAAAAGTCGTAAATGAATAAGGATAAAAAAATTTGTTGTTTTCAAGAATCGCATTCCTGGGAATTTTGAATGCGATTCAGCCCAACATCAGGGGGTATTCATGCCTAAAGGACCTGTAACCCCTGATTTGATTCAAAAAAAAAAAACTTTTTCGGAACCCAGATCGTAAATATGGACGATTTTGCATATTGTTGTTGCTAGTTATGTGCGCCTGTTGTTGAGTCTTTGATGATAGACTAAGATTATTTAGTCCCTCTTTTGAGATGCCAACATTTAAAGTTTCAATTTATGAATTTTATGAGATAATCATGTTGAAGAAGAATCTTAAATTCATTGTTTCCAAGTGTTTGACAAAATGCCTCAATGGCTTTTGATTGCATGCTTGCAAAGTGTTTGTCATAAGGCCTCAAACATTGTAGATTGCATGTTTGCAAAATGTTTGTCAAAAGTCCTAAAAGGTTGTATCTTTGGTGCATATAAATTGTTAGTGCAAAAGTCTCAGTCACTGTTGTCTTTATGTACTAGAAATTATAAATAGACTATTTAACAGGTGTAGCTTCCTCTGTCTACAATATTTTGGTATGAATATGAAAATGAATTTAATAATTTGTTGAAGTGTGAATAGAGAATAAGACAATTGTTTCTTGTATTATCTAAAGCTTTCATAAAAAAAAGGGCTTGTTGTTGGAAACAATTTACAGTGACTAATTATGTAGGATTTTGAAAATGATCATAATAAGTTTCGTCTGAGCTGCATGTATGCATGGGTGCATTATTATGCTTCAATGTTTGTAGAAAACAACTATTGGTGCCCAATTTATGCAGGTCCATTGTTTTCCTTGACACTTTTTGAATAATAATATTCTTCTAAATTGGTAACAATAGTTTCTCTTGCTGCAACATTCATTATGTAATTGTCATGATTGAAGCATTGGCTTAATAATTGGGATTGAGAATTTTAATTGATGAATTTGGAAATGTTGTTGGGTCAATATATTTTGTGATTCCATTTCATAAACATGTCGTATTTATTAGATTTACTGATGAAGAGAAGCATATTCTTCCCTCAGTTACCTTGCTATAGGTAGGTTAAACCCATGCACTTCTATGTGATATCTATAGTAGAAGCATTATATATTTTTGGTTACGGTATCAAGGGTCAATAAGTGGAGATTATTTACCTAAATATAGGATTTCAAATAGGTTTACCTAGCTTGATGTTCACACATGGAATTATGGTGGAATTTATTCCAGCCTTACCTAGAGCTCATCTACAAGTATGAGAAGAGCACATGCTATCATCTTTTAAACTTGAGAGGAAATGTGTTTTGGAATTAGTTTTAAGGGAGAGTTATCTGTGACTTCTTATGTGATATTCTTAAATTGAAATAGATGAAGGAACATGATTACATGATAACTTAGTTAGTAATTTTGCAAAAAAACAAAATGAGTATTAGTGATTAATGTGACCTATACTTCTCTATATTATTGATGGTGGGTAAGGTGGGACCTTACATATGGTATCAGAGCGAGTTACAACACTAGGGCCTAATGGGCCAACATGCTTACAGTAGGTTGATGTATGAATGTTGATTTTTCATGCATGTTGAGTTGATGTATATGTTGACTTGGAAGCATATTGGTTTCATAGGGGATATTATTATTATTATGTCATTTAGAGACTCATGAAAAAAAAATGCTTTCTTTTGTTAAAAAAAATTATTAGAAATATGTTAAAAGACTTAAGGATATGCTGGGAAAGGATATGCTTGAAAATATTGGGGTTAAACCCAAGCATGTGAATGGCTTGATTGCCAATCGATGAGTAAGATAGGTACATTGCATGCATGGTTGCATATATGTTTAAGGCATCATTATCAATGTGATATGGACCTAGTAACCATATTTACTATTTGAAGTCATATCTACCAAGGAAAATATTGGATTAATATGGATTATAGTATGATGACCTTGTTGTGTATGATTTGGGAATGTGTAACAAGTGAAAGGCCGAGAGTCAATTAACGTGATGATTGAGTTCATCATGTTAATTTTGACTCATTCCCTACCTACACGAATGGAAACTTAACATAAGATACCTTGAAGGATGTCACTTTTAACTGTGAATGTAGATTCAAGAGTAACGTATGTGCATTAATTTGATGTGTTAAAATATGATTTGGGAATACATTCTTAATGAGTGAGAATTGAATTCTTATGATCTCTTTGACATGATGTTTTTGTAGTTTGGGTTGACATTGTGCATCAAATAACTTGAAATTACTCAAATACTATGTTGATGTATGACATTTCTAATAAACAAGAGGCTTAAATGACTTGTGCATGAATGGTTGTAGAAGCCATTTTAAGGAACACTTGAAGGCTATGTTTTCATCAAGTTATGTATGGGTGTGGAATCCATACTAGCATATATCTATGAGATAATGTATGGGTGTGGAATCCATACTAGCATATATCTATGAGATAATGTATTGGTGTGGAATCCATACTAACATATATCTATGAGCTAAGTAGGTAAGGTATGGGGGTGGAATCCATACTAACATATATCTATGAGCTAAGTAGGTAAGGTATGGGTGTGGAATCCATACTAGCCTATATCTATGAGCTAAGTAATTCTTCTGGTTAGAATGAAAAAATTATTTAAATGAAATCTCATAGACATGATTAAGGATGATTGATTATGTGTAATTAAAGTTAAATGGATAGAGATTCGTGACATAATTTTGCTACAAATGAAGGTACTAATATTGATATAGTGAACACCATTAGGTGGTTTAGAATGTTTGGAATAATTAATTTTGATATATGGAGTCAAGTTTGAACTAAGTATATATCCTCTAGTATGGTAATTCTTTTGTATGTGTTGGATTTAGGTAGAATTAAAATTATTTTCTAATGATTGAAATGAAGAAAGAGATTATTGTGATAATTTAATGCAATATTTTATATTGGCTTAAGATAAATTAGGTCTAGGAAATCCATAATAGTCCCTTTAATTGTTTTTTCAATTGAATATTGGTTGAATTATATTTAACCAAATTAATTAGAGAAATTATGAGAATTGAACTCATGAACTGCTCTAACTATTGTTAGTGAGGCAATCGAGTCAAAAAATCATATTGTTTATGAACTTGATGAATTGCTTTATTGGAATTTGATTAACTTGTAAATTGTTAAGAGAATAACATGTTTAGAAGATAAACATTTTATGTGGTTAAAGAGGTATGTGATTAGTGAAAATCTTAGTTGAGTTCTCGTCTTACAAGAATATGTGCTTGTGATATTTTTTGAGCGAGAAATTTAAGGAGAGTGAGATCAAATTTTGATGAATTGGAATTCTTGCATATTTAGAAGCCTAAGATGATTGTATTGTATGTGAAATGGAAGAGATTGTTGGATTTGGGAATTTTGTGTTGGGATGTATAGTTGTATGAGTATTTATTAGTCCTACAAAATGTTGTAATAATTTGAGAGGGTGGTAATTCTCAAGGGTTTAACTTTAGGCTAGAAATTCCCTCGTGATAGTCTTAATATTATTTAGATTCAACAAGATTCATCACATTTTGAGAAATGTATGGTTTTCATAGCTTGTTGTTGCGTACATATTAATAGTAAGGAATAAGACATGAAACCAAATGAATTGACTAATTACTGAATATAAATCATGACTGATTTCATAGTTGGAAAATTGATTGACTTATAGTTATCAAGGTAGATTCAACAATATAGATACTGTATTTGCATAATGGTGAGAGTTGTTCTTGATTACAAGCCGATTTAAAAATGATATCATTAATTTGCTTTTGGAATGAAGATATTCTAACAAAGTCATTCATAATTGATTCTCAAGTTAGAGAAGTAAATAATAATTAAGATTATGGAAACTAAAGAGATGGTATATAATACATAAGGTCAATGAGTATTGTATTAAACCTTAGCTTGTTAGTTTATTATTTAAATAATAATAATAATAAATAAATAAATAAATGGTGCCTTGAACCTCAAATTGTGATTTTTCCTAAAGAGTAAACGTCTAGTAAAAACTAAAGGTAGATCTTAAAGATTTTGATTGCAGTGATGTCTTATGGAATGAATGGGAAACTTGGATTGAGAAGACATAAATCAAGTGGGATGTAAGAGTGGGTTCTATATATGACATCATGTTTTGTTGCATAACTTCACTCATAATTGTATGCGGATGATTTTATGCTTATAGTATGCAAATTTGATTGTGATATGGGATGGACCATCATTTTTTTTATCCAACCAATGTGTGATCTATTTATAGCTTGGCAAGCTAAAAATACTACAGAACCAAGAAGATGACACATGTAGGATTCATACAGACTATGAGAAAGAAAAACATGTAGAATATCAAATTATTATAGATAACTTAAGTGCTCCAAGAGGATAAGATAATGTTTATAGTCTAAATATTATTAAGGGTTAATAATATTTGACTGTTCTATTTTTAGCCTGGCAGTCTAAAAATAGAAACCGCCCAATGTCTAAAAATAGAGGTCCATCTATTTTTACCAACTCGACCAATCATCCATAAATAGCATCCTGCAACTCATAGACCATGATCCATATGTTTAAAAATAGACATAGTCTAAAAATAGACTTTGCGCCAAAAATAGCCTGCGGGCCCACTTAGTGAAGGCGACTTCATTTCACTAAGCTCCATCATCTTGTTGCATTTTCAACACTCCCTCTCAACAATATATGGATTATCTGCAACCCCTATCCTGCCTCTGTGGAATTCGAATTTGCTCCTAGTGAGCGCCTTCGTCAAGATGTCATCATCCTGATCCTCCATGGGAATATATGAAATTAACATGATTCTCCGCTGCACACAATCTATGATATGATGGTACCTGATGTCGATGTGTTTAGATCTATCACGAAATACTGGATTAGCCGAGAGTTTAATGCAACTCTAGTTATCACAATAAATTACAGTAGGCTCCAAGTGTGACCCGAACAACCCGACCAGGATCTTCCTCATCCATATGGCCTCGCATGCAGCGAAACTTGCTGCCATATACTCAGCCTCTGCTGAACTGAGTGCCACGGATTCTGCTTCCTGCTGTACCAGGAAACTGCTGTTGACCCGATACTGAAGATCCCTCCAGATGTGCTCTTTCTGTCCGTTGGGCTCCCTGCCCAATCTGCATCCGTGAAGCCAGAAAGCCTCACTTCATCCTCCTGTCTGTACCACAGTCCATATCCCGATGTGCCACTGAGATAACGCAATACATGCTTGCCTGCCTTCCAGAAGAGCTTGGTAGGCTTAACCATAGCTTCTGAAAGCTGGTTAACAGCATAGCATATATCGAGTCGTGTATTGACCAGATACATAAGCGACCCCACCAACTGTCGATAAACAGTGGCATCCACTACCTCCGCTGAAGTAGCATCCTCCTTCCTCCAAACTCCAGGAAGAGGAGTATCAACAGGCTTGCAGCCATGCATGTTGAACTTCTCCAATATTTCTTGGGCATACTTACCCTGAGAAACAAATAGTCCATCACTGCGCTGCCAAATTTCCAATCCCAGGAAATAATGAAGGAGGCCCAAGTCCTTCATCTCAAACTCTCTAGTAAGATCCTCCTTGCATGAAAGTATCAACAGCTCATCACCCGTCAAAATCAGATCATCTACATACAGTAAAATTATCAGCAACTTCCCCTCCACCACACCAGCATGTGACAGGATTCGCCTCACTGAGAATCCAAGTCCTAAGGAAATAACTCGTCTATCCGTGTGTACCAAGCATCTGCAGGTTGCCTAACCCGCATAGCATTTCGAAGCCCGACACATGCGACTCACTGCTGAAGATCTCGAAACCTTCAGGCTGCTCTATGTACACTTCCTCCTCAATGAATCCATTGAGGAACACAGTCTTCACATCCATCTGATGAATGTGCCACCCCATCTGCGCTGAGAGAGCAAGGATCGTCCGTATGGAAGAGTACCTTGCGACAGGTGCAAAGGTCTCCTCATAATTGATCCCCTCGATCTGTGAAAAGCCACGGGCGACAAATCTCGCCTTGTACTTCTCCACACTCCCGTCAGCCGCCTGCTTCACTTTGTAGATCCATCGCGAACCCACCACCGATTTCCCCTCCGGTCTTGGGACAATCTCCCATGCACTGTTTCTGACGATCGAATCATATTCTTCGATCATGGCATCTACCCATGCGGGTTCCTCCACAGCTTCCTCAAAAGAGGATGGCTTCGTCACAACACATTTGCTCACAAAGAGCCATGTATCCAAAGGTGGGTCAACCTAAGGATCGTCTCCTATTCAAGGCTGCGGCCGTAGGTGGTCCTACAACCTTCTCTCGCATCTTGAGCCGTCAACTTCTCAGAGGCGCTTGCGCCTCTCCTCGATGGTTGGCGCTGCATGAGTGGTTTCTTCCACTCCATGAACTTCCTCTGTGGTTGATCCAGCATTCGAAGCTCATCTTTAGGGATCTAATAGTCTTCATCCAGACGCAAGTGTACCTCTCTGCTTCTAATACGATGGCTTTCTCCTCCTAAAATTTGATATCCCATCGCACAACAGTCTTGCGACTGTCTGGAAAATACACACGATAGTTGTGGAGCGTATCAATGTACCCCACAAATATCCCAACCTCTGCGGTCGGATCCATCTTATTTATGGCGTCCTTCGTCACATGCATGTAGATAGGTGAGCCAAAAATCCTCAAATGGGAAATATCAGGCCTCTTGCCAGAAAACGCCTCCTCCGATGTACTCATGCCAAGTATCTTGTGAGGACAATGGTTCTGCACATATACTGTAGTATTTCATGCCTCCACCCACAAATGAAGGGGTAGGCCCTAATCATGCAACATAGCCCGTGCAGCACCCACGATCGTTCTGTTCTTCCGCTCAGCAACCCCATTTTGCTGTGGGTTGTGAGGTGCTATGAGCTCTCTCTGAATTCCTTCTGTGCTGCAAAAGTCCTTGAATTCAACAGAGATGAATTCACCACCATTGTCTCTCCTAAGAGCCTTCACATGCTTCCCGATTCCTTCTCAACCAATGCCTTCGAACTCATGTAACTTCGAGTATGTCTCGCTCTTCTTCGCATGAAGATTTCGCATGAAGAAAATCCAAGACTTCCGAGAGAAATCATCAA
Source organism: Pinus albicaulis (assembly GCA_034641835.2). Lineage (NCBI taxonomy): Eukaryota > Viridiplantae > Streptophyta > Pinopsida > Pinales > Pinaceae > Pinus > Pinus albicaulis. Next base: position 230,935,303 of record CM076579.1, read on the forward strand.
CAAAGATCACATAGCTTGTGCTTTGTGGGTTGTGGAAGCTATCGATAAAGGTCCACACACGTCCGTGTGAATTTCAACGATCGTCGTGGCACGTACTATTCCTTTCCGTGAAAGGTGGCTTTCACATATTTTCCCAAGGTACACCCCCTTGCACCGATATGACTACGCAAGAGTGCCCTTAGGAAGCCCAAGAGAAATCTCCGCAAGTATCTTCAAAGCTCCATGGCAGTGTACCCACCTCCGTGCCACAGCCTCGCCATCATCCCGGCCACCACTTCTTCTGCCTTTGCATGCCATTGCCAAGGCCCATCTACTAACCGATAAATATTCTGACTCAACCCTATCTCTCGGGTCTTCCGCTGTCTGCATCGCGTTGCAGAAAGCCTTTCCCTCGCTGAAGACCACATCATACCCCTTGTCTTCCAACATCGCCACAGAGATCATATTCTTCATCAATCCTGGAACATGAAACACTTCCTTCAATACGAAGGGTTTACCAGACTCCCTCTCAAAGGAAATGGTACTGATACCAGTCGCATTGTATCTACCATCATCGCCCATCTCGATGTGCACTCCAAGATCTTTCTCCTCTAGATCTAAAAACAAATCCCGATCTCCGGTCATGTGAAATGACGGACCATTGTCCAAGAACCATATTGATCCCATCACACTTGAGACCAAGCATGCGATCAGTGAAAAATCCAGCTCAAACTATGAGGCTAAGGCCTCTCTCGCTGCAGATCCAGCAGCATGCTTATTTTTCTTCTTCTGCGGACAATTTGTGGCATAATGTCCGTGTTGGTGACAGTGAAAGCACTTCACCTTAGACATGTCTTGCTTCTTGCCTTTCGCACCAGACTGAGAAGCTTTCTTGCTCTTCCCCTTCTTTTCTTTGGCAGCCAAAGCGCAATTTTCTTCATCAGATGCCTTTGATGAAGATTCGTCCCTGGTAGTTCGCCTTATCTCCTCTTGCATGAGATCCGACCAAAGTCGCTCCCATCCTGGCAACTTCTCCCGACCATTGACAGAGTCCTGATAGGAATGCCAACTCTTCAGAAGACCAAGGAGAGCCAGGTCCACTAATTCCTCATCATCGACAGTCACCCCCACACTTCCCAGCTCATCTCTGCATTGAGTGAACTTCGTGAGGTACTTGGAAATACTGTCGCCTTTCTCCATCTTTATGTTTCTGAGTTTATCCTTGAGCGCCAACTTCCTCTGGTCGCTCTTGCTCTGGAATAGATCTGTCAACGCTTTCCACATCAAGTATGGAGAAGCCTTTCCATGCATGCTGGATACAATGTGATCCTTCACGCCCTCCAACAGAATCCTTTGACATTTCGCCATCTTCTTTTGCCAAGCTTCAACTTGAGCAGCATCAGTAGGCTTTGGGATCTCAGCATTTATGAACTCCTTCAGCCCGTTTTCATCTAATACCGCCTCCATTATGTCCTTCCATGCAACATAATTCGAACTGCCCTCAAGGGCATATTCCAGTCACAAACCGTTGAAAGACATTTCAACTCTGGCACCAAGAAAACAAACTGCTGCAAAATTCGAATTCCAAGCTCAAAACTCAACTGCTTCTGGATCTGTGAGAACAAATTATTTCTTGCACAGAGATCGACTGTAGGGGCATTTACTGGATATATCACCTTTCAAAGAAAGGATGGATCCAGAGGCTACCTGGCCCATTACAGACTCTGTCTACTGAAATAATTGTAATCACTGTAATAGATCCCGATGATCAATTCTTTGCTCCGATACCATGTAGAAATTTGCTGAATAATGAAGATTTATTCACCGAGATTATCCTGGTCACACACTAATTCAAATTCATGCATAACACATAACCTCTTCTACAATTGATCATCAATATGCAGAAATAGAAAGCAGTCGCATGCGCTCATTAAAACATAATCAAGCACACATATCAACACAGGATGTAATGGGGAAAGCAATAGCTAAAAACCCCCCACTATCTGTATAATATAATGATAGAGAACATGTAACAATACATAGCACAAAGCTCTCACAGCTCTCAGCACTATAACAATGCTACACACAAAACTAGTTATTAAGATGAACTAGTCACAGGTTCAAATCTCCTCCACAAGTCTGCCTGCCTCTACTGCGCAATCCAAGTGAGTAATGAATGAGATCCAAGTTTGAATCCCACTAGCTCCAACTGCGCAATCCTCATTGGCAATCTCCATCAATGTGTGTGAAAATCTCATGCACAATCATGGTCACAACTGATAGTCAATCACACCCTTTCACCCACCTCTAACACTGGTCTCCACTGAACTGTCCATGCATTGCAGTTAAATGATGTGTTCTTTAGTTGATTTATGAGTTAATAATTAGTGAATTAATTAATAATTAATTCACACCACTCATCACTAGTGTATTTGTTAGTTAGACTAAATACAACTAGTTCAACTAAGTTAAACAGAACACAACTCCACCAACTGTCTCATCAACTCCACCAAACTCTGCCACATGAGTTCTAACTCAAGTCAACCATGCAATAGCTCAACTAACCCTTAGGAAAAGCGTATTTCCTTCTGTCAGCTGCATGTGCCACATCCAAGCATCAAACTGAAGTGCTCCAAGAGGATAAGATAATGTTTATAGTCTAAATATTATTAAGGGTTAATAATATTTGACTGTTCTATTTTTAGCCCGGCAGTCTAAAAATAGAAACCGCCTAATGTCTAAAAATAGAGGTCCATCTATTTTTACCAACTCAACCAATCATCCATAAATAGCATCCTGCAACTCATAGACCATGATCCATATGTCTAAAAATAGACTTTGCGCCAACAATAGCCTGCGGGCCCACTTAGTGAAGGCGACTTCATTTCACTAAGCTCCATCATCTTGTTGCATTTTCAACAATGGTTGGGTGGAAAATCGGATGGTTCAAATGAGTTGTTCAAGGGATCAAAGGTGGATCATATTCTCAACGATTGGAGCTTAATATCTCTTCAGGTAAAATTTCCATTGTCCTAAAATTATAATATAGTTTTAGCATAAAATAAAAAGTAGAAATTTAAATTGTTGCAAGCATCTAATTTTGGTTTAAGCTTATGTTATCTAGAATTTTATTGATTAGTTAAAAATGAAGACTAAGATCAGTTTATCTGTATGGATGTTTAGATCTCAATATTGGAGTTATTATTGGTGTAGTTTATGGTACTAATCTTGGTATTGTAGCATTTGAGAAAGGAAAGCCAAATATTGTTGAAGGTAATTGCAATAAATAAATACCAAAGGACTTGGGTAAGTGTTTCACGGGTTATGGTTTTGTTTCAAGTAATTAGATGCATGTTTTAGAAATGGTTTCAAGATATTTTGCAAAGTGTTTGACAAAATCTGTGAATGAGTAGTGCTATCAATTTATTTATGGATGAATAAGAGCTAACTTGCAGTTTACACCAGAAGTACGAAAATGGACATGCACCCAAAATATATCTGGAGGAATTACATAATCAACCCTTAAAAGAAAATGCAAAAATAATGGCAACTAAAATATGGTTTGGAAGATCAAATGCTTGGGGTAAGTTTGAGGTAAATTTCAATTATGGCTTATGTTTCATATTCTTATCAATAATTCAATGTTTTGTTATTCGAGTTTTCGTAATAGTACTATGAGAATTTTGACAGAAAGCCTTAATGGTTGTAGCATTCAGGGCTGCCATGTGTTTGTCAAATTGTAGCAATGGGTGCAATAAGCTTATCAAATCATGTCAAATGAATTAGCTTGCGGGTTGTAAAATGTTTCAAGAACTCATATGGTGGATTTAGAAATGTGTGAATTCAATGAGCATATCTTAATAGCATAACTCTGGGTTTTTTTCCCTCATGTAGAGTTTTACTTGTAAGTTTTCATTCCATATGTTTGACAAAAGTCGTAAATGAATAAGGATATAAATTTTTGTTGTTTTCAAGAATCACATTCCTGGGTGTTTTGAATGCGATTCAGCCCAACATTAGGGGGTATCCATGGCTAATGGACCTGTAACCACTAATTTGATTCTAAAAAAAAAACTTTTTGGAACCCAGATCATAAATATGGGTGATTTTGCAGATTTTCGTTGTTAGTTATGTGCACCTGTTATTAAGTCTTTGATGAAAGACTAAGATTATTTAGTCCATGTTTTAAGATGCCAACATTTAAAGTTTCAATTTCTGAATTTTATGAGATAAATATGTTGAAGAAGAATCTTAAATTCATTGTTACCAAGTGTTTGATAAAATGTCTCAATGGCTTTTGATTGCATGCTTACAAAGTGTTTTTCATAAGGCCTCAATCACTGTAGATTGCATGTTTGCAAAATGTTTGTCAAAAGTCTTGAATGGTTGTATCTTTGGTGCATATAAGTTGTTAGCGTAAAAGTCTTAGTTACTGTCGTCTTTATGTTCTAGAAATTATAAATAGACTATTTAATGGGTGTAGCTTCCTTTGTCTGCAACTTTTTAGTATGAATATGAAAATGAATTTAACAATTTGTTGAAGTGCGAATGGAGAATAAGAGAATTGTTTCTTGTATTATCTAAAGATTTCATTAAAAAAAGGGCTTGTTGTTGGAAACAATTTTACAGTGACTAATTTTGTAGGATTTTGTGCAAATGATCATAATAAGTTTCGTCTGAGCTACATGTATGCATGGGTGCATTATTATGCTTCAATGTTTATAGAAAAAAACTATTGGTGCCCAATTTATGCAGGTCCATTGTTTTACTTTACACTTTTTGAATAATAATATTCTTCTGTATTGGTAACAATAGTTTCTCTTGCTACAACATTCATTATGTAATTGTCATGATTGGAGCATTGGCTTAATAATTGGGATTGGGAATTTTAATTGATGAATTTGGAAATGTCGTTGGGTCGATATATTTTGTGAATTCCATTTCATAAACATGTCATATTTATTATATTTACTAATGAAGAGAAGCATATTCTTCCCTCAGTTGCCTTGCTATAGGCAGGTTAATACCCACACACTTATATGTGATATTTATAATAGAAGCATTATACTTTTTGTGGTTATGATATCGAGGGTTAATAATTGGAGCTTATTTAACCAAATATAGGAAATCAAATAGGTTGACCTAGCTTAATGTTCACACATAGAATTATGGTGGAATTTATTCTAGTCTTACTTAGAGCTCATCTAGAAGTATGAGAAGAGCACATGCTATCATCTTCTAAACTTGAGTGGAAATATGTTTTGGAATTGGTTTTAAGGGAGAGTTATCCCCAACTTCTTATGTGATATTCTTATATTGAAATAGATGAAGGAACATGATTACATGATAACTTAGTTAGTAATGTTACAAAAAAAACAAAATGAGTATTAGTGATTAATGTGACCTCTACTTCTCTATATTATTAATGGTGGGTAAGGTGGGACCTTACATAGGTGTACTTGGTTGTTGAACATAATTTTACATAGCAGATTGGATAAGAGTACTAGGATTACTTGGACCAACTTCCTAACTACTTGACACGGATACCTTTTGGGTAATTTTAAGTGCACCTTGAACAGGTTGTTGGACTTGGGTGTAACCAAATTGTCCAACTTGCTGAGGAGGTTGATTATAAGGTACTTGCAATGTAGGTTGCAAACACTGTTGAGTAAACAAAGGGCTCCACATAATATTTATCCATGGTTAAAGAGTTATCATTGAAGGTTGTGACGCATAGGGTTGACCATAACCAGTTTGAGGCATTGGAACATAAGTTTGATAATTACCACGAATATGTTGCCCTACAGCCATTGGATAGGTTCTAGTAAAAGGTTGTCCTCCCTGAAAATATTGTTGCCCTTGAAAAGGCTATTGCCCTTGAAGAGGTTGTTGCCCTTGAAAAGGCTACTGTTACACCAATTTTTGGTCATCTAACTTGTTATTATTAGATGAACCCAAGTACACCATGTAAGACCAATTTTACCCTAAGTAAAATTGCTTTCACCACATAAAATAACTTATTTGTTTATATTTCCTGGTCATATTTAACCCAAAATAAGGAACTTAATTAAATAAATCCTTATTTATTTAATTATTCCCTAAGAATAGGTTATTTAAATCATTATTTAAATAATATTCTTAGTTAAATTTGACTAAATCATCCATAAATAATTAAATAAGCCATTATTTATTTAATTATATTCCCATCACTTCCCTAAGATGATAAATAAACCATTTATTTATTTATTATTTATAAATAAAGGAATTGACCCAAGTCAATAACCCTTTTCCCTCCAACAAATATAATAAAATATTCCTAAAGGGTGATTCTAGAATGTGATTAATAATATTTTATTCATGCACCGAGTTCAAAAACACCCCAATATTTTGTTATAAATAGAAGGGTTTTCCCCATTCATTAGTCACCTCCATTGCATTAGATCACACTAGATCTACTCTTGGTCACCATTTCCATTTGTTTGCATTTTAAACTCCCATTGAGTTCCATGTTTGTTAGGGTTTTCCACATTAACCAAAGAGAGGAATTTTAGATCTGAAACACTGAGGACTTCCATGAACCCATCCCATTGAGGAGAACTGGAAAACACCTTTCTTGTTTTCCTCTCAGGTGCCCCATTCTTTAATATAATATAAGATTCTTTTTATACATTGTTCTTGTCTTGTTCATTGGATGCATGGAGCCATTTTATATCTTATCTGCTTAATATCTTTTATGCTTAGATCTAATTTTATGCAGCAAACTTGAAGATATTGTGCAGCCATACTTGATGTTAGGGCTACTTGATATGCATAGCTAAAGTGATCTTTTACGACGAAAGAATCATACTAACAGCTACTACCCTTGAAGAGGTTGTTTCCCTTAAAAAGGTTACTTCCCTTGAAGACGTTGCTGCCCTTGGAGAGGTTGCTGCCCCCCAGGCGCCATATAGCCACCTTGTGAGCTAGCTTGAGGGACATTCCTGGAAAACACATATACATGTTCTGTCGTCAAATGTTGGGTGGTAGACTCAAATAGACCAGTTAACATAGTAGTAGTTTCAGAGAAAGGGGATGCGCCTGAAAAAGTACCAGAAAGCGACTGGTACCCACGAGGAACAGAAGGACCACCATACAAAACAAATTATGGTGAAGAAGAAAACATAGATGACTCAGTAGACATGCTTTCAGAAGCCATGTTACTATTTCTGGGTAAAGAGTAGAATGGGATCCGGCGTCATGGGTGACCGTAACCAGAGTTATGTAAAAAATTGGTGAATTGGTGATACCAAGGATTAGGTCGAAAAGGAATGAAAGGGTGTATTGGTTCACTAAACTACAAATCTAAAGATTCTTGACAAGAGGGAAGTGCAATCTCTTCATCTTTGTCAGATATTTCTTTAATGCTAATAAGGCCAGGAAGAAGATTCTCAGTGATGAGAAACTTTACTCGAGGTGAACGAGGACGACTAGGAGTCGAGGCTATAAAATCTGAAGGTGACTCAGATGAATTGGAATCAAACTCAGGCTTAGATATTTCAGGTTCAATGAGTTGTGTATCTAACAACTCACCAGTGACATTCAATTGTAATTACTTCAAAAATTTCTGGTTGATCTTGTTCTTTTTCAGTTATCTGAGATTGATTAACTTTGAAATCATGATGTATTACAATGGATGATTCTCCTTGTTCAATAGACCCGGTTCCTGATGATTGAACCCTTTCAGTTTTGATTTTTTCCAATTGATTGGGTGTATATTCAGGGGGTTTCCCCTGCATTCTACGTGAATGTCTCGGTAATTCAGCCATGGTTAATTTCTTTAACACACAAAATCAAAAAATTTCAAAAGAATCACACTTAAGGCCTTTAAAAATAAAACAAATGAACACGCACTTACAAAATCTAAGAAACAATCCACACACGAACAATATGTTTCCACAATAAAATCGCTAGTTGGTGATGAAATCCAACCTCGCAGAGATTAATGTGGAAAACTAGCGGTTGGAACAGTTACCCTGACAACCTGCTTAATGAAACAGTTTGGTGCAAGTAACTTCACTATTCCATCTCAAAGTGAAGACTACCCTCCGGAAATTCCAAGTGAGTCTAGTCAATGTCTGCTCCAGGTACAATGGGACCTTCTCTCCACCGTCACCTTGGGAAAAATCCTAAAGATTATGGCCACTAAGGTCACCAACTGAGACAATTGAACCTGGGGGTCTTTGAAATCAGGATGTATTACAATGGATGATTCTCCTTGTTCAATAGACCCGGCTCCTGATGATTGAACCCTTTCAGTTTTGATTTCTTACAATTGACTGGGTGTATATTCAGGGGGTTTCCCCTGCATTCTACGTGAATGTCTCGGTAATTCAGCCATGGCTAATTTCTTTAACACACGAAATCAAAAATTTTCAAAAGAATCACACTTAAGGCCTTTAAAAATAAAACAAATGAACACACACTTACAAAATCTAAGAAACAATCCACACACAAACAATATGTTTCCATAATAAAATCGCTAGTTGGTGATGAAATCCAACCTCGCGGAGATTAATGTGGAAAACTAGCGGTTGGAACAGTTACCCTGACAACCTGCTTAACGAAACAGTTTGGTGCAAGTAACTTCACTATTCCATCTCAAAGTGAAAACTGCCCTCCGGAAATTCCAAGTGAATCTAGTCAACGTCTGCTCCAGGTACAGTGGGACCTTCCCTCCACCGTCACCTTGGGAAAAATCCTAAATATTATGGCCACTAAGGTCACCAGCTGAGACACTTGAACCTGGGGGAACAGTCTGTGGCCCGATATACACACAAGGGCAGAGTATCAAAGCTCCATCCCCTTGTAATCTCCTCGACATGGTAAATACGAGGTTTATTAACAAGTGATCCCAGGCTCCTCGACAATGGTTAATCTAAGTTTTACCGTTTGTATTACGTGCACATATTCTATCTTCACCAATGAAGTAGGTGCTATTAATCCACTGGGTCCAACATGACCTCATGCTTGACTCTTTTAAGAAAAGATTCCCAGAGCACAATTGCAACAATTGGGTTTTTCCCCACCGCAAGATGCTACTTGTTTATTTTATCTCCTTTGGAAAGTTAATTACTGCATATTCCAAAGCACTAGTCTTGAGCTAGATTGGTGGAATGAACCATAGAAAATGTAAAAAATATCTATATCAATTTTATTAAGCGTTGTATTAATTTGGATGTTTTTTACGCAGAGGGGTATGGAGATGAAACTCAGTGATCTTATGACTGTTTTTTAGGTAAATCCCCTCTGCGGACAGAGGCAATCCCTCTAGCCCTAGAGTGGGTCTAGAAACTACTGGAACATACTAACATCTACCTTGTTAGATTGTAAATGATATTCAGAGAAATTAAGATAACCTACCTTGTCCTGATGCTATGTTGTCATCTTCCGTCAAAGATTCTTGATCCGTCACTCTTCTCCAGCTCGATACACGCTACTACCAACGTTCGATTACCTGTACAGACAGTCAAGACACCACGACAAGCGTAAAATCACAACAAACATAAAACAATTACAACCTATCTAACTAATCAAGGAATGCTAAAAATCTCATTATAGATGTAAACAAGAGTGGAAGATAAACATCAGTTGCATTTTATTATGATAAAGACAAGGGGAGTTTACAACCAAGCCTTGACGTTGAGGCTCTCCTTCGGCAGGCCTATATTCAAGCACGTTCACAACACCCTCGCATATAAAAGTCCAAGATCTCACTATGTTCCTAACACACAAAAAAAATCACACTCTGCATTATTCTCTCGAAGCTATGACTGCCTCTTCTCTCTAGATAACCCTCTCTTTCACTAAGGAAGCAAAGATGAAAGATGTCTCCTTATATAACAATGGAGGAGGAGGTTATGTACCCTCAAATAATGGGAAAAGAGCTAATCCTCTAGAGTAGTTCCTATTTCTTGGGAACAAGAATCCCAAAGGGGAATTCCTCGACCATGTCCTCAAAACAAACTTCCAGCTTGCCGCCTCACGAAGTTTCTAGTCGTGGAAGCCTCCTTTCTATTTAAAAAATTTCGAAAAGAGGATCGGCATGAGTCATACAATAAGACAAAGTGCCGATCGACGTGGGTCTCAGTGAAAATCTCTGCTATCGGCGCAGGTCAGACACTGAGAGAAAGCACCGACCTTGAAAACTAGGTTTTTATAAGGATCTTCTAGAAAATTTGTGAAGGGAGATGAATTGGCAGACAAAATGTGGTTCAGGGGTATGTATTCCATGCTTGAAAAGTACACAAGGGTCACTCTATGGGTCCTCCAGGATCAAGGAACAGGGAGTACAAGGACAGTGACAAATTACTCTGTAACAGATGCCCCCTAAAGTATGAAGTCCGAACATAAGTGAGGGGTGAAATGCTTTACAAGTACATACGAAGAACCGGATGCTGTCGTCGGGAGACTTGCAAATCAATCATAGATACATATACATAACTGAAAACTCTGATGAAAATACATGAACCAAGGTATGGACGCAGCCATCCATAAAAAGAGACCATGGTATGGTTGCAACCATCCATCTGAGAAAGATCTCACATAGATTCATGGTATGGTCGCAACCATCCATATGAAAGAAACATGTATCCAATCATGGAAAAATCATATCGCCTCGCAAACTGGACTCTAGAGAATAAAATCTAGGGTATTGTGCTCCTTCACGACCCGATTAAGTACAATTTCAAGCATGGGAATAAATGAGCTGAAGTTTTACATGCAGGAAAATCTCCTGATTACCAGTCAATGATGTAAACTGTTAACGGGCGCGAGAGAAACCACCAATAATGAAAATGGTTCTCAAGGTACTACTAGTACAATCCATGGAATGTGAACAGTGAACGAGAGTTGAACATCCACGAAACACCCGATCGAAGGCCAATGATGTGAACCTGTCGTCGAATGCGAAGAACTTGCCATTAGGGCATGCAAGTTCTAAGGTACCAGAAAGGAGTCTTTAGATCGACTTCCCGGATAATGAGTTGAAGTCGATAGGAAGTGATCCATCGAAGGAAGGTCATAATGAATCCCACATCATCTCCCTTTACAACTCATACATAGTTTTCTACCTTTTCGGATCTGTGAGACTACTTACGAAAAGGGACCTGCTGGAGTTTCCTTTTCCGCTTCTTTTCAAACTCTCTAAACATGAAAATATGTCGAGTTCTTCCTTTTTTAGACAATTTAAAACTAAATGACATCAGAAATCGTCACCATGACATACTCGAGTTCCTCCTTCCTAGGGTTCGTAAAATGTACTAGGATGGATTTGTCCGAAGGACAAACTTATACGACAAGCATATGCTATCATCTTCAAGCTTGTGTAAAAATAAAAAGGTACTCGCCAGAAATGGTGGGGGGAAATGGAAGTTCTTCGTCAGTTGTGTCGGCAGTATGTCACTCTTGAACATGACACTTATATGCAATTCGTGTCGGGCTGGGATATCTTCACTCTGTCACTTTGCCTCCATGGGTTTGGGAAATTCGTTTGCCTCTCATTCGATTACCAATATTGTCAACAGACCTCTGATCCTATTTGATTCAAATGCTACCAAATTCCAGAGCTAGAGGGATTGCCTATGTCCGCAGAGGGGATTTACCTAGAAAACAAATTGGTGACTCCACTGGGAACATACTAACATCTACCTTCCTAGATTGTAAATGAAATTCAGAGCAAGGAAGATAACCTACCTTGTCCTGATGCTATGTTGTCATCTTCCGTCGAAGATTATTGATCTGTCGCTCTTCTCAAGCTTGATGCACGCTACTACCAATGTTTGATTACCTGTACAGACAGTCAAGACACCACGACAAGCGTAAAATCACAAAAAACATAAAAAAAATTACAACCTATCTAACTGATCAAGGAATGCTAGAAATCTCAGTATAGATGTAAAAAAGAGTGGAAGATAAACATTAGTTGCATTTTATTATGATAAAGACAAGGGGAGTTTACAACCAAGCCTTGATGTCGAGGCTCTCCTTCGGCAGGTCTATATCCAAGCACGTTTGCAACACCCTCATACAAAAAAGTCCAAGATCTCACTATGTTCCTAACACACAAAAACAATCACACTTTTCACTATTCTCTCGAAGCTATGATTGCTTCTTCTCTCTAGCTAACCCTCTCTCTGACTAAGGCAACAAAGATGAAAGAGGTCTCCTTATATAACAATGGAGGAGGAGGTTATGGGCCCTCAAATAATGGGAAAAGAGCCTATCCTTTGGAGTAGTTCCTATTTCTTGGGAACAAGAAGCCCAAAGGGGAATTCCTCGACCATATCCTCAAAACAAACTCTAGTTTGCCGCCTCATGAAGCTTCTAGTCACGGAAGCTTCCTTTATATTTAAAAAAGTTTCCAAAAGAGGACCAACGCAGGTCAGACAATAAGACAGAGCGTCGACCGACGTGGGTCTCAGTGCAAATATTTACTATTGGTGCGGGTCAGACACTGAGAGAAAGCACTGACCTTGAAAACCAGGTTTTTATAAGGATCTTCCAGAAAATTTGTGAAGGGAGATGAATTGGCAGAAAAAAAATGTGGTCTAGGGGTATGTATTCCATGCTTGGAAAGTACACAAGGGTCACTGTATGGGTCCTCCAGGATCAAGGAACAGGGAGTACAAGGACAGTGTCAAATTACTCTGTAACAGTGAACAACTTAAAAAATGCTCTAAATGCATCAATAATGAAAATGCAATTCTTTCTTTCGATGAATTTCTATTTAAAAGAAAGTAGAAGGATTTTTGGACTAAAAAAGTACAAATTTCCTAAAACGTCCCATAACAATTCTTTTTCATCAAGAAAACAATTTCATTTTTAAGCATGACCAATACCTCTTTGTGATGAAAATCTTCGTTGATTACAAAGCCAAAATATACAATTTTATTCAAACGAAAAGTCAACTATAAAACCCAAAAAAAATCAAAAACTTTAAAAAATTAAAGCTCTTAACTAACAATCCTAACTGAGATACCTATGAGTGTCTTTTCATGATTTATTGTCGTTGAAAGCAAACTAAATTTGTTTTCACTTTAACTAGCAGAAACAAACACATAAAAGACTACTTTTGATACAAATCACACTTTGGTAATCTAGAAGTTTTCCTTTTGCAAATGAGCAATAAACAATCACTCAAACAAGCAAGGTTGACAAGACTCCTGGTACCTCTCGAGGGAAATGACAGAAAACCAATGATCTAGGCAATGAATCTATTTTCCCCAAAAGAGAAATTCATCAAATGAGGGTAAACCCTACCCGAATGTGCAAAAAGGATGATCTATCAAAAAGACTCTAACGTAATTAGGAAGAGTTCACAGACAGACTCTAAGAGTTGGTATAGGTCAGGTTAAACCTTAAGAAATTTGTTATTTAACTCTCAGAGAGAAAATATTTAATTTTTCAAAATTCCTAAGGGGGTGCGCTGGTTGTCAGTACAAACCAGTGCGCGTGCGCACTGAAATAAACTGAAAACTTGCGTAGGTTTGCTCTCTATTTATCACAAAAACAACACAAGGTAAAAAACAACAACAAAAACAAAAAAAATAAACAAACTCCTCAAGGCTTTCTAATTTAGAGAATATAAAAGGTCATAAACCCAACCACACTCATAAAAGTAAAACTAGAAAAGTTGGAATGCTAAACCAACAAAAATCAAGAGAAAACTAAGCTTGTAAAAAATATAAATATAAATAAAAATAAAAACTCCTCAAGGCTTTCTAATTTAGAGAATCTAAAAGGTCATAAACCCAACCACACTCATAAAAGTAAAACTAGAAAAGTTGGAATGCTAAACCAAAAAAATCAAGAGAAAACTAAGCTTGTTAAAAAAAAAAAAAAACTCCTCAAGGCTTTCTAATTTAGAGAATCTAAAAGGTCATAAACCCAACCACACTCGTAAAATTAAAACTAGAAAAGTTGGAATGCTAAACCAAAAAAATCAAGAGAAAACTAAGCTTGTTCCCCAGTATGGTCGCCCGTTTGTTTTCTGGATAAATCCCTCTTGCAGACAAGAGCATTCTCCCTAGTATCCTAATAGATAACTAGAAACAAACAACCATTTGAATACCTATTTCCTTGAACTATTAGCATTCAGATTATTATAACTTATAAATGAGGAGGTTATGCTCCTACTTTCAACGAGATGTTTGATGTAGACCTTGCCTTTCGCTCCAAAGAAGTCCTTTGATGCTGAGAAGAACCTACAATCACAAACATGCAAAGAATCAAAAGCACCTACAGTATATAATAATAAAAAATACCAGTTAAACTTAATTATCAAGAAGATTAAGAACTGTCATTGTTTTAATGAATCTAAAAAGAAACATAATGAGAAAAAGAGATCCATATGTATTATCAAGAATTATAAAGAGCAATCTTACAACTTGAGCCTTGATGTTGTATTGATTTCTCCCATATGCCTTCACAATCGTGCTCCTTGGTTTGACAAGCCTTCCTCTCTAGAATGACCAACATAAATTTATCTTCAATGAACTCTTGTGTACAAGGTGTAATCTTCCATGTACATTCCACAATCTACTATGTACAATATCTGAAGTACAAAGTAAGTTAACCCTTAACCCTGAAGCTTCAAATCAATTTATAGGAGAAATTGAGGAGGTTTCATATCCATCAAGAGAGGGATGAGTTCCTCTAATGAAGGGATTACAGTTCCTTTATCCAAGGGGATAAGCTCCATGAGTGGAGGAATATAGCTCGAATTGGCGCGACTCAAGAGACTTTTAGTTGGAAGAATATTTTCCCAACTAGGCTTCTAGAAGTTACTTTTCGTGTTTACTTTCTTTTACCAGGGTGCACAAATTTTATGGGCGAATAGAGACAAGATCGCTGTAGCTAATAGAGGAAGTATCAATGCATGCACAAGAAATGACCACAAAAAGCGCGCAAGCAACCTTTAAGAGTTTTTAAGAGATTTTTTCCAGTTTACACGACTTGGTTCAGGAACATGAATGTTTTGACTTCTAAGGAAGCATGAGTATGGATGATGATAGATCCATACTGACAGTCAAATGCCATGGTGAAAAAATGACGTGTAACACATGGGTCGAGGATGGTGCAACGAGCAGTGTTGATATTAGGGTTTCTTCGTCGACCAATCATTGTTCAACGTCCCCCCAACATATGAATCATCATGGATCAAGCATTCAACTAACCGTGATCAAGCCAAATTTGTGCAACTAGCCGTTCTCACTTGGAGAGAGATGTAGAACTCTCATTTTTTCTATGTAAGGAAGATTTTAGCTCCTCATTTGTAACTGGGACCTTTAGATTCAAAAGCAAGCTCTTGGCTAAAGAATCTATATGTACTTTTAATTTTATAAGTAATAAAGCAAAAGTCTTTGGGGGGGGAAATCTACGGTGTTATTCTTCAGTCTTTTATGGTAATGTTTTCAGAATAATGTTCCTAATGCTATACTGATTTAAATTAAAACAATTGTCATTTCACTTGCTAGTTGTGGACTAACTATTTAAACATGTATCATGTATTAGTTTTTGGGTTAGAGAAACAAATATTGTATTTAATAAGTCTAGTAGGTATCTCTAGATATGTTCTTTCAATTTTGTTATTTGACCCCTGTGATTTAGCTATTGTACTTCAAGCATGTAGAGATCAATCATTTTCAAATCTTGGACGTGAGGGGAAGTCTTTGGTTGGACCAACCAACTCCCAAGACATAGAAGCTAAAGAACCCATAGTTTGTGGGTCAAAGACTTAATCTAATAGTTATATTTTGCAGGGCTTTCTTGGCCTTGGCTTGTGATTATATTTATCTTCAATCTATTTTTTCATACTATTGTGATAAATTGAATAAATATGCTAATTTAGAGCTTGTTATTTGTAGAACTATTAATGTTGTAAATATTTTCTAAATTTTGTATATAGATCAAACCCATGTGCGTAGTTTTATTTATTTTGTATATTTATTTTTTTCCTTTCTTTATTATTTTCTCTGGAAGGTCTAGGGAGGAGGATTTGAATTGGTTTGGGATTTCTCTAAAAATATGGATTCTTTTCAAAGCCAAAGGCAAAAAGTCCACGGGATCTTGGATAGACAGTGATCGGGTGCTCCGTTAAGGAACTCCATGATGTAAAGTCATCGGTTCAATTCCCCGCCCCGATCGGGGTGATATGTATTGGACATGATGATGAAGATGTAGTCTTACCCAACTCACACACAAATAAAAGGCAAAAAAAGAAAAAGAAAAATCCCAAACCCTTCTCCAAGCTAGACAACTAGGGTTATGAAGCTCATCAAATAATTTGAGGCCATTTATTATCTTCTAAACCCTCTCTTTAGGCCGCAAGGGTTTTGAGACCATTTTTTTGGCCCTTCAGATTTATTTATTTTTCAAGATCTAGAATTTTCAGAAGAAGTCGCAAGCATATGAGACCTCCCCTTATAAATCAATTTTTTTTTGGAGGGTTTATTCAAAAAAAAATTACAAAAAAAAATGTAAGGGTATTTTCATTTATGATCAATTTGGAGGATTTGTCTTGGGGTTTTAAAATATTTTCAACTGATCTAAATAGACTACGTGAGGAATTCGCAAAGCCTTGAGGGCTTGTTCAT
Organism: Pinus albicaulis; assembly: GCA_034641835.2. NCBI lineage: Eukaryota > Viridiplantae > Streptophyta > Pinopsida > Pinales > Pinaceae > Pinus > Pinus albicaulis. The sequence goes on from CM076579.1 coordinate 230,951,913, forward strand.
TATTAGTATATACTAACTCTTTTGTTTTGAAGAGAGAAACATTTTTTGAGGGGAATTTCCATCAAGATTTGGCATAGGTTTTTGTTGTTGTTGTTGTTAAGTTGCAGACATTTTGGCACTAATACACTAAGTCACATGCCCTTTGGAGGCTTATTTTTTTAGTAGTGTCAAAAAATCTAACCTTTAGATATTTTGCAGATCATTTTGTTAAAAGGGTTTCTCATCGATTTTTTCTGCAGAGATTAACTAAAGGGAACATTGGGTTAGAGATTATAAAACCATGAGCCTTGAAGATCCATTTTTCTTAGCCAAGACCTCAAGGAAGGACCAATTTTCATATTTCGTGTAAATATCATATCAGTTGTAAAGCCTTTTTGAAATTGAGAGATTGTTTAAGGCATTCTAATCCCCTGGAAGTTAAAGAAATCAATCCTTAAAAATTTACAAAATTTTGATTACAATTTTTGGGTTTCTCTAGGTTGCCCTTTTTGCTTTCTAGAACCCTCTCTATCTTTAAAGCCATGGGTATTTGGAGATCTTGAAGTTATTTGAGGATTTTATCAATCAAGTTTGAATTTAATTTGTTATCTATTGCCTTGAAATTTCCTCATTTATGTGATTGGTCTTGAATCTTAAGGGGAATTTATGTTTTAAGGTCTCATTCATTGTTGTAGATCTCTATGAGTTGAAGAATCCTTCCTCACTGTCTAAAGAAGGTCTTTTGTTGTAACTCAATTAATAAAAGACATTATTTTTGTGGGAGCTTGGAGTTTTTACCCCTTGGTATCCCAAACTCCTTTTTAGGAGGAGCCTCTTGGTTTGTGCTAATTGTTTTCTCTTTTTTCTTGCATCTAGTTTCTTAGCCTCATATATGATTACTAACTCTTCTTACTACTCTCATTTGATTAGCTTGAGTTTCATTATTGCATCTTTTCTTTTTCCATTGTCACTATATTGGCTCCTTGATCTAATTTCATTTGAGTAACCTTGTGCCTTAAGCTCTAAAGTAGTCATTCTATTTTCTTAGTAATTTTATCTACCATCATTTATTTGTGCTTTTATTATTTAACTCACACTTGTTCAAATGCCATAACATAATATAAGTGAAGAAACATCTTTGAGAGAACATTTTTATTTCAATGCATTTGAGTCATTTTTCTAACTTTTGATCTAATTGTTATCTCTTGCACTTCTCTTATTTCATTGAGTAATTTCCACATGCTTCATTAAATCATTGTTCCAATCTAATTTTGATTTTGTGCTCTAAGTGTTTATCATAAGTGTATTGGTATTTATTTCATCTCTCATCTAAACATATTGATTTAATTGTGTATCATTGAAGCATTTACATTAACATAGCAATCATTATTTGCATATTAGTCTTAGGCTCGCATCTCTAAAATTTACCTCCAAGCTTAAGCTTGGTTGAATAGAAAGTTAGGAAAACTGTCTCCACTATTCAATTTAAGGAGCTTGACCTTTAAACAATGGTTAAAACAGGTGACCTTGCAATTCTCTTGTGCCCAAGTCCCTTGCAGGAACAAAGGCACTTGCGTCGTTAAAAGTCCTGGGCAGGTATCGTTAATGAGGCCTTAGCCTCCTCCCCCAACACTTCTTTCTACAACCTTGGTTAAGACTAGTTTTTGACTATTGAGGAGAAAGCCTTAACCTTAGATTACACATTTCAACTAAAATTAACCAATATCTTTTGCATCTCACTTAGTTTAGTCTTGCATTCATCTAACTTTCATCTCATTTGAGCATATTGCTAACTGTGAGTATCTTTTACTTTACTTGCAATATTACATTGTTACTCTTGTACTTGTAATTTAAATTCCTTGTTCATTGTCTTATTTTATTTGAGCATCTCTTTGGATTAAAGTACAAGTTTCTTTCATCTTGCAAGTTTATTTTTCCTGCTCATATTTCAATATTGTGTCATTTCTTGTACTAACACTTATCTTGCAACATTGCTTGTATTGTAACTTGAAATATTATCTTTTGCAAGTGTAATATCTTTATTGAGCATTGTTATTAAGGCATTTGTCTTTTATTTGTTTATCTTATTATTGCCATATTGATTTAATTGGAATTCATCTTATTAACATATATGTTTCTCATTTAATAATCATACTTGCTAAATAGTACTTTGTTTACAGTTACTTAGAGAAGTAATTGCCTTGCCCATAGTCTCCTATAACTTGTTGTTTCTAGTAAGTTTTCATTTTTTCATCATCTTTAGGGACTACCCCCCTTAGATTTCCTAGGAGAGAACTTAAATAGAGTGAGTAGAGAATAGGTGACAACCCCTGCTCTGAATGTTGCACCATAAATATTATACCCTATGGGGTTGGAAACTTTTCCCACATTTAGGTTTACATCGTAGGCGGCAACAATAATGTCTACCATTAGGAATGAGTTATGTTCTTGGTCGATATAATGAGTGAAAGGGGATTTCCACTTTTAGGATCTGTTGAATAGGGGCTCTTTGAGGGGTAGAGTAAATGTCTCTAAAGTAATTGTGTCCTTACTCGTAACTATCCTTGAAGGAGGTTGCAAAAGAACCATCAAACTTTTTGATATCCCAAAATGTGTTTATGGATTTTCTATGGTTTTTAATTTTATGAAAAATAAATATATTTCCATTGCTCTCTTTTAGCTAAATGGCTTGACTTTTCATCCTCCATTCCTTTTCCTTATTTACCTAAAGTTTTTTCCTTTTGTCCTCTGATTCTTTGATCTCAAGTTTCCTTTCAAGTGTGATATAAGCACTTTACTCACAAAGGAGGTGTAGTTTGGTCTCAATTTCCACTTGGGATTTTGAATCCTCTTTTTCTTATTTTCCACACACTTTACGATCAAGTCCTTTGCTAGTTTCAAGTTTCGACGGAATTTAATGGGGAGGGGGGAGGATTTAGGAGAGGTTAAGGAGAGAGGGATCCAAGAGGACTTGACAACCTTTATCAAGGAGGGGTGTTCCAACAAACTTAGATTTAATTTGAAAGGGACTAGGGGTTTGGAATGGAAGGGATCGATGCATAGTAAAATGGGAGAGTGATCAAAGGCTTCACCAACGTAGGAGCTTTGATTGATCTGAAATTGTTAGGTCCCTATAATACTTCCCGTTATTGTTATTGTTAGTGTAGCCCCCTATTTGTATTGTTGTGCCCATGAATCCTCGATGTTGTTATTGTTGTGCCCCATAAAAACCCATTGTTTTTATTGTTGTGCCCTTATATTATTATTGTTATGTAGGCTCTGATTATATTGTGGCCCCTTATACTCCTATATATACCAAGGAGGTATTATCAGTTGTATCATCCAAGAATTTCTCATGTATGTATGTAAAGGAGGTTTCCCCCTTGGAGAATATAATTTTGAAGTCGTTGTTCTATATTCTGTTCTATTTTGTGAGCTGGTTGCATAACATTTGGTATCAAAGCTTTAGATTCCAGGGTTTCGTTGTTGCAAATAGGTCATCTTGGAATTTCCGCAATAACTTTTTTTTACATGAATTTTCAGAAGCTGAAATTTTGACCACAAGGATCTAAAATCCCGATGAACTTCCTGTAAAAGTTTCAAATCTTGGTTCACTATATTTTCATAAATATGGTCTGAAGAAGTTAGGGTTTTTGCATGCTCTAGAATTTCATCTTAAATAGGTGACCTTGGGAAAATGTTCATAATTTTCTCTATGTACATCAGATTTGAATTTCATAAAAAGTGGCCAAAATTTCACAAACTGTAGTATCTTGTGTATCGTTTTTAGGGACAAAGGTCGGAACAATGACATGTGGCACTTCGCACAAGTTCACTCTATTGAACTAGTCCATAATCAGGTCATTGTGGGAGATTTTGCATAAATTTAGCTTGAAGAATCCAAATTTGGTCTAACTTGTGTGACACAAGGTCGATTTCAACTACTACCCACACAAATGACACATAAGGATAATCATGGTGGATTTGAACTTTGAACCACATACTTCACAAAGACTTCATATCACAACCATCACCAATTGAGTTGCCCCCTAGGGGATATTTTTACACAGGTGGGAATTGAATCTAAGCAAGGAAGATTACAATACAACTTGAGTGGGCCTAATGATTAAGAACACACAATTCCTCTTAATAGGTCAGAAGTTTAGAAGTTCAAATCTAGAGGGGGGTAGATATGTTTACACCTCTCTGAAGTAATAAAAGGGTTTTCATATGGTATATGAATTGGCTCCATAAAAAAAGAGGTCTCATACACGAATTTGATGTCTAACTTGACCACGATCTTAAAATTAAATGATTATTATTATTATTATTAGCATTTTTTTCTAACCTCCCTAGATGGGGTGTTAGGAAGGGAACATGTGGGGGGGCACATGGAAGTCGCTCCACCAAGGATAACAATTGGAGGACATGGCATATGGCCCTCACCTTATAACATAACCATGCTTGCCACACACTGTTCATTATGTATGCACACCAAACTATGATCTTAGATGTTCATGGAAATAGAAGGAGTTCAATGTTGCAAATATAGGTTATCATTTTAGAGGTAAATGGAAATCATGAAGAATTGAAGGTGCAACATTTGTTTTCCTTTCAGTTTTATTGCTCAATGCAGTATCCTCACCACATGAGTTGGAGAATGCAAAGCTCAAGTACCAGAGCTTCACTACATGGGCCATGGGGGGGGGAGGGGGCCATGCAATTATGGGAACAAGTCTCGAAAAAAATGGAAAATATGACCACTCATGGCCTGTGGCTCTCACTCGTAAGTTTCATTGGCGAAAGGAGATGTTTATTCTCTAAATCCCTTTCTCTAACACTTGAGTAGCCCAACAGCGTGAGGAGTCCTCGATTGATCAATACAAAGGGAATACATTGTCACAGGCACATGAGGAAATTGTAGTATACCTAGGGGGGATAATATGGGGTACAAAGGGAGGTACTTAAGGGAATAATGTAATAATGAGATGTAATAATATAATGGACCATATTTAAAAACTAAAGTGGTTAACCCACATTATGTAAGGGATGATAAGTAGTTAGGGAATAATGCGATAAGCCCATTGTAATGGATGTATGGTATTGACAGACCCACGGTAATTACCCATGGTATTGTATGTATGAAGCCTATATAGAGGCTAGAGACTCCCCATTGAGGGATGCCAAGTATTGTTTTGTATTGACAAGCATATGACTTGTGGAGTGATCTCCTTCCTCGAGGAGTAATTGTATGGTGTTACCCTACCTGAAGGGTTTTTGTTTGAAGATATCAATAAAGAAGCATTTCCATTTTATATTCTTGGATAGATCTTGATATTTCTTGGGCATATTTTGTATTATAATATATTCGTAGGTTAGATCTATTACAGAAATCACCTAGGCCAAGCGGGAGATCATTGGAGAATGGCGAACATGGAAGTTGCTGGTGAATTTGCAAAATGGCTCCCAAACATCGGACACACTAGAGGGAGATTCAATGAATATACACACATGATTGACATATACTAATGAGATGAGTCTTGATCGACAAGAACACAACAAGTGAGGAGATCCTGTCGATACTGAACTCACAATGCGAAAGATGGACGAATGAATGCAACATATAGTGACACATATGGATCTTCCCCACGATCTAGGTTGCTCATTAGGAAACATCAACAAATTGATAGTGGCCAAGGAATCAAACTCCCCAAGACTAAATGATAGTTTCAATACACTCTTCTTTTGCTCATTTTCATTTTTGGTATTTCAATTTAAAGTTTCTTTTACTCATTTTCATTTTTGGTATTTCAATTTAAAGTTAATAATTGCCTTAGTAAGCCATATGCCCCATAATAATGATATTTTAGTTTAAATTTTCATGATATTAGTAATTTTTTTTTTTTATGCTTTAAAAGATTTAGCATTGCCACTTATCTTATTTCCCTAGTGAGAGAGCAATACAAACCATCATATATATATTTTTATTATTTAGATATAAAAATTGAAACAAATTTACCTATAAAATTTTATATGCAAACCCTTACATATTAACATTAAACAAGTGCATTTCACATCTACCCCGTACCACACATATCCTCATGGCTCACTGAATCGTAATTATGACTACCTGTGGTATTATTTTTATTATTTTTTCTAACCAAGAGGGTTTTGTGAGGGTTCTTGCAAATTTTTTTGGTATTTCTTAGATTGAAATTGCAGAGAGAAGAAATCGATCCGAAGCCCCTGCTGACGATGGGGCGAGTCCTACCTGCAAAGGGCCAGAAAATGGCAAAGAAATCTGCCCCTCCTTCGCCCAGGAAGATGAAGAAAATCAACCAACAGAAGCATCAGAGTGGCAGGAAGAACAATAACAATAAGAAGAGTGGTTCCAAAAGAATCGGTGTTCTTCGGCTCCCCGATGCTCTCAAGAAGGAGCTCGACCTCCTCAATGAAAACGGCGATCAACGCAGTGACGACGATCAGAAAGATGGGGAGAGGCTTCACGGAGATGAGTACGAGTACGAAGAAGAGTTGCCCGAAGAAGAAACCCAAAACAACAGGAGATATGATCAAGTCGACAAGCTCGAGTACGAACTGCCCTCAGATTTTGAGGTAATTTTCATTTTTAATCCAATCTCAGGGTTTATGCGATCATTCTTTGTTTTAGTTATTGGATTTCAGCATTACTGGCTAGAAAGTAGCCTTGCCTATATAGATTCTGTGCATAATTGCCAATGGAGCCTTGGTTCACTGGTTCCGTCGGTGCGTAGTTAAAAGCCTTTTTAGCAGGGTTCCACTGTCTCCGGGGTCTGCCCCGCGAAGGAAAGCTCGAAAAAAATAGAGGATGAAGCCAGGACAAATTGGGGGAACAGATATACTGAGACCTGACACCTAAGACTAAGGAAGTTCACGTCATGGTATCTGATCATAGATTCTTTCCTTTGTGATTTTGTTTTTGTTCGTGGCAACACTGATGATGCATATTAGTGAAAACAAAAACCATACAAAGCAAGCAGAATTGGGAGTTTACATCCAAGTTTGAGATGATAAATGATGGCCGGGCTCATTGTTGTTTAGGTCTAAAAATCAGCAGAGATAGATAAGGATGTCTTCTTATCTTACATAGGCAAGAAAAATATATTTTACAAAGTTTTAGGAATTTTTTTCATAACAAATTGCAAAAGTTAGCAATGCTCTAATGGAAATAGGTGGAAATAGATGCAGTTCCTCAAAATGATGAGGAACCATACAAGTCCGTGGATGATAAGTAGTATTGGGGTTGATGTATATGATGGTATGTACAAGACCTGATATTACTTTTCCTATTGTCAGCCCCAGCCAATTTAATTATCATCCAAGTATTGATCACCGAAAGTTATCCAAAAGAATACCGAGGTATTTGAAAGGAATACGAAGTATGGTATTGTGTATGGTGAAAGAGATTTTTGGCTTGCAGGATATGCAGATGCTAACTGGAGAGGTTGACTAGACAGAAACTGGTTAACAAGTGGCTGATGCTATATGTTGGTGCACCAGAGTTATGGCTCAGCAAAATGCAGATGGTAGTTTCCATGTTGTCCACGGAGGCTGAGTATGTTGTAGTGTCCAAAGCAGCATAGAATTTGGTGTGACTGACAAGATTGTTGGAGAACATGGGCACGGGACATGATTTTCCCACGTTTTTGACGTCCGATAGCTAAAGTTGTATGTGTCTGTGCAGGAACCCAATATTTCATTCAAAGATAATTCCTAGAGCTTTTCATTCGCTTTGTTTAGGAGAAAATCAATGGTGGAGAGTGAGGCTCCCCATGTTCAAGACGTGGTAATAGATATATTGATTTTCCAAGGAAAAGTTTCTGTACCATGGAGGACAATTAGGATTGGCAAAATTTTTGTCCAAGAGGGAGAGGGAGTGTTTGGAGTAATGTAGACTTGGGTTTTCAAGTATTTCCGACACATGGCAGCAAACTAATTTTAGTATACAACTGATATTTACTTGTATAGATCCATCTTAAACTTGGATCTATTAAGCATTGAAAGGGATCAAATTTTTTAAGGTGTATGTTTTTTGATTTTTTAATTCCATGTCATGTATATTATCTCCTTAATATTAAATGATAAAAAGATATCTGAGTTTAAGATGGATTTATATTGGTATGTTTTTTTAGATGTTGTCATGTACATTCATAATTATTTTTCTCTGTTTTTTTCCTTGGGAAAAAACCGTAAAATTACATTTTGCAGATGGTAGAAGCATTCAGTATGAGCAAAACTATAGTCTTGTGAGATCTGATTAACAGCCTCTTGGCTTTAAAACAAAAACAAAATAGAAATTAAGTATTATAATAGTCATTTAACTTCTCTTTCTTTCTTTTCTTTCTTTGGACCTTCTAGCATTCCCCTGAAAGTGGATCAATAGGTACAATTGCCAACTTAATCACAAACACCACAGGCAGGTGTTCTTTATCAAAATTTGAACTTTCCGAAACATGGACTCTCTTTGAACCCACCAACCCATCCTCTTTGTGTGCTACAGCTCTAGGATGATCAGATTCAAGGATCGTTTATGTTTCTATAACATTCTACATGGGTTGTGCAGGTACATAAGGATTTTGAGTGCTCATATCATTGTGTTTGGGAGGGTCCTCCTTGATTTCCTCTTCTTCATCCTCCAAAAAAATGGGATCAAAACGCTGCCAACCTTTTGTTTTACGGACTTGCCCCTTTTTCTTTTTTGGGGGCTTTTTAGCTCGTGGACAAATATCCTATAAGTTTCATGTTTGGAAACATGTATGACATCTGAATGTCGTGTTTTTATAATACAAGGTTTGGATCCATTGATAGGATCTATGTTTTAGCGATATAGGATCAGGTAGACCTTTGCGTAGGTATATTGCTACACATATACAAGCAAAGGTAAATAAACCTCTTTGTTCTTTCAACATCCATTTTTTCGTAAGTGCCCAAGGTATTGCCAATGTCCTCTAGAACCTTGTGATGCCAAAAACGAAGAGGAAGATTTGGCAACCTTACCCAGATTAGCATATTTGTTACTACCATTGTTGAAGAATCAAACTCTGGAAACCAAGGAGTGATGAAGAGCCTTGCTCTTCCCAAAAACCAAGGTCCTTCCTTGAAGACTTTCTCTAAATATTCTTGGGAGTCAATCTGTACAATAAAATAGCCTTTTGAACAAAGATAAATGTCATAGTTTTTAGTCTAGGCTATAAAAACACACTAATGCAATGCTTTGGGTCTTGGCTAGGATCCATTAAATCCGCAAATGATGACCCTTGATTGGAGAACATAGAAGAGATGATTTACCTCTTTATTTTTGACATCCAATGCTGACATTTGATCCAATTTTTCAACAATATATGGTCCTGGAAGGAATGAAGGCTGATTCGTTGAAATGGGCTCCTTACCTTGTGCCGCATTCTTGTATGAAGTTGAGGAAGCTGGATTTTTGGATCCTATTGCACCCCCACACAACGTAAAGTTCAACAACATGACAATGGTGGAGTTCTTAGAAATACTATATTCATGAGAATGTAACATATCTTGCATTTGTTTCCCTTCACAAATTAGGCATTGCATGGCTACAAAATCCCCAAGCAGTTCTCCAAGATCTACTTTAGGGACGCCACTTTATTAAATGCAATTACCCTCTAGTGTCTTAACAAAAACTTGAAACCCTTCCGTAGGGTTCAGGTCTTCTAAGCTTCCCATTGACCCCAATAGAGAGGAAAGAGGGGGTATTTCTTTTAGATCTACTTTGATTTGAGGGGAACATTGCAAGTTGAGGTAGCAAAGATCACAGTGGCAGGTTGAAACATGAAGTTAAACAATGGAAAACTCCCTAGCAATGCCCATCTCAGTCAATGCACCAAGGGATCCTTCGACCAACTCCATATCTTCAACAACATTGCCGGTAGAAGGAAGTGCAAAGTTGAAAGTGAGTTGACAGTGCCTCGAGTGATCAAACGGGAGGCCGCATCGACGATCCTCGAGAACCAGGTTTTGCCGCTCCTTTTGTTATCAATGATGATCGGTAGTGTTTTGACTTCATAATTTTCCTTGATAAGATAAGGGTAATTTCTATTGGGTTCTAGCCTCTTGCCCTAATCCACAAACACTAGGTGACTGACTTTAAAGGGTTTTATGTTGAGAGAATGTAGCTTCGGTCGATATTTCAATCAATAAAATCAAAGAAGAAAAATTTGAATTTATATTTTTGATTTATGATCCCATAAGTGTCCAAGTCGGTGGCCCCTCCAAGATCAAGTCGACCTGCCCCAAGAGACACACCTCTTCGCATGGAAGAATAACTATATATAGAGCCTATTCACTCTCTTTCAAGGCAGATTCAGGTCATCTCATGTATCTCTGTTTTGGTGCACAAATATCTCTATGGAACCTTGCGGATTTGTGGCTTGTATCATCTATGGCATATGCAAAGGGTCTAAGGCATGATTTCTCTGTGATATGCGAAGAGTTTGAGGCATGATATCTCTGTGATATGCAAAGGGTTTGTGGCACATTATCTCTGTGAATAGTGCGAGTTCTAAGGCTGAAGTTCAACCCTCTTAGAGACTTGTGGCATACATATTTGTGGACATAATTGAAGGGATCATTGTATTGGATATTGGAGGGTTGTCTTGGCACTTATGGGAGGTCATCTTGTTGGTCAGTATTTGCCTATGTAAGCTTGTCAAAGATATGCTATTTTGATGTACAAATTGGATTGAATTGGACATTCTCTCATAAGGAAAGTTTTCTAGGTTTTTTCCCTTGGAATGGGGATTTCCCGGGGTAATTTATGGTGTCTCTTGTTTATTGTCTTATTGTAATATTTACTGCTTTATGGATCTTAATGTTAATGGTTGAAATTTTCATGTACTTAATGATCAAAATGTTTTAAAAGAAGTCAAATTGTATCATTGGAAGTAGTTATTGGTTTGAAAATTGCTTTAGTATTGTATGCCACTAAAAAAATCAACATGGTATCAAAGCCATGGGTGAAGAGCAGCTCGGAAGAGAAGCCCTAATATTAAATTGCAGATGGTCCAAAAATCCCTTATCTCTGTAGTTCCTGGTTGAATGTATGGTGTAAAGGAGTTCTATTTGAAGCTCAGAGGAAAAATCTGATCTCAAAGGTCGAAGGTCTGTTTTGAATCAAATTCTCTGTAATAGGGTCAAATCCCTAGTTCAAGATCGAAGTCCCACTCCTTGCATTTGTGAAAGGATACAAAATTTATATTGAAAATAAGCTGAATTCTTCTATCTCTGTAGGTCAAATCATGGTTCAAGTCTTGAAAAGTAGAGCAATATCTCTCTTAATAATCTGAAAGCCTCAAAAGAAGACTAAGTAATCTTTAATCTCAGAACTATGTTTCATAAGACTGAAAACTTCAGAATAGAAGGCCGAAGTTGGAAAAATCTCATTCCGAGCCTTAGACTTATTGCCCAAAGACAAAAGGCGTCACGACTATTAGTAGAAGTTCGATCAACCAGCCTTAAGACATGGTCTTGAATATGTCATAAGAAATATTGATTTTTTTTCTTTAAAATCTCCTCATGTATCTCCAGGTCACTGATCTAATTACAATCCTAAAGCATACCTTGTTCAACTTGTGATTGCAAGTACATCAACAAGAAGTCTCAAAAAGAAAGTCTTCTATACCTCTGAAGAAGCTGAATTGATGTTAGCTATAAAAGATTTTTGCTCTATACATAAAAGAAGGTTATGAGACCTAACAGTGCAATATAAGGAGCCGACCTGATATCCCTAAGAAATTTGAAGAGGATTGATTTGGTATGTGTCTCTATAGATCTAATGTGCATTATTGCCTAATCCAAATGACTTTGGAAGCAATGATTAAAGACGAATATGAGATATGGAAAGGAAGGCATATAGTTTGAAGCTTGATGCTCGAGGTATGTATTATCTTTGTCTTATATCTCAAGGGCTCTTGTCAATGACCAAGTATAGGTCTACTTACAAGTTTGTTTCAAATTCTGTTTGAAACAAGTGACCTCTAGTTCAATAAAGCAAAGATGATCTCAGTGTATTGTAAAGTTCTGTGCAAAATTATGGGTTAGAAGACTGAGTAAATGAATTGAAATTGTTCCCTTACAAAACATATGATGCCAAGTCTGGAATGCTCGATCTACTGTGATATGTCTTATGAAGGAATCACATATCAAATTGTCATTCAAAATCAAGATAAGTCCAATACGGGAAAATTAAGTGTGAAGTTAACAATTTTGTGTTTCCCTGAAGATATTGCCTCATGATCAAAAGCAGGGTATTGAAGAAAAAGCTTTTTAAAATTAGAAGTTGGGTCACTCTCTAATTCATTTGAAGAAGAGTATCATGCACACAAATTTATGTGTTATAGATACTTGGATTGAGAGGTTCAATTGAATTGATAATGCTGAAGCAATAATCAAGAACAATTAATTGCTGAGGATCTGAGATATTTGAACATTGGTATATGAGGAAAATCTTGAACATGTCAAGGTCTATTAGACTTACAAGAAGATGCAAAGTGAAAATCTAGGGTTTGGAAGTATTTTGAATTTCTACAATTAGCAAACCCTAGCAAGTAAAAAAGGGTTTATGGACAAACCCTAGGATTGATCGTTTCTACTGAAGAAAGAAATCCTAGCTCATGCAAAGGAAGAATGTCATCACAATGATGATGTGGATGAAATCGACAAAGTTGCTGATGGATGCAAGGAGTCTAAGATTAAGAGGGAGCTAACATGTTCCCAAAGATAAGTATTTTATCTCTCTTTCTTGTTTATTACTATTATTGTTGTTTCAATGTCTTTTGGCTTTGTATAACTTGCTTGGTTGTGATTGTTCTTCCATGCCCTCCTAGTGAAGATTGTAGGTACATGATGAATGGTGCCAAAGATGTAGCAGCAGATGGAAATAATAGAAGAACAAAGCAAAGATAGTGACAAGAAGACTCGTGTTGAGCTATGGACTCAGAGGGAGCAAATTTGATCTATGCCAATAAGAAGTCAATTGTGATGTAATATTCCAAAAATTTAGCCTTCAAGCTAAATGGAATATTATTGTTGTTTTATCACTAGCTAGGTGAATAAGTGGGTGGGGAGGCCCATATGTCTCTTTAGCAGCAATAAAAACACTTCAAGTATGAAAGGAGACCCTCTTAGCAGCTAAATAAAGCACCTCCAAGTGTGAACAGGGGTTGGGTCATGTTGATTTAGTCAACTTTGACCAAGTCAACAACGTTGTTATGGAGGAGTGGAGATTGATTAAGGAATAACGCAGTTTTGGAGGGAGATGGATCTCATGAAGGAAATGACCTAATTGAGTGGGGCCAAGGGCAAGCAAGCTCACATTCTATTTAAGGAAGAGGATGGCAACCATATGAGTTCATGTTTTTGGATTATTATTTTGATATTGGTCTACTTAAACTTTGCTTCATCTTGCTGTTTAGCAGGGTTGCAGTGCTGTTTAGCACCGGGTGTTCTCGAGTGGGAATCCCACCTCTTTCCTTGAGAGGCCTCTTGGAAAAGTATTGTATTCATTTCCACATTCAAGTTTTCAGGCCAAGCTACAACTTTCTTCATTAGCGCAGTTTCTGCAGGTTATTGTGCTGTGTTGCAGGGTGTAGCAGTGGAGGGGTTAGAATCCCAATTTCTGAGCTAGTTTCTCATAGGAGGAAGGTTTCCTTCTCTTGGGAGATCTGTTTCGAGAGTCACAGAGCATATTTCAGATCTTTGGCACCAGGCCATACATTTCCCATCATTTCCAGCGCTGTTCCAGCTAGGGAATGCGTTATTTTTGAAGGCATCTTCAGTAGGAAGATCTTGTGGTTTCTTTGCAGTGTTTCCTTGTGATTGAGGGGTTCATCTTTTCATGGGAGAAGACCTTTGAGGGGATCCACATAAGATCTATTATACTTCAACCTTCTACACTCTTGTTCTTCAATTTTGCAGTGTATCTTCAGCCATTGGGCTTTAGATCCCATCTTGTATAGAGTGTATTTCTGAAAACCCTCTTTTGAGTTCTTGTAGGAGTTGGTATTGAGCATAGATTTGTATTGGGCATATCTTTTGAGGCTTATAACAACCCTACATATTTTGTACATCATTTTGCTGTAGCAGTCTCCGGCATTCTTGTATTGTGACAACAACTCATTTGTGGAGTGATTTCTTATGGGAGGCTTGTTCCTTCATTGTATATGATTCATGCCTCACTATTATGTATTGATTTGCTGATATAATACATGATGTTATGTCTCCATATTGGTCTCCAATGATTATGAGTTGATTTACACTGCTACTTTCAATTTTGTGTTCATGTATTGCTGCATCCCTATTTTGGGATATTATAGTGGTATCAAAGCATAATCTTGGCTCAGCCTGTGGATCTCAGCCATTATGCTATGAGGAGAATAAGAAGAAGGAGAGATGTACATAAAAGACAAAGAGAAGACTCGATTATGTGGAGGGAGGAAGGAGGAAAAGCTCTCAAAGCTTCTTTTTCAATCTATACAAAGCATTAAAGGAGATCTCAAGAAAATGAGAAGGGAGATGGAATCTCCAGAGGAGTTTGGATCTAGAGCCAAATCTAGATTTGCACATGATAGGGGTGAGCATGCAGCTACACCCTATTATGCACAGCGCAGGCAGATGCCCAAATCTACCATGAGAGAGTTGAAAGAAGAGGAAATGCCAAGGAGGGAAACTCTTAGTAATTTTCTGCAAGAGTATGAATCTCAAACTGAGAAGTTTAGAGATCATATCACTTTCCAAGAGTTTTGCAAGATCAAGGTGGAGAGGAGCAAGCAACATGACATGGATAGATTTTCTCTATCTACTTTTTATGGATCACCAACATGTTCAACCAAAGCTTGGGTGGAGGAGCTACACACCTATTTGCAGCAGCACCAAGTTTCTGAAGATGAAGCCATCAAAGTTGCAGCGCTGCATTTTGAAGGTAAGGCCTATGCTTGGTGGATATTTGAGTCATTTTTATTAAGAAATGCAAATACTTCTTCTTATGCAAGGTTCACTAAGAGATTAGTGGAAAGGTTTGATGGAAAACATTTTGAAACATCATTGGTGGAACTAAACAAACCAAAGCTAACAAACCCTTTGCATGTGTTGGAAGAACCTATAAATTCAAATCAACTTCAGAAAACTATTGGGAAAGCTCACATCTTGCATAACACCTTGCCAGAGGCAAGATCTCTGTCTCATATCTTTGGACAAGAGGGCATGAAGGTTCCTTTTCAAAAGAGGATCCTCTTATTGAGCAGGTGACTCCCATTCATATTGAAGAGGAAGAGAAGGATGGGGGCAACAACGCTGTCACATCTAGAGCATATCTAGTCCCCCATGCAGAGGAAGGAGGAGCACATCCTCCAATAGGAGGAATTCTTGTATCATTGCAAGAAATTCCCTAGGATCTCACATATGAAGGACAAAGCACAATCAATGAGCATCATGATGGTGAGATATTGCAGATGGAAGGAGAAGGTAAGAAGGAAGGTCAGCATCACTTGATGAGGAGCACACATCCCTATCTATTTCAGAGAGCTAAGGCAAAGAAGAGGCAGATTGATTTGCGCTGTGAAGGCAAGGGAAAAGTTGCCCATCCATATGTACAGTCTACTCTTGACATTGATGTCTCATTACATGGAGGCATTCCACTCGGGAGGCCACCAGATCTAGAGTTGGTAAGAGACATCTTGCCATTTGGTTCACCACTCTTAGATTCCAGAGAGGTGAAGACTTTGGAGGAGTCTAGTACAACGCAGAGAGTTTGGGATAGACTCAAGGAGGAGGGAGACATTCTCCCATTTTCAGCATTACCCACTCTCACTACATATACTGCGCTGGCAAAAGTTGCTGCAGTGATGGAGGATGGCACCTTCATGGTGCAAGGGAGCTGCTCCATGGAGAAATAGAGGGTACTTCCTTTGAGGAAGGAATCCTCCATACATTGGAGTAGATGGAGGCCACTCATGCTTACATTGGCCAAGATCAGGAGATTCTTTTTGGGTGGGAGCTTCTCATGGGAGGCCAACTTCCAAAGATCACTGCTTTATTTGAGCATGAGCAACTGCATGATGGGCATGGCAGCATTTTGGAGGATGACTTTAGCATGGGGGATGTCAAAGGAGAAGATAGCAGCATGTGGAGAGCTTCACATTTCAGATCATCAACTCTATTTCTTAGGAGGATTGATCCATATTGGAGATCTCAACTCTTAGTAGAGTACTCCAGGGATCTTGGTGCTTGCATGATTCTTGATGACCCGGATGGAGATGATAGATATGTGGTCATCTATTCTTATGGCAGAGTCTTCTTGACTAAAGCTTCTGAGCTCAAGGAGAAGCTGCTACATGCAGCACATGAGGACTTCCTTTCTATGCACTTTTATGCATATCATTCTTTGATGGAGGAGTTCACTTGGGAGGGCATCCAACATGATATATTTCAGCATATGGAGAGATGCATAGCCCAGATGGTAATGGAGAGGTTGGCACAACCACTTCCCTACTCATTGAGAGTGAGGGAGAATTTCCAGTTGAGCCATTTCATCTCAAGAACCCAAGTACATGGTGGAGAAGGTATAATTTTGCATTATGATTTGCACTTCTTTACTTTTTATGAGTAGCATGTTGTATTAAGGAGGGTCATTCCTTCTTATACATTATATTATGATGTACTTGAGGCCAAATGTAGCATTAAGATTGGCTATCGTATTGATGGTTTGTGGGGGAAGCCACATGATTCTTGGTGTGCACCATTGACTTTACATTGTATATTCATGATTCCATCTTATGGGATGACTGTGGCAACAAACAAGTGGCTGGAAAAGCACTTGTTCTTTTATTTGAGGCAGGCAAGGGATGCACTGCGCTGGTTCCATGTGTGGAACTATGATCCACTTTCCGGTTGTCATATGGCAACTTGTTTTCATTGGGTTTTGCTTCCATATATTGCTAATGTTTCTATGTTCATGGGAAGCTTTGTTTGGAAAGTGGGACAAGAGTTGGAGGTGCCCATTGGGGGTATGATTCTCCCTACTTTATATGTTGCATGTTTCGGGAGAATCAATGGGCAAACCATGATTGCCATACTACTTCTCTTTTCTTCATGTGGGAGAAGCCATTTGGAGAACTTGAGTTTTTGGAGGAGGCACTTCATGGCTGAATTGGTTGAGGGGGTGGCTTGGGCCATCCTTGGAGGCCATGACATTTCAGCCCAAGATCAACAACAACCCCACACATACCATAAATGGAGAGAGAAACAACTTGGGTGGAAGAATTTAATCTCTCCATACAGCCCCAAAACATTGCATGAACCGGGGGTTGAGGATTCTTTTGATGAGCTACCTAGAATGGCTCATTTCATTTGGATGATAGCATGGGATTGGGAGTTTCTCATTGGGAATGAGATCCCCTATGCTTGTCATAACTCCTACCTTGGGGAGGCCATGGGACAACAAGAAGGTTTCCACTTACACCTTCCACCTTTTTATGACATGAGCCATGTGGTTTTGCATACTTGGGAGGAAACATTGGAGGGCAGATTTATTGCAGATTATTTTGAGCAGTGGTGGGGATTATTGATGAGGAGGCCACAAGAGGAGGAGGGGAGGAATTTTGCTCTCCTTATACAATTGCTTGAGGACAAGCAACATTTTGGAGGGGAGGACTGTAATATTCCAAAAATTTAGCCTTCAAGCTAAATGGAATATTATAGTTGTTTTATCACTAGCTAGGTGAATAAGTGGGTGGGGAGGCCCATATGTCTCTTTAGCAGCAATAAAAACACTTCAAGTGTGAAAGGAGACCCTCTTAGCAGCTAAATAAAGCACCTCCAAGTGTGAACAGGGGTTGGGTCATATTGATTCAGTCAAATTTGACCAAGTCAACAACGCTGTTATGGAGGAGTGGAGATTGATTAAGGAATAACGTAGTTTTGGAGGGAGATGGATCTCATGAAGGAAATGACCTGATTGAGTGGGACCAAGGGCAAGCAAGCTCACATTCTATTTAAGGAAGAGGATGGCAGCCATATGAGTTCATGTTTTTGGATTATTATTTTGATATTGGTTTGCTTAGACTTTTGCTTCCTCTTGCTGTTTAGCAGGGTTGCGGTGCTGTTTAGCACCGGGTGTTCTCGAGCGGGAATCCCACCTCTTTCCTTGAGAGGCCTCTTGGAAAAGTATTGTATTCATTTCCACATTCAGGTTTTCAGGCCAAGCTACAACTTTCTTCATTAGCGCAGTTTCTGCAGGTTATTGTGTTGTGTTGTAGGGTGTAGCAGTGGAGGGGTTAGAATCCCACTTTCTGAGCTAGTTTCTCATAGGAGGAAGGTTTCCTTCTCTTGGGAGATCTGTTTGAAGAGTCACAGAGCATATTTCATATCTTTGGCACTAGGCCATACATTTCCCATCATTTCCAGCGCTGTTCCAGCTAGAGAATGTGTTATTTTTGAAGGCAGCTTCAGTGGGAAGATCTTGTGGTTTCTTTGCAGTGTTTCCTTGTGATTGAGGGGTTCATCCTTTCATGGGAGGAGACCTTTGAGGGGATCAACATCAGATCTACTATACTTCAACCTTCTACACTCTTGTTCTTCAGTTTTGCAGTGTATCTTCATCCATTGGGCTTTAGATCCCATCTTGTATAGAGTGTATTTCTGAAGACCTTCTTTCGGGTTCTTGTAGGAGTTGGTATTGAGCATAGATTTGTATTGGGTATATCTTTTGAGGATTATAACAACCCTACATATTTTGTACATCATTTTCCTATAGCAGTGTGTTTTTAACTGCGCTGTAGCAGTCTCTGGCATTCTTGTATTGTGACAACAACTCATTTGTGGAGTGATTTCTTATGGGAGGCTTGTTCCTTCATTGTATATGATTCATGCCTCACTATTATGTATTGATTTGTTGATATAATACATGATGTTATGTCTCCATATTGGTCTCCAATGATTATGAGTTGATTTACACTGCTACTTTCAATTTTGTGTTCATGTATTGCTGCATCCCTATTTTGGGATATTACATGTGACTTCCAAGATGAAGATGGTTAGAAGTACCAAGTGAAGGATTACCTTAGCAAGAGGGGGAAGAATATGAAGTCAAGTATCTCGTGTATGGTACTCTTGAATTAATGGCTATTTAGAATAATGATTTGTTGTTGAAGATGAGCCCATGATTTTGATGACCTATTTCTGACTGGGGCTGAGGACTTCTTTGTCCAATGTAAGAGGGAGCTGATTGAAGGATCTTGGTCTAATGCATTACTAACTGGGATTGGAAGTGTGGCATAAGCCTGTTGAAATCTTTGTTGAGATCCTTTAGAAATTTTTCATGATGGACCATGAGTCCATGGACTTCTCCATGATAACAAATTTGAAGAAGCCACGAGACTTTGTTGCTAACTTGTTTGATCCTACTGATTGGCACTTTGAACCATCTGCATTTGCAGATTCTGATTAGGCTGGATGTTCTGAAGAGCACTTCTGGATGCTATCTTAGCCTGATTATCATGGATGAGTATTGTGTAGATCTCTATTGCACTTAGCACGGCCAAAGCTGAGTATATAGCTGATTGTTCAACCTATTGTGAAGAAGTTTGCCTTCGAAAGTTGTTTGCTGGTTTGTTTGATCAGGTGCTGGAATTGATTGTGATATATCCGAAGCTATGTGAAGGTTTGTGAGAATCTGTTTTTCATGACAAGTCGAAGCACATTGAGATCAAGTGTTACTATATTCGGGATGTTGTACAGAGAAGCGCTGTTAGGCTCAAATACATTTCTATTGATAAGCAGGTTGTTGATTTTTTGACAAAACCACTATCTCGGATGAAGTTTGTTTGCTCTTGAGAGAAGATTGGAATGATGAGAATCCCTCTCTTGGAGAGAGGAATCATTGACTCAATAACATCATGAATCTTCCTCGAGCTTGGTTGACCATGTTTTATGGTTTGGAAGATTGTTTTGGTTACTTCCTTGGGTCATTGAGTTTGACTGAGAAACCTTTATGGTTGGGGAGGTTGGTTCTGAGGCTTGGAATGATCCCTTAGGTCATTGTGTTAACTGAGAGACCAGTAGGATTGGCTGGGGACACTGGTTTTGAGTACTCACCCTTGGGTCATTGCATTTGACTGAGAGACCACATGGTCAGGGAGATTGACCCTTTTGACATCAAGATCAGGATTCCTTCCATAGGTCATGGATTGAGAGACTGTATAGTCGGGGAGTTTGATATTGAGATAGGGATTCCTCCCTTGGGTCATTGAGCTTGACCGGGAGACCCTTGTTTATGGTCGGGGGGATGGACCCTATGTACTCTCTTAGGTCATTGGGTTTGACTGGGAGGCTATTGGTATGGTTGGAGAGTTTAATCACGATTACTTCCTTGAGTCATTGTGTTTGATTGAGAGACCGGTAGGCTGGTCAAGGAAATTTATGTTGAGTTCTCTCTCCTGGGTCATTGGTTTTGACTGAGAGACTAGCAGGATGGTAGGAGAGATTGACTTTGATTACTCTCTTGGGTTATTGTGATTCACTAAGAAACAATTTCATATGGTTGGAGAGTTTGGCGTCATGAACAACGTTGATGATGAACTTGATGCCATGAGCCTTTCCTTATGATGAGACTTGTACATCTGATTTTGTGATCTCTCCCTTAGGTCATTACTGAGAGACTAGTGGGTTGGTCGGGGAGATTGATCTTAAGAGAGAATGAAAAGTACCTCCCTAGCTCAGAGGGAGTGTTGAGAAAATGTAGCTTTGGTTGATATTTTAATTAATAAAATCAAAGTTTTTGTTTTTTTGTTTGTTGTTAATTTATAATTTATATGTTTGATTTATGATCCCACAATTGTCGAAGTTGGTCCCTCCTAGATCATGTCGGCCTGCCCCAAGGGACACACCTCTTCGCATGGATGAATAACTATGTATAGAGCTTAGTTGCTCTCCTTCAAGGCAAATTCGGATCATTTCATGTTGCTCTGTTGTGGTGCACAAATATCTCTGTGGAACCTTGCGGATCTGTGGCTTATATCTTCTATGGCTTATGCGAAGGGTCTGAGGCATGATTTCTTTGTGATATGCAAAGGGTCCGAGGCATGATATCTCTGTGAATAGTGCAAGTTCTGAGGTTGAGGAAGAGGCTGAAGTTTGGCCCTCTTAGAGACCTGTGGCAGACCTATTTATGGACGTAATTGAAGTGATCATTGTATTGGATATTGGAGGGTTGGTTTGGCACTTGTGGGAGGTCATCTTGCTGATCAGTATTTGCCTATGAAATCTTGTCAAAGATATGCTATTTTGATGTACAAATTGGATTGAATTGGACATTCTCTCATAAGGGAAGGTTGCTGGGTTCTTCCCTTTGGAGTGGGGTTTTCCCAGGGTAATTTCTAGTGTCTCTTGTTTATTGTCTTACTGTGATCTTTACTCTCTATGGATCTTAATGTTAATGGTTGAAATTTTCATGTATAACTACTTAATGATTGGAATGTTCTAAAAGAAGTCAAATCGTATCAGTGGAAGTAGTTATTAGTTTGAAAATTGCTCTAGTCTTGTATGCTACTAGAAAAATCAACATTTTCTTCTTAATCTCATCTTGCCGCTTGATTCTTCTTGACTCCATGCTCTAATAGGATATTGGTACTGATCTTCATATCCTTCCATCACTTTTTTTCCTTTTTTACAAAAACCCTAAAATTATCTTAAAAGATATTTGTAACTGAGGCTACTGTTGACATCACCTTTTGCTTAATTGACTATGCCTTAGTGATCCTAGTAGGGAAATCTCCCTTGCGTCAGAGGAGAGCCAGCCTAAAGTGAGAGGATAGGTTGCTGAGGTGATATTGGGTGACTTTCCTGAAGGTTCCTATCAGATTGTGCATTGTAGATTGGGGCTTTTATCATGCACGTATAATTTGAGTGGTAATGTTCACCAGGGATGGTCAGATTTCACATCAAGCTAAATGTTTTTTAGTGTCAAGTTCAGAAGAAATTTCTAGATTTGTGAAAATTATAAGTCTCCAATGCTTCTTTCTTTTGGGAGGAATGCTGAAAATTCAGTGTAAAAAGCAAGGTTGCGGGGAAGCTTCAAACCCCCTTCGTTCCCGTTTCCGAAACGCGCTCCCGAAAACGCTTCCTGAGGGGAGTGTTTTCGGGAGCGCGTTTCCGAACCTGTTAAAACGCTCCCTGCCTTTTCGGGAGCGTTTTAGGAAGCGCTCGGGAGCGAACGCTCCCTGAGCGCTTCCGACGTTTAAAAAACGCTTCGGGAGCGTTTTTTAAACGCTGGAAGCGATCGGGGAGCGTTCGCTCCCGAACGCTCCCCGGAACAAAAAACGCTTCCCGCCGCGCACAAATTTTTTTAAGTGAAAAATCGATTTGTTTATAATGGGGGGGGGTTCATTTTGGATTTTATTGTTTGTTGAGTGTTGAGAGAGAGAGAGCAAGAAGAGACAAGGAGCGCAAGGAAGGAGAGTAAGAAGAGACAAGGAGAGCAAGGAGCAAGGATGATAGGAGGATTGCAAGAAAGAGGTAGGCCTTCTAATCCAATTTTGTATTTTCTAGGATGAATTTGTAGATTGTTAAATTGTTTAAAAATGAAAACTTGAATTTTTCTTGAATGTTGCATTTTATTGGATTTAAAACTTAAAAAATGAATTGTTTTTTTCCTATGTTGCATTTCCTATTCCCATTTGGCATTTTTTCATTTGTTTTGCAGGCTAGAAACTTGAAACTTGTTTCCATCATGGCTATATGGCTAGGGATTTTCCTCATGTTGGTTCCTTTCTTTGTGATAATGGTGTTGGAGAGTGCTAGAAGAAAGAGGCAAATCAGAGAAGAGGAGGATGAAGAGGAGGGTTATGGTGGATTTGAAGAAAATCCTGAAGAGGAGGAGGATTATGCTGAGGAGGAAGTGGGGAGTGGAGAACTTGAGGACACAGATTCCCTAACTAAACGAGACCAAACTCAGACACCTTTGTGGAAATATGTTCAGAAAATGGAAGGAGGGAAAGGTGGTGGAACCACTAAATTTATTTGCCCCCATTGCAATAAACAATACCATGGTTCATACACCCGTGCGAGAAGGCACGTTTGTGGGATAATGCCAGGGGATGGAACTAAAAATATTGGAATCAAAGTTTGTCCTTTTGTGCCAACACCACAGAGAGAGATATATAGGAAGGAAGAGGGGGTTGCCCTACAGAGATCATCTAAAAGATCTAGGGGTTTCGTTGATTCAGGCCCAACACATCATGGACAAACGAGTTCAACTTCCACCCATGCCAGTGGTTTTGGAAGTAGTGGCATTGGATTAAGGCATAGAACCATATCCGATTTCCTGGACGAAGGGTGTAGGAATGATGTGGATTCAAAAGTTTACCGATTTCTATATGCATGTGGGGTGCCATTCAATTTTCTTCGCTCACCTTATTGGCATGAAATGGTTTCTGCCATTAATGATGCCCCCAAAGGATACAAAAGCCCTGGGTATGACAAGGCCAGAACCGTGGGTCTTGATCATGAAAGAGCTAAAATAAACAATTCTTTGGCTAGAATGACAAGTTCGTGGAATGAGCATGGGCTGTCCATTGTCTCTGATGGATGGACTAATGTAAAAGGAAAACCATTGATAAATGTTTTGGCTGTGTCGGTTAGTGGTGCAGTCTTCCTGGCAGCCTATGATTATTCAGATAAATTCAAAACCGGCATTAACATTGCAGAACCATTACTTGATATAATTGAAAAGACTGGGCCATACAATGTCATACAGGTCATCACTGATAATGCTGCTAACTGTAAGGCAACAGGAGCAATTATTGAGGATAAATACCCCAACATTTTTTGGTCTGGGTGTTTGGTTCACACAATGAACCTTTTGATGCATGATATCATCAAAAACAAACAACCTCAATTCAAATGGCTTGGTGATTTGTACAAGAGAGATAAAAAAATGATAAAATTTATTACAAATCATAGCAATACCCATGGGCTTTTCCGTACTCACTCCAAATTGGAGTTGTTGAAGATAGCAAAAACTAGATTTGCTAGCTATTACCTCACCTTCAGGCGCCTTTTGAAGATAAGAGAGTCATTGGCTGCAATGGTATCAAGCCCACACTAGCAGCTATTAAAGGACAGGGCAGCAATAATAGTTGACAGGCAAGGTTTTGAACATGTGGAGGAGACCGCCCTTGACCATCTGTTTTGGGCACGTGTGAGGGAAATTTTGAGTTTTACCAAGCCCATTTATAAAATGATTCGGTTTGCAGATACTGATAAACCAATCATTGGAGAGGTTTATGAGCAGATGGACAGCATGTTGGGGCAAATAAAAGATATTGTTAAGGATAATGATCCCAACTTGTATGCTATGATTCATGACTGTGTGTGTGCACGGTGGAATAAACTCAATGTTCCATTACATGCTTTGGCATATATCCTTACGCCAAAATATTACTCTCCATCTTGGTTGGGCCAACCTGCACCTGGAGGTGGGGTTAGGGTGAAACCTCACACAAATCTAGAGGTACAACAGGGGTACATGAAGGCATTGGACAAGTTGGTACCCGACAGGGAAGAGTGTGCTAGATTGCGCCTTGAATTAGGCAAATACTTTAGTTGCACTGCTAACTTTGGTTCTTTCCATGCAATGGAAGACAAGGACAGATTTGATGCTTTCACATGGTGGGAAGCATATGGCGGCATGGGACTTTTGCCAAAGTTGGCTAAAAAAGTTCTCTCACAGGTTGTGAACACTTCTTCTGCAGAGAGGTGTTGGAGCACCTACAGCTTTATACACAATGTGAGAAGAAACAGGCTGAATGAAAATCGAGCTGAAAGCTTGGTTTATGTGCATTATAGCTTGAGGTGGTTGAGCCATTACCGTGATTGGGCAAATGAGGATCAATCATACAGAGTCTGGGACAGCAACCTAGAGGATGATAATTTGGAGGACGGCACGTTACATCTGGAAGAATTGGAAGCAGAACTTTATAGGGATGATGATGAAGCATCAACAACATCGCCACACACAGGGCCAGTCCCACCATCTACTGGTAGCAGTGCGGGTGCCAGTGCCAGTGCCAGTACCAGTGCCACTCCTAGATATCACAGTATTGTTCCTTTGCAGATCCAGCCTCCACCTTCTAGTCGTGGTCGTGGTACTCCTGAGAGTACTAGAAGACCAACATTTCCTCGTGGCTCACAAAAATTAGACATTTTTCGTGGGCGTGGCAAGGGGCCAGCCAGATAAAATAGATTTGTTGTTTACTAGTCTTTTCTATTTGTTGTTGACAGTTGAACAGTGGAAACTTGACTCTTTCTGATTTCATATATTTAATGACAATTTAAGTTTGAAGTTTGAATTTGAAAGGTGAAACTTTGAAGTTGGCATTTATAAGTTTACTGTTTACAAGTCATTATGAATTATGAATATGATGCTTCATGAAAGTTATATGGTGATCAATGAATCAATGATGATAAATGTTATATAATATCAATGATGATAAATGTTATGTTAGATATCATTTTTGGGATTCAACTGCGTTAATTTAGTCCTTCATATATGACCATTTCCATGAGAGGTAGTCGTAACTGACTA
The DNA here is from genome assembly GCA_034641835.2 of Pinus albicaulis. Taxonomy (NCBI): domain Eukaryota; kingdom Viridiplantae; phylum Streptophyta; class Pinopsida; order Pinales; family Pinaceae; genus Pinus; species Pinus albicaulis. The sequence continues at coordinate 230,977,534 of CM076579.1, forward strand.
ATTTCTCATGATTTTTGAATAGTCCAATTAGCACTCATTGCATCGGGTGATGCTCACAGGGGTGAAGAAGTGGGATTGAAACTAGTGAAATGAATCACATAGCGTCAATCATCTCTTCTGGGGCTTGCACCCGGTAACCAGGACTTCCGGGAGGTCACCCATCCCAAAACTCCTCTGGCTCAAGCACGCTTAACTGTGGAGTTTTCCCCACAATCAAGCCCACTTAGCTTGCTATCCCATTTGCAAAACCTTAGCAACTATTGTGCCTCATGAACCATTCAAGAAGAGATCCCTTTACTCTTAGTATTTTAAGTATGAGGGGTTTCCGCAATGCATTATATTAGATATCATTTTTGGGATTCAACTACGTTAATTTAGTCATTCATCTATGACCATTTCCATGAGAGGTAGTCGTAACTGACTAATTTCTCATGATTTTTGAATAGTCCAATTAGCACTCATTGCATCAGGTGATGCTCACAGGGGTGAAGAAGTGGGATTGAAACTAGTGAAATGAATCACATAGCGTCAATCATCACTTCCGGGGCTTGCACTCGGTAACCAGGACTTCCCGGGAGGTCACCCATCCCAGAACTCCTCTGGCTCAAGCGCGCTTAACTGTTATATATTATTTTGAAATCAACAAATTAATGATGATAAATGCTATATATCAATGATGATAAATGTATATTGAATTTTGAAATCAATGAATCAATGATGATAAATGTTAGATATTGAAATATGAAATCAATGATGATAAATGTTATATATCAATGATGATAAATGTTATATATTGAATTTTGAAAGCTTGAAACCTTCAGATTGATGATTTGCGAGACTCAAGAGTCAATATGTTGTATGCTTCCAACTCGTGGGCGTGGTTGATGAAGATTATAACTTCTAGATGATTGATATTATATGATTCAATCTATGTTTTTATGTTTTTTATGTCTAATTCATCATTCTACATGTTTTTGTTGACATATATGCATCAAAATATAAAAAATAATATATATATATATATATATCAAAGATGAAAAAATCACGATTTTATCGCGAGTTTTTCGGGCTGTCGATTTTATCGGCGATTTTTTCAACGATTTTTTGAAAAAATCGTTATCGCGAAAAAATCGCTATTTTTAAGAAAAAATCGCGAGTCGAAGGGAAAAAATCGTGGCAGCCTCCAACAACGAGTTTATAATGCGATTTTTGGTTTTTTGTTTTTCATTTTTAGTTGGACAGACTTGCTTATGAGAGCCAAGGAGGGAAGGAGGAGAGCCAAGGAGGGAGATACGTGATTTACAAGCCCAAGATTGGACAAAAGTGAAGAATTTCTTGCAAGCCAAGCGAACAAAAATCGAATTTGGACCAAGTTTCTTCGGCAAAACGTTTTTCCAGGTATGGGCATCAAATTTGACCCATTTTTTTTTGTTTTTTTCTTGTTCTTCCATGGGTTTCTATTACCCATGTATTTTTCATCATTTGTGATTGCATTTGGTTGTGTTTTTTTTTTGTTTTTGTTTTATTGAGAGGAGAGGGTTTATTTTGGTAAAAAATGCAAAAAATTGTTTGTTAAATTTTGTTTTTTATATTTCTTCTTGTGCTCTTAGTTTCTTCCCATTATTTTTGCTTGTGTTTCAACATGTATTTTTTCCCATTATTTTTGCATTGAGTTGATGGTTTTTTTTTGTGAAAAAAATGAAAAATCAAAATGTTGTATGTAAAATTGTAATTTTTTTATTTTATTTTTTAACTTGCAATTTTTCTTGTGCCCTAGGTTCAAATTTCAACATTCAAAGTTCAAAGTTTCCAACATGCCAAGGAAATTAGATCCTTTATGGGAATTTGGTGAACCTGATCACAGGTTTGACCGATTAAACTTGACTTGCAAATTATGTGGTCAACACATGGCAGGGGGGATATACAAGTTGAAATACCACTTGGCACAAATTCCTGGGCATGAAGTAGGCCCTTGCAGAAACACCTATACAGAAATAGTCAAAAGAGCCATGAACTCATTGGGAGAAATAGAAACCACTAAACTCAGCAAATCAACTCTAAAAAGTCAAATATCAGGGTTTGGAGTTGACCGTGAGAGTGGTAGTGGCTCTTCAGCATCAGCCTCTTATACAGGCAGCCCCGTAGCTGCCTCCTCATTTTTGTTCCTAGAACCACTCCCGGGGCACAACCATCTATCTCCTCCCTTATTAAAAGAAAGGAGAAGGAAGAAGCTGATAAGTTGTTGGGCAAACTGTTTCTTTGGAGTGATATTCCTTTCAATGTTGCCAGGAACAATCCATTTTATCAGGCTACGATTGATGCTATCGCTGTTGTTGGCCCAGGATACAAAGCCCCTACATATCATGACCTTAAAGGGCGCATTCTGCAAAATGAGAACGCTGACTGCAGCAAGAGATTGGAAAAGTTAAGGGCATCATGGGAAGTCACAGGATGCACTGTGATGTCAGATGGTTGGACTGATCAAAGGGGTAGGACCCTTATTAACTTCTTGGTCAGTTGTCCCAAGGGGACAATGTTTATGAAATCTGTTGATGCATCTGTACATGTCAAAGATGCAAGATTATTATGTGATTTATTAGATGTGTTCATTATGGAGGTTGGGCCCCAAAATGTTGTCCAAATCATAACGGACAACGCTGCAAACTATGTTTCAGCTGGCAAGATGCTTATGGAGAGGTATCCAAGCATATTTTGGACACCTTGTGCTGCACATTGCCTTGATTTGATGTTGGAGGACATCGGAAAGCTTGATTTTGTCAAAGATATTGTAGAATCATCAAAGAGAATCACAAAATTTATATATAACCATTGATCTGTGCTTCATTTGATGAGGATATTCACCAACAAGAAGGAGTTGGTGTGGCCTGCTATTACACGATTTGCCACTATTTTCATCTCTCTTCAATCCCTCTTGAATTCTAAGTGGGATTTGAAGAGAATGTTTCTTTCAGATGAGTGGCGTGCTTTGACTATCAACCGCAAATCAGAGGGACAGGCCATCTGTAGGTTGGTGTCATATCAGGAAGATTTCTGGGCTAGAGTGGAAGAGGTGTGCAGCATTAGTGAACCTTTGGTAAAGGTTCTTAGATTGGTGGATGGAGAGAAGCCCGCAATGGGCTACTTGTATGAGGCCATGGATAGGCCAAAGAAGCTGTTCGCAGCTATTATGATGATAAGGGTGATGATGGGTTTCAGAGACAACTTCTTTAATGGGAAGTGATTGATGATCGATGGAACAACACACTCCATCGTCCCATTCATGCTGCAGGGCTCTTCCTGAACCCCGCATTTGCTTATTCATGTGGTTTTCTATTTGATGATGAGGTCATGGATGGCTTTTTCACTTGTGTTCAGAAGATGGTGCCAAATCCATCAGAACGTGCAGAGATATCCAAAGAGATGGAGGTATACAGAATGGCAGGTGGCACCTTGAGCTTCGACATGGCTGTCCAGGATATGACTGCTAAAATGCCAGGTAAGATTTTCATTATTTTAAAAATTTTCTTATGTTTGTAACTTTATAAGTTTATCTTATTTGTTGTAACTTGTAACTTGTAGATGCATGGTGGAGGAGCTACGGTGGCAGATTACCAAAACTCCAAAAACTTGCCATTAGAATACTCAGCCAAACATGTAGCGCTTCAGGATGCGAGCGCAACTGGAGTGCATTTGAAAAAATACACACCAAAAGGCGCAACATAACATATCTTAACCGATTTTTGAATTCATTAAATATTTTTTTTTAAATATTTAATTTATTAATTTATGACCCTTGTACAAGTTGGAGGGTTAGCGGCTCAATGACATGGTTTACGTCTACTACAATCTTAGATTGTGGGTGAGACAACTTGAGAGGACCCCTGATATGGAGGCCATCTCTTTAGATGCGATTAACACCACTGCTGAATGGAGGGTTGAGGCTGAGAGGCCTGTCATGGAGTTAGCCCCTGATTGGATAGAGCAGGAGGTAGTGGAGGGGGAGGAGGATGAGGAGGAGGAGCAGCAGGAGGAGGAGGAGGAGTAGGAGGAGGAGGTGACACCACCTACCACTACTACCGGTAGAGGACGTGGTCTGCCTCCTTTAGCTCCTAGTGCTTCAGGTTCCCGTTCTGGTGCTTCAGTTTCTACTTCTAGAGCACGACAGAGCCCATTGCCAGTCCCGCCAGCTTCTTCATCTAGAGAGAAAGGCAAAGTTGTTGTATTTTCTCGCAAGAGGGGCAGAGGAAATCAATAGTATAGGACCATAGGTTATATGGTGCATTGACATTCCTTTGTATATGACTGTTGACATTATGACTCATGATATGAGATACATTATTATATTTTTTGTTGATATTTTATTATTTTGAGGCTGAGTTGACTCTTGAGGCTCAGGACTTAGTATTCAGGACAGGATTCAGTTTTATCATTATGTGTGATGTAGCACTAGACATGATATTACACATCTTATATATTAGTTTTTTTTTCATATTTATGTGTCAATGCATTTATTTTATGCTGTAGATGCTTTAGATATTAAAAAAATTGAAAAAAAATGAATATTTTTGTATGTGCCGATTCTTTCCCGATTTTTACGATTTTTTCCGATTTTTTCCCCTCGGCAATTTTATCCCGATTGCGATTTTTTCATCTTTGATATATATATATAAACGCTCCCGAAAATGCTCCGGACTGGAAGCTTCTAAAAATGGTGCTCCGCGCTCCCGCTCCTGCTTCCAAGTAACCTTGGTAAAAAGTAGAAAGTAAAATGATATTAGCATTATATTTTTGTAATGTAAAAAAGGGTTGGGGCCAAAAGTGGCTAATTAGAATATTTTTGAAATATGAAGATTAGGTGAGAGAACGATTAGGTAGAAATATAAATGTCTTCTGGTAAATAGGCTTGCCATGTAAAGTTTGCATCATCAAACAAAATTTGGCTTTTATACCCTGCATCTATCTCCCATTTTGTCTTTGTATATTTTTGTTCTGCTTTCTTATTGCTAATATTTGTCCACCTTTCTTGCTTTGTATTTGTGGGCCCAAGCAGCTGCCCTGTAACTCACATCAGAACTGCTAAACAGTAGTAGGAGCATCTGAAGCCATGTCCGCTCAAGTGATTAAGTTGACATGAGAATCCCTTGTGTTGCATGGTTCCTCCATCCTCCTTCCAAGTTAATCCATGAAGTTAGCTTCCCAAGTAAAGGCTTCATGGTTTCAACAAAATTGTTAATTCCTATGAACTACCACCTTTAAAAGTTTGTTCCACTTCAAGATTCCACATCAATATTGTTTTTCTTACTAATTCATTCACTTCAAATTAATTCATTCTAATTATTAATTTTCTTTTTCCAAGGAAAACTTCATGGAAAATCCAAGGGGTCGTTACCCACATTCCTGGATGGAACACCTAGTAATCTATCTACTAAACTCGTATGTCTGACTGAGCACCTGTTAGCATGGAACTAGTCAAATGGCCAACAAATTTGGTGACAATTGGTTGAGCTAACCCCCTGGTCTATCATTCTAGCTTATTGGTTTACCTATCATTATCGTACTAATTTAAGATAAACCTCTTCATCTTTATTTTCTCTCTCTTGATAGGAATTGAGCTGTATTCATTTCCTCTTAAGTTTTGTGATCAAATTCTTTCTTAGCCACTGCATAATATGTTTTTCCTATTTTCTAAATATATAATTTTGGATTTCTCCTTTTTGTTTGAAGTGCCTTTTTCTTGAAGGTGGCCAGATTCTAAGTGTCTGTGCAGTAATCTAATTTCGCTCTTTATTTACTCTAATATGATTTGGACTATGTTCTTTTACTCAAGATTTTCTGGTAAATTCTTTCTTTGCCAATCTGCTTCTCCTATATTTTAAGTTTAACTAAATGATTCTGGATTTATCATTTTTCTTTTAAATAGTTTCTACATACAATGTTTAACAGATTCTATTGTAAGTGTTTCTACAGGATGAGGAGATTGATGAAGATACTGCATTCGGTGGCAATTCTGATCATTCAGCAGAGAGGCATATTGCTAAAGGAAGGGTAAATGCTGGTCGCCAAGGAAAGGAAACTTCACAAATAGATTTGAACAGTGACGAGGAAGACCGAATGAGTGAATCTGAAGATCTAAGTGGAAGTGAGGGTGATAATGATGAAGAAGTTGCTGACGGTGATCAGTTGAGTGCAGGAAGGAAACTGCTAGAGAATGAATCAGAAGAAGAAGAAGAAGAAGAAGAAGAAGAAGAAGAGGAAGGTGATGAGGAGGATAGCGAGAGACACCAGAAAATGCTTCAAGCTGTTACCGGAATGTCTTCAGAAGCTGTTGAAGGTTACTCACTATTTCTTTCTGACTTTTTAAGCAATCTTGAGGTTACTTCTGTATAGTTGCTTAAGTTCAATCCATTGATTAAGCTTTTTCTCTCAGTGAAGAGTGTGTTCTGTGCTAATTGCTTTCTTAGATGTAGAAATGATTGTTTCTGTTACAGATGACAAATTACTCAGATTTGGAATTTCTTGTGACCAGGAAAGAAAAGGAGGAAGAAAGTAGTTGTTTCTGAAGCATATCCGGAATCTGAATTTAACCTAAACCAAAAACCATCAGGTACTACTGAAAATGTGAGTATTCAAGATCTGATGGCACCTCTTTATGGGAGCTCAGGCTTCGGGTCACTCAGGAAGAGGATGCAGCAATTAGAAAAGAATGCTACGCCAGTGGAGGCACCATTGCCTAAGGTTGTTAAGGAAAAGCTGGAAAGAAAAGCAGCTTATGTACACACAAAAGAAGATGTTACTAAGTGGCAACCAATTGTCAAGAAGAATAGGGAGGCTTCAACTATTAAACTCGATCGAAAGGTAGATGCAGGGAGAACTGGTACTGGGGTTATAGCATATGATTTTACTCCAACGACAGCTTTGGAAAAAGAAATTACATCCTTGCTACAAAGCACAAGTGTGGTGGAAGCTCAGAAAAGTGATGGTGTTGAGCTGCTTGAATTAAATAAGGTGCGTATTTTCATGTTCTTCGAATAAATTGCCCATGTTCTTGATAGATTGGAATTTTTGCAAAATGGCTGTGGTCACAAATCTTAGAGATACAAGTCCATTGCTGTTTATTCACTGATGCTAGTTTTGTGTATGGTCTATAGCATATACACGGTACAGCTATTCTAGCTCTACCACTCCTGCTATGTTATTTCAGTTGCCTGTATTACTGATAGCTTTGATATATCTTGATATTTTTGAAATTACTTCCTCCAAGATTTTGACAGATACCAGCTCATTCATTTTTATGTGCCATTGTTATTTTTTAATTGTATATGATATTTGATTCATACACTATTTTAGCCTATCTCCTTTTGCATGCATTTCTTGAAATTATATGTTGTGATTAAATTTTTCTATTTACAAGATTGTTCTTGCACACTTACGATAGTGCTTCTTACTATTTTTTGGCGATGCATCTGAGTTTGGTCCACATACACACACATATCACACCAACATGTGTGTGTGTGTGTGTGTGTGTAAAGTTGCATGGGTGCATATATAATGTGCTAAACAATTTTAGTTCAATTGATTGTAAAATGTTTACATTTGAGCTTTTGCAGCTTATATGTGTGTGTGTAACTGTAAAGTTTCATGGGTGCATATAAAATGTGCCAAACAATTTTAGTTCTATTGATTGTAAAATGTTTAGATTTGAGCTTTTGCAGCTTACTGTTGAACAAGTAAGGGAACGCCAGGGCCGACTTGCAAAAATGCGGAATCTTATGTTTCGCCATGAGTTGAAAGCAAAGCACATAAAAAAGATCAAGTCTAAGACATATCACCGCCTGTTAAAGAAGGAAAGGGTAAAAGCAGGTTTAGGTGAAACACCTAATGATCCTGAAGCTGCAAAGGAATATGCTATGAAGCAAGAGTTCAAGCGTGCAGAGGTATTAATGCATTTTTTCTCATATCTTCTGTTGATCCTTATTCATTAGTAGTTCATATAGTGACATATTTTATTCCTATTAAGTGCAGGAAAGGATGACTTTGAAGCATAAAAATACTTCAAAATGGGCAAAGAGAGTATTAAAACGTGGACTGGAGAAACAGGACGAGGGAACTCGAGCAGCCATAGCTGAGCAACTGCATTTAAATACTCTGTTGAGCAGAAAGATTCATTCTGTGAATGAGAGTAGTAGCAGTGACGAGAGCAGCAGTGAAGATGATGACAATGCAGAAATTACTCTACATTCAGATGATAAACCTAAATCCCAGATCATAGCAAAGGCCAAAGAGGATACATTGAAGATATTGCAAGATGAAGAGGAAGAAATTCCTAAGTCAGGGCTTCTTTCTTTACCCTTTATGGTAGGCTTCCTCTATGTTTTTTTTTTCCATGGAAAAAGGTCTCTAGCTTTCATTATATAAAATAGTAAAAAATACATTAGTAAATGCATGAGCATTCCTTTGATGGCCCAGCAGCCCTGGTAGAGAAAAAATATTTTCTCTATGAACCATTATATTCATCAGCATGCTGACATAAAAACAGCCCATCAGCGCTGAAATGCTTGGACAAAAATCAAAATTTAAAACCGTAAATACCCCATACAAAATTGACAGCATTGCTGTCCCTATAATGCTGCAGCTGTTAAATATCAGTTACAGTAATAATGGCAGAAGATAATAACGAGTCTGATAACCCAGATATTACAAAAAAACTATGAAGTGAATGCCATTTGAGACTAGTCAGATCCAAGGGTCAAAAAGAAATTCTGTCCTCTGGCCCTTTTTATCTTCAGAGACCTTGCATGTTTTCTGGTCCAGATCCAGTCCACTCTTTGAGAGCCTGTCAGCTTCTTCATTTCTGTGCCTGTAGATGTGATCAAAGGTGACATGAGTGAAAGATGTAGTGTTGTGTGTAATTTTTTGGTGAAGCTGCAGCAAAGAGTAATTTCTAAGAGCTTGCACTTGCATCCACTTTATAACAACCTGTGAGTTACCATAGATGTGAATAAAGTGAGCTTCTCGAGCCATGGCTAAAAGGATGAGGGTGTGAAGGGCAAATAGTTCAGCATAATTATTAGTGGCCAGGCCGATATTAGCAGAAAAGGATAGAGAATGTGAGACAGACAGATGCAAGATTCCTCCAATTCCTCCATGAGATAGTGAACCCTGAGCTGCCCCATCAAAGAAAGCCCAGGGGTAATCTGTTTGCAGAGCCACAGGGGCAGGTGGGATGGATGTACGGGTGGAGGGAGGACTAGAGAAGGAGGAGGCAATTGCAAGGCATTGAGAGGACACTTAGAGGAAATTTGGTACTTCTTGCATGATTTTAAATAGGGTTCTGAACAAGAGTCAATTTTGCTAGCTAAATTAGCCAACCTCTTGTCTTATCATTTTCAAGATGGTACTTTTTGGTTTATATAGCCAACGAAATTTCCACATCTAATTTTGCATCCTCCAATTAGATGGATGGTCTTTTTTGGTTTATATGGCAAACCAAAATTCCCACTTTTAACTTTGTACCCTTCACTAATGAGATGGATCATAGCGGGCGGAGTGTGTAATCAAGAACATTATAGTTTTGTATGAAATTTTCATAATTAGCCAAAATATTTGGATATGAACTGTGTTGGAGTTTACAGAAACCTAGATTCCCTTCCTTTCTTCTTCTGCCTGTGGCCAAATATTGGTCCCTTACATTCATGAAATCACTGGTCATATTTCTAAAATCTTAGCCCAGAAGAATATCAAAACATATTTCAAACCTCACAAAACTGTTAAACAACTTTTCACAAGCGTCAGATAAATCTATCCCTCTTTCATCCCAAAGTGTGTACCAGATTCCATGTTATTGTGGTAAATCCTATATCGTGGCAAATCCTGGATTGGACAGACTGGCATGTCTATTTAAAATCACATTAAAGAACATATAGTCGATACACATCATAATTGTCTTACTAAATATACTGTCGCTGACCACTCCCATTAGACCAAGCACCTTATTTGCCTTAATGACACCAAAATCATTGCACCTACATCCCACTACCATCAAATGGTTAGGGAAGCAACTGAAATTGAGAAACATCATAATGAGTTGAATTGGGAAGACAGCTACAAATTCAGTCACTCTTGGAAGCCTATTGCCAATTCTTTTCACCAACGTCCCCATCCTTCTTCATCCTCAATGATCCTATACAATCCTCTTTGATTCATATAATGTTCTCATGCTTTTTTATTCAGAACCCCCCTTTGTTTCTCGTTATTCTAACTTGAGCTTCTGTTTCACATATCTCAAGCATCTGACCTCCCCACTTTTCATTTTTTTAATAATATCTTTCTTTCCTCTATTTATCTTCAATTTTTTTTTTCCATTTTCATTTAGATTTATCACATTTCAACTAGTTATGTACGATTTTGTCTAGTTTACTGTAACGTGCTAGGGCAATTCTGCCCTAGGGTTTTACTGTAGCAGCAATCTTTCCTTTCAAATTACAGTAATAATATTTAATACAATTTACAAAACAATTTAATATTTGCCCAAAAAAACAGTGTAATACACTTGACAGAATATAACCATACAGAGTTCAGTCCACAATCTATAATAATAGAGTTCAAATCTTAGCAATACAGAGGTTCAACAATGGAATTCACAGTTCTACGATTTACAACCAAATATATCAATGTACCAACAGAATATGAACGATCCAATAGTTTATAGATTTGCAACCAATCAGCGGATTACAGTAGCTTAACGACAGAAAGACCTAGTTTAATCTTGATGATCAAACCAGCGTGAATTTGTGCAATCGGCTCCTGGTGATGCTTCCTGAATTCCTTTGTGACAGGACACGGACTTCAGAAAAACCTTGTCCTTGCACAATGAGGTGTTTCGATCTCCTGTTTTGGCCCAGTCAATTATGATCTCTGTACTTTTTGCTGCCCTAATCTGGATGCCTCCTGAACAAGAGAGGGCCAGACAAAGTTGGGTATATTTTTTCTAATGCGTTGCTTGTGTTCAAACTTCAGGCTAACTCTTCCACAGGTACTAACCAAAGTCACGGTGAACAGAAATCTGCAGTCTAGTTTGGACTATTAGATAAGACGTCTCTGTGCCCAGAAAACTCATTGTCTCCAAATCATAGTCTTGCGTCCAAAACATAGAAACCTTGCCCAAGAGAGACTCGCTGCTTCCAGATAATAGTCCTGTGCCCAAACAGAGAGAGAGAAAAATGGAATGGCGTCAACTAGGGTGGAATCCTTCACCACTGAAATTGACAAGAGGGTGTTCTAAAACCCTCAAGAGCTAATGCTCAAGAAACAAATGAGATGATCCACAATGATGATTCCAAAATGAATTCAACCCTCCTTTATTTATAGGTTTTCTTTGAGGGATTTCATCTTCTTAATTGGTTGAGTGAATTTTACTCAGAGCTCCAATTCTGGGTTTCTTCTCCCAGCTGCCCCAAAACTTGTCCAACAATGGGTATTTAGGGGTTTCTTTCCTTTTTTTGTGGACTAATACTGAGGGGATGGATAGGCTAGCGAGTCCCAATTGTCCTCAATTTGTAGAGGACATGACAGTCCCCCCTGTCCAAAATTGCTTGCCCTCAAGCAATTGCAAGTTCGGGTGCTGCAAAATCCGTTCTCCTTCCCATGTCACATCCTCTTCCGATAAATTCTTCCATCTGATGAGGTATTCAAGAATTACTCTTCTCTTTAACTTCTTTTCCCGCACAATCATGATTGTTTCAGGAATCAGTTCCAGTTTCTCTTCTTCATCTAATGGTGGCAATTCGACTGAGGTGGTGACCTGCTGACCCACAACCTTCTTGAGGCATGACATGGAATATATTGTGGATTCTGCTGTCACTTGGTAGCTCCAATTCATATGCCATTTCGCCAATTCTATGGAGGACTCTGTAAGGCCCATAAAACCTCGGTTTCAGTTTTTCTGCCCCACTCTTCTCGAGTGTAGTCTATCTATAGGGCTGCAATCGCAAGAAAACAAGATCTCCTACCTCGAAATTGCATTCTGTTTGATGCTGGTCCACGTATAACTTTTGCCGATTCTGAGCAACCTGCATATTCTCCTCGAGTACCTTAAGGATGTCCTGACTCTCCTGTATCCAGTCATTGGCAAGGGGTGCTTTGCTGTCTCCAAAAATTCTGTTGATGAAGGATGGTGCATCATATCCATACAAAGCTCTAAAGGGTGTCATCCCAATGGATAAGTGGTAGGTGGTGTTGTAGCAGTGCTCCCCAAGGTACAACCACTTAACCCATTCCTTCTATTGACTTGTCACATAGTTGCGTAGATACCCCTCAATCCACTTATTCACAATTTCTGTCGGATTGTTGGTTTGAGGGCAATAGCTAGTGCTAAGGGTCAATTCAGTTCTCACTATCCTAAAAAGCTCCTGCCAAAATGCACCCATAAATTTACAATCACAATAACTGACTATATTCTTTGGCAGCCCATGTAGTCTAAAGACCTCTTTGAAAAAAAGTTCTGCCACTTGTTTGGCTGAGTAATCAGTTGAGATGGCAAAGAAGTGTGCGAATTTAGTCAACTTGTCTACCACCGTGTAGATACAATCCTTACCTTGTGCTTTGGGTAATCCTCTTTTGAAATCCATCGAAATGCTCTCCCATTTCTGTTTTGGAATTGGTAGAGGTTGGAGAAGACCTGCAGGATGTGTATGCTCAACCTTATTCTATTGACATGTCATACATTCCTTGTCGTATTTCATCACATCTTCCTTGAGCCCTTTCGACGAGAATCGTTCCCGAATCCGTTGTTTTGTCTTGAAGAATCCCTGATGCCTAGTTGAAGGAATATCATGTGTAGCCTTCACAATTTTCTCCTTGAGTGTAGATTTAGGAACTAGGTATATCATGTCTTTATAATTAATGACTCTAACTATTTTGTACTTGTCATCTTGGATAATTTTGTCGATTAGCACGCATGCAAATTTGTTCTTGTCATACTCCGGGGAGAGGTGTGCCTTCCAATCTTCTGTGAGTTCCAGGAGGGCGCATGTTGCTGGTTTGCTGGAAAGTGCATCGACCACAACTTTCTTCTTCCCCTTCACATATTCAATGTCAAAATCATAAGCTTCGATTTTGCTTACCCATTTCTGCTATCGTTCGTTCAGGTCCCTTTGTCCCAAGAAATGGCGTAGGTTGTTGTGGTCTATCTTGACTATGAACCTGTTGCCCACCAGATACTGAACTTTGCCAATGCGTGCATGATAACCAACTTCTCCTTGTCATATATGGTGTAAAGTCTTTCTGTCTTCCATATTTCGACTTTCAAATGCAATAGGATGGCCCTTTTGCATTAGGACAACTCCTATTCCCTCTCTTGACGCATCACATTCTAATGAGTGGTTGACCAAAGTCAGGAAGAGCCAACACTGGACATGAGCTTATTATTTCTTTGATCTTGTTAAAGGCCCTGTAAGATTCCCCTCTCCACTTAAATGCTCCCTTTTGGTTAAGTCTGTTAGAGGTGCACTTAACTCGGAGAATTGTTAATTTTAGTTAACCATGATATGTTCTATGCTTAGAGCAGTGTACTTCAATCTTTCTTATTAGCCCAATTCAATTTCCAGATATGCAATCACATAACCATTGATAGTAAATGTTGATAGAACATAAATAAATCGACGGAAGACAAGCCAAGACAAGAGACATAAGAATTCTTATAATTCTTCTTATTCAACAGAGAGAGAAAATATATTTTATAGCAGTCAACAGGATTTCCTAGCCAGCAAAGTCTTCGCTGGTCAAACCAACAATTTAACCTCCAATCAAGCTCGGTCAAACTTGGCCTTCCATCAAAGTCAAACACAACCCAACATAATCCACAAATTTGGTCAACGCCGTGGTCAAAGTCTGCGGTCAAAACAATAGTGAAAGCTACGGTCAACAATAGTCAAAGTCAATGTTCTGCCTCAGTTTTTGTGCCTCCAGCTACAACCTCTCCAAATTGGAATTCTGACCCAGAAAACACAGTCAAATGACAAGAGTTGACCCAAAGTCAACGTTGTCTAGAAAAGCCCTAAACCAGTGCGAAAATTGCAGCTTTTGTTTTCACACGTGTGGAGGAGAGAGAAGCCTCTAAGGTTGTACGAACCAATCAGATGAGAGAGAGATGTGTGAGATGAATGAATAATGAAACGAGGATCATATCTCTATTTTTTATATCCATGAATATGGGTATGTGACACAACTTTTAGGGCTTGTGAGCCTACATTACAATTCTGGCCGACCATGACAAATTGCACGTGTGGAAAAATAAATTCAAAATGCAACTTCTGCCCATCGAAACAAGATGATCTTTAGATCATTCTTGCACCTCTTCGAAAGAGAAATCCAACAAAAATATCATCTCCATCATATGAGCAGTGCAACATGGAGTTTGGCCCTAGTTGCCAAATTTAACACTCCCTCTCAACTAGGGAGAACTCCATCTGACCATCCATCTGTCAACTTGTGCAATCCTGTCATCCAGTACCATCATGTACTATCATATATCATGCTGCAATCCTGTGTCATCCTGCTGTCTCTACTTTGCTAGCGATACTCGGCTATAGAAATAATAAGAAGGTATGATCGAGAGTGAGTCACAAAGACCTTATCACTCTCCACTGACCCAAAGTCAGTTTAGAGGTAAAAACCTCAACCAGACTTGATCCCAGATCAAGTTGTTGGACACATTCCATCCTAGACATAGAGAGTACGACAATACACGATGCGTCCATCAGTAATGCTATGGTCTCTATCCTCATTTCCCAACTCATTGGCCAGATGAGAGGTACTTCCCAAGAGTCTTGGAGTCAGTTTAGAGGTAAAAACCTAAACCAGACTTGATCCTAAATCAAGTTGTTGGACACATCCCATCGTAGACATAGAGAGTACGACAATGCACGATGCATCCATCAGTAATGCTATGGTCTCTATCCCCATTTCCCAACTCATTGGCCAGATGAGAGATACTTCCCATGAGTCTTGGACTACATGGTTAGGATGCATGTGGGGCATAGATCAAAGAGAGGGTGAACCAACTCAATGTCATAATGGTGGGGAAATAACACACCAACAAGGTAAGGCGAACCTAGCCATGTGGTTGCTTATAGCTCCAAGTAGCTATCCCCAAGCCCCCTGGAGCTCCCAGAGCTCAAAGTCCAACTCAGGTGGGACCCTCACAGTAGGGTTTGTCCACGATACCAAGCTTCTCACGGAAGGTTAAGAATTTGACTTTCCCTAGGGGCTTCGTGAGAATATTTGCACCCTGCTCATCAGTCCCAATGTGATGGAGCCTTACGGCGCCTTGTTGTACTATGTCCCGGACAAAGTGGTACCTAATATCAATATGCTTGGATTGGTCGTGGAACAAGGGATTCTCAAAAAGACGAATCCCACTTTGGTTGTCGCAAAGGATCACGGTGGTATCCAACACATGCCCAAACAGCTCACTGAAGAGCTTTCTCAACCAAACAGCTTTACAACAGGCCATACTTGCTGCGATGTAGTCGGCCTCAATGATGCTCAAGGAATTGATTTCTGCTTCCTACTCATCCAAGAGATCGAAACAGGACCTAGAGTGAAGTAACATCTAGATGTGCTCTTACAATCCACCACACTGCTTGCCCAATCAACATCGATATATCCAAGGAGTCTCATACTCTCGATAGTGTATCTCAGCCCATGGTTGATTGTGCCGTGGAGATATCTCAAGAGATTCTTGGCACCAATTCAGTGAATGTGATGAGGCTCGACCATATATTGACTCGATGTGTTCACTGTAAAACATATGTCTGGACGTGAGTTCATTAAGAACATCAAGGCCCTCACGAGTTGACAATACTCGGTGGGATTTCTTAACTCGGGCCCAACAACACTTCCACACAACTTCTTAAAGTTGAGTTCCATCAGAGTAGTCATGGACTTGCAGTCCACCATCCCAAATCTCTCCAGCAGTTTCACAACATATTTTCCTTGAGAAAGGAAAATCTCACCTGGCTTTTGCCAGACCTTCAAGCCTAGGAAATAGTGCATGTCCTAGGTCCTTCATCTCGAACTCGGAAGCTAGCTCCCTTTTACAATGATGCATGAGAGGGTCAACACTTGTCAGGAAGAGATCATCCACATAGAGAACCAAAATGAGAGGCTTGTCATTATCAACTTTAAAATAAAGGTTCAGATCAACATCACTTCGAGTAAAGCCCAACTTCATCAAGTAGCTATCGATCCTCTCATACCAAGCCCTGGGGGCTTGCTTCAACCCATATAGGGATTTCTTCAACCTGCATACATATGTGTCTCTATCTCGAACTTTAAACCCCAAAGGTTGTTCCACATAGACATCTTGCTTGATTGAGCCATGTAAGAAGGTAGTCTTCACATCCATCTGATGTAGACTCCATCCTTGTGGTGCAGCAAGGGCAATGATCGATCAGATGGTGGTGTAGCGGGCAACAGGTGTAAATATTACATCATAATCTATTCCTTCTTTCTGCAAGAAGCCTCGGTCATCAAAGCTTGCTTGAACTTTTCAACACTTCCATTGGCTCCATGCTTGATCTTGTAGAGCCATTTCGAGGTGACAACAGATTTGTCCTTCGGTCTAGGGACCACATCCAAAACATCATTCTTCATGATCGACTCGTATTCCTCGTGCATAGCATCCTTCCAAACTTGATGCTTCATGGCTTCTTCAAATGTTCCAGGCTAAGATTGTACAATAGTGCTCATGGCTGTCGTTGAAAAGTCAACAAGAAATGTGTGTCTAATTTAATTTTCCCTTAATTAAATTAGACATTAAATTGTAATTTTATCTCACAATCACTTGTAATAATTAACTGAGTGTGATAGACTCAGTTAGCTCATGAAATTCGAGTTGAGGGTGGTTGGTGAGGCATGTAGAGTGATTCTATTTGTTTTAGAGTCCAAGTTGTAGTTAGTGTATTAGTTTAATGCATGAGAAATCAGTTAACTCAATTAAGTGAGTTAAAGTCAGTCTAATTAGTTGTAACTAATTGTTGCACTAGTGAGAGGTCAAGTGAATTAAATTAGATGTAATGCACATGTAGTGATCTATCAAGTGACTGATGATTTACTACTAATAGTTGCATGCATGTCAGTTCTGATGAAGACCTAGTTGAGACAGAGGTTAAAAGGATGTTAACTATCAGTTGTATTATTAACGAATTGCAGAGCGCAATCAAAACAACCATTTGGATGCCCATGATGTATTGCGCAGTTTTGGAAGGCTGAAATTCCTAAATAATAGGGATTTAATTCTCTTAGAATTGCGCAAGCAAGTTAGACTGAGCAGAGGCAGGAAATTGGCCAAGTGTTGGTCGATTTTGTTCGGATTAGTGTGAGATAGTTGGTAGAGTGAAACAAACTCTTGTGAGAAGAGTGCATTGTATTGTTTCATGATTCCTCGGTTGATTATACAATAGAAGATAGAGGGGTTTTGAGCAGCAAGCTTTCCCCAGGAAAAATATCTGTGTTGTGCGATTGATTTGCTTCTTTCTTTTACTTGGTGTGATTGTGCGATCATGTTTATTTTCCGCAATTAATTTGTAGAAGGATTTAGTATCTTGCTTTAGCATATCTCATGATCGGATTGAATCCATTCGTATACATATTGTTTGTATAATATCTACATGGTATCAGAGTGCCAGAAATTACTATAGTGGAGAAGAAATTGAGTTTGTACTGAACAACATTCAAATTTGCAAAAATATTCTTTGGTGCGACAGGTGGATCAAGATGGCTTTCAATGGATTAAGATTGGAATATGCACTCGAGGGAAGTTCTAATTATATTGCATGGAAAGACAGAATGGAGGCAGTTCTGGAGGACAACAGGTTGAAAGAATTTATCGACGCTGATATTTCAAGGCTCGCAGCAGCAGACGAAGCTCTTCTTGATGCTTGGCAAAAGAAGGTTGCAAAGGCAAGGAGGATCTTATTAGAGGGAGTTCGAGATCACATTGTCTCGAGTCTCCATGGCAATGCGACTCCATATGCAATGTGGAAGGCCTTGACAGATCAGTTTCAGAGCAACAGTGACCACAGAAAATTGGCAAAAATATTCTTTGGTGCGACAGGTGGATCAAGATGGCTTTCAATGGATTAAGATTGGAATATGCACTCGAGGGAAGTTCTAATTATATTGCATGGAAAGACAGAATGGAGGCAGTTTTGGAGGACAACAGGTTGAAAGAATTTATCGACGCTGATATTCCAAGGCCCGCAGCAGCAGACGAAGCTCTTCTTGATGCTTGGCAAAAGAAGGTTGCAAAGGCAAGGAGGATCTTATTAGAGGGAGTTCGAGATCACATTGTCTCGAGTTTCCATGGCAATGCGACTCCATATGCAATGTGGAAGGCCTTGACAGATCAGTTTCAGAGCAACAGTGACCACAGAAAATTGGCACTGAAGGACAAGCTCAGGAAAATCAAAATGGAGAAAGGCAACACTATTCCAAAATACTAGACCAAGTTCATCCAATGTCGAGATGAGCTTGGAAGTGTCGGGATTACTGTAGCGGATGATGACTTGGTGAGCCTAGCACTTGTAGGCCTTCCCATGAGCTGGCATAGTTATCAGGACTCTATCAATGGGAGGGAGAAGCTACCGGATTAGGAGCGACTTTGGTTGGATTTGGTACAAGAAGAATTCAGGTGGAATACCAGGGATGGATCCTCATCCAAGACAAATGATGAGGAAAATTGCGCCTTGGCTGGTAAGGCAAAGAAGGGGAAGGGAAAGAAATCCTATTCCAAATCTGAGACTAGCAAAGAAGGCAAGAAGCGTGACATGTCCAGAATGAAATGTTTTCCCTGTCACGAGCATGGACATTATGCCACTAATTTTCCACAGAAGAAGAAGAAGAACAAGAAGGCTTCAGGATCTGCAGTGGGTGATGCTTTGGCTTCAAAGTTCGAGTTGGACTTCTCACTCATCGCATGCATGGTGTCTAGTGCGATGGGATCAGTGTGGTACTTGGATAGTGGTACATCTTTCCACATGACGGGAGACAAAGAACTCTTTAGTAGCTTGGAGGAGAAGGACCTTCAAATGCACATCGAGATGGGTGATGACAAGAGGTATAGCGCTACCGGGATTGGTACAATTACTTTCCAGAGACAGTCAGGTAAACCTTTCTTAGTGAAAGATTCATGCATGTACTAGGCTTGAAAAATAATTTAGTTTCAGTTGTTATGATGGAGGATAGAGGATATGATGTGGTTTTCAGTGAAGTGAAAGCATTGATTCGTAACAAAGCCACAAGACAGGTTAAGAAGATTGGGATTCGTGTGAAGAACCTCTACAAACTTGATGTAGATGGCTACACAACATTGATGAGTAAAGCAGACAGAGTGGTGAGCCGGGATGAGGGTGAGTTATGGCACAGGAGATTGGGCCATCTACACCACAGTGCTTTGAAGGTTATGCAACAAATTTCTACGGGGCTTCCAAAGGGTACTCTTGTGCAAATAGACAACTGCAAGGGATGTACCATGGGGAAGTATACAAAGGCCACTTTTCACGAGAAGGAGAACTGAGCAATGGAAATCCTTGAGAGAGTTCACTCAGATGTGTGTGGATCATTCTCTACAGCTTCTACAACAAAGCACGTGTATTATGTGATTTTTGTTGATGATTTTTCTAGAAAGTGTTGGATCTACTTCATGTAGAAGAAAGATCAAACGTTCTCAAAATTTTGTGAGATCAAAGCACTGGTTGAGAAAGATACAGGGAAGTAGGTGAAGGCTCTAAGGAGCGACAATGGTGGTGAGTACATCTGTGCCAAAGAAGGAATTCAGAGAGAGTTGATTGCGCCTCATAATCCACAACAGAATGGGGTTGCAGAAAGAAAGAACAAAACAATTGTGGGAGCGACACGAGCTATGTTATTACATGATTAGGGCCTACCATTGCATCTGTGGGGGCAGAGGCATGCAACACATCGGGTTTTGTGCAGAACCGTAGTCCTCATCAGATACTTGGCATGAGTACACCTTAGGAGGCTTTTTCTGGTAAGAAACCTGATGTTTCATATTTTAAAATTTTTGGCTCATCTGTCTATTGCCATGTGACCAAAGATTCCAGAAAGAAGCTAGAATCAACAACAAAGATTGGGATATTTGTGGGGTACATTGATACTCCCCACAACTATCGGGTGTATTTGCCGAACAACAGGATGACAGTTGTCAGACGGGATGTAAAATTTGATGAGGAGAAAGCCATGCGATTGTCCCTTGAGAGGGAGTTTGATTTGCATGCAGATGAGGAACTCTTGGTTCCAAAGGATGAACCTCAAGATGTGGAGCAACCACATGAGGAGGATCATGGAGTGGCAGAAACCACTCATGCAGATCCATCCACCAGACATGGTAGGAGGCGCACCACAGAGGCTAACGGGTTGAGACTTGATGCGGCAGAACATGTAGGAGCACCTACATCACAACGCAGACAAAGACAGTCACCAAACAGGTATACTGGATACATGGCTCTTATGAGCAAGTGTATTGTGACAGAACCATCCTCTTTTGAGGAAGCAGTGTAGCAACCAACTTGGGTTGACGCCATGGTTGAGGAGAATGATTCCATCGTCAGGGACAGTGCATGGGAAGTTGTCCCAAGATTAGTCGGGAAGTTAGTGGTTGGAGCTAGATGGATGTATAAGGTGAATTAGGCAGCAGATGGGAGTGTGGAGAAGTACAAGGCTAGAATTTTAGCCCGGGGATTCTCAGAGGTTGAGGGGATTGACTATGAGGTGACTTTTGCACTGGTTGCAAGGTACTCATCGATTAGATCTATCCTTGCACTCTCAGCGTAGATAGGTTGGCAGATACATCAAATGGATGTAAAGACTACATTTCTCAATGGAGTTATTGAGGAAAAAGTGTGCATAGAACAACTAGAAGGTTTTGAGACCTTTGACAGGGAGTCACATGTGTGCAGACTCCAGAGAGCACTGTATGGGCTGAAGAAAACACCTCGTGCTTGGTACAATAGGATTGACAACTATTCATCGGGATGGGCTTCATGAAGAGTGAAGCAGATGCGAACCTGTACCAGATTGTGGTTGATGGTAAGCTTTTGATTATTGTACTTTATGTAGATGATCTTATTCTTACAAGTGATGAGCAACTCATAACTTCTTGCAAAGAGGGTCTTGCAAGAGAGTTTGAGATGAAGGACATGGGACTCCTTCACTTTTTCCTTGGTTTGGAGATATGGCAGCGGGATGGGGAGCTATTTGTTTCTTGTTAAATTTGGACAACTAGGTCCAAACTCCATCTTGTGATGCTCAGATGAAGATTCCAATATTTGTATTGAATTCTTCTTTCAGAGAGGTGTAAAATCGATATAAAATTGATTTTAATCTGATGAGCAGAACATTTATATTAAATTTATTATTTAAAATTTAAGTGCAGGTCGGCCTTAAGGTTTTACACCCCCAGCAGATGTGTCACACACTTCAGTGATGGATATAAATACAGTCAACGTTGGAGAGCATTTCACTCACTCAACATCACACATCTTCTCCTCTGATTATATACGAGCATCTGAGAAGCAGTTTCATCTCCCACGTGAGAAGGAGGACGAAATCTACTACAGCAAAAAGGACGAAATTTGCTGCAGCAAATTTTCTGCAGTTAGGGTTTCTAGGCAAGTTTGACCAGCATTGACTTTGGTCAACGCATGGTCCGAATTGGCTGATATTTGGTGGAGAGTTCGATTTTTGAAGGCCGTACTCATTGGCACAAAAATCGAGGTCAAAAGATTGACCGAAGTTGGAGCTGCGTTGACTTTATTGTTGCTGCCCTGCGTAGACTTTTCTGGGGTTGACTTTGAGTTGACTGGGTGACTGGTTTGAGGACTGTTGTGACACATTCTGGGTTGGCCGACC
This sequence comes from Pinus albicaulis, assembly GCA_034641835.2. Taxonomy (NCBI): domain Eukaryota; kingdom Viridiplantae; phylum Streptophyta; class Pinopsida; order Pinales; family Pinaceae; genus Pinus; species Pinus albicaulis. Next base: position 230,999,464 of record CM076579.1, read on the forward strand.
AAGAAGACTTTGCTGGTTGAAGCATCCTGCTGACCGCAGTAACGCACCAACATATTCTCCTGTTTCTGGTTTGTCTTCTATAGATCCACTGGTATGTTCTATTAGCATTTTTACTTAACTGTTTATATGATTGCTGTTATAAAAGTAAAGTTACATCAAGCATAGAACATCTACAAAAATTTACATGGTATCAGAGCTGAGGTGAAGACAAGCCCTAACTTATAGCAATCACCAAAAGAGAAAAATGAGTTCCACAAGTTATGGCTTCAAGGAGGATGACACGCTGACTGGAAGGGATGACTTCCATGCTTGGAAGATGATATTATATCTCAAATTGGAAGACCATGATTTCATGGACTATGTACTGGGTAAGATACAAGAAACTCCATCCACTGCTACTGCTGCTGCTAAAACAAAGTATAAGAAGGGGGAGATCAAAGCAAAGCTAATGATCAGGGAATCCATACATAAAAGTCTGGTTGCCTACATATCTGAGCTAGGCACATCCAAAGAGATGTATGATAAGTTGATACAAATGTTCAAAGTAAACAATGCAAACTAGGTGCTATTCTTCAAGAATCAATTGAAGAATCTGAAGAAAGGCAGGGATGAATCTGTCCAAATATACTTTCTGAAACTGATCGAGATCAGGAACAATTTGCTGACTATTAGGGAGACAATAGCTGATCGTGAGATGGTACTCACCGCACTTGGAGGGCTCCCATATGAATGGCAAGTATTCAACACTACCATTCTCAATAATAACACAATTCCTAACTTTGACGAGCTACTGTCAAGATGCATGCAAGAAGAGACAAGAATGAAGGAATATGAAAATGACAGAAATGTTGCCTACGCTGCTCATTCTAGAAAGAAGAACTCTGGTGGTCCAAAGAACAAAGGAAGAGTAGGGGCCCAAGGAAAGAAGGGCAAGTGTTTCACTTGTCATAGGCCAGGTCATCATGCTAGAGAATGTCCTTTCAAGAAGGATTCTCCTGATAGTGATGACAACAACAACAACCGAAGAAATGGAAATCAAAGAAACAACAGGTCCAAAGGAAAGAGGGAGGCTCCCTCTGGTGGAAACAATCAACCTTTCAAAAGGTCTAGAAACTCCAGGTATGAGGAGTCAAATGTTGTTGATAAAAGAAATGAATACATTCTTGTTTCTGCCCTCTCCGCTGCATCCCTACCCGACACTATGGATGTCTGGCTGATAGATAGTGGTGCCTCAAGACACATCACTGGGTTCAAGGAAGCACTCTCTGACATGGTTGAGAAGGATACTAATCTGGAAATTATCCTTGGAGATAATGACACATATCCCGTGAAAGGGACAGGGAATGTGACCCTCCACTTGTCTCAAGGACAAGTCCTACATTTGCAGGATGTACTCTATGTACCAAAATTGAAGAAGAACCTTGTGTCTATATCAGCCATGGAAGACAAAGGTTTCAATGTGGCATTCACTAATGGAAAGGTGCGCATGTGGAAGAAGAATCTCAAGGAAGCTATCGTGATTGGTTTTAGAGTTGGAACACTTTACCATGTTGAAGGAAGTCCACTGGGAGCTATGACATGTGATACTAATCGACAAACTGAACTATGGCACCGAAGGTTTGGACACCTTCACTACAAGGCCCTTCCCGAAGCAAGGAAGATGGTGACAGTGATACCCGATTTTGGAAATAATAATGAAGGTGTATGTAAGGGTTGTGCCGAAGGAAAGCATACAAGGGGACCTTTCCCCTCAAGTGTCACAAAGACATCTGATATTTTGCAACTGGTCCATTCTGATCTATCTGGTATGCTACCCGTGACATCCCTAGGAGGATGTTCTTACTATATGACATTCACTGATGACTTCTCCTGCAAAACCTGGATATACTTCTTGAAGAAGAAGGATGAGGCTTTCATGTGGTTTCGTACCTTCAAAGCCTTGGTGGAAAATATGACAGGGAAGAAGATCAAGATTTCGAGGACCGACAATGGCACTGAATATGAGTCAAATGAGTTCAAGGACTTTTGTAGAGAAGCTGGCATTAAGAGGGAGACTACTACTGCCTATACTCTTGAGTAGAATGGCGTTGCTGAACGAAAGAATAGGACCATTGTGGAAGTTGCCCGTGCCATGCTATGTGACCAGGGTCTACCGAAGTTTCTGTGGGGAGAAGCTACGAATACTGCTGTATACATTCAAAACTGATGCCCTCATTCCGCCCTGGACTCCAAAACTCTCGAAGAGGTTTTCAATGGTAAGAAACCTGACGTCTCACATTTTAGAATTTTTGGATGTCCTGTTTATTTTCATGTGCCAAAAGAAAAGAAAGTAAGCTGGATGCTTCTGGGAAGAAAGGAATGTTTGTGGGCTACAACGAAACTTCTAAGGCCTATAGAGTCTATGTACCTGGTCAAAGGGAAGTAGAGATATGCCATGATGTCACTTTTGACGAAGATGCTTCCCTGAAGAAAGTAGTAGATCTTCCGAGATTTGAGGAAAATCATGAAGCAAGGCCTGGAAATCAAGAAGAACCACAGGATGAGACAATGCCTGATGTTGAAGGACCAATGGACCCAATCGATCCATCTCCTTCACTGAGAAAGAGACCATCATGGCTCAGGGACACTCTCGAAGATGCCAAGGGACATGCTGCCCCGAGGGGGACATTTCGAGAAAGCAAGAAGCCGTGTAGATACCAAGGGTATCTGGCTGCCATGAGTACTATTGTACAATTTGAACCTGGATCTTTTGAGGAAGCCGTAAAGCATCAAGTCTGGAAGGATGCTATGCACGAAGAATATGAGTCCATAATGAAGAATGATGTCTGGGATGTGGTTCCAAGACTGAAGGATGTGGTTCCAAGACTGAAGGACAAATCGGTTGTCACCTCGAAATGGCTAATACAAGATCAAGCATGGATCTGATGGAAGTGCTGAAAAGTTCAAGGCAAGATTTGTTGCCCGTGGCTTCTCTCAAAAGGAAGGAATAGACTATGATGACATATTTGCACCTATGGCACGATATACCACCATTCGATCAATCATAGCCCTTGCTGCTACACAAGGATGGAGTCTTCATTAGATGGATGTCAAGAATGCTTCTCTGCATGGTGCAATAAAAGAAGAGGTGTATGTAGAACAACCTCTGGGGTTTGAAGTCTAGGATCGAGACACTCATGTTTGCAGGTTGAAGAAAACCCTCTATGGGTTGAAGCAAGCACCCAGAGCTTGGTACGAGAGGATAGATAGCTACTTGATGAAGCTGGGCTTCACTCGAAGTAATGTTGATCCGAACCTTTACTTCAAGGTTGTCTAGGGGAAGCCTCTCATTCTGCTGCTGTATGTGGACGACCTCTTTCTGACAGGTGCTGACCCTCTCATTCATCAATGCAAGAGGGAGCTCGCTGCTGAGTTCCAGATGAAGGACCTAGGACTGATGCACTACTTCCTAGGCTTGGAGGTCTGGCAGAGACCTGGAGAGATTTTCCTTTTCTCAAGGAAAATACATTGTGAAACTTCTGGAAAGATTTGGTATGGTGGACTGCAAGTCCGTGTCAACACCAATGGAACTCAACTTCAAGAAGTTGAGTGGCAGCGCTGCTGGGCCCGTATTGGCAAATCCTACTGAGTATCGTCAACTCGTAGGGGCCCTGATGTTCTTAGTGAACACCCGTCCAGATATATGTTTTGCAGTGGACACTTTGAGTCAACAGATGGTTGAACCTCATCACCTTCACTGGGTTGGTGCCAAGAATCTTCTGAGATACCTTCGGGGCACGATAAACCATGCGCTGAGATACACTACCGGGAGCGTGACACTCCTTGGATATACTGATGCCGATTGGGCTGGTAGTGTGGTGGATCGTAAGAGCACATGGGGATGCTGCTTCAATCTTGGTTCTGCTTCGATTTCATGGATGAGCAGGAAGCAGAAGTCGGTGGCTTTGAGCACCGCAGAGGCCGAATACATTGTAACAAGTATGGCCTGTTATGAAGAAGTTTGGTTGCGAAAGCTCTTTAGTGAGCCGTTTGGACATGTGCTAGATACCACTGTGATACTCTGTGATAACCAGAGTGGGATTCGCTTGACTGAGAATCCTGTGTTCCATGACCGATCCAAGCATATTGATATCAGGTATCATTTCATTCGGGATATGGTATTGCGAGGCGCTGTAAGGCTCGATCATATAGGAACTGGTGAGCAGGTCGCGGATATTCTCACTAAGCCCCTGGGGAAGGTCAAGTTCCTAACCTTCCGTGAGAGACTTGGTATCGTGGAACGACCCTATGATGTGGGTCCTGTTGGACGATGAGCTCGAGGAGCTCTAGGGGGCTTTGGGGACATCTTCTCGGAGCTATGAGCAACCACAAGGCTAGGCTTGCCAAACCTTGTTGGTGTGCTTGGACCCCATCGTTGTGATTATTGAGTTGGTTCACCTCTCATTATCTGTGCCCCGTATGCATCCTACCCATTGAGTTTAGGGCTCATGGGAAGTACCTCTCATTTGGCCAATGAGGTGGGAAAAGCTAGAGACCAGTAGCAAAGACTGATGGATGCATCAGAGATTGCCGTACTCTCTATCTAGGATGGCATGGTCCAACCACTTGATCTGGGATCAAGTCTAGTGAGGTCTCAGACCTCCGCCTGACTTCAGGTCAGATGAACCAACTTCGGGTTGGTTGGAGACTCTTTGTGAGTCCGATAGAGGTTTTGGACCTCTGGGCTGAATTTGTTAGACGGGGGATGATGTCTTTGTGACTGACCCACTTCTGTTCTGAAATAAAGAGGCTAGCAAAATAAGTTACGGCGGGATGACGCACGATGTTTGATTGCACTGGTGGATGGAGTTCTCCCTAGTTGAGAGGGAGTGTTAAATTTGGACAACTAAGTCCAAACTCCATCTTGTGATGCTCAGATGAAGATTCCAATATTTGTATTGGATTCCTCTTTCAGAGAGGGGTAAAATCGATATAAAATTGATTTTAATCTGATGAGTAGAACATTTATTTTAAATTTATTATTTATAATAAATTTAAGTGCAGGTCGGCCTTAAGGTTTTACACCCCCAGTAGATGTGTCACACACCTCAATGATGGATATAAATACAGTCAACGTTGGAGAGCATTTCACTCACTCAACATCACACATCTGGTCTTTTGGTAATCACCGGTCCTCTGCTGGAACCTTTCGAGCATTCTCCACTGCTCCCTCAGGCTTCTCTCATCTGCAACTTTATTCAACCTCTGTTGAATCTTCAGGTTCCGCCACTCTCTCTTAGAATCCCTTGCCAGACTCCTTCATCACTGCACTCCAACTGTGATCTATATTTTCCTGCTGAGACTTCTTTCAACATGCCTGCAATCAAATTCTTCATAACCTTCAAACCAGAGTTAAATATCATTTGCAAACTCACCTTCAAGATCCCGTTGATCTTGCTTCACTTCTTCAACTGCGCTGCATCTCTGTGCTGCAATCTTCGTCAATTTCACAATCTGACATTCATTCATCACATGCAATTAACTCAAATTAAAAGAAACTTGAATCCTCACACAGAGCTATTCCAACTCTGATACCAAAATGATGCAGGTTGACCCTGCAAACCCAGAATCTCTCTCATGGTATACATATAAGAATGCCTCTCAATAGCTGCCCAAATAAAAACTCCAATTCCGGGCAATTTCATACATTATCATTGCGGAAGCTCCTTCTTAACATATGGTTCAAAAACCACAAACCCAATAATCAATTTTCTATGCATTTAAACCCACACTTCAAATGGCATTTAGAAACTAGAACATACTCTCAATCATCCTCTATGTGACTCTTCATTAACATTCACTTGTGCAATGGTTTCTCTTCAACCTAATATGATGCCCACTCTCTTTTCCCCATATGGCAATTCAATTCATATTCGGTCAACCCAAGTAATGTATGGCCTTTCATTAAATGTTCCTAGAACATTTGGAACAAACCTTTGATTTGGTTTAAACTTTGATCTTCCAACCCTAATCTACATGCGCCCTTTTAAACTTCGAAGTTTGATATTGGCCAGCAAAACCAACACACTCACACATGGCTTTTTATACCAGAAATTAAAATCCAAGTTCAATAAAAGAAATGCACCCATTGGCAAAGTAATACCACTGCATCACAATATAAATAAGACTCGAACTTGCTTGTTTTAATGCCAGCACTCCCAATTTATTCAACCAGAATTTAAATAACAACAATCCGGCCATGCAATTAACATACCTTCTCATCGCTTTTCAACACTCCATGTATAATCCGCTGGTAACCTCTGCATCGACTATCAACGATCTTGCCAGACCATGCTTCTGCACTTCATATCGATGTGAATTTTCAACGCAATTGTCAACAATGTCTTCTGTTAACTCGGCTTTTATGGCCAACGTTTTCAAAACCCCGACCTCTTATCATTCAAAAAGCTGGGCTTTCGATTTCCATTCAACGCTGTTCTGCGTTACAACTCCGACTGTGGATTGGAAACATCAACCGATTTCCAACGCTCTGCAATCCGTCTTCTAATTGAACGATCCAACGCACTTACTATTCGCTCAGTTCCTTTGCTATGGCAATTACATAAAACCCAAATTTCATTCAAAAGCCGAATACCACAAATAACATTCCTCCATATAATTTCAACAGCGCCTTCAACTTATTCAACACCTCCTTACATCGACCATCACACATTAATTGTATTTCGACATCGCTCACATGTCTACCTTTAAAACAACAACAAATTACATCACAATTACTATAAATCGGTCTCAATCATTCACTCACCACTGTTTCCGATTCTAACTCTGCAAAAGTAATAGTCGAACAGAACTTCAACGCCTTCAGAACACTCCTCCTCAACACTGCAGATCGATTTCATTCAAGGCTCAACCATAACTCCTCTGCGTTTTCAATTAACTCCATATAACTCTATTTCTTCACTGTATTCAAGGCTTTACAATTCCTGCCATTGCTGGATTTCCATTGCAACATTACTACCGACAAGCGCTCCACTTCTTGTTAGGATTCCAGAACTAACACACTCCCAAAATGATGCAGATTTAATTCAAATGTGCACTATTTGCATATCTTCACAACAGCAAGTCGGTATTACTTTAAACAATATCGATTTTCCTTTTATATACAGAGCTTTAACTATCACAGAGTTTATCATATGAATGACTTAAGAACTCAAATATCTTTCTGCCAAATTCGACCAAGAATATATATTTCACACAGAATTTTCAAACTAAATTCTTCATCAATAAAACCAAATGTAAACAGTTACAAAAACCTCTTAGTTCATGGCTAGATTTTCAAATCGATGGCCCTTTTACAAAAGCTGGAGGCTTACAATCTCTTCCTCTATTCTACACTCTAATCTCACCTATCTATTTTGCCTTTGAGGCATATCAATTTATACAAATTTAATTGAACCAATTTTGGTTCTCATCCCTTTAATCACTCAACAAACCCCCAAATATCTCAACAAATCCTAAAATCACTCTTGAATCCCTAAGGATCCTCTCTCACCCAAAATTAATGAAACTAATTTCTAAATTAAAATCTCTCATCCCTTTACATCCTCAACTGACCAAATTCTCTCATATTTGAGAATTATTTACAATATTTAATTAAAAATACATAAAACCCACTCAAATTATTTATAAAAATCTAGTTCTTTTTTAAAAACTTAAACACCCCTAAGTTTTAATAAATACAAAATATTTTCGAATCTGATGCTCCTGCATCAGTTTGTTGGTGCGTTACAGCGGTCAACAGGATGCTTCAACCAGCAAAGTCTCAATACGGTCAACCAACCAGAAGTGTCACACACACAACCCTTAAAGACAACTCATCAAAGTCAACGTAATTCAGCAAAAGAATCCCACATCCAGATTTTCGGCATCATCCAGATTTACGACATCATCCATATTTACGGCATCATCCAGATTTACGACATCATTCATATTTACGGCATCCATTTCCAGCATCATCAAGATTTATAGCATCATCTAGATTTACGGCATCATCCAGATTTACGGCATCTTCCGGCATCATCCATATTTCTGGCATCTTCCGATATCATCCAGATTTATGACATCATCCATATTTACGACATCCATTTCCGACATCATCCATATTTACGGCATCCAGATTTACGACATCTTCCGATATCATCCAGATTTACAGCATCATCCATATTTACGACATCCATTTCCAGATCATGAGGATGTGTGTGATGAGATGATTGAAATGTCTTCCAACGTTGACTCTATTTATATCAATCACTGAGGGTGTGTGACACATTTGCTGGGGGTGTAAAACCTTAAGGCCGACCTGCACATATTTTGAAAGTATTAAAAATAAATTCAAAATAAATGTTCTGCTCATCGGATCAAGATGATCTTTAGATTGATCTTGCACCTCTTCGAAAGAGGAACCCAATAAAAATATTGGTGTCTTCATTTGAGCATCACAACATGGAGTTTGGACCTAGTTGTCCAATTTTAACACTCCCTCTCAATTAGGGAGAACTCCATCCACCTGTGCAATCAAACATCGTGCGTCATCCCACCGTAACTTGATTTGCTGGCCTCTTTATTTCAAAACAGAAGTGGGTCAGTGACAAAGACATCATTCCTGGCTGACAGATTCAACCTAGAGGTCCGAAACCTCTATAGGACTCATAAAGAGTCTCATACCAACCCGGAGTCGGTTTATTTGACCCGAAGTCAGTAGGAGCTCTGAAACCTCACATGTACTCAAAGAGTCACATACCAACCCGAAGTTGGTTTATCTGACCCGAAGTTAGTAGGAGGTCCGAAACCTCACTAGACTTGATCCCAGATAAAGTGATTGGACACGTGTCATCCTAGATAGAGAGTACGACAATCTCTGATGCGTCCATCAGTCTTTGCTACTAGTCTCTAGCTTTTCCCACCTCATTGGCCAAATGAGAGGTACTTCCCATGAGTCCGGAACTCAAATGGGTAGGATGCATACGGGGCACAGATCATGAGAGGCGAACCAACTCAATCATCATAATGGTGGGGCCCAAGCACACCAACAAGGTTCGGCAAGTCTAGACCTCTGGTTGCTTATAGCTCCGAGAAGCTATCCCCAAAGCCCCCCATAGCTCCCAGAGCTCATCGTCCAACAGGACCCTCAGAATAGGGTCATTCCACGATACCAAGATTCTCACGGAAGGTTAGGAACCTCACCTTCCCTAAGGGCATTGTGAGAATATCCGTGACCTGCCGATCAGTTCCTATATGATCGAGCCTTACGGCGCCTCCCTATACCATATCCTGGATAAAGTGGTGCCAGCCATCAACATGCTTGGATCGTTTGTGGAACACGGGATTCTATGACAAACGAATCCCCCTCTAGTTATCACAAAGGATAACGGTGGCATCTAGCTCATGCTCGAACAACTCACTGAAGAGCTTTCGCAACCAAATGACTTCACAATAGGCCATACATGTTACAATGTATTCGGCCTCAGTGGTGCTCAAGGCTATCGACTTCAGTTTCCTGCCCGAAGCAGATCTACGTGTGAAGTAGCATCCAGATGTGCTCTTGCGATCCACCACACTACTAGCCCAATCGGCATCAGTATATCCATGGAGTGTCATACTCCTGGCACTGTATCTCAGCCCATGGTCTATGGTGCCTCAGAGATATCTCAAGAGTTTCTTGGCACCAACCCAGTAAATGTTATGATCAACCATGTGTTGACTCAAAGTGTTCACTGCACAACATACGTCCAGACGGGTGTTCACTAAGAACGTCAAGGCCCCTACGAGTTGAAGATACTCAGTAGGATTTGCTAGCACGGGCCCAGCAGCGTTGCCACTCAACTTCTTAAAGTTGAGCTCCATCGGTGTTGACACAGACTTACAGCCCACCATACCAAATCTTTCCAAAAGCTTCACAATGTATTTTCCTTGAGAAAGGAAAATCTCGCCAGGTCTCTGCCAGACCTCCAGGCCTAGGAAGTAATGCATCAGTCCTAGGTCCTTCGTCTCGAGCTCAGCAGTGAGCTCCCTCTTGCATTGATGAATGAGAGGGTCAACACCTGTTAGGAAGAGATCGTCCACATACAGCATTAGAATGAGAGGCTTTTCTCTATCAACCTTGAAGTAAAGGTTCAGATTAGCATTACTACGAGTGAAGCCCAGCTTCATCAGGTAGCTATCTATCCTCTCGTACCAAGCTCTGGGTGCTTGCTTCAACCCATAGAGGGCTTTCTTCAACATGCAAACATGGGTGTCCCGATCCTGGACTTTGAACCCCAGAGGTTGCTCCACATACACCTCTTCCTTTATCGCACCATGTAGAAATGCGGTCTTCACATCCATCTGATGAAGACTCCATCATTGCGTAGCAGCAAGGGCTATGATAGATCGGATGGTGGTATATCGGGCCACAGGGGCAAATATATCATCATAGTCTATGCCTTCCTTTTGAGAGAAGCCACGGGCAACGAATCTTGCCTTGAACTTTTCAGCACTTACATCAGATCCATGCTTGATCTTGTAGAGCCATTTCGAGATGACAACTGCTTTGTCCTCTGGTCTTGGAACCACATCCCAGACATCATTCTTCATTATGGACTCGTACTCTTTGTGCATAGCATCCTTCCAGACTTGATGATTTATGGCTTCCTCAAAAGATCCAGGCTCAGATTGTACAATAGTACTCATGGCTGCTAGATACCCTTGGTATCTACTCAGCTTCTTGCTTTCACGAATGTCCCCCTTTGGGGCCATATGTCCCTCGGCATCCTTGAGAATGTCCCTGAGCCATGATGGTCTCTTCCTTATTGAAGGAGGTGGATCAATCAAGTCCATTGGTCCTTCAACATCGGGCATCGTCTCATCCTTTGGTTCTTCTTGATTTCTAGGCCTTCCTGCATGATCTTCCTCAAATCTCGGAAGATTGACTACTTTCCTCAGGGAAGCATCTTTGTCAAAGGTAACATCGTGGCATATCTCCACTTCCCTTTGACCAGGCACATAAACTCTATAGGCCTTCGAAGTTTTGCTATAGGCCGCAGACATTGTGGTCTCCTTCTTGATGCTAGCTCCTCTGCAAAATTTCTTGAACTCGTTCATCTTCATATAATAAGAACATCCTCCCAAGGATGTCACGGGCAACATACCAGACAGATTAGAATGTACTCATTGCAAGACATCAGATGTCTTTGTGACACTTGAGGGGAAAGGTCCCCTTGTATGCATTCCTTCGGCACAACCTTGACATACACCTTCATGATTATTTGAGAACTCAGGCATGCCCGTCACCACCTTCCTTGCTTCGAGAAGGACCTTGTAGTGAAGTTGTTCAAACCTCCGGTGCAGTAGTTCAGTTTGTCGGATAGTATCACATGTCATCGCTCCTAGTGGACTTCCTCCAACCTGGTAGAGTGTACCAACTCTAAACCCAATCGTGATAGCTTCCTTGAAACTCTTCTTCCACATGCACATCTTCGATCAATGAATGCCACATTGAAACCTTTGTTTTCCATGGCCGAAATAGACACAAGGTTCTTCTTCAAATTAGATACATATTGTACATCTTGCAGGCGGAGGACTTGACCTTGAGACAAGTAGAGGGTCACAGTCCCTGTCCCTTTCACGGGATATGTGGCATTATCTCCAAGGATAATTTGTAGATTAATATCCTTCTCAACCATATCAGTAAGTGCGTCCTTGAACCCAATGATGTGTCTTGAGGCACCACTATCTATCAACTAAACATCCATAGTGTCGGGTGGAGATGCAGCAGAGAGGGCAGATTTCTTTTATCATCAAAAACATTTTATTCCTCATACCTGGAATTTCTTGACCTTTTGAAGGGTTGCCCATTTCTGCCGGAGGGAGCCTTCCTTTTCTTGACCTTCTTGAAAGGGCATTCTCTAGCATAGTGACCTAGCTCAGAGATGTAGGCAACCAGACTCTTATGAATTGAGTCCCTGATCATCAACTTTGCTTTGATTTCCCCCTTCTTGTACTTTGATTTGGCAGCAACAGTTGCAGTGGATGGAGGCTCTTGGATTTTACCCAGTAGATAGTCCATGACATCTTGATCCTACCAAATTAAGATCCAATGTCATCTTCCAAGCATGGAAGTCATCCTTCCCAGTCAATTTTTCATCAACCTTAAAGCCATTGTAGTTTGAGGAACCCATTCTCTTCTTCAGTGATTGCTACAAACTAGGGCTTTGTCTTCACCTCAGCTTTGAAACCATGTAAATTTTTGAAGATGTTCTATGCTTGATGCAACTTTATTTTTATCCCCAATGTCAGTCAGCAATCACACAAACAAGAAAGTAATGTGCTGATAGAACATACCAGTAGATCGACAAAAGACAAGCCAGAAAAATATAATTTTGTTGGTGCGTTACGGCGGTTAACAGGATGCTTCAACTAGCAAAGTCTCAATATGGTCAGCCAACCAGAAGTGTCACACACACAACCCTTAAAGACAACTCATCAAAGTCAACATAATTCAGCAAAAGAATCCCACATCCAGATTTTCGGCATCATCCAGATTTACGGCATCATCCATATTTACGGCATCCATTTACGGCATCATCCAGATTTACAGCATCATCCAGATTTACGACATCATCCATATTTATGACATCTTCCGGCATCATCCATATTTATGACATCTTCCGACATCATTCAAATTTACAGCATCTTCCGATATCATCCAGATTTATGGCATCTTCCGATATCATCCAGATTTACGGCATCATCCATATTTACGGCATCTAGATTTACGACATCCATTTCCAGATCATGAGGATGTGTGTGATGAGATGATTGAAATGTCCTCAAACGTTGACTCTATTTATATCAATCACTGAGGGTGTGTGACACATTTGCTGGGGGTGTAAAACCTTAAGGCCGACCTGCACATATTTTGAAAGTATTAAAAATAAATTCAAAATAAATGTTCTGCTCATCAGATCAAGATGATCTTTAGATCGATCTTGCACCTCTTTGAAAGAGGAATCCAATAAAAATATTGGTGTCTTCATCTGAGCATCACAACATGGAGTTTGGACCTAGTTGTCCAATTTTAACAAATCAAAACAACCATTTGGATGCCCATGAGCATTGTGCAGTTTTGGAAGGTTGAAATTCCTAAATAATATGGATTTAATTCTCTTAGAATTGCGCAACGTAGGCAGGCTGAGCAGAGGCAGGAAATTGGCTAAGTGTTGGTCGATTTTGTCTGGATCAGTGTGAGACAGTTGGTAGAGTGTAGCAGACTCTTGTGAGAAGAGTGCATTGTATTGTTTCATGATTCCTTGGTTGATTATACAATAGAAGATAGAGGTATTTTGAGCAGCAAGCTTTCCCTAGGAAAAATATCTGTGTTGTGCGATTGATTTGCTTCTTTCTTTTACTTGGTGTGATTGTGCGATCGTGTTTATTTTCCGCAATTAATTTTTTGAAGGATTCGGTATCTTGCTTTAGCATATCGCATGATTGGATTGAATCCATTGGTATACATATTGTTTGTACAATTTCTACAGCTGTTAGGTACCCTTAGTACCTATTCAGTTTCTTACTTTCATTGAATGTTCCCCTTGGAGCAATATGTCTCTCGGCATCTTCGAGAGTGTTTATAAGCCATGAGGGCCTCCTTTTATTTGAAGAAGGTGGATCTATAGGATCCATCAAACCTTCAACTTCGGGCATCGGTTCATTATTCGATTCTTCCTTCCTTCCAACTTCTTCTTCTCTGTCTTCCTTTGAGATAGGAAAATCGCTAACCTTCCTAAGGGCAACATCTTTGTTGAAGGTAACATCATGACATATCTCTACTTCTCTTTGACTAGGCACATAGATTCTATATGCCTTCGAGGTTTCACTGTAGCCCACAAACATTCCTTTCTTTCCAGAAGCATCTAACTTGCTTCTCTTTTCTTTCGGCACATGAAAATATACGAGACTTCCAAAAACTCTAGAATGAGAGACATCAAGCTTATTACCAGAGAAGACTTCTTCGTAAGTTTTGGAGTCCAATGCAGAATGTGGGCATCTATTTTGAACATACACAATGATGTTGGCAGCGTCTCCTCGTAGGAATTTCGGAAGACCTTGGTCATAGAGCATGGTACGAACAACTTCCAAAATGGTTCTATTCTTCCTTTCAACAACACCATTTTGTTCGGGAGTATACACAGTAGTGGTCTACCTCTTAATGCCAGCTTCCCTGCAATAGTCATTGAATTCATTTGACTCATATTCGGTTCCATTATCGGTCATCAAGATTTTGATCTTCTTCCTTGTTTGATTTTCAACCAAGGCCTTGAAGGTACGGAACCTCTTGAATGCTTTGTCCTTCTTCTTTAAAAGTATATCCAAGTTTTGCGGGAGAAGTCATCTATAAAAGTAATGTAATATAAGCATTCTCCAAAAGATGTTACGGGCAATATACCAGATAGATCAAAATGAATCAATTGTAAAGTATCAAATGTCTTCGTGACACTCGAGGGGAATGGACCCTTGTATGCTTCCTTCGGCACAACCCTGACATACACCTTCATGATCATCTTTGAAATCAGGCATACCTGTAACCACCTTCCTTGCTTTGGGAGGGGCTTATAATGAAGGTGTGCAAATCTTCGGTGCCATAGCTCAGATTGAAGAGATGTGTTACATGTCATGGCTCCCAGCGGACTTCTTCCAACTTGATAGAGTGTGTCAACCCTGAAACCAAGAGTGAACGCTTCTTCGAAGTTCCTCTTCCAAATGCGTACCTTTCCATCGATGAATGCCACCTTGAATCCTTTGTCTTTCATTGTCGAGATAGACACTAGATTCTTCTTCAAGTCAGGTACGTACAACACATCTTGCAAACGAAGGACTTGACCTTGATTTAGATGAAGGGTCACAGTCCTTGTCCCTTTGACGGGATAGTGGCGTTGTCTCCAAGGATAATTTCCAAATTAGTATCCTTTTCAATAAAATCAGAGAGGGCCTCTTTATATCTAGTGAAGTACCTTGAGGCACCACTATCAATCAACCAGTTATCTAGGGTGTCGGGAGGAGATGCAGCATAGAAGGCAGATATAAGAATATATTCCTTTTTCTTATCAACAACATTAGATTCATCATACTTGGAGTTCCTTTACCTCTTGAAAGGTTGACCATTTCCATTTCCATTTCGATCAGAGGGAGCCTTCCTCTTTCCTTCGAACCTGTTGTTCCTTTGATCATTCCCCTTGAAGTTGTTGTAGTCATCATCTCGGGGAGAGTCCCTTGTTGTAGTCATCATCTCGGGGAGAGTCCCTTTTATTGGGGCAATCTCTTGCATAGTAATCAAACTTGTTACAATTGTAACATCTTCCCTTCCTTCCTTTGGGACTCGCTCTTCCATGATTTTGATTTCTCGGACCAACATTATTCCTTTTCTTTGCATGAGCGGTGAAGGCAGTAGGGCCACATCCATTCCCATTTGAGGGATAGTCTCTCTCCATCATCCTTGTCTCCTCTTGAGTGCATCTTGTTAGCAATTCATCAAAATCAGGAATTGAGAATAGTAGTATTAAATACATACCGTGGTCGGGGAAGACCTCCAAGAGCAATGAGGGTGAGCTCTTGGTCAGCTATAGCCTCTCCAATAGCTAAGAGATCATTTTTGATTTCGGTGATCCTCATGAAGTAGGATTGGATGGACTCTCCCTTGTCCATCTTGATGTTCTTCAACTTGTTCTTCAAAAATAGAATTTGATTAGCATTGCTAGCCTTGAACATGCTAACCAACTTGACATAGCCTAAGCTGCGTTTACCCACAAATAATGCATTTAAAATGCAACAACATACATTTTCCCCAAAATCACATTTGCTGCTATAGTCATTTATCGGATTATTTCTTTTATAAAATCAATAAATACCCACCTATTGACAATTCGTATCCATGTATTCGACTTTGGTTAAAAAACCAAAAATGCCAACATATAAATATATATTTTCGGCCCACACTTAACACCAACTCACCTTTCCGCCTTTCTCCAAATAGCTTTGCACATTTGACTTCCACCCTAGATCTTCAACTCCTCGATCCAATGGTTATCGGCAATATCGTGGCTTACCATTGACCTTGAGTCCACAAAACAAATCTGGGCCCACAACCTATTACAAATGCACCTTTACATCGTTGATCATATACACTCACCAAATCAACTGCAATCACATTTCAAACTCCACGATGTTTAATGTTTTGAAACTATGCGAAATAGGTGGTTTTATAACGCCACACATCACTCTCCTAACTGTATCGCATTCCTCAATTAAATACCACTTACCTCTTTAAATCTATGCGAAACCCACTTATCGTTTATAAAACCGTTCTCCGTTCCTCTACGCCATAAATTCATGATATCTGCATTTATTCAATTCGCGGGTTCGAATAGAACCAGGTTCTGACCTGAATGTGGAATTTTACCACGATTATACCCATTTCAAGTACGATAAGTTGCAAGCAGATATTTCCACAACATTTCTGCCGCTAATCCATTGAAATGTCACACCGTTTAAAGATTTCCCATCAGTCCTTTTTGCCCATCCAAGTTTTCTATTGCACAATTTGACCGGGAACTCTGTCCCTCAACTGATATTATTCTTTGTTGTCTTGAAATAAAGTCCATAAACGGATATTGTTACCAATTTTTCCACACGGCTCCATTCACAGGTCAATGTATAGGTTTTGGATTTTGTTCATCAAGTTATTTTGCATTAAAAAACCCACAATTGAATTCGATTGAATTCAACTTCTTCAGATTATCCAATTCTATGTTTTCAATGAAAC
Source organism: Pinus albicaulis (assembly GCA_034641835.2). NCBI lineage: Eukaryota > Viridiplantae > Streptophyta > Pinopsida > Pinales > Pinaceae > Pinus > Pinus albicaulis. The sequence continues at coordinate 231,016,319 of CM076579.1, forward strand.
TTCAATTACAGTGACTCGACTTTCCAAAAGGAATCTATCGAATTCTTTATGAATTCGATTCCTATCTCTGGTCCTCCCAAAATACACCTGCACACTTATATTATGCAGTTATTCTGGTAATTTACAAACAGTTATTCACTGTACACAATATAACTCAGAAATGAGATACAAACTCAAAAATTAAGTAATGATATATATATATATATATATATATATATATATATATACCAAATATTTACACAGCTTCCCCTCTCTGGCCTGATATTCGAATATGTGGCCTCTTTCTTCCTACAGCCCGTAGGCTAAAATTAAAACTCCTAACTAACAGATCTGATCCTTAATCTTCCTCTCTATCTTCCATGTCTTTGAGGCTTATCATTTATACAAATGGTTCTGAAACCAATTGTGGTTTCAGATCCTTTATCTTCCCAACAATTTCCTAAGAATCCTCTAAGTCCTAATTTGACTCAACTAATCCCTAAGGATCTGATCTCATCCACAAAATCATAGATTAAATTCCTAATCTAAGATTTACAATTAATTCCCAAATCTTCCAATTCCAAATTCTCTCATATTCTCTTTTGAGAACATTTACAAAATTCCTCTCATTAAAATCACTCAAACTCTAAACAAATTATTTTAATTTGTTACATAAAAATCCAATTTCTTAGAAAATACAAGACCCCTATATCTATTAAAATACAAAGAATTTTCTGAGCCTAATGCTCCTGCATCACAACTTATCATACACTCGGAGATATAAGCAACCAAGTGTTTATGAATAGAATTCCTGATGATCTTCTTCGCCTTGACTTCCCCTTTCTTGTACTTTGTTTTAGTGGCAGCCGATGCATTTGATGGAGGCCCAGTGATCTTTCCCTGCACATAATCCATAACATCTTGTTCCTCCAATGTCAGATCCAAGGACATTTTCCAAGCATGATAATCAGACTTATCATTAAGCTTGTCATCAGATTTGAAGTATGATGAGGAAGCGATTGACCCTGGTCCTTGTCTATTCAACTTCGGTGATTGCTCTTCTCACTCTTGCTTGGGCTTTGTCTTCACCTTAGCTTTGAGACCATGTCAATTTTAGTTAACCATGATATGTTCTATGCTTAGAGCAGTTTATTTCAATCTTTCTTATTAGCCCAATTCAATTTCCAGATATGCAATCACATAACCATTGATAGTAAATGCTTATAGAACATAAATAAATCGACAGAAGACAAGCCAAGACAAGAGACAAGAATTATTATAATTCTTCTTATTCAGCAGAGAGAGAAAATATATTTTACAACAGACAACAGGATGCCCTAGCCAACAAAGTCTTCGCTGGTCAAACCAACAATTCAGCCTCCAATCAAGCTCAGTCAAACTTGACCTTCCATCAAAGTCAAACACAACCCAAAACAGTCCACAAATCTGGTCAATGCAGTGGTCAAATTCTGCGGTAAAAACAGTAGTCAAAGATGTGGTCAACAGCAGTCAAAGTCAACGTTCTGCCTCGGTTTTTGTGCCTTAAGTTGTGGCCTCTCCAAATCGGTATTCTGACCCAGACAACGCAGTCAAATCACAAGAGTTGACCAAAAGTCAATGCTGGTCAACGTTGTCCAGAAAAGCCCTAAATGGGTCTGAAAATTGCAGCTTCTGTTTTCACACGTGTGGAGAGAGAAGCCTCTAACGCTATGCGAACCAATCAGATGAGACAGAGATGTGTGAGATGAATGAATGATGAAATGAGGATCATGTCTCTCCTTTTTATATCCATGACTGTGGGTGTGTGACACAACTTTTGGGGCTTGTGAGCCTACATTGCAATTTTCGCCGACCTTGACAAATTGCCCATGTTTGGAAAAAATAAATTCAAAATACAAATTCTGCTTATCCAAACAAGATGATCTTTATATCAATCTTGCACCTCTTCGAAAGAGGAATCCAACAAAAATATCATCTCCATCATATGAGCAGTGCAACATGGAGTTTGGCCCTAGTTGCCAAATTTAACAAGAATCTTTTAACGAATCGCCTTTAGTAGTTGCAGATCCCAAGGGACCCTTGTAATTCTGTTATGGTTGTGATTTCCTGGATCTTTTCTTGATGAACTGGTACCCCTTTTGCACTAATCATATGTTGCAAATAAAGAATTTCAGTCAACCCAAACTCACATTTTGATCATTTGGGACACCTGGATCAAATTTTGAGCATCATGACGCAGTTCTTGGTGGAGATAATTGTGGGAAAGACTTGCTTCAGGGATTTGGGGCTGCACTGAGTTGGAGGTGTGAGAAGGTAGGTTTGGGGAGATTTCTCAGCTTGTGAGCCTACATTGCAATTTTGGACGACCTTGACAAATTGCACATGTGGAAAAAATAAATTCAAAATACAACTTCTGCTCATCCAAACAAGATGATCTTTAGATCAATCTTGCACCTCTTCAAAAGAGGAATCCAACAAAAATATCATCTCCATCATATGAGCAGTGCAACATGGAGTTTGGCCCTAGTTGCCAAATTTAACAAGAATCCTTTAATGAATCACCGTTAGTAGTTTCAGATCCCAAGGGACCCTTGTAATTCTGTTATGGTTTTGATTGCCTGGATCTTTTCTTGATGAACTTGTACCGCTTTTGCACTAATCATATGTCCCAAATAAAGAATCTCCGTCAACCCGAACTCACATTTTGATCATTTGGGACACCTGGATCAAATTTTGAGCATCATGGCACAGTTCTTGGTGGAGATAATTGTGGGAAAGACTTGCTTCAGGGATTTGGGGCTGAACTGAGTTGGAGGTGTGAGAAGGTAGGTTTGGGGAGATTTCTCAGCCTTTGGAGGGGTTATAGAGGCTGGATTTCCTGTAGTTCGTATTTTCCTGGCAGTGGGGGAAGCCATAAAATTTGGGGGTGATTTTGGAGCTTTAGAACTAGACCAAACCCTTTCAGGGTTTGTGGTGGAGAGCCCAAGGTTTATTTGGTAGAATTTTCTGGGCACTTTTGGAGGCTCAAACAGGGGTTCATTTCAGCCAGCAGTCCAGAAATTTCCAGGGCCAGCGCATTACACTTTGGAGGAGTTGTTTCTTTGCATCTGGGCAACATTTCTTACCTGGGATTGTTTAGCTTGCCTTGGAAAGCTCAGGTGCACACATTTCATGCATTGCACTCTTCTATATATATAATAGATCAGACCAGGCCAAATTGTTTGGGCAGCAGATTGACTTGTCTAGAGGGCTGTTTGACCAGGTGTGACCAGGGCTATGCTACAAGTCAATTTGACTTTATGTTTGACTTGAAAATTAGATGTATCTCTGTTGAATTGAATAATTTCTCCAAGGAAAAGGTTGCTGGGTTTTTCCCCCATGTTGGTTTTCCCAGGTTAAAAAATTTAAAATTTTGTTTCTCTTGTTTGGCTGTCCCTTAATGATCCTACTGGCATTTTGTTTCTACTGTTGAGATATTCTGTGTAATTGCTTTATGATGAATGTGAATGCAAGAAAGATTAATATAAAAAATCACGAGAAGTAATTATCAGATTTGATCTTTGAAAAATCAACAAACTGCACAGTAGAACCTTGTTCCACCAGTCTGGAGAGAGCTTATTTGTTAGTTTTCGTGTGTTTAGAGGATCCACTATCCACATACCACCCACCCCTCAAATGGTCTTGGTGGAAAGGCATGAAACCTTGGCGAAGGCTGTCTCAAGTTTCAACTTTGGTTGCAAGACCATGAACTCTAATAGAAGCTTCTGCACTCCTTGTAAAATGCTGCTTCTGCTGCTTGCCCTTCCCTTTCTTCCTCCAAGGACAATGAGAAGTATAGCGCCTGTTCGTGTGGCACTTGAAGCACTTTTTGTGACTCAGGTCTGCCTTCCTTAGTTTGATGATCCCGAATGTTCTTTCTTTTTCTTTTTCTTCCTGGATCTTCCTTTATTTCCTTCTTTCCTCCTGGTGAGGGATAGGGTCTACTGTTCCTAATATATATTTACCACTGTCTCCAATCTCATCTCCTCCTGGATAAATTATTCCATAACCACTCATGCATAGCTTGGGAACCTTTTCTCAGGCATAGACGCCTTGGACAAAATGCTGCCAAGAAGAAGAGAATCCATTCAAGGTTATGGGCACCATTTCTTCACTCTTGAACTCTTCTCCAATAGCTGCAAATTGAACATGGAGTTTGGCAACCTACATTAAATAACTGCCTATGACATCTGTATCACTCATGCACTTGGCATTGAGGTTATTTCGTAGGAGCATCTTCTTATTTATGTTTACACTTTGATACAAAGACTAAATCATCATGTATGTCGTTATTGGTCTTCTTTCCTGCAACGTGAGGGAACAAGTAATCCTTCACCACATCAAGGATGATGTCCTTTGTCTAGGTCATCTTATCATGTGTGTCTTTCTGGCATCTATAGGAACTGGATCACTGTGCCAAATCTCATGCCCTCTAAAAGCCTCTGCTGGACTTGACACTTCAAAGGTACTGGAAAGGCCCTCTAATCTGTCATCAAAACTAGAACTGAGAGAGGTCATCATGCTGCTTGTGAAACACACTCAACTCATAAAACAGATCATCAACCTAAAATCCTGTCACAGGTCTTGATATACTCCAATCTCTTGAGCAAAATTAGGGCATGACCACCCCACAACCCCACCTTTATCTGGATTTGCTTCACTCACAGAAGGTTGAGCATCTTGCCCCTGTGACACTCTGAGAACCCCCTCTCACTGGTGGCAGGATTTTGCATAAATGGATTCCTGGAAACTTTGAGCAAAAATGCTTTATACCATGTTAATATTCAAACCATCATATGCAGATTCTGCACTTAGAAAGTTGAAACTAAACCCTAAAGCCAAGGTAGATTAAAAAGTTAAATGCCAATCAAAACAATAGATCTGAACTACTTTAATCTGCTAATGCATACTGCTAAAAATAAGAACAATCAAAATACACCAGACATAGCCATTAAATATTGTATCTGTATTCTATTACTATAAAGAAGAAATACACTGCATATAAGCCCAAAACAAATTTTGCTAAACCAACCAGTGGTGCACCATTTTTCTTTATAGGCTGAGAAAGAAAGAAATACAATGAATTTAGACACGTCTGGTTTCACTTTGTCAAACCCTAAGCCTAACCACATCTGCTAGTGTACACTCCTTGCATGGATAACTTATAAGTGTGCCAGGGCCCAGGAGTTGTGTGCTCCGAGTAGAGGATAACTACTTCTCCATGGGTTCTATTTCCTTTAAATGCCAATCAACACAATAGATCTGAACTATAATCTGCTAATGCGTACTGCTGAAAATAAGAACAATCAAAATACACCAGACGAAACCATTAAAAACTACATCTGTGTTCTATTACTTTAAAGAAGAAATACATTGCATATAAGCTAAAACAATTTTTGCTAACTAACCCAGTGGTGTGTGCTTCTTCTTTATAGGCTGAGGAGCAAGAAAGAAATACAATGAATTTCCCTCTTTAGGATCTATTTCCCTCTTTCCTGGAACAGTGTGCCTCGTAAAGTTCAACCTTCTTCCATGTTTGGATTCTCATGTGAACTGAATTTCCAAATAGAACAAAACTTCTAAATCTGGAATTTCTAATCTAGGAACAGCAGTTCCAAATCTGGAGAGCCAGTTAAGCTTGAGGTGAACTGAGGTCTCTACATAACTCCAGTGCCCTCTTCCAATGCAACTAGTGCTACACCTCAATACCATTCTGGCATCACACAAAGCCCAAGGCTAAATCCGGCTGTAGGTACTATACAGATCTGCTGGTACTGTTGGCTGTGCTCTGCTACAGGGGAGAAAACTATCCAAGCAACCAGGTAAAAACTCTTATTAACCTTATCATAGATTTTTGTTAGTTGTATAGAAATTATCTACATATTCCCCATGCAATGTCCATCCCTTAATCATTCTTTGCTCTTACCAAATTTTTGCCTGTAATTTTACACACTATTTTCTATGTCAAATTGTGTTTTCTTTGATGTATTATCTTCTGCTAAGATTCTCTTTGGTCCTTGTGTAAATTGTTTATCTATTAGCCTATTTGCTCCATCTTGATTATTATCCTTCTTCAAGTTCCCCTTGTCATTTCCAGTGTGTTTGTTATCCCATTCTTTGTATGCAAATAGTAATAGTTGACCACAAATTAAAATGTTTTTGCTGTGTATCTGTTGTTCCCTACTTTGTATCATTCTTATTTCATATACGCCTACATCCACTTCAATATATGAAACATAATCTAAGCACATCTAATATTATTTAAGTCGGTCCAACAGAACACGGGACATTACTGGGATTTTGTTCGATTTATCTTTTTCCTATTGTTATTTTTGTTTGCATGTTTCTGTGGTGCAGTATCTTCTTTTGAAATTTGGATGGCTGCTATTTATCTTTTATAGCTACTATTTATCTATTATAGCTACTGGTTATTTGATCTAGACAACATCCATTCTTTGAATTTATTTTGGGAATACTCATCTGTGAGTTGCTGTTCATTCAGGACAGAGTCCAGGCAAACACAGATTTGAGTTAGCATCATTTTTTTTTCTTCTGTTTCCTCATATCACTGGGGAGATGCTGAGTATTTGATGAGTCTTACATGGTACTTGGCTTTTCTACATTTGGATATTGTGATAACTTGAATTAGTAGTTCATAGCTTCCTGTCCAATGTAATTGTATATGCTGATGAACAGGATACATATATTTGCACATTTTACGAATTTTAATGGATTGAGTAATACATATTCCATTGACCAGGTCTAGCAGGTTCAAATTATTCTGATTTTCAAATGATTTTTTAACAGGTGCGTGGCCTGGAAAAAAGAAAGAAGCAAGCTCATGATGAAGCAGCAGCCACTTTGGAAGAATATGAATCTTCCTTGAGAAGTGAAAATGAGACTGGAGCTGGAAATGAAGCTAATGATGCTCCAAAGGGAAGACTAGTTTTTGGGGAGTTGGATAGGCAGCCTAGTAAGCTGAGATGTCGCAAAGAATCAACCACTGACCTTGACGATATGTTAGTAGATAAAAGTGATAGCGGTGGAAGTGATTCTGAGAATGACATGAAACAAGATTTAGCACAGAAGTGTGGTGGCACAAATTTGCAGGAGCAAGTGAAAGCTGGCACTTGGATAGCATCAAAGGAATGCAACATAGATCTCGGTGGGCTGCATAAGGTGATATGATAAGATCATTACATGCTTATAATTTTATGTTGTATTGTTTTTTAAGTCCAAATTCCGTATTGCAATCATATTTGTCTTTGCTAATATAATAGAACTAATTCTTATAAGAAATTTACACATTTCTCAAAAGTAAAATACAGAAGATCCTGTACTAAAGTTCTAAACACTTAAAATTTGTTTGATATCCATTAGTGATGGTTTTTGTGTCCATTGATGTTATGAGTTGTTTCTAAAGTCTCTTCAATGATGTAGGAAGGTTCCTTGGCTCGTCAGGAAATAAAAACAGCTGGTCCTGTTTTTGTCAATGGTTCTCAGAAGATCAGACATAAAGACAATTCCCACAAAAGCCTTCCAGTTGTCTCTGGTGAGTGTAATTTGAAGGTAGAATCTGCAGAAAATTCGGTGGTTTCCACGTTGAAGAAAACCATTCCATCAGAAGTGCCAAATAGTAATCCATGGCTATTTGGTGAATCTGGAGGTAAAGTGAGTGAGGAATTGCCAAGTGAGATAAATGTTGTACCAGGGGAAAGGCGTAAGAGGCAAAAGAGAAAAGGAAGACGAAAGGAAAAAAGTGAACTTGATTGCGCATCTAAAATGCAAGAGACAAACATGAGAGCTAATCCTACAGTTTCAATCGCAGGCATTAGTAAGGCAGATGCTGACCGGATTATCAACCAGAATAATAGAGAGGTTTCAGAGCCAGGAACATCTAATGGCAAAACTTCTGGTCATCTTCAGGAGGGTGCTCATATTGAATCTGGTTGCAGTAGTGAAGATGAATCAGAAAAGGGATCTCCTTCTAAAGGAATGACATTGCTTGATGGCATTGGATCTCAAGCAGATCTTATTCAGCGTGCTTTTGCAGGGGATGATGTAGAAGCAGAGTTTAATCGTGCGAAGGCTGAGGTACTGGACAAAGAAGTTCCGGCATCTGAAGGTGTTGTTTCTCTTCCTGGCTGGGGTCAGTGGACTCATGTCCAGCAGAGAAAAGGGTTGCCTTCTTGGATTTTGGAGAAGGAGGAAGAAGAGAAGAAGAAAAGGGAGGAGGCAAGGAAAAAAAGAAAGGATGCCAAACTTAAATTCGTCATCATTTCCGAGAAGGTGGACAAAAAGGTCAGTCTTACACATTCATATTCCTATCAACTTGGTTGTTGTATATAATTTTTATGCAAAAAAAGAAAGGCTCAAATTTGATAGCAAGGTTAACAGTTGTAGGAAAATATACCCAAAAAATGAACTTCACTGTAGAAAAGCTGCCCATATGGCATAATTTTTATTCTGTGCATGAATTTGAATAGAAGTACCAGAATGTTTGTGTTTTAAAAGAATTTGACAGGAAAATCTAGATGTGGAATAATTCCTGTTATATTCCTTGAGTACTGTTGATTTGTGCACCTTAACTACACTGGGAAGAGGAGTAATGAAAATATGTCTTCTTCTTCGAAGAAATATTCTCACCTCACCCTCACACATGAGCAAAGAATGGGGGGATGCTTGTACCATGTCAGCCCTTACAGAGCCCTTCCTCTTTTTCGATCCAATTCCCTGATGGAAGGAGGATCAACCATCAGCTGCATAGGCATTTAGTAACCCCAAAAGACACAACGAGATTTGATCCTGAGACCTTTGTTGATTGAGCACATTGAGCTAAACCTCAGGGTTATTAATGAAAATGTGCCTTTGCAAAATATACTAATAACAGCCCTTGGATCTTAAAACTTAATTTAAATATCATGAAAATCCTCTTATGCAATTAAATTGAATTTAACTATCACCATTAAGAATCTTGCATCCAAAAAATAATTAAAACTCTAACGTGAAGATATCCCCACCATATACATTGAGTAAAGCTAATCAATAAGAAGAATATCTAATAAAATGATGAACTCTGGGGTTATTTAATTTGTATGTATGCTTTGCTGACGGGGATTCATTGACATGCATGCTTTCGATATTCATATTTCCTGAGCACCTTGCTTGACATATTTGACATTGATATTAAAGGTGCTATAAAGAAGCAAATTATATACAGTGAGTTAATGTGGTATTATTGGTTGGACAGTTAAAGCTGTTTATTGGGATGGTAAGTTGATGGCATGTTTATATACTTGGAATGTTCCAGAAGTCTTATGGTCAATACAGGAAAATAATGTGTGTATCTGTTAGAAGCTGTCATTTTTATAGATGTGTAAAAGAAATGTCTTGTTCTGGTAACAAACATCATAATAATAATAATAATAATAATAATTAGGCTAATGAGAGATGAAAGGCCCCACACACCCTTTTGTGACCTGTCAATGTATATTTATACAACTGTCATAAGGCTCATTTTAATCGATTCATATAAAACATTTATTGCTCAAATGTTTTGTTATTTTGTTATATATTTGCAGACCTAGTCTATCAATCTTGTAAGAAACAGGAACTGTTTATTCCAGTTGGTATGAGAGCCAAATTTTTGGCCAGTCTGTGGGTTAATTCCACGGATCACTCTAGCATTCAAGCTGTTCTAAATTTCCGATCGATACAATTAATTTATACAGCAGTTAATTTGCCATACAATGCTGCAAATTTACTATCCATACCTTGCCAAAAATTGCAATGTTCCACCAAGTTTCCGTGACGGGGAAACGCGGGAGCGGGGATATGCACAAGGGGGATGTATGTAAGCAACCCCAAAATTTAGGGAAATTTCGGGGAAACGGGGGGACGTCAGAGGCATAAAAATTATAAAATTATTAAAAATTTAATATATAAAAATAAAAAAATAAAATCCCAACAATATTTTAATAACTAAAATAGTAGATTGTAAATCTTATTAATTATGAAATGCACATCTAAATATGATCATCACTTTGTATTAGACTATTGTGAATCAAAATTATCATTTGACATTTCTGCAATCATCAATGTAAATCTAAAAATTAATTACCAAATTGAATCTATCATTTGACATTATGCAATGTTCCATCTAAATTCATCATTTGGCAATGAGCATTAATATTATGCAAGGTACATCTAAATTAAATTCATCGTTTGACATTGAAACTACACAATGCACATCAAAAAGTAAATTCATCATATGACAATGACATTATATTGAAGTCTAAAACTACCATAGAAAACTGAACTAAAATAAACATAGGAAGCAGTGAAATACAAAAATTGTTTTTTTTTAAATTGTTATTAGCGAAAAAATTTGGGGGATGCGTCCCTCTTGCATCCCCTTGCCCGGCATCCCCCCACCCCCCCCCCCCCCAACAAGAGAGATGCATTTCGTCACCAGAAAAACGCCTCCCTAGAGTTTCCCCAAGTTTTCCAAAAAAGGGGACATGGGGAAAGTTTCCCCAGGAGTTTCCCTGTCTCGAGAGCGTGGGGGAGCGAGGAAGCGCATCCCCCACACTGGGGGACGCGTCTCCGTGGAACACTGAAAAATTGTCACCATGCTATCTGTCTGACTCCACTTAAATGTATCATCCACCCATACAAGTCTGAATTAGTTTCAATTGGTAGAAATTCCATATGGCTCTGTTGTGCAATGTGTATGTGGCCATACCCAGCAGCAGTATGTCATCATCTGCTAGTGGCTGTAGCACGCTATCTGCCATACTTTTTTCCATACTTCCCACTGTGTCCTTTTCTTGTTTGTATGGCCGTGCAACCACTTTTAACTCCCACATGCCTTCTGCAGCCTAAGTCACGCTGCCTTGAAATCTCAAAGTGGTTTGTATTTTTTTCTGTTACTTTGGAATTTTATACATCAAAATCATCTTAAATCAATTAAAAAAATTACCTTTTTTCAAAAATAGGGAAACCTAGGGAATGGAATCACTATGGGGTACAATTCAAAATTCAACAATGACAATGCAGCGCCAAAAATATCATTAGATTCAATCTCAGGCACCCAACAAAATAAGAATAAAGGCAGGGTCACGGAAAAAGAAATGAATATTCGAAATGATAAAATACAAGAATCAACCACGAAACAATATTGAAGCAAACAAAGTTCCTTCTCAAGTTAAATACTCCAGAAGACTTGGAATATAAAATATCCATGAGGATACAAATATTATTAAATAGTATGAATGAAGATTACAAATGAGGTCTGCTTATATACCTAGGCAGGTGCCTCTTCACGAAAGGTCATGTCTCATTTAAATTTTAGACATGCCCCTTCAACGTAATTTCTAATTAAATAATTAATCATTATTTACATTATTTTATTCATTACATTGCCTTCCTTGTCAAAAAGCTTTGTCCTCAAAGCTTGTTGATGAAAGGCCTTAATTTCTTTTCCTGCTACGAATGTCTTTTCGTCTCGTTGGAGTCATCCTTGTCGATACAAGTTGATATGATCCTCTAAGTGACAAACAAAACTGTCGCACTGAGAATGGATCGGACCATCCTAAATTAATCTTCTGTGGAATCTTACGGCGACTTGAAACTTGTGATGAATTATCACATGAGTGGATTGCACCGACATTATTATTCTTCAAAACATCAGCTTGTTGTTTCTGTTCTGAATACAGAGCATAGTCGAGATGTCTGCTTCCATGATTTGGATGTCGATAGGGAACTTTTTTGGTTTGACTTCTTTGATTTTCTTCTGGCGAGGATGTAATTGAGTTGGTTACAGAACCTTCACTTAGAATGTTCCTCGTCTTCTCTTGTCCTTTTTCTTTTATAACAATTTCCTTTTTTTTAACTACTCTTGCCCTTTTTTGTTTTCTAAATTCTTTTTATTTTTTAAACTTATTTCTTCTTTTAATTTTAATGGCCAAAGGCCTCTGACGAACTTAGCAACGGAGAAGCTCCAAAATTGGTAGCGAATGCTTTAGTCACGACGACAACAAGGTTGACGATTTTTATGGTCAAAGACCTAGATCGGAGAGCGTGGCTCTGTGCAATGGTTAAGTGGCCGAAGTCTCGAACTGCTCTGATACCAAATGAAGCGAACAAAGTTCCTTCTCAAGTTAAATACTCCAGAAGACTTGGAATATAAAAATATCCATGAGGATGCAAATATTATTAAATAGTATGAATGAGAATTACAAATGAGGTCTGCTTATATACCTAGGCAGGTGCCTCTTCACGAAAGGTCATGTCTCATTTAGACATGCCCCTTCAACCTAATTACTAATTAATCATTATTTACATTATTTTATTCATTACAAATATTCCATCTCATCTAAGAAAAGTTGATAAGATCTTGTTATTGCGCAAACCTGCACAAACAAATCTACATGACAATTCTAGACAACCAACCCTGTCACGGTTGGAAGCCTTTTCATTTGGACTTGCAATATTTCAGCCTCAGATGGGTGCCCTTGCTAGATTTTTGTTTTTGGTAGTTCAACCCGAAGGGATCACATCCCACCGGCCAAACTAGTAGATACTAGAGCCTAACCCCAAGGGTGTTGAGGAGAATTGACCTTGTGACCTCCCAATGGTGAGGTACCTTAAGCAACGAGAACTCGACCAATTGAGCTAACCGTCGGGGATTAATATTTTTCATCATCATGTCATTGACAAGGAATTGATCCTGGGTAGGGGAGATAACAACCATTCTACCCAACCAACCTAGATAACCCCAATTGAACTTCTTACAAAATTATATCCAACAACCCATACCCATAAGTCAGATATACCAGTAATTTACGACTTAGCAAGAGCCAAGACTCCATAAGGGTGGAGGAGCCTACTCCTTGAGCCTTATCACAACGGGCCAAAGATGTACCCCTGTGGGATTTGAAACTGAGTAGAGGGGATAACATCCCATTGTGCCAACCACTCGGTCGTCACACAAGGAGACTATGTGCCCTTGCTAGATGGATGCTACTATTAAAGAATGAAATTTATGCATGTAATTCAATGACTGTCAGCAAAATAAAACCCACTTTCAAGATGTTTGAAACAATTGAGAGTGATAATAAAATTTAATAGAAGATTCAATGGTTGAGATTAGGCTTTAGAGACGTTTATAATTTTGAAAGTAAATCACAAATATATGATAGAAATGCCCTTCAGGTGAAAACAATTTCAAAGTAATGCATATAACTAGAATTAATAGGAAAATGATTAATTCAATACAACCATGAGATTCAGAGAGCTAGAGTGAAACATAACTAGATCAAATTAGATATCACCTAAAAAATTGTTTGCATGTGATGGGCAATATGTGACAGGCTGCGACTGAGCTCCTCATTTGTAGTGGAGCTGGTGTTGGTGGAAATCCGTGAAAGAAAGAGAAAAAGGTTTTCTGTTGCTACTGATGTCTCAAGAATGACAGTCTATCCTCACCATCATCTGTCAATTCTGAATATAAAGAAGTCTCATTTCCTCCTAGTTAAGGAGTGTAGTATCCTACCGTAATTCTTGACCTAGGGTTTCAGGTATCTGGGGTTTTCAATGAATTTTCTTTTATTCATTCAATGAAGCCAACAATTCATTCAATAACACAGTATCCATACTAATTAGCACTGCTTATTTCACAATAACCATATCACTGTTTATTCAGTAAAGATGTCACCGTACAGTTATGTGATGCAGTCAACAACAAATTCAACAGGAAGTAACCAATGACTGATTATGCATATACTTATTAATGATAATATCTGTCTTTGCACAGTATTCCTTATAATTTATGATCAGAAAGCGAAGTACATGACCCTAATTCCGAACTGAAAATGGAAGCCAATGCTGAGTTTCTGAGACCTGTGGTCTCCACCTACTAAATACCTCTGCAACCTGCCTCAGGGCCTTTAGAACTGTGGACTCATTCTGATCTGCACCAGCCCTTTTTTTGCTTCAGGAGTACTCGCCTTCTTCTGAGATACTTTGATTATGATCCAGGAATGCCAGGATAGTAATGCGAACCAGGTTTAGGGATATCTCACACCAGAATAAATCTTAGAGAAATCCGTGACCTGCCTCAGATGATCTAAATGCCTCAGACCTTGACCTCCAGCTACGGACGACCTCAGCTACCTCAGAACACTTCGCCAATCTGCTAGACTAGGTTTTGGCTGCTTTAGATGATTACGGGTTGCCTCAGGCCTCATCCTGGGCTATAGTAGACTTCGACTGCTGCAGGAGAAGACACTAATTCTGTCTCTGTTGGAAATCCGTGCAGCTTCAGGTGTCTTAGTTACCTTGCCACAGACTTTGTCCAGAAAATATATCACTGCTCCTTGTAGGGTTAGGTCTGGCTTGAAGGGCCTTGCCTTTCTTCACGCTGGTATATCTTCGCTGGGTTACAGAACGGTTGTCAACAGATTCGTCCACTTATTTCAGCCTCAGAATGGTGCAGACTTTTCGACCCACTTAGAAGGGTTTCACCTCTGCCACAAGGTGAATTTGCATGGTTTAAGGCCTCAGAAACTTCGATCTGATCAGGAGTTTGCCTCAGAAGGTCTCAGCCCATCTCAAGAAGACTTTGCTACCTCAGAAGCTACTTCGCTGCATCAGAGTCTTAGATTTGATCATAAATTAACCTCAGAAAACTTCGTTCAATTCCAGGAGACTTGACTTGCTGCTTCTTAGATCGAGAATTTTCTGTTGCCAGAACAAAGTAAAAAGAGGAAATAAAACTCATTAGGGTGGAATCTTTCACCACCGAAATTTGAAGGAAAAAGAATAGGTAGGGTGGGATCACCTCCACTGAAACTAGTCCTAGGGAAAGGGGTCTTAAAACCCTCAGAGCCTTGGGCTCAAAGAAAAACAGAGATAATTTATCCATCCAATGTGATTCTCATCCTCTTGTATTTATAGATTTCCTTTAGGGGATTTTCTTCTTAATTAATTTAGTGAAATTCACTTCAAACCCCAACTTTGGGCTTTTCTGCCCCAGCTGCTCCAAACTTGCCCAAACATTGGGTATTTTGGTGTTTTCCCCTTTATCACAGACTATAGACTACGGGGATCGATAAGCTACTTCGTCCCTTGAACCATTTAATCCCACGAGGATAGTACAGTCCCCCCTTCCTGACATTGCTTGTCCTCAAGCAATGGCATGTTTGGGTGCTGCATAAATTCCATACTGTCTGCAGTTGGGGGTATCAACTTTTCAGAAATTTGATTCTGCAAGTTTGTCTCTTTCTGTTTCTTCCTCTTGCCTTGTTCATTTTTCAATCTTGCCCGCAGGTGCTCCACTAAAACTTTCTCATCAACATCGCAATTAATCTTATCCCAGACTTGACTTGCTGCTTCTTAGATTGAAAATTTTCTGTTGCCAGAACAAAGTAAAAAGAGAAAATAAAACTAATTAGGGTGGAATCTTTCACCACCAAAATTTGAAGGAAAAAGAATAGGTAGGGTGGGATCACCTCCACCGAAACTAGTCCTAGGGAAAGGGGTCTTAAAACCCTCAGAGCCTTGGGCTCAAAGAAAAACAGAGATAAATTTATCCATCCAATGTGATTCTCATCCTCTTGTATTTATAGATTTCCTTTTGGGGGATTTTCTTCTTAATTAATTTAGTGAAATTCACTTCAAACCCCAACTTTGGGCTTTTCTGCCCCAGCTGCTCCAAACTTGCCCAAACGTTGGGTATTTTGGGGTATTCCCCTTTATCACAGACTATAGACTACGGGGATTGATAAGCTACTTCGTCCCTTGAACCATTTAATCCCACGAGGATAGTACAGTCCCCCCTTCCTGACATTGCTTGTCCTCAAGCAATGGCATGTTTGGGTGCTGCATAAATTCCATACTGTCTGCAGTTGGGGGTATCAACTTTTCAGAAATTTGATTCTGCAAGTTTGTCTCTTTCTGTTTCTTCCTCTTGCCTTGTTCATTTTTCAATCTTGCCCGCAGGTGCTCCACTAAAAATTTCTCATCAACATCGCAATTAATCTTATCCCTGTCACTCTCTTATGTACACAAGCATATACACATTAGAGTATCTGGTAAACTTAAATGGTGTGTTAATGAATTCTGGACTGTTAATGAGGTCTGGATTGGGCTGAGGCAGCTCCCCTTTACCACCAAATTGTTCCTTCAGTGCTCTCTTTTCTTCTTTCCTTGTGACTCTTTCATCATCAAACTTGTACTACTGGAGTGAGAGAGCTGGTCTAATGCAAGCGTAATAATAACTACCATGCACACCTCCACTGTGAACCAAAACGCTTTGAAGAGTATATACCCTATGTTGCCAGGAAACATGGGTTTGGGGACAGGGATGGGTATGTCATTTTTTGAAACAGAGTGCATGGGTTCGTCGAGGGTATATTATAATTTGTATATATAATATATAAATATAATAATATTATATTTTATAAATTATAAATTATAATATATATGAATTTGTATATTTTTCAACTTTGAACAAGAAACCTAAAATATTTATGATTTGAAGTTTTAAACTTTAAACTTTAAAGATTTAAACATGCACATCATTGAACATTGAACATTCACATTGAAATTGCAAAATTTTTAGTTTGATATCAAGTGCAAATTGGAGTTTGCATATTAATAAGAATCATGATATATGTCCATTGTCATAGTACATTCAAAATTTGCCTTAAGGCATCTCCAAACATGAACTAGGAAATTTTAATATATTAAAATAAAAATTTAAAATAGCTATAGCCTAAAAGTGAACAATGGCTCCCTCAAGCCATGTCATCAGCATCACTTAGATTTTTAGTTAGCATGCTCTCCAAGTAGGAGTCACTCTCATCTTGAGGCTCTTGCTCATCCATAGAACTTGGGGGTAGCTCAATAAGGCCATCTGGTTGTAGCTCCTTGTCCACACACATAGCATCATCTGTGTATTGGTCCCATCTCTTGAAAGGACCCTCCTTGTACCTACATCTTGAGGTTCCTGCTCATCCATAGAACTTGGAGGTAGCTCAATAAGGCCATCTGGTTGGAGCTCCTCGCCCACACACATAGCATCATTTGTGTTTGGTCCCATCTCTTGAAAGGACCCTCCTTGTACCTAGGGTATTTTCGAGATATGAGACGAAGTGTGCTATGAATGTAGACTAAGATCTCTGCCTTCTTTGAGCCCAACCTGTTTCTCTTTACTGAATGGATAAAGGCATAAGTACTCCAATTCCTCTCGCAAGATGAAGAGCTAGCTACTTGGAATATTAGGGGAAACCCATTAAATTAATTAAAAATTTAAAAATAAAAAAACTAAAATGAAAATTTAAAAATTAATATAGAGATTTAATTGAGAAATTTCAAATAAGATGGGGAACTCCAAACTAGTTTCCTGTCCAAGTAACCGTATGGCAAATTGCTACAACTCAAGAGCATCAACACCATGAAGCCACCACCAATCAATTGGATCCTTCTTCTTGCGTCTATATGCCAAAGATGCATGTGAACCAAAGACACCTCGGCCATGTGAAAATTGGGGAAACTGAGATTGTATGTCTGAGGCTTCTTCTGTACTACCATAAATTTTCTTGACAATGGTCAAGAATCCTTTGAACACCTCTCTATCTTGGGAAGGAGGCCTCTTTCCTGTTGTGGGATCATACCATTTT
Source organism: Pinus albicaulis (assembly GCA_034641835.2). Lineage (NCBI taxonomy): Eukaryota > Viridiplantae > Streptophyta > Pinopsida > Pinales > Pinaceae > Pinus > Pinus albicaulis. The sequence continues at coordinate 231,034,021 of CM076579.1, forward strand.
GGATTAACTGCATATGCTGGCATATGAAGAGGGGTGTTCAGTTCGTTCCAATGCCCATGTATCTGTATCATCTCACCTAAAAATGGACCATCTGTATATGCATAGTGGATCATATCACAAATTGGTTCTATAATTTCCACAACAAATTTGGCATCAACCCAAAAATGATAATCCAAAATCAACCTCTTCACCTCCAAAGCTGCATCTGAGGTAGATGACCTCCACTAGTCCCACATGTCATTGACAACTGTGGCATATAAAGCCTCCTTCATATCCACAAGCCACCTAAGTAAAATGTAGTAAGTTGCAAATCTGGAATTTGCTGGTTTAAGAAGCTCCATTTTGGCATGCTTGCGGTAAATGGCTTGTGATTGATGATGGTTGCATATAAACATTTGAATTTTGAAGCCATTTTCAATTAATGTTTGAATCCATTCAATTTTCCTAATGTCCTTCAATGCATTATTCAAAGAATGCACTGCACATGGTGTCCAAAAAATATGCTTGGGTACATCAAGGACAAAATTAAAATATTAATAAGTCAAAATGTTTATTGTTTAACATTAGAAAACAAATTGAAATCAAACTTTTACTCAAAATGAAAAATGTAATTCATGTAATTTAAATACAAAATTTAAATAAATCAAACTTGAAAGTTGAAACTTGTCACTTACTTCTACTCCTTTTGAACCATTGCCCCTGTTGCTTTGCACACTGGAGCTGCATCAGTAATAACTTGAACAACATTGGATGGCCCCACCTCTGCAATGGCATCACATAATTGGTCTTTTAAGAACATAGTGTTCTTTTATTGACTAGAACAATCAATGGCCCTGAGAAAATAAGGACCAGAAATGGAAGAAACAATGATGTTTATCAATGGACGATTCCTACAATCAGTCCATCCATCCATGACAATTGAGCATCCATCTACACTCCAAGATGCCTTCAAGGGTGCCATTGCCTTCTCAAGATGGGCTTTCTCCCTGTCCACCAACACAGTTTGGAGCTTCTCATAACGAGGAGCTTTACACCCTAGAGGTCCATCATTAATAGCATGAACCATTTGCTCAAAATAGGGGGAACAGGCTGCATTGAAGGGAATGCCACATGCAAGAAAAAATCTTGCTATTGCAAGATCAACACCCTCCCTACCTTTTACATCAAACATGTCATAAAGGCCACCAAGTGTAGGCTTCTTGCGTGCTTGACTGGTAGTGCTTTTTGATGCTCTAGATGACACAGGCACATGCTCATCACCAACTTGAACTTCATCATCAAATGGTAAACCTTACTCATTGGAATCATTATTTTCATCAACATTGTGACATGGCCTAGAGATTGCCTTGCCTGCCTTACCATCAGCCTTTTGTTGCTCTCTTTGTGCACTAGGGAGTCTAGTGGGATCATTTGGGTCTCCAGTGCAAGCATCAACACCCATCCTTGGTATTTGCATAAAATGATCTTAAACTCTGGTATAGCTCCCTTTCCATTCAAGTTGACAGAAATTGAATTTCATTGTTGCTGCCCCCCCAACACCATTTGGAGGTTTTTGCCTATCCACATATTTCCAAAGCGGATATTGTGGATTTGATGAAGACATTTTTTATTTTGCAAATTTTGGAAGCCAATTTGAATCTGTTTAACAAAGTTCAAAGTAAAATTCATGTTAATAGAGGTTAAACAGTTAATGCCAAGTGGACAACAAGAAGCTTCAAGCTACATTTATGGTACAAGTAGTAAGCTACTAAATGTAGAATATTGTTAATATTATTAAAAAAGTTTTTTGTTGTGTATGAATCATGATCCTTGTAGTTGGGCTTGGGTCAAGTTTTATGGATCTTGTAAACGGTAAAAGGGTAAATTTCTGAATTTGCTGATAGAATTGAGGCAAGCAACAAGCTTTAGTTGGTTCTTTGTTCATAGGATAATTATATAAGTTAAAAACTCACTCTGCTATTATCACCTCCTGATGAGACAGTATTAGAGTGCAAAATGACATAGATCAAGTTGAGGTTTAGCTCCTCCATTGTGTCAATGCACGCACAAGGATGCATTTGTGCTTGTGTTGAAGAGAGCAATTTCTTCCAACAGTTCACCAATACACCTACCTTGATCAGATTTATCACAGCTGGGATGAACATCAAAATTTTGGGAATAAAGGTCCTTGCCACTGCCCATAGGAAGTGTTTGAATCTCAGTAGCATGATCATCAAAAAGTTTGTTGCTCTTTATTTGTGGGTGCAAGGCAAATGCACAAAGTATGCCATTAGACTCACTAAGTTGATCAAATGTTCATTGTTACCTGATGAACAATTATTATTTATTATATAACACTAAACAATTCACAAAAGGCGTGAATACCTTTCTCTGCCGCTGCCCTCCGCGTGAATACCTCCCTCTGCGTGCACTATATATCCATCCTCTGTCGCCTCCCTCGAGTGTATTGCGTGAATGAATGCGACTCCTTGTGTGTTGCGTCTTCTGTCCCTGCATGAATGAATGCCTTTGACGTCGTAATCCCTTTGCCCAAGGTTGCGAGGAAGCTTCACCCCCCCGGTTCCCGCTCCCGAAACGCGCTCCGTTCGGGAGCATTTTGGGAGCGCTCGGAAACGCGCTCCTGAAAACGCTTCTTGAGGGGAGTGTTCGCTCTCGAACGCTCCCCGGCAAAAAAAACGCTCCCTAGAGGCGTGAAAAAAAATCTTCAAAAAATTTGTTTTTTTTTGGAGAGGGAGGGAGGAGGGTTGGGTAAATAAAAGCCCACCCTCCCCTCATTTTGTTTTATTGTTTTAGTTGAGTGAGTGAGAGCAAGAGGAGCGGCGTGAAAAAAATTCTTCAAAAAATTCGTTTTTTTTTTTGGAGAGGGAGGGAGGAGGGTTGGGTAAATAAAAGCCCATGGTGGGAAGCATATGGCGGCATGGGACTTTTGCCAAAGTTGGCAAAAAAAGTTCTCTCATAGGTTGTGAATACTTCTTCTGCAGAGAGGTGTTGGAGCACCTACAACTTCATACATAATGTGAGAAGAAATAGGCTGAATGAAAACCGAGCTGAAAGCTTGGTTTATGTGCATTACAACTTGAGGTTGTTGAGCCATTACTGTGATCGGGCAAATGAGGATCAATCATACAGAGTCTGGAACAACAACCCAGAGGATGATAATTTGGAGGACGACACGATACATATGGAAGAATTGGAAGCATAACTTTTTAGGGATGATGATGAAGCATCAGCAGCACCGCCACACACAGGGCCAGTCCCACCATCTACTGGTAGCAGTGCGGGTGCCAGTGCCAGCGCTAGTGCCAGTTCTCGATATCACACTATTGTTCCTTTGCAGATCCAGCCTCCACCTTCTAGTCATGGTCGTGGTACTCCTGAGAGTACTAGAAGACCACCATTTCCTCGTGGCTCGCACAAATTAGACATTTCTCGTGGGCGTGGCAAGGGGCCAGCTAGTAGATAAAATAGATTTGTTGTTTACTAGTCTTTTCTATATGTTGTTGATAGTTGAACAGGTGAAACTTGACTCTTTCATATATTTAATGACAATTTAAGTTTGAAGTTTGAATTTGAAAGGTGAAACTTTGAAGTTGGCATTTATAAGTTTACAAGTCATTATGAATTATGAATATGATGCTTCATGAAAGTTATATGGTGATCAATGAATCAATGATGATAAATGTTATATATCAATGATGATATATTGTATATATTGAATTTTGAAATGAATGAATCAATGATGATAAATGATATATATCAATGATGATAAATGTTCTATATTGAAATTTGAAATCAATGAATCAATGATGATAAATGTATATTGAATTTTGAAATCAATGAATCAATGATGATAAATGAATTATGATATATATCAATGATGATAAATGTTAGATATTGAAATTTGAAATCAATGATGATAAATGTTATATATTGAATTTTGAAAGCTTGAAACCTTCAGATTGATGATTCGCGAGACTCAAGAGTCAATATGTTGTATACTTCCAACTTGTGGGCGTGGTTGATGAAGATTATAACTTCTAGATGATTGATGTTATATGATTCAATCTATGTTTTTATGTTTTTTATGTCTAATTGATCATTCTACATGCTTTTTTTGACATATATGCATCAAAAAAAAAAAAATATATATATATATATATATATGCTCCCCGAAACTCTCTGGACCAGGAGCTTTTGAAAATGGCGCTCTCGCTCCCGCTCCCAAGCAATCATGCTTCCGCCTCTCCATCGAACAAATACCTCTGCCTCTCGTCCGCGCTTGAATATCCGTCCAACGAATACCTCAATGAACTCTTTGTTGCGTTGAATGAATGAATGGCCTCTCCTCCCTGCGTCTCAACGAATGAACTCCACGAACAATGAAGTGAGAACTTAGTTTTAGACTCTTACCATTTACATTTTGATTTCAGTGATTTTAATTTTTTTAATTTGAAGTTTTAATTTTTACATTTTATAATTTTTTAATTTAATAAAAAAATTAGGCAAAATCGGTCATCGAGAACCCTTAGAACCTGATTTTCGGGTTCTAAGTACCCATCATCAGGGTTCGCCGTACCCATTAAGGCAGAAGAACCCAATTTTTTTTTTTGGAGAACCCGGTTCTTCTCAGAAACACCTGTACCCGAATCCGAGACTTGGGGTTCGAGAACCCGGGACAGGTTCGTGAACCCATGCAACATAGTTCAGTGCTTGTAGAGTTTTCTACTTGGGCCTCCTTGGACATTACATGGTTACTGAGGTATGTATCGTGCAATGTAATTTTCTTCTTTTTATACCAGAGCTTTAGGAATTTCTTTTGCACATTAATATTGACAACACATGGATTCCATCGAAGAGTATCCCAAAACAACATCCACATTATCCATATCTGAAGTATAAAAATCAGAATGCAACACATACTTATCCATACAAATCTTCAAATCTTTATAAATTTGAACATCCTCATTATCAACCTTTGTTTGTTCAATATGTTTCGCTGGAACTTGTAATTTTTTTGCCAAATTAACATTGATAAAAATATGCTTGCAACTATGGTTGATAGCCACAATGATCTTCTCCTTCTGAATACATCCATGAATCTGTAATAAGGAGATACCAACAGAAAATAACCCCCTTATGTTTCTCCTTATCCCGTTTTCTAGCATGAGATCATTTGTCCAAAATGACTTTTTCAAATTCTTCATCAGGAAGGCTTACTAACTTCTTTCTGTCAAGTGAGAGTCCCACCATATGGCAGCCTCATCTCTAAAATGAAGCCATGCTAACTCTTTCCAAACTTTCAGACATATTTACTTTTCCCTTTTTAAATATTCTTCAATAGTAAGGCCATCATCAGTTCCTGTAAAACACATCTTGCTAGAACTCGTAAAATAGAGTAAGGGTTTTGAAGAAAATCACTTACTTGGCGGAAATTTAAAATGGGCATAACTTGGTCAATATAACCTAGAATCCTTATTATAACCTGTTTTCCGAAATGAAGTGACCATTCTACATCTTCCCATGTGATTGGAATCACGATTTGGGCACTTAGATCCGTGCTGCAACTGTCCAACCATCACAATATTTTTTTCGCAAAAAGCGCTGATTTTGAATTAGCAATATCTTCCTCAACCGGACTCCGATTCGGCCATTTTTTTTGAAATTAGGTAATTTTTAAAGATGAGCTCAGATCTGCAATTTGTTTTATGAAATTCTGCACAAAAACTGCAAAAAATTACTGAAGAGTTGCCGCCCATGAATTTCCAACAGAAAAGTTTCTGCAAAACCACTGATTTTAAATCAGTGATATCTCCCTCATTCGGACTCCTTTTTGACTGTTTTTATTGTTTTGAAATTGGGTATTTTTTCACAAGGAATTCAAATCTGCTATTTGTTTTTACAAAAAATTTACCAATTTTTTCAGATTTGATCTGCAAACCTACCGCCCAAAAAAATTCCTGCAAAGAGGAAAAATAAAAATTCTGTCCGCTTTGCCTACCAAAGTACTTTGTTACCACTTGTAATATATATGACTTGCAAATATTCCCAATAATTGCCAATAATCCCAATACAAATACAAGAACAAAATATAAAATTTTCACATCTTTATTAATGTCAAAACCCTTGAGTTAGGGTAACACCATACAATTACTCCTCAATGAAGGAGATCACTCCACAAGCCATATGCTTGTCAATACAACAATACTTGACATCTGTCAATGGAAAGTCTCTAGCCTCTATATAGGATTCATACATACAATACCACAGGTCTCTCAATACCATACATTTAATACAATGGGCTTATCACATTATTCCCTAACTACTTGTGGTCCCTTGCATAATGTGGGTTAACCACTTTTTTTAATAATTATGACCCATTTATTTATCATCTTTACATTATTACATCACATTATTCCCTTGGGTACCTCCCTCTGTACTCCGTATTATCCCCCCTAGGTATACTGCAGTCAACGGACCCCTTTTAGGGCTTGGATTTGGGCGATGTATCTTTCTGTGTCTAAATCTTTTGGCAGTGAGGCCTTCTGAGTCTAAAACTGAGGCACTGAAGGCTTTTGAGGTTAACGTGGCTTCTTGAAGTTAGATCTGAGGTAGCATCTTTGACATTAAGACCTCCTGAGGCTGGAACTGAGGCAACGAAGGATTTCTGACGTTGAATCTTTCGCTGTGAGAGGTGTTGCTGGGGATTAACTTGTGACAACAAATCCAAGCAAGGGGCGTGACAGATGGTATCAGAGCCAGCAAGAAATGCTACCGTAAGCAGGTATGTATGCAGTCAGAGGTTTCTCATGAAGCTTGGTTGCATAGCTTGGGTTTTCTTGACCTAGAGCTTCTAGGCAGGAATGTGCAAGCACTGGTGGACACCGGTGCCACACACAACTTCATGTCGACAGAAGTAGCGAAGGTAGTTGGGCTGCAACTACTTCCCAATGATGCGGAAGTAAAGGTAGTGAACTCCAGAATGAAAGTGTCGGGTTTGGCAAACGAAGTGCCGGTTCGTATTGGCGATTGGCAAGGTTGTCTGGACTTCACTGTGATGGAGATGAGCGACTTTGACATGATATTGGGGCAGGACTTTTTGAAGGGCAACCGTGTGGTTGTTTCACCTTCTAGCAGTGAGATAGTTATATGGAAGGACTCACGATGGTGGACTATACCTACTCATGCGCAGCGTAGGGAAGTGAGTGTGCAGTACCTTTCTGCACCAAGTATGAGTAAAGCTATGAAGGACCTAGGGATCGAGACTTTTGCGATAGTCATCCGAGGAGTCGAGACTGATGGAGTGGGGACGCCTATTCCTGCCGAGATTTCCGATGTGCTAGAGCGATATGCAGATCTTATGCCTGATGAGCTTCCGAAAGTACTACCACCAAGGCGTGCAGTGGACCATGCCATTGAGCTAGAGCTGGGGAAGGAACCTCCAGCCAAAGCTCCCTATCGACTGTCAGGGCCGGAATTGGAAGAGTTGAAGAAGCAACTGAGGGACTTAGCCGAAGCAGGTTTCATTCGACCTTCAAGGTCCCCATATGGTGCTCCAGTATTGTTCCAACGAAAGAAGGATACGATTGAACTACGGATGTGCTGTGATTATCGTGCCTTGAACAAGCAAACGATAAGGAACAGATATCCTCTACCGTTAGCAGCGGATTGTTTCGATAAGCTTGCGAAAGCCCGAGTGTTTTCCAAGCTGGACTTGAGACAAGGGTATTATCAAGTGCGGATAGCTGAAGGAGACGAGAAGAAGACCGCGATAGTGACGAGATATGGAAGCTTCGAATTCCTAGTCATGCCATTCGGGTTGTGCAACGCTCCAGCCATGTTCTGCACTTTGATGAATGACGTACTACGTCCACACCTTGACACCTTTGTGGTGGTGTACTTGGACGACATCGTTATTTTCAGTGATAACATGGAGGATCATAAGAAGCATTTGGCATTAGTCTTCGAAGCGCTGAAGAAACATCAACTATACTTGAAGAAGTCCAAGTGTATGTTCGCTCAGACCGAGATTCCGTTCCTTGGACACATTGTTGGGCTGGGTTATATACGGATGGAGCCGAGTAGAATCAAGGCAATAGAGGATTGGGCAGAACCGAAGAAAGTCCATGATATGAGGGTTTTCTTGGGAATGACTAACTACCAACGAAAGTTCGTAGAGGGGTATTCCAAGATAACTGCACCACTGACGGACCTTTTGAAGAAGGGGAAACGATGGAGTTGGACCGAGAAGTGTCGTGAAGCTTTTGAAGAGCTGAAGAGAAGGATGGTGACAGCACCGATACTGAGGCTACCTAATTTCGAGAGACCCTTTGAGGTTCACACTGATGCTTCAGATTTTGCAATCGGAGGGGTTCTATTGCAGGATGGACATCCAGTGGCTTATGAAAGTCGAAAGTTGCAGGATAGAGAGCGCAGATATCCGGTTCACGAAAAGGAGATGACTGCCATCATTCATTGTCTGCATGTTTGGAGACATTATTTGGTTGGGAAACCATTCGTTGTCAAGACTGACAACGTTGCTGCAAGTTATTTTGCGTCACAACCGAAGCTGTCAGCAAAGCAAGCACGTTGGTAGGACTTCTTGGCTGAGTTTGACATGACTCTTGAGTACAGACCAGGGAAGCTCAATGCTATGGCAGATACCCTCAGTCGAAAGGCACAGCTAGCAGCATTGGAAGCCGAAGACCGAGCTGATAGGACAAGAAGCAGGGTCAATATGCCTGCGGAGATGCAAGAAAGACTTAGAGCTAGCGTGGAGACAGATACACAAGCGAAGTTGATCATGAAGCAGGTTAAGGAGGGGAAGACACGCAAGTTTTACTTGCGGGATAGCTTCTTGTTCTATGGAGACCGACTTTACATTCCAAAGTCATCGGGACTTAGGAGGCACCTTTTGAAGGAATGCCACGACTCAACTTGGGCTGGCCACCCAGGTCAACATCGGACTATGGCGTTATTGGAGAGGGGATACTTCTGGGAGAAGATGAGGCAAGAAGTAGAGGAGTATGTACATACGTGCATCATTTGTCAACAGGACAAATCGGACACTCATAGACAGGGAGGATTGTTGCAGCCTTTGCCGATTCCGGAGAGACCATGGGCAAGTGTCTCTATGGACTTCATTTCTCACTTACCAATGGTTCAAGGGTATAACGGGATCATGGTCATTGTTGACCGTTTTTCCAAGTATGCTACATTCGTTCCGACGAAGCTACCATGTGGGGCAGAGATGACAGCTGAGCTTTTCTTCAAATACGTTGTGAAGTATTGGGGGATACCGATGAGTATCGTATCTGATAGAGATTCACGTTTTACAGGGAAGTTTTGGAACGCCCTGTTCAAGCTAGTTGGGACAGAATTGCTGCAAAGTTCGAGTTACCATCCGCAGAGAGATGGGCAGACCGAACGGATAAATGCATTGCTGGAGGACTACTTGAGACATTATGTTACGGCTGATCAGCAGAATTGGCCTGGACTCCTGGATATTGCTCAGTTTAGCTACAATATGCAGAAGAGTTCCGCAACGGGGTATTCTCCATTCGAATTGGTCAATGGACAGATGCCGCTTGCACCGCATACGGTGTTACCAAGAGGATTTGGCAGGAGCCCCCATGCCAAGAGGTTCTTGACAGCATGGGAAGAAAACTTGGAGATAGCACGGATGCGCCTGCACGATGCTGCAGAAAGGATGAAGAAACAGGCAGATAGAGGTCGAAAGGATGCACACTTCGATGTTGGAGATAAGGTTTATCTGAGAATCATCGGAGATCAGTTTCAGCCATCTAAAGGGACTGCTAGATCTTTGACGAGACGATATGATGGGCCTTTCCGCATAAAGAAGAGGATTGGTGAAGTTGCATACGAATTGGAACTTCCAGACCATATGCATGCCAGGCACCCTGTCTTCCACATAAGTCAACTGAAAAGAGGTAAACTTGATGCTGATGATCCAGATCGAGCAGCACCACCGAGAGGACCAGCGATGATCATTGACAAACCAGACTTAGTTTTGGAGAAGATCCTTGATCTTCGAACAACAGGAGTTGCGGGCAATGCACGGAGAGAATTTCTCATTCAGTGGGAAGGTCGACCGGAGGATTCAAGCTGGGAACCGGAGGAAACGCTGTGGAGATGGAAGAAAGAAATAGCAGAGTTTGACGAACAGTTGATGAGGTCTATCGGATTGCCGAGGACGGCAATGACTCAAGGTGGGGGAGTATGTCAGGCCCACGAGTTGGACGCCCACGACTCGGGTGAGTCGGGCGCCCCTCACGGGCGCTCATGAACGATTTGGTAGACAGGCGCGCGCCACGGCGACGGGCGCGCCCACACAGCGTCTCGGCCGTATTAACAAGGGCGGTTGGAACGGTTATAGCGACGACGACACGACCAATTCTAGACACGGTGAGTGAAGCGACGCCACACCAACACGAGCCGACGGGTGATAATACGAACGAAGGGCGCGTGGTTAGCCAAACGAGGGGGTCGGCCGAGACCACTGACGCCCCACCACAACGCACGTTGTGGTATAAATACAAACGGTCGAACGAAGACTTGGAGCAACGAACGACGAGCTATCTAAGTGTCATCGCAGCAAAGGACTTGCGAGCGACCAAGGGATGCGCCCGCCGGGCGGGCAGCCAACGGAAGAAACGAGCCAACGGACTTGAGCGAGCGACGGTGGTGGCGCACGACAGCACGGGCGCTGCGGTGAACCGAGCGGCAGCAAGACAGGCGCGTCGAGCGCGCTCGACACTACGTGTATTAACGAGCGCAAGTCAGGTTACGGTAGTATAGCGCGGGCACGGGTGTAACGGCCGGCGGCCGCGACACGGGCGCGGGTCGAGTCGGGTGACTCACGACCCGCCCGAACAGTCACGGGCCGAGTCGTGCACGACTCTATTGTAAAAACAGGCGCTCGACCTGTATAATCCAGTGAGACAATTTTACTATATTTAATATATAAATTTGCGTTTCTTCAATCTGTTTTGGTGCATTTCTGAATTGTGGCTGTTGTTTTATATTTCCGCTATAAAACGTAATTAACAAGTGAAGACTAACACTTAAAAAAATAAGTAAGGCGTAGTCCGGAAGATGGAAAAAACGAAAAGGGGCCGTTTAGCCGGTGCCGCACGACCCGCCAGCGAGGGTACTCCTCTTTGACATTAAGACCTCCTGAGGCTGGAACTGAGGCAACAAAGGATTTCTGACGTTGAATCTTTCGCTGTGAGAGGTATTGCTGGGGATTAACTTGTGACAACAGTGGCTGAGGTGTTATTCCAGAGGTTGCTGGTAGCAGATATAATCAAAAGGGTTGTGGGGAATAGGAGCAGGACTAATACTTCTTGGATAGGTGACAAGACCGAATCCGAGACAGCTAAGTGTCCAGGATAGCCAGCATTGTAGCTGGATGTAAGGTCATATTGGTAGTAGGGATGATAGGGTCTGTTGATGCAATTAGAATTAGTTTGTGAAACTCAATTATATATTATTATAAGGATTGCGGATTTGTAACCTGATGCTAAATTGGCTTCATTTTTATGAATTATTGGTGGAATCAATTACATCTCTGCTTGTAAAAATACCATAATGCTGGTTAGAATACAAATTTTGTCATGTGTTCTTTCTAACCTTAAGGGATAGTACACTGGTATCAGAGCTGTGCATTCTGCCAGCTTGAGGGGTTAACAATGAAATCTATATTGTTTGAGTGAGTGACCAACACTCTTTCATATTAGAGTGGTGATCCTCCCAACTTGTGAAAACAATCATGAGGAATTGGAATGAGTTTTGGACTAGTCATATGTGTGATCTTCTTAAGTATTTGTACCTAGAGCAGCTGTTGAAGAACTGAGTGAAGAGGGCAAACTCTTCAAATGTTTGTAGTAATAAAAATGATCATGACTCTAAAAGCATTGAAGAGTGTTGAGATGTTGTCATTGATATCAAAGCAAGGGCCAGCCATAGTCAAAAGTCATTGATGTCAAAGCACGAGAGAATCCTTTCCACACACGTTCTATTTGGTTTAGTGAAGTATATTGCTTGGTTTTGTCCAGACATACGTCTAGTGCTAAAGCAAGTCAAGAGCGATGAACAGGATGTGTATATCGCAGTGTCTTGAAGAATACATCAGTTGGAAAGTTTTACCATCCTTAAGCGAAGAATATGATGAGTTTACATTAAAAGAAGCTTTGAAATGGTGGAAACATTACATGGACATGATCTGATATATGTTATATATTCTAGATCAAATCGTTGTGCAAAAACCATGAACTTTCTTCCCTCATAAATGTTGGATTCATTTGATATTTGTTTTCGTGAGTAGATGTGAAGAACACAGTTATGAAGCTGATTAATCGAGAGCGCCATGGAGAGAAAATTGATCGGGATTTGTTGAGAAACATCGTAAACTTTTTGTGGAAATAGGCATGGGTAGTATGGATTGTTAAGAACGATTTTAAAGCTCACATGTCGACTCAATGGAAAATTCAAGTCGGCTCTCAATAAAGATCAACTCCAAGAAGCCCCCCTTGGCAATATAAATAAGACAGGTTTAGTTCAATTTGTAGATGAGAGTAATCAAGTCTGAAATAATAAAAAAAACGGAAATTCTAGCCATATGAGGCGTGATCGAATAAAAGTTCTTTGTGAGGTAGCTGTGAAGGGTTCTTAAGTAAAACAGGCCGAGCTTTGTTCTCATGTTGATGGATTTATTTTGAAACTTGCAGAGATAAGATAGAAATAGTGGTTGTTGTTGATTTTTCCACGACACTCAAGAATCTGGTTTGAGTCTAAGATCACGATCACCAACACACTCAAATGCCACAACACTTCTACTTTGCATATCGGAAAATACACAACAACGAATCAACTAGTACACAAGGCAATTTTTAACTCAACACTGGTTTAATTTCAAATCTTTAATACAACAATCTTTGGGCTCCTGTACCAGGGATCATGGCTCTTACAATCAACCCTGATACAAGACAACAACTAGTGCTTGGTATCAACAACTATGATGACCAAGCTGTCCCTGAACAAAGTACACTCCTATTTGCTGATGGTATGAATCCACAGTCCTTTCAGTCGACGTACCTTGAACACTTGTGGTGGGTACTTTTCCTTCCCTTCTGCTGATCACGCAACTTTTGCTCCCTCATAAAGCATGCATCTTTAACTCAACAATCCACCACTATCAATGATCACTGCTCCTCCAATGTCACTGAACTTTGGCCCAAACAAATCTGAGCACTAGTTGCTCCTTTGCTCCACCAAGGACACCATCACATAGGGACTTCACCACTGCCCACTTCTAATCTCTCTGCTGCTCCAAAGATGACCAGATTTAGGGCTTGGAGGCTGCCCTCTTATCTCTGATCCAACCCTCTGTCAATCACAAAACTAGGGCTCAACAACTAGCCCACTTGACTGCTCCTTTGCTTCCTCAAAGAGTGAATCATTAGGGCATCACAGGTCTGCCCACACGTAGTGACAAATCTGCCTTTTGTCCACTGTACTAGGGCTCCACAATCTAACAACGCTCCAACACCTGTACATAAGTTGCTTTTATTTGTTGCTCAAACACACTAAAGAACAACCCTACATCACCTAGTAATGCATCAACATGGAAAGACAATCGCATACCTCTGAAGGACGTCAATTTCTGTCATCAAGAACTCGGCTCTGTGCACAGTTTCTTCTGAGGTTTCAAGTTTCAGCCCTCTGTTACAACTATCTGTACGAGCTACAAAACTCTCATAAACGACCATATTAGACCTCCAATACCAGCATTATTCCTCCTCTTACACGCCTTTCCTCCTGCGCTATATCCTTGAGGTATTGCGATACTTTTTCATAGTTGTTCGAAGGTTCAACCAACCTATGATCTGTTGTTAAACAGGGCTCAACCCTCTTGCAATACTCAGAGATAATAATTGTGACCTTTTCGAGATCAAGACTGGGTTGCACATGCCATTGAATTGGGAGTTGCGACAGGTTGGACCAAGATCTCATACAACGAAGGAATGATGTGTTGTGCGATATGTTTGAACCGTTGGTTAGGCATGTAGGTGGCATGACTGGTCAGTTCCATTTGATATTGTATGTTGGCACAATTGTCTCGACAGGTGAATCAAATTTCATAAACATTGCAAGTTGCAACGCATATTTTGAGGTTTAAAAGATATCAGCAGAGCGTTAGGTTGAGGTGAAACTCAGAGCACAATACCTACAAGGTTGAAAAGTTTGCTGAGGTATGTGAAGTATTTACAAATTTTAACATGCAACATCTTGGTCGAGATCATCATCTGTAATCTCTAACCTTAAGGAAAAATTAAATTACAATTAAGTTGTCAAGACCGAACCTCAGCATAAGATTCAAGTTTCATATTGATTGAATGGTGACAATGTTCAAGGGATTTGGTGGGTTATTCTGAGTTATGGACAGTAGCAAAGAACCCAAATTTCCACACTGTTGAAGACTAAAGTTGATGAGTTTATGTTTTCTAAGACCAAGATTGAGACTGTTAAATGCTGGTCATAGGACTGACCAAAGGTGCATTGTGTTGAAATATGGCTGTCATTGATGTCAACCCAAGCAACACCGGAAGATGCCCTGCTTTTGTTGACCAAAATGACATTAATAGTTTTTCGAGTCAAGATCATCTTTGATGGATTCTCCTTGTCAAGCTGATTCGTATATGGCATGCCATGAGAGCCTTCACGGTTTGGAAGTTATGCTTGTTTGAAGATGAAGCCCCCAACTTGTGGCCATAAACCCCAAAGGATGATGATGTGGCACCTCTTCCTTGGCCAAGACAAATGCTCATGCCATATGGCTCCTCACCAAGGCTTAAAATAGTATTTCTTGTGGAAAAAGGTTAATTGTGAATATTTGTTTTTAAAAATCAGGGCATGTGAGGGTTTTGAAATTCAAATTTTGAAAAACCGACAAAGGGATTTTTCTCTCCAACATATTTGAATTTTAAATGTCAATCTCCCTCCAAAATAGGGTTTGTGGGTTTTTCTCTCCAACATATTTGAATTTTAAATGTCAATCTCCCTCCAAAATAGGGATTCAACTGCCTCTTAAAAGCCCCTCCAAAAACTATAAAAAGACATTAGACCTCACCTCCTTAGTATGCAATTTAACGTACAACATTTGATTTAGCTCTGAATTTCCTTCAGCCCTGTGGATTAATGCTAGATTAGTTGAAAGGCCTGTTCAGAAGGATTTTATAGTTAGTGGTTCTATTGGGTTCCATTGGGCTATCCTCTGTTTCAAATTAGCGAAGGAGTCTTGCACAAAACCAACAAAGGATCCTCATTTATCCCTTAATCTCTGTGCGGTTTTTGTGGCTTCTTTGAACAATGAGGGCTTGGAGGAGTAGTGGGTTCTGTTCTGGACTTGTTGGGCTGGTTTTACAACAATTTGAAAGGACCGTTGAAGATCAATATTTGTGGTAGTCATCCTTGAGGCACAACCCTCCCTAAGGCACCAATTCTGTACAAAGGGTTTTGATCATTTGTTTTAGAACCAACGAAGGAGATCTTTTGTCTCTGCGACTTTGCTTACCAACTTCTGCGACACATCTCGATTCTCTAGTAGTTAACACCATATTTGAGGCATCATTTCTGGAAATTTTGGTTCTTGATCATGCGGTACAATAGTGAGGGTTTGACACTGATAGCAGTGACCTAGTTATAGTCTTGAGGGCACATATCTATACTTCTGAACATGTGTCTATTTGAGCAGACTTCTTTGCTTCAAGTGATCAGTCCAAGATATGCTGAAAACTGAGGTTTGTATCTTCTATGGTGGTGAAGTTTCAATCTGTGTCGACACCTCAAATAGCAGGGGTTCTCGGTTGTCAATAAGTTCTGCAATCTGTAGATTCAGAAGTGTCCTCAGACACATAACTTTATTGATCATGGAAAAATATTACATTACAAATTGCAGGAGTTTACAGATGTAAACTCTCATTCTCACACTACACTCACATTACACAATGAAATTAGGAAACAATCCTATTTATAAGCTCTATGTTCTAACTTAATCTAGTTATGGATCGCTTGGAATATCAACAAGTGTCCATTTACAATAAATGAGCTTTTAACCATTCTGCTAACTTTACTCCTATTTTAGAGCCTAAGAACGACTCAATTCTAGAGTCCTATTTTTACTAACAAAATACTATTTCTAAGTATCTCTAATATTTATTAAATATTCTAATTTAATAAATATATTTATCCTAACTTTACATTATTCAATTTATGTATTTTTGGATTTATAATTGCCTTTATGAAATAGGCTAACATTCCCCCCTTCAAGGATAAATCCAAAAGAAGAACGAGGAACCATCTTCCAAGTTCTCAAGTTGATGCTGAAAAAATCTTCAATCTCAAGAGAACATGAATCAGCTGTATGTCTGATTCATCTCTGAATGTTGCTTGACAATGCCAATACGTGCCAAGTTGCAAAAGGATCCATCTATCCTTTGCATGAAATCAGCATCAAAATTTTTGTTCAAGGCCCACTGGCTGATGATGTCAAAACCAACTCACTGTTGCTTTTGTTATGCTGAAAACTATTCACTGCTTCTGTGCTGTCGACTGCCCACTGGCAAATTTGTTGATGCCCACTCGCTGTTGAAGATGCCCACTAGCTGCTTTTGCTGGTTGTGTCGAGACTTTCAGTCTGATAACCACTGTCAATCTCATTGACATTTTCCCCCCTTTGTCAGTTGAAAGGAGAGACACTTCTCTTGGAAAGTATTCCTGAACTCCCCCCCTTCGGGTGTAGGAGTTTGAGACTGTTGTACTCCCCCATTCAACTGCATGAGAGTACCATCATCTTTTCACTGTTGGCTGCACTATGTGTGATTGGATTCGATTGTAGAACTGAAGCAATCTTTTAACTGTGGATGACCATTCCCAAGGGTCGATCCATTCATAATGTATCTTCAATCTCTCTGATTTGTGTTGATTGCGACATTTTTCTAAGGAATGATTGGACTTGCGACAATGGCGACAGGGATGGAGATCAAAACACTGATCTTCCATATGACCGGTTCTCTGACAATGAGAACATTTCTGTTTGACTTCAACTTCAGGTTGTGTGGAATTTTGTTTTTCTGCAACTTTGGGTTGCGGGCATTGCTGGTTGTCTGCAACTGTCTCTGAATGTGCTGAGGGGATCTGTTCAAGAAATCCCGCACTAACGAACTGAATGGGCTTGGAATAATCGAGAATATGTAAGTTGGCGTCATCTTGGACTTATCCTAAGCCTCGTCGATTCTTGTTATTCTGAATTTCTTCCCAGGGCTTGATGATGGGCTTGGAAGAAATTGGATCTTGAACAACTTCGACACTTGAAGCTGTCTGAATGAATGACTTATCATTTGGATGGTTCAAAGACTTATCATCTGGATGGTTCAAAGACTTGAAAGTATCATTCTTTTCTTGTAATTCAATCCTTTGAAGTTGCGACTCAAGCTGAAGAAACTCAATAGTTTCATGTGTTTGTTGGAGATGCCGTGAGAGATCAGCGAGAGTTTCTTTGCTGATGTGTACCATGTTTTCATCACTCGAGATGATCAAACTGTGAAGAATGTTTAACAACTGAATATGTTGCGCCATTTTGAACTTGCGCTCTTGTAATCAGGCTCTCTTGTTGTAGATGTCGTACTTTGAACTGTTTCACTTGAATGATAGGCTCGCTTGAATGTGGCTTGAATGGCACGCTCGCTTGATTTGTTGCTGATTGCACTTGCTAGAGTTGTAGAATTGTCTTGCTTAAACTCTGGAATTCACGCTCACTTGATGACGACCGCGTTTGTTTAAGCACGCACTTGACTTACTTGATGACTTTACGCTTACTTGAATGAATAACCACGCTCGCTTGATGTCGATGTCAACTTGGGTGATTGATGTCAGAGTTGAACTTGCTTGGTTGCTTTTGATGGTTGCTGCAATAAACTTCACTCTGGCTTGCTTGATGGTTTGATCTTTGTACTGTCTTGACGCAAATTGCTTGAAATCACGCTCGCTTGGAGATGTAAACTTGTTGCTTGTTTGAAAAAACTCATGCACTCAATTGATTTTGTGTAAAGGAAGGGTGTCGAACACTGTCGACAATGCACCCAAGAAAGCTTACAAGGATTCACTTTAAAATAATGAATTTTATTACATGTAGACTTTATTTGAGTGTGCAGGTACATGAACCTGATGAAGTGAATTGGCTTGTTGATGTAAAATGCTGATGTAGACAATCTTCGATTATATGTTGTAGTTGTGCAGATGCATGTGTTGATCTTGCAGCGATTTCGTTATAAGTGTTGTGCTTGCTGATATTAAACTTTATGTATGAAATTATTAATGTGTCACAACTAGACCCAAATTAAAAAGCAACAACATGAAGCCATAAAAAACATGCGCCATCAAACACACATGGTGTATCTAAGATCCCCTTATTCAATTTCAGGCGTATCTAGAACACATCAACACCAAAAAAAATGATATCTTTATTAATCACTGAGTACATCATCTGAAGCAATGATAATGCCAAGCTGACAACCCTTTGAAACAACGCGCGTTCAAAATCTGAATGGATAGTGACACGATCTCTCTCAAAGTAAAACAATACTTTGAATTACAATAAAGGCTTTCCCTTATCACTCCAAATTTACAAAGTATGCTCCTTATTTCTCCAAAGATAATTTCACTCCATCAAAAAACCTCACTCCACTTTTAAAAAAAATCTATGAGCACTTATGTCTCCCCAAAATTACATATTCCTTTGATATTTCTCAGAAAAAGAAATTTATAATGTCACTTCAAAAAGTGAATTTACATTAAAATACTCTTCAAAACACTTTTTGTTTTCAATTTTCAAATTTACACTTTTCAAAATCACTTCAAAAAAAAATATCACACTTGAAAACCTTATCACTCCATTACATAAAGAATACTTCGTATCTCAAAATTACAAAGTTCAAAATAAAGAGCACATCTTCTCATGTAACCTTTGGCTTTAACTTTTATTTAAAACACACTTCATGAAATCACTTGAAAAAGTGATGAATGGTGAATAATTTTTAGATTTCCATTTAAAACATGCATCATTCCCTTCAGAAAAATATACGTACCATACCCATGAGTTTTTTTTTTTTTTTTTTAACCTTTTTTTTTTAACCTAAACTTCCATTTGAATGCCGCAAACTTTTTCAACGCATTCCTGAAGCTGCCTTCATCTTCGAGAGCTAAACCGAAAGGGATCGCAGCAAATCTGAGTAGAATATTGGAGATCTAGATGCAGGATAGGAAGCAGTGCAAACTCAAGTCCTCATCCCCGTCCGCAATGTCATTGTAGAGCTCTTCGTTTCAAAACCTATCGCAGAGAACGCAACTCTTATGCAGTTTGTATTGACGCAGTGCGATCCGTGGTTTCCTCAGATGTATGATACAAATAATTTATTCGATGCTTCGCCTACTCCAAGCCTCGGTGGCTGTGGCCTTGGATCCGTGAGCGAAGCTGCCGGTATTCTGCCATGGCTCCCTCGAGCTACAGTAGATTCTTCTGTACCTTGGGACACAGAAAGGGCTTTATCAGAGTCGCAACTGTCTATTCACACGGCCACGCCGCATCTCAACTTCCTAGGGCAACAATTACACCAACAAGTGGCGGCCTCTGGCCAAATTAAGCAGAAGACCGACTTCTATGAAGGATCTGTCGATTCCATTAATCATGCGGAAAAACCACCCGCCGTGCATATTGATCCAGTTTCTCTGCAAGACTTTCAATAGGCAGGCGTACCGATGAGGGACAATTCACTACCTCGCGGGCATTGCCTCACTGAATCCCCTCATACGAGTGGTTTATCAAAAGAAGTTCAGGATAAAGAAGTCAAGTAAAAGATCTCACGAGCAGATTCATCGGACTGCACCGATCAAATGGAGGATGATATTTCCCTTGGGATGCAGCGTTATGATACAAACTTCATTCAAGAACAAATTGAATCTTTAAAGGAGCAATTGTGTTGAGTGATTGCAATTTCGTTGAATACTTGTATTGAATGCAGATGTGCATTGGGGGCAATTAAACGCTGCTTCATGCTTCAATTAAACGGCAAATTTGAATGCAGATTGCCACATACATATGTAAATGCAGGTAGCGCATTATCACATGTAAATGCAGGTAGCGCAAATTACTTACACGCATGCATTCCTTTCGCTGTCAAACTCTGAAGAGAGCTTCACATTGCAGGTTCATCACGGCTTACACTCCACAGGTTCATTACGGCTTCATCAGGTTCATCACGACTTCACATTGCAGGTTTATCACGGCTTCCACTGTGGGAGCGGTCGTTCCTCACAGCTGAGGATTAAACTCGTTTTTTTAAAAACTCGATTACCATTTTTACTGTGAATCGATTTCAAAACTCTGCAAAGAAATCGAATACAGTTGCTCTCCAAACGTTTCTTTCTCTGCTGTGTATGCAGATCTGCAACAACACCATTGCTGTTTTTGGTCGATTCACAGATGCAGGTTCATTAAACAGCGCTATGTGAACATCGCTCTCCCTTTAGTGCAGATGCAAACAGTGTTTTGTGCAGATGCAAACAATCTTTTGCTGATCGATTCAGCGGAGTTGAGTTTTCCGCGACCTGGGAGAGCTGGAATCATCCTCCACATATGCGCTGCAACTTTACCGTAGCTTTGATACCACATGTAGATTCAGAAGTGTCCTCAGACACAACTTTATTGATCATGGAAAAAGATTACATTACAAATTGCAGGAGTTTACAGATGTAAACTCTCATTCTCACACTACACTCACATTACACAATGAAATTAGGAAACAATCCTATTTATAAGCTCTATGTTCTAACTTAATCTAGTTATGGATCACTTGGAAAATCAACAAGTGTCCATTTACAATAAATGAGCTTTTAACCATTCTACTAACTTTACTCCTATTTTAGAGCCTAGGAACGACTCAATTCTAGAGTCCTATTTTTACTAACAAAATACTATTTCTAAGTATCTCTAATATTTATTAAATATTCTAATTTAATAAATATATTTATCCTAACTTTACATTATTCAATTTATGTATTTTTGGATTTATAATTGCCTTTATGAAATAGGCTAACACAATCCTGTTGACAAGTAGACAAACCCTTGCATACTTCTTTGTTGAAAACGATCTAGGTATCATGTGTTTGATTATTGCTGTCCTGAGGTAGTTTTCTGCCTAATCTTATTTTCTGCAGTGATCCTGAAGTGTGTATGGCCTAGAATTCAAAATATATTTGTATATGTTTGCGGCCGGCCCTAAGGAAGAAATTGAGCTGACCTTATTAGAATTATTGTAACACAAGGATGATCTAGAGTATATATATATATATATCTCAACTTTACATCTTCACGTGTTATAAAGAGAAATCCACAGTTTCACATGCAGGAATGCAAACTATGCCTTGAGGAAGAAATTTTAGAAGCCATTTGTGGAAAATTGATCTTGCAACAAAGAGTTTCTAAAGGAACATAGGTACTTTTCTTGTAAGGCATCATATAATAAGTCTGGAATGAGGAATTTGCTAAGAGGAGTAGGGTGCTTGCTACAATAGTCAAAGGGTTTCAGATTGACAATATTTTGCATTATCCTGGATTTCACCATAAGTATCGGTCTCATTACCACTGTTGACAAACAATAAGGAGTTCAAAAGGCAAAAAATTGCATCAGGTTATCTTCTGTGCATCTATCAATAAAGGTACATCTATATAACACTTCATTGATAGTATGGCAGAAAGAGACATTCAGTTCAAATTTCACAGAAAGGGTTTTATCATTTATGTAAGGGTTTCATTATATCATTGTACATTTGAAGTAAATTGGCAGTAAGGGTTTTAGTATTGGGGTTTTATTGTCATATCATTATGTAGACATTCATTGTAAAGAGGGTCATTGTCCCTGGTATAGGAGCCCACAATATCTTGTAAGTGGGTCATTATCCCCGGTACAAGAGCCCACAGTAGTTGGTCTAATCTATCATCATTTCAAGGTGGTTGGGTGGTGTTAGGCAGGTGGTTGAAGTCACCTTCAGGTTTGAGCCTGGAAACACTTCAGGGTGTTAGGGTGGTGCTAGGGCAAGCTGGAACTTGCAAGGGTGTTGGAGCATCCTTTTTACAATAGTCGATAAAACCAGGGTGTTGGAGCGTCCTTCCAGTTGGAGTTGGAAAATTGAATGCTTTTTTGTTGGAGCTGAAGCATTTATGTACTCACAAAATTATTAGAAAAGCCTTCGGTGGTTTTTCTCCTGGAAGGGTTTCCACCTAATATTTTCGGTGCACTATTCTCTTGATGTGTTGATTCTTTATATGCTATTTATGCTTTGAAAAGATAAATAAGTTACTAATTGATAAGAAATACTGATTCATTTGTTGAGAAATCAATAGGGTTGAAATTGAAGTGATTTCTCTTTAACTTTAACTGTTTATGATATTTTTTTTTACTGTTCTTTATGATTAGTTTCTTATTCTCTTATTATTATAGTGTTCTTATCATCAAATAGCTACCAAATCATGAAGATCAATAGAACAAATGGACACAAGATGTAGGCTGCTAGCCAAGGCCAAAACCTCTCCTAGAGAGGAAAACCCACAAAAATCTCTTCTCTTATAGAATCTTCAAATGACAAATTCCAAGACCCTTGGACCCAAGACGAAGACCCTTCCAAGAACAAGTCAACCTTCTTGAGGATGTGCTTCTATTTACCACGTCAAATTAAGTCAAATCTCTTCCAAATGCTTAACTTCGACTTCTAGCAACAAATTTCGGCCCTCACTGCAGTCCTGCAACTTCTGCCCTCCTGCAATTAGTTGCAAATTCGCACGTGTGGGTGATTAGGGATCTTTTAGGTTTCCTTCTTCCTTCGCTTGGGTTGCTTCTTCTTCAAAGGCTTGTAGATGATCAACATGACTTCTTTACTTCAGATTTCGTGCCTTGTCTTATAGTTCAGAAATTTCGTCCTTGTAGCTGCAAAAACCCTACGCTCCTTCGCATGTGTGAGAGGTAGAGAGAGAATAATCAAAGTTTATCTTTCCTTCTTTCTTCTAGACCTTCGCTTGCCCTCTTGCTTCTTGTCTTCACTTCCTTGATCGAATCTAATTGATGGCTTCAAATGAGCTTGAATGATCACTTATATATAGGCTTCAAAGGAGGACGAATAGCCCTAATGAGGCCGACTTGGTCTTGGAGGGGTATTTTGACACTTTTGACTCGAATAAATTCTTTTGACTTGTTACAAGATGCCCAATAGGGTGTATTACATATGACAATGACTCTTTTGACTTTGTACAATGATGACAAACCCTAGAAGCACACAGTGGGTGCTGACCTAAAAAAAATGACTTTAAGCATTAAACCCATGCTATAAAAATAACAATAATAATTTTTTCTTTCTCTTTTACATCAAATATATAAAATCAAGAATACATAAGTTATATTGAAGACCGAACCTAGTTACACATTTCAACACTCTGTCTTAACTAGGGAGGTATTCATAATACATTGATGGTACATGGACATTATCATACTGAAGAATTCTCATAAGAAGAGTTGGATTGGTAAGCCATCTCATAAGCCATCTTTCCAGCTTATATCATTGCATCTCATAATATTAACCAACATTGTCATATAGCAAGGCCTTGACTAACAACTCTATCTCTCCACTAGATTAGAGCACAATGCTGGGGAGACAATAATTTATAGACACCCTCATCATTGTCTCTCAAGGCACAAACCCCATCTGGATGTTCGCAAGGTATGTCCTTTTAGGACCATTCTCGTCTTGGAATTAGTCATCCTTTAAGGAATCTCCTCTTCGACTACTCTTGCCTATTGGATGCCCTACCTCATCTTCAAAGAGTATCGGTTCCTGAGACTACTTCTATCCTCAAAAAGTATCGGTCTCAAATGCTTACCCAATCTTCCATTCCTTCTTCATAATGTGAAGACAAGAATGATGTGTATCTCTCCCTCTCAACTAGCGAGGAGATATCAACCAGTGCAAGCTTACTTCTTAAATACTCAAGCTTCTTATTAGGGAGAGATTTTGTCAGAATATCAACTACCTACTTATCGGTGGAGATATATTATAGTTGTACCATCCCATCTTGCACCAATTTTCATATGTAATGATACTTCTTGTTTATATGCTTTGATCTTGCATGGAATACGGAGTCTTCAGACAACCTTATGCAACTTTTGTTGTCACAATGTATAAATGTAGGGTCCATCAGTCCTTAAAACAAATCAGATAGCAACTTCTTAACCAAACAACTTCCCTACCAACTTCACATGCTGCATTGTATTCAACTTCAACACTACTTAAAGCAACCGATTCTTGCTTTTAACTCATCCATGAGATCATAGAGGAGCTCGAGCTAAAACATCCTCTAGTAGTGCTTCTTCCATTTGTCTCATTGCCTCCCCAATTTGAATCTGTATATCATATTATTTGGATATTGATCTTTCTATCATACTTCAGGAAATGATGTATTGTCCCTCGCATATATCTCAATATATGTTTGGCTGCTATCTAGTGGTCATGTCTAGGATCCATTTGAAATTGGCTGAGAATATTCACCTCAAAACAAATATCTGGACATGTGTTTACACGATACATCAGAGAGCCAACCAATTGTCTATAGCTAGTAGGATCTACAAGGCTTGATTCTTGACTTCTCAACCTCTTTGAATTGGTGATCATGGGAGTTGTCATTGATTTGCTATCCATCATGCCAAACTTTTGTAGCTTCTTAATCACATATTTTCCTTGACCTAGGTATATTTCCCTGGGTTTCTGCCAAACCTCCAACCTCAAGTAACAATGCATAAGCCCTAGATCCTTGATATTGAATTCTGCTGCCAATTGTTTCTTGCATTCTTGAATACGACTTTCCACACCTATTATGAGTAAGTCATCCACATATAGAAGAATGATCACTGGTTCATCCTTCACTACTTTGATATAAAGATTTGGATCTGCAGAATTTCTTGTAAAACCAATCCTTAGTAGATATGAATCCATCCTAGCATACCGAGGCCTTGGTGCTTGTTTAAAGCCATAAAGTGCTTTCTTCAGCCTGCAACCATGAGTTTCTTTACCATGTACTTCAAATCCCAAGGGTTGCTTGATATATACTTCTTCATCAATGGTACCATTTAGGAAAGTTGTCTTGACATCCATTTGATGTATGTTCCATCCCATAGATGTTGCCAAAGAGATTAATGATCTTATTTTGTGTATCTTGCTGTAGGAGCAAATGTTTCTTCATAGTCAATGCCTTCTTGTTGAGAGAAAACCCTAGCCACAAACCTTGCTTTTTACTTGTCAATGCTTCCATCTGCTGCACGCTTAATCTTGTAGAGCCATTTGGAAGTTACAATAGATTTTTCATTCGGCGTGGGAACGATTTCCCAAACTCCATTTTTCATTATAAACTGATATTCTTCTTTCATGGCATCTTTCCATTCTTGATGATATTCTTCTTTCATGGCATCTTTCCATTCTTGATGATATTCTTCTTTCATGGCATCTTTCCATTCTTGATGTTTGACAACTTCTTCAAAAGTGGATGGTCCTGCTTCAATTAACTTTGTCATATAGGCTACATACCTTGAATATATTTTAGGCTCTTTACTTTCCCTGAATGTTCCTTTAGCTTCAGCGTGTCCTTCTGCTTCTTGAAGAGTTGATGTTAACCAAGTGGGTCTCTTACAAGTTTCAGGGACTTTCTTCAAATATTGGGAGATCTTCATCATCAGAATCAGTGGGGAGATCTTTAGACTTCTTGAAGGCAATGTTTTCATAAAAAATGACATCTCTACTTCAATTCGATGTCCTTCCTTGATGTAGATTTTATATGCCTTTTATAAGGCACTATAACCAGCAAATATGCCCTTCATGCTAGTAGGATCCAGTTTCTTACTCTTATCTTTTGGAATATGTATGTAGACAGGGAAACCAAATATTCAGAGATGATCTACACATGGTTTTCTTTCGGTAAATGCTTCTGTAGGAGTCATGTTGTCAAGTATCATATGAGGAATTCAGTTTTGAATATAGATCGTTGTTTTGGCTGCTTCACCCTACAAAAATTGTGGTAAGTCTTGATCATGAAATTTCGCTTTAACACATTCTTCAATTGTACGTTTCTTTCTTTCTGCCACTCCATTTTGTTTAGGATTGTGTGGTGTGAAAATTCCTAGATCTAATTGATCTCCAAAATCCTACTGCAACCAACTGAATCTACTCCACCTACTTTGTAAATTACATTACAAAATTATTTCAGATTTTTTCATGAAATATTGAAGTAAATTACTGAAGTAACCTACACTTAATTACTTATGATTTTGAAACAAGGAAACTGAGCTAAGAAAAATATACACATACTGTTATTTTTGGACGAAAGTCCTTGGAAAAACCCAATGTGGGAAAATCGGTGCAACAGATTTGAGGATTTATATTATTAAGCAATAGTTATTCTGGATACAACTCTGAGTGTCCCACAGATGATTTAGTTACAGAGAAATAGTGACAGAGAAAGAAATCAGGGAGTAAACCTCACTCTGCAAGTCCTGATTGATCCGGTAGCTGAAATGACGAAACCCCAACTCCCTTTGCGCTGCCTCTGTGCAGTAGCTACGTAGGCATTCGTGGGGTTAGATTTGGAACTGCGTCACCCCTTCTGCGTAATCTTTCATCTCTTTCGGAAAATCGTTCCAACCCTTCCCGACTCAGATCTGCATTTTCCCAGCTGAAATCATACTTCCTGTTGAAGAACTGCGCTGCCTTGGCGTGGGGCCTGCGTGGCACTGCGTCACCCCTTCTAGGTGCTGTGTCACTCACTTTGGGCTCTGTGCTGCCTCCTCGACTTTCTCTGCCTTATCTGATGTTGATCCTTGGCCCAAAGAATATCCTCCTGCCAAAACTATCTCTGCCCCTTAACTGCAATAAAAAATCACTTAGATCTGATTTTCTTCTGAGCACTGCTCCGTCAGAAACATTCGATCTCTAGATCTTCTCGGTGTATATTTCCAAATGACTCTCAAGCCTTCCTTTATAGTCTTCTCGTTGAGACATCAATGACCGAAATTAGATCTCCAATCAACGGCTAAGATTATAACTTGACTTGATCCAGGTTCTCTAGAAGATTCACTCTCTGTTTTATTAATACCCTTTAATTATTTAATTTCCCTAAGTTTAGACTTAGGGTCCCCATTAAAATAATTAATTTTTTCAATAAAACACATTCTGAGTGGAATTTCCACAAATGATTTTTGGGTTCTTTAGAGTACATGTGCCTAAGCCTCTCCACATTTGAGACTTAGAGCACTTCCGATGCTACCAAAAATCAACACTCCCTCTTAGCGAGGAAAGTGCTCTAACAACATGCCTGCTGCATACTGCTCTGACCCTGAAGCATCCTCTTTGCTGCTGATGTCTGACAAGTTGTCCACCAACCATTGCGATGCTGTTGCAACTGTACTGCTGCCCATGACACTGCCACTGCCATTGTTGCATCCATACTACAACTCCCTCTCATGTGCTACATCTGCTATGCTACCAGCACTGCCACTGTTAGCACTTCATCTGCACTGCAACTCAACTGCTGAGAGAAGCAACTGAAAACCACCCAAAAGATGAACAAGTGTTCAGTGGATGCACCTTGGTGCTGAAGATCTGATTGTTGATAGCTACTGCGCTGCCCCTCTGATGCACTGTGCTACTGCTGCTTTGCACTGTGCTGCTCAGATGTTGGAACTGCTACCCACTGCATCTATCGCTTCATCACTCCTTGGCTCCAACTGAAGAGTCCTCCATCCCACTACTACTGATCATGGGCACCTGTAGCAAGGTTGTGATCCAAGAGGTGGGCTCCTCAAAGATCCTGCCCAACTGAAGTTCAAGGTGAACTACAGTTCCATGTCACCCCATATCCCTCCTGGAGATGCGTGGGCACTCATGGCATACTTATCCTCCTCGATCTCGTAGTTGGAGGCTCCCTCCAACCGATCCAGATCTCGAATCCCATGAGTTGCCATGACCGTGAAGAATGTCGAATCTGTTCATCTTCTTCCCCCTCTGCGCAACATTGGACAGGGTTACGCACTCCTTGTGGAGCTCGTAGATCTGCTGCCCGGATTTGCTGCTCAGATCTTGGAAGAACTGAAATTCCCCAGCTAGGAATCTCCTGAGAGAGAAAATTCCCTCACTATGTGCTCTTCTTCTTCGTCTGATGCTTCTCTGCGTTGCAATTGCTTGTGGAAAAACTGCGTCCCTCTAGCTCTGCGTGAAGGCTTTGTGCTGCTCCCTTTGCCTTGGTAGCATCTCGATCCAGAAGTCTTACCTCTATGTCGACTCACTTAGAGAGAGACCACCTCGAAAATTCAACCCTTCTGGCTAGAACTGCGCAATCCCTCTGGGGGTTCGATCTGCTGCTACTGCAGCAATTCAACCTTCTTTTCTTCAGTGCTAGATCTGCTCTTCCTGTTTCACATCAAACCCTCTGATACCATTTGAAAATTCCTAGATCTAAATGATCACCAGAATCCTACTGCAACTAGATGAATCTACTTCACCTACTTTGTAAATTACATTGCAAATTTATTTCATATTTCTTCATGAAATATTGAAGCAAATTACTGAAGCAACCTACACTTAATTATTTATGATTCTGAAACAAGGAAACTGAGCAAAGACAAATATACACATAGGACACCATTATTTTTGGACGAAAGTCCCCGGAAAAACCCAATGCGGGCAAACTGGTGCAGCAGATCGGAGGGTTTATATTATTAAGCAACAATTATTCTGGATACAATTCTGAATGTCCCACAGACGATTCAGTTACAGATAAATACTGACAGAGAAAGAAATCTATGAGTAAACCTCACTCCGCAAGTCCCGACTTATTCGGTAGTTGAAATGACGAAACCCCAGCTCCCTCTGCGCACTAGCTGCGTAGGCCTGCATGGGGTCAAATCTGGAACTGCGTCACCCTTTTCTGCATATTCTTTCAGCACTTTCGGAAAATCGATCCAGCCCTTCGTGGGTCAGATCTGGATTTTCCTAGTTGAAATCGGACTTTCTGCTGAAGAACTGCACTGCCTCCGCGTGGGGCCTGCGTGGCCCTGCGTCACTCACTCTGGGCTCTGCGCTGCCTCCTCCTCGAATTTCTCTGCCTTCTCTGCTACTGATCCTTGGCCCAGAGAAGATCCTCCTGCCAAAACTATCTCTGCCCCTCAACTACAGTCAAGAACCATTTAGATCTGATTTTCTTCCGAGCACTGCTCTCGGTGTATATTTCCAAATGACCATCAAGCCGTCTTTTATAGTCTTCTTGTTGAGACATCAACGGTCGAGATTAGATCTCCAATCAACGACTAAGATTATAACTTGACTTGATCCTTGTTCTCTAGAAGATTCACACTCTGTTTTATTAATACCCTTTAATTATTTAATTTCCCTAAGTTTAGGCTTAGGGTCCCCATTCAAATAATTAGTTTTTTCAATAAAACACATTCTGAGTGGAATTTCCACAAACGATTTCTAGGTTCTTTAGAATACATGTGCCTAAGCCTCTCCAAAAATTTTGAGACTTAGAGCACTTCAGATGCTACCAAAAATAAATGTATGGAACTATCAACTCCCACTTAATTCCTGCTTCCTTACAGAAAGCTATGAGTTCTTTTGATGTGTATTCCCCTCCATTGTCAAATCTTAGCACTTTTATCTTTCTTTTTGTAAGATTCTCCACTTTTGCCTTGAATTTTTGAAATTTATTAATTACTTCATCCTTGGACTTGAGAAGATAAATCCAAGTCTTTCTTGAGTGGTCACCAATGAAAGTTACATAGTACAGATGACCTCCAAGAGATTTGGTATCCATAGGAACACAAACATCAGAGTGAATGAGATCCAAAATTTCCTTAGATCTTGAAGTATTGCTTCCAATAGGTTTCTTCACATTTTGTCTAATGTACATCCCTTAGAATGTCTTTCGTGATCTTCCTTTAGTTCAAGTTTGCCATTCACCATTGAGTTTAAAGATGGTAAGATTTTGTAATGAAGGTGTCCAAACCTTCTATGCCAAAGTTCACATGGGCTGATTTCAAGATGAACCAAGGCTTGAGAGAGGTTAAGTAATCTATAGAGTCTTCCCTCACGAATCCCAATCGTTGTTGCATCATTGATGCTAGAACCCTTACCCCATACCATAACTTTTCCATCAACAAAAGCAATTCTATCTTCTTTATCTTCTAGACAAGAAATGGAAATTAAATTTTTCTTCAAACCTAGGACATATAGGATGTTTTTGAGATGTATGTTTCCTTCGTCTTCTAGCTCCAACGTGGTTGATCCAATTCCTTCTACTGTATTACTCATTTTATCTCCAAGTTCGACTGAATGAGAAGATATTCCTTTTGATAGGGACTTTAGTTTTCCATGCTCACTTGTCATATGTCTATAAGCTCCGTTGTCAATTACCCATATGTTGTCATCTTCGAAAGTACCTGTAAGAGTTGAGAATAGTCCTTCATTCAAATTCTTTATAGAGGAGGTCTTGGTTATATAGTTCGTGATAAGCAATAAGAGATCCTCAAATGCTTTGATACTTTTCTTGAGATGTTTTGACATGATAGAGAACTACTTCAATGAGAACTTCAATGATTTCTTCAAGGAGGTAGTGATCTTCATTATGTCCTTTGTCAACCTTAGTTTTGATACCATGTTGAAAAATCAATAGGGCTGAAATTGAAGTGATTTCTCTTCAACTTGATAACTGTTTGTAATATTCTTTTACTTTTCTTTATGATTAGTTTCTTCTTCTCTTATTATTATATTTTTCTTATCATCAAACAACTACCAAAACATGAAGATCAATAGACCAAATGGACACAAGATGTAGGCTACTAGTCAGGGCCAAAACCTCTCCTAGAGAGGAAAACCCACAAAAATATCTTCTCCTCTTATAGAATCTTCAAATGATGAATTCCAAGACCAAGACCCTTCCAAGACCAAGTCAACCTTCTTGAGGATGTGCTTCTCTTCACAAAGTCAAACCAAGTCCAAATGCTTAACTTCGAGTTCCAACAACAAACTTCAACCCTCACTGTAGTCCTGCAACTTCGACCCACCTACAATTAGCTACAACTTCGCACGTGTGGGTGGTTAGGGCTCTTTTAGGCTTCCTTTTTCCTTCGCTTGGGATGCTTCTTCTTCAAAGGCTTGTAGATGATCAACTTGACTTATTTACTTCAAATTTCGTCTCTTCTCTTATAGTTCAGAAATTTCGTCCTTG
Source organism: Pinus albicaulis (assembly GCA_034641835.2). Taxonomy (NCBI): domain Eukaryota; kingdom Viridiplantae; phylum Streptophyta; class Pinopsida; order Pinales; family Pinaceae; genus Pinus; species Pinus albicaulis. Next base: position 231,065,411 of record CM076579.1, read on the forward strand.
TAGTTGCAAAAACGCTAGCCTCCTTCGTACGTGTGAGAGATAGAGGGAGAAAAATCAAAGTTTTGTCTTTCCTTCTTTCTTCTAGACTTTCGCTTGCCCTCTTGCTTCTTCTCTTCGCTTCCTTGATTGAATCTAATTGATGGCTTCAAATGAGGTCGAAATGATCACTTATATATAGGCTTCCAAGGAGGACGAATAGCCCTAATGAGGTCAACTTTGTCTTGGAGGGGTATTATGATACTTTTGACTCAAATAAATCTTTAGACTTGTTACAAGATGCCCATTAGGGTCTATTACATATGACAATGACTCTTTTGACTTTGTACAATGATGACATCCGTAGAAGCACACAATGGGTGCTTTGACCTAAAACAATAAACCCATGTTATAAAAATAACAATAATAAATTTTTCTTTCTCTTTTACATAAAATATATAAAATCAAGAATACATAAGATATTATGAAGACCGAACCTAGTTACACATTTCAGCATCATCCCCCCTCAATATTTCCAACACATTGTTTTGTGTTTGTGAAAGCAACTTGAGGACGTGAATTTGCATGAGGGCAAATTCAGTGATGATGATGCAATGAGACAAAAATTGATGAGCAATAATGGTTGAGTAAGAGGAGAGTGACTAGATTGTATGATTGTTGAGATGGTTGAGTATTTTTGTAATTGGGTCATTATCCCTGGTACGAGAGCCCAACATTTTTGTTCTATCTTTTACATTAAGGGTGGCAGGGTGGTGGTAGGGAAGGAAGTTGTAGCTTCCTTCAGGAAGTTGTTGCCTCCTTGATGCGGTAAACCAGGGGTTGTGGCTCCTTCCATTATTGTCTGGTAAATAACCTTGTTTGTAGCCCTTCTAGTTATAGCTTCGAAAGTTGTAGCTTCCCTTGTAATATAAATAAATTGTTCATGTAATTCTTGTGTATTCCTTCATGTGATGTTATTGGTTAATGCTTTGTGATTTTTAAACGTTGAAATTTTTGAAACACTGATTCACCCTCTCCCTCAGTATTTCCAACAAAGAGGATATTTTGGATGTGAATGACGATGAACCAAAGGTAGAGAAACAGAGTGTTAAGGTAACTAAAACCCGATTCCCCAACAAAAGTTGCAAAAGGTGAGAGTAGCAGTGGTGAAGATGAAAGCTCAGCTGAGAATGATGCTAAGTCGAAGGTTAAGCTACAAATTGTTAAGGTAAAGGTTGTGCTGAGGGCCAAAACCTTGCTAAGGTTGTGAAGAAAGAGAGAAAAAACAAGGAGGAAGTTGATGAACGACAAGCATTGGGTAGAAATGAGCAAGATGAAAATAGGCCATTGGTGGTAATGGTGAAAGTGAGAAACTAGAAGCCTAGGTTGGTGACAAGGAAAATTCTGAACTGACTACCAAAGTAAAAAACGACAAAGCTGGAATTCCGAAAGAACAAGAGAATTCCGACATTATAAATATGAACAAGCTTAATTCAATAGGACTATATGATCTTGGGTTTAATAAAAAATCACACAATCGCCCTTTCTCTTCTGGTTTAAATTATCTTGATTCTTAGGAACCAGGTCAACAATCCCAAGCTGATGTATTTAATATGGTTTTCAAATTGGTATGGCTCAATACAAATGGGTTTTCCCAGGAACTTGAGCCTGAAAAGTTGACTAAAATGACATACTATCGGCCTTTGAATGCAAGGGTAACTCAAAATCTTGTTGTCTTGGTCGACTGCAAAAGTCCAAAGGAAAAAATGGGGTTTTTGATTGGGTTGACAGCCAACATGATGAAGGTGGGTGCTAGTCTTTTTGTAAGAATGGCTTGGCTGTTTCGTCATCTAGAACTTGTGGGGATAAAGTCAAAACAGAATTCAAGAAAACCAGCCAAAAATCTTATAAGAAGGATGCTTTAGTCCCAAAGAATAAGGATATAAAGATTGGAAAAGACAAAAGAAAACTTCTGTCGCAGGGCTTGCTAAAGCTAGCTAACTTAGGTGGTTTAGATTCTAACATGACCATTCTTTCTGATGTCGTACATGGATGAGAATTTGAAGTTGGGACCAAAGTTCAAGGAGCAAAGGCTACCTTATCTAAAGGGGTGAGCAAGTCAGAATATGCTAAGGTCTCGAGGCGTTCAGAAAGGTTTCAATTGGGTGAGGCACAAGATCTTCACAAGAACCAGAACGTTGCTTTTGATAAACAAAATGCCAGAGGTGAGAAATTACCTTTGAATTTAGGAGAAGTTTCTTAACAACAGATGGGAAAAAGTCCAATTTGCAGCATGTCTGATATTGACAATGACGCTGAATTGGCCGCTGAAGTGATGCAATCAATGCCGTCAGAGATTCGCCCTAATCAAGCAACCAAAGCAAGCATACATATAGTGGAACAAAAGGGCCATATTAAATCCGGAGAATCCAAAAAAAGGAAGACTAAACTATCCTGTGTGTTTAGAAAGGGGGCATTACCAAATACTGACTCTGAAAATGGTGAAACATTTGCAAAACAAATGAAGGCCGATAGTAGTTTGGCTGTGTAGGGAAAAAGAAGGAGAGTTCATTGGGAAAAATATGGGGCCAAGTTACCCGTATTGGGATTTTACAGCTATCAAGAGGAGAATGATATTTGAATCAGCTTGGAAGAGCATTTTGGAAATTGTGAAAAGATTTAAAATATTGGGTATCAGGAAGCGAGTACAAAAAGGCCTAAAAAGCAAGTGGAGGATAATCATGCCGAATCACAAATGCAAGAAGATACATGCGCTTCAACTTCTGTATGGGCCCACAGATCTATCACTACAGGTAGAGCAATGTTCAACTTTAAAAGTGACGAAAAGGCAGAGAAGAGGAAAATAAAAGGGGATAGCAAATCATTTGATGGTTTCATGAATAGGCAGAGAATGTTGGAGGGTGGTGATATTAGCTCTACCAGAACTTTAGAAAGGTCAATTGCAATTCCAGATCCATGCTCACCAAAAACGGCTATGGATTCATGTTCTAATTCTGATCTTTAGCAACAAGGAGATCTCATGACAGTGAGATACAATTTCCTAATGAAACAATGCAAATGCATGAAGGAGAAGTGCGTGTTATTGTTTATTACAAAGCTTGCTGCAACTCTGGATGAATTCAAAAGTTCTTACAGCTTGGTTATAAACGCTAGGAATGATGGTCAATATGTGGGCAGAGAAAATTGGTGGTTCGATGCCCTGGAATTAGTGCAACTAACTGGAGAAAAAAATGTTGTCTTAACTGACTTGTTCCATGTTAAAGGCCAACTTTGGTATTTGGAGGGTTCGAGGGAAGCAACCACAAGGCATATTCTGTGGATTGGAGCTGTGGCTCCATAAGCAAAAAATCTAGGTTTCTCATGGAAGGATGTCCTAGATATGCCAGAACATTCACTGTGTGCAAAAAAGATAAAATTTGCCACAGTGATAGGGGGCAGCAATTTAGATATTGCAATCAGGCAATTCAAAGGGATAATTGAGTAGGGAGAGAAAGGACCAACAGATTAAACTGGTAACTAAAGATTCCATATTGAGTTCTATTTCAGAGCGGCCAAGCATGAAGATAAGAAAATCTTAAGGTCAGCAATGAACTCGCTGTATCAATTAAAGGAGGTAGATGAGAATTCCAAGTATACCTTCAGCTCAGTTCAACTAGTGTTGAGCAGATCTGATGTTGAAAATGTAGCGAGCAAGGTCTTCTGGCTTGTGCCTTAACTAGTGAAGACCTCGAGTTGTCCTCATGAGTTAGACTTCAGCTAGGATGAGTTATTTCCAGTTTATGAGAATAATCATCTAGAGTTCATGCGTAGAGTTGGAGCTTCAGTTAAGTGGAAGTCTTCATCAGTTTGACTACAGGATTGGTTGGTAGATCGAGTTGGGTCTACAGTCTTTGATTGAAGGAAGGATGAGTTATAACTCCAGTGACGATGGGAGAGAGAACTAGTTCATCTCAGTTAACTTGTCAATCACAACTCAAGTTTTAAATTTGTACTTCCTAATTTAGTATGGATCGAATCTATAAAAGAAGGATGAAGGCACATGTAAATTACATTGTTTTCTGCACAAAGGTTTTGTGTGACAAGACAACTCACGAGTTTGTGTGAGGAGCTTTGATTGTGGGGAACACAGGAATTGTGTCCTAAGAATCAGGAGGAACAAGAGCGCTAGGAAAGAGGATATTGATTGTGCACAAAGCTCGTGTCCTAAGGGGTAGTTAGTCACAAGTGCGCAAGATCAAGCAGAAGTGAGCAGGTTTTGTAGAGCAAGTCAAGGGGGCAACAGAGGAATAATTGTGCTAGATGGAATCAGTTTACCTGTGAATTGATGGATGGAATCCTTTGGGATGGCAGAAATAGGGTGGTGGATGACATTATCTACTACACGAGTATATTTAGTTTTTGAATCTTCATTCAAGGAGAAGATTCTGAGGACCCTTCATAATACACCATTGGCAGGGCACCCGAGATACTTCAACACTCACAAGCATGTCAGAGAGAGGTTCTCATGGAAGGGTCTCCAAGATGATGTGATGAAGCATGTGAGGGAGTGCTTGACTTGTCAACCAAAAAGTCTGAGCAGACTCATCCAGCAGGAGTATGTCGGACCTTGCCCATTCTTGAAGCGAGCAGGTTGATGGATGTCATCACGGGTCAACCAATGGTTCAGTGCAGAGGACACATATATGTAGCAGTAGATTAGCTGGCATAGATGGTAGAGTTGTTCTTGAGGGAGATGTTGAGAGACTCGATCCAACTGGGTACATGATCCACAACAGGGACAACAACTTTTACAGGGTACCTTGGCAGGAGTTGTTGAAAGTGGTTGTCATAGAGTTGAATCCTGGTATAAGTAATCCCCCTCAGATGGATGGTTCGACTGAGATGGTTGAGGAGTATATGCATAACTATCTATCAGGATAGCAGAGGACTTGGGTTAAGTGTTTGCACCGAGTAGAGCATCGATACGACATCACTTACCATATGATTCCATGCAGAGCATTGTATGGTTACAATGCTCCAACATTGGTGGATTGGACAGTTAGAGTGCATGGTTTGTCTAGCTTTTGTATGGGAGGAATCAGTTTAGATGAAATATTTGAGAAGATTGGAAGATACAGGTCTATATTTTCATTGGCGGACAAACCATTGATATTTGTAGAAGAGTAAGCAAAGAATGACATTATTAGAAAAGATGAAGATCCAAAAGGTTTCCATTGCAAGCATGAAAAGAAGGAAGGTATTTCGGTAGTACAGAAGAATTCTAGGCAGACAGAATTTGATGAGATAACTAGATATAGGTTTGAGACATGGTGGCCCCTTGATTTGCAGTTGCTTGAGGACAAACAATATTGGGAAGGGGGGACTGTAATTTCCCTTTCGAAATTAAGACCAAAATGACTTAGTGGCCTATCTAATTTTCATAGGCATTAATGTTACTCGGGGGGAAATAGCCATTATAAAAAGTAACTTCAGATGATTAAAAATTAAGAGAGGGTTTTGGGGGCAAAGAGGGAAATTGGAAAGTAACTTAAATTTGATTTTAGAGGGAAAAAACCTTAAGACCAAAACTATATAAGAGATGGAGGAAGTTCGTTCTCATCATCATGGATCGTTGACCTTTCTGATTTGTGAGCTGAGGCTCCCAAGGGTTTTAACTTTTAAGACCCCTTTTTCTCTGATTGGTTTCAGTGGTGAAAGAGTCCACCCTAGCCAATCCATCTCTTTCTTCACTCTGTTTAGCATAAATTCTGAGGCAACATTCATCTATTTTGTGGCAACATTCATCTATTCTATGGAAACAAGGGTTTTTGAGGCAATATCTGATGAAGCAACTTACCTTCAAGGCATTTATTTGGCAGAGTCAACTTAGAAGACAAAATTCTATGGCATTATCCGAGCAGTGAAGGCTTCTTCTGGGATAGCGTGGGTTTGTTCAAGGCCTATTTTTGTGGCAACGAGGTTCTGAGACATTTCTGGGCAGTGAATTTACCTTGAACACTTGACTGAGGCAATGGGATACCTTTAACATATTTTTTGTTGTAGCATAAGCTCATGAGATAGAATTTTGTAACAACTACGAGAAGTTTTGAGGCCACCTTTGTTCTAAGGTAGTGAGGGTTAAAGTAAACACATCTGTGGCTGTGGGCCACATCTGGAGTATTCTTTATGGCAACGACTTGTCTCTAAGGTCATTTCCAAGGATTAATATGTGACAGTGTACTATTTTGAGGCTAAATCTGAGTCAGCAGACCCCTTTTAGGGATTGAACTGTGGCAACGTATCTTTACTAGTCTAAATATTTGTCAGTGAGGCCTTCTAAGTCTAGACCTGAGGCATTGAAGGATTTCTGAGGTTAACAGGGCTTTTTGAAGTTAGACCTGAGGCAACATCTTTGATAGTCAGAACCCATGAGGCTGGAACTAAGGCAGCGAATGATTTTTGAAGATGAATCTCTGGCAGTGAGAGGTTGTTGAGGCTTAACCTGTGACAACAGTGGCCTAGGTATTATTCCAGAGGTGCTGGTAGCAAAAATAATCGAAAGGGCCGTGGGGAATAGGAGCAGACAAATACATTTCGGACAGTCAACAAGACCAAATCTGAGATAGCTAATTGTCTAGGAGAGCCAGGATTGTAGCTGGTTACAAGGTCATATCAGTAGTAGGGACAATAGGGCCTGACACTAAATTATAGTGAGTTATTGGAAGGATTATGGATTTGTGACCTGATGTTGAATTAGCTTCATTTTTATGGACTGTTGGTGGAATCAATTACATGTTCTGCTTCCAAAAATACAGTAATACTAGTGAGAATACAAATTTTGTCACACTTTCTTTCCAACCTGTTGTCGCCTTAATCCACACTTGGGATTAGCGTGGAAAAAGTCCTTAACTCCACTTGGTGTGGCCTTGGGGGCAAGGTTCGAGTTGAAGCTGCCGCTCAATTCTCAACTACTCTGCCACAGACACTTGTTATAGTCATTGACAGAGAGGTTGTCATAGTAAGTAAAACTCTGGAGTTGATAACACAGAACCATCATTCCTAAGCATGTTGACTTATAGGGCTACTAGTGGGAAAGCTAGCTCAACAATCCTTATGGGCAGAGATTTGTTCTTTTTGCTTAGACCATCAATGACGACAACAACATCTCAACATAGCGGACACAACCAAAACACTCCAAACTATACTAAAACTGAGATAGCCAATTAGATTGTGATTGGTTTTGGACAGGAGTGGTTTTCATTGCATTGAAATTCATTAAGTGCCCTTTTATGCAGCCAGCTTATTCAAATTCATTGGACTCGAACTTTTACACATATATGCAATTCATAATATACAACAAGGATGAGACCTATTCTATCATAAGCTCTGCTCGGTTAGCTGACCTGGCCGAAGTACAAATATGGTAAAATGCAACTCCAAACCAGGATAGAGAATGCAACGAACTCTGAACACAGCCTTGAGACTCCACGTCTCGTGTAAGAAGTATGATGTATCATAATTTTTTGACTTATTTCATTCTCTTTGGTTGGATTTGCTTGATTCTTCCAGTTTATCTAAAGGGCATTCGTTTCAAAGATTATTGTTTTGACATCTCGTATGATAAATTTCTGTCCTTCCTTTATATTCTATTTGTCTGCACATGGATCTATTTCAACTGCTCTAACTCAGATGTTATGTCCACTTCTTGTTTGGTGCAATCCATTTTTTTGTAACATTTCGTAGCAGTATACAGAGTAGTTCTGTAAGAAGCATCTTGCAGATGAATTTGGATCTGCAGGGGTAGAGCAGAGATGAACAAAAGCATCTTGTCTTCAAATTATCTAATTAATTCTTTGATCCTTTGGTCATGTCGTTGCAATATTCAACGAGGCTTAGTTCTAGACTTTAGTATATTTAAGTTCTTGAAAAATTAGCCTGAGTTAGATGCTCGTACTAGTCACAAAGATCTTGTATATTTTGTGATTTCCAATCTTCTTCTGTAACACATACTGTACAATAAGTTTCTGTGTCCTTCCTTCGAAATTTATATTCTACTTGTCTGCACATGGATCTCTATTTCAACCTTTTTAACTCAGATGTTATATCCACATCTCTGTTGGTGGAATCCATTTCTTCGTAACATTTCATAGCAGTATAAAGAGTAGTTTTATAAGAAGCATCTTGCAGATAAACTTGGATCTGCAAGGGTAGAGCAGAGACGAACCAAAGAGTTTTGTCGTCTTTCAGTGAAGAGTATATAAAATTGTCCAATTAATTCTTTGATCCTTTGGTCATACTATTGCAATATTTCACTAGGATTAGTTTTAGACTCAAGTACATTTATATTTATAATTTAAGTTCTTGAAAAGCGAGCTGACTTAGTCAGATACTTATACTAGTCACAGAGATCTTTTATATGGCGTGACTTCGAACCTTTTCTGTAACACATCAAAAAGGGTCTATGGAAAGTTGCCACAAATTCCCATATTTTTAGTTTTTCTCAATTTGTTGTGCATCCCTAGTAGACTTGCAAATGAAAAATATGCAACCTGCTACCAGTACTACCATTGAGGTATGCAATTCCGTAGAGATTGCCATGGAAGAACTCGGAGGTAATTGATTGGCTCTTTTTTCCAGAGGCAGAGGAGGTGTTGGTGTTGGAGGAGACGCTGCTTGAAAATCTCGTTGGTTAAGCCAAAATGGATGGGTTTTTGTGACAATTTGGTGAAGTTGTGATTGAAAACATTTCAGGAGCCAATGTATAAGCAACGGAGTGATTAATGTATAAGCAATGGAGTGATTGTTAGACAAATTAGAATATAATTTAACCTTAAATGTTCACATTCATTCTGCTGATGAACAACTCAATTCATTCTGTGCTTGGAATTCACCCCAAGTTGTGCCCATGATCAACTGGATGGATGAGCTTTTAATTCTTCCGACATGCATCTTCAGTGAGCACTTTTTATTCTCTTAGTTAAAATTTACGTTTGTGTGAGTCAAAGAATCACTAGGATGCTGGGAACAGTTACAATACTTCCGTGCGTTTGTGAAAATTGAAGGATGTGAATCTGCTCTAAAACGACAGCAAATATCTATCAGTCAAACTCGTCTAAGTGATGTGGAGTTCATGTCTGCAGCCTTGCATTTTTTTTGGAATAATAACCAAAATGGTTTTTTTTAATTTTTATTAACAGTTCAGTTGTTTGAACTTTGAAGTGGTATACTTCGTTACCTTGTAGTTTCTGTTACTATTCTGATTGGAGCACTGATGCAGGCATACTGATGAACTCTTTGATGGCATCTTTTGTCTTACTCAGTTACACTAATGATTATTGGTGTTTATATTTGCAGGCAACAAAATTTAACATGACTTCGCTTCCCTTTCCCTATGAGTCTAAGGATGCTTTTGAACGGAGCATGCGGATGCCTTTAGGTCCGGACTTTAACACTGTTCGTGCACACCAAAATATGATTCGACCAGCGGTAAGTATTCTTTTGGAGTTGCACTCTCTAATCTGATAAAGATGATCATCAATTTTATCATATTATTTTGTCATTGATGAACAATTATTTTTTATTTCAGGTTATCAAGAAGGCTGGAGTTGTTATTGATCCTATTAAATATGAGAAACAGCAGCCAAAAGATAAAAAACTGCATTCTATTTCAAGTACTGGAAAGCGGAAATGGTCTAGCAATGGACAGGGTCATCCTCAAAATGTGCAGAAAAGGTCTTTTAAGGGTCGAGCTGATGTTCCTAGAAATGGGAAGTCAAAAGGGTTATCAAACAAAGCCTCGAGTTGAGTTATGAATTTTTGTCATTCACCGTTAGCACTTGGATTGATGATTGCAATTCACTGTTGCAGTAGATGAAGGTTCTTGATGAGAGCTGGCAGTATGATCAGCAATCCATAATGGGCCTAGGTTTAGTTTTCCTTTTGTAACACGTTTGTCTATTCACATACACATAAGAGGGTTTATTTGTGTAAGTTTACTACCATCATTCTTACACACACCTGCAGGAATGTTTTAGCTGTAAGTAGATGATGATTGATCTCTTCATGCTTATAGACTCACAATGTTTTGAAAGAATTGGTAAAGGACTTGCAGGCCTGGATCAAAGAATCTCTTCATTGAGTTGAAATCACGATCTCTCCAGTGAATAGATTTGAGTGTTTCCCATAATTAAGGTATCCCTTTCATGAATTGATTAACGAGACTTGCATTTTTCTAAAAGAACGTAACCTTGAGCGATATAATACTTGAATTCATTGTCAAATTATACATAGGACCTCAAAGGATCTTAAACATGAATTCAATAACAAATTACAAGTGTTTGAGAATATGGTCCATGGTTTCACAAGGCAGGAGGGATAAGGTATGGTGTTAATTCGTACAAGTACAAGTGGGAAGTAATTACATGTGTTAAAGTAACTGAAAAGATACATTACGGTTGGGCTTTAGGGCCCTCTAAAACAAAGTAGATACCCTCTGTAAGTGACTGATGGTACCGTCTGCAAGTAACTGATGAAATGCTTGGGCCTAATGGGCCTTTTAAAAAATAAAGTTGATTCTGTGATCTTTACTGATATAACTGGCTTGAGTATTTTATTTGTTGGGTGTAAATTAAGATTAAAAAGATTGTTAATGGAAATTTCATGCAATAATAAATTATATATGGATAAAAGATAGAGGAATTGGGTTGCTAAATCATAATAAAATTTCAACTCGATTAAAAAATAAAAATGTGGTAAAAATTCTATAAAATATAGCGAAAATGTTGATGTATCATTAAAATCTCAATATAGTAATAATAGCTTTTGACGTCTATATGATAAAGCAATCATAATGAAATCTTGGATTGTATTCCCTCTCTTTAATAACAGGTGTTGTAAGGAGTAACACTGCAGCGCAAGGAATATGTTGGAATATGTTGATTAGTGATTTTAAAGTTTGTGCAAGGCATCAAGGCAACTGCAGTAATAGTTTATGTTGGCGCTTAGTACCTACTTGCTAGTCTCTCAACCCATCCCATTATGTATGTTTACTTGCAACCTAAATGCTTGATATATTGCACACAATGATGCTGCTGTTGTAAGAAATATATCTGCAGCACAAGTTACACAACATCAATGGGTACAATGTTATAAGCTCCAAATTATAATAGAAAAAAAGTTGCCAGCATTAGGAAGATGCTGCAAGCAAAGAATCAAATACCTACAAAGTACCTCAAGGCTTATCCGAAGCACTGCAAGTGCACATACACTAGAGGCTTAAAAAAAAAAAAAAAAAAAGTTCAAGAGAAAAAAACTACTAAACTCGTTATAAAAATAAATATTACAAGAAATTGGGAAAATTAATAGGGTAGTAGGTTTCACTCCTTGTGTTAGGTGGAGGATATTTAGCATCAACTTTTGGCCCCCAACCACTAGTGGCAGGTTTGTTAGCAGGTGGGTGAGGTTTGCTGCTTTGGTTGGTGACTAGAACACTAGGTTGAAGAAAAGGCTGGCTTAATTGCCTCAAGGTTTTAGATATCTCTATCTATCTTACTTTGCTAGCGAACTAAGTGAAACTATCAGTATATATTTCTTCCCCTCACATTTACTTGGTGCTATTACTTACCTCAATTCCACTTCTTGCTATTATCTCTGTATAATACCTTTAATTACCAACATCCAAAGAGTCTCTAAGTTGGCCTTACAAAGCTGTTGGCTGTTGAGCTACCAAATCATTTAGGCCAAGGAAGTCTTGGAAACACTGAACACCCATGACCTAACTTTGAAGCATGTGGCACTGAAAGCTACGAAGAGAGTAGCAGTTACTACTACCATGTAAGTCTCCTTAAAGATGGTTATCCTGCACTTCATTTGAGCCCTAAAGTCGTAGCATTTTCTGGTTTATTCAATCTTCCATTTTCCATCCACTAGAGAGAGCCTTGTTTTTAAGGATGTTGAGTCTTACGAGGTTTCATCCATCATTAGCTCTCTACTCAAGTCACTTCTCCAAGGAGATGACTAACTCGAGTAGAGGAAAGTTGTCATTTTTAGGCCAGAGGGAGGTGGACAGGGGAGGTTCTCCCTACCATAGCTCTCTCTATGTTCACATGCTAATAGGCTAGTTGTGGTGTCCCCTTGTATGGGATACTTTGTGTTCACAAACTAGGGGGCCCGTCTTATGGTCCGGTTCATTGCTTGACTAGTAGGGATGGGTTGTTCCCAACTGACATTGAGCATTTAGAGGGACTATAATCATAGTGAAAGGAGCCACCTTGTAGTATTCTAGTAGTTTTTGAAGATGCCCCAACTAAAGCTTAATTGTGTCGGCTTGCTATTGGCTCTAAAAGCAAATGTTGTCATAGATTAATGATTTTTGATCAAATTAGGTAAACATTTATAACAACATTAATAATTTTGAAATACACTAATTTTTTTTGCTATTGTGTCACATAAATTTTGATGGCTCATTGGACTTTGTGGCTAGGTAATGGTTGCAAGGAAAAGTTTACTACGAAGCCCCAAGTCCATTCACATATTTAGCAAGAGGGTAGAAACACAGGTTGGATAAGAGGAACATTGGCCAAAATTAAGACCTATACAAAAATTGCTTTCTGTGGCTCCATATTAGGCAACAATACAGTTTGGCACAAATACAACCAAGTTTTTTTATTTAAAAGCGATCTTCCAAATTTATTGAGTTTGTTAGGTCCCCATATTATTAGTGTAGTCTCTTATTGTTATTAGTGTAGCCCCTTTATTGTTATTGTTGTACTCCTGTAACCCACATATTGTTATTATTGTTCCCTTACATTATTATTGTTAGGTCGGCTAGGATTATATTGTGACCCCATGGACCCCTATATATATAGGAGGTTTTGTCATTTGTATCATCCAAGAATTGTTCATTTATGTAATGTATTGGAGGTTGCCCTCTCGAAGTGGCTATTTCTAAGGCGTTGATCTCTCTTTTCTTCAATTTTTAGAGCTGGTTTCATAACATTTGGTATCAAAGCTTTGGATTCTAGGGTTTCGCTGCTTTAAACAGGTCATCGTGACATTTTCGCTATACCTTTTTTTTTTTTTTTGGTTATATCTTTTTTTTTCTTATACGAAGGTTCAAAAGCTGAAATTTTTACAGAGCGAAGCCAAAATTCTCAGGAACGTCTTGTAAAAATTTCAAATCTTGGTTTGCAATATTTTCGAAGATATGATCTGTGGAAGTTAGGGTTTTTTCAGGCTCCCGAATTTCACTTAAATAGGTCATCATGGCATTTTTGCTATAACTTTTTTTTTTTTTTTTTCTACTAAGTTTCAGAAGTTAAATTTTTTATAGAGTGAAGCCAAATCCTGAAGAACTTCCTGTAAAAATTTCAGATCTTGGTTCACAAAATTTTCGGGGATATGATCTGTGGAAGTTAGGGTTTTTTAGGTTCTCGAATTTCATCTCAAAGAGGTGGCCTTGGAAAAATAGTCATAACTCTCTTTCTGAGCATCAGATTGGAATTCTGTAAAAATTGGCCCAAGTACACGGACTGTAGTTTCCTGTATATCAATTTCAGAGTCGGAGGAGGAAACAATGACACATGACATGTCATACAAGTTCTCTCTACTGAACTAGTCGAAAATTAGTTTATTGTGGGAGATTTGGCATAACTTTGACTTGAAGAATCAAAATCAAGTTAGACATGCAGCATTCGAAAGAAGATTCAGAGGGCTACTACAGGGCCGAATTTCAGATATTAAAGATCTGAAATCACAAAGATAATTTAGTTTCATATCAAGCTCCTCAAAAACAAGAAAAAAATGTATTTTTTTCAAATTGCACAAGTCTTGTTTGAAAAATCAGTTTTAAGTGATTCTAAGGACCCATTGAGCATAGGTATCAGTATTGGGTTCTAAAATGCCCCCTAAAAAGAATTGAACACCCATTAAGCCCTCAGAATACTCTACTATGACTCGTGAAGATGAAGAATTGCAACATGATCTATCAAAATTACAAGAGTAAGTGCACCAAATTTCGCTCTCGCAAAGAGCAACAAAAAATGAAATGTAAGTTTTGAAGAAAGGCATGGAAGCGAAGATTGATGGTTTGAAGAAAAACGTAGAAGCTAAGATGGATGGCATGGAAGCTGGCATGGAAGCTAAGATGGATGACATGAAAGACAACATGGAAAGCATGAAGAATGATCTAAAAATAGATATGGAAGGTTTGACAAAGTTGATACAAGAAATGTTTCCTAATGGCGATAAGATAGTAGAGGAAACTTATGATGAGAACAAAATAAATGTTAATCGTGATTTCATGAACTCTAATGTTGGATGGAAGAACCACCATATTCCAAAGATATGAGGAAATTTGATGGAAAGGATCCTGTAACATGGATACTACAGATGGAGCAATATTTTGATTTCAATAATGTGCAAAACACACAAAATGTACACATCATAACTTTACATTTAGAACAAAATACATTTGTATGGTATCGATGGCTTTTCTCCCGTAAAAAAATTGTCACTTGGTCAATTTTTACGAAGGAAATGATAGCACATTATGAGGATACAAAGAGCAACACCTTCTTTAGCCAATTGATAAATTTCAAACAAAAGGGTTTAGTGGGGCAGCACATTGAGGACTTCCAAAAATTGAATATAAGGGTAACTGATATTCCAGAGGAACACAGGATTGATCTCTTCATAGGCACTTTAAAGGATAACATCCAACATGAAGTTAGCGTTTTGGAACCTGATTCATTGGAGAAGGCATTCAGGTTGGCAAGAAAAGTTGAATGTAAAATTATGGCGACAAGGAAGCCTACCACTCAATTCTATAAAGAAGGAAGTGTTGCTACGCCTAGATTTCCACAAACTACAAGGTTGACACCACAAAAATTGGAAGAAAAAAGAGCAAAAGGGCTTTGCTACAGTTGTGATAGAAAATACACTAAAGGTCATAAGTGTGCTGAGAAGAAATTATTTTACATAGATTGTGAAGAGGAAGAATAAAATGAACAAGAAGAGGATATACACGAGGAAGAAACCCTAGAAGAGGAAGAAATGAGTCCGACCATATCGTGTAATGCATTGGCAGGAATTACCACTCCTCAAACTCTCAAGATAGAAGGACATATCAAGAAGAAAAATGTAATAATGTTGATTGATTCAGGTAGTACCCATAATTTTATTCATTGTAAGGTAGCCAAGGAATTGAATTGTTTCCTATACCCAGCACCAGAATTTCAAGTGATGGTTGCAAATGGAGGAACTATAAATTGCTCTGGAAAATACCATAATATCAAGCTAACCATGGGGGAATATGTATTGACTAGTCCAATGCTTTCCATTCCTATGGGAGGTGCTGATGTTGTACTAGGAGTGCAATGGTTACAATCTTTGGGGACGGTAGCTTTTAATTTTCAAGAACTTTTCTTGAAATTTTTTTCAGAAGGAAAGGAAGTCGAATTACGGGGTATTGCGGGGAAGCCAGGAAGGATAATAAGCTTTAATGTCATGACAAAGCTTCTAAAGAAAGAACAGCGAGGCGTAATTGCACAATTATGCTCACTAGAAGTTCCAACATCAAAATCATCTATTTCTGCAGATCTCCAACAAGTCTTGGACAATCATTCCAAGGTGTTTGAAACTCCCAAAGGACTCCCACCTGTTCGTGATCATGATCATGCTATTCATTTGATTCCAGGAAGTGTTCCTCCAAACATCCGGCCTTATAGATATCCTTACTTCCAAAAGAGTGAAATTGAACGCATGATTGCAGAAATGTTAGAGGCGGGTATAATTCAACCTAGTCAAAGTTCTTTATCTGCTCCTGTAGTATTGGTACACAAGAAGGATGGATCATGGCGAATGTGTCCGGATTATAGGGAGCTCAATAAGCTCACCATTAAAGATAAATTTCCCATTCCTGTGATTGATGAATTATTGGATGAATTACATGGAGTAATTTATTTTACAAAGTTGGATCTTCGTTCATGATATCATCAAATTAGAATGAAGACTGAAGATATTCCGAAAACAACATTTCAAACTCATGAGGGTCATTATGAATTTTTGGTCATGCCTTTTGGCCTTACCAATGGACCTTCTACATTTCAAGGGTTAATGAATTCCATTTTCAAACCCACCCTTAGAAAATTTGTGCTAATATTTTTTGATGACATACAAATCTACAATAGGTCTTGGAATGATCATGTTCAACATGTTTAGAGGGTGCTCAAACTATTGGAGGAGAAACAATTATATGCAAAAACATCCAAATGTTTATTTGGAGTACAAGAGGTGGAATATCTGGGTCATATTGTATCTCACGAGAGTGTTAAGGTAGACCCTAACAAAATTAAAGTCATTAAGGAATGGAAAGTCCCCACAACCATAAAGCAGTTGCAAGGATTTCTCAGGTTAACGGAGTATTATCGCAATTTTGTTAAAAATTATGGGAGAATAGTAGCACCTTTAACAAAATTATTGAATAAAGATGCATTTTCATGGACTCCTGAAGCAATTAAGGCCTTTGAACATCTTAAAGAGGCAATGTGCCTAGCACCGGTCTTAGCTACGCCAGAGTTCACAAAAACCTTTATTGTGGAATGTGATGCCTTAGAGAATGGAATTGGTGCTGTTTTAATGCAAGAAGGAAGACCCATTGCGTTTGAAAGTCGTCCAATCAAAGGAAAGTATTTACAGAAAGCTATTTATGAGAAGGAAATGTTGGCAATACTACATGCACTAAATAAATGACGACCTTACCTAATGGGAAGATACTTCAAGGTAGAAACTGATCATGATAGTCTTAAACACTTTTTGGAACAAAGACTATATTCAAAAGAGCAGCAAAAAAGGGTCACAAAGATGTTGGGTTATGACTTTGAAATCATCTACAAAAAGGAGAAGCTAAACTAATTCAAAAGTTGAAGCAAGATCCTAGTACATCTGATACATTTAGTTGGAAAAATGATTCCTTATGGTACAAATATCGCTTATATCTTTGTAAGAATTCCCAACTAAAACAAAATATTCTTTTGGAATTGCACATTTCTCCTTTAGGAGGACACTTAGGATTTTTAAAAAGTTAACAGAGGGTGAAGAAATAATTTTTTTGGGATGGCCTTAAATATGATATTCAAAAGTTTGTGGCATAATGTTTGGTTTGCCGGTAAAATAAAGTTCAAACAATTAAGATGCCAGGTCTTCTACAAACTTTATTCATTGTAAGTCTATGTTGGGAGGATATTTCAATGGATTTTATCACAAGTTTACCTAAGTCCGAAGGAAAGAGTGTCATCATGGTGGTAGTTGATAGACTTGCCAAGTATGCACACTTTTGTGCATTATCTCATCCATTTAAAGAAAGTACCATTGCTACTGCATTTATGGAAACAATTCAAAAGCTACATGGAAACCCAAGGATTATGGTAAGCGACAAAGATCCCATTTTTACTGGAAATTTTTGGACGACATTATTTTCTTGTTTGGGTACTCAACTAGCTCACAAATCATCTTATCATTCTCAATCTGATGGTCAAACTAAGATAGTGAACAAATGTTTGGAAGGATATTTTCGTTGTTTTGTATCTGATAAACAAACACAATGGGTCAAGTGGTTACCTCTGGCTGAATGGTGGTATAACACTTCCTTCCATACTGCAGCAAAAATGACCCCATTTATGGCACTTTATAGATTTCATCCACCGTCTATTATATCATCTTTAAGAGAAAATTCTAAGGTGCAAGAAGTGGAAAATAACATCGAGCATCAACAACAAGTTCTCCAACTCTTAAAGGATAACCTCAATTTGGCACAAAATCGAATGAAACAAAAGGTAAATCAACATCGCAACAATAGAAGTTTGGATGTAGGAGTCTGGGTATTTTTATGGCTACAACCATATAAACAAATGTCCCTCAACCAAGCTAAGAAGGATAATAAATTATTGCAAAAGTACTATGGTCCTTACAAGGTGTTGCACAAGATTGGTACTATGGGATACAAATTGGAGCTTCCTGCTTCTTTGCGAGTGCATCCAATTTTCCATGTTTCATGCTTAAAGAAGGTTATAGTGACAAACTTCCAGTTCAAACAATATTTCCAGAATGCAGCTACGAAATCGATCAATTTCAGAGTATCTCATCAAGTGGAAGAACTTACCCACTGAAGATTCTACATGGGAGGATGAGAATTTTATACAGAAGCATCCAGAGCTACTCAAGCCTTGATGACAACACTTTTTTGAAGGAGAGGGGCATGTTAGTTCTCCATATTACTAGTGTAGTCCCTTATTGTTATCAGTGTAGCCCCCTTATTTTTATTGTTGTACCCATGTAACCCCCATATTGTTATTATTGTTCCCTTACATTATTATTGTTAGGTCGGCTAGGATTATATTGTGACCCCATGGACCCCTATATATAGAAGGAGATTTTATCATTTGTATCATTCAAGAATTGTTCATTTATGTAATGTATTGGAGGTTTCCCCCTTGAAGTGGCTATTTCTAAGGCATTGATCTCTCTTTTCTTCCATTTTTGGAGCTGGTTTAATAACAGAGTTGAACATCTATCATAATGTTTTGTACTTGGGGAATGATAGCTATTAGTTGGTTGATAACTTTTGAAACCTTTGGAACAATTCTATCTCCAATGGCACCACCATGCAACTAAGGCCTATAGCCCAAGTTAAGAAATAAATAATTTGTGATAAGGTCTTTCACATGCTCATAAGTAGTTTGTTCATGTTGGTTGAATTGAATTTAGTGTTCAAGTTAGGGAAAAAGCGTAACATCTCCATTTTGACCTCCTTGCTTAAATTGTGATTATTATGTTTGGTGTTGTTTCCTTCATACTTTATTATTGCTGCAAATTTGTGCCTATGTTTAATTAATGAAATTTCTAGGTAGTTGACTAAAGCACAAGCACCTATAGGGACCATGATCTCACGAGTCGGGAAATGTTAAATTTAGATAACCATGGTATGTTATATGCTTAAATGTAGTTTTACTTTAATTTTATTTAAGGTCCAATTTAGATTTAGAAATCACATAAACTTGAAAGTAAAATTATGATAGAACATAAAAATAGATCAACAAAAGACAAGCTAAATAATGTATCAAAATTTGTAATTCTCCTTGTCTAGCAAATGGGTACATAAATGTTTGTTACAACATTCAACATGATACCGTAGCCAACAAATTCTTGAGTTGCTCAAACCAACTTCTCCAACAACCAAATCAACCTTCCTCCAAGTGTCACACACACCCCTTAAAGACAACGCCAAAAAGTCAACGCAAGTCAACCCAAATTGGTCAACGCAAAAGTAAACGTTACAGTCAAAGTTGCAGTCAATGGATAGCAGTGAAAGTCAACACTTCCTCGATTTTTGTGCCCTCCAATGCGGCCTCAAGAAATTGGGGTTTATGTCCAAAAATTGAAGTCAAAGTCCAAGAGTTGACCCAAAGTCAACACTGTCCAGAAATCCTAAAAACAGTCCGAAAATTACAACAACTTCTTCAAGTTCAGATTCACACGTGTGAGGGAGGGAAGCCTCTCCTACGCTGTATGAACCAATCAGATCACAAGAAGAATGCGTGTGATGAGTTGATGATGATATGGACATCATCTCTCTCTCTAATTTATATCCTATCAATGAGGGTGTGTGACACATCTGTTGGGCTTGTGAGCCTACATTACAAATTTGGCCAACCTTGCACATGTTTGGAAAATAAAATCAAAATATATGTTCTTCTCATCCAAAAAAGATGATATTTAGATCAATCTTGCACCTTTCCGGAAGAGGTATCCAACAAAAATATAATCATCATCATATGAGTAGTGCAACATGGAGATTGGACCTAGTTGCCCAAAATTAACACTCCCTCTCAACTAGGGAGAACTCCATCTGTCCACCTGTGCCGTCTTGTCACAGTACCATCGTGTACTATCATCATCATCATCTGCTGTAACATTCTTTATCGACTCTAAGGGCAAACAAACGAGAGTGAGTCACAAAGACATCACACTCCACTGACCCGAATTCATCCTAGAGGGTAAAACCTCAATAGACTCAAAAGAGTCACATACTAACTCGAAGTTATTTCACTGACTGGAAGTCAGTTTACTGACCCGAAGTCAGTTTAGAGGTAAGAACCTCATCAGACTTGATCCGAGATATAGGTGTTGGACACAACCTATCCTAGACATACAGAGTACATCAATCTCCGATGCATTCATCGGTCTTTCTATTGGTCTCTATCCACATTTCCCACCTCATTGGCCAAATGAGAGGTACTTCCCATGAGTTCGAAATTGCATGGGTAGGTGTTACACGTCATTTTGTCACAATGACATTTGACTGTTCATCTGGGTCTATCACCATCCATATCATGTTCTCTTAGAGGTCAAAAACCTTGATGTTCCTAAATAAAGTATTGTAATTGGAGAAAAGGTCTGTAAAACCCTTAAAAGTCTACATACGCGGTTTTTCTAGCCTTTCCCTGTGCATGCGCTACTGTTATGTCCATAAATTGCGGCAACGTCCGCACTTTTTGTCACTATTACCTGCGCACCTCCGTGAAAAGCAAATAAAAGGAAAAAGTAAATTCTAGAAGCCTAGCTGGTCGAATATTCTCCCAACTAGAAACTTCTAGAGTCACGATCAGTTCGAGCTTTATCCCTCCACTCATGGATTTTATCCCTTGGTCCATGGAGCTCAAATCCTTTCATGAGAGAAATCCATCCCCCTCTTCATGGAACTGAAACTACCTCTATTTCCCTATAAATTGAACTCAAGTTTCAGGTTGAAGGGTACACACATTGTAGATACCAATGCAATTAGAGACTAATTTATATAGTTTCTAAGCTGAAGTTAAGAAGTTATTATGAGAAGGATTTATTTATCCAATTCCATTGACATATTGGATATCTAACATAGTTCTCGTCACGAAGAAACAAGGGACTATAAGAGTATGTGTCGATTATCGGGAAATTAACAAGGCATGTCCAAAAGAAAACTATCCTATGCCTTATATCGACCAAATTGTTGATGATTGTGCCGGAGATGAAATATTCTCATTTATGGATGGTTTTTATGGCTACAATAAAATCAACATACTCCTTTCCGATCAAGCAAAAACAACGTTTATATGTCCTTGGGGCACATTTTCTTATTACAAGTTGCCTTTCGTACTTAAAAATGCTGGTGCAACTTTCCAAAGGGCTATGTTTTATGCTTTTCATGATATCAAACATATTGTACAATCTTATCTGGATGACTTACCTGTTCATTCTTTATACAGAGAAGATCATCCTATACAGTTATGAGCTATTTTCATGAGATGTAGGCATTACGAAATTCGTTTGAATCCACACAAATGTGTTTTTTGTGTACAATCAGGACGATTATTTGGGTTCATCATTTCAAACAATGGCATTCGTGTCGATCCTTTGAAGGTTGAGGCTATCATCAATTTACCTCCTCCTTCCACCCTTCGTCAACTCCAGAGTTTGCAAGGGAAATAATTTTTTTTATCTAGGTTTATCTCGAACTATACTGAGTTAACAAAAGCTTTTACCCGGTTGTTGAAAAAAAGTGTTCTTTTTATTTGGGATGAAATTGCTGACAAATATTTTGATGCACTAAAAACGTGTTGACCCATGCACCGTTATTGCATCTGCCCAATTACCACCATGACTATTTTTTATACTTAGCTGCCTCTGATTCAACAATTCGAATGGTTTTGGTTTCAGGAGGATGAATCTCACAATGAACATTTGATCTATTATCTAAGTCGAAATCTAAACCAGATGGAAATCAAATATTCGCGTGTGGAGAAATTTGCATTGGCAACAATTCAAGCTGTCCAACGATTCCGTCACTACATATTGTTACGTAAAACAACAGTGATATCTAATTGCAACCCGATGATGTATATATTGACGAAAAAATTATTCGGGGGCAAACACTCGAAATGGTTTGTTATTCTACAAGAGTTTGATTTGGAATTCGGGAAATCCAAGTCAAAGAAATCACTAGTGTTTGCCGAGCTTATGTGTGACTTTCCCAATATTGAGACATAAACTATGCAGAGAATCTTATCGCAGATGAATCTCTGTTTCTCACAAGTACTCTAGAGCCATGGTATAGAGATATCACTAGCATAGATCCATCTAAAGCATGGATCTAACATGAGCTGAGAGGGATAAAATTTATGTTTTTGGAAACATATTTTAGAGTGAAAAAAACAATGTGTAATTTTTGAATGTTGTAAAGATTACATAACATGTGTATTGAGCAGATACTTAGACATCTCCGTCATACTAGATTATAGAATGAGTCTCTTATCCCAATGAGCTTCTCTGCTCATTTTTTTTTTTTTGAGTACGTAACATACTTACACATGTCCCTCACACTAGTATGTAGAATGAGCCTCTAAGCTCAATGAGTCTCTTGTCCCAATGAGCTTCTCTCCTCAATTTTTATTATTATTATTTTTTTGAGGACGTGGCATACTTACACACGTCTCTCATACTAGATTGTAGAATGAGCCTCTCGGCTGAATTATATATCTTCAAACCCAAAATTTTGCCCAGAGCTTTCACGTTCAGATCGACAAAGTGTTCGATATCAAACCCAACAATATAATATTGTTGGAAACACTCGTTATCGTCGTGGTGCAGATTCTGTTTTTCGACGTTGTATAACCACAAAGAGGTTGCAAAGGTTTTGAATGATTGCCACTCTGGAGCGTGTGGTGGTTATATGTCTAGGTTTGCCACAACCCAAAAGATATTGCGCGCTGGTTATTTTTAGTCGTATTTATTCAAATATTGTATCATTGCGGTCCAAAAATTCCACAACTGCCAAGTTTTTGATCGAAAGATGCATAAACCTCCAACTCTTTTTCACCTAATCGTTGCTGTTAGTCCTTTTGCGAAATGGGGTATCAATTTAATTACATGTAATCTTCACTCGGCTGGGGGTGGGGGGGGGGGGGAGCGGGGGGCATGGGTATATTATTCTCTCCGTAGATTAATTTACCAAATGGGTCGAGACGATGCCTACATTCGCGGTTGATGGCAAAACTGCAGCTACTTTCATATTCAATCATGTGATTGCTCGTTTTGGTGTCCCTCAAGCTATTATTACGGATCATGGGAGTCATTTTCGAAATATTATGATGACCGAAATTTATGATCAACTTGGCCTATGCCATGATAATTCAACTCCGTATTACCCATAGGTTAATGGTCAAGTTGAGGTCGTTAACAAGGTTTTAACCACCATGATTAAACGGATTGTCGAAACTCATAAATCGAATTGGCATACCATGATTTTTTCTACATTATGGGCATACCGAACCTCTGCAAAAACTGCTACAGGGTCCACTCATTTTCAACTTGTCTATGGTTTAGAAGCTGTGTTACCCATTGAATGCGAAATAACATCACTCAAATTAGCCATTGTTGTTACCAGCTACCTTTGAAGAGGAGAAACACTTTCTATACTTAGCACAATTAGATGAGACTTGTCGCACAGCTACATTGGCTGCCGAAGCTCACAAGAAACATGTGAAAGCTCAGTATGATCAAAGTGTTAACCCTTACATTCATTCAGAAGGTGACCTAGTTTTAGTATACGATCAAGCTAATGACAAGCTAGGCGCTGGTAAATTTGAATCGATGTGGCATGGTCCCTATATTGTCTTGCATGTGCTTGCAAAAGGAGCCTATGAATTAATTGATTATGACGGGGTCTCTTTAGATAAACCCAGAAATTGTCTTTATCTTAAGAGATATTATGCTTGACTTTCGTGTGAAGATCTCTCTTGTACAATAGTTACTTTTTAGAATAATGTGCCTAGATTAGTTTTTGCTATTCCTACTATTGCTGCTTATCTTAATTACTCTTGATATTGTAGATTTCGACATCCCTTCAAACATACATTGGTTTTGCTGATGGGGCCTGTTGTAGTACACGAAATATTTCTTCCACGGATTGGGTTATCTATTCACCCACCAATGAGTTAGTTTCTATTCATGGGATATGCCTTGGTCAGACAACGAACAATATTGCAGAATATAGCGCAATCATTGAGTTATTATCTGATGCCATTACATTTGGTATTCAACGTTTGATCTTTAGGTTGGATTCACAACTCATTGTATTACATTTAAACATAGTTTATGCAATTAGAAATCTCATGTTAAGATTATTTTAGAAGGTTCGTCTCTTGGAACGAAAATTTGATTATAATGAATATCAACATATTTCAAGAAATTTAAACACATTGGCTGATGCATTATCTAATCGTGTTTTAAATAGACATTTGCAAAATTTGTTGAGATTCAACAAGATGATGAGCTTAGTGAAAAGAGTCGCCTTCACTAAGTGGGCCTGCAGGATATTTTTGGTGCAAAGTCTATTTTTAGACATGTCGATCATATTCTATGAGTTGCAGGATGCTATTTGTGGATGGCTGGTCAAGTTGGAAAAATAGATGGACTTATATTTTTAAACATATTTGGCGGAGTCTATTTTTAGATTTCTAGTCTAAAAATAGATATGTCGAATATTATTAGCTCTTAATAATATTTGGACTCTAAACATTATCTTATTCTCTTGGAGCACTTCAGTTAAGTGCATAGATGTGGCAGAGCAACTGACAGAAGGAATTACGCTATTCCTGAGGGTTTACTGGAGCTATTGCATGGAGGAATTCAGTTAGAACTCATGTGACAGAGTTTGGTGGAGTTGGAGAAGTAGTTGGTGGAGTTGTATTTAGTTTAACTCAGTTAGACTCAGTTGAGCTAGTTGTATCTAGTCTAACTAATTGATATACTGGTGAGAGTGGTGTGAATTAATTAGTTAATTAATTCACTAAATAATAACTCATTAATCAAATGAAGAATACATCAGTTAACTACAGTGCATGGCAGTTTCAGGAGAGACCAGTGGAGAGATAGGTGAAAGAGCAAGTGTGACTATCAGTTGTGACTATAGTGATGCATTGATTGCATCCAACACTCAGTGGAGATGCCAATGAGGATTGCGTGAGCAAGGCTGGAGCAATTCAAACTCATTTAGAGCCATTCTTCGTGAGTTAGCGATGGCGCGAGGCTGTGGGTGGTAAAGATTGGTGCATGGATTTGCAGATGGCTTGCTTAGTGTGTAACAATTTTGTAAATGTCTTGAGAGCTTGGTAAGTCAGCTTTGTATGAGGATTATTTACATGATCTCTATAACATATATTATATCTGAGATAGTTGTGGTTTTCAGCTTCAGGATTTCCCATTAAACAACTGTGTTAATGTGTGTGAATTTTTATTGTTTCATGTGTGCATTGCAATCTTGATTTAATTTTCGCAAATGATCAATGGTGGAATAGATTCTGTATTTTGCATGAACTTAAAATAGTTTGAGATCAGGAGAATCTTGGACATATAACACAAGTTATATAATTTCTACATGGTATCAGAGCAGTATTGATCATAGGAGATTGAAATTATTGAAGCGGTTGAGTTTTGTGTTGGTGGAATTCGAATTTGCTGTAGTGTTTTCTTGGTGTCGAAGTTGAGTATTCATTGAAATGTCTTTCAACGGATTGCGATTGGAGTATGCCCTTGATGGGAGCTCGAATTACATAGCATGGAAGAACATGATGGAGGTGGTGCTGGATGATAATGGGTTGAAGGAGTTCATAGATGTTGATATTCCAAAGCCTACTTCTGGTGATGCATCCGCACTTGATGCATGGCAAAAGAAGGTAGCAAAGTGTCGAATGATTCTGTTGGAAGGTGTGAAGGACCGCATAGTGTCCAGCCTTCACGGTAAAGCCACTCCATTATTAATGTGGAAGGCTTTGACATACTTGTTCCAAAGTAGAGGTGACCAGAGGAAGTTGGCGCTTAAAGACAAGCTCATAAAAATAAAAATGGAGAAAGGCAACAGTATACCAAAATACCTCACGAAGTTTTTCCACTACAAGGATGTGCTGGGAAGTGTGGGGGTTACTGTTGATGAAGAAGAATTGGTGAGCTTGGCTCTCCTTGGGCTTTCGAAGAGTTGGCATAGCTATGAAGACGCTGTCAATGGACGGGAGAAAATGCCAGGATGGGAGCGACTTTGGTCAGATCTTGTGCAGGAGGAGATAAGGCGGGGTACCAGGGATGGATCTTCATCGAAGAATGAAGATGAAGAAAATTGCGCTTTGGCTGCCAAAGAAAGGAAAGAGAAGGGGAAGAAAAATCCTTCTCAATTCAGTGCGAAAGGTAAGAAGCAAGATTTGTCCAAGGTGAAGTGTTTTCACTGTCACCAACATGGACATTTCACCACTAATTGTCCACAAAAGAAGAAGAATAAGCAGGCTGCTGGATCTGTAGCTGGAGAGGTCGTAGCCTCACAGTTTGAGCTGGATTTTTCTATGATCGCATGCTTGGTCTCAAGTGTGATGGGATCAGTGTGGTTTCTTGACAGTGGTGCGTCTTTCCATATGACCACAGACAAATATTTGTTTAGTGATCTGGATGAAAAGGATCTTGGAGTGCACATCGAGATGGGAAATGATGGTAGATATAGTGCGACTGGTTTCGAGACCATTTCCTTTGAGAGGGAGTCTAGTAAACCTTTCATCTTGAAGGATGTCATGCATGTTCTAGGATTGAAGAAGAATCTGATCTCTGTGGCGATGTTGGAAGACACGGGTTATGATGTTGTTTTCAGTGAAAGAAAAGCTTTCCTTTGGCATAAAACAACTCATCAAACCAAGAGGATAGGGATTCGAGTTAAGAATATTTATCAATTGCAGGTAGATGGCTGCGCAACAATGGTAGGAAAAACAGAAGGAGTGGTGAGCCGGGATGAGGGCGAATTGTGGCATAGGAGATTGGGCCATCTTCACCATGGCGCTTTGAAAATTTTGCAGCAGATTTCTACCGGGCTTCCTAAAGGTAAAATTGCGCAATCAGATCAGTGCAAGGGATGTACTTTGGGAAAATTTGTGAAGACCACTTTTCATGAGAAGGATAGTCGCGCCTCGACGATCCTTGAGAGAATTCACATAGACGTGTGTGGACCTTTCTCGGTTGCTTCAACAGCAAAGCACAAGTATTATGTGATATTTGTTGATGAGTTTTCTTGTAAGTGCTGGATCTTCTTCATGCAGAAGAAGAGAGAGACATACTCAAAGTTCTGTGAGTTCAAAGTGCTGGTTGAGAAAGAGTCGGGGAAGCGGGTGAAAGCTCTAAGGAGCGATAATGGTGGTGAATACATCTCTGGCGAATTCAAATACTTCTGTAGCAAAGAAGGAATTCGAAGAGAACTCATAGCGCCTCATAACCCACAGTAGAATGGGGTTGCAGAGAGAAAGAATAGAACGATTGTGGGTGCTGCACAGGTGATGTTGCATGATCAGGGCCTTCCCATACACTTGTGGGCTGAGGCATGCAACACTGCGATTTATGTGCAAAATTGTTGTCCTCATAGAGTACTTGGCATGAGTACACCCGAAGAGGCATTTTCTGGTAAGAACCCTGATATTTCTCATTTGAAGATTTTTGGCTCACCTGTTTACATTCATGTGACGAATGATGCCAGGAAGAAGCTGGAGTCGATTGAAGAGGTTGAGATATTTGTGGGGTACACGGAAACACCCCACAATTATCGTGTGTATTTTCTAGACAGTCGGATGACTGTCGTGCAACGGGATATCAAATTTCATGAGGAGAAAGCCATGAAGTTGTCGTTTGAGAGGGAGCTACACTTGCATGCAGAGGAGGAGCTACTTGTTCCTAAAGATGAGCCTCGAGATGTGGATCAGCCACAAGAGGAGGTTCATGGAGTGGAAGAAACCACTCATGCAGCGCCAAACATCAGAGGGCGGAAGCGCACTACAGAAGCTGAGCGACTGAATCTTGATGCAGTGCATAATGTAGGAGTTCCTACATCACAGCGCAAACAGAGACAATCACTTGAACGATTTACTAGATACATGGCTTTGATGAGAAAGTGTATCATGGCGGAGCCATCCTATTTCGAGGAAGCTGTGGAGGATCCCGCATGGGTATATGCCATGGTGGAAGAGTATGATTTGATTTTCAGAAACAGTGCATGGGAGATTGTCCCAAGGCCGGAAGGGAAATCAGTGGTAGGTTCGAGATGGATCTACAAAGTGAAGCAAGCTACTGACAGGAGCGTCGAGAATTATAAGGCAAGATTTGTTTCCTGGGGCTTCTCAAAGATCAAGGGGATCGAATATGAAGAAACCTTTGCACCTGTCGCAAGGTATTCTTCCATACGAACCATCCATGCTCTCTCAGAGCAGATGGGTTGGCACATTCATCAGATGGATGTGAAGACTGCGTTCCTCAACAGAGTCATTGAGGAGGAGGTGTACATTGAGCAACCTGAAGGATTCAAAATATTCAGCAGCGAGTCGCATGTGTGCAGGCTCAAAAGAGCACTGTATGGGTTGAAACAAGCATCTCGTGCTTGGTACACACAAATAGGCAGTTATTTCACCGGACTTGGTTTCGCCAAGAGTGAGGCGGATCCAAACCTATACCAGATTGTGGTGGAGGGTAAGATTTTGATCATTGTGCTTTATGTAGATGATTTAATACTAACGGGTGATGAACTGTTGATACACTCATGCAAGGCAGACATTGCAAAAGAGTTCGAGATGAAGGACTTAGGCCTCCTTCATTATTTCCTGGGATTGGAAATTTGGCAGCAGAAAGGTGAACTGTTTGTGTCTCAACACAAGTTTTCCCGGGAGATACTGGAGAAGTTTCACATGCAAGGCTGCAAGCCTATCGACACTCCTATTCCTGGTGGTTGGAGGAAAGAAGATGCTACATCGGCAGAGGTAGTGGATGCCACTGTTTATCGACAATTGGTTGGTTTGCTCATGTATTTAGTCAATACACGACCAGACATATGCTATGTTGTGAACCATCTTTCACAAGCTATGGTTAAGCCTACCAAGCTCTTTTGGAAGGTAGGCAAGCATGTCCTGAGGTATCTCAGGGGAACATCTGGGTATGGATTGTGGTATAGACAGTCGGATGAGGTGAAGCTGCATGGCTTCACGGATGCAGATTGGGCAGGAAGCCCAACGGACAGAAAGAGCATATCTGGAGAGATTTTTAGTATCGGATCTACAAAAGTTTCTTGGTACAGTAGGAAACAAAGATCCGTGGCACTCAGTTCAGTGGAGGCCGAGTAGATGGCAGCAAGTTTAACTGCATGTGAGGCTATATGGATGAGGAAGATCCTGGTCGGTTTGTTTGGTTCTCATTTAGATCCCACGGTGATATATTGTGATAATCAGAGTTGCATCAAACTCTCGGTTAATCCAGTATTTCATGATAGATATAAACATATTGACATGCGGTACCATCATATCAGAGATTGTGTGCAGCGGAAGATCATGTTTCTTTCTTACATTCCTACGGAGGATTAGGATGCAGATATTTTGACGAAGGCGCTCACTAGGAGCAAACTCGAATACCATAGAGACAGGATCGAGGTGGTAGATAATCCCTATCTTGTTGAGAGGGAGTGTTGAGATTAAACAAGATGATGAGCTTACTGAAAAGAGTCGCCTTCACTAAGTGGGCCTGCAGGCTATTTTTGGCGCAAAGTCTATTTTTAGACATGTCGATCATATTCTATGAGTTGCAGGATGCTATTTGTGGGTGGTTGTTCAAGTTGGAAAAATAGATGGACTTCTGTTTTTAGACATATTGGGCGGAGTTTATTTTTATATTTCCAGTCTAAAAATAGATATGTCGAATATTATTAGCTCTTAATAATATTTGGACTCTAAACATTATCTTATTCTCTTGGAGCACTTCAGTTAAGTGCATAGATGTGGCAGAGAAGCTGACAGAAGGAATTACACTATTCCTGAGGGTTTACTGGAGCTATTGCATGGAGGAATTCAGTTAGAACTCATGTGACAGAGTTTGGTGGAGTTGGAGAAGTAGTTGGTGGAGTTGTATTTAATTTAACTCAGTTAGACTTAGTTGAGCTAGTTGTATCTAGTCGAACTGATTGATACACTAGTGAGAGTGGTATGAATTAATTAGTTAATTAATTCAATAAATAATAACTCATTAATCAACTGAAGAATACATCAGTTAACTACAGTGCATGGCAGTTTCAGTGGAGACCAATGGAGAGATAGGTGAAAGAGCAAGTGTGACTATCAGCTGTGACTATAGTGATGCATTGATTGCATCCAAAACTCAGTGGAGATGCCAATGAGGATTGCATGAGCAAGGCTGGAGAAATTCGAACTCATTCAGAGCCATTCTTCAGCAGGGATTACGCAGTAGAGGCAGGCTAGCAGGTAGCAAATATTGGTGCATGGATTTGCAAGATCAGGCCTTATTAGTGTGTAGCGATTGTATTGTAATGAGAGCTTGATATGATCAACTTTGTGTGAGGATTGTTACATGATCTCTATGACATATATTATATACAGATAGTTGGGGTTTTCAGCTTCAGGCTTTTCCGTTAAACAACTGTGTTAATGTGTGTGAATTTTTATTGTTTCATGTGTGCATTGCAATCTTGATTTAATTTCCGCAAATGATCAATGGTGGAATAGATTCTGTATTTTGCATGAAGTTAAAATAGTGTGATATCAGGAGAATTGGACATATAACACATAAGTTATATAATTTCTACAAAATTAACAAATTAAATCAAAAGAACATTCAATCCATGTTGAGCAAGATACTCAGAGAACGAAAGTAGTAATATCATTAGGATAGATAAGTTTGTGTTCAAAAAAAGTTTATATTGTCTATGATCATAGGTTCCAACACCTTATGATCTAATAGATACTGATACAAAAAACAAAAATTTCAATCTACATTGACCATCAAATATCCGTGATGAAGATCATGGTAATTAACTATAACACGTGCCAACTTGCGCAGAAATCTCCTAAATGGACCTGGAACACTTGTCACATGTCTCTGGAACCTGAGAGGGATATAATAATTTCTTGTCTTAGTAATATCAATGGTCAACCTCTCAAGGTTTTCCTCCATGTTTGCTAGGATCTCTGTTGCATGGTTATGTGGAGGTGTTACAGGTTGTGCCTCTCGCCTGTGAAAGCGACGAAGCATTGCTGGTCGTTGTGGACCGAGATCTGCATTTAAAATACTTTTGTCAGTATTGGACAACAAAAATAAAATAAAAAATAGATTAAAAACATCAAAATTATTCACTAATTTGTCTTGTCTCACTGTGCCCCTAGAGGCAAAGATGTTTCGGGATCACCTCTATAATCCATTCCTGCGTAAGGAAAGTCTTCAATGGTGAAGACTTGGTTCCTGAGCCACATGAAATAAGCTAGAGTAAACTGAACTATTGAACCACCCTTGCCACCATGGTGAGCCATTAGTGCTACCCATCGCACCATTCGAGGTTCCTAAGGAGTCCCACGATCTACTAGAATCAGTTGAGGAGCGAGAAGTGGAATTCTCTCTAGAGAAAATGAAATAAGAATGACACCATATCCAAAGTTTTTCAACTTCGCATTCTGTGCTCTAGACAATTGGCCTTTCATGTTGGCCAATACTCCTTCGCACCAGTTGAATATAGTTCATCCGAAACACTCGGCTGTAGTTTGCATCTGTGATTTAGTAGCCACATGGGGAGTTTCACTCCCACATAACCTGGTCACTCTGAATGATATGACTTTAAGCTCCAATCGTAAGATGGTTTTGATGTCTATACGACCATCCTTCAATTTTTGATTATTTCTACAATACTAAGCTTTGTAGCGGGCAGTGGGAAGACCTCCCTGTCTAGTCCCAAATAAGGAGATGTTTCTCCCTCTCCAAGGTAATCCGGTAAGGAAATATATGTCTGCTAGCTCAATTTCGAGCCGATGGTCACCACTTATGAAACATTGGTCTTGAACGTCCTATGCATTCACAAGCCAAGTTATTAACTCCACTTGTGCCTTCATCCCTTGAATATCCCAGAATTTGTACAAAACACAGTTTTTCAATGCACGCATGGTTGCATTGTCATCCATGGCTTCGTTATATATGAGCTTGTGTTCTCGTTCTCGCCACTCCAACATGGTTAAATGGCCTACAAATCAAAAAATTTAACAGTTAAAATCATTTGGAAGAAAACTTGAACCATTTTTGAAAATAAATTTTATTTTTTAAAATGTTCATGGCGTCTGCGCAGGTTTTGTGTGCAGACAGTGTAGTCGTCCGCACGCACTCCACGTAGAACCCGTGACATCCCGACGATTTTTCTTTTAAAAAATCGTCGGGGTCCGACGTTATCACATGGATCGCCTGTGCACCCCAGAGGGTGTATTTTGAAACATGAATTTCTCCAAAAAAATGAAATAAAAGCTCAAAATAAAAAATGAAACAGATGGAAATGTAGCTAAGGATGATGTGGATTACCTGGTTCTGACGGTTTGAGAAATGAACGGTCGGTTCTCCTGATATCTGCTCCAGAAGTTTTTTGGTCAAAATCTCTCTATGCACTATTCTGAAAACAAAAGGTGAAAATGACTTATTTCAAATCCTTTTTATAGTTTTTAATGAATAAGATATTATTATTTTATTTATTTTTCACTTTTAAAAGGTTATTTTTAAATATTTTTACTTCTTGGAAGAAAATATTTGTAATCTTTTGAGTTTTTGTGTAGGATACAAGATCTTTGGTGAAAATAATTATTTTGACATTGAGTACACTTTTATCACTTTTTCGGGCTTTGTAAAAATATGAAAAAGTGAAACCCTAGAGTCCTCTTTTAAGCCCTTTTTAGACTCTCGAAATATGAAAATATCGCCGAGTACTTGACCATTCGAACTCGTTAAAGTCAATGAACAATCGTCCTTTCAGTATAAGTTTACCCCTTTTCTGGACTGAACTGGACTAATTACGAAAAATGTATACGTTGACTAATCACGGTCAATAGAGTTCTCTCCTGCATTATTTTATCATTTTTCGGGCCTGAGAGACTTAAATTACGAAAAAGAACAACCATGGAGTTTACTTATGTTTTTCTTCTGACTCCCTAAAATTGAAAAACGTCGAGTTTCTTGTATACTGGACTCGTTAAAATTTAATAGTAAAGGACCTGTCGATCACAATAGGACCGAACCACTCCTTCTTAGGGTTCGATTTTAATACGAATATGGATTCATCCGAAGGATGAGCTTACATAAAAAAGAAAATGTTATCCTCCTCAAGCTTGACAAAAATAAAGAGGTACTTGCGAGTAATGGTGGGGAAAAAGAGAGAAAAAGAATCCAGTTTTCATCCTTGTTTAGAAAACAACATGCCACTCTTGAAAACGACACTTTGTCACACTTGTACCTAGGTTGGGAAATCCTTTGTCTAAAATTTAATCAAACCACATTGAAAGTCTTCAGCTGGTTTCTGGGTATTAGATTTAGGTCAAACGCTGCCAAGCCATCTGCAGTGTCGTTATGTGTTCAAGAGAAGTTCAAATAAACCATTCATTGCAAAAATTTGTCTCCATTCACGTTGACCATTCGTGAGTCAGTCCTTGCAAAAAATTTCTTCAAAATTTGATCTAATGGTTTCATGTCATGGGATTTCTTGTGATGGATCACTTTCTATCGACATCAACTCATCATCTAGTAAGTTGATCTAGAATCCTATCAGTACCTTGGGATCTGCATGCCCTAATGGCACGTTTCTCACCTTCGATGATATGTTGCATCATTGACCTTCGATCTAATGATTCTACGAGTGTTCGAATGCAAATCACTCATTCACACTTCATAGATTGTACTCGAGTACTTTTAGAGCCATTCTCATTATTGGTGGTTTCTCTCACACTTGTTAATGGTTCACATTATCGACCAGTAATCAAGTGGTTTATACCATGTTTGACTTCGACATAATCTATCACATGGATAGATTTGTACTAGTTCGGGAAGCGGAAATCAAGACCTTGGATCTAGTTTCTACCATCCAGGCTGCGGGGAGTTTTATTATTCATGATACAGTAGAATATTCATGACAGATGGCTGCTTCCATACTGTGTCTACTTTTGATGTAATATTAAAAGCATATCTGTACCAGAACATTTAGTTAGTTTTGATATGAGTATGGGAATGCCTACCTTAACGATGATATATATATATATATATATATATATATATGTTTCCATTGAATGTTTTACATGTTTTAGGCCGGTGTCTCCAATCCAATCTTCGGAATGATAAAGCATTTCACTCTTCAGAATAACCTCAGACTTCGCACTTTAGGGGGCAATCTGTTACACATCATTTTGTCACCATGACATTTTAATATTCATATCTGTCTATCACCATCCATATCATGTTCCCTTAGAGGTCAAAAACCTCAATGTTCCTAAATAAAGTCTTGGAATTGGAGAAAAAATATGTAAAACTCTTAAAAAGTCTACTTGCGCAGTTTTCTAGCCTTTCCCTGCGCATGCGCTGCTGTTATGTGAAAAAAATGCGACAACTCCCACAATTTTTGTCACTATTACCTACGCACCCCTGTGAAAAGAAAATAAAAGTAAAAATTAAATTTTAGAAGCCTAGCTGGTCGAATATTCTCCCAACTGGAAACTTCTAGAGTCACGATCAGTTCGAACTTTATCCCTCCACTCATGGAGCTTATCCCTTGGTCCATGGAGTTCAAATCCCTTCATGAGAGGAATCTACCCCCCTCTTCATGGAACTGAAACTACCTCTATTTCCCTATAATTTGAGCTCAATTTTCACATTGAAGGGTACACAGACGGTAGATACCAATGCAATTAGAGACTAATTTATATAGTTTCTAAGCTGAAGAGAGTTCGTAAGAGTGCATAATTTCTACACTAGTGAGTTGTTGTTGGAATGAGAATGATCACACCCTCGTGTCTATAACTCTATGTTGGTATTCAAAGATGAAGGCTTATCAGACTGAAGGAGAAACGATTATTTAGGACCTCGGGAGAAATCTGTACGACATCAAGGCATTGGGTTCTAAGATTACTCTTTTTATTCAAGATAATACACATGGATATCTTTTTCTCATTGATTTGTTTCTATGATTACTGGAATAACGTCAATACTTAGACTTCTTGACCACTATGTTGGATTAATTTTTTTCGATTATTATATGTTGTAGATGCTTTGATTCTTTGTCTTATCTTTGATTGCAGGTTCTACTCTTTGGAGAAATCACTTTAGAGTGACATGACAAAACGCTACATCAAACGTTTGGATTTCAAGGAAGGGGATGTCCTCTCTACTTTATTATAATAATTTTGAAATGAAATTATTCTAGAGGAAAAGGTTTCCAAATGGATATTTGTTTCTAGTTACTCGTTGGAGTACTAGAGAGATCACTCTTGTCCATAAGAGGGATTAATCCACGTAATAGTAGGATGCATTCGGGGAATAGATAAAAAGAGAGGGTGAACCAACTCAACATCATAACAATTGGGAAAAAGCACAACAAGGTTCGGCAAGCATAGCCCTGTGTGTGCTTATAGCTCCAAGAAGTTATCTCAAAGCCCTTTGGAGCTCCTAGAGCTCATTTTCCAACTCAAGCATGACCCTCACAATAGGGTCTTTCCACGATTCCAAGCTTCTCACTGAAGGTTAGGAACTCGAACTTCCCGAGGGGGTTCGTGAGAATATATGCGACCTGTTCATCAGTTCCTATGTGATCGAGAATTACGACGCCTCATTGTACGATATCTCGGATTAAGTGCTACCTAATATCAATATGCTTGGATCGATCGTGGAACACAAGATTCTCAGAAAGACGAATCCCACTTTAGTTATCACAAAGGATAACAGTGGTATCTAGCATATGTCTAAACAACTCACGGAAGATATTTCTCAACCAAACAAGTTCACAATAGGCCATACTTGCTGGAATGTATTCGGCCTCAGCGGTTCTCAAAGCCATCGATTTCTGCTTCTTGCTCATCTAAGATATCGAAGAAAAACCCAAGGTGAAGCAACATCTAGATGTGCTCTTACAATCCACTGCAATGGCAACCCAATCAACATAAATATATCCATGGAGTCTCAAACTCCCGTCAATGTATCTCAGCCCATGGTTGATTATGTCCCAAAGATATCTCAATATATTCTTTCCACCAATCTAGTGAATGTGATGAGGCTCAACCATATGTTGACCCAAAGTGTTCACTACAAAACATACGTCCGAACAGGATTTCACTAAGAAAATCAGGGCCCCTACGAGTTGTCGATACTCGGTGGGATTTCCCAGCTCAGGCCCAAAAATGCTTCCAGACAACTTCTTAAATTTGAGTTCCATTGGTGTCGACACAGACTTATAGTCCACCATACCAAATCTCTCCAGTAGCTTCATGACATATTTTCCTTGAGAAAGGAAAATCTCACCTAGCCTTTGCCCGATCTCCAAGCCTATGAAATAATGCATCAGTCCTAGGTCTTTCATCTGAAACTCGGAAGCTAGTTCCCTCTTACATTGATGAATGAGAGGGTCAACACCTGTCAGGAAGAGACCTTCCACATAGATAACTATAATGAGAGGCATTTCTTTATCGATCTTAAAGTAAAGGTTTGGATCAACATCACTTCGAGTGAAGACCAACTTCATCAAGTAGCTATCGATCCTCTCATACCAAGCCTTGGGGGCTTGCTTCAACCCATAGAGGGATTTATTCAACCTGCATACATATGAGCCCTTATCTTGGACTTTGAACCTAAGAGGTTGCTCCACATAGACCTCTTCCTTTATTGAACCATTGATCAGGTGATCATGTCCAAGTTTAAAAAATGCTAAAAAATGGAAGTGCTCAGAAATGGTTGCAATCTAAGCGATTGGAAAGGCCTCGTCGCTGCGATTCTTGCGCCGTGAACGAGACTAAAAAACGATGTCGTATGTGAAAGTTACAGAGGTTTGAATTCATCCATTGACCTCCAAAACATGACTTTTTGATCAAATGAATTTATCATTTTCAAAAAAAAATTATGTGGAAAAAATTTATTTTTATTAAGTTAATATGGGCCTATTAGTGGGTGCCACGTGGCCTGCCCGGAGGCTACCACGTGGCCCCAGGCCATAGGTTGAAAAGTGCTATGAAAAAATATGGAGGGCATGAGGGTCGGACCCTTGACCCGAATATACGAGTAGGGTCGACCCGACTGACACACCACGGGCACAAACTTGTTTGCTGGGCGAGTCGGGTAGTTGATGAAATGTGTAACGGGTGGAGAAAGATGGGGTTAAGCCCTTAGAAGCCGGCCCTATTTTTAGGTGACCTTCCGCTTGGAACCGGGCGCTCAAAATTTGAACCGGTGGAGTTTGAAGGGGGCTAGCCCCAGTACTAAGCCCCCTTGCGACGTGACCTTCAGGCTAAGACCATGGGAACGAGTTTTTAAACATTATCTGCCAGACACTTGACTGCAAGAAAAACCGCATGTGAATGCGCCAACTGTCTAACAATTTCATTAAATGTTCTGCCTAAATTGGAGTGCAGTTTTGCCTAATCCATCTGTCCGACGAATTTGGTGGAGTTAACTCAAGTTCCTCCAGTTTTGGAGGAGGTTTTCTAGTGCCGCTAGGAAAAAACTTGTTTGGGTCATAAATTTCTCAATTTTGGGTTTCTTCAGCATTATAGAGAGTTTGGAGTAGGTTTCAAAGTGTATAGAGGTGTTTTACGACAACTTATTCTTCAGGGAAGAGGAAAGAGCTATCAGGGCCATCAAGGAGATGGAGATGTATTGAGTTGTACTTCACTATTTAAGGTGAAAAAAAAGCCATTTTTAGCTTATTTCTGTCTTTTGAAGTCAAATTCACAGCTTGATTTTCCTGTTTAGGCATATTTTTCACTGTGTAACCATTTTGAGCAAATTAATAGAGCAAGAACATGCCTTTGGGGAGCCCTGGACCGACAGATGTAGCCAAGGAGGGGTGAATTTCCTCAACAATTTGCTGTGTTATGTTATGGTGAATTTTAATTGCTATGTATTTCTGCTATGATATGTTAAATAGTAAATTTAAATATCAAATCCTCACACATAAAACTCAGAAACATTACCAAAACTACTTTTTTTAACGTACAAGTCATGGAGAACACTTTGCACATTAAATTATATGGAAATGGATACTTTGCATAGCATTAAAAATAGTTCCATTTTCAGATCAGTTGGTATCAGAGCTAGAGTTTTACTCTACATTTGTTCTTGTGAAAAGATATAGTTGACTGTTTGCAAGTTTTGATGCTTACTAGGCTTAAGCTCAAGAGAGGGGAAGGACAATTGGTTAGAGCTCAAAATAATTCTCAACCAAGGAGGGCTAGTGATTATTTAATTCCACCTTCTAATTTACCTCCAAGATCCACAGAAGAGGCCTCAAGCATTTCTTCAAGAGAAGGAGAAGTTCCTGAAGACATTGATCCCAAAGAAGAAGAACGGGTGTTTCGAAAGGCTTTCCTAGAAATGACGAAGATGGTGAGGATACTCTACCAAGAAAGGAATGATAGGCTTGTAGGAGAAGGGTCTAAACATCATAAAGAAGGAGAGGGTTCTTCAGGAGGAAAGAAAAGTGATGACAATTCAAAGAAAGGACACGTAGGTAATGGTGATCCACCATCCCCATCTGCATCCTCTTCCTCTACATCGTCATCCTCTACTGCGGTGAATCAATGTCAGAAGTCCAAAACCACTGGTAAAAGTCCATTTTTAAAGCTTGATGTTAAATTTGAGTTGCCTATGTTTAATGGTGAGGTTAATGTAGAGAAATTTGAAAATTAGATAAGACAGTTGGAAGTTTATTTGAGGATACAAAACCTTCATGAAGATGACACCAAGATTCAGTTAGCCTTTTTGAGAATGGAGGGAGAAAAATTGGTATGGTGGGAAGCCAAGACCAAGGATGAAATTAAAAAACATGGTAAGATCACTTTATCATGGGCTAAATTTATTTCTGCAATTAAACAAAAAGTTTATCCATTAGCTCATTTACCAAAGGCTATCATGAATTGGAAAAGTTTTAGACAACTTAAGGGACAAAGTGTTCAAGATTACGCCCAAGAGTTTAGACGAAGGGAATTATTTCTTAGAATTGATTTGCATAGCCAAGAGACTTTGCTGAAATATATAGGTGGTTTACACAACTATCTTATACATACTATCCTTATGTTCAATCCTACTAGTCTAGACGAGGTTTTTGTCTAAGCCACGCGTGTAAAGGCTAGAGGTAAACAATATTTTTATGGGAATGAGGATAGGGAATTTAAAGGAAAAGGGAGAAAAAGAAATTCAAACTATAGGAAAGAAAAAGGAAAATTATTTTGTAAAAACTGTTCCAAAACAAGCCACGATGAAAACCATTGCTGGAAACTTCATCTGGAGTTGAAGCGAGAAAAATTTAAAACCAAAGATAAGGCCAAAGAAAAAGGAAAAATAGTTACAATAGCTAAACAAGACTTAGGGTCTGAATTAGGAGATGAAACTAAAAGAATAGCCATGGCACTAAAGAACATAAAGGGGAAAGAGATTGTAAATGAAACAAATCTCTGTTCTAGCACTTTAAACTGTCACATAGAAGCTCCAAATGAAGAGAGGAGGATAGTGCTATTTCATGTGAGGATAATTTCCAAACACACAAAGATAGACACACTATTTGATAGTGGGTCTCAAGAAAACCTCATCTCAGAAGAATTAGTCAAGAAGTTGAAACTTGAGACCATTCCACATCCAAAGCCATATCCACTTGGTTGGATCTGCAAGGATGCTAATTTACAAGTTTCAAGGAAGTGCATGTTGCGCTTCGCCATAACAACTCATTATGTTGACATGGTTGAATTAGATGTGGTACCGCTTGACATTACATGTGTGGTGTTGGGTAGTCTGTACTTATATGACATAAAAGTGATCTTCCATCGCCATGAGAGCAAGTGTCATCTATTCAAGGATGGAAAAGAGTTTATTGTGAGAGCACATCGGAAGAAGCTAGAATCTTGTTTAGTGAATGCAGGGCAGTTGAAAACGCTTGTCAATGCAAGTCAAAATTTGACTTTGTTGATGATTAAGCAAAAATATTTTGCACATAATCCTTTTCATGTTATTGCTGATATAAATGATGATATGTTTCAGTCTGAAAGTAGGTCATCTTTGGAAGAAGATGAGAAGATGTTGCAGAAAGTGTCTTTGGTGTCGATCAGTGTAGAGAACAAAGTGTCGGTGCAAAGTGGTGCAAAAATACAAGAGAGGGTGAAGCATGCAAGAAAAGAGGGCATGAAGTTTAGCAAGGATCATTGCTGGTTTCAGAATGGCAGAGTACTATGGTGAGAAAACTTGGTCGGGAATCGACACAAGTAAATGGCTCATTTGGAAAAAATTCGCCATAAGGACAGTTGGCAAGGTGAATCTTATTTTCAGTTTCCTTTGAAGGTAGAACATTTTAGGAACAATATGATTTCTGCAAATTTCAGTTGCTGTTCTGCAAGTTTCAAAAATTTGCAGCATGATATAGTCAAGGTTAGCAACAGTCGGTCAACAGATTCAAGGAAGAATTATCTTTTTATGAGAAGCTCAATTTGATGAAATCAAGGAGATTTTAGTGGTTCAAAGTTGGAAGAGTGGAGAATCAGTATCCTCATCTTCATTTTCTGTAATTCAGAGATATTTTGGGGTCCAAAATCTTCCCATTGGGGAGGTGTGATTAGGTGATCATGTCCAAGTTTAAAAAATGCTCAAAAATGGAAGTGCTTAGAAATGGTTTCAATCTGAACGACCGGAAAGGCCTCGTCGCTGGGATTCTAGCGCCGAAACCGATGTCATATGTGAAAGTACAATTGCTACTGCATTTATGGAAACAATTCAAAAGCTACATGGAAACCCAAATGTTAAACACCATGTTAAACACACACATGGTGTAGGAAAAGGATAAACACACACACACAAAAGACTCAACACACAATGAAGGATAAGCGTGAGGCTTTCTTATTTTCCATTATCCAAAGATTTACATTTATAGTACAATGGTGTGACTCTTGGTTTCATATTCCAAGGTCACTTGGACTCCATTGTGACTTTTCACATTCCACACCTACCCATGTAGGATTAGGTGTTCCAACATCCCCCCTTAATCCGAAGGGGTATGTGTGAGTCCAAGAAGAGAGTTGTAATACAAATATGAAAAGTATACATGGCAGCACTTGGGCTGAATCAACTCTCTGAAATGTTGGAAAAAAGAGGTGGTTTAAGGATGACCACCAACACTGGAACGCAAAACTTGTTGCAGTTCCCGGAACTCTTCCAAAACTGGCAAGAAGCTGAAAGCTTCTGCAAGAGGAATTGTCCCTCATAAAAAAGGGAGACCTTCAACCTAAAAGAAGGGAGGTCTACTACCTGTGATGGTTTTAGGATTACCAACAACTCTAGAATGCTTGAAGCATTTCCTGGAACTCAACCAAAGCTGGCAAGAAGCTGAAGGCTTCTGCTAGAGGAAGTGTTCCTCATATATGAAAGGGAGACCTTCGACCTAAAAGAAGGGAGGTCTACTACCTGTGATGGTTTTAGGTTATCCACCAACCAAAAATGATGGTTTAAGGTTGTCCACCAACCGAAGGCATGCTCATGGGCATCCGTGTCTCTGGCTACATCTCTGAATCCGGAATGACGAATTGTGGCTCAGGCTCGCTTGAACTGCTGGCTACAACTCTGAACATGGAATGAGAGATTGTGGCTCAGGCTCGCTTGATCTGACATCGAAGCTTGTACATGACCACCATTTTCCCCCCTGTCAGGGACAAGGTGAGATGATGGCGAAAACTCAACTGCAAGTTTGTTCAATATGCGTGAACAAGTTCTAACATGTGTCATAAACATCTTCTTGGCTGCTGATGCCCATTGCCAAGAAGCGATCCATCCAAGATAAATCTTGGTTCTTGCAGGAGGCTTGTTTCTGAAGCATCTATCTGAAGAATGGGTGTGCCGACCACAGTGCTTGCATGGATGAAGATCAAAACAATGATCTTTCATATGGCCAACTCGATCACAGTGTTGGCATTTCTCAATCTGTTGTGGAAGTGGAACAGGATCTGGAACAGCTGCAGGTGAACTGTCATATAGGAATCCGGCACTTTGAAATCTGATAGGCTTGGTGTAGTCTGGAATATGAAAGGACACATCCTTGTCATATCCAAGACCAGTTCGGTGCTTGTTGTGGACAAGCTCTTCCCAAGGTCTGATGATGGGCTTAGGAAGTGCAGGCTGAGTTGCTGCATCTGCATGTACATCTGCTCTAGTACAAGGCACTGAATGAGGATCATCTGCAACTTTATCTTCTTTCTTCTGATGGGAGTCTTTCACAATCTTCTGAACAGAAACAGGTTCAGAATGGTGACTCTTTTGCTGAAGTTCTTCTTGATGGAGCTGAGATTCCAACTGCAAAAACTCAATCTTTTCTTATGCATCTAGCAAACAACTCTGAATATTACAAAGAGAATTCTTGCTCATTTTTATCATGTCATCAACATTGGAATGAATGAGGTTATTCAACAACACTAATGCCTCATTGATTTTATCCATTTCAACAACTTAGGCTCAAAAATGAAAGGGTGTCGGCTTCAACCGAAAATGCGCCCGTTTACAATGTGATTCAACAATAAGTATAAATGACTCCAAAGAATTTCCAACTATGAAAATCTCAAAGTACAAAGTGTGCTCCTCAAATGATGGAGGGCAATCAAAAATCCAACAACTAAAATACTGATTGCAACTTTGAATGAAGATGCAAATTCCACTCACAATACAATGTCAATATATCTGCAAAAATATTTTGTAGATGTGCAGCTGAAAACACTATGCAAGAAGCCTTTAAGGCAGCTGAATTTTCTTCAAAGAGCTGTTTTCAATGATGGCAAACTTGTCTTCAAATGTCAATTTATTCAGAAAATCACCCTTCTGCCACAAATCACACAATGTCAAATCTGCAATTTTCTCTATGTATAGTCCATCCGCTCCTCATATGCCATTTTCCATTTTTCTGCTGTTCATATTCTCTCTTTCCTCTCTCTCTCTGCTGTTTTTTGTTTTTTTTGTTTTTTAAATTAATTAAAAATTAATTAAAAATTAAATTAATTAAAATTGGGAATTAATTTAAAATGGGGGTGATTTAAAAAGGGAGGGAAAGGGAGATATTAAAATGGGATTAAAAAAGGGATTATATAAAAATGGAATGTGGGAACGAATTTAAAAGTGAGGGGAATTAAATTTAAAAAAAATCAAAATTAAAAAATCGAATTTAAAATGGGTGGTATTCTATATGTGTTGGGGGCGTTTGGAAATATGGAAAAATGGAGGAGGGGGATTTTTATTAACAAAAGAAATTAATTTAAGAGGAATGGTATTAGTTAATGTTTATTATATGGGGAGGTGGTAAAATGAGGGGTAGTATTGAATAAAAATTTAAAATGAGAGATAGTATTATATGGGAGGTCGGATTTTTAAAAAAATTAAAGGGAGTAGTGCGTATTGCAATGGGAAGTCGAATAGGCGTTGGAGCGTAGGGATGGTTGGGAAGAGGGGCGTTTTGAAATGGAGAGGGGTCGGTTACAAAGAGCAAGGGGGAGGGGTTACGCTGCAGAGAGGGGCGCGGTTGTGAGGGCTGAGTGTGAGCAATGGGGGTGGGGTGAGCGATGAGGGCCGCGTAGGGAGTGTCGTTGAGGAGGAGCGAGCCGTGGAGGAGGCTGTGCAGGAGAGGGCGCGTGAGGGATGCCGCGTAGGAGTCGAGGGTGTAAGTGGAGCGGGGGAGGAAGCGTAGGGGAGTGAGCGAGGTATGGGGTGGGATGAGTGTTTAGTTGCAGGGAGGAGAGGCCGATTAGGGAGGGGTTGGCGGTGGAGTAGCAGCCGGGTGTTGTGGTGGGGGCCGTAAGGTGGAACGGTGAAGGGTTGCAGTGAGCGAGGGTAGATAGGGTTGTGTGCAGGTTCGTTCTCTGATCCGAATGGTAGGTGTGTTGAACGTATGAGATGTGAGGATGCCCGCTGGGTTTGGGGAGAGGGCCGAGCTTGAATCAAACAATTTTTATTTTTATTTTTTAAATTATTATTTAATGTTAAAACAACAGAGAGCAGGAAATCATTTTTACAACAACAGTAGAATTTTTAAATGTATAGCAGAATTGGAGACTTTCCAGAATTTTTTTTTTTAATAGCTCAGCAGCAGAAGAACCCAGAATTGCAGAAATTTTTCAATGAAAAACTCAGAAATATTTTCCACTAAAAAACTCATAAAATTCTTCAGAAACCAACTTTAAACAATTTTCCAACAGCTCTCCAAAATGCAGAATTTAATGGGCAGAAATTGCAGGAAAAATAAGAATGAAAACCTTCAGATGGGCAGTGCCGCCTTTCTTCAAAGCCAATTTCTGAGTGCTGCCACGAATTTTGAATGCTGCTCTTCTCCAAGATAAAATTTCTGAATGCGGAAAAATGTCTGCTGCAGAAACTCTGAGTGCTGCAAAAATGTCAAGAATTTTTTCAGATATGCACAGGCCATAAACACAAATGGCTCACTCAATTTGGAGCAGGGCCAACAATCGCCCGCTCTGATACCATGTTAAACACCATGTTAAACACACACATGGTGTAGGAAAAGGATAAACACACACACACACAAAAGACTCAACACACAATAGAAGGATAAGCGTGAGGCTTTCTTATTTTCCATTATACAAAGATGTACTTTTATAGTACAATGGTGTGACTCTTGGTTTCATATTCCAAGGTCACTTGGACTCCATTGAGAATTTTCGCATTCCACACCTACCCATGTAGGATTAGGTGTTCCAACACCAAAGATTATGGTAAGTTACAGAGATCCCATTTTTACTGGAAATTTTTGGACGAAATTATTTTCTTGTTTGGGTACTCAACTAGATCACAGCTCATCTTATCATCCTCAATCTGATGGTCAAACTGAGATAGTGAACAAATGTTTG
The DNA here is from genome assembly GCA_034641835.2 of Pinus albicaulis. NCBI lineage: Eukaryota > Viridiplantae > Streptophyta > Pinopsida > Pinales > Pinaceae > Pinus > Pinus albicaulis. Next base: position 231,110,374 of record CM076579.1, read on the forward strand.
GAAGGATATCTTCATTGTTTTGTATCTGATAAACAAACACAATGGGTCAAGTGGTTACCTCTGGCTGAATGGTGGTATAACACTTCCTTCCATACTGCAGGAAAAATGACCCCATTTATGGCACTTTATGGATTTCATCCACCGTCTATTACATCATCGTTAAGAGAAAATTCTAAGGTGCAAGTAGTGGAAAATCACATCGAGCATCAACAACAAGTTCTCCAACTCTTAAAGGATAACCTCAATTTGGCACAAAATCGAATGAAACAAAAGGCATATTAACATCGCAGTGAGAGAAGTTTGGATGTAGGAGACTGGGTATTTTTATGGCTACAAGCATATAAAAAAATGTCCCTCAACCAAGCTAAGAAGGATAATAAATTATAGCCAAAATACTATGGTCCTTACAAGGTGTTGCAAAAGATTGGTACTATGGCATACAAATTGGAGCTTCTTGCTTCTTTGTGAGTGCATCCAATTTTTCATGTTTCATGATTAAAGAAGGTTATAGTGACAAACTTCCAGTTCAAACAATATTTCTGGAATGCAGCTACGAAATTGATCAATTTCAGAGTATCTCATCAAGTGGAAGAACTTACCCATTGAATATTCTACATGGGAGGATGAGAATTTTATACAGAAGCATCCAGAGTTACTCAAGCCTTGAGGACAACACTTGTTTGAAGGAGAGGGGCATGCTAGTTCCCCATATTACTAGTGTAGTCCCTTATTGTTATTAGTGTAGTCCCCTTATTGTTATTGTTGTACCCATGTAACCCCTATATTTTTATTATTGTTCCCTTACATTATTATTGTTAGGTCGTCTAGGATTATATTGTGACCCCATGGACCCCTATATATAGAAGGAGGTTTTATCATTTGTATCATCCAAGAATTTTTCATTTATGTAATGTATTGGAGGTTTCCCCCTCGAAGTGGCTATTTCTAAGGCTTTGATCTCTCTTTTCTTCTATTTTTGGAGCTGGTTTAATAACAGAGTTGAACATCTATCATAAGGTTTTGTACTTGGGGAATGATAGCTATTAGTTGGTTGATAATTTTTTAAACCTTTGGAACAATTCTATCTCCAATGGCACCACCATGCAACTAAGGCCTATAGCCCAAGTTAAGAAATAAATACTTTGTGATAAGGTCTTTCACATGCTCATAAGTAGTTTGTTCATGTTGGTTGAATTGAATTTAGTGTTCAAGTTAGGGAAAAAGCGTAGCATCTCCATTTTGACCTCCTTGCTTAAGTTGTGATTATTAGGTTTGGTGTTGTTTCCTTCTGGTATACATACTTTATTATTGTTGCAAATTCATGCCTATGTTTAATTAATGAAATTTCTAGGTAGTTGACTAAAGCACAAGCACCTATAGGGACCATGATCTCATGAGTCGGGAATTATTAAATTTAGATAACCATGGTATGTTATATGCTTAAATGCAGTTTTAATTTAATCTTATTTAAGGCCCAATTTAGATTTAGCAATCACATAAAATTGAAAGTAAAATGCTGATAGAACATAAAAATAGATCAACAAAAGACAAGCTAAATAATGTATCAGAATTTGTAATTATTCTTGTCTAGCAAATGGGTACATAAATGTTTGTTACAACAGTCAACAGGATGCCCTAGGCAGCAAAGTCTTGAGTTGGTCAAACCAACTTCTCCAACAACCAAATCAACCTTCCTCCAAGTGTCACACAACCCTTAAAGACAACTCCAAAAAGTCAACGCAAGTCAACCCAAATTGGTCAACGCAAAAGTAAACGCTACAGTCAAAGTTGCAGTCAATGGTTAGTAGTGAAAGTCAACACTTTTCCTCGATTTTTGTGCCCTCCAATGCGGCCTCAAGAAATTGGGGTTTATGTCCAAAAATTGAAGTCAAAGTCCAAGAGTTGACCCAAAGTCAATACTGTCCAGAAACCCTAAAAACAGTCCAAAAATTACAACAAATTATTTAGGTTTAGATTCACACGTGTGAGGGAGGGAAGCCTCTCCTAGGCTGTATGAACCAATCAGATCAAAAGAAGAATGTGTGTGATGAGTTGATAATGAAATGGACATCATCTCTCTCTAGTTTATATCCATCAATGAGGGTGTGTGACACATCTGTTGGGCTTGTGAGCCTACATTAAAAATATGGCCAACCTTGTACATGTGTGGAAAATAAAATCAAAATATATGTTCTTCTCATCCAAACAAGATGATATTTAGATCAATCTTGCACCTTTCTGGAAGAGGAATCCAACAAAAATATAATCATCATCATATGAGTAGTGCAACATGGAGATTGGACCTAGTTGCCCAAAATTAACACTCCCTCTCAACTAGGGAGAACTCCATCTGTCCACCTGTGCCATCTTGTCACAGTACCATCGTGTACTATCATCATCATCATCCTGTTGTAACATGCTTTGTCGACTCTAAGGGAAAACAAACGAGAGTGAGTCACGAAGACATCACACTCTGTTGACCCGAATTCAGCCTAGAGGGTAAAACCTCAATAGACTCAAAAGAGTCATATACAAATTCGAAGTTATTTTACTGACCAAAAGTCATTTTACCGACACGAAGTCAGTTTCGAGGTAAGAACCTCATCAGACTTGATCCTAGATATAGGTGTTGGACACAACCTATCCTAGACATAGAGAGTACATCAATCTCTGATGCGTTCATCGGTCTTTCTATTGGTCTCTATCTACATTTCCCACCTCATTGGCCAAATGAGAGGTACTTCCCATGAGTTCGAAACTGCATCGGTAGGTGTTACATGTCATTTTTCCACCATGACATTTCACTGCTCATCTGGGTCTATCACCATCCATATCATTTTCCCTTATAGGTCAAAAACCCTAATGTTCATAAATAAAGTCTTGTAATTGGAGAAAATCTCTGTAAAACCCTTAAAAGTCTACCTGTGTGGTTTTTCTAGCCTTTCCTTGTGCATGTGCCACTGTTATGTCCATAAACTGCGGCAACTGCTGCACTTTTTGTCACTATTACCTGCGCACCCCTGTGAAAAGAAAATAAAAGGAAAAAGTAAATTCTAGAAGCCTAGCTGGTCGAATATTCTCCCAAATGGAAACTTCTAGAGTCGCGATCAGTTCGAGATTTATCCCTCCACTCATGGATCTTATCCCTTGGTCCATGGAGCTCAAATCCTTTCATGAGAGGAATCCATCCCCCTCTTCATGGAATTGAAACTACCTCTATTTCCCTATAAATTGAGCTCAAGTTTCAGGTTGAAGGGTACACACATGGTAGATACCAATGCAATTAGAGACTAATTTATATAGTTTCTAAGCTAAAGTTAAGAAGTTATTACGAGAAGGATTTATTTATCCAATTCCATTGACATATTGGATATCTAACATAGTTCTCATCACGAAGAAACAAGGGACTATAAGAGTATGTGTCGATTATCGGGAAATTAACAAGGCATGTGCAAAAGACAACTATCCTACGCCCTATATCGACCAAATTGTTGATGGTTGTGCTGGAGATGATATATTCTCATTTATGGATGGTTTTTATGGCTACAATAAAATCAACATACTCCTTTTCGATCAACCAAAAACAATGTTTATATCTCCTTGGGGCACATTTTCTTATTGCAAGTTGCCTTTCGTACTAAAAAATGCTGGTGCAATTTTCCAAAGGGCTATGTCCTATGCTTTTCATGATATCAAACATATTGTACAACCTTCTCTGGATGACTTACCTGTTCATTCTTTATACAAAGAAGATCATCCTATACACTTACGAGCTATTTTCATGAGATGTAGGCATTACAAAATTCGTTTGAATCCACACAAATGTGTTTTTTGTGTACAATCAGGACTATTATTTGGGTTCATCGTTTCAAAATATGGCATTCGTGTCGATCCTTCGAAGGTTGAGGCTATCATCAATTTACCTCCTCCTTCCACCCTTCGTCAACTCCAGAGTTTGCAAGGGAAATAATTTTTTTTACGTAGGTTTATCTCGAACTATGCTGAGTTAACAAAAGGTATTACCCAGTTGTTGAAACAAAGTGTTCCTTTTATTTGGGATGAGATTGCTGACAAATATTTTGATGCGCTAAAAACGTGTTGACCCATGCACCGTTATTGCATCCACCCAATTACCACTAGAATTATTTTTTATACTTAGCTGCCTCTGATTCAACAATTCGAATGGTTTTGGTTTCAGGAGGATGAATCTGACAATGAACATGTGATATATTACCTAAGACGAAATCTAAACCAGATGGAAATAAAATATTTGCATGTGGAGAAATTTGCATTGGCAACTGTTCAAGCTGTCCAATGATTTCGTCACTACATATTGTTACGTAAAACAATAGTGATATCTAATTGCAACCCGATGATGTATATCTTGACGAAACAATTACTTGGGGGTAAATAATCCAAATGGATTGTCATAATACAAGAGTTCGATTTGGAATTTGAGAAATACAAGTCAAAGAAATCACTAGTGTTTGCCGAGATTATGTGTGAATTTTTCAATACTGAGGCATAAACTATGCAGAGAATCTAATCACAGATGAATCTCTATTTCTCAAAAGTATTCTAGACCTATGGTATGAGATATCACCAGCAGAGATCCATCTAAAGCATGGATCTAACATGAGCTGAGAGGGATAAAATTTATGTTTTTGGAAACATATTTTAGAGTGCAAAAAAAATGTGTAATTTTTGAATGTTATAAAGATTACATAACCTGTGTATTGAGTAGATACTTAGACATGTCCGTCATACTGGATTATAGAATTAGTCTCTTATCCCACTGAGCTTCTCTGCTCAATTTTTTTGTTTGTTGAGTATGTAACATACTTACACATGTCCCTCATACTGGTATGTAGAATGAGCGTCTCAACTCAATGAGTCTCTTGTCCCAATGAGCTTCTCTGCTCTATTTTTTATTATTATTATTTTTTTGAGGACGTGGCATACTTACACATGTCTCTCATACTGGATTGTAGAATGAGCCTCTCAGCTCAATTATATATCTTCAAACCCAAAATTTTGCCCAGAGCTTTCACGTTCAGATCGACAGAGTGTTCGATATCAAACCCAACAATATAATATTGTTGGAGACACTCGTTATCGTCATGGTGTAGATTCTGTTTTTCGATGTTGTATAACCACAAGGAGGCTGAAAAGGTTTTGAATGATTTCCACTCTGGAGCATGTGGTGGTCATATGTTTGGATTTGCCACAACCCAAAAGATATTGCATGCTGGTTATTTTTGGTCATATTTATTCAAAGATTGTATCATTGCGGTCCGAAAATTCCACAACTGCCAAATTTTTGATCGAAAGATGCATGCACCTCCAGCTCCTCTTCACCCAATCGTTGCTGTCGGTCCTTTTGCGAAATGGGGCATCGAGTTAATTACATGTAACCTTCACTCAACCAAGGGGGGTGGGGGGCATGGGTATATTATTTTTGCCGTAGAGTAATTTACTAAATGGGCTGAGATGATGTCTACATTCGCGGTTGATGGCAAAACTACAACTACTTTCGTATTCAATCATGTGATTGCTCGTTTTGGTGTCCCTCAAGCTATTATTATGGATCCTGGGAGTCATTTTCAAAATATTATGATGACCGAACTTTCTGATCAACTTGGCGTATGCCATGATAATTCGACTTTGTATTACCCATAGGCTAATGGTCAAGTTGAGGTCGTCAACAAGGTTTTAACCACCATGATTAAACGGATTGTCGGAACTCATAAATCGAATTGGCATACCATGATTTTTTCTGCATTATGGGCATACCGAACCTCTGTAAAAACTACTACAGGGTTCACTCCTTTTCAACTTGTCTATGGTTTAGAAGCCGTGTTACCCATTGAATACAAAATAACATCACTCAAATTAGCCATTGATTTGTTACCAGCTACTTCTGAAGAGGATAAACACCGCAATTAGATGAGACAAGTCGCATCGCTACATTGGCTGCCAAAGCTCACAAGAAATGTGTGAAAGCTTAGTATGATCAAAGTGTTAACGCTTGCATTCATTTAGAAGGTGACCTAGTTTTAGTATACGATCAAGCTAACGACAAGGTAGGCGCTGGTAAATTCGAACCGATGTGGCATGGTTCCTATATTGTTAAGCGTGTGCTTGCAAAAGGAGCCTATGAATTAATTGATTATGATGGGGTCTCTTTAGATAAACCCAGAAATGGTCTTAATCTTAAGAGATAATATGCTTGAATTTCATGTTAAGATCTCTCTTGTACAATAGTTACTTTTTAGAATAATGTGCCTAGATTAGTTTTTGCTGTTACTATTATTGCTACTTATCTTGATTACTCTTGATATTGTAGATGTCGACATCCCTTCAAACATACATTGGTTTTACTGATGGGGCTTGTCATAGTACACGAAATACTTCTTTCGCGGATTGGGTTATCTGTTCACCCACCGATGAGTTAGTTTCTATTCATGGGATATGCCTTAGTCAAACAACAAACAATATTGCAGAATATAGCGCAGTCATTGAGTTATTATCTGATGCCATTACATTTGGTATTCAAAGTTTGATCTTTAGGTTGGATTCACAACTCATTGTATTACATTTAAACAGAGTTTATGCAATTAGAAACCTAGTGTTAAGATTATTTTAGAAGGTTCGTCTCTTGGAATGACAATTTGATTATATTGAATATCAACATATTTTAAGAAATTTAAACACATTGGATGATGCATTAGCTAATCGTGTTTTAAATATACATTTGCAAAATTAACAAAGTAAATCAAAACAACATTCAATCCATGTTGAGCAAGATACTTAGAGAACGAAAGTAGTAATATCATTAGGATAGATAAGTTTGTGTTCAAAAAAAGTTTATATTGTCTATGATCATAGGTTCAAACACCTTATGATCTAATAGATACTGATACAAAAAACAAAAATGTCAATCTACATTGACCATCAAATATCCGTGATGAAGATCATGGTAATAAACTATAACATGCGCCACCTTGCGCAGAAATATCCTGAATGGACCTGGAACAATTGTCACATGTCTCTGGAACCTGAGAGGGATATAATAAGTTCTTGTCTCAGTAATATCAATGGTCAAAATCTCAAGGTTTTCCTCCATTTTTGTCAGGATCTCTACTGCATGGTTCTGTGGAGGTGCTACAGGTTGTGCCTCTCGCTTGTCAAAGCGACGAAGCATTGATGGTCATTGCGGACCGAGATCTGCATTTAAAATATTTTTGTCAGTATTGGACAACAAAAATAAAATAAAAAATAGATTAAAAACATCAAAATGATTCACTAACTTGTCTCGTCTCACTGTGCCCCTAGAGGAAAATATGTTTCAAGATCACCTCTATAATCCATTCCTGCATAAGGAAAGTCTTCAATGGTGAAGACTTGGTTCCTGAGCCACATGAAATAAGCCAGAGTAAACCAAACTAATGAACCACCCTCGACACCATGGCGAGCCATTAGTGCTACCCATCGCACCATTCAAGGTTCCTGAGAATTCCCACGATCTACTGGAATCAGTTGAGGATCGAGAAGTGGAATTCTCTCTAGAGAAAATGAAATAAGAATGACACCATATCCAAAGTTTTTCAACTTTGCATTCTTTTCTCTAGTCAATTGACCTTTCATGTTGGCCAATACTCCTTCACACCAGTTGAATATAGTTCATCCGAAACACTCGGTTGCAGTTTGCATCTGTGATTTAGTAGCCACATGGGGAGCTGCACTCCCACATAACCTGGTCACTCTGAATGATATGAATTTAAGCTCCAATCGTAAGATGGTTTTGATGTCTATACGACCATCCTTCAATTTTTCATTATTTCTACAATACTGAGCTTTGTAGCGGGAAGTGGGAAGACCTCCCTGTCTAGTCCCAAATAAGGAGATGTTTCTCCCTCCCCAAGGTAATTTGGTAAGGAAATATATGTCTGCTAGCTCAATCTTGAGCTGATGGTCACCAATTATGAAACATTGGTCTTGAACATCCCATGCATTCACAAGCCAAGTTATTAAATCCACTTGTGCCTTCATCCCTTGAATATGTAATGTTCCGAAAGGGAAATCAACATCTTTTACACCACTGAATTATTCCCTTCTCAGAAATATCACAAGTCTGTGCCAGAGATGGAATGCGGAGGCATTTACTGGTTATGTCACCTCTAAATAGAGGGTGATAACCAGAGGCTACCTAGCCCTTTGCAGTCTCTGTCTACAGATATGTGATGTTTCCTATTCAGGAATTTCTACAAAAATATTGGACGCTGTATAAGGGAGCCAATCTGAAAATAAGGCAATCCAATGCTGGGGTGCCCTTGAAAATATGAAAAAAAACTCCCTTACCAAATTTAAGCCCAAAGAAATAACCCGGAATGGGTTATTCAGATCTCCCATAGTGGACTAGTTGAAGATTGCAGCAACATACAAGCACATAACAACTGTCTTTAGAAAGTAACGCTGTATAAGTGAGAAATGGGACTTGGATCCCTTAAAATACCCAATATAGGACTCACTTGAAGAATTAGATATGAAACAAATAATTTTAGCTCATATAAACATATCTCCTTAAAACAACATGCCTCAATGAAGCTCAAAACCCATAGTCTAGCTCATGCAGAAAAGACTGAAACAAGGACAACATTATTTTTGCTAGGTTTTATGCAGTAAGTAATGTGACATATCAGATCAGAAATCCATAAGCATCCAATGGTAAGAAAAATTGGAATTCCTTCCTCTTTATACAAAATGAAGATCACCCGGCAAGGGTTACATGAAGGTACAATGTATAGAAATGCAGATCTGCAAATGTAGAGCTGGAAAATGCAGTTACTGCAAAAATGAGTATGAATATATCTAAAAATTCTCAAATACAGAGGAGGAATGAAATACAAATCCTTCCAGGAGAAGGGATGGCCCTTTCTCCAAAGAATGGGCTCACTAGCAAGGGATCAAACACTGCTACTGCTGCTATCTCAAAATAACGCAGTTTACCCAGAGAACTGTGATGTAAGGAATGGAAACTGAGTTGGTCACTTTACAATATGTGAAATAAGCTCCGGATGTTCTTTTATAGATCCTCCAATGCAAATGAAGCTCTCTCCATTGGAAAATATGCTCAAGAACTGATGTTGTAAACCTCTCCACTGCACTGCCCAACAACACAATGTCATATGCTCCAAGGATAACACTGTAGAAGAAGGGAAGGCTTGGCATTCAACCTAACGTGGAGAATTTCTAAAAAATTCCCTTCAAGATATCACTCGATGAAGGGGAAGGAACCCCTCAGCAGGAATCCCTCCAAACTTTGCTAAACAGCAGGAGTTTGCAGAAATGTCTAAGCAGAAAAGGAATTCGAAAATCATAAGATAGCCCCTCTAATATTCCCTCCTTCTCCTTATGAATTTTGTGAGATCCTTCTCCTTAGGTCCCACCTATTAGGGTTTCAACATCATGTGAATCTCTTCCCTCCAAAACTGCGCTGTCTTCTCAAGCAAGCTACTCCTCCTTAGTCTGTGCTGTTGACTTGGTCAACTTGACCTTGTCCTCATGCCTTTGCCCCCTTTTCACACTAGGAGGTGCAAAATAAGCTGCTCCAGGGTTCACTCTTCACATTATGAAGGGTTATATTCATGCTAAGAGGCCTCCTCTTCCCTTTTATTCATCTGTTATACAATATAAGCAAAAATCAATGTTCCAATTTATTCATGAAAATTTTGGAACATTACAGTCCTCCCCTCCCAAAGATTGCTTGCCCTCAAGAAAGTGCAAGGGTAGGCTGTGTTATGCCTCATCCTCTTCCAGTAGCATCTTTTCATAATAATCTCTTCTAATTAAAATATGCTATCTCAATAATGGATCCTCATAGTGCCTCTCCAAGCAAGAAGATTAGCATTTGGTGGATATCCCAAATGGCTATCAATCATGTGAAGGATCACAGTCAAGGAGACAACTATGTGTGGCCTAGAGGCCCTCTCAAGGCATGGAGTGTAAGATGCATGGGAAGTCCTCTTCCCCAAAGTGAAACCTCCACTCCCAAGCTATCATCCATATGAAATGAGCCACCCTCCAGCATGGTAACTCATGAAGAATCCCCTCCACCTTTGGCTCCAGAAGTGTAGGTGGGCTGAATAACTGAACATGATAGGAAAAAGGGCCTATCCCACGCTATCTTCCTCCCCACCCATGATAAGTGATGAGGATATACTGATCTTGGGCTGCAACATGAGTGCCCTCAAATGGCAAGAAATAAACTAGACCTCCAAAGGTCCCTCTCCCAGCGCTGTGAATCAAGCTGGCCCAATCCATCACACACATAATGGATAGGAAATAACTGCCACATGACAACCCATCCATATCATGGTCCTCCTCATTAAGTAACAAATGTGTTGCTGTAGAGGCCATGTCTCCTTCCATGTTCCCTTTAGAACATGCACTGCTGGAAAATATGGGAGTCTTCTCCCAACAAGGACACATCCTCCTTATGTGTCTCCCCTCTAATCATGCTCTCTATGAAAATAATAATGATATCAGAAAAAGAGAGCATAATCACCAATAATATGTGAAGAGTATTGAAGGTCTCATGGTGTTCAATAGTGTACCCACAACCTCCCAAGTAGTCACAGTGCAGTTTCCCAAACTGTTGCTTTAGGAAATGATATGGCAAGTGGTTTTTCTTTGCATGGATAACAATGTATGTTCTCTCATATAATATTGTATGGAAAGTGGCTGAACATATAAGCTAACCATACATGGAATAAACATTTTCCCATGGCCATATAAGAGATGGTTGTCTCCATCACATAATTTGGCCCAATATTGATCATGGAGCTTAATGAATAGGCTGCCCTCTTGTGAAGAAAAGCACTGCATAGAGATGGTAAGAAGATACAAATATTGTGCTAGATAATCAATATATGCAAAAACCAAATCCTCACCTCCTTCTAGTCCCTCTAGTGCCTCAAAAGTGAAGTAGTCATGTGAATACTCCATCAGCAAATCCATGCCATAAGGTGATAGCGTTGTTGGCCCATGCAAGTAGGCTCTGGTCAAAATATAGCTCCATCCTTTGACATGTAGCTTGTCAAAGGTGATCCTCATAATTCTGATACATATGAGAAGTACCTCCCATGGTGGAAGCACCTCTTGCACTATGATAGTGACATTCCTTCTCCTTGCAACACTATGCCAAGTGGGAGAGCAATTTTGTCCTTGCTCTCTCTCCATCCTCCAAAGCAACAAAGGTCTTTTCTGCCTCATCATACATATTATACAGTGAAAACATAATGACCATACCATCATAATGTATCCACACTCCGTGCTGCCCCATGATGAAAGAAACCTGCTAAGTTCCTTCCTCCCTCATACCCTCAGGAAAAGGATATGTCTCATGATGGCCAAACTCTCTCAAGAGTAGCCAGCGCAGCTTTGATTCTTGCTGCCCTGTGTCATAGATCTGCAAGTGGGCCACAAGCCTCTTGCTCTCCATCCATCCTCCCTCATTCAAGTATGGCTGCCCTTGATGATCCTTTCCCTTGGCATATTCCCAATGAAGACCACCAATCTCCCAGAACAAGTATTCCTCCTTACACCTCATGGGAGGTTTATATGTAACCCATTGGAGGTCTCTCAAGATATATCTCCCACCAATCAACCCCTTGAATCCAACAGAACCCAAGAGTGTTAAAAAAAAAACATCATTAGGAGATGGCACCTCATGCATGATGCTCCCCAAATCCTTGCACCATAATCCCTCATGCTGCATGCAACTCAATAAGGGTGCAGAGGGATGAATGTTGATTCCTTCTTGGGGAAAACCCAAGTCGTACAACGCTGTGCAAGCTTTCCTTTCCTTATCAGCAAGGCATTTCGATCCTGGGCCATGTGAGGACAAATTTCCCAGGCCTTTCATGAAATTTTCTGAAATGTTATAGCATGGAAGCTTATGCATACCTTTGGGAACCCTTGAGACATCTTGTAGGGCTGCAAGAGTCTCTCTCTTCAATGCGTTGTCTGATCCAACTGCTGATATGGTTGGATGTCCTTCTATGAACATGACAACGCTGGTGGAAGCCTCCTCAAGTGGAGAAGAGAGCTCCTCCTCCTCTGGCCATCTATCCACTTTCTCTTGTGGCCCTCCATACTATGCACTTCCTCCATGAGAACTGGAAGTGCATCCATCTTCTCCTTCCTCCTGAAACCCTCTAGAGATTTCACTGTAGCTTTCTCCTCCTTGAAACCCTCTTGGAGTTTCATTGTGCCTTTCTTTCCCCATTGGTTGAACCTCCTTGGAGAGGCTCTTCTTTGATCTGAAAATGGATGAGAGTAATCTCATCCTCTTCATACTTTCTACTTTATGATTTCTGCTTCTCCTTAGAACTTCTCTGATACATTTATCTCACAGGCTGGGCCAGAGATCATGCTCTGATACCACTGTAATGTTTCGAAAGGGAAATCAACATCTTTTACACCACTGAATTATTCCCTTCTCAGAAATATCACAAGTCTGTGCTAGAGATGGACTGCGGAGAAATTTATTGGTTGTGTCACCTCTAAAGAGAGGGTGAGAACTAGAGGCTACCTAGCCCTTTGCAGTCTCTTTCTACAGATATGTGATGTTTCCTATTCAGGAATTGCTACAACAAGCGCCTTGGGGACGCTGTATAAGGGAGCCAATATGAAAATAAGGAAATCCAATGTTGGGGTGCCCTTGAACATATGAAAAAAAAACTCCCTTACAGAATTTAAGCCCAAATAAATAACCCAGAATGGGTTATTCAGATATCCCACAGTGGACAAGTTGAAGATTGCAGCAACATACAAGCACATAACAACTGTCTTCAGAAGGTAACGCTATATAAGTGAGAAATGGGACTTGGATCCCTTAGAATACCCAATATAGGACTCACTTTCAGAATTAGAGATGAAACAAATAAGTTTAGCTCATATAAACATATCTCCTTAAAACAACATGCCTCAATGAAGCTCAAAACCCATAGTCTAGCTCATGCAGAAAATATTGAAACAAGGACAGCGTTATTTTTGCTAGGGTTTATGCAGTAAGTAATCTAACATATCAGATCATAAATCCATAAGCATCCAATGGTAAGAAAAATGGGAATTCCTTCCTCTTTATACAAAATGAAGATCACCCGGCAAGGGTTACAAGAAGGTACAATGTATAGAAATGCAGATCTGCAAATGTAGAGTTGGAAAACGCAGTTACTACAACACTGAGTATGAATATATCTGAAAATTCTCAAATACAGAGGAGGGATGAAATACAAAGCCTTCCAGGAGAAGGGATGGCCCTTTCTCCAAATAATGGGCTCACTAGCAAGGGATCAAACCCTTCTACTGCTGCTATCTCAAAATAACGCAGTTTACCCAGAGAACTGCGCTGTAAGGAATGGAAACTGAGTTAGCCACTTGCCAAGATGTGAAATAAGCTCCGGGTGTTCTTGTACAGATCCTCCAATGAAAAGTAAGCTCTCTCCACTGGAAAATATGCTCAAGAATTGATGTTGTGAACCTCTCCACTGCACTGCCCAGCAACACAACGTCCTCTGCTCCAAGGATAATGCTTTAGAAGAAGGGAATGCTTTGCCTTCAACCTGATGTGGAGAATTGATAAACAATTCCCTTCAGGAGATCACTCAATGAAGGGGAAGGAACCCCTAAGCAGGAATCCCTCCAAACTCTGCTAAACAATAGGAGTTTGCAGAAATGTCTAAGTAGAAAAGGAATTCGAAAATCATAAGCTAACCCCTCTAATTTGCCCTCCTTCTCCTTGTGAAGTTTGTGAGCTCCTTCACCTTGGGTCCCATCTATTAGGGTTTCAACATCATGTGAATCTCTTCCCTCTAAAACTGTGCTGTCTTCTCAAGCAAGCTACTCCTCCTTAGGCTACACTGTTGACTTCGTCAACTTGACCTTGTCCTCATGCCTTTGCCCCCTTTTCACACTAGGAGGTTCAAAATAAGCTGCTTCGGGGTTCACTCTTCACATTATGAAGGGTTTTATTCATGCTAAGAGGCCTCCTCTTCCCTTTTATTCATATCTTATACAATATAAGCAAAAATCAATGTTCCAATTTATTCATGAAAATTTTGGAACATTATAGAATATCCTAGAATTTGTACAAAACACAGTTTTTCAATGCACGCATGGTTGCATTTTCATCCATGGCTTCATTATCTATGAGCTTTTGTTCTCGTTCTCGCCACTCCAACACGGTTAAATGACCTACAAATCAACAAATTTAATAGTTAAAATCATTTGGAAGAAAACTTGAACCATTTTTGAAAAGAAATTTTAGTTTTTAAATTGTTCATGGCGCCTGCGCAGGTTTTGTGTGAAAACAGTGCAGTCATCCGCACGCGCTCCACACAGAACCCGCGACAACTCGACAATTTTTCTTTTAAAAATTCGTCGAGGTCCAAGGTTATCACATGGATCGCCCGTGCACCCCCAAGGGTGTATTTTGAAACATGAATTTCTCCAAAAAAATGAAAGAAAATCTCAAAATAAAAAAAATGAAACAGATGGAAACTAGCTAAGGATGATGTGGATTACCTGGTTCTGACGGTTTGAGAAATGAATGGTCGGTTCTCCTAATATCTACTCTAGATGTTTTTTGGTCAAAAGCTCTCTATGCACTATTATGAAAACAAAAGGTGAAAATGACTTATTTCAACTCCTTTTTATAGTTTTTAATGAATAAGATATTATTATTTTATTCATTTTTCACTTTTAAAAGGTCATTTTTAAATATTTTTACATTTTGGAAGAAAATATTTGTAATCTTTCAAGTTTTTGTGCAGGATAAAAGATCTTTGGTGAAAAGAATTATTTTGACATTGAGTATATTTTTATCAATTTTTCGGGCTTTGTAAAAATACGAAAAAGTGAAACCCTGGAGTCCTCTTTTAAGCCCTTTTCAGACTCTCGAAATATGAAAATATCGCCGAGTACTTCACTATTCGAACTCGTTAAAGTAAATGAATTGTCGTCCTTTCAGTATAAGTTTACCCCTTTTCCAGAATGAACTAGACTAATTATGAAAAATGTATACGTTGACTAATCACGGTCAATAGAGTTCTCTCCTGCATTATTTTATCATTTTTCGGGCCTTAGAGACTAAAATTACGAAAAATAACAACCATGGAGTTTACTTATGTTTTTCTTCTGACTCCCTAAAATTGAAAAACGCTGAGTTTCTTGTATACTGGACTCGTTAAAATTTAACTGTAAAGGACTTGTTGACCACAACAAGACTGAACCACTCCTTCTTAGGGTTTGATTTTAATACTAATATGGAATCATCCGAAGGATGAGCTTACACAAACAAGAAAATGTTATCCTCCTCAAGCTTGAAAAAAATAAAGAGGTACTTGCGAGTAATGGTGAGGAAAAAGAGAGAAAAAGAATCCATTTTTCATCCTTGTTTAGAAAACAACATGCCACTCTTGAACACGACACTTTGTCACACTTGTAACTGGGTTGGGAAATCCTTTGTCTAAAATTTAATCAAACCACATTGAAAGTCTTTAGCCGGTTTCTGGGTATGATTTAGGTAAAATGCTACCAAGCCATCTGCAGTGTCGTTATGTGTTCAAGAGAAGTTGAAATAAACCATTCATTACAAACATTTGTCTCCATTTACGTTGACCATCTGTGAGTCAGTCCTTGCAAAACATTTCTTCAAAACTTGATCTAATGGTTTCGTGTCATGGGATTTCTTGCGATGGATCACTTTCTATCGACATCAACTCATCATCTAGAAAGTTGATCTAGAATCCTATCAATACCTTGGGATCTGCATGCCCTAATGGCAGGTTTCTCACCTTCGACGATATGTTGCATCATTGACCTTCGATCAAACGATTATACGAGTGTTCGAATGCAAATCATTCATTCACACTTCATAGATTATACTTGAGTACTTTTAAAGCCATTCTCATTATTTGTGGTTTCTCTCACACTTTTTAATGGTTCACATTATCGACCGATAATCAAGTGGTTTATACCATGTTCGACTTCGACATAATCAATCACATGGATAGATTCGTACTAGTTCGGGAAGCGGAAATCAAGACCTTGGATCCAGTTTCCACCATCCAGGCTGCGGGGAGTTTTATTATTCATGATACAATAGAATACTCATGATAGATGGTTGCTTCCATACTGTGTCTACTTTTGATGTAATATTAAAAGCATATCTGTACCAGAACATTTAGTTAGTTTTGACATGAGTACGGGAATGCCTACCTTAACAATGATATATATATATATATATATATATATATGTTTGCATTGAATGTTTTACATGTTTTCGATTGGTGTCTCTAATCCAATCCTCGGAATGATAAATCATTTCACTCTTCAGAATAACCTCAGACTTCGCACTTTAGGGGGAAATCTATTACACATCATTCTGTCACCATGACATTTTATTGTTCATATCGGTTTATCACCATCCATATCATGTTCCCTTAGAGGTCAAAAACCTTAATGTTCCTAAATAAAGTCTTGGAATTGGAGAAAAGCTCTGTAAAACCCTTAAAAATTCTATCTGCGCGGTTTTTCTAGCCTTTCCCTGCGCATGCGCTACTGTTATGTGCATAAACTGTGGCAACTCCCGTAATTTTTTTCACTATTACCTACGCACCCTTGTGAAAAGAAAATAAAAGTAAAAAGTAAATTTTAGAAGCCTAGTTGGCCGAATATTCTCCCAACTGGAAACTTCTAGAGTCACGATCAGTTCGAACTTTATCCCTCCACTCATGGAGCTTATCCCTTGGTCCATGGAGCTCAAATCCATTCATGAGAGGAATCCATCCCCCTCTTCATGGAACTGAAACTACCTCTATTTCCCTATAAATTGAGCTCAAGTTTCACATTTAAGGGTACACACATGGTAGATACCAATGCAATTAGAGACTAATTTATATAGTTTCTAAGCTGAAGAGAGTTCATAAGAGTGCATACTTTCTACACTAGTGAGTTGTTGCTGGAATGAGAATGATCGCACCCTCGTGTCTATAACTCTATGTTGGTATTCAAAGATGAAGGCTTATCAGACTGAAGGAGAAACGATTATTCAGGACCTCGGGAGAAATCTGTACGACATCTAGGCATTGGGTTGTAAGATTACTCTTTTTATTCAAGATAATACACATAGATATGTTTTTCTCATTGATTTGTTTCTATGATTAATGGAATAACGTCAATACCTAGATTCCTTGACCACTATGTTGGATTAATTTTTTTTGATTATTATATGTTGCAGATGCTTTGATTCTTTGTCTTGTCTTTGATTGCAGGTTATACTCTTTGGAGAAATCACTTTGGAGTGACATGACAAAAGACTACATCAAACGTTTGGATTTCAAGGTAGGGGCATGTCCTCTCTAATTTATTATAATAATTTTGAATAATTAATATAGAGGAAAAGGTTTCCAAATGGATCTTTGTTTCTAGTTACTCGCTGGAGTACTAGAGAGATCACTCTTGTCCATAAGAGGGATTAATCCACGTAATAGTAGGATGCATGCAGGGAATAGATAAAAATAGAGGGTGAACCAACTCAACATCATAACAATGGGGTAGAAGCACAACAAGGTTCAGAAAGCGTAGCCCCGTGTGTGCTTATAGCTCCAAGAAGTTATCTCCAAGCCCCCTGGAGCTCCTAGAGCTCATTTTCCAACTCAATCATGACCCTCAAAATAGGGTCTTTCCACGATTCCAAGCTTCTCATGGAAGGCTAGGAACTCGACCTTCCCCAGGGTCTTCATGAGAATATCTACGACTTGCTCATCAGTTCCTATGTGATCGAGCCTTACGACGCCTCGTTGTACCATATCCCGGATAAAGTGCTACCTAATATCAATATGCTTGGATTGATCATGGAACACGAGATTCTCAGAAAGACGAATCCCACTCTGGTTATCACAAAGGATAACAGAGGTATCTAGCATATGTCTAAACAATTCACTGAAGAGATTTCTCAACCAAACAAGTTCACAATAGGCCATACTCGCTGGAATGTATTCAACCTTAGTGGTGCTCAAAGCCATCAATTTCTGCTTCCTGCTCATCCAGGATATCGAAGCAGAACCCAAGGTGAAGCAACATCCAGATGTGCTCTTACGATCCACCGCAATGGAAACCCAATCAACATCAATATATCCATGGAGTCTCAAACTCCCGTCAGTGTATCTCAGACCATGGTTGATTATGCCCCGAAGATATCTCAATAGATTCTTGGCACCAATCTAGTGAATGTGATGAGGCTCAACCATATGTTGACCCAAAGTGTTCACTACAAAACATACATCTGAACGAGATTTCACTAAGAAAATTACGGCCCCTATGAGTTATCGATACTTGGTGGGATTTCCCAGCTCAGGCCCATTAGTGCTTCCACACAACTTCTTAAAATTGAGTTCCAATGGTGTCGACACAGACTTACAATCCACCATACCAAATCTCTCCAGTAGCTTCACGACATATTTTCCTTGAGAAAGGAAAATCTCACTTGGCCTTTGCCAGACCTCAAAGCCTATGAAATAATTCATCAGTCCTAGGTCTTTCATTTGAAACTCAGAAGCTAGTTCCCTCTTACATTGATGAATGAGAGGGTCAGCACCTGTCAGGAAGAGACCATCCACATAGAGAACTATAATGAGAGGCATTTCTTTATTGATCTTAAAGTAAAGGTTTGGATCAACATCACTTCGAGTGAAGACCAACTTCATCAAGTAACTATCGATCCTCTCATACCAAGCCTTGGGGGCTTGCTTCAACCCATAGAGGGATTTCTTCAACCTGCATACATATGAGCCTTGATCTTGGACTTTGAACCCCAGAGGTTGCTCCGCATAAACCTCTTCCTTTATTGAACCATTGATCAGGTGATCATGTCCAAGTTTAAAAAATGCTAAAAAATGGAAGTGCTTAGAAATGGTTGCAATTTGAGCGATTGGAAAGGCCTCGTCGCTGTGATTCTGGCACCATGAACAAGACTCAAAACCGATGTCGTATGTGAAAGTTACTGAGGTTTGAATTTCTCTATTGACCTCTAAAACATGAATTTTTGATCAAATGAATTTATCATTTAAAAAAAAAAACTATATGGCAAAAAATTATTTTTATTAAGTTAATATGGGCCTATTAGTGGGTGCCACGTGGCCCGAGGCCATAGGTTGAAAAGTGCTATGAAAAAATATGGAGGGCATGAGGGTCGAACCCTTGACCCGACTATACGGGTAGGGCCGACCCAACGGACATGCCACAGGCACAAACTTGTTTGCTAGGCGAGTCTGGTCATTGATGAAACATGTAACGGGCGGAGAAAGATGCGGTTAAGCCCTCAGGAGCCAGCCCCGTTGTCAGGTGACCTTCCGCTTGGAACCGGGCGCTCAAAATTTGAATCGGTGGAGTTTGAAGGGGGCTAGCCCCAGTACTAAGCCCCCTTGCGACGTGAACTTCAGGCTGAGACCATGGGCGCGAGTTTTTAAACATTATCCGCCAGACACTTGACTACAAGAAAAACCGCATGTGAATGCGCCAACTGTCTAACAATTGCATTAAATGTTCTGACTAAATTGGAGCATAGTTCCACCTAATTCGTCTGTTTGACGAATTTGGTGGAGTTAACTGGAGTTCCTCCAGTTTTGGAGGAGGTTTTCTAGTGCCACTGGGAAAAAACTTGTGTGGGTCATAACTTTCTCAATTTTCGACCAAATGAGATGAAATTTTAGTCAATTTTGGTTTCTTCAGCATTCTGGAGAGTTTGGAGTATGTTTTAGAGTGAATAGAGGTGTTTTATAGCAAATTTTTCTTCAGGTAAGAGGAGAGAGCTATCAGGGCCACTAGGGAGATGGAGCTGTATTGGGTTGTACTTTACTATTTGAGGTGAAACAAACGCCATTTTTAGCTTATTTATTTCTTCTGAAGTCAAATTCATAGCTTTTTTTGCCTGTTTAGGCATATTTTTCATTGTGTAACCATTTTGAGAAAATTAATAGAGCGAGGACATGCCTTGGGGGAGCCTTGGACCGACAGATGTAGCCCAGGAGGGGTGAAATTCCTCAACAATTTTTTGTGTTATGTTATGTTGAATTTTACTTGCTGTGTATTTCTACTGTGATATGTTAAACATTAAATTTAAATATCAAATCCTCACACATAAAACTCAGAAACATTACCAAAACTACTTTTTTTAACTTACAAGTCATGGAGAACACTTTTCACATTAAATTATATGGAAATGGATACTTTGCATAGCATTACAAATAGTTCCATTTTCAGATCAGTTGGTATCAGAGCTAGAGTTTTACTATGCATTTGTTTTTGTGCAAAGATATAGTTGATTGTTTGCAAGTTTTGATGCTTACTAGGCTTAAGCTCAAGAGAGGGGAAGGACAATTGGTTAGAGCTCATAATAATCCTCAACCAAGGAGTGCCAAAGAGCCTTTAATTCCACCTTATAATTTACCTCCAAGATCCACAGAAGAAGCCTCAAGCATGTATTCAAGAGAAGGAGAAGTTCCCGAAGACATTAATCCCAAGGAAGAATACGGGTGTTCCGAAAGGCTTTCCTAGACATGATGGAGATGGTGAGGATACTCTACCAAGAAAGGAATGACAAGCTTCTAGGAGAAGGGTCTAAACATCAGAAAGAAGGAGAGGGTTCTTCAGGAGGAAATAAAAGTGATGACAAGTCAAAGAAAGGACACAGAGGTAATGGTGATCCACCATCCCCATCTACATCCTCTTCCTCTACATCATCATCCTCTACTTCGGTGAATCAATGTCACAAGTCTAAAACCATTGGTAAAAGTCCATTTTTAAAGCTTGATGTTAAATTTGAGTTGCCTATGTTTAATGGTGAGGTCAATGTAGAGAAACTTGACAATTGGATAAGACAGTTGGAAGTTTATTTGAGGATACAAAACCTTCATGAAGATAACACCAAGATTCAGTTAGCCTCTTTGAGAATGGAGGAAGCATCATTGGTATGGTGGGAAGCCAAGACCAAGGATGAAATTAAAAAATATGGTAAGATAACTTTATCATGGGCTGAATTTATTTCCGTAATTAAACACAAATTTTATTCATTAGCTCATTTACAAAAGGCTATCATGAATTGGCAAAGTTTTAGACAACTTAAGGGACAAAGTGTTCAATATTACACCCAAGAGTTTAGACGAAGGGATTTATTACTTGGAATTGATTTGCATAGCCAAGAGACTTTGCTGAAATATATAGTTGGTTTACATAACTATCTTATACATACTATCCTTATATTCAATCCTACTAGTCTAGACGAGGTTTGTGTCTAAGCCACGCATGTAGATGCTAGAGGTAAACAATATTTTGATGGGAATGAGGATAGGGAATTTAAAGGAAAAGGGAGAAAAATAAATGAAAAATCTAGGAAAGAAAAAGGAAAATTATTTTGTAAAAACCATTCCAAAACAAGCCACGATGAAGACCATTGCTGGAAACTTCATCCGGAGTTGAAGCCAAAAAAATTTAAAACCAAAGATAAGGCCAAAGAAAAAGGAAAAATAGTTGCAATAGCTGAACAAGACTTAGGGTATGAATCAGGAGATGAAACTAAAAGCATAGCCATGGCACTAAAGAACATAAAGGGGAAAGAGATTGTAAATGAAACAAATCCCAGTTCTAGCACTTTAAACTGTCACATAGAAGCTCCAAATGAAGAGAGGAGGATAGAGTTGTTTCATGTGAGGATAATTTCCAAACACACAAAGATAGACACAGTATTTGACAGTGGGTCTCAAGCAAACCTCATCTCAGAAGACTTAGTCAAGAAGTTGAAACTTAAGACCATTCCACATCCAAAGCCATATCCACTTCGTTGGATCTGCAAGGATGCTAATTTATAAGTTTCAAGGAAGTGCATGTTGCGCTTCACCATAACAACTCATTATGTTGACATGGTTGAATTAGATGTGGTACCGCTTGACATTACAGGTGTGGTGTTGGGTAGTCTGTACTTATATGACAGAAAAGCGATCTTCCATCGCCATGAGAGCAAGTATCATCTATTCAAGGATGGAAGGGAGTTTATTGTGAGAGCACATCGGAAGAAGCTAGAATCTTCTTTAGTGAATGCAGGGTAGTTGAAAAGGCTTGTCAATGCAAGTAAAAATTTGACTTTGTTGATGATTAAGAAAAAATATTTTGCACATAATCCTTTTCATGTTATTTCTGATATAAATGCTGATATGTTTCAGTCTGAAAGCAGGTCGTCTTTGGAAGAAGATGACAAGATGTTGCAGAAGTTGTCTTTGGTGTCAATCGGTGTAGAGAAAAAAGTGCCGGTGCAAAGTGGTGCAAAAATCCAAGAGAGGGTGAAGCATGCAAGCAAAGAGGGCAAAAATTTCAACAAGGATCATTTCTGGTTTCAGAATGGCAGAGTACTATGGCGAGAAAACTTGGTCGGGAATCGACACAAGTACATGGCTCATTTGGCAAAAATTTGCCATAAGGACAGTTGGCAAGGTCAATATTATTTTCAGTTTCCTTTGAAGGTGGACCATTTTAGGAACAATATGATTTCTGCAAATTTCAGTTGCTGTTCTGCAAGTTTCAAAAATTTTGAGCATGACACAGTCAAGGTTAGAAATAGTTGGTCAATAGATTCAAGGAAGAATTTATCTTTTTATGAGAAGCTCAATATGATGAAATC
This sequence comes from Pinus albicaulis, assembly GCA_034641835.2. Classification (NCBI taxonomy): domain Eukaryota; kingdom Viridiplantae; phylum Streptophyta; class Pinopsida; order Pinales; family Pinaceae; genus Pinus; species Pinus albicaulis. The sequence goes on from CM076579.1 coordinate 231,133,112, forward strand.
AGGGAGATTTAGTGGTTCAAATTTTGAAGAGTGGAGAATCAGTCTTCTCATATTTAGTTTCTGTAATTCAAAGAGATTTTGGGGTCCAAAAGCTTCCCATTGGGGAGGTGTGATCAGGTGATCATGTCCAAGTTTAAAAAATGCTAAAAAATGGAAGTGCTTAGAAATGGTTTCAATCTAAATGACCGGAAAGGCCTCGTCGCTGCGATTCTGGCGCCGAAACCGTTGTCGTATGTGAAATTTAGTGAGGTCTAAATTCGTCCAGTGACCTCCAAAACAAGACTTTTTGACCAAATGAATTTATCATTTTCAAAAAAAAATTATATGGAAATTTTTTTTAATTAAGTTATATGGGCCTATTAGTGGGTGCCACATGGCCTGCCCGGAGGCTGCCACATGGCCCCAGGGCATAGGTTGAAAATTTATATGAAAAAATATGGAGGGCATGAGGGTCTAACCCTTGACCTGACTATACGGGTAGGGCCAACTCGACCAACACGCCACGGGCACAAACTTGTTTGCTGGGCGAGTCGGGTCGTTGATGAAACGTGTAACGAGTAGAGAAAGATGGGGTGAAGCATTTAGGATCCAGCCTCGTTGTCAGGCGACCTTACACTTGGAAATGGGCACTTAAAATTTGAACCGAAAGAGTTTGAAGGGGCCTAGCCCCAATACTAAGCCCCCTTTCGACGTGACCTTCAGGCTGAGACAATGGGCACGAGTTTTTAAACATTATCTGCTAGACACTTGACCGCCAGAAAAATCGCATGTGAACGTGCCAACTGTCTAACAGTTACATTAAATGTTTCGCCTAATCCATCTATCTGACGAATTTGGTGGATTTAACTGGAGTTCCTCCACTTTTGGAGGAGGTTTTGTAGTGCCATTGGGAAAAAACTTGTTTGGTTCATAACTTTCTCAATTTTCGACCAAATGAGATGAAATTTTAGTCAATTTTGGGTTTCTTCAGCATTATGGAGAGTTTGGAGTAGGTTTCAGAGCAAACAGAGGTGTTTTATAGAAAATTTTGCTTTAGGGAAGAGCAAAGAGCCATTAGGGCCATAAGGGATATGGAGCTGTATTGGGTTGTACTTCACTGTTTAAGGTGAAACAAAAGCCATTTTTAGCTTATTTATGTCTTCTGAAGTCAAATTAATATAGCAAGGAGATGCTCTATTTGTCACTGTGTAACCATTTTGAGCAAATTAATAGAGCAAGGACATGCCATTGGGGAGCCTTGGACCGGCCGATGTAGCCCAGGAGGGGTGAACTGCCTCAACAATTTGCTGTGTTATGCTATGGTGAATTTTACTTGCTGTGTATTTCTGCTGTAATATGTTAAAAAATAAATTTAAATATCAAATCCTCACACATAAAACTCAGAAACATTACCAAAAATACTTTGTTTAACTTGAAAGTCATGGAGAACACTTTGCACATTAAATTATATGGAAATGGATACTTTGCATAGAATTACAAATATTTCCATTTTCAGATCAACCATGCAGAAAATCAATCTTCACATTCATCTAATAGAGACTCCATCCTTGCATTGCAGCAAGGGAAATGATAGATCGGATGGTGGTATAGCGGGTGACATGTTCAAATATATCATCATAATCTATGCCTTCTTTTTGAGAGAAGCCTCAAGCAACAAATCTTTCCTTGAACTTTTCAACACTTCCATCGGCTCCATACTTGATCTTGAAGAGCCATTTCGAGGTGACAACAGATTTGTCCTCCGGTCTCGGGACCACTTCCCAGACATAATTCTTCATAATGGACTCATATTCATTGTGCATAAAATCCTTCCAAACTTTATGCTTTACGACTTATTCAAATGATCCAAGCTTAGATTGTATAGTTGTACTCATGGCTGCTGGGTACCCTTGGTACCTATTTGGCTTCTTGCTTTCACAGAATGTCCCCCTTGGAGCAATATGTCTCTAGGTATCTTCGAGAGTGTCCCTAAGCCATGAGGGTATCCTTTTATTTGAAGGAGGTGGTTCAATAGGATCCATTGGTCCTTCAACATTGGGCGTAGGTTCATCCTTCAACTCTTCCTGCCTTCCATATTATTCTTCTTCTTATTCTTTTTCTTCCTTTGATCTAGGAAGATTTCTTACTTTCTTGAGGTCAAAATTTTCATCGAAGGTAACATTGTGGCATATATCTACTTCTCCTTGACTAGGCACATAGATTCTATATGCCTTCAAAGTTTCACTGTAGCCTACAAACATTCCCTTCTTCCTAGAAACATCCAACTTGCTTCTCTTTTCTTTCGGAACTTGAAAATAAACAGGACTTCCAAAGACTCTAAGGTGGGAGACATCAGGCTTCTTACCAGAGAATAATTCCTCGAGATTTTTCGAGTCCAAAGCAGAATGTGGGCATCTATTTTGAACATACACAACAATGTTCACAACTTCTCCCTATAGAAACTTCGAAAGACCTTGGTCATATAGCATGGCATGGGCGACTTCCACAACGGTCCTATTATTTCATTCAACAACACCATTTTTATCAGGAGTATAAATAGTTGTGGTCTCCCTCTCAATGCCAGCTTCTTTGCAAAAGTCATTGAACTCATTTGACTCATACTCGGTCCCATTGTCGGTCCTCAAAATTTTGATTTTCTTCCTGGTTTTATTTTCCACCTGAAGGCCTTGAAGGTACAAAACCATTTGAATGCTTCGTCCTTCTTCTTCAAGAAATATATCCAGGTTTTGCGGGAGAAATCATATATAAAACTCATGTAATAGGAACATCCTCCCAAGGATGTTATAAGAAACATACCAGATAGATTAGAATGAATCGCTTTCAAGATATTCGATGTCTTTGTGACACTTGAGGGGAATGGTCCCCTTGTATGCTTTCCTTTAACACAACCTTGGCATATACCTTCATGATCATATTTAAACTCGGGCATCCATGTCACCACATTCCTTGCTTCGAGAAGAGATTTGTAATGAAGGTGTTCAAACCTCAGGTGCCATAATTTGGTTTGAAGAGTTGTATCACATGACAAAGCCCCCAACAGACTTCCTCCAACCTAGTAGAGTGTATCAACTCTAAAATCAATAGTAAGAGCTTATTTGAATTTCTTCTTCCAGATACGTACCTTTCCATCAATGAATTCCACCTTGAATCCTTTGTCTTCCATTTCCAAAATAGACACAAGGTTCTTCTTTAATTCAGGTACATACAACACATCTTGTTAGCAAAGGACTTGACCTTGAGATAGATGAAGGGTTGCAGTCCCTGTCCCTTTCACGGGATAGGTGGCATTATCTCCAAGGATAATATCTAAATTAATATCCTTCTCAATAAAATGAGAGAGGGCTTCTTTATAACTAGTGAGGTGCCTTGAAGCACCATTATCAATCAACCAGACATCCAGGGTGTCGGGAGGAGATGCAACAAAGAGGGAAGATACAAGAATATATTCATTTTTATTATTATAGAAAACATTAGACGCATCGTACCTGTAATTCCTTGACCTTTTGAAAGGTTGGCCATTTCCACTTCGATTAGAGGGAGCCTTCCTCTTTCCTTTGAACCTGTTGTTCCTTTGATTTCCATTACCCCTGAATTTGTTGTTGTCATCATCCCTGGGAGATTCCCTTTGATTGGGGCACTCTTTTGCATAGTGACGAGTCTTTTTACAATTTTAATATCTTCCCTTCCTTCCTTTGGGCCCCGCTCTTCCATGGTTTTGATTTCTCGGGCCACCATGGTTCTTCTTCTTTGCATGAGCGGTGAAGGCAGTAGGGTCACCTCCATTTCCATTAGAGGGATGGTCTCTCTCCATCATTCTTGTCTCCTCTTGAGTGCATCTTGTCAGCAATTCATCAAAATCAGGAATAAAATTATTATTAAGAATCATAGTATTAAATACATTCTAGTCTCAGGGAGGTCCTCCAAGAGAAATGAGGACGAGACCTTGATCATCTACTTCTTCTCCTATATGGGAAAACTTCATATTTGATCCTCATAAAATATGATTGGATGGATTCACCTTTGCCCTTCTTGATATTCTTCAACTTGTTCTTGAATAAAAGCACTTGATTAGCATTGCTAGCCCTGAACATGCAAAGAAAATTATCATACATCTCTTTAGGTGTGCCCAACTCAGAGATGTAAGAAACCAACTGCTTATTTATTGAATCCATGATAATCATATTTGATTTGATTTCCCATTTTCTATACTTCGTCTTTGTGGCAACCGATGCATTTGATGGAGGCTCATGGATATTCCCTTGTACATAGTCCATGACATCTTGATCTTCCAAAACCAAATCCAAATACATCTTCCATGCATGATAATAAGACTTGTCAACCAAATTATTATCAGAATTGAAACCCTTGTATGTGGAGGCCATTGATCCTTGATAGGACTTCTTCTTTGGTGATTTATTTTCACACTATCTTGGGTTTTGTCTTCACCTCAGCTTTGATACCATGTTAAATTTAGATAACCATGGTATGCTCTATGCTTAAATGCAGTTTTACTTCAATCTTATTTATGGCCCAATTCAGATTTAGCAATCACATAAACTTGAAAGTAAAATGCTAATAGAACATAAAAATAGATCAACAAAAGACAAGCTAAATAATGTATCAAAAATTGTAATTCTCCTTGTCCAACAAATGGATAGATAAATGTTTGTTACAATAGTCAACATGATTCCCTAGCCAACCAAGTCTTGAGTTGGTCAAACCAACCTCTCCAACAACCAAATCGGCCTTCCTCCAAGTGTCACACACACCCCTCAAAGACAACTCAAAAAAGTCAACCCAAACAGGTCAAGGAAAAAGTCAATGCTGCAGTCAACAGACAACAGTAAAAGTCAACGTTTCTCATTGATTTTTTTCCCTACAATGCGGCCTCAAGAAATCATAATTTCTGTCCAAAAATAAAAGTCAAAGTCCAAAATTTGTCCCAAAATCAACGCTGTTGAGAATCCATAGAACTGTCCGAAATTACAGCAACTTCTTCAGGTTTAGATTCACATATGTGAGGGAGGGAAGCCTCTCCTAGGTTGTGTGAACCAATAAAATCACAAGAAGAATGTGTGTGATGATTTGATGATGAAATGAACATCATCTCGCTCCAATTTATATCCATCAATGAGGGTGTCTGACACATCTGTTGGGCTTGTGAGCCTACATTACAAACCTAACCAACCTTGCACATGTGTGGAAAATAAAATCAAAATATATGTTATGCTCATTCAAACAAGATGATATTTATATCAATCTTGCACCTCTCCAAAAGAGGAATCAACAAAAATATAATCATCATCATATGAGTAGTGCAACATGGAGTTTGGACCTAGTTGCCAAAAATTAACATGAAATACGAGGGGGATCTATTGGAACATCATATGTACACCTTTCCATTTAATTCATATTTACTCATTTGTGGTCATACTATGAGCCTGACCTAGAGTTTTAACAAACTATGAGCCCTTCCCTACATTTATGCAATTTCTTTCCATATTCTTGAAGAATTGTTTCCTTCTTGAAATTAGTGTTAGGATTAGTTATTTATTATCTATCAAGTCTTAACAAATGAAAATAAAAATGAAACTTGAAATGAAACATGGAGCCCATTATTTTGTGTGGAGAAGAAAAGAATGCCAATATACATGCAAAGCAGGACCATCCTTTTTGTCAACAATCATTTACCTATAATTTTTGAGTTACTAAGCTTGTAGTAGGGTATATAATTTGTGTAGGGAAGTTCTTGACATTGTAGACTGTGAGGGTTGAAAATTGGTACAATGATGGATATGCACGATCAACAGTAATGAAGAGAGTAACGAGGAATTCTATAGTAGTAAAGGGACTCACTTCGGAGTTGTGCAAGCTAGTAGAGGAGTGCTTGAGGTCATGAAGGCTGTACAATTAAAAAAATAAGTAATCCCAATTGAATTTATAGTTGTGAAATAACTACCATTTGACTCTTAGTATCTCAATATTGATCAATTTATCATTGGTGGTACATCAAGTTTTAGCTAGTTGTGGAAATAATTTGTGCAACTGAGCCTACGGTTGGGTGGAAAAGCGCTTGCCCTTAGTTGGTTTTCCAGACAAGTGTTATTTTTATGTTTAGAATTCTACTTTCATATTAGTTTGTGTGTTTGTGAGAGATAAATAAACATTTCGACATTCGTGGAAAGGAAATTTGTGTATGAATAGTCACATTTGCATCTCTGAACTATATAAAAATGATAAATATTTTTCCTTTGTATGTTTGCAATGGAAAATTATATTTCAGATAGGAAATATTTGGTTTCTATTAGTAATTTTAGTGTTGACAATCCTTTGGGTACTAGAAGCTTAGTGGAGAACTAATTAGGAATTAACACTTTACCTTGACCTAATGTCTCATATTAGGTGGAAATATCATCTTGGTTGCATTTTTCTTATGTGAAATTTGTTAGGTAAACTTGACTCAGTGAAAGTTTCAAAGTTACTTGGTCAATAGTGGTGGTTTTTGGCAGACGATTTTGGTTACACATGGTTTTGTGCCCATGGATTGCATGTACTGGCTTGGGAAAACTTCATTGTAATGGGTCAGGAAAGTTGAGCAGTGAAGGCTCACTTGGATCGCTTGGTCGGGATTTCAACAAGGACACTAAGAGAATTATGTTAGCTGGGTTTTTCTCGGATTGGGGTTTTCCAGGAAAAAACATTATGTTTATGTTTGGCAATTTATTGCTGGTTGTTTTAATGTTTCTCTCAGTAAATTTATTTTTTACTTTAGTAATTTTAACATGATATCGGCGTAGTTTTGGCTTCTAGGGGACGCCTTTGTGGCTAAGGGGTTTGGCTTGAGCATATGGTAGACCTTGTGACAATGGGAGATGCATAAGCAATTCTTGTGGTGCAAGGAAATGGAGAGAAATCCAAATATAGAGATCAAGAAATTCAATGAGAAAAGTTTCGAGTTGTGGAAGCTCAAAATAAAAGATTTGTTGGTAGATAGAGATCAATGGATCATTGTAGATTCAAGAACTGCACCAATAGGGATGTCAATAGAAGACTGGACCAAGTTGGATCAAAAGGAAAAGAGAAAAATACAATTGCATCTATCAGATTTAGTATTTCTGAATGTTTCAAGGGAAGCTACAACAAAGGTTTCATGGGACAAGTTAGGGGATTTGTATTAGTCTAATTCCTTGGTGAAAAAATTGTTCCTGGTGAAGAAGCTGTAAAATTAAGGATGAAGGATGGGGATTCAGTGACAGAGCATATGAATGCATTCAATACTATGGTAAGTCAAATATTATCTATTGATATTAATATTTCAGTTGAAGTTAAGTGCATAGGTTTGTTATGTTCTCTACCAGACTCACGGGATAGTATAGTTGTTGACATAGGTAGTAATGCAACTACTTTAAAGTATGATAAAATACTTTCATCCTTGTTATGAGTGGAGATGAGACAAAAAACATTGAAATCCAAAACGAAGATGCCTTGTTTATAAGAGGATTCTCCCATAATATAAATAAAATTAAATCCTCGAGTGGGATATCTAAATATAGAGGAAGATCTAAGCCTCTAGGAAAGTTCATAAAGGTATTTGGAAATGTGGAAAAGAAGGGCATTACAAGAAATACTATAGATCCAAAACTATTGATAAAGGGAAGGGATATGATGATGCTAATTCCGTTGAAGCAAAAACCCCTTTGTATGGAGGAGATGTATACTTGGATTCTTCAAGTACACATGTAGATTATGATGCATGATTGGTTGACTCAGATGCATCCTTTCATATGAATTTCCATGGAGTGGTGGTTTTGAGAGTATGAAATATATTATGGTGATAATGCTTTCTTAGGAAATGATTTGACATCCAAAATCATAGGATGAGGATAAGTCAAGTTGAAGCTCATGGATGGAAGGATTAGTACACTCCTTGGTGTTATGCACATCCCAGGATTGGCTAGAAATTTATTGTGCATGAAGCCTCATGACTAGTGCCAGATGTGGCATCGACGGGCAACACAGGTTATCATAACATATTTAGGCACCAATGTAGTGGGAATCAAATTTCATCATGGTTGGAGGTCATTATATATGCTATAATACATCCAAATTTGAAAATAGCATGGAGGTAAATGTAATGGAAAGTGAGAGGACGAGGGTTTAACTGCTAGGATAGAAACAATAATAAAAAAAAAATATTATTGTAATGGAGTCAAAACTTATAAATTGCATGTAAATGTGCATATGGCTGTAAGACATAGTACGACACATGTACCCATAGGAAATTTATGGTAAAGTCTGGAGTTAGACCTAGGTGATAGGGGGAGAATGCTGAATTAATGGATACCATGGATATAAAATTTGAGGAGGATAAGGCTTCAAGGTGAGCGATCCTCACTCACTTGGCCGATTTGGTTAGATTTCATTAAGAGAAACTCTAAGTAAAGTTTTAAGTGGGTTTCTTATGTAAAACTTGACTTGGTGAAAGAGTCAAAGTTACTTGGTCAATAGCGGTGATTTTGGGCACATGGTTTTGGTTTCCCATGGTTTCGTTTAGGTGGATTGCATGTAATGAAGCCTTTAAAAGGCTTGGGAAAACTTCATTATATTGGATTAGGGGAGGTGAGTAGTGAAGGCTGTCTTGGCCGGGTTTTGGCCAAGGGTACTAATAGATTTATGTTAGCTAGATTTTTAGGATAAAACACTCTATTTATGTTTTGTGATTTTTTTCTGGTTGTTTTAATGTTTCTCTTAGTATTAATTTTCTCTTCGATAATTTTAACGAAATCATGGATGAAAAAATTGGCTCTTGCTTTAGAATAAATTTTCTATGTAAATGGTTTAAGTAGATGGGACTATTAACATGTAGTTGAATGTTTAAATACAACTTGTGACTATTGCATTTAATACAGTTCCATAATAATACCTTTTCTCCTTAATTCCTTTTAAAATAAATGAATTGTTGTATGCTGAATTTTCAATTAGAATAAATTGTGTAAGTGACATGTGAAAATTTGTTCTTATTGACATGATATAACTAGGAAATCTCTGTGCTTGGTTGTGAAAATTTGTATTAAAGTTTATTAAGTGGTGTTGCTCCTTCTATTGAATCACTCAATAGACTCAATCTATTGAGCCACTGACAGAATAAACAATATAGGTTTCGTATACAATTCCAATGCTAAGGAGTAAGGAATTATATCCCCTCGCTAAAGTATGCTATGACTTTTGGATATTTAAATATCTGGACATCATAAATTTAATGAAGTTGATTAACCTAATTGGTTGGTTTTGTTATGAAATGGATCAACCAATGCTCTATAGTAATAATGAGACTAAAAATCAATATTTTCACTATTGTAAATGAGCATATTGATTGATATACTGACTTAGTGAAGTATGTGTGTGTGTATTTTTGAAGTTGATGTCAAACATTTGAGTATTTTTTATGAGCCTATTGATTTGGTGGAATATATATATATATATATATATATATATATATATATATTAAGTCAAATATTATCTATTGATATTAATATTTCAGGTGAATTTAAGTGCATAGGTTTGTTATGTTCTCTACCAGACTCGTGGGATAGTTTAGTTGTTGACATAGGTAGTAATGCGACTACTTTAAAGTTTGATAAAATACTTTCATCCTTGTTATGAGTGGAGATGAGACAAAAAAAATTGAAATCCAAAACGAAGATGCCTTGTCTATAAGAGGATTCTCCCATAATATAAATAAAATTAACTCCTCGAGTGGGATATCTAAATATAGAGGAAGATCTAAGCCTCTAGGAAAGTTCATAAAGGTATTTGGAAATGTGGAAAAGAAGGGCATTACAAGAAATACTATAGATGCAAAACTATTGAGAAAGGGAAGGGATATGATGATGCTAATTCCGTTGAAGCAAAAACCTCTTTGTATGGAGGAGATGTATACTTTGATTCTTCAAGTACACATGTAGATTATGATGCATGATTGGTTGACTTAGATGCATCGTTTCATATGAATTTCCATGGGAGTGGTGGTTTTGAGAGTATGAAATATATTATGGTGATAATGCTTTCTTAGGAAATGATTCGACAACCAAAATCATAGGACAAGGATAAGTCAAGTTGAAGCTCATGGATGGAAGGATTAGAACACTCATTGGTGTTATGCACATCCTAGGATTGGCTAGAAATTTATTGTGCATGAAGCCTTAGTACTAGTGCCAGATGTGTCACTGACGGGAAACACATGTTATCATAACATATTTAGGCACCAATGTAGTGGGAATCAAATTTCATCATGGTGGGGGGTCATTATATATGCTATAATACATCCAAATTTGAAAATAAAATGGAGGTGAATGTAATGGAAAGTGAGACGATGAGGGTTTAACTGCTAGGATAGCAACAATAATTAAAAAAATATTATTGTAATGGAGTCAAAACTTGTAAATTGCATGTAAATGTGCATATGGCTGGAAGACATCGTACAACATATGTACTCTTAGGAAATTTATGGTAAAGTTTGGAGTTAGACCTAGGTGATAGGGGGAGCATGTTGAATTAATGGATACCATGGATATAAACTTTGAGGCATGTAAGGCTTCAAGGTGAGCGATCCTTGCTCACTTGGCTGATTTGGTTAGATTTCGTTAAGAGAAACTCTAAGTCAAGTTTTAAGGGGGATTCTTATTTAAAACTTGACTTGGTGAAAGAGTCAAAGTTACTTGGTCAATAGTGGTGATTTTGGGCACATGGTTTTGGTTTCCCATGGTTTTGTTCTTGTGGATTGCATGTAATGAAGCCTTTAAAAGGCTTGGGAAAACTTCATTATATTGGGCTAGGGGAGGTGAGTAGTGAAGGTTGTCTTGGCCGGGTTTTGGCCAAGGGTACTAAGAGAATTATGTTAGCTATTTTTTAAGGATAAAACACTCTATTTACGTTTTGTGATTTTTTGCTGGTTGTTTTAATGTTTCTCTCAGTATTAATTTTCTCTTCGATAATTTTAACGAAATGATGGATGAAAAAATTGGCTCTTGCTTTGGAATAAATGATCTATGTAAATAGTTTGAGTGGATGGGACTATTAACATGTAGTTGGATGGTTAAATACAACTTGTAACTATTGCATTTAATACAGTTCCATAATAATACCTTTTCTCCTTAATTCCTTTTAAAATAAATGAATTGTTGTATGTCGAGTTTTCAATTAGAAAAAAGTGTGTAAGTGACATGTGAAAGTTTGTTCTTATTGACATGATATAACTAGGAAAGCTCTATGCTTGGTTGTGAAAATTTGTATTGAAGTTTATTAATTGGTGTTTCTCCTTCTATTGAATCACTCAATAGACTCAATCTATTAAGCCACTGATAGAATAAAAAATATACTAAGGAGTAAGGAATTATATCCCCTCGCTAAAGTATGCTATGACTTTTGGATATTTAAATATCCAGACATCATAAATTTAATGAAGTTGATTAACCTAATTGGTTGGTTTTGTTCTGAAATGGATCAACCAGTGCTCTATAGTAATAATGAGACTAACAATCAAGATTTTCACTATTTTAAATGAGCATATTGATTAATATACTGACTTAGTGAAGTATGTGTGTGTGTATTTTTGAAGTTGATGTCAAACATTTGAGTAGTTTTTATGACCCTGTTGATTTGGTGGAATATATATATATATATATATATATATATATATATATATATATATTAAGTCAAATATTATCTATTGATATTAATATTTCAGGTGAAGTTAAGTGCATAGGTTGGTTATGTTCTTTACCAGACTTGCGGGATAGTCTAGTTGTTGACATAGGTAGTAATGCAACTACTTTAAAGTTTGATAAAATACTTTCATCCTTGTTATGAGTGGAGATGAGACAAAAAACATTGAAATAAAAAACGAAGATGCCTTTTCTATAAGAGGATTCTCCCATAATATAAATAAAATTAACTCCTTGAGTGGGATATCTAAATCTAGAGGAAGATCTAAGCCTCTAGGAAAGTTCATAAAAGTATTTGGAAATGTGGAAAAGAAGGGCATTATAAGAAATACTATAGATCCAAAAGTATTGATAAAGGGAAGGGATATGATGATGCTAATTTCGTTGAAGAAAAAGCCTCTTTGTATGGAGGAGATATATACTTGGATTCTTCATGTACACATGTAGATTATCATGCATGATTGGTTGACTTAGATGCATCCTTTCATATGAATTTCCACGGGAGTGGTGGTTTTGAGAGTATGAAACATATTATGGTGATAATGCTTTCTTACGAAATGATTCGACAACCAAAACCATAGGATGAGGATAAGTAAAGTTGAAGCTCATGGATGGAAGGATTAGAACACTCCTTGGTGTTATGCACATCCCAGGATTAGCTAGAAATATATTGTGCTTGAAGCCTCAGGACTAGTTCCAGATGTGGCATCGACAGGCAACACAGGTTATCATAACATATTTAGGCACCAACATAGTGGGAATAGAATTTCATCATGGTTGGAGGTCATTATATATGCTATAATACATCCAAATTTGAAAATAAAATGGAGTTAAATGTAGTGGAAAGTGAGAGGATGAGGGTTTAACTGCTAGGATAGAAACAATAATTAAATTTTTTTTTTTATTGTAATGGAGTCAAAACTTGTAAATTGCATGTAAATGTGCATATGGCTGTAAGACATCGTACGACATATGTACCCATAGGAAATTTATGGTAAATTCTAGAGTTAGACCTAGATGATAGGGGGAGCATGCTGAATTAATGGATACCATGGATATAAAATTTGAGGGGGGTAAGGCTTCAAGGTGAGCGATCCTCGCTCACTTGGCCGGTTTGGTTAGATTTCGTTAAGAGAAACTCTAAGTCAAGTTTTAAGTGGGATTCTTATGTAAAACTTGACTTGGTGAAAGAGTCAAAGTTACTTGGTCAATAGTGGTGATTTTGGGCACATGGTTTTGGTTTCCCATGGTTTCTTTCTGTGGATTGCTTGTAATGAAGCCTTTAAAAGGCTTGGGAAAACTTCATTATATTGGGCTAGGGGAGGTGAGTAGTGAAGGCTATCTTGGCCAGGTTTTGGCCAATGGTACTAATAGAATTATGTTAGCTATTTTTTTAGGATAAAACACTCTATTTACGTTTTGTGATTTTTTGATGGTTGTTTTAATGTTTCTCTCAGTATTAATTTTCTCTTCGATAATTTTAACAAAATCATGGATGAAAAATTGGCTCTTTCTTTGGAATAAATTTTCTATGTAAATGGTTTTAGTAGATGGGACTATTAACATGTAGTTGAATGGTTAAATACAACTTGTGACTATTGAATTTAATACAGTTCCATAATAATACCTTTTCTCCTTAATTCCTTTGAAAATAAATGAATTGTTGTATGCCGAGTTTTCAATTAGAAAAAATTGTGTAAGTGACATGTGAAAAGGAAATATGTATAGGAGTACCAAGTAGATAAGAAGGTTTCAACAATTATGCTTTCAGGATTCATAAAAGAAAAGGTCATGTGGAATTAACAGTTGCTTCAGATAATGACTCAAGTCAAGAAGGCCTGTTAGGTTTCTCACTATTTTGAACGATCCAAATCGTTGACCCCTTAAAGATTGTAAAGGGGGATTCTATGAAGAAGTATATGGCACAAGTCTACGATTGACAGAAAAATAGTTTGAACAAGATGGTAGTTTCATAACAGGTTTAGGGGGAGAAAAATAATTGAAGGATTATAGGTTCACAAAGGAAGGTTTCTCTTCAAGGGAAACACATACATGACATAGGTCCACAAGGATTGTCATTGAAAAACTATTACAAGAATTATTCTCGTTAAGGGGAGCACATGTAGATAACGGGTCCACATGAAGCAAGAAAATTCTCAGGGGGGGCGGTACCCTTTTCCATTGATGTCAAAGGGGGAGAGAAAAACCTAAGAAGGAGATTGAAATCTCGAGAAGAATGTGAACCATGATGTCAGGGGCAGTTGTACTTGCAGGAGGAGTATGTGTGTTGATAAATGATAAAGGGGGAGATTGTTGGATGGTGTTGTCATTGAAGTCAACCCATGGAGTTGAATGAGTTTTACTTTGACTAAAAAGGCCACTCATTTATGTCAAATAGTTAATGAATTCTTATTAGTAATTTTTAGATTACATCGATATGGCATCTATACTATCAGATGGTTGAAAAACCAAGTTCTACGGTTTGGGTTCCCTGGACTAAGGATGTACCCATACCTTGTAGAGGGTTTTTGAAAGGGTCAAACCATTGATTTTGTGCTGTATATATAATTCATCAGATTATCCTTGAAGAGATGTTTATGTTTATATGTGGTACGCCCCATGGTTCCTCCTCGTTTGAGAGAAAATTAAGTTTGAAATTGAAGACCTAGTTTTGTGAGCTAAAACGCCAGGGGGTAGTGACATGACAACTCCTCCTATGGTTGTTAATATGTGAAATTGTTTATCACCTTAATATCACTACGTATAAGTTGAATAACTGAAATAACCAAAGTTAATAAACCAATCATTGACTTCACAACTAGGTAGGATGATACACATTAAAGTAATCATTGATTTCAAATTATAATTAAAAATATTTCTTGGCATAATATTATTAGTTGTAGACACCAAATATAAATAAAATGAGTTACTTTTCATGTTTTGAGGACATATCATGTTTAGAAAGGGTATCCAACCAATCAACACCCACAAAATATGTCTCTCCTTATTAAAAACTCTAACCCTACACTAAAAGGGAAGCATTAATTCAGATTAGGGCCTATGATAAATGATTAATTATGACAATTTAAATTAAAAGAATTCAAGGTTCTCCAATGTACACCTTGTGAATCCATTAATTAAGCCCCTCCAAAACATTATAAAATAAGACCTTAAACCTCCAAAATCATATAAAAACTCAACAAACTTTCATGGGAAAATGTTCTAAAATATTCGGTCATCCTGAAGCAGCTTAATTGCAAAGGGTAGGGTTCAGACTTCCTAAGGAAAGAGGCAACGAAATTGCAGGAGGTAAGGATCTTGTATTATCTTTATTTTTCTTTGTATTAGGACCTTTTTGGGTTATAACTTCCTCTCATCACATTAGAATTATATTTTGATCATTCTAGGCTTATTTGACACTTCAGAAATAGTGAACCTCAACCCTCTTAAGAAATTCATCCTACAACACTTATCACACATTTCACCTATTTATTCCTTGCAGTAACTCATTTTTGGTTAGGGTATCCTCAATACATATTGTTATCACTAGAAAATCGGACATGCAAAAGACATCATGAAATGTAAAGCAGAAGGATTTACAGGGAAGAAAGAAATTAAGGAATCTGGAAAATTTAACTTTCCTAAGGTCAAGTAGGAAAATTTATCAATTAGCGCACACAAATCACTGACACTAAGCACTCCACGCGGAATTTTCTTCGATAGTAGCGGAGAGATCCACAACTATCCATCAAATAACCACGTGATCCTGGGTCTGGTGAAAGGTAACCATCCAGGACCACTTGGCACACTTAAGCAAGAAGATTCTCCACTCAAGGTTGCCAAGGATAGTTGCCTTGGAGCCACCTTGAGGCCTAAAGTGTAGCACACAATGGAATCAATCTCCACTCTTGGGTCACCATCCACAACTGCACTAAGAGAGGGAAGGAGATTTGAATTTTTCCTATAAAATACCACCATGGGAAGAATAATTTTAGAACACATTGTTGTGCTGGCCAAATTTCCCAAGAGAAAACTAGCAATATGTTATCCAAGTAGCAAGGAGTGGAGGGATTCATTTTTTGGCCATCCAACATCTCAATCCAAGAGGAGAAGTGCATCAGTTCTCTGTTATCCTAACACTCATTTGAGGAGAGAGAGAGAGGCTTGCAAGCAGCTTAAGGGAATAACCCTCCTTGCTTTGAATATTAGAGCTGCATAGCTCTAAGGATTCATTGCGAGTGTTTTAGCGTTCTACCTCTTTTTTTTCCCATCAACAGCTAATAAAATGGGATTCATTCTCTGTTGGTATTATTAGTTTGTTTAAACTCAATATTGAGCTTGTATTTTATTTGTATTTGTTGTTTCTTGTTTCCTCCTCTGTTGTAGTATGCTATGTTTTATAACTAGTTTTCTACATGTTATGATGCTTGATTAACGATCTAACAACTCATTTTTCCCTGTTACATTGCTTGTAGGAAAGAAACCTCCCCTACCAAGAACAATGAATTTCGTACACTCACGTGCCAAATGCACCACTACACATATACTCATTTGTGTGACTATTGAAGGAAGTGAAGACGACCTAAATACTAGCAAAAGTAATATTGTTCATGGTTGGTTAAGATTGTGAGACAATAATAACCTAAAATTAATGATATTCCTAACATAAACAACATTCTAAAGTAAGTATCATTTGAGGGACAATTCATGTGGCAGTAGTAGAAATTATCCAAATGGATTCAATATGATCTTGTAATGTACTAAAACAAAAGACTGAATCATTCTACAATTTGTGGAAACCAAATACGACTGCACAATCACATAACAAGTAAGAGAAAGAAATAATCAATCACACAACACAAGATGTATCTAGGGAAAAAAATTGCTCAAAACTCCACTATCTGTATATTGTATAAAGTCAAGACCATGAAACAATACATTGCTTTTCTCTCACTGAGAAACCTCTGCACTTTGCTGACTGTCTCAGTCTGATCTAGGAAAAATAAGTCAAGTACTTAACCAATTCTCAGCCTCAGTATGACCAGCCTTGATCATGCATTCCTGGAGGAATTTTTTCCCTATTAAATAGGAAATTCCCAATAGTTTATTGCGCAATTAATCCAAGGCTTCCTGATGACTCTATGCATGACCTGCACAGTTTTCTAGTTATACAACTGACAATTATCTTCCCTTTAACCTTAGTCTCAACTCGACCTTCCTTAGAAATTACATGAAAAAACTATTTATGGTGAATTATCGGTTAAATGATTGATCACTACTTGTGAATTAAATTAGATTTAATTCACTCGACCTATCACTAGCTCATCTCTCAGTTAGAACAATTTAAGCTGATTTTAACTCAATTAATTGAGTTAAATAATTACAACTCATAAATAACTGTAACTAGACCCCCTTAAATCATGGGAGAACGCTACATGCCTCCTCTGTGACCCTCAACTCAAATTTCCTAAGCTAACTAAGTCTTCCTGACTCAATTAACTAATAAAAGTTGTCATGAGATTAAATTACAATTTCTCTTCCAATTTAATTAAGGGAAATAAGATCAAGAGCCCCCTTTGGTGCCATTTCAACACTCCCTCTCAACAAGAAAGGGATTATTCTTGCTAGCACACATGATTACAATGGTCAGAAGAGATGTGAAATTCGATGAAGATAAATCCATGTGATTGTCCCTTGAGAGGGAGTGTTGAAATGACACCAAGAAATGGCACCCAAGGGGGCTTCTAATTTAATTTTCCCTTAATTAAATTGGTAGAGAAATTGTAATTTCATATCATGACAACTTGTATTAGTTAACCGAGTCAGGAATACTTAGCTAGCTTAGGAAACTCGAGTTGAGGGAAAAAGAGGAGGCATGTATAATTATCCCATGATTTTAGGGGGTCCAATTATAGTTATTTGTGAGTTGTAATTAGTTAAATCAATTAATTGAGTTAAAATTTGTTTAACTAGTTCCTGCCAGCACACAGGATGACAGTGGTCAAAAGAGATGTGAAATTCGATAAAGAGAAAGCCATGCTATTGTCCCTTGAGAGGGAGCTTTAGTTTCATGTAGTTGAGTAGCTCTTAGCTCCCAAAGAAGAACCTAAGGATGTGGAGCATCCACAAGCAGAGGAATAGAGAGTGTTAGAAACCACTCATGCAGAGCCATCCATAAGAGATGGACGGAAATGCACTACAAAGGTTGAAATATTATTGCTAAATGTGAGAGAGAATGTGGGAGCACCCACATCATAATGCAGGCAGAGAAGGTCGCTAGAGGGGTACATTGGATACATGGCTCTTATGACCGAAGGTGTTGAGATAGAACCATCTTCTTTCGAGGAAGCAATGTAGCATCTAGTGTGGGTTAATTCCATGGTTGAGGAGTATGATTCCATTATTAGAAACAGTGCATGGGAAGTTGTCCCAAGACCAGTGGGGAAATAATTTGTAGGATCCAGGTGGGTCTACAAGGTGAAGCATGCAACAGATGGGAGTGTGGAGAAGCACAAGGTCAGATTTGTGGCTAAAGGGTTTTCACAGGTGGAGGGGATTGACTATGGTGATAATTTTGCACCAGTCACAAGGTACTCATCTATCAAATCTATCCTTGCACTCTCAGCATAGATGGGATGGAATATACATCATATGGATGTAAAGACAACCTTTCTCAATGGAGTTATTGAGGAAGTGACGTACATTGAGTAGCCAGAAGGTTTTGAGAACTTAGACAGGGAGTCACATGTGTGCAGACTCAAGAGAGCACTGTATGGGCTGAATCAAGCACCTAGTGCTTGGTACACCAGGATTGATAGTTATTTCATTGGGTTGGGCTTCACCAAGAGTGAATAATATGAGAACCTATATCATATTGTGTTTGATGCTAAGCTTTTGATTATTGTGCCTTATTTCGACGATCTAATACTGACAGGTGATAAGAAACTCATCAAGTCTTGCAAAGAGGATCTTGCAAGAGAATTTGAGATGAAGGACATGGGGATATTGCAATATTTCCTGGAATTGGAAATATGTCAAAGGGATGGAGAGCTATTTCTATCTCAGGGCAAGTATGCCAACGATATTATGAGGAAGTTCCAGATGGAGGGCAACAAACTCATGGAGACTCCTCTAGCAGGAAGTTGGAGGAAGGAGGATGCTACTTTGGGTGAAGTAGTAGATGCTACTATTTACATGTAGCTTGTGGCTTCAGTCAGGTATTTGGTGAACACACAACCAAACGTATGCTATGTGATTAACCAACTTAGTCAAGCTATGGTTAGGCCTACCAAGCTCTTTTAGAAGGCAGGAAAACATTTGTTGAGATACCTCATAGGCACTACAGAGTATGGGATATGGTACAAACAGACATATGGAGTGAATATTCAAGGCTTCACTAATGTAGATTGGGTAGGGAGTCCATCCAATAGGAAGATCACATCAGGGGACATCTTCAACATAGGATCAACAATAGTTTCTTGGTACGACAAGAAACAAAGATCAGCTGCACTCAGTTCAACAGAGGTAGAGTACATGGCGTACAGTCAAGCAACATGCTAGGTGATCCAGGTGGATATTGGTGGCCACCCACCTATTCCACCTAGTAGTTTCATCAATTTTGATATTTACTATTTTTAGCAGTTTTTCGGGTCCTTAACTTCTAGAATCATTTTGAGGCCCCAAACAACGTTTTTTTTTGCATGATTGCTTTGGAAATTTGAAACAAATCGCATCAATAGATGTAGTCCTCTAAGAGATATTTCTAACAAAGTATCATACATGCCAAAAAAATATAATATGACCAAGTTACGACCCCAGGAAGTTGACTGGCCAACTAACCCCAACGGGGCCAATAAACTCTTGGTGTTACATCTCCTCGGGTCAGGATTTCGATTGTTTATGATTTTCTATTATTTTTCAATAATAAAAAGGCCCTTGAGCCTCATTGTAACATAGTTCAAAGGCATGTAGCCACCCAATTTCTTCTCAGAGATAAGCTACCATTGCTCGAGCTAGTTTGTTTTCAATTCTGTCTGTAAGCATTTTTCAGTATTTGATATTAATGAAATGAAGTGTTATTCCTGTTACATATCTGTGTATAAATTATACAAAAAGCATGTATATCATGGATTGAATCTGATCTAACAATTTACTAAAGTTAAATACTGAATCACTTCTACAAATCAATTGCGAAATTAAAAACACAATCGCCAATCACATGAAGCAAAGAAGAATCAATCAAGCCAAAACATAGATAATTTCTCGGGGAAAGCTTGCTTCTAAAAACCCCATTATATTATATTGTATATTCAACATGGAATCATGAAACAATTACATACAACTCTTCTCACAAGAGCCCTTCTGTACTTAGCTAATTGTCTCACACTGTCTCACATAAAACTGACTAATACTTAGCCAATTTACTGCCTCTAGACATCCTGCCTTGCTTGCGCAATCCCAGATGAATGAAATCCATATTATTTAGGAATTTTGGCCTTCCTTGACTGCGCAAGTATCATGGGAACTCCAATGCGTGTTTGATTGCATGGGTGCAACCTAATAATCCTACAACTGATAGTTAACTTCCCTTTCATCAAGATCTCAACTGGGTCTCCACTGGATCTAACATGCCTGCAAATAATAATAGTAAATCCTTAGTTTCATGTGAGATCACTGACTGTGAATTAATTAATATTTAATTCACTTGATCTCTCACTAGTGTATCTAATAGTTACAACTAGCACAACTGAGTTTAGCTCACTTAACTGAGTTAAATTGATTACAACCTGCATTAACTAATGTACCACTACACTTCGAACTCTGTTACAACTATAATTACTCTGCATGCCTCACTAACTACCTCTAACTAGAAATTCATGAGCTAACTGATTTTATCACACTATGTTAACTATTACAAGTTATTTTGAGATTAGATTACATTTTATTGTCCGTCTTAATTAAGGGATAAATAAAATAGATATGCACCAAATTTAGCCCTGTGGGCCCACCCTAGTGTAGGTGCTGCTTTGGCCTCCTGGTCCCACACTAGACGTGGGTGCTGAAATTTATTTTTGAACATCAACACTCCCTCTCAACAAGAAAGGGATTATCCTTCACCCCGATCCTACCTCTATGGTATTCGAATTTTCTCCTGGTGAGTGCCTTCGTCATAATATCTGCATCCTGATCTTCCATGGGAATGTACTGCAGAAACATTATTATCTTCTGAACACAATCTCTGAGATGATGGTATTGGATATCTATGTGCTTGGAACTATCATGAAACACAAGATTAATCGAGAGTTTAATGCAAATATGATTATCACAATGTATCACCATCGAATCCATCTGAGAACCAAACAACCCAACCAAGAACTTTCTCATCCAGATAGCCTCACATGAAACTTGAATTGCTTTCATGTACTTTTTTTTTGATGAACTGAGTGCCATAGATCGCTGCTTCCTATTGTACCAAGAAACTACTGTTGATCCTATGCTAAAGATCCATCCTGATGTGCTCTTTCTGTCTAATGGACTGCCTACCCAATCTACATCCCTTAAGCCTTGAAGCTTCACTCCCTCTGTCCGTCTGTACCATAGAACATACTCTGATGTACCCTCAGGTATCTCAAGACATGCTTCCTCGCCTTCCAAAAGAGCTTGGTAGACTTAACCATAGCTTGACTCAGCTGGTTAACTACATAGCAAATGTCTAGTCTGGTGTTCACTAGATACATTAGTGAACCAACTAACTTCCTATTGGCAGTAGCATCCACTACCTTTCCTGAAGTAGCATCCTATTTCCTCCAATTTCTAGGAAGAGGAGTATCGATGGGTTTGCAGCTCTCCATGTGAAACTTACCCAGTATCTCTTTTGCATACTTGCCTTGAGAAACAAAAAGTTCACCATCCCGCTGCCATATTTCCAATCCAAGGAAATAATGAAGGAGTCCCATGTCCTTCAATTCGAACTCCCTTGCAAGATCCTCTTTGCATGAAGGTATCGGCTGCTCATCACCAGTCAAAATTAGATCATCAACATAAAGAAAAATAATCAATAGCTTACCCTCAACCACAATCTGGTACACATTTTCATTTGCTTCACTTTTGGTGAAGCCAGTCCGATGAAATAGCTTTCTACCTGAATGTACCAAGCACAAGGTGCTTGCTTTGGCCCATATAACGCTCTCTTGATTCGACACACATGTGACTCACTTTTGAAGATCTCGAAACCTTCAGGCTACTCTATGTACACTTCTTCCTCAATCACTCCATTGAGAAACAAAATTTTCACATCAATCTGATGCATGAGCCAACCCATCTATGCTTAGAGTGAAAGGATGGATCTAATGCAGGATTATATTGCAACAGATGCAAAAGTATCATCATAATCAATCCCCTCGATTTGTGAGAATCCTCGGGCCACAAATATGGCCTTGTATTTCTCCACACTCCCATTAGTAGCTTGCTTTACCTTGTAAATGCATCTAGATCCAACCACTGATATGTCGACCGACCTTGGGACAATCTCCCATGCACTATTCTTGACAATGGAGTCATACTCCTCCACCATTGCATCAACCCAAGTTGGTTGCTGCACTTCTTCCTGAAAGGAAGATGGTTCAGTCACAATACATTTTCTCATAAGAGGCATGTATCCAGTAAACCTGTCTGGAGACTGTCTCTGTCTGTGTTATGAATTAGGGGCTCCTACATTATATGCAACATCAAGTCTCAATCTATCAGCTTCTGTGCTGTGCCTTCTGCCATTTCTGATGAATGGCTCTTCATGAGTGTTTTCCACCACTCCATGATCCTCCTCATGTGGCTGCTCCACATTTTGAGGCTCACCCTTGGGAACCAAAAGTTCCTCCTCTGCATGAAAGTCCAACTCCTTCTCAAGGGACAACCTCATGGCTTTCTCCTCATCAAATTTTATATCCCATCGCACAACAGTCATTCTGCTGTTTGGTAAATACACTCGATAGTTATGGGGTGTTTCAATGTACCCCAAAAAAATCCCGATCTCAGTTTTCGATTCCAGATTCTTCTTGGCATCTTTGGTCACATGCACACAAACAGATGAGCCAAAATCTTAAAGTGTGAAACATCAAGTTTCTTACCAGTGAAATTCTCTTCAGGTGTACTCATGCCAAGTATCCTATGAGGAAAAAAACTCTGAACAAATACCGCAGTATTACATGCTTCCACCCACAGATGCATCAGTAGGCCTTGATCATGCAACATCGCTCTTGCTGCACCCACAATCATTCTTTCTTTCTTTCCGTGACCCCATTTTGCTGTGGGTTATGAGGTGCTATCAGTTCTCTTCGAATTCCTTCTTTGCTATAGAAGTTCTTGAATTCGTTAGAGATGTATTCTCCACCATTATTTCTCCTAAGAGCCTTCATTTCCTTCCCCAACTCTTTCTCCACTAGTGCCTTAAACTCAAGAAACTTTGAGAATGTCTTATCGTTCTTCTGCATGAAGAAGATCCAATACTTATGAGAAAAGTCATCAACAAATATCACATAGTACTTATGTTTTGTTGTCAAAGCAATAAATAATGGTCCACACATGTCTATGTGAACTCTCTCAAGGATCCTCATAGCTTGGTTCTCCTTCTCATGAAAGGTGGCCTTTACATATTTTCCCATAGTACATCCCTTGCATGTGTGTCGAATGCGCAAGTGTACCCTTTGGAAGACCATTAAAAATCTGCTGCATTACTTTCAAGGCTCCATGGTGAAGATGGCCCAATATTCTATGCCATAATCCACCCTCATCCCGACTCACCACTTTGTCCGCCTTGCTCATCAATGCTGTGCAACCATATACATCCAGCTTGTACAGATTCTTAACTCGAATCCCTATCTTCTTGGCTTGTTCTGTTGTTTTGTGTCGCAGGAAAGATTTTGCTTCACTAAAAACAACATCATAGCCTTTATCCTCCAACATTGAAACTGAGACTAAATTTGTCTTCAAACTTGGTACATGCATTGCATATTTTAATTGAAATGGTTTACCTGAATGCCTCTAGAAGGTAATGGTACCAATCTCGGCAACACTATATCGCCCGTCATCACCCATTTCAATATGCATCTGGAGATCATTCTCCTCCAAGCCAATGAAAAGTTCCTTGTGTCCTGTCATGTGAAAGGAAGCACCACTATCCAAATACCACACAGATCCCAATGCACTTGACACCATGCATGAAATCAATGAAAAGTCAAGCTCAAATTGTGAGGCCAAAGCCTCATCAGCTCAGATCCTCCAACCTTATTGTTCTTCTTATTTTATGGATAGTTAGTAGCATAATGCCCATGCTTGTGACAGTGAAAACACTGCACCTTGGACATATCCCACTTCTTGCCATCTTTGGACTTGGATTTGGAATGGAATTTCTTCCCCTTCCCCTTCTTCGCCTTGGAAGCCAAAGCACAATATTCTTCATCTTCATTCTTAGATGAATATCTGTCTCTTCTGTTTTGTATGAACTCCTCCTGATCCAGGTGGATCAACCAGGTTCAAGTACAAGTGGCTTGAGTACAAAGGCTCAAAAATCAAAATATTCGGATTGATCTCGAACTAGGTTCATTTTGAAGATCTCGTATTTCTGATTCCAACGGCACAGACGACACTCAATTCCGAGTCTGTATGAAGGAGTTAGGAGCAGTCACAGTTCAAGGGTTGACTTGGTGATGTGGCAGACTAAGGAGGACACAAATTTGCTGAAACCCGGCCATCAGATTCTGCCCAACTCTAGCTAGATTCTGGGAAAAATTGTGGGATGGTTAAAATGTCTCCTTCAACCTATTTTTTGAGATTTTGAAAATGTGTTTAGTTATTTAAAAAATAAAAAAAATATTAAAATTGGGTGGCGGGCCATGACCCCCGGCATCCCTATCGGATATAGCATAAATAAAAACCAAATCTGAATGGGCCGGCGGCCATGAATCTGCCAAGCCCACTGCAATGTAAACCATATAATACTATATGGGTGGGCGGGGGCTATCAATGCCACTGCCCAACCCATCATAACATAACGTATGCAATACGTTGTAAAGACCGCCGATGAAGATCACAGTGGCAGGCCACCCAATGCGGGCTCGTCCCCCCCAACATGCCACTTGACTGCTTTAATATAGCGCAGAGTTCTAAAAATTAAATCCAAGGTGGTTTAAAAAATGAATTTCGACTTAAAAGAAGAGGGGGCGAGGTTTGACCACCCAAAGCCCTCCTTTCCATAACGTATCTCAACCAAGTTGGCTAGCGGCTCCCTTGGGGAGTCCACCCAGCCTTTTAATATATAAAATTGCAACTCCTAAGTGCACCCATGCAGATAGGAGTGGGCACAGAAACAAAGGTAGCGGAACCCTGAGCAATGTGCAAGAGCGGGGGGGGGGGGGGCAGAACCATGATCTGAGCCATTTTCCAGAGGGGCTAGATTTTCACTTTGTCAGATTAAGGCAAATTTTATATGAATTCTGCACTACTCGACACCACAAATCCAACGGTGTTGTCCATTTCTTCATCAGAGGTCTAAAATTTTTGGGTACTTTCAGCCATGGAGGTATAAGGGTGTTTTTTTCTCATTTTTTAATTGTACTTTGAATTTTTCCACTTAATGAAGAAAAGGGCCTCCCCACTATTTGAGCAGGGCCCGAAGACATAGTCCCTCCTGGATGAAATCTGACATCAATTATGTGTCTCCTTGCATGATGTTAAATTCTTCTCTCTTCTTATGTTTATGCCTTTAAATTTTCTTGTTTTAAGCTACAATTTTCACATGTAATTCTTTAACACATCTCGAAAAAAATATTTTGGATCACCTCCTGCACCAAATCCGACCACAGTCATTCCCAATCTGGAAGCTTTTCCCTTGCGTTGACAGAGTCTTGATAACTGTGCCAACTCTTGGGAAGACCTAGGAGAGCCAAGCTCACCACGACAGTTATGCCAACGCTCCCCAGTTCATCCCGACATTGGACAAAATTTGCTAAATATTTTGGCATGGAGTCGCCTTTCTCCATCTTGATCTTCCTGAGTTTATCTTTGAGCGCCAATTTCCTATGGTCGCTGCTGCTCTGAAATAGATCCGTCAAAGCCTTCCACATTTCATATGGTGTGGCTTTCCCATGGAGGCTTGAGACAATGTGGTTTCGTACTCCCTCTAATAGAATCCTCCTCGCCTTTGTCACTTTATTTTTCAATGCATCAATATTTGTAGCATCTGTCACCGTGGGTTTAGGAACATCATTGTCAATGAATTCCTTCAAGCCATTGTCTTCGAGTACTTCCTCCATCCCATCCTTACAAGCAATATAGTTTGAGCTTCTCTCAAGTGCATACCCCAACCTCAAGTCATTAAAATCTATTTTGATCTTGACACACCTGTAGCAGCAAGAAAGTATTTCTACAAATTCGAATTCTATCCATTCATAAAATCATCTCTTCCTTCACTATTGTGATTTCCTGTGCTCTGATACCATGTAGAAATTATACAAAAAGCATGCATATCATGGATTCAAACTGATCTAACAATGTACTAAAGTTAAATAATGAATCGCTTCTACAAATCAATTGCGGAATTAGAAACACAATCGCCAATCACATGAAGCAAAGAAGAATCAATCAAGCCACAATACAGATAATTTCCCGGGGAAAGATTTCTGCTCAAAACCCCACTATCTTATATTGTATATTCAACATGGAATCATGAAACAATTACATGCAACTCTTCTCACAAGAGCATTCCTGTACTCAACTAATTGTCTCACATCATCTCACATAAAATTGACCTTAGGAGTAGCATAGAGATTGCTAATTTACTGCCTCCAGACAGCCTGCCTTGCTTACGCAATCCCTGATGAATGCAATCTCTATTATTTAGGAATTTTGGACTTCCTTGACTGTGCAAGTATCATGGGCACTCCAATGGGTGTTTGGTTGCATGGGTGCAACCCAATAATCCTACAACTGATAGTCAAATTCCCTTTCACCTAAATCTCAATTGGGTCTCCACTGGATTTGACATGCATGCAACTAATAATAGTAAATCCTTAGTTGCATGTGAGATCAATGATTGTGAATTAAATAATATTTAATTCACTTGATCTCTCACTAGTGTATTTAACAATTACAACTAGCACAACTGAGTTTAAGTCACTTAACTGAGTTAAACTAGTTACAACCTGCATTAACTAATGCACCATTGCACTTCAAACTCTGTTACAACTAGAATTACTTTGCATGCCTCACCAACTACCTCTAACTCGAAATTCATGATGTAACAAAATTTATCAAACTCAGTTAACTATTACAAGTTATATTGAGATTAGATTACATTTTATTGTCCATCTTAATTAAGGGATAACTAAAATAGACATGCACCAAATTTAGCCCTGTGGGCCCACCCTAGTGTAGGTGCTGCTTGGACCTCCTGGTCCCACACTAGGCGTGGGTGATGAAATTTCTTGTTGAATCTCAACACTCTGCATTTATGTTTATTTCTATATTTTATTGTGTTCTTGCATAAGTCTGTATTAGTGGTATTAGAGTGGCCTGCTCTTTCTTGATCTTTCTTTGCATGTCCCCAACGAGGTCGGGGTATGAGGAGTTAGGGCTCGATATAGTTAAACCTTTGCAAGATCAACTTTGCAAACCCTGATGGCGGAAGAAAAGAAAGATGAGGGAGTAAGAGATTCTATTAAAATATTGCTCGAGGAGGCCCTCGAGAAATAAAGGAACACGATGATGTATAACTTTGGCCAGATTCTTCAACGACTACCCACTGACGACACATCTTCATCCAAAAACCACTTTGGAGGCACCAATCCTTTCAAGGTACATGTAAAATTTGACATTCCCATATTTGAGGGTGAAATATATGGAGACACCGTAGATAGATGGCTGAATTTACTAGAAGGGTATTTTTCGGTCCATTCTTTTTCCGATTGAAAAAATATTACCTTTGCACTCCTCAAAGCCACCCCCCATGTCAAATATTGGTGGGAAACCTACTGTAAATAGAGAGATGAGGAGGAGCCCTCAGTTTTTTTAACCGCACCCACTTGGAATTCGTTCCATGAGGGAATGAAGGAAAAATATTTTCCAATGGGGTTCTATGAGGACAAGTACATTCGATGGACCACGCTGCGGAAACAAAGGGATCAAAATGTGCACGAGCTAAAAAATTTGCTACATACCTTGTGCACAAAGTTGGGTATTAAAGATTCAGAGAAACACTTGGTGCTAAAGTACCACATTTTTTTTCACAGATAAATTTAGGAGGAAATGGTGTTCTTCAACATTACCTTGCTTGGGAGGACATATCAATATGGAAATAAGATCGAGCAGAAATTTAAGCAGAAGAAGCGAGACTTTGGATCCTCAAATCCAGAGCTAGGGAAAGGAGCCCCCAAACCACAGAACAAGGGGAAAAGCCAAAGTGGGGCCACTCAAGACAACCCATTGAAGTAGCAAGTGAAGAAAAACACCACAAAGCCAAAGAAGGACATAGGGAAGTGGTGTGAATTCCATAAAATCTCCACTCACAATACAAGTGAGTGACAGGAAAAATAGTCGCTGGTGGCCAAGCTGAAGGCATCCGAATCAGATGCATGTTCTAATACTAAGTTAGAACTCGAAAAGGGGAATGAAAAAGGGAAAAAAATCATTTATGCAGAACCCAGTGTCATCATTTCCACCACCAAGATCGAGAAGGAGGAAATTGAAGATCCAGAGGAGGGGGAACACCTCTTCCATTCCCAAATGTGGGTGAAGGGTTCTCCACTGCAATTCATTGTCAATAGAAGAAGCCAAAAGAACCTCATTTCAGCCAAGGTCGTGAAGCAGATCAGCCTACCGACCACAACACACCCATAGTCATATACCATCGGGTGGCTTCACCAATGAAGAGATCTCCGCGTCAGCCAACAATGCCACCTTCTCTACAACATCAAGTTCTTCACAGATGAGGGACTGTGTGATATTGCTCCCGTTGAAGTTTCTGATGTATTATTAGGCCAACCATACTTATGAAGAGACATGCTGTGAATGAGTCTAGGCATCTTTCTATTATTATTACTTTGGGAAATAAGTTGTACAGGATACTGAAGGCAGTATCGCCTTCTACCATCTATTTGTTTAATGCAAAGAAATGCAGTAAGATTATTTCCCAAACAAGGAAATTTATTTTCATTACAATTCGCCCACAGGGAAAGAAGAAGATTGTGGCCGCAACCTATGAACAAAGCTCTCCTACTTGGTAGCTGCAGATGGAAAAAGTTGTGGAGGAATACTAGGAAATTTTCTCCTCACCCACATGGGTTCCTCTACACTATCAGGTCAATCACTCCATTGATCTGACCCCAGGCACGCCGCTGCCTAATTGGCCAATCTATAAGTGATTTGTTATGGAAAATGATGAAATCAAGAGACAAATCCAATAGATATTGTAGAAAGGGCACATCAAGCCAAGATACTCACCCCGTGGGAGCCCGATCGTGTTGGTACATAAGAAGGATGAAACCTGGAGAATTTGTATTGACTATAGGCTCTGAACAAGATCACAGTCTGGAATAGGTATCCAGTTCCACGGATTGGTGACCTCCTAGACCAACTTAGGGGGGAAAATTATTTTAGCAAGATCGACTTGAAGTCTGGGTATCACCAGGTACCAATCGAACCCTCCAATGTGTGGAAGATTTTCTTCAAAGCCAAGGAGGGCCTCTTCGAATGGCTAGTCATGCCTTTCAGTTTGACAAATGCTCCCACAACCTTCATGCGATTGATGGAAGACATCTTGCGGCCATTCACCAAATAATTTGTGGTGGTGTACTTGGATGACATCCTTATATTCATCCATACTTGGGAAGAGCACCTCCACCACATCCGACAGTTCCTCCAAACACTGCGGCAACACAAGTTGTGTGAAAATTTGGAGAAGTACACTTTTGGCATGACAAAGGTTTAGTATCTGGGATATATTATTGATGGGATGGGTGTGCACGTGGATCCAACAAAGATCTAAGTCATTCAGGATTTACCTGCCCCAACCATTCTAACAGAGCTTCATAGCTTTCTAGGTCTTGCCAATTTCTACTGTAAGTTCATGTTGGGATTCTCTCATATCACTTGGCCCTTGAGTCAAGTCACCAAGGGAGGAACAAAAGAAAAATTCTTTTTGTCTCAATCTCAACAGAAGACGTTCATAGAGTTGAAACATAACCTTTGATATGCACCAGTGCTCACATTACTAGAATTGCAACAACCATTTGAGATCGAGACAGATACCTGTAACTATGCTATTGGGGCAGTCCTTACTCAACAGGGGCATCTAGTGGCATATCACAGTGAGAAAATTTTCGACACAGTCCGGAAGTACCCCATTTATGACAAAGACATGTATTCCATTGTGCAGGTTTGCCGACAATGGAAGCATTACATTTTGGGGAAGGGAATGATTATCCATATAGACCACCCACCCTTGCAATTCATACAAACACAAGGGAAGTTGCATAACGATTTCCATCAGAAGTGGTCCACATACCTGGAAAAATTTCATTTGAACATCAAGTACAAGAAGGACAGCACCAATAATGTTGCAGGCTACCTCAAACGACCAATGATCATGGCGCTAACCACCATGCTCAACTCTTGTGGGCACGAGACTTCCGATTGTCCACTTCTATATAGAAGCGATCCATAATTCGACCACACATACATGATGCTCTTCGAAGATAAGAAAGTTGCAAATTTTCACCTCCAGGATGCAGTGCTATGTCACCTGGGACACCTTTGTGTTCCTTCAAGCGAGTGTGCCAAGATGGTTTGGGAAGTGCACTATAGTCGGGTCGCTGGGCTTTTTAGGGTCGAGAAAATAGTGGCATTACTACAGAAATATTTCTATTGGCCAAAACTTCGTCAGGATGTTGGGAAGTACATCAGATCCTGCACTATCTACGCCATTGCCAAACTGACCATCAAGAAGAAACATCTCTATACTCTGTTACCTACCCCTAGTCGACCTTGGGAATCCATCTCCATGAATTACATGTCGGGCCTTCCTTCTACTAAGCATGGAAATGACTGTGTTTTTTTGGTCGTCAATAGATTCTCGAAGATAGGCCTTCCTGCAAGAAGAATATCACAACATAAGCCACTACTAAAATATTCTTTGAATGAGTGTGGGTACAGTTTGGAATCCCGCACTCTATTAGCTCAGATCGAAACAACAAGTTCCTTAGTACATTTTGGTCCAGTATATGGTCGATGCTAGACACCAATCTCACCAAGTCCTCAGCTTTCCATCCAAAAACCGATGGACATACAGAGCTCGTCAACAAGATGATCATACACATTCCATGCATGTACAACTCAAAGAATCCATGTACATGGGATGAGAGCCTCCCCTATGTTATCACTCAGGTTTTCCTAGAAGTTGTGTAAGAGGAAAGTATACCCGGGGTAACCACAAACCAATCTTTTAGATGCAGAATCTAGCCAATCTGCATCCAGAGAGGGCTCTCTCTTTATGATTTATCTTTGTTTTTGAATGATTTTAGGCTAGTTATAGATGCAAAGTTTGTTTTGGGAAAATGGTGGAATCCACAAACTAAGGGCAAGGGTGAGGGCTTTCAGTCCATTGGGCTATGGAGTCTAAGGATGGCTTTACTGGATTTCTTTTCTGAACACAAGATGGTATTACAGGGCAAGATAGCTAGACAGAGAACAATCCTTAAAATTTAAAGTGGATGGATGGTCTTGAAGGGATGAAAGGCAACTAAGAATCTTTCACCATACTCAAGAGGAAGAAGAGAAACGACTACAAGCAAAGAGCAATAAAGGATTCTTTGTCTATGTACAACACAATTATAACTAGGCTCTCCACAGCTCAACCATCCACAACCCCTTTCAGGTGGGCTTGGGATTCTAACCACTATGTCCCATTGACGTAGCCATGCCATTCGCGACTGCTTAGGAAGATGCTGCTCATGTCCAGTCTGAAGTTGACAAGGTGAAAAAATTCATTGAGTTCATTCAACACATCTGCCAACGGATTCATGACATATTTGAAAGAGACAATGCTAAGTACAAGCAATGACATGATCAACATCAGGTGCCACACAACTTCTAGGCGAGCGACAAAATTTGGTTACATTTATAGAAGGAGCTCTTCTCTAGGCCCCACCACAAGTTACTCCCACTCTGATATGGTCCATATACCATCACCAAGTCCATGGGAGATAATTATTTTGAGCTTAGCATTCCCCATTCCTTGGCCTCCACCCATTGTTTAACGTGGATTGCCTTTGGCCATACTTTCCACCATTGCTGGACACATCCGACATTGAAAAACAACTCACCTCGACATAGTTAAATTGAGACTGCATGGAACAATATGAAACTGATCAAATATTGGACACATAGCTTAAAATCACTTGCCAACAGAAGAGCCAATTGAATCAGGTTGTCAAAGCTAGCCAACTCCTTCACCACGGAAAGTGGTTCACCAGGGACCAGATTCAACATAAATTTCCCAACCTCATGGAGGCTCTTCACGCAATGGGGACCATTTCTTCCTAAGGGGGGAGAAATGATTCAGGTGGATATTGGTGGCCACCTGCCTACTCCACCTAGTCAGTTTCATCAGTTTTCTTATTTACTATTTTTAGCAGTTTTTTGGGTCTTGAATTTCGGGAGCCGTTTTGAGGCCCTAAACGACATTTTTTGGGCATGAATTATCCCTCTATTTGAAACAAATTGCATTATATGATGTAGTCCTCAGAAAAATATTTCCAAAGAGGTTTCATACATGCCAAACATAGATAATATAACCAAGTTACGACCCCGGGAAATTGGTTG
Organism: Pinus albicaulis; assembly: GCA_034641835.2. NCBI lineage: Eukaryota > Viridiplantae > Streptophyta > Pinopsida > Pinales > Pinaceae > Pinus > Pinus albicaulis. The sequence continues at coordinate 231,165,703 of CM076579.1, forward strand.
CCCAGCTAACCCCAACATGGCCCATAAAATCTTGGTGTTACATCTCCTTGGGTTAGGGTTTTGGTTGTTTAGGGTTTTATTTTATTTTTAAATAATAAAAAGGTCCTTGAGCCTCATTGTAACATAATTTAGAGGCATGTATCCACCACATATCTTCTCAAAGATAAGCTACCATCACCCGAGCTAGTTTGTTTTCCATTCTGTTTGTAAGCATTTTTCAGTATTTGATATTAATGAAATGAAGTGTTATTCTAGATTCATCTATGTGTTTATGTTTATTTATGTATTTTATTTCATTCTTGCATAAGTCTAGATCATGGGGTCATCTGGATGAGGAAGATACTAGTTGGTTTTTTTGGCCGACAGATGGATCCGGTGATGGTACATTGTGATAACCAGAGTTGCATCAAATTATTGGTTAATCCAGTTTTTCATGACAGGTCAAAGCATATTGATATCTTGTATCACCATCTCAAATAATGTGTGTAGAGGCCGATTATTTCATTAGAGTACATTCCCACAGAGGAGTAGGTTGCAGACATCTTGACAAAGGCGTCGATAAGAAGCAAATTCAAATTCCATAGAGACAGGACCATGGTAACAGATAATCCCTTTCTTGTTGAGAGGTAGTGTTTAAATGGCACCCAAAGGGGCTTCTGATTTAATTTCCCTTAATTATATTGGAAGAGAACTTGTAATTTCATCTCATGACAACTTTTATTAGTTAAATGAGTCAGGACGACTTAGTTAGATTAGGAAATTCAAGTTTAGGGTCAGAGAGGAGGCATGTAGAGTTTTCCCATGATTTTAGGGGGTCCAGTTACAATTATTTGTGAGTTGTAATTAGTTAACTCAATTAATTGAGTTAAAATCAGTTTAAACAGTTATAAATGTGAGATGAGCTCGTGATAGGTCGAGCGAATTAAATCTGATTTAACTCACAAGTAGTGATCAATGAGTTAACTGATAATTCACCATAAATAGTTGTTGCGTGTCTGTTCTAAGGAAGGCCTAGTTGAGATTGAGGTTAAAGGGGAGATAAATATCAATTGTATAATTAGAAAATTGTACAATTCATGTATAGATTCATCAAGAAGATTTGGATGAATTACACAATCAATTCTTGGGAATTTCCTATTTAGTAGGGTGAAAATTCCTCTAGGATTGCATGAGCAAGGATGGTCAGATAGAGGATGATAATTGGTTAAGTATTTGACTAATTTGTCCTAGATCAAATGGAGACAGTCAACAGAGTGCAGAGCTTTTTCAGCGAGGGAAATAACATTGTATTGTTTCATAGTCTTGAATTTATAAACTATACATATAGTGGGGTTTTGAGCAGTTGGATTCCCTAGATACATCTTGTGTTGTGCGATTGATTATTTCTTTCTCTTACTTATTATGTGATTGTGCGATTGTATTTGGTTTCCGCAAATTGTAGAAGGATTCAGTATTTTGTTTTAGTACATTACAATATTAGATTGAATCCCTTTGGGTAATTTCTACATGGTATTAGAGGCCCCCTTGGGTTCCATTTCTTAGTTTACCAATACATTATTTGGTTAGGGTAAATCTCTGAATTTTCAACTTGTAAGATCAATCTAGAAGCATTAGTCTCAGCTTGCTTGTGTATGTGCAGTAATTCCTTCCTTAAGACAATTTCAACTCTATGGTTCTTATCATAATGGCTTGATATTATTTATCTTGACAATACAAAGTGAGTTTTAGAGACAACGAAGAAGACAAATTCATCCCTCAATGGACTTATTTCGAGAACATTACAATACAATGGAATAACTTGGTGGATTTGATCAAAACTTGATGCTTGTGATTGAAATTCCCTTGGACTTCATAGAGTTTCAAAATAGTCTGACCTCCCATATGAAACAACTTGACACTACAAGTATTGAAGCAGTACTGTATATATGTGCTCGAGCATAGAACTTAGAATAAATATGGCCAATTGATGTCTTTCAATTAAAGCCAATGTTCTCTTATGACTTCACATATTTGACTGTGATTATTTAACATATGATAGTGGTATAGACTTGACATATGAAAACACTAGTAATGAATTGACATATTAACATGATAATTGAGTTGATATATTGACCTTAATTTGAAAGATGTATGACCTTTGACATGTGACACTATATGATAATGATAAATGAATCTTAGAAGAACTATAGTACTCTAACTTGATATCGACTTTAGTTAATGAGTGAGGGATTCCTCAATAGTGAATTGTATTGCTTGATTGCCTATTATGACACCTTGAATTGATGGCTAGAACATGATATAGTGAGTTGACACATTGAATTTGAATTGAAACATAGATTGAGGTACATATGTATATGAAAATGATGACCTAGGTATTTGTCTTGTAGCAATGAACTAGTGATTTGTGTACAATAACACAATTTTAACCTTGTAGGGTAGAAACTCGAAGGCATTTTCATCCAGTTGTACAAGATATTGAAGTAAGAATGGATAGCATGGCTTGAACAACTAAGAAACAATGTTTACACATATGCTGGTAGCTCTCTGAGCTAGAAGAGCTTGAGAGCATTGATTGCAAGGCATGGGGATGACGTGAGACACCTTGGGTTATGTCATCATTTGATAACAATTCTATATGGTTTCAATATCGTGTGCAACCAAACTCATTCATGAGAAGTGACATGCAGTGATGTCCAAAAATTGTGCAATGATTTGTAGTGACAGTGATATACAATGTCCAATGGCAGTGATGTGCAATAGAACAATGATAGCTTGATGTGTAGCATTGTGCAGTGATCAGTTTGTGGGAACAATGATCAACAACTACCAAGAATCAATGTATATTCTACATTTTCCTTACAACTATTTTATAGTGATTCAGAGTACAGGGGATCTAGTGTGAAATTTGTGAAACGTGATCTATCAAATCTTCTGGGTGATTGGAATCACATTCAGGTTGTTTCTTGAGAACACTTCAGGGTGGCTGGGTAGTGCTAGGGAAAGTTGTGGCTTGCAAAGGGCGTTGTGGCATCCATTCAGTTGTGGCTAATAAACTAATAGGGAAACGAAGCATCCTTTCTGACAATAGCTGGTAAACAAAGTGTTGGGGCACTCATGAGGTTGTGGCCTAATATACAGGGCAGTTGGGCATCCTTCTAGTTGCAAAAAGATATTAGGGTTTAGTAGTGTCCTATAGGTTGTGGATTCCAAACTATGGGGTTGGCATATCCCTTAGTTGTAGTTGGAATCTTGATGTAATTAATATTTATTTTAAAGAGAGAAGAAGACAATTACTAGAGAAGCGTTCCGTGGTTTTTGACCCGGAGCGAATTTTCCACCTAAAAATCTATGTCTATTGTTTTATATTCCTGCATTGTTGTATGATGTTGTCTACTGCTAATTATTGTTTATAATTTTTGATGAAGAACATTAATAATAAATAAAGAATAACTAATTATCTAAAAAGGATTAAACATTGTTGATTGCTACGATATACTGATTCACCCCCCTCTCAGTATTTCCAACATGAATTTCAAATTTACTAGTGACTTTTCACATTCCATGTGGGACCCTTGGGCTTCCACACATTTTAAATTACAATAATTACATTCCACAAATTATGTGGAAAAACACATTAAGACATGAATTTTGTAATGACACTTTGAGAAGCCATGGCTTGGTGACAGTGACATAAGACTTCATTTCATCAATTCCAAGCTCTTCTCCTTGCTACTATTACTTTGAATTCTTCATGATGGATATTTTATTCAACTTAATATTCACCTTCCATGGGTTTAGGTGGGTGTCTAAACCCTCCAATTCAACATGAGTTACCATGTCTTTGCCTTGGTCCAAGATTATTTGTTGTCCTTCATGATTGTTATTCCTTCTGCTCCTTCTTAAGTTATCTTTTGTAGCCTCTCCTTAATGATCTCCCTTGAGGATAAACTTGCCATGTTAAAATGATAACACATGTAGATGAATTCCACTCATGAAAAGGAAACATCAGTCCGAAAACCACCTATTCTACCTCTTCTTTTCTCATGGAAGATGTTGACTATGATGAGGTAACAAACAAGGGTTTTAAGATTAGGAGGTTGAGAATTTCACATTTGAGCATCTCATGGGCTGAGGGATGACGTCCCTATCCACTAGAACTGCGTAATTCACATTAGGATGAAAGTAAAAGCAAGGGATTGCGCAGTGAGGGGTTTTAGTCAGCAGGGGTGGCAGGACTAGCCACTACAACTATTCAATGCGTGATGATTGAGGGGCAAGCTCAATGAATAGTGCATATGATGGTTTCAGTGACCTACTGATCAGTATAACTATGCAATGCATAATGATTGAGGGGACATATCAGTGAATTATGAAGTTGAGGGTTTCAGTGACCTGCTGCTCAATAGAACTGTGCAATGTGTAATAGAAGACTCATCAAGTGAAGGGACTGCACAGTTGGGTAAGTTAGTGAGACAAGAACTAGAGAAATTTTGAGGTCTAAAATGGGCATCCTAGGGAATATTATAAAATAATAGTGGAAATAATAAAATAAGATTAGATTATCTCATCAAGTTTTGTAGGGAGAAAATAAAAAATAATCTTCAATTCGTATTTTAAACTTATCTCCCTATGATTTTACTCAAATTTCGAGCGGGAGAACTCATAGGATGTATAGTTTAATTTTTCATCTAAGGAGTATCGATGTTGCATACTTTATACATAACCTACTACATGAAAAATGTAAAATACATGAAAAAAATGTGATTGCAATCACATTTTTTCATGTATTTCACAATTTTCGTGCAGTAGGGTTTGTCGAAAGTATGTAAAATAAGATGCAAAATTAAATTTTGCATCCAACGAGTACTCCCGCTCAAAATTTGAGTAAAATCATAGGGAGATAAGTTGAAAATACGAGTTCAAAATATAGTTTTTATTTATTTATTTGTATCATTTTACCCTTTTACTCCAAAAAATGGTGAATTGTCCCCCATGGTTGATATCATCAAATTGAATTCTATTGGTTCTTGTAATTTTGATTTTTTTTTGTACATTTTTGTTTTGATGCTTAATTTTGACCTCAAAATTTCTCTAATGAAGGTACGGTTACTCATTGTAACTGCGGAATGTGTAGTAGCTGAAGAAGAGACTTCAAATAAACAATTGGGAAAGTTAGTGACATAGGGAGGATCCACTATCCTCTGCAAATACACAATGCAAAATCCAGGGCAAAAGGAATCATGAACTGCACAATTGACATGAATAAGTAGCTAGAGTAATGGTACAAAACTCAAGGTTGCTCAGTTTATAAATGAGGGGGTATTTCCTCTAGGACTACGCAATGCATAGTTCTAATACTACAGAGTGCATAGATCCAGGAGCGAGAAAGGTTATGAAGTTTCAAAGACAGTGAAAGCTACAAAAATGAATGTGGGATCATTGAGACAAAAGAGAACAAGACATGCAAACAAGTCATGAAATAGTGATCTCACCCTTCGATAAAATTAACACAAGCTAAATAATGCACAATACCCAAAATCCACTTGTATAACTTGAAGCAAGAACAAATTGACACTATTTCTAATTGCGAAAATTGAAACATAGCTTTGTGACATTTAGAATACAAGTTACGACACGAGTGCAGACTGCAACTAGAAAGTGCGCTAAGCTATGGGAGAGTATATAACACATATTATTGTGATGGATAGGGTAAAATAATGCAAAATAGTGCTCTAGGGCTAGCTCTAGTAGTGTGCTAAAGTGCGACAAATGCAAGAGTGAAAACAATCAAAAGCGACTTTTGCGACTATTAGCACAATTCTTTGCTAAGTTATGAGTCTATTACCTAGTTTTATTTTAGGATTAAAAATTCAAAAAAATTCAAAATTATAATTTTTTTTTTGGTCGCTAACGGAATTTTCAGAAGCACCAATTTTAGCCCTTCCATACAGTCTGTTATTTTCATATTTCTATTTTATTTTTATTTTTATTCCAATGCTACTGAAATTTTCGGAAGCATACTCTGTTTAAAAAAAATAAAACTAAAAAGCGCACCCGCTTTAGTTAAACCACATGTCATAGTGTAAATACACCTCAAATATTTTTTAAATCTTTTTATATCCCATGATAGGTTTCGTATTACAGTCAGCTAGCTTAAGTCGAGTCGTTATATACCTTGAACACGTGTCATCCGTAGTTATGAACTGAACCGTTAACCCGTCCTGCCTGTCAAAATCCAAGTCAGTTTATGCATGTTTAGGTACATGTTTTTCTGAATCAAAGAGATCATGGTTATTACACTACACACCATAACCATTTGGCTGGCTTCACAGCAGTGCTGCCGGAAATTCCAGCCAAGAAACAGAAAAGACTGTGGAGGTGACTGCAAGTCATAAAACCACTTGCCACAAGCCATCTGGATCTCTCATACGGAAAACACAACCAACTGAAGGTGATGATGGATTATCACATGGTGCACATCATGGTGAGGAACATTTTCAATTATGAAGGATCATTTTCATGGGGTGATGAACCAAAATTTGATTTTAAAACAACCTAAAAATCAAGAGAATGTCATTCGAAGTTTTAGTTGTTGGAGTTAAAATTGTTGAGAGTCATACTTTGAGAAGAAGTTTGGATTTTAGACAAGATTTTCAAAGGTGAATACTGTTAAACACCATGTTAGCACACACATGGTGTATGAGGAAGATGAGAACACACACACAAGAGACTCAACACACAATGAAAGATAAGCATGAGGCTTTCCTATTTTTTCCATTATACATAATGTACATTTATAATACAATGGTGTGACTCTTGGTTTCACATTCCAAGGTCACTTGGACTCCATTGTGACTTTTCACATTCCACACCTACCCATGTAGGATTAGGTGTTCCAACATCCCCCCTTAATCCAAAGGGGTATGTGTGAGTCCAAGAAAAGAGTTGTAATACAAATCTGCAAAGTATACATGGCAGCACTTGGGCTGAATCAACTCTCTGAAATGTTGGAAAAAGAGGTGGTTTAAGGATGACCACCAACACTGGAACGCAATACTTGTTGCAGTTCTCGGAACTCTTCCAAAACTGGCAAGAAGCTGAAAGCTTCTGCTAGAGGAATTGTCCCTCATAAAAAAGGGAGACCTTCAACCTAAAAGAAGGGAGGTCTACTACCTGTGATAGTTTTAGGATTACCAACAACTCTGGAATGCTTGAAGCATTTCCTGGAACTCAACCAAAGCTGGCAAGAAGCTGAAGGCTTCTGCTAGAGGAAGTGTTCCTCATATATGAAAGGGAGACCTTCGACCTAAAAAAAGGGAGGTCTACTACCTGTGATGGTTTTAGGTTATCCACCAACCAAAGATGATGGTTTAAGGTTGTCCACCAACCGAAGGCATGCTCATGGGCATCCGTGTCTCTGGCTACATCTTTGAATCCGGAATGACGAATTGTAGCTCAGGCTCACTTGAACTGTTGGCTACAACTCTGAACATGGAATGAGAGATTGTGGCTCAGGCTCGCTTGATCTATCGTCGAAGCTTGTACATGACCACCATTTTCCCCCCTGTCAGGGACAAGGTGAGATGATGGCGAAAACTCAATTGCAAGTTTGCTCAATATCCGTGAACAAGTTCTAACATGTGTCGTAAACATCTTCTTGGCTGCTGATGCCCATTGCCAAGAAGCGATCCATCCAAGATGAATCTTGGTTCTTGTAGGAGGCTTGTGTCTGAAGCATCTGTGTGAAGAATGGGTGTGCCGACCACAGTGCTTGCATGGATGAAGATCAAAATAGTGATCTTTCATGTGGCCAACTCGATCACAGTGTTGGCATTTCACGATCTGTGATTGTTGTTGTGGAGCAGGATCTGGAACAGCTGCAGGTGAACTGTCATACAAGAATCCGGCACTCTGAAATAAGATGGGCTTGGTGTAGTCTGGAATATGAAAGGACACATCCTTGTCATATCCAAGACCAGTTCGGTGCTTGTTGTGGACAAGCTCTTCCCAAGGTCTGATGATGGGCTTGAGAAGTGCAGGCTGAGCTGATGCATCTGCATGTAAATCTACTCTAGTACAATGAACTGAATGTTGATCAACTGAAACTTTATCTTCTTTCTTCTGATGAGAGTCCTTCTCAATCTTCTGAACAGAAACAGGTTCAGAATGGTGACTCTTTTGCTGAAGTTCGTCTTGTTGGAGCTGAGATTCCAACTGCAAAAACTCAATCTTTTCTTGTGCATCTTGTAAACAAATCTGAATATTACAAAGAGCATTCTTGCTCATTTTTATCACATCATCAACATTTGAATGAATGAGGTTACTCAACAACTCTAATGCCTCATTGATTTTAGCCATTTTCAACAATTTAGGCTCAAAAAATGAAAGGGTGTCGGCTTCAACCGAAAATGCACCCATTTACAATGTGATGCAACAAATGCAAATGACTCCAAGGAATTTCCAACTATGAAAATATCAAAGTACAAAGTGTGCTCCTCAAATGATGGAGGGCAATCAACAATCCGACAACTCAAATTTACTGATTGCAACTATGAAGAAGAAATGTCTACTCACAATACAATGTCAATGCAATACAATATCTCTGCAAAAATATTTGAATGTCCAACAAAAACACTTGTGCAAGAAGCCTTTAAGGCAGCTGATTTTTTTTTTGTCAAAGTGTTGTTTTCAATGATGGCAAACTTGTCTTCAAATGTCAATTTCTTCAAAACATCATCCTTATGTATATGCCACAAATCACACAATGTCAAATCTGCAATTTTCTCTATGTATAGTCCATCTGCTCACATGTCATTTCCTTCATTTTTGCTGTTCATTTCTCTTTCCTCTCTCTCTCTCTCTGCTATTTTTTTTTATTTTTAAATAGATTAATTAAAAATGGAAATGATGGGGAATTAATTAAAAAAATGTGAGGATGAATTGTAATAATGGGAAGGGAATTTAAAAGGGGAGGGAAATTTAAAAAAGAGGATTAATAAGATATGAGAATTAATTAAAATAGGGACAATTAAAAAATGGGAAGAGAAATTTATTTGGGTGGGGGGTATTATATGGGAAAAGTAAGGAAATGTTAATAGAAAAAAGGTTATTAAAAAAGAGAAGGGATTTTTTTTTTTTTAATTAAAAAATAGATTAATGAGAATTAATAAAAAATTGGGAGGGAAATTTAAAAATCGTGGAGGGAGGGGAATTGATTTAAAAGGAAAGAGGGATTTTATTAATGGGGAGGGGGTAATTAAAATAGGGAGAGGGGAATTAAAAAAAGATTTAAAAATTTAAAAACGAATTTAAAAGGGCATAGGGAGAGTTGTTTGAGCGTAGGTAGATTGGTATGCGCAGAGAGGAGAAAGGTCGTAAGGGCAGGAGAAGTGTAGGGAAGGAGAGGTGCATTGGAGATGAGTTAACTGTTGAGGGAGGAGCAGCAGGCCGTAAGGGTGGAGTGAAGTGTGTAAGGAGTAGAAGAGGGTAGGAGCGGATGCGTGTGGGAGATTGGGAATGTTTGCAGGTAGCGTTGGAATAGGGAGCGGCGTAGGGAAGAGGCGTAGTGTGAGCAACCGAGAGCTTGAACAGAGCCGAATAGAGTGTTTAGGGAGAGTTTAGGGAGCCGAATAGAGCGTGCGGCGGTGAGATGTAAGGGCGTTGAGTGTTGTATGTGTGGTCGAGAGAGAGTGTAGCAGAGGCGTATGGAGTGAGGGAGGCCGCAGATGGGGATGGGATGTATGGCTATGAGGGGTGTGTGCAAGGCCGAGGAGAGGTGTAGGGAAGAGATTCAATTTTTATTTTTTATTTTTATTTTTTTTAATATAACAGCAGAGTAGAAGACCTTTGAAACAACAACATATTTTTAAGCATTGAAATACAGGCAACAGATTTCATAAATGAAGGCAACAGTACAAATTTCAAGTACTGAAATGCAACAGCAGATTGCCAATAAAACCCAGAAATTTTTCCAATAGCTCAGCAGCAAAAAATATTTTCCAGCAGCAGAAAAACCCAGAAACTTCTTCAGAAACTCAATTTTAAACAATATTCCTGTAGCGCTTCAAAATGGAGCAGAATTTAAAATGCAGAGATAAATTAGAATGAAAACCTTCAGATGGGTAGTGCTGCCTTTCTCCAAAGCCAATGCCTGAATGCTGAGATTTTGAATGCTGCTCCTTCTCAAAGTCAATGCTTCTCTTCTCCAAGATAAAATTTCTGAATGCCGCAAAATCACTGCTACAAAAACTTTGAGTGCTGCAAAAATGTCAAGAATTTTTGCAGATATGCACATGCCATAAGCACAAATAGCTCACTCAAATTGGAGTAGGGCCAGCAATCGCCCGCTTTGATACCATGTTAAACACCATGTTAGCACACACATGGTGTATGAGGAAGATGAGCACACACACACAAGAGACTCAACACACAATGAAAGATAAGCGTGAGGCTTTCTTATTTTTTCCATTATACATGATGTACATTTATAATACAATGGTGTGACTCTTGGTTTCACATTCCAAGGTCACTTGGAATCCATTGTGAGTTTTCGCATTCCACACCTACCCATGTAGGATTAGGTGTTCCAACAAATACATGCCACCCTTGCAAGGTAAAACTCTTCCTACTCTGCCACCTATCAGTTGCAAGAGACAAAGTCATTTATTTTATGAAGATGACTAAAACAAGTGGTAAGAGAAATCAAATAGAGCCACAAGGTGCAGATCTGGTTGATGCCAATTCGAGGGTAAGAAGTTTGTTTATTCAGTCAGGGTAGCATTCTCTATGCACCAGTTAGGGATCTCTCACTCAGGAGTAGCCTAAGAGTTTGCTAACTCTTTTAATGTATAGGAAGCTACAGTTTATGGCCTCAATTTGCAGGTTTATGAAGACTCCATTGATAAAGCCTTTAACCTTCCTCAAGAAGGAGAAAGGTGGTTCAAAGGAAGGGTTATTAAAGGAGGTGATCTCAACAACTTCCTCAAAGATAATCATAGAGATCCAAATTAGGCAAAAGGAATCCCAAAAAACTACCTTAATAATGACTGGGCATAAGATATCAGGATGATCAAGATATTCCTCAATTATGAAAGGAGGTATACAATGGTATTCCTCTATCACATGAGGTTTATTTTTCATATTGCAGGGATGAAGACATTGAATTTTCCATTTTTCTTGTTGAAAAGCCTAACCAAGATTTCAACAGGGTTCAAACTCATGCTGATGTTTCAGAGTATAACTAGTACCATCAATGTTTGATCAAAGTTCTAGTTGAAGAAGAGTTGGGAAAGAGAAACGAGACTTGGGACCACATTTTATTATATAGGGCATGCCAACCTACACCTACACCTCCAGTTCCAAAACCAAACCCTCAGCCTGCAAGGAGAAGAACAAAGAAGAGGCCTAAAGAGAAAACATTCATAAGAAGGCCAAAGGAAAAAAAGAGAAGGTTTCTATAGTCAAAGATGAAAGAAAGGTGGAAAAAGGAGAGAGCTCCTCAACAAGAAAACCCAAGTACACGAAAATAGTACCCCCTATTCCTCCATTTCCTAATGTTCACACTAGAGACAGAAGAGGAAATTCTGCAAAAACAGATAAATCAAAAGCGCAGGTGCTACCAAAAATTTCGGAAGCACATATTCAATAGAAGCTGTAGACAGAATATCAGCCTACACCATCAGATGAATAATTCCTCAAGGATGTTGGATATGAGATCAACCATAAGAAGAAGAAGGAAGAAGTTAAACCTGTTGTTGGTACAAGAAAGAGGCAGACCAAAGACAACAATAAGTTTAGACTTAAGTCCAAAGCTCTACATAATACAAGCATAATGATAGAGGTTATTGAAATTGAAGGTAAATATGAAGGTTCAAAAATAGAAAAAATCCATGAAGAAAAGAAAGAACGCAACTCCATCAGAACAACACTCAGAACCCTCAAAGAGAGGAAAAACACAAAAGGGTTCTAAGGCGGACAAAGTCCCTATCAAGGAAACAACTACAAGAGAAAGCAGATCCACATCATCAGTTGTTGAAAAAAAAAATGACTTAGATAAACTGGCTGAAGATGCAATACACATAGAGGGAAGGTAAAAAGGGTTTTTGATACAAGTTCCTTTTTTGCTTATTAATTACAATTTTGAACAAAAACTTAGGTGGCATGGAATACAAGTCTACACAGAATTTTCAGCATTTTCTGTGTATTTTTGAAAAAGAAACAGGGTGCTACGTGAATTTCTGATAGCATTCCATATTTTGTGTAGTTACAGGTTTTTACCGGAATTTCTGGCAACACCTATTTTAACTAAATTTTGACACCTTTTAGTAAGTTTTTCTGTGCCAGTTAAGGATGGATGAGAACCCATAACCAAATGGATAATACAAGTGATGGTGAGAGATGGTTATGAGGTTGTTGGAGGTCTTATTAAATGGAGCTACATGGTTATTAAAGACCCAAGACCCAAGGAGATAATTCAGCATAAAAAGGGGCAGCATGACCACACATTCAACATTCCAGCCCATAATTATTCTCTTCTTTCTTCTCCATCTATCCTTTCTATTATATTTCTATGAGATAAGGTTGTAATGTCTTTTGCAAGATATGTTATGTTAGAATTAGTGTTTCCTTATTTTTAGAAGAGATGGAGTTGGTCTCTCTCTTGCTATATATACCACTTGTAAATACTATTTCCAGGTTGGATGTTGGTCTACCTGAATACCAAATATAATAAAAACATTTTTGCTTCATGCTGGAGGATTTTGTGACTCAAGGAACATATAATGTGTGGTGTGTCTCTTTTCTTTGTTAATTTATTCTAAAATATGAATTGTAGCACCTAGTAAGGTGTGAGTGATAAGTCATTAAAATATTTAGTAGTAAATTATCTTCTTTCAATTTTTTGCAAGTTTTATGTGTGTTATATAACATGTCAGTAATTTCATAAAGGATTTGGGGAATACTTTATACATGCAATCTATTTTCTGAATGTTGTTTGCTTTGCATAAACTGATTTTATGTAAAGAGCCATCATCATAGCTGTGTGATTGATTAAGGATAGGAATATTTTCTGGAATAGGTACCAAATATTCATATTCTTCCACTTGTGCACTCTGCTCCCTATATTACTTTATACCCACAAAATTTATACTTTTCACAACTTGCCAAAGCATGAAAGTCTTAAATAACACAAATTCATTTCAAAATATTTGAGAAACCATCCCACCACTCAAACAACCCCCTTAAAATCTGAAATGAACCATGTGTGTAAGGATTACTCCTTTTGCAGTCAAGGAGTGACTTCTTACGCTAACATCGACCATGAGAAAAAGTGAAAATGACACTTGCAAAATCCAAATAAAGTGAATGCACACATAATAGATAAAAGAAGAAGAAAAAACGACACTTTTTAAAGTGAAATAAAGCAAAAGTGAAAGTCATGAAAGTAAAAATGACACTTTTGAAAGTGAAGGTGTGCATAAGAAACAATTGATAATATTCACCCAAATGATGATACAATTTCGACTAAGAGTGTGAGATAATGTCAAATGGAATTTTGAATTAACTATCCTAAGGGATTGCACAATCTCTGTCCCTAAGAACTGTGCAATCACTATCACTAGAGACTACACAAGCACTATCTTTTAGGACTCCGTAGTCATGATCCACAAGGATTTGAAAAATCACTATCCTTAGGCACTTCGTAGTCATTGTCATCAGGATTTGTGCAATGAATATCATCAAGGATTGCATAGTGCTTGCCTTTCCAAGGTGCACATTGACCACTACGCTTGCTAGAAAATGGTGCACTTATGAATGCATCAAAGGTTAAGTATGTGTAAGAAAATGAATTTGATATTTAGGACCCTTAAAAGAAGACTTAAGAGCTTAGAAACATAACCAATCATGAAGTGACTAAGAACAACCAAGGAAGGATATATCGTAGGATCACAAAGAGGGTCCAAAATTTAAGTGGAGGAAAATTTTTGGAGGGTATTTGTCACAATGAAAAAACTTGGAAACACACTTGAAGAACCCCAACTTCTCTGATTAGGTCTAGATCCAAGCAGAAAGTATTAATCTTTCATAAAGTATCGATTCACCATGAGGACCACCTCAACTTCCCCATTTATCCCAGATATAAGTATAATATCTCCTATCTCCTTTATCGGATAAAATTTTTTACAAGGCTTACCATATCTCAATTTTTTCAATTGAGGAGACGGATAATATATATTCACGATTTTAATATGATCAAAGTTTTAGTTCCATATCTGGTGTCACTCTGCTACCAGGAGGCTTTTTCAGTACCCTTGCAGAGTCACTGTAGGAACACAAGCATTACTTCATTACCAACGAGCCTGTTCAGTAACTCAATGAAGTTGCTTACTTCTCCTCTCTTCGCAAGAAGCATTTCTATTATTTCACCCTTTATTTAATTTTCAATATGCTCATTGGCATTTTATTGACGTTTATATCGCTAAGAAAGAAGAGGGATCCTGACTTATTGAGAGAAAGAGAGGTTGTTACTTCAAAGACTGTTATATACCTATGAAATTTATATGATTTCCATTAATTTTCCCCTTTTTCTTATCTACTTTATTGGATCAAGATGCAACACACCATTTCATTAGCATACCATGTCAAGGAATGAAGATCCTAAAATATATATGGGCATCATGGTTCTGCTTATATATTTTTGTCAAAATTGAATCATATTTTCTGTCCATACATCATTGAGTTTAAGGATATCATGTAAACCAAAACAAAGAAGAGGATCATAGACTATCCAAGCATTGTTAGTCATCACAATCACCCTTTCAAATCTTTTCCACATTGTCTTTTGAGCTGAATGCGAAATAAAAGATATGAAAAAACAAGAAAAAAAGAGAAAAAATAAAACTAAAATGGAAAGAGATATGCAAGGCAAAAGCAAGAAAACAAACAAATGCAAATACTAGATAAGAAGCAAAATTTAGGTTCAATGCAATGCATCAAGAAAAATAAAATGTAGCTAGGCATACTCCTAATCTAACCAACTAGAAGGTCAGGGATAAGTGAAGTGAAACTTCCAATGTAGCCACTGAAGCTGCTCCTGACCTGAAAGTAGAAGGATACAAGCAATTAAAATCCATATAAGATAATGTGAAAAATAAAATATAACAACTTGAGTAACTTTCACATCAAATTAAAGGTCTTTCCTTTGTGCCATAAATAACCAACTTGCAATCATTCCTTTTCTCTTAGAATAACAATGATACAAACCTAGAAATATTTTGTGAATGTACCTTTGTTCACATTCTCATCCTTAGAAAACCTCAAGAAATATTGAAACTCATTATTAATGACATAAGTTTCTAAGTAATATTATTCTAACCAATCATAGATTCTATCATGGAATTCGAAGCAATCCTCTTGAAAACCCTGACATTTTTGAGAAGATAAAATTTTTAGCAACCCCATAAGATTGAACAGAGAACCTTGTGAGAGAAATTTGATTTGATCATGTTTAGATTCCTTGTCAATATTGATCCAGATCTTGGGGTGAGGCCCCCAAGATCTAGAAAAAATTGAAATGCCAGAAGGAAATAGGATAACACAAAGTAAAAAAAGCCACAAAGGAAACTTTTATTAAGATAGAAATAACTGTAAAAGATACATTTTGGTGGACAATCCATCCTTTTACAAAATGTGACTTGTTACTTATAGTTTTTTTTAGTTACAATACTGCGGGTAAATTCCATGGGTGGGTAAATACCATGGGTGAATGAATACCATGGGTAGGTGTCACTTAAAATACCATGGGTGGATGAATACCATGGGGTTTATTCCACTTACAATACCATGGGTAAATTACATGTGTGGATGAATACCATGGGTGGATAATACTATGAGTGAATGAATACCATGGATAGATGCCACTTAAAATACCACAGAAAGATAAATACCATGGGTGGATGCCACTTTCAATTCAAATAATTCCTCCCCCCTGAAGAAGCAATTTTCCCCATTGCATGAAGTTCCCTCCTGAGAAGCCTTTGTTGTTCAAGTTGAAAAGACACTGAAGAGAAGGGTTTTGTGTGGTTAACCCATAACCATGATGAACCAAGATTATAGGATAGAGATACCCTGTAATGGTTGTGTAAAACTATGATAATGATAGTGTGCCACCTAACAAACGGATTTTGATGAAACTCCGGTTTGTGGATGACCCATAACCATGAAAAAAGAAGATCCGAGGATAGAGATACCCTGTAATGCTTGAGACCAACTGTGATATTGACATTTTGTGGCCTAGAAAATGGATTTCTATTACAAGGGATTTTTGTGGTTGATCCATAACCTTGGGTTTGTGGGTGACCCATAATTGTGATGCTTGTTAGTCTGCTTGGTAAAAACATGGTGGATTTTCTAGTAGAACAAAATTTGACTTGTTACTTATATCCTTTTTTAGTTACAATACCACGGGTAAATTCCATGGGTGGGTAAATACCGTGGGTAAATGAATACCATGGGTAGGTGTCACTTACAATACCATGGGTGGATGAATACCTTGGGTGGATGCCACTTACAATAATGTGGGTACATTCAATGTGTGGATGAATACCACGGGTGGATAATACTATGGGCGAATAAATAGATTCCATGGGTGGATGAATACCATGTTGTAGAAATTATAAAACATACATGTATATCTTGGATTCACCCGATCTAAAAATGTACTAAAGTTAAATACTAAATCGCTTCTACAAATATTTTGCGGAATTAAAAAAAACACAATTTCCAATCACATGAAGCAAAGAAGAATAGATCAAAACCAAAACACCAAATATTATGGGGGAAAGCTTACTACTCAAAACCCCTATATCATATATTGTATATTCCACAAGGAATTATGAAACAATTACATACAATTCTTCTCACAAGAATCCTCCTGTATTTAGCTAATTGTCTCACAATGTCTCAGATAAAATTGCGCTAATACATAGCCAATTTTCTGCCTCCAGACAACCTTCCTTTATCACGCATTTCCTGATGAATGCACTCCTTAATCACAAATAATTTTAGCCTTCCACAACTGCTTTGAGTATCATGGGCATCCTGTGTTGTTTTAACTACACTTGGGTAGCCTTCTAATATCACAGATGATAGTTACACTTCCCTTTCACCTTGTCTCAACTGGGTCTCCACTGGAACTGACATGCATGCAAATAATAATAGTAAATCCTTAGTTGCATGTGAGATCACTGATTGTGAATTAATTAATATTTAATTCACTTGATCTCTTACTACTTGTATCTTTAGTTACAACTAGCACAACTTATTTTAACTCACTTAACTAAGTTAAACTATTTACAACTTGCACAAACTCATGCACCACTACACTTTGAACTCCGTTACAACTAGAATTACTCTGCATGTCCCACCAACCAATCTCTAACTCGAAATTCACTTAGCTAACTGATTTCCACTCCAGTTAAATATTTTCAAGTCCTCATTGAGAATATATTACAGTTTAATTTCCATCTAAATTAAGGGATAATAAAAATAGACATGCACCTAAAAATAACCTGTGTGGGCCCAACCCTAGTGTAGGTGCTTAATGTCACTAGGATCATAAGTGTTGAATGTTGTTTCCGGATGCCAATTTCACTATTTATTGTTGCAAACTTAAACACATGGGTGGATGAATACCATGGATAGATTCCACTTGCAATACCATGGGCAGATAAATACCATTGGTGGATGAATACTATGGGTGGATGCCACTTTCCATTCAGATCAAATATTGTGAGAAACTGAAATAAATCTAAAAAAAGGTTGAAGTACCTCAACTGCTTGAAAAGTATCTAGACAGTGAGATGATAAATCATGACGCTCTATTGGTTCAACAAAATCAATCAATGTGGAAAAACTATCCTCAGATATACTAGTGGGAAAAATATTAGTTGCATTCCATATAATAGACCCATTGTTATGATCAAATGGACTGGTTAGGGCATAATATTCTCAATCCTTCATTGGTTTCCTTTGTATTTGTTTACACACTAGAAAACCAACACATGAACCAATCAGGGTGCAATGAATTGTATATGTTGAATCAAATTCAACCTTTGTATCAACTTGGGACATTAAAGCATCAAGATGAGGAATTTAATACACCAAATAAATTAGGAATTCACCACCACTCAAGAGGATATATTGTGCCATAAGGAACATAATTAACATCACAATATTCACAAGAAAGACCAAGAGATGATTATTCTCAAAAGTATTTGACAGATATGAATATTTCGGCTGATGATAATATTTCTCATGATAGTTAAAATGGTTGGCTTCACATCTCTTTACATCCATGAAATATATACATTCCAATCCTATATTTTATGCAAGATATTTATATGATGATGGGTCAACCAAAGAAAAACTACCTATCTGATCAGAAACCATATATTGAAAGCTATAAAAATTAACTTGGAAATGATGAAAATATTTCAAGAAAGAGTTTATATCCAGTGAAACAATGTGGAGAAAATAATTATGCGAGAGAATACATATATGGCATGGTTTGAGGATATTATCAAGATTATGAGAAATTGACATAACGATCAATGAAAGTTGAAGTGCCTCAACTCCATGAAAAATCCCGAAAATTTGAGATGTTGGATAATTACATATTGAGAGCCGAGTCAAATCACGAATTACATGTGGAATACCACTATCATTTATTTCAACAAGATCATTATTATCCAGATGGAATCCATCTACACCACTGGTTTGATAAGATTTTACAACCTCAAAAAATACATTACTCAAGTCATAATATTCTTCTGTTTTTGTATCTAATGATGTATAGATCAAATAAATATCATGAGCAACCTAAACTAAAGAAAAATCCTGATGCATAACTAGGATTTTCAAAGCATGGGATGGATGCTTGATGATTTGATTATTTTTTTATTCATCATGGATGACCTTAGTGTATTATGTCCATTCAAAATTCAACCCATATTATTGTGAATTGAAATAGCATGGCATATTTTTGTTAATTTTAGATAACCATGGTATGTTCTATGCTCACTGCAATTTACTTCAATATTTATTATCGACCCAATTCAAATTAGAAATCACATAAACATGAAAGTAAATGCTGATAGAAAATAATAATAGATTGATAGAAGACAATACAATATAATAAATCAGAATTTGTAATTCTTCTTGTCTAGCAAAGATAGGGAGAAATGTTTGTTACAAAATTCAACATGATTCCCTAGCCAACAAAGAATTTTGTTGGTCAAACCAACTCTTCCAACCTCCCGAAGGTTTAGTCAAACACATACAATATTATCCTTCCTTTATTTTCACACACACCTCAAAAGTCATATCCCAAAATAGTCAACGCAAGTTAAACTTCAGTCAACACTGCAGTCAACAATGGTCAACGCTTTGGTCAAGGGGCTACGGTAAAAGTCAATGTTCAAACTCTATTTTTGTACCCTCTAATGCGGCCTCCAAAAATCAGAATTTTTGTAGTAAAATCAAAGTCAAAGCTTAAGGGTTGAACCAAATTCAATGATGGTAAACGCTGTCTAGAAAGCCCTAAAAACAGTCTACAGATTTTCGACATCCAGATTCACAGGTGGGAGGGAGAGAAGTCTCTTCTAGGCTATAAAAACCAATCAAATGATGAGGAATGTGTGTGATGAGGTGATGAAAAAATGAGCTTGATTAATATCCAATTTATATCCATCAATGAGGGTGTGCGACACATCTTTTGGGGCTTGTGAGCTTACATTACAATTCTGGCCGACCTTGACAATTTTCACATGTGTGGAAAATAAATTCAAAATATAAGTTCTTCTCATCCAAACAAGATGATATTTCGATCAATATTGCACCTATCCGAAAGAGGAATCCAACAAAAATATCATCTTCATCATATGAGCAATGAAACATGGATTTTGGACCTAGTTGCCCAAAATTAACACTCCCTCTCAACTACGAAGAACTCCATCTGTCCACCTATGCCATCGTGTCATATAGTACCACAATGTACTATCATATATCATCCTATAATCCTATGTCATCCTGCTGTAACATTCTTTGCTGGTTCTTCTTCACATAGCGAGAGTGAGTCATAAATACATCACACTCTGCCGACCCAAAGTCAGCTTAGAGGTTAAAACCTCAATTGGACTCGAGAGAGTCACATACTGACCCAAAGTCAATTTAGAGGTAAAAAACTCATCCAAACTTGATCCCAGATCAAGGTGTTGGTCACATCCCATCCTAGACATAGAGAGTATCAAAATCCCCAATGCGTCCATCGATCATGCTATCGGTCTCTATCCTCATTTCCCAACTCATTGGACAAATGCGAGGTACTTCCCATGAGTCACAGACTCCATGGGTATGATGCATGCTGGGCATACATCAAAGAGAGGGTGAACCAAATCAATATCATAATGGTGGGGAAGAAGCACACCAACAAGGTTCGACGAACCTAGTCATATGGTTTCTTATAGCTCCAAGAATCTATCCCCAAGCCCCCTGGAGCTACTATAGCTCATAGTCCAATTCAGGCGGGATCCTCAAAATTGGGGTTTTCCACGATACGAAGATTTTTACAGAAGGTTAAGAATTTTACCTTCCCGAGGGTATTTGTGAGAATATATGCGACCTTATCATCAACCCCAATGTGATGGAGCCTTACGAAATTTTGCTGTACCATGTCCCCGACAAAGTGGTACCTAATATAAATATGCTTGGATCGGTTGTGGAACACGGGATTCTCAGAAAGAAAAATACCACTTTGGTTATCAAAAAGGATAACGGTGGTATCAAACACATTTCCAAACAAATCACTAAATATATTGCTCAACCAAATACCTTCACAACAGGCCATACTCGTTGCAATTTATTCAACCTTGGCGGTGCTCAAGGCAACGGATTTATGCTTCCTTTTCATCCAAGATATCAAAGAAGAACCAAGACTGAGGCAACATCTAGATGTGCTCTTACTATCCACCAAATTTCCTGCCCAATTAACATCAGTATATCCATGGAGCCTCATACTCCCGACAATGTATCTCAACCCATGGATGATTGTGCCCAGAAGATATCTTAAGATATTCTTGGCACCAATCCAATGAATGTGATGAGGCTCGACCATGTATTGAATCAATATTTTCACTATAAACCATATGTCTGGACGTGAGTTCACTAAGAAAAATTAGTCCCCCACGATTTGATGATACTCAGTGGGATTTATCCACTCAGGCCCAACAACACTTCCACATAACTTCTTAAAGTTTAGTTCCATCTGTTAGTGTCCAAATGTTCAATGATCAAATGTACTCTTTCAGATTTGCTTAATAGTGGTCCTAGGTCAAAATTTCATGTTTCAAGTCAGTTTTCAAATAAAGTTTTGTTCATTGAATATGTATAGGTCTGAAATGCTACTCCATGTTAGTGTCAAAATTTTCATTCTGCCATCAGTGATCAAGATCACTCTTTTCATATTCATATTAGGGTTTCATTCAGAATTTTTTTATCATTCCACTAGGTCATGCAAAAATTTGGTCACTGATTATGATATTGAGATCATTACTACTCCTTTCACCTCCATGGTCAATGGAAATCATCATGGTTAGGTAATTCATTGTTGAAAGAGTCCCATAGTCATCATGGTCATCATTTAGCTCATTCTTCCATGTTGTGCCATCATTAGGTCATAGGGTCAAAATCATGAAAATTGGTCATTTCACCATCAAATTCATCTTTTGAAGGAGTATTAATAGTCAAAGGTCTTCAAAAATTTCAGTTTCCAAACTATCATTTCCAAGTAAGTGCTTTTGTGTTTACCATATTTGTCTCTCAGTTGTGCTTGGAAAGCTCATTTCCCTCTCCTAGGGTTTTAAGGACATTTTTATTGGTTTCATGACTTCCATGGTTAAATCATCAACAAAAATTGTATCTTGATGCTCTTACATCTTACCCTATCCTTAATATACCTTCATAAACACTTCCCATCACTCCTATCCCTCAAAATCATCATTTTTCCACAAGCCCTAGCCCATTGCTACAATTTGACACTTTTCTAGACTAGGCCTGTGTTTTTCCCTTTTGGACCCATTTCCCTCACTCAATCCTTGAAATTCCACTTTCCCCTACTCTCTAACATCTATCCCTATCCCCAAAAATTTCCCCAAGAATTTATACAGCCCCTAACCCCTTCATTCCCCTCCCTCTACAAGGTAGTACTAAATCCCCTGTTTTTCCTACACCAAACCCTAATTTCTTCTCCCACTGAGCTAGGGTTTTCTATGGAATCAAAGAAATATAAGTAGAGGAGGCACAAGGGAGGTCATATGAGAAATTATGAAGTCATTTTAGCTCAAAAAAATCATGTCCCCACCATTTTTCAAGAAGTTATTCCAAGGGACAAATCATTTGCCACACACAGGGCTCGGTTTTCTTCAAACTGTGTTTATGAACAAATAGAGATGAGTTTGAAAAAATTGAGAGAGGTTTTTGTCCATCATAGGCTAAGGAAAAAAAAAATCCTTTATTTTTTACACAGGTGTCATGGTTTTGGAGGAATGTCAAAAATACAGTTTCTACAAGAGGTTTGCTGTGCTTCTGGAGTGACCTTGGGAAAATCAAATTTTCTCCTAAATGGAGTGTCCATATGAATTTATTGATGAGTCAAATAATACCTATATAGATAGATATTTCTAATGAGATATCATGAGCTCAATTTGGAGTTGAGGAAGGCCTCCAAAAGTTTCCTGGAAATTCACACTTCATTTTTACACCCTCATTCTACACTTTTTGACCATTATTGGGAGAATCAATTTTTGACAAGTCAAATCAAGTCCATTATGCAAAATAAATACATATTTGTAAATAAAATAGAATAATATTTCCAACTAGCTATCTCGGGACTAATTTTGACACTGAGAAGGCCTTAAAAAGTGGTTTTCAAGTTGGAGGTTGCATATCCTTTAGAGAGCGCGCACAACCTTAATGCGCTGCGCATATGTCCAACAAGGCGGCAAAACATCCAAATTTCGCCAAATCACCTCTAGAACTTCTACAACAGCTATTTGAACCTCCAAAAAACAAGTAAAGGTGTCTTCCATCATAATTTACCTCCTTCAAGTTTATTTGTTTGGTGTTGTGTAATTTGCTTGATAATTTGGTGTTTTAACCACTCAAAACCCTAGTTTTCCTCCCTAACACTCACAAATCATAAAACCCATTTCCATTGCACTCTCATACCCTTCCCATATTGAAAATAATCATTACCAAATATCTGTAAGTACAATACCTATCCCTAAGCTTTTAAAACCTAAAACCCTAAGACCTAGGTGCTTCTTTTTACCTAGGCTCCCAATTCCAAATTCCCCATCCTAATTCTCATTGCACAATCAGTCCTTTTCCCTTCCCCCATTTCTCCTATCCCTAAAATTATTTCCCACAAATTTCCTTTTCCCCATTTCCTATCCCTAAAAAATTCACCTTACACACGTTATCATTCCCAATCCCTAGGTTTTTGACAAAAATACCATGGCAAAAGAGGAAGGAAACATAATGTTCAGTGAAGGAGACAAAACAGAGGAGAGGAGGCCACATAGAGGTGGAAGATTGCTTATACTTGAACCTGTTAAAACTAGGGAACTTCTAGCCTCTCCAATGACAATAAAATGTTTCAAATATGTTGGTTGTTATGACTTTTGAGAACAAATTCAGAGGGTTCAAAAACATACCAGGTTGACTAGGCTCTTCATATCCAACCCCCAAAAAAACCAAGTCACTATAGCTGGAGTCACCTTTACTATCTCAACTTCTACCATTTCATCTGCCACAGGGATCCCAAATTTTGGGGAGAAGTGGTTCAAAAAGAGTGATTTGGAGGAAAACTACTTTGAGCCTTTCCTGAAACGAAGGTATAAGAATGAGAGAAAGAGGTTCTTTCCTTTTTCTCACCTTTAGGATAGATATGCACTGATGATGAAGATAATCATGAAATACTTTTTATATGAGGGTAGATTTTCAAGGCTCTATACTTATCACATCCGCCTCTTGATGCATTTCACTAGGGTAAAGATGCTGAACATACCCTACTACCTTTTCTGAAGTGTAGATAAGATGACATTCATTGTCCAGAAAAGGAAATATGAATATCAAATGAAAAGTCTATTCCATCATTCCCTCATTAAGATCATAGTCCTCCACCATCTTAATCAAATAAACATTTCATGGAATACCTTCATAGCCCATGATATATTTAGAGATCCTCGTACCCAGCATGCACAAAATGTTCCTTCATCATCCCAACCATCCACTTCATTTCCTCCATCTCAGCCTATAGCTCATTCATCATCATCTGATCATTGCACTTCATCTCCTTCATCTCCATCTCATCATGACATTGGATCACCCAGCAGGAGGGAGGATATTGACTCTAAGTGGACTAGTATGGTTGAGGTTGAGCCATTTCCAAAAACCTACCAAAGAGGCTACCGACATGTGTTTTCTCCACATGGAGTGGAAGGGGCCATGCCTTCTACAACAACACAACATGTGGACAAAGGCAAAGAGAAGGTTAGTGAGGCAGTCATTCATGATGAGGAGGATACTCATGAAACAAAGCATGAATTCCAACTTGTCGACCTAGATTAAGATGAAAATGATAAAACCACTAATGAAGCCATCAAAGAAAAGCATGCCAAAATTAGTGAAATCCAGACTAATCTTGACATGAATAAGTTTTTCATACACTTCCTTGAGGAGTATAATGAGCAATTTAAAACCAAACAAGTCATTGCTGAGGTTAAGAATTTCATTGCTCAAAGGGAGGCTCAAAATGCCAAATTCATGCTAGA
This sequence comes from Pinus albicaulis, assembly GCA_034641835.2. Classification (NCBI taxonomy): domain Eukaryota; kingdom Viridiplantae; phylum Streptophyta; class Pinopsida; order Pinales; family Pinaceae; genus Pinus; species Pinus albicaulis. The sequence continues at coordinate 231,190,590 of CM076579.1, forward strand.
TGAAACACTTGAAAGGTATGACTTGATGATGAAGAAGAACAGGTACCAAGACAGAGACCTAGAACTAGAGGGTTGAAAAGAGCTCTAGCTCTAGAGAAGCAAAGGGAAGCTAAGCTTGTTGATCAACTAACCCTAAATGAGTGATCAAGAGTTCATAAATGTTTCTCAAAATTTAAAGTTACATGAATGGGTTAAAAAAAGAATGGTTGTGTTCTCAATATAATTTTTTTTCCAAACTTCGACAGTTTGTATTTATTCCTAAGTCATGGTCTTAGAATAGGGGTTAAGTCATTTTCATGTTTTAGAGTCTATGTCATAAGGTTAAAGTTTCATATCCATCATCAAATAATGTCCAACAACTTTGTTTCACATTTCAAAGGTCCCATTTCATGTTTCGGAAATCATGTGTTTAGTCAATTTGCAAAATTTTTCAAATAAGCCACGAAACCACGTTTTCGTAGCGCAGATAGTGTAAAAAATTGCTTTTGCGCTACGAAAACGCTGGTATTTTTGTAGCACAAAACCCTAAAAATACACAACGCTCACTACGAAATTGGAGATTCATAACCAATCTTGTCCAACTATCAAATCCATCAAATTTCGTTAAATTTTCATGAGTAGGTGTCAGTCCACGAATCTTTTCTCCCACATGCAACCATTCACAATCATCATGAGATTCGTTAGGGGTCATTTATGATCATTTCAATTTAAATTTTGAAAGGGGATGGTTGCCCTTGGTTATATATTCTCATGCAAAACACTTGCTGCATGTTTTTCTTTGAATAAGAGGCTTATGGTAAGCATAAACCAGAGCTTGAATCGATTATCAAGTGAGGCTAAACCCTTAATCAAGCGAGCCAATTTTCCTGAAATCAAGCGAGCCAGTCTATTACAGGTTTTCTAAAGCCACAAGGATTCTAGGTGAAATATGACAGAGGAAAAAATAAATCACAAAAGAGGCACATTGAAGATCTCGAAATCCAATTGGCAAAATCTGAAGAAGGTCTACTACAACAAGAAGTAAGACAGTATGTGATAAACCCTTAACATAATTTTGTTTTGGGAAAGACATGAATTTTTGAATATATGAAAAAGCTTGACTTCTATTGATTTCAAGGTTCATTAGCATCAAGCTCATCACTGAAGGACAGTAAATATTTTTAAGGTTTAAAATATGATGAAGAAACTGTGTATTATGGAGATACACAACAGTTTCGTAGCGCGCTACGAAACTACTGTAGGATGCAGTTTGAACAGTTTTGCAAGGTTTCAAAGGGAGAAAGGGCTTTTTTTTAAAACCTTGATGCTCTTGAAGAATGTATAAAGATCAAAAGTGAAGATCGAATGGAAAAACACAGAAAAATGAAGGTTCCAAGTGAAGTTTTCAAAGGTAAAGTTCTGCGCTACGAAAACAACAGACAGTTTCGTAGTGCAACAATGTTAACAGTTTTGACACTCCTTCAAAAGTTTGGTTTGGGCACAGCTGGAAGGGAAAAGTAACACGAGTTTAATAAGACATTGCCACATGTTTTTGAGCACAAGTTGGTCAGCAAATGGTTCGAAGGAACATAAATGAAGCACTATAGCTATTTTGCAGGGAGCATGTTCCTATCTTTCAGGGCAGATAAGAGGCAAATCAATATAGTCTAACAGCAAGGAGATGGACATCATCAAAGTCAAAGACATGGATTTGAAGCTATTAGTGGAAGAATTAAAGTTTTTATGGAAATGATTGGTGGACATGACACATATGAAAATGATCTATCCATGATCATAATGTTCAAAAAGATGCAAGGGCTTAATGATGAGCTGGAGAAGACATGTTACTATTTTTTTATAAAAGTATCAGTTGTTATGAAGTGTTAACATCTCCAAGGCACTAATTTTAAATAAATTTTCAAAAAATGAGCCTACAAAACAGTTTCGTAGTGCGCTACGAAACTATTGAAGCAACCTTTCACCATGACGAGAAAAATTCCGTTTTCTGGCTTTAGTAGTAAATTTCAAAAAAGGTTTCCGCGCAACTGAAAACGAATTTTCGAAAACTTAAAGAAATTTTCTTCCTAACATACTTAACTACAAAAAAATCTCTCAGTTTCTTCAAATTCATTATGAAGGGGGAGATACAAGGCTTTCTTTGAAGCCCTAGTTTCAGAAAACAGAGTTTTCATGTTTTACACAAGTTTTTCAAAGATAGATTCTGGACAGAAGGAGTAGTATTTCCAAAAAACAAGATACGTTTTTATTATAGAAAGAATTAAATACAAAAAAATCCTTCACTTTCTCAAAATACATCATGTATGAGAAGATAAAGGCTCTGTCCCAAGACCTAATTTTCAGAGAAGAAACAAGAATAATTTGTTGAAGAAGTCTTTTCATCATTTTTCATAGCAAATTTTGAAGGAATTTTTATGAGTTTGGTTTTGAAAATTCTTGTGGGAGTGTGTCAAGTAAATATAAAGGATATCATGAAAGAAAAATATTGAAATATGTTGAAGAAAGGAGTGAAAACACTGCGCTACGAAACTGTGCTACTTTCGTAGCGCAAATCTGTTTTCACTGTTTTGAGAAGACAAAGTGGATTTTGCACAGCTGGCATGAAGGGATGACTTGAGACATATGTAAATAATGTTAATAACATAAATTAGCCTCGAATTCATCAGTTAAAAGTGGTTGGAACATCTCAAGAAACCAGAAGGATCCTAAGCCTAAAAACAGGGAAACATGTTTCTTAATTTATAGGGCAGTTTTATCATCAGCAGTAGGGTGACTTTAAGTGAATGGTCAACATAAAAATTCGACCTCATGGAGGAGAAACTGTCAAAAATAATATTTAATTCCTATATAAGGCTTTTTTAGTCATAATAAGGATTTTTACTCCTAATTGTATTAGGACTCTAGAACACACAGTTTAACTGTCAGATGTAATTAAAAATTTGTTTTAGCAGTTAGGTGTCAAGCTAGAAAATTCGAATTTTTCTCAAGTTTTTGGAGAGAATCCAAGAATGTAATGATAACTCTATAAGATACAAGAAGTCGAATTGCGTAGGGTTGGAAATTTTCATTAACAAGCATACTGTTTTGTTGTAGAAAAGACTGTGTTTTTATTATTAATACATAGATATTGGTTTCATCACTCAGGATTCAGAAAGGGTTATTGATGTTTGATATTCTCATGGTTTTCCTCTTTCAATTACTTGAAATGGCATGAATGTATGTTACTTAGAATTCACTGAAGGTTCTCTAAATTCCTTCATATGTTCATGAACTGTGTTTATTTTCTGTCCTACTGTTCTGTTGATGCATCTAAACCTTGAAATGCCTTGACTTCCATATGAAGCTGATATTCATGTTTTGTGAAAACACATTTGACTCCATAAGCACAATAGATGTTTTTTGATTAGTAGTACAACCAATTATCCATTTTTATCCATTTTACTCATAGAGTTAGCCATATAATCCTTATTTGAAAATCATAAACCTATTGAGAGAGCCCTCTCAGGTTGAGGAGGCTAAGCCTCAACATTGAGGTAGTCTTACCAGTAGCCTATCAGGGTCCTATTTTGGTGATAACATTTTGGTGCGTCTGCCAGGAGTTTGAAGATATACATCTCCCGAAAATTATGAAGCTGAACTCTTGAAGGTAGCAGGAGCTCAGAATTTGTTCGAGGCTACAAAACTACCTTGGAGACTCCACACATCAAATAAAAAATCGGGAGGTGACTCCATAGCTAAAATATCAGTTGCTAGATGAAGTTTCAAGATGATTTCCATTGCAAGAAAAAATGCCAGGTATGCTCCTATGAATTGGTCTCATATCCCTGGTTTTCCAAACCCTATGCCAGAGGTTGATTGGTTAGATGATATTTGAATATTCAAAGATGAAAAGACAGACAATGCTGCTCTTCATTTGGTTAGGTTTCATATGCATGTACATAGTTTTAAGGTTCATATACCTGAAGAGTGTCTTATGAAGATGTTTATGATCAATCTAGAAGGAAAAACATGGTCTTGGTATAAAGGTTTAGCAAATGGTTCATTATATTCTCTTGCTAAATTTCATGATGAATTCTATGAGATGTATAAAGAGTGCCATCCCTCTTTATTGATGGTTAAAGACTACTGTATACACTTTGAGAGTTTCATTGAATATTTGGAGAATTGTTATGAAGATGATGAGTTTATGGATGAGGAAATTTTAGAAGCCCTTCATGACAATACCTTTCATCAACAAGAAGAACACCAAGAAGAAAGGATAATATCTCCCTTAGATGAAAATGAAACCCAACAGGAGTTTACTTATGAAAATTATGACACATCCTCTGAGTTTGAAGAAAATTTTCACCAGGTTGGTCAATCCTTTGATCATCATGAGGATGAAAATCATTTCAAATACCAAGAAGAAATATTGGAAGACAGTTTTTATAACACTCAGGCAGAGAAAAAGCTTGATTACTTATGTCATACTTTGCAGCAGCCTACTTCAAAGAATGATCATAATAATGAGGAAAATTACATAGTCCATGGGAATGATTCAGAAATACAGTTGGATAACTTATCAAATAAATGTTGTGTGGCTAAAGATCAGTTGTTAGAAGTCACAGAATGTTATGAGGATCATAAAGCTGATTATGTATTCTGGGATCCTATAGCTAGATACATGGAAGAGTTTTACTCTCCAGTGTTTCAGTTTTATTTTTACCATAAAGATCAGTTAAAATTTAAGTGGCAATGGTCATCACTATTTCATAGTTTCTTTGAAGTTCGATGCAGTCAAAAAAATCAAATATCAGATAAAACAAATGATTGGCTACATTGGAAATTTCACATTGATTGAGCTGAATGAAGTTTGTAGTTGATAGGGTAGGTAAGTAGGAATATGCAAATAAGCTCAAGGTTGAATGAGCATTTTTAGTAGGTACAATTTGAAGAAAATTGGGTAGAACTTCAGAGTTTTATTTTAAAGGGATGGATAGCAGCACTGGAGCTGCGGGTTCTTAGTGTACCATAGGGGCACACTATCCCAAGTGGAGCCACTGTTATCACTATAAAATTTTTTCCGAACTTGGACAGTTTGTATTTGTTCCTAAGTCATGGTCTTAGAATAGGGGTTAAGTCATTTTCATGTTTTAGAGTCTATGTCATAAGGTTAGAGTTTCATCTCCATCATCAAATAAGGTCCAACAACTTTGTTTCACATTTCAAAGGTCCCATTTCATGTTTCGGAAATCATATGTTTAGTCAATTTGCAAAATTTTTCAAATAAGCCACGAAACCACGTTTTCGTAGTGCATACAGTGTAAAAAACTGCTTTTCTGATACGAAAATGCTGGTCTTTTCGTAGCGCAAAACCCTGAAAATACACAACGCGCACTACGAAATTGGGGATTCGTAACCAATATTGTCCAATTGTCAAATCCATCAAATTTCGTTAAATTTTCATGAGTAGGTGTCAGTCCACGAATATTTTCTCCCACATGCAACCATTCACAATCATCATGAGATTCGTTAGGGGTCATTTATCATCATGTCATTTTAAATTTTGAAAGGGAATGTTTGTCCTTAGTTATATAGTCTCATGAAAAACACTTGATGCATGTTTTTCTTCGAATAAGAGGCTTATGGTAAGCATAAACCAAAGCTTGAATTGATTATCAAGTGAGGCTGAAACCTTAATCAAGTGAGCCAGTTTTCCTGAAATCAAGCGAGCCAGTCTATTATAGGTTTTCTAAAGCCAAAGGGATTCCGGGTGAAATATGACAGAGGAAAAAATAAATCACAGAAGAGGCACATTGAATATCTCGAAATCCAATTGGAAAAATCTAAAGAAGGTCTACTACAACAAGAAGTAAGACAGTAAGTGATAAACCCTTAACATAATTTTGTTTTGGGAAAGACATGACTTTTTGAAGATATGAAAAAGCTTGAATTATATTGATTTCAAGGTTCATTAGCATCAAGCTCATCATTGAAGGACTGTAAATATTTTTAAGGTTTAAAATATGATGAAGAAACTGTGTATTATGGAGATACACAGCAGTTTGAACAATTTTGCAAGGTTTCAAAGGGAGAAAGGGCTTGTTTTTTAAACCTTGATGCTGTTGAAGAATGTATAAATATCAAAAGTGAAGATCCAATGACAAAACATAGAAAAAATGAAGGTTCCATGTGAAGTTTTCAAAGGTAAAGTTCTGCGCTACGAAAACAACAAACAGTTTTGTAGCGCAGCAATGTTAACAATTTTGACACTCCTTAAAAAGTTTGGTTTGGGCGCAGCTGGAAGGGCGAAGTCACATGAGTTTAATAAGACATTTCCACATGTTTTTGAGCACAAGTTGGTTAGCAGATGGTTTGAAGAAACCTAAATGAAGCACTATAGCTATTTTGCAGGGAGCATGTTCCTATCTTTCAGGGTAGATAAGAGGCAAATCAATATAGTCTAACAGCAAGGAGATGGACATCATCAGAGTCAAAGACATGGATTTGCAGCTGTCAGTGGAAGCATTAAAGGTTTTATGGAAATGATTGGTGGACATGACACATATGAAAATGATCTATCCATGATCATAATGTTCAAAAAGATGCAAGGGCTTAATGATGAGCTGGAGAAGACATGTTACTAATTTTTTTTTTTAAATATTAGTTGTTATGAAGTGTTAACATCTCCAAGGCACTAATTTTGAAGAAATTTTCAACAAATGAGCCTGAAGCAACCTTTCACTGCAAATGAATTTTTGAAAACTAAAAGAGGTTTTTCTTCCTAATATACTTAAATACAAAAAAATATCTTAGGTTCTTTAAATTCAGTATGAAGTGGGAGATACAAGGCTTTATTTGAAGCCCTATTTTTAGAAAACAGAGTTTTCCTGTTTTACACATTTTTTCCAAAGACATATTCTGGATAGCAGGAGAAGTATTTCCAAAAAACAAGATAGGTTTTTATTACAGACAGAATGAACTACAAAAAAGTCCTTCAGTTTCTCAAAATACATCATGTATGAGAAGATAAAGGCTCTGTCCCAATACCTAATTTTCAGAGAAGAAATAGGAATAATTTGCTAAAGCAGTCTTTTCATCATTTTTCATAGCAAATTTTGAAGGAATTTTTATGAGTTTGGTTTTGAAACTTCTTGTGGGAGTGTGTCAAGTAAATATAAAGGCTATCATGAAAGAAAAATATTGAAATATGTTGAAGAAAGGAGTGAAAACATCGCGCTACGAAAAGCGCTACGGAATTGTGTTACTTTCGTAGCGTAGATCTGTTTTCACTGTTTTGAGAAGACAAAGTGGATTTTGCACAGATGGCATGAAGGGATGACTTGGGACATATGTCAATAATGTTCCTAACATCAATTCGCCTCAAATTAATCAGTTAAAAGTGGTCAGAATATCTCAAGAAACTAGAAGGATCCTAAGCCTAAAAACAGGGACTCTAGAATAGACAGTTTAATTGTCAGATGTAATTAAAAGTTTGTTTTAACAGTTATTAGGATTCAAGATAGAAAATTCGAATTTTTCTCAAGTGTTTGGAGAGAATTCAATAATTTAATGATAACTCTATAAGAGACAAGAAGTCGAATTGCATAGGGTTTGCAATTTTCATTAACAAGCATACTGTTTTGTTGTAGAAAAGACTGTGTTTTTATTATTAATACATAGATATTGGTTTCATCACTCAGGATTCAGAAAGGGTTATTGATGATTGATATTCTCATGGTTTTCCTCTTTCAATTACTTGCAGTGGCATGAATTTATGTTATTTATAATTCACTGAAGGTACTATAACTTCCTTCATATGTTCAGGAAATGTGTTTATTTTCTGTCCTACTGTTCTGTTGATGCATCTAAACCCTGAAATGCCCTGACTTCCATATGAAGCTGATATTCATGTTTTTTGAAAACACATTTGAATCCATAAGCCCAATAGATGTTTTTTGATTAGTAGTACAACCAATTATCCATTTTACTCATAGAGTTAGCCATCTAATCCTTATTTTAAAATCATAAACCTATTGAGAGAGCCCTCTCAAGTTGAGGAGGCTAAGCCTCAACTAAAAGTCTAGTTTGAAATAGTTACACTGAGGTAGCTTGACCAACAGCCTATCAGGGTCCTATTTTGGTGATAACAGGTTTCGTAGATCTCATCTTTCTGATTCTGGCACCATGAACGGTTCGAAAAATCGATGTTGTATGAGGGAGATACCGCATTCTGATCGAAATACCAAACACGTAAATTTTGTGACAATTTGACCAGGTTTGACTGGGATGCACAGTCAACAAGTGGGTGGATGCACAGTCAACAAAAGGGAATATTTTGAGGAATATTCCTTCCTTAGAGCCAACTGCAGGTTGAAAAGTGTCAGCTTCTTATTCGAATGAGTTTGGAGAGGGCCAATCAGAAGGTGACACATGGCCAGCCCTGAGGCCGCCACGTGTCCCTGAAGTGGTAGTGTAAAATTATTGAGGGTCCGCAGGAATCGAACCCTGGACCACCAGTAAGGCATGCACGTGGATTACCACCTGTGCTACACATTGTCACTTAACATACATTGGTCTCAACTTTATGTTATGGTTGAATGGAATGGTGTTTGGGGGTTGGAACCACTGGCGGTCCCAACCCGCCAGCGGTTCCCCAAACACTATGTCACATGGCACGTAAAACCAACTCCAAACATGGCGATCAACAAACCTCTGACAGTCTCTGCCAAAGTTAAGTCATATGGTTACATGGTAGCATTTAAATGATATCTTGACGCAGTCTCTGCTAACCTCAGCGTTCAACCCCAGTTTAAGACTCCAACAGGAGTTTAATGCGATGGTTCCACCCAACCGTTACCCTAACTGCGGGTTTTGGGGGCTGGCATGTGGCCACCCCCAACCACAACCTTTAATTCCACAATTTATATGGTGGCAGTTTGTTCTAGCGCGCCATTTTGGGAGGAAGTCACTATTTTAACTCCAGATAAGTGGAGTCCTCTACTTTTAGTGGAGTTTTTCTAGGTGTAACTGGGGAAAAGAGTAGGAGATTCAATTTTCGCCAATTATGAGTGAATGAAGAGTCATTTTTGACTAATTGGAGCATTCTGGAGCCATTGGTGCAGAGAAAAAAAATATTAGAGCATTGTAACAACATGAATTTGCAAAATTTTGAGCATAACGAAAGATAGACATGACATTGGGAGTTGGACCAACAGATGTAGCCCAGGAGTGGTGAACTGCTTCATCATGCCTGTTGTGTAAATTTCATGTGGTGATTTATTTCTCTATTTTAAACTTCCATTCAGTGTTATTTGTGCTTATTTCATGCTTCTAATTCACTAAAAATCATCTCTAATTCATGGAAAAACACCTCAATACTTATGCAAACTAATGAGACAAGTATGCACATGTTTATAAACTGAAAAGAGACTTAGCAAAACAAAAATAATATAGTCATTTCAGATCAGATTGGTATCAGAGCTAGAGTTTATTCTCTGGTGTTATTTAGTGCAAATAATTTTTTAACTGTTTGCAAGTTTTTAGATTCTTACAAGGCTCAAGCTCAAGAGAGGAGAAGGCAAATTGGTGGAAGCAGAAGGGTCTCAAAGGGATCCAAAGAAAAGGAGAGAAATATTTCCACAATATCCACCACCTAGTTCACCTCCTAAGGAAGTAGAAGTGCCATTAAGCATGCCTCAAGTGGAAGGAGAAATCCATGAAGAAGTTGATCCCAACGAGAAAGAAAGAGTGTTTAGGAAAGCCTTCCTTGACATGACTGAGATGGTTAGAATCCTTTATCAAGAAAGGAATGAGACACTGGAAGGAGAAGGATTCAAACTTAAAAAGGAAGGAAAAGGATCTTCAAGAGGTCACAATGATGAAGATAAGTCAAATAAGGGAAATGGAGATCCATCATCCTCACCCTCATCATCATCATCCTCTACTTCATATTCAGTACATCAACCACACAAGTCAAAGAAAACTGGTAAAAGTCCTTTTTTAAAACTTGATGTTAAGTTTGAATTGCCTATGTTTAATGGTGAAGTCAATGCAAAAAAGCTTGATAATTGGATTCGAAAATTGGAGGTCTATTTGAGAATCTAGAAACTTCAAGATGATGATACAAAAATCCAATTAGCTTCATTGAGAATGGAAGGTGAAACACTTGTTTGGTGGGAAGCCAAGACAAAGGAGGAAATCAAAAAACATGGTAAGATTATTCTTTCATGGTCAGATTTCATTACTACAATAAAACAAAAAATTTATCCATTAGCTCATATGCAGAAAGCCATAATGAACTGGAAAAACTTTAGGCAATTTAAGAGACAACATGTGCAAGAATACACCTAAGAATTTAGAAGAGCTCTCTTATTAGGGGTAGATAATTTTCTCAAGTAAATAGGAGGCTTACATAGCTACCTAAAACATACTATTCTCATGTTTAACCCCACCAGTCTAGATGAAGTATGTGTTCAGGCCACACATCTAGAAGCTAGAGGGAAGAACATTTCTGAAGAGGGTAGAAAGAAACCTTTTAAGGGTAAATCCAAATAAAAGGCCTCAAAAGGTAAAAGAAAAAAGAATGCATCTGTTAATAAAGAGGGAGAAAAATTGGTTTGTAAACATTGTTCAAAACAAGGCCATGATCAAACTCATTGTTGGAAATTACATCCTGAAATGAGGCCAAAGAAACCCAATAACAAATGGAAAGAGAAAACTGCTGCTACAAGTCAACTGATTTAGGAGATGATTCAGATGATGAATCTAAGATTACAACCATGGGATTGAAGAACATGAAGGGAAAATAAATTGAAACTAAAACCAGTACCAGTACATCAAACTGTCACATAAACACTCCAAATGAAGAAGAAAGAATTGAACTGTTTCATGTGAGGGTCATATCCAAGCATACCAAGATTGACACATTGTTTGACAGTGGGTCACAAGCAAACTTAATATTTGAATACTTGGTCAAGAAAATGAACCTTGAGACGATACCACATCCAAAACCATATCCATTGGGTTGGATTTATAAGGATGAAAATCTACACGTTTCAAAGAAATGTATATCGCGGTCTGCGATCACTGCAAATTTTGTTGACATAGTTGAATTAGATGTGGTTTAGCTTGACATAAAAAGTATTGTGTTGGGGAGTCCTTACTTGTATGACAGGAAAGCGATCTTCCATCACCATGAGAAAAATTATCATTTATCCAAATATGGCAAGGAGTTCATTGTTAGAGCACATCGTAAGAAGAAAAACATTGCTATGGTAAACGCTGGATAGGTAAAGATGCTGGTAAATTCAAGTAAGAATTTTGTTCTTCTAATGATTAAGCCTAAAGATGATGTTAATCATGAATCATTTGAGGGATGTGATCCTAAGTTGAAATCAGATTTATATGATGTATTTAATGCACATCATGAGATGTTTTAGGAGCCAACATGATTGCCTCCAAAAAGAGAGATTCAACATGAGATTCAGTTGAAGCAAGATTGTCCTCTTCCAAACATCAGTATGTATCGCATGTTGATAATGGAGAATGCCAAAATAAAGAGGCAAATCAAAGAGATGTTGGACAAAGAAATCATAAGGCCAAGCACTTCTCCATGCGGTTTACTCATAGTCTTGATACCAAAGCCTAATATGGGACTTGGCGCATGTGTGTAGATTTTCTAGCTTTGAACAAGATTACGGTAAAGAATCGTTACCCACTCCCAAGAATAGATGATTTGCTTGATCAGATGAAAGAAGAAAAGTTTTTCACTAAGTTAGATTTACAAAGTGGATATCTTCAAGTGAGAATTGCATAAAGTGATATATGGAAAACTACATTCAAAACCAAACAAGGACTCTTTGAGTGGCTAGTTATGCCATTTGGTTTGTGTAATGCACCGATAAATTTCATGCGTGTTATGGATAGTGTTTTGCATCCATTCCTTGATGACTTTGTGATTGTGTACTTATATGACATATTGATTTTCAGCAAAACAAGAGAAGACCATGTCTTGCATGTGAATAGAGTGCTTGATATTTTGAAGAAAGAGAAATTGTTTCTTAAGATGTCAAAGTGTGAGTTTGGAAATATTTCCTTGGTATGTTTGGGACATCTTGTAGGAGGAGGAGAGGTGAGAATTGTTCCTTCTAAAGTGGAAGCCATTGTGAATTGGCCCACACCCAAAATAGTAACCGAGGTAAGAAGTTTCTTAGGTGAAGCTCAATATTGGAGAAATTTTATTGCTAAATTTTCTTCCATCGCAGCTCCTATGTATGTCATGACAAGTGTGAAGAAAGGCTTCCAATGGGGAGGCAAAAAAAAAAAAACTTTCAAGGATTTGAAAGACAAGATAATTTCAGCTCCAGTCCTTGCATTACCAAATTTGAGACAACCATTCGAGATTCAAACCGATGCTAGTGATTATGCCATGGGCGCAATACTTTTGCAGCATGGTAAGCCCATCGCTTTTCATTCTGAAACATTTAATGGTGCTGTGAAAAATTATCCTACATATGACAAAGAAATATATGCGTTGGTACAAAGTGTCAAGAAGTGGAAACACTACTTGATGGGTAAAGAAACTATTGTGCATACCGATCACCAACCATTACAGTACTTGCAGTTGCAAACAAAATTGCAGCAATCAAGACATTTCAGGTGGATGTGATTTCTTCAATAGTTTCAATTGGTTATAAGGTACAAGAAATGTATTTTCAATAAATTTTCTGATATGCTTTCAAGACCAATCATTAGTGAATCTACTTTACTAAAAAATGATTCTTTTGTACATGAGAGTTACATAGAAAAATATGCAAATGACATTGAATTTCAAGATGTGTATGCTAGTTTGAGTGAATGGAATCAAGTTGAAGAAAGATATTATCACATGCATAAAAATTTGCTGTTTCATTTGGGAAAGATGTGTATTCCACAAGGAGAGAGGCTAAGTGTCATTAGAGAATTTCATCCATCTCTTATTGCTGGACACTTTGGGGTAAGAAAAACAGTGGCACATCTACAAAGGTATTACTATTGGCCTCACATGATAGATAGTGTGTCACGTTTTAAAAGAGGTTGTTTTATGTGTGCAACAAGTAAGCCCAGTAATAGGAAGCTTGGGTTGTACACGCCACTACCGGTACCATCAAGGCCATGGGAGAGTGTCTCCATGGAATTTGTTGGAGGTCTACCTATGTCAAGAAAGCATCATGATTATATTTATGTAGTTGTGGATAGATTCAGTAAAATGTGTATACTTATGCCATGTAAGAAAACCATTACTGCTGAACAAACTGCTGAAATTTATTTTCAACATGTTTGGGTTCATTTTGGATTGCCAACTTCTATTGTTAGTGACAGGGATTCCAGGTTCATTGGAAATTTTTGGTCAAATATATGGAGAATGATGGACACAAAGTTGAAAAAGAGTACCGCTTTTCATCCACAAACAGATGGAAAAACTGAGGTGGTAAACAGAACTGTTGTGCATCTATTGAGAGGATATTGCAGCAAACATCCTAAGTTGTGGGATGAACAACTGCATTACATTCAACATGCTTACAACCAGGCAAAGAAATCTTCAACACAAACATCACCTTTTGAAGTATGCTTTGGGTATTTTCCAAAATCGCCATTAAACTTCATATTTGGGAAGGATGTTGCAATATATGGCCATAGTGATATTGACAAGGCTCGCAATTTCATTGAGAAAATTCAGATTATACATCAACAATTTCAAGAAAAACTTGAGAAAATTCAAAGAAAATACAAAGAGAGGCATGACAAACACCGGTTAATCAAAAGTTTTAAGAGGGAGATGAGGTATGGTTGCACATTAGCAAAGAAAGGATGCAAGGGGAAGGTAAAAGTCTCAAACCCATTCACTATGATCCATTCAAGATCATAAAGAGAGTTGGTAATAATGCGTTCCAACTTGACTTTCCTTCTTATATGAAAATGTATTCAGTTGTTAATGTTGAAAAATTACGTTTGTATAAGCCAACTTTTTCCTATGATCAAGGAAGTGATGTTCAACTACCTTCTATTGAATATTTCTTGCTAGAATTTCTAGATGAGTTCAAAGAAGATACAGTTCTTGACAGGAGGACAAGAGCATCTAAGAGGAGAAGTGTTGACTACCTTCGAGTTGGGATCAAAGGCACTAAACCAAGCAAGGAAAAATGTTTGGAGGTTGGATGAGGGAGATGTACCCTCATCTACTAAAAATGTAATCAAGTATTTTGGGGTCCAAAAGCTTCCCAATGGGGAGGAGTGATCAGGAGTTCATAAGTTTTTCTCAAAATTCAAATTTACAGGATTGGGTTGAAACTAGGATGGTTGCATAGATCTCTTCTTCCTAATTCCAGTGCCATGAACATTTCAAAAAACTGATGTCGTATGAGGGAGATATCGTGTTCTGATCGAAATTCCAAAAATGTAAATTTTGTGACAATTTGACCAGGTTTGACTGGGATGCATAGTCAGCAAGTGGGTGGATGCACAATCAGAAAAAGGGAATATTCTGAGGAATATTCCTTCCTCAGATCCAACCACAGATTGACAAGTGTCAGCTTCTTATTTTAATGAGTTTGGAGAGGGCCAATAAGAAGGTGACACATGGCCAGCCCTGAGGTTGCCACATGTCCCTGAAGTGGTAGTGTAAAATTATTGAGGGTCCATAGGAATCAAACCTTGGACCACTGGCAGGGAACGTGCATGGCTTACCACCCGTGCTACGCATTGTCACTTAACATACATTGGTTGCAACTTTATGTTATGGTTGAATGGAATGGTGTTTGGGGGTTGGAACCGCCGGCGGTGCCAACCCGCCAGCGGTTCCCCAAACACTATGTCACATGGAACATAAAACTAACTCCAAAAATCGTGGTAAAAAAACCTCCTGTTATATTTCAGAAAATAATGAAACATCATTTGACATAGTATTAGAGGTTCATGTGTCAAAGGTATGGTCATAGAATTCATTTTTCATTACTTGGTTAAGGAAAATTTTAAAATTTTCTTATTTTCTTATCCTAAGGCCCAAACCCACCCCCATTCAAGTATTTTCATGTCACATATGTCATTATTTCCTGAAATATTTCATTTCCAAAGCATACAACTCCGAAAAGGTCATTTTAGCCAAGAATCCCTACTTTTGTAGCGAATTACACAGAAAAAACACACTTTCGCTATGAAACTGCTAATACTTTTGTAGCAAAACTGCCCAGAAATACACTAAGTACGCTACGAAAGGAGGTATTCCTGTATGTCTTTTCAAAATAGCTACTAGGTGTTAGTCAATAATTGAAAGGGTTAGGATATATTCCATTCGAGTCAGTTAGGGTTAAATCAAGGTATAATGGTCATGGCTGAAGTCATTATTACTATTTTAAGTATGTATGAGTCATAATTATGCCATGAGTTGTCATCGAACTTCAAAATATTTCCTAATTGAGTCATTTTTCATTCTCCACTCCCTCTTTGCTTGATATTGAGCTCTGGAGAGCTATTTCACTAAGCCCAAGCTGTGGCTAGCATTTTTAAATGTTTGCAGGTATCACTAATCAAGCAAGGCAGAGAAGACATAAAAGTACCATGGCTGCAAAGAGGAAGACCAACAAAGGTGGCCACTGTCTTAGATATGAGCCATCAAACATGAACCTGATAAATGAATACCCAAAAACTTCATAAGCTTTCATAAGAACATGGTGTTTGCAGTTTTGCCAAAGATTGCAAGGATGCCATGTACAGGTTTCTAAAGAGTTTTCCCTAAATTTCAATGGGACAGCTACAAAATTCGGAATGTTAAACCCCACTATAACACTAGAGAATATTGCAGCAACAACAACAATTCCAAGAAGAGAATATCAATGGTTCAAAGGTTTCAAATTCAACATGCAGGAATGTAAAGAATTTATAAAGCCAGAACATAGTGAGGTTGACCTTACAAATTCCATTCCAAGGAGCTACATGAAAGATAGTTTCTCAAAGCTACTTCTTATCATTCAAAAATACTTCACTTGTGAAGGGAGGTATCATAAGGTTTATTCTTACCACTTCAAGCTTCTGCTACATTTCGTTGGTAAGAATTATCTTGATCTACCTTTTTATTTATATAGAAGCTTAGAAAAAATGGCAGATAAAGTTCAATCTAAATCTGAAGGAAGTGAAACCTAAATTTTTCATCATGGTTTAATAAAGTTGTTGGTTTTAGATGAGTTAAAAAGGCTAAGCAGAGAATGGTATTCTTTTCTGTTTGTCAGTGGTTTTGAAGTGGATGCCATCACCCTTAAAAGAACTCCTAAACCTAGAGGTATAACATCACCTTCAGTGGCAGAACAAAGTGAACCAGTAGGGGTAGAGCAAAGTGAAACAATAATCATGGAAACAGACAAATTGAAGAAACTTGATACACTTGTTGTTTCACCTGCAAAACAAAAGTCAACTATGAGAAAACCTGCAAAACAAGAGCCAAATGTGAGTAAACATGGCAACAAAAGGATTATAAGAAGACAAACAGTGGCTAAGGGAAATTAAGAAGACATTCTGCATGCTATTGATATTGAAGAGACTCCCATAGTCCAAGCTGAGGATATAGATGAGGGAGGAAAGAAGCTCAAGAAAGCTAAATAAGCAAAGAAGTTAGAGATTGAAGGTGAGGATGTAGGTTTTATGTTTCAGGCTAGGAAACCCATGACAAGACATGCTAGAAAACCCTTGGAAAGTAGTAAAGAAGTTCAAAAGGTCACTGAAACTACCCAGCCATTACCAAGAATTATTGACCTTTCATCACCTGCAAAAGAAGAATCAGTCATCAAGCAAAATAAAGGAAAGGAGAAAATTATTGAAAAAATACAGTTTGAGGTTCTTGAGGAGCAGTTGAAGTTAGAAAATCATGAAATAGAAATCTTGAAGAAAGAGGAAAGGAAACACAATGTCCAAAAGGTGCAGTTTGAGAAAATGAAAGAGATTTGGGAAGAGCAGGTTGATAGTGTGTCAAAGACCTTAGATGATAAAAAACAATTAATGAAATGGACTATGCCATTGAGGAAAGAGGTGAAGCATGTTAGAAGAATGAACTTGCACTTGAAATATAGCAACATAAAACTGAAGGACCAATTCAAAGACCTCCAAGTCAAAGACCTCCAAGGGCAGTTATAATTTATCCACTAGGAGATGGAGAAGAAGGATTTAAAGATGACTGTAGTTGAGGAAACCATAGCTCAACTCATTATTAATGAAGAGGAAACACCTCAAGGCTCTTAAGTTGAGTTTTATTATGTTTTAAGAGGTTAATGGCATGTTGAAAACTAATTTTATACAGCCGGAAGGCACCTTTTTGAGACAAGGTCAAAATCTGGAAATTACACAGTTTTCCATAGTTTCGTAGCGTTTCTTGGGCTTGAAGCCAGGAAAACGCTACGAAAATTTCTGTAGCTGTATTTTTGCCTTTAAAACCACTTTTTGTATCTTTTAAGAGGGGATAATGGTGATGATGAAGTGTCATGACATGATGGACACCATGCAAGAGAAAAGAAGCAGAAATTTTGAGTGATGAAGTCATTTTTTGGACGCTACGAAAGCACACTACGAAACTGCCTTTGAAGGTTTCTGAGAATTTTAAAAGAAGTTTTGGACAGGTGGACACATCCAATAGGTCAAGGGACCTTGCCAACAAATATTTATGACTTGAAGATCATGAAATGGAGACAACTCATCAGCTGAAGCCTTCATTGAAGATAGGGTCCTATTTGCCTGAAAAATAGGGTTTATTTCCATATGTTGAGGAGGATATTTAAGATGTCAAGAAGTGATGAGCTATGTCATAGCTTATTCAAACATGTGAAGCATTAGTTCTCAGATATGGAACTGTTTTAGGAGGTAAGGTAGTTTGATGTAATAAATAGGAGTTTGAGTCCTATTAGAAAAATGACTGTTTTAGAGTATAGCTGTCATTTTCTGATTAAAAGACATGTTTTTATGTTATGTAAGGTGTCATTAGAAGAATTTGATGAATCTATCCAAGAGGAAGATCATCTCTGATGTAAGAAGGTCTATTTAAAGGCATATTATCGACGTTTTAAAGGGTTGGAGATTTTTTTTTGCACCGTATGCAACTTTATGTAATTATAATATTCCCAAATTTTCACCTGATATTTGGAATATTAGAGTTCTTAACTTTCTTAATGAATTAAGAAAATAAAAGGGTGGAGGGACCCATAATCCTCAATACGAATAAATATCCACTTTTTTTGTGTGAATGTAGATTAATTAAGCCTAGATCTACATAATGAGGTAGTTGAACAACTACTAATGTGAATGGAAGAAGAGATCATGTCTCATTAATGAGATAGATCATGGAGGTTGACACAATCAACTAATATCTTGGAAGAGATCAAACAGAATATCATGGAGCATTCATGATGAGATGATGGAGGAAGTTGTGCAATTAATTCACACATGATGGAGAGGGTGCACATTGCACCTAGACATGATGGATGACTTGGTTAGACAACACAGTCAAACATGGAGGATCTTGTCCACATGCACAGCACAGTTTAGATGAAGGCCAAGGCATGGGAAGGCTCAAACACTATATAAAGAATATGAAGGCAAGAACGAAGACATTCTTGATATTACTGATGTTGAGGATCTGTTTAGATCTGGAATTGTCATGTGACATTCCATTGCTTTTTTGGGCTGTTTAGCAAAGATTGCAAGTGCTGTTTAGCATAGGATGTTCCTGGTCGGGAATCCCACCACTTTCTTTGAGTAGCTCTGGAAAGAGTAATGTACTTCATTTTACATCAGGCATTGGTGCCACATATCTTTCCTACTTTCTGTAGAACATCCATATTTAGAAATTGCATATTTCTGAAGATCAGTTTGGAAGGTGGAGGTTGTCTTCAGTATTTCAACTGGAGAACTGGTGAAGGTTTATTCATATCACCTTGGGCTTAAAGATAAGCATTCCCAGAGCTTCACATAAGATCTCGCATCAGGCCAAAATTTATTTACCTCCTAGCAGCAGTAGTTCCATCCAGAATTATGCTGTCCATATTGCAGATCTAGAGGAGGAAGGAAGTTGCTATCATTTCAGCTAGTAATCCTGTGAGGGATCATCCCGCCACCTTTCTATCACTATTTCCATCAGCCTAGGGTTTATTGAAACATATTTTATTAGGCATAGAGCCTCTCTTTCCCTTGCAGTGCAGTTTTTATGAGAAGCTGTGTTGCAGCAGCTGTAATCATCATTGGAGGATTGAGAAGCTAGCTTGTAGGTTTGAAGGAGGGTTCAACCCTTCAAGCTTATATATGATCTTGTGACATATTTCAGCCATCTATTTGTCAGATCTAGCTTTAGATCTTTAATCCCAACAGATTAAGGATCAAGCCCTAGGAGGGTGATTTTCTAAAGTTGTAGATCTAGAAAATCCTTTCCGGGTTCTCTTGGGAACCCATCAAATTGGCCAGATCTTGAATCTTGGCATCATCAGAGCTCTTGAGCTCCCTAGATCTGCATTTTCCTTTGCAGCATTTACATGTATATTAGCATCAGCAGGGACAATGCAGTATTTCTTTTGTAATATCACCAGTTATGCAGTGCTAGTTGCAACACCATTTTAGGGTGATTCTAGGCCTTCTCTTGGGTTAGATCTACTCATTTTATGAACATTGTGTAACTGATTCATATCCATATAATAAAACGGCTCAGTTTCTCTATAAATTTTGATGTTGTCTTGAGATTTATTGTTTACTTAGTTTCAGTATTACTGCATTCTCCCTTTTGGGATATTACAACAGTATCAAAGCATGATCTTTGGCTCAGCTTGTGGACACTTCATCTTTTGCATCAAAAGAAGAAGTAGATAGATGAGATCTATCATGAAGGAGAACAGTTTTGCCATTCCTCTCTTTAGATCCAAGCAAGATCTCTCCAAGGAGGTCTATCAAATGAAGAAGGAAAGGAAAAGGAAGAATCCAAGAAGAATATTTGAAGAGGAAGGTCCAAGCACTTCCTATCGGCAGAAAAGAAGACCAGAGAATCATAGATCTCCTTATAGATCTACTATTCCCACTTTATTTGGAGAAGGTGAGTAGTATAGAAAGGAAGAAAGAAAAGAACTTGAGACTCATGAGACTCTCAGTTTGTATCTTGAAGAGTACAAGGAACAGTCTAGAGCATTCAAATAGAGTCTAACTCTCTAAGAATTCTTTGAACTCAAAGAAGAAAGAAGATCCTATAGCAACAATATAATGAAGAGGCACAATAGATTCTATTTTCCTAAATTTGATGGATCTTCCTCAACCAATGTTAAGGCTTGGAGGAAAGAGTTAGATGCATTTTTCAGGCTACATCCTGTGGCTAAAAAAGAGGCTATCCAAATTGCAGCACCCCATCTTTTAGGTGAAGAAAATGTTTGGTGGTTTAGTCACATGGAACATGCAAAAGTGACTAAATATTCAGATTTCTTTCAAAAGTTGAGGAAGAAGTTTGATGTAAAGAAGACAAATATGGGCCACAAAGAGAAATATCCTAAGGAAAAAAAGGAGGATGTCATTCTTGTCACTTTGGACAAGAAGTCACTACATTCACCACCAGCTGCAGATGTACTTGCATCTAGAGAAGAGGCACTTGAAACCTTGCAAGATAGTCTTGAGCTCTTGACACATAGAGTCCCATGCATGGTTTAGGAGATGCATGAGGAAGAGGAGGAAGATTCCAGTGCTGGTACATTTGTACAAGAGCAGCCATCTCTCATACCAGCAGTTGGAGACACCATTGTCCTGGTTGGAGGAACTCTTGTGTTATGTCAAGAGGTTCCCACACATCAGTGGATTCAAGGAATGCATACACATTCATTACCTATTGTTTCAGTAGATCTTATTGAAAATTATGGGGACATGCCATCAGGGCCAATGCATAACCAAGGGTTAGATCCAAATGCTGATTTGAAGCAGAAACATATCACAACGCAGAGGACCCTTGATTTAATCAAGGAGGAGATGAAAATATATCCCAGTTTGTCATGGATGGACTACATTCAACCTCTTGAGTTGAAGCGTAGAGTTTCATAAGAAGGGATGAGCATGATCCTATGTACAATGACTAGTTATGAGATCAATATTGTATCTTGCTTTGAGACAACATATGTATTACCTTGTAGATCTACAACGCTGTCACTTAGTATCAGTGATAATGAAGAGGCCCCATTTTTCTTGGAGCATTATGAAGGTAGCTTCACTTATGAAGCAATGGAGGTTAAGATGGTGAATGGTAGACATCTTGAGGTGAGAAATCATTTCTGCTTTATTGATGACACTTTCTCAAGGAGAATCTCATAGCTCAAAGAGAGAATTCTACCTGCAGTAGATCCAGAAACTCATTGGTTTTGGAAGGCCATGGATGAGAAGAAGGTCTCATTAAGAGATCTCATTGGAGGTGCACTTCAACATTTCATGAAGTGAAAAGTTCTTCAGAATTTTTAGTAGGTTGGTGTCTTACAATGGGAGGATGCCAAGTTTTTGTAGAATGACATCCATCATCCACATTGGGATGAATGGTTGATAGTATGGAGCAAGGGGTTGCCAGACCACTTTCAGATCTATGATACATGCCAAAAAGAAGCATGGATGCACTGGTTACTCTTGGGTGAGTACAGATACCACTCAAGAAGTCATATTTTGCTGATTCATGCCTTATAAATCAATGGAGGAATGCATAAGAAAAAGGCATGGTTACTTTGGTTATTGATGAGAGAGTTTGGACATCACAGGTTATATCTTATGTCCTTATATTTACTCTTGTTTGGGATATGTGTCATTTATTTACATGTATTTATGTTTGGGATGTGTCTCATGTTCATGTATGTACTTGGGTTTGGGAGAAAGTATAATTCTCACATGATGTGGCATAAGGGAGCTTGTTTGTATTTTGTTGATGAGACATCTCACATGTCCATTTATTCATTTTTTCTCCATGACTTGCATCATGCTAATGCAAGGAAGCAGTAAGAATCCTTGTTGCTATGGTTACTATTGGGAGAGTATGGGTTGAATTCTTCCCATACATTGCATGACACTATTGGAGGATGGCAACAGGAGGCCTTACAACGTTGGCTTCTGTTGGGAGATTATGGTCATTGTACATGGTATGATGATGATGTGATGGGGCAGCAAGATGCCTTAGTGAGGTGGCTTCTTTTGAGAGAGTATGGCTCTCTTACTTTTTTTCATGATGATCTAACATGATAGCAGGAGGCTTTTTTGCGTTGGTTGTTATTAGGAGAATATGGTTTGATACTGTTCATGTTTTCCCATATGTCTCTACTTATTGTTTTTCACTATGATGATGTGATGTTTGATTTTTACATGGCCAACATGGCTAATGATGAGGGCATTGATGTATGTAATCTACTCTATGTATCATGGGTTGGAGAGAAAGTTCATGAGTCGGGACTTTCCACTTTGGGAATGAACCACTTTATCTTATGTATCTCATATATGGATAACTTTGGTCATCATATGGTTTCCACTTGGAGATTCATTGATGAGGATGGGTATCTAATTTTCCAGTTGGAAGCCATTCTAGACATTCTAGAGGGGCAAATTTGGAGCTGGACATGCATATAACATAATGACAGATGGGAAGGCTTTCCACATGAGGATGCCATTTGGAGGGAGGATGTTTACTGTAGCATCCAATTTTTCAGTTGCTTGAGGACAAGCAACATTTTTCCGGGGAGGATTGTAATATTCCCAAATTTTCACCTGATATTTGGAATTATAGAGTTCTTAACTTTCTTAATGAATTAAGTAAATAAAAGGGCGGAGGGACCCATAATCCTCAATATGAATAAATATCCACCTTTTGTGTGTGAATGTAGATTAATTAAGCCTAGATCTACATAATGAGGTAGTTGAGAAACTACTAATGTGAATGGAAGAAGAGATCATGTCTCATTAATGAGATAGATCATGGACGTTGACACAGTCAACTAAGATCTTGGAAGAGATCAAACAGAAGATCATGGAGAATTCATGATGAGATGATGGAGGAAGTTGTGAAATTAATGCACACATGATGGAGAGGGTGTACATTGCACCTATACATGATGGATGACTTGGATAGACAACGCAGTCAAACATGGAGGATCTTGTCCACATGCATGACATAGTTTAGATGAAGGCCAAGGCATGGGAAGGCTCAAACACTATATAAAGAAGATGAAGGCAAGAATGAAGACATGCTTGAGATTATTTATGTTGAGGATCTGTTTAGATCTGGAATTGTCATGTGACATTCCATTTCTTTCTTGGGCTGTTTAGTAAATATTGCAAGTGTTGTTTAGTGCAGGGTGTTCCTAGTCAGGAATCCCACCTCTTTCTTTGAGTAGCTTTGTGTTAGTCATCAATAATTTTTTTCCTTTATAGATGACTAAATGCCTATCCTATATTTCTAGAAAAAAAATTCATGAATATTGTGAGTTCTAGAAATCTCACTGCCTTCATTATCCTTAGGATAAATTTTTCACTGTTCTACTACTCTATCAAGGCATGGCCAGTCTATCACTCCTAGAAGACCAAATAATGGAATTATGTCACTCATTTTCACTGTGTTCACTACCTCTGACCTTACTACTCTGTTTTGACTTGCCTAATTTTATACTCACACCTTGGATTTTCCAAGTAGCCTAACTTTTCCCCCTATTCACCAAATGCCCTAGGCATTGGTGGTTTTAAACTAACTTTCTGGCTCTTTAGATAAATCAAAGTTACCAGTTTCTAGGATTGCAATGCATAAAGGTTTTTCAATGATCTGTTTTACACCCACAAACTCTAAGTTAAGTGTTCAACCAAAGGTCAAGTCCAAAAGGCATCCCAATAGGTCATTAGGGTTCATCATTTGTAGGGTTATTTTGGATATTCAAAATCAATGTTATTCATGTGCCAAGAAGGTAAATAAAATGGAAAGGAGTGTTAGCTCATGATTTTCCCAAATGTATAAAAGACCCTCAAGAGAAACCTCCTTTGATCAGAGCATAAATTCTGCAAAAGGACAGTTGCTTATGTTAAAAAATTTCTGCAGGAATGGTTTATGATGGTTATCAGCAGAAGAGAGGCAAGGTGAGAAGCCAAACTCGTCAAGGACATTCACAACAAAGGGATGACATCACACATATGAAACAAAGAGTATCAGGGTTTTTATAACTAATTAGAAAAATAGGCGTTGCCTAGCAAGGAATCCATGCAAAGGATCACAAAGACAGAGATACATCAGCATCACTGAACATAAATTGAAGATTTATTAAAAATTAAAATGATATGCCTTCACCATGACAGCAAAAGGTTTTCAAAAAAGGATGTTCAAGGTGACTTACATGGTTTGTCAAGGCAACATTTTTTCACTGCACCAAAGGGAGGAATTCTAAAGAGTATCAGTGAAGGCTACCTAAGCTTTCAAGTAAAATCAAAGGATTATCAAAAGTAGTAGGAGGGAGAAGAAAGTTACATTTTCAAAAATCACCCACCAAAGAATCATTTTTATGCTTAAAACACCTCTTGCACAAAAGAAAAACAAATATCAGTGAAGAAATAAAAAGACCAAAAATAGACATTAGAAAAGTGGGTTTTGGTTTTTAATTTATTAAATTCCAAGGGTATAAAGAGCATAACATTCATCAATCAACACCATTTTTTCATTTGAAAAAAGGAGTGAGAGTATTTCAGAGTTTCTGGCAAGATTCGGGCAAGAGAAACTTTGCGCTATGCTCCTGTAAGGCTGCGCTACGTGCCTGTGTGCGCTCCCTTTGGAAAGTGCAACAGGGCGCTACGCGCCTGTATAGGTGTGCTACGCACAGGGGAGTGTAGGAGCCGCCCAACATCCCGAGTGCTATGCACAGGGGTGTGAAAGAGCCGCTCGACATCCCGGGCGCTATGCGCAGGGGTGTGCAAGAGCCGCTCAACAGCCCAGGCGCTACGCGCAGGGGCATGCAGAAGCTGCCCGACAGCCTGAAACTGCGTGCTGGTCTATTCAACGACGTGCAGGAGCCACCCGACAGCTGATCTACTACGCACTTGGACATGTAGAGGCCGCCCGACACCTCGTGCAACTCTGCCCTGTGCTACGCTCCTGTGATGCACGTTCAGCCAGGAGGTTTTTAAAGCCAGTGTAAGCCTCAAAGTTACTCAAAACTCATCAAAAATTCTTCCTAGCGCCTCCTAAGGGTTTCATAAGAGGTATTTAGGTCCTTACCTCCCTCTCATACTATTTTGGAAGGTAAAAATTAAAGAAAATGTGAAAAACCATAAGGAAGGAGAAAAACACCTAATTTCATGCTAACAACTCTCTTGTTCAAAGGGCACCCATCCATTTTCATAATGAGAGCACACTGAGGCTCGAATTGGTATTCTTCACTCATCCTTCCCCTTCATTTGCAGTCACTACTTGTTTCATTATCATCTCACTTTCCCTCTCCATATCATTTCCCAAACAGATCAGGGTCTTGATTTCAAAGCAAGTTAAAGGAAAAAATGCCTAGAGAAGGTAGTGTTGACATGGGCGAAGGAGGCCAAAGGCATAGATAAAAACAGAGAAAGGGTGGGAGAGTGAATAGGTTTGAGCCTATAAACACTAAAGAATTGACAGCCTCCCCTACCACAGTTGGATATTTCCAAGAGGTAGGATGCTATGACTTCTGTGAAAAAGTACAAAGAGTCAAAATTCACCCTGAGTTGACCAGAATTTTCATCCTAAACCTCCATAACCACAAAGTAAACCTAGCTGGAGTGAAGTTTGAGCTGTCCACCAATACAATTTCCATGGCCACTGGGATACCTTGCATGGGAGAAAAATGGTTCAAATAGGTGAGTTTGGACTTAAGCCGTTACCAGCCTTTTTTGAAACCAAGATACCAAGCTGATTGCAAGACCATTTTACCCTTATCCCATCTATTGGAAATGTATGACCCTTTAATGAAAACCATCATGAAATATTTTACCTGTGAGGGTATGTTTTTAAGACTTTATTCCTACCATATAAGACTGCTTATGCATTTCACTAGGGCCAAGCTATTGCATTTTCCTTATTTCCTTTATAGAAGTATTGATAAGATGTCATACATTGTGAAAAAGAGGCCTCCTTCACAAAAAATGCAGAGTATTTTCCACCATTCTCTTATCAAAATTATTGTGTTGCATTAATTAGAGTAACAGTTTATCCCATGGGAAGTTTTCATTGCCCATGATGTTTTCACAAATCCACAGCCTCTTCCTCTGAAAATTTTTCCCTCATCATCTCATCCACCTTCCTCCACTCCTCCATCACCCCCCACTAACCATGATTCATCCTCTCCCCAAGAAAACTTCCTTCTTTCATCTTCTCATAAAGCCTCAGAACAAGAAGAAAGTGTTGAAGAACATGAAGAAAAAAGTGACAAAGAGGAACATGACAGTCAAGAAGAAAATGACAGTTAAGAGGAAGAAACAAGTGATGAGGGAGAGAAAAATGAAAGTGAAGAAAGTGATAATGATGAAGAAGAAACAAATGACAGTGGGGAAGAGGAAAAAAATGGCGAGGCAGAAAGTGATAGCCATGAGGAAACAGACCATGACATTCATGATGAAGACACAAATGATAAGGCAGATAATGAAGAGGATGATGAGGAAAAAGGCGATAAACAGAACAATGAAGAAGAAGAAGAAGGCAATGAGCCAAATGAGGATGAAAAAGAAGATGGCATGGTAGAAGATGAAGAAGATCATGACAATGATCAAGATGCAAGCAATGATGAAGAGACAGAAGAAAAAACAGAGACAAAGAATGAGGAAGAAGAAACAAAGGACAATGAGGACAAAGATAGTTATGAAGCCAAGGTTAGTGATAGTGAAGACAATACAGAGGCTGAAAACAATGAAGATAAAGAGACAGAGGAAATTTTTTATGAGAAAAATAGTGTGGAAGAAGAAACAAATGATGAGGAGGATAATGATGAAAATCAAGAGACAGGGGCCGATTATGAAGATGAAGAAACAAAATAACAAGATGAGACAAAGACTAATGAAGAAGAAATAGATAATGAAAAGGAAGAATTTAAAGACAGGGATAGTGATGGAGACCAAAGAAATGATAAAGAAGATAATACAGATAAACAAAATGAAGATAATAATGGTGCAGAAAGTCAAGAAGGGGCTAATGACATTAATGAAGGTAATGAAGAAAAAATGATGACTGATAGCCCCAACAATAGTGACAACAGTGACCCCATGAAACCAAAGGGAAATCAAGAGGTTGATGATAGTAGTGAAGGTCAGGACAATGATGCTAGCATGGGTGAAAATGAAAATGCCCCTCAAGAAGATAGTCAAGAACAAGATGAAGAGGACACAAATGCAGATATCATTGATAAGAAGAAAATTAGTCTTAAGGTCACCAATGATGAAATGAAACATGTTAAACCTTTTCTTCTCACTTATCAAAGAAGATCAAGGCAAGTGTTTGCTGCCTCCAAAAGGCAAGGGACCTTGCCATATACATTAGTTCAAAGGCTTGAAAAAGGCAAAGAGAAGATGAAAAAGGATAAAAAAAATAAGGGAGGCAAGCAAAATACTCAGAAGCCACAGTTCATTGACCTAGATAGTGATAATGAAGATGAGGAGATGGCCACTAGACTACTACTCCAAAGCAAGGATGCCCAAATCAGGGAGTGGGAGAGGGATTTTGGGATGGTAGAATATATCATCCAGTACTACAAGAATGAACACAAGCACTTCAAAAACATAAAGAGGGGTCTTGCTCTCCAGAAAAAGATGACCGAGTATTATGCCATGAAAACAAACTTGCTTGTGCCAAACTAAAGGAAGCCCTCAATGAAATCAAGCACTAAAAGAAGAAAAAGGCCAAGCTATGCTTGGGATCTTGGCACAAGCTTCTTTGCAGGTCTCCCAAAACCCATGAGGCACTCATCCACCAAATTTGGGAGAGTTTTGACAAGTTTTTTTTTTTTGCTAATTTTGAGGCCAAGGGGGTAGCACACATCGTGCTACGTGTTAGGGTCCCATGATTTGGCAGATTGTTATACCAAATGATAGGGTAACAAGGAACTATTATTTGGAGTCCTAGGACCTAGCCTTCCTGGACTCAGAGAGGGATCTCTCTATTAGATGCAAAGGATGTGTTCTTGTTTGCTTTATATGGTTGATTTTAGGCTAGTTGTTAAGTTTAGGGTTTGTTGATTGTTTTGGTTGGGTAAGATGGTCAAGTGGAATAGGTGGAGTGAGAGGTCTTTAAATCATTGGGCTATGGAGTCAAAGAAAGTCATGAATGTCTCAATGATGAATTATAGTGTGTTGCAGGGCCAATCTAGCAAGGTTAAAGGATCCTTAAGGTAATGTGTGAGGTGGTGTGGACCTCAAGTTTAGGAAAAACAGGGTAGGGAAAAGGGCAGTGAAGTATCCTTTGTTATTTACCCATGAAAAAGAAGGTATCAAATATGATAATCAAAAGATACTATGCAATGAGATAGGGCAAACCATTTACTCAATGATAATACTTAAACAAATAAATATCCAAGATAAACATTCCAGTGAAACATAGAAAGCATAAGAGCTTCTAACTTTAGTAAATTCACCTTTAGAATTAGAAAACATATAAGATGACACAATAAATTTCATCAATCAAAGAGGGAACTCCTAAACATTGTTGATTAAGCTATAAAGAACTCTAAGGCAAGCTGATAAGCATGGACAAAGGGCAAGATCAGAACAAGACCTCTTTGACTTAACCTAACCAGCAATACTTCAAATAAAGGTTCCAAGATAGAATTTAGATAGTCTCAAATAAGCAGGTCTTACCATGAATCATATTTTTTAACCATCATATTAATCCATAAATGAAACAAACAAGCATAAAGAGGCTTGAGGAGCAGTTAAGAATTCCTCAAACACACCCAGCAGAGGAAAACATCAAGGCCATAGCAAACAGGAGGACTAAGGTGCTTCAAGGAGCATTTATCAACCTATACTTTTATATTATATAGAAAAAGAAGAAGAATAAAACATAATGATAACAAGAAAACATAAACAAATTAAGAAGACATCACCGTTAACCAAGCTAAGGAATCCTGCAAACAAGCTTCTCCATCATCAATCCAAGCAAGCCATTCATCAACTTCACAACACCAATTTATTCTCCAAGCTCATTAAAACCATGTATTGCTCTCAAAGCTCATCAAATGCCAAAATTTACAATGAAGCCCTCATTCTCTATTTATCTTAGCAAGAAAGGGAAAAAACCCTAAATAAGGTAAGAAAATGTCAAATTCACCCATAAATGTCATTTATGGCCAAGATACCATGCAAGGCCCAAGGCACATAATATCCTAAGAAATAAATGCCAAAATAACTTCTTGCACCTAATTCTAGAGTGTTTTGCCTCAAAAAACTCAAAAATATAATTTTGCAATAAATGAGTGTGTTTTTTTTTGGGTCCAAAACACACTAAATAGTTTATTTGCGCAGCACCACTTTTAGCAGAAAATAGGGTCTTTTGTAACTAAGTTTTGGACCCCTTCCCGATGTCGGATTTGGCTTCGTGATGGCTTGTTAGAAAGCTTGACAAGTCTAATTTCAAAAAATACTTGTAGTTTCTAGATACATCTCTTGTAGCCTATTAAAAAATTCAAAAATCCCAAGACTGTCATTTGTGCAGCGCAAGGCCCAAAACAGTGGTAGAAAGGTGAAAAAAGTGAGGTTTTTTGACCTTTTGGGGGGACAAACCTACTCCAAATCATTTGAAATTTGATGAGCATGATGTTAAGGTTGGAATAAATCCAAAAATTTCAATTTATTCTCTTGGGGATGCTCCATGTGTTAGCGTAGCGGCAGTGGCGCTGCGCTAATGAGGCTAAAAAATTTGTTCCAAATCCTCTCAAATTTGGTGGAGACCTTCCCTAAGGGGTCTTGGACAACTGTTGAGAAGCTTCAGCCAAAAATCGAAGGGTGTCATGCTATTTTTCCTCTTTTATGGTTTTTACTTCAAGTAGGGTCTCCTTCAGCTTCACACAAACAAGCTTGTGTTTCTTGGCATAATACTTTGTCATCTTTTTCTGGAGGGCCAGACCCCTTTTTATCTTCTTGAAGTGTTTGTGCTCATTCTTATAATACTGAATGATGTGTTGGGCCATACCAAAATTCCTCTGCCATTCCCTGATTTTAGCCTCCTTGCTTTGGAGTAACATTCTAGTGGCCATCTCCTTATCTTCAGTGTCACTTTCTAGGTCAATAATTTGAGGCTTCAAGTAGTTTTCTTGCCTTTCTTACTTCTCTTAACATTTTCCATCTTTTATTTACCCTTTTCAAGCCTTGGAGTTGATGCAGATGACAAGGTCCCTTGCCTTTTGGAGGCAGCAAACACTTGCCTTAGCCCTCTGTGGTATGTGCATGTGAGAGGAATGATGGCAGTTTTGGAAATGTTTTCATCATGGCTGTGACCCTTGGTGTTGTCAGTAGCTCCTTCACCTTCACTATGATTCCCATCAGTCATCTCATTTTCTGTTTGATCACTGTATTCTTGACCTTCAAAAACATCATCATCACTACGTTCTTGGCTGCCTTCAGTGCTGTCATCTTGGTTTTGTTCATCATTAAGGTCCTTTTCCTCATTATCCTCTGCACTGTGTTTACTTTTATCATCACTAGAAGGCTGATTTGTGTCATGACTGTCATGACTGTTGTCATGACAGTCATGACTATCTTCTTTTCTATTCTGTTTCCCACTGGTTGTACTGTTAGAGTCATCCTTTTTGTCACTGTCTCCCTATTCAAACTCTGCTTCTATCTCATCATCTGTTTCCATGGACTTTGCCTCATCATAATGTTCTTGGTTCCCAACATTGTCATAAAACTCATCTTCACTGTGATATGCTTGCTCTATTTATTCTTCATTTCCTCCAGCATCCTCTTCCATGGTGGCAGAGTTTTGTTCACTGTCTTATTTGCTGTCAGCCTCATCATTTTCATCACTATCTTCTTGGTCATCACTTTGTGCTTTTGCATCATCACTCTCTTCATTTTGGGCTGAATCATTGGTATCATTACCATCACTTCCTTTCTCCAAATGCTCACTGCTTTTGTCTTTATCTTTGCCATGTTCATGTCCCTCCTCTTCAACATCATTTCCCTCTTGCTCTTATTCATTAATTTTTGTTTCTGCCTCGCTGATTTCATCATCCTCATCTTGATCTTCTTGTGATTCTTCATTGCCACTCCCTGCTTCACCTGATGCACCAAGAGAAGGAGAGGAAGGGAGGTTTTCCTATGGTGAGGGTACTTGTGCAGATGAGGAAGGCAGATTTGGATGGTTAGGAGGCTATGGGTTTGTAAAGTCTTCATGGGTTATGAAAACATTCCAAGGCATACCCTGCTGCTCAACCTGAGGTAAGACCACCATCTTGTTCAGGGAATCGTGGAACAAGCTATTCAATTTTTGTGTGGGATTCCTCCTCCGGACAACAAAAGACATCTTCTCAATGCTCATATAGAGATAGTAAGGCAAGATTAGCACCTTGACCCCTGTGAAACTCATGAGGAGTCTGTCATGATAGGTATAGAGCCTGGAGTACCTCCCCTCACAGGTGAAGTATTTCATGATAGCCAACATCAAGGAAGCAAATCTGTGTTTGAGGTGTGAGAAAGGGAAAACTGTTTTGGCGACTTTGTCCAATTTTCCCTTTTTAAACCACTTTTCACCCACAGCTGGGATACCTGTGGCCTCAGAGATGGCACCTGCTGAGATCTCAAAATCCATTCCTGCAAGGTTTGAGTGCTTGTTATGGAGGTTGAGAATGAGGAACCTTGTGAGCTCAGGGTGGCTCTTTACTTGTTTGACGTTTTCACAAAACTGAAATCATATTGCATTCTGAAAGCATGACAGGATCCTAGGAGAAGAGGTGATGGCCATAGTGCTTTGAGGCTCCAATTTGTTGATTTTTCCTCCCTTATGTTTTGGTACCAAAGGCCTTTGACCTTTATCATTGCTGCTGCTTCTCTCAGCTCCTAACATGGTGATTTGGGAGGTGGTTTTACAACTTAGGGTTTGGTGAAGACAAAGTGAAAAATGATGATGAGGTCAAATTTGGTGAATGAGGGATGTGGAGGTTAGGGTTCTTAGGGTTAAGTGGCTTTGAAGCTTAAGGAGGCCTTCTCTAAAATGTGTTTGTAGATATTTAAACTCATTGACCCACTCATGATATCAAACTGGTCTCAAGGAGGCTTAAAAATATAGGTTCCTTTGTAGGCAGGATCCAGGGTTTACCTACCTAGGGTTTTTTTCTTTAAAAACCATTAAACACCAAAATTAACTTGAAAATTTGCTTAGGGGCAAAGAAAAAGGTCCACTTACCAATTTTTGGCTCTTCCACAGACCCTAGAGGCAGCTCAGAGGATGAAAATTTGCGTTAGGGAAAGAGTTTTTCTGCCTTGGAAGGCTCTCTGCGTTTGTGCAGCGCCATGCGCAAGCTGTCGGGTTGGCCTCGTTTGCACAGTGCCGACAAGGTCTGCATGGTGGTTAGCGCAACGCTTGGGAAATTTATGCACTGTCTTCCGGTATTCTAGGTGAGTCGGGTGGAGTGTTAGCGCAGCACCTCGGGTGGTTCGTGCAAAGGTGTCAGTGGAGTGCCATTAGCGCAGCACCTGGGCAGTGCTGTCGGGCGGTTGTGCTGTTTCTGTCAATCTTGGGCGAGTCAGGCCTGCATTTGCATAGTGCCCTGGGTTTGCGTAGCGCCCGAAGAAATTTGTGCAGTGCCATTCAAAGTTGAATGGGTAGAGGGCCGGTTAGTGCAGCGCCGACCTGTATCTGCATAGTGCCTTCGATTTGCACAACGCCTTCGATTTGCCCAACACCCGAATACTTTGCCCAGAAAATTGTAAAAAACACTCTGTTTCTTCTGTTGAGGCTTTCTTTCTTTCACCAAGTGCCAAATGAGTTCAAAGTGAGATTAAAACACCTTTATACTCCTTGATAAAAATAAATTAAACTTGAAAACCCACTTTACTATGTTTTCAATCCTTTTTCTTTGAAATTTTTTATCTTTTACAGGGGTTTTTGAAGGCTTTCTCAAGGTAATTTTTCTTATTTGTGGTGATGGCGAGCTGAGGGGATGTAAATTTCCTTTTCACCCTTTTTATCCTTGAAAGTATGGACATTGTTCAAATTGTCTTTGGCATGCACTTTGACAAATTGAAAACACTGTCTTTGTCCTCTGTTGGCATTTTTTTATTGTAGGTGACCTGAACATGTCCCTTTATCTCCTTACTGATTTTTTAGGCAGTAACATACCTATTTTGCCACAGAGTTTAAAAAATATCATTCCATGCCATGGTTTCACTTGGCTACTTCTGATTTTCTGCAGGTGCCTATAGTACATTTTCCTTTGATCCCTTAGTGCCTTTTTGGAGTTTGATACCTCATTTTCTGAACAGTAACCTCATGTTTCAACTTGATTTCTCTCTTTGATACTTAACCCTATGCTTGCCTTCTTTTGTTTACTTTGAAGACCTTTGAATGAATTTTGGAAGTTAGCCTCTTAAACTGATATTCTTTGCCATTTCTCTCTTTGGTGCAGGTGAAGCAGTGTTGTTTTGACAAATCCTAGAGAGCACCTTGGATATCCTTTGAATTCCCTCTACTTTTGTGAAGGAGGCCTTATTATATTCATTTGACCTGCTTGGTCCATCTTCCCAAACTCTTAGGTTTTAGGGTTGTTAGATAAAAATAATTAGTGTTGTCTTCTAAGTTCTTTATAGCCTTTTCAAGTTTATTTATTATTTCTGAAAATCTTCAATGTGTACTTGGTGGAATTGAGGTGATTTTTGTCCTTGTGGTCCTTGTACTAGCTTCTTGCTTTGGCACCACTATTTTGTCAACCAATCACAAAAACCATGATTCTCTTTAAACACAGGCCTACTGCCTTTCTCTTGTTTGTGGATGCCTTCTGATGATGATCTTATCCCATTATCTTACCTCTCTTTATGTTGATGGCAACCTTGATATTTTTTTGCAGAAATGTGAACAAGGGCAGCTGTCCCTTGTAGAATTTGTACTTTAGGCCAAGGAAGCCTTTCTTAAATGGCCTTTTGAACAGTTTTGGACAAAGTTACTTGTCCTTATTCTTCTTTGAATGCAATCTCCTTACACAGAAAAAATAGAGATTTTAGGATACCAAATCCACCGTATGACCTGTGAAACCATAGGTGACCTTGTGGAAGGTTCCTTGGACTTGGATTTTGACTGAAAACTTAGACTTTGGGATCTTTAGGTGTAAAACAGAGTTTTTGATACACTGATGTATTGAAGATCCAAAATCCAATGTACTTGATTTATCTAAAGAGCCTACAGAGACATTTTTGAGACCATCAATGCTTGAGGCATTTCTGGAGATGTAAGAGAGATGGCTGTTTGGTGGCCCTAGGTGGTAGTAGAGGGGTTTAGACAAAAACAAAAATAGAGGATTGAAGCCATAGGTGACACAACAAAGAAAAAATGAGTGACATGAGCCCATGATGGGTCTTCTGGGATGGGTGACCTGAGCTTGACATGATGGGATGATGAAATAGTGAAAAAATTATTTTAAGGATAATGAAGGCAGTGAGATTTCTAGAACTCACAATGTTCATGAGTTTTGTTTCTAGAAATCTAGGGTAAGCATTTAGTCATCTACAAAGGAAAAAATTACTGATGATTAACACTATGATTTTTTTCAGAGCATCTTCAGGGGGAAATAATTACATTTTTTGGGTGCTCATCACTTATATAGCATGCTCGCAAAGTTTCAGATCATTTGGAGTTGTTTTGGTCCTCCAAAAGGGTAAAAAACACCCAAATTTTCACCATTCTGCCTGCTTTTTAGGACATGTGCTACGCCCTTTCTAGCCTTGGAATTTTCACTTCAAGGGCTTTCCAACGACCCATCTCAGAGCCTGTTCTAACATCGAGAAGGCCTTCAAAACACTGCTGCAAGTTTGACCCAGTTTTCCTGCTCTTGTGATACACCCTTGGCATGAAAATTCATCTTAAAACACAGTGCTGTGCTCCTGAGGTTGAAAAGTAAAAAATGTATGCTTGGAAAGTTTTAGGAGGCTTTTCAAAGTGTAAAGGTCAATTTATTTGCTAAAAATGGTTGAAAAGATATTTATTTTATATATTTTGTGCCTTGTGCCATGCAAGGCCTCAAGGACAATAGAGACACTTCTGATTAGCCAATAGACTTTTAGAGACTCTATTTGGTTTTCCTCCTCCTTTATTTTTATATAGAGCATGAGGATTCAATGTAAATTTTGGATTTTGATGAGTTTTGAGAGAAATACATGGTTCTTTGAGGTTAAAGAGCATTTTGGTGTTGTGGAGCTTGTGGATGATTTGCCTTGATTGATGATGATGAAGGACTGCTTGCAGGATGCCTGAGTTTGGTTAATGGTGATGTATCTCTAATTTTTTCATGTTTTCTTGTTTATCATATGTCCGTCTTTCTATGTTGCAATAGCTCAGAAAAGTATAGGTTGAGAAATGTTGTTTGAGGCACCTTAGTCCTCCTGTTTGCTATTGTCTTTATGTTTTCCTTTGCTGGGTTAGTTTAAGGAATTCTTAATTTCTCCTTAGGCCCACCTAAGCTTGTTTGTTTAATTAATGGATTAATATTCTAGTTTCCAAATATGATTTATGGTAAGCCCTACTTATTTGATGCTATCTAAACTCTGTCTTGAAACCTCTATTTGATGTATTGATTGTTAGGTTAAGCCAAAGAGGTATTGTTTCGATCTTGCCCTTTGTCCATGCCTATCAGTTTGCCTCAAAGTTATTTATAGTTTGATAGATGATGGTTAGGAGTTCCCTCTTCATTTATTAAAGCTATTTGTCATCTTATATGTTTTCAAATCTTGAAAGTAGAATCATTGAAGTTAGACAAGTTTTCTTGCTTTCTTTGTTCCACTGGATTGTTCATCTTGAATGTTTATTTGTTTAAAGTATTGTCATTGAGTAAATGGTGTGCCCTATCTCATGATTAGTATTTTTTTATTATCAATATTTAAGACCTTCTTGTTCATAGGTATTTGACAAAGGATTCTTAACTGCCCTTTTCCCTACCTTGGTTCCCCAACTTAATGTCCATCTCACTTCACACATAGCCTTAAAGATCGATTGAATACACTAGATTTTCCATGTGATGTACCTCGATTCATTATTGAGATATCAATGAATTTCATAGAATACATAGCCCAATTGATTTGATAACCTTTCACTCCACCTATCCTACTTGATCATCTTACCCAACCAACCAAACAAACAACAAACCCTACACTTAAAAACTAGCCTAAAATCAACCATCTAAAGCGAACAAGTTTACATCCTTTGAAAACAATAGAGAGAGCCCTCTCTGAGTTGAGGAAGGCTAGGTCCTAGGACTCCAAATATTGGTCTGATGTAACCCTGTGCATTTGATCTACCAATATGCTAAATCATGGGACACTAACACTTTGGAAAGAGCATTGTACTTCATTCTACATTAGGCATTGGTGCCACATATCTTTCCTACTTTCCGCAGAACATACATATTCAGAAATTGCAGAATTTTGAAGATCATTTTGGAAGGTGGAGGTTGTCTTCAGTATTTCAGCTGGAGAGCTGGTGAAGGTTTATTCCTATCACCTTGGGCTTAAATATCATCATTCCCAGAGCTTCATATTAGATCTAGCATCAAGCCAAAAGTTATTGAACTCCTAGCAGTAGTATTTCCATCCAAAATTACGTTGTCCATATTGCAGATCTAAAGGAGGAAGGAAGTTGCTAGCATTTCAGCTAGTAATCCTCTAAGGGATCATTCCCTCACATTTCCATCAGTATTTCCATTAGCCTGGGGTTTATTGCAGCATATTTCAATAGGCATATAGCCTCTCTTTCCCTTACAGTGCAGTTTTTATGAGCAGTTGTGTTGCAGCAGCTGTAATCATCATTGGAGGATTGAGAAGCTAGATCTAGAGCTTCTAGCTTGTAGATCTGAAGGAGGGATCAACCATTTAAGCTTAGATCTAATATTGTGACATATTTCAGCCATATATTTTTCATATCTAGCTTCAGATCTGTAATCCCAACAGATTAAGGATCAAGCCCTAGGAGGGTGATTTTCGAATGTTGTAAACCTGGAAAAACCTTTCTAGGTTATCTTGGGAACCCATCACATTGGCCAGATCTTGAATCTTGGCATCATCAGAGCTCTTGAGTTCCCTAGATCTGAATTTTTCCTTTGCAGCATTTACATGTATATTAGCAGCAAAAGTGACAACACAATATTGCTTCTGTAAGCTCACCAGTTACACAGTGCTAGTTGCATCACCATTGTAGGGTGATTCTAGGCCTTCTCTTGGGCTAGATCTACTCATTTTCTGAACATTGTGTAACTGATTCATCTCCATATAATAAAATGGCTCAACTTCTCTGTAAATTATGATGTTGTCATGAGATTTATTGTTTACTTAGTTGCAGTTTTTATATTGTGTTTTAGTATTGCCGTATTCTCCCTTTTGGGATATTACAGTAATACATAGGACTTCTTCTTGATAGACCTGAGATTCTCATGGAGTTTTTAATGCTTTTTTGATCTATATTTTTATGTGTACTACTTGCAGTATATTTAATCTTTGTTACGCAGAATTCATATGTGTATGCTATGACTTCCTTTATTGATGAAATGACTGTGTTTCCATATGTTCCATGTGTAATTTTCCTTTGTTAAATACTCTTATCTGCCTCAGCTTCCATGTCAAGGAACCTTGCTCACTGAATCTACTGATTTGTTGACTCCATAAGCCCAATGGTTGCAGACCTGTATTCTTTTCAACCTACATACATCAAAATCAAGTTACTTTTTCAAATAGAGTTAGCCATCTAGTTTCATCATTATCTAATATCATAAAACCCTTTGAGAGAGCCTTCTTAGTGTTAGGTCCCTATATTACTAGTTCAAACCCTTATTGTTATTAGTGTAGCCCACTTATTGTTATTATTATAGCCCCCTCTAACCCCAATATTGTTATTGTTGTGCCCTTACATTGTTATTGTTAGGTCGGATAGGATTACATTGTGGCCCCATGGACTCCTATATATAGAAAGGAGGTTTTTTCATTTGTATCATCCAAGAATTGTTCATTCATGTAATGTATTGGAGGTTTCCCCCTCGAAGTAGCTTATTTATAAGGCATTGATATCTCTTTTCTTCTATTTTTGGAGCTAGTTTCCCAACATTTGGTATCAGAGCTTTGGATTCAAGGGTTTTGCTGCTCCAAACAGGTCATCATGGAATTTTCGCTATAAATTTTTTTATATGAAGATTCAGAAGCTGAAATATTTAGAGTATGAAGCCAAAATCCCGAGGAACATCATCACAAAATTTCAGAGCTTGGTTCACAATATTTTTCAGAGATATGATCTGTGGAAGTTAGGTATTTTTGCAGGCTCCTCAATTTAACCTAAACAGGTCATTGCGAAATTTTTTCTATAACTTGTTTTATATGAAGGCTCAGAATATGAAATTTTTAGAGCACGAAGCCGAAAGCCTGAGGAAAATCTTCACAAAATTTCAGATCTTGGTTCGCAATATTTTCGGAGATATGGTCTGTGGAAATTAGGACTTTTTCAGGCTCCCGAGTTTCATCTCAAAGAGGTGATCATGGGAAAATATTCATAACTCTCTCTCTGAGCATTGGATTGGAATTATGTAAATAGTGGATGCAAGCACACAGAATTTAGTTTCCTATATATCAATTTTAGAGCCAAAGGAGGAATAAGTGACACGTGGAAATTCATACAAGTTTTCTCTACTGAACTAGTCCATAATTAGGTCATCGTAAGAGATTGGGCACAAATTTGTCTTCAAGAATCCAAATCAGGTTAGACTTGTGGCGTTTGAAAGAGGATTTAGAGGGCTACCTCAGTACCAAATTTCAGATATTGAAGATCCGAAATCATAGATATAATTCAATTTCAATATCGCGCTCCTCAAAAGCAAGAAAAAAGTGTGTATTTTTTTTTTTCGAATTAGATAAGTCTCGTTTGAAAAAAATTAGTTGGAATTTATTCCAAGGACATATTGAAGAACAGATATCAGTATTGGGTTCTAAAATGGCCCCTAAAAAGAATTCAACACCCATTAAGCCTTCAGAAGGCTCTACTATGACTCATGAAGATGAAGAAACACAACATGAGATATCAAAATTATAGGAGAAAGTGCACCAAATTTCGATATCGCAAAGAGCAACAAAAAATGAAATGGAAGTTTTGAAGAAAGGCGTGGAAACTAAGATGGATGGTTTGAAGAAAGGCGTGGAAGCTAAGATGAATGGTTTGTAAGCTAAGATGTAAGGCATGGAAGTGGGCATGGAAGCTAAGATGGATGGCATGGAAGATAAGATCGATGAAAAAATGGAAAACATAAAAGTAGACATAGAAGGTTTGACAAAGTTGATACAAGAAATGTTTCCTAATGGTGAAAACATAGTAGAGGAAACTCATGATGAGAACAAAATAAATGTTAATCATGATTTCAGTAACTCTAATGTTGGATGGAAGAACCACCATATTCCAAAGATGGATATGAGGAAGTTTGATGGCAAGGATCCCGTAACATGGATGCTACAGATGGAGCAATATTTTGATCTCAATAATGTGCAAAAAACACAAAAGGTACACTTTGAAAATTTACATTTAGAAAAAATACATTTGTATGGTATTGATGGATTTTCTCTCGTAAAAAAATTGTCACTTGGTCAATTTTTACGGAGGAAATGATAGCACATTATGAGGATACAAAGAGAAACATCTTCTTTAGCCAATTGATAAATCTCAAACAAAAGGGTTTAGTGGGGGAGCACATTGAGGACTTCCAAAAATTTAATATAAGGGTAACTGATATTCCAGAGGAACACAGGATTGATGTCTTCATAGGTGCTTTAAAGGATACCATCCAACATGAAGTTCATGTTTTGGAACCTGATTCATTGGAGAAGGCATTCAGGTTGGTAAGAAAAATTGAATGTAAAATTATGGCGATAAGTAAGCCTACCACTCACTTCTATAAAGAGGGAAGTGTTGCTACTCCTAGATTTCCACAACCTACAAGGTTGACACCACAAAAATTGGAAGAAAAAAGATCAAAAGGGCTTTGCTAAAGTTGTGATATCAAATACACTAAAGGTCATAAGTGTGCTGAGAAGAAATTATTTTACATATATTGTGAAGAGGAAGAAGAAAATGAACAAGAAGAGGATATACACCAGGAACCAACCCTAGAAGAGGAAGAAATGAGTCCGACCATATTGTGTAATGCATTGGCAGGAATTACCACTCCTCAAACTATCAAGATAGAAGGAAATATCAAGAAGAAAAAGGTAATAGTGTTGATTGATTCAGGTAGTACCCATAATTTTGTTCATTGTAAGGTAGCCAAGGAATTGAATTGTTTCCTATACCCAGCACCAGAATGTGAAGTGATGGTTGCAAATGGAGCAACTATAAATTGCTATGGAAAATGACATAATATAAAGCTAACCATGGGAATATGTATTGAATAGTCCAATGCTTTCCATTCCCATGGGAGGTGCTAATGTTGTACTAGGAGTACAATGGTTACAATCTCTGGGGATAGTAGCTTTTAATTTTCAAGAACTTTTCTTGAAATTTTTTTCAGAAGGAAAGGAAGTCAAATTACGGGGTATCACAGGGAATCCGGGAAAGATAATAAGCTCTAATGTCAGACAAAGATTTTGAAGGAAGAAAAACGAGGCGTAATTGCACAATTATGCTCACTAGAAGTTCCAACATCAAAATCATCTATTTCTGTAGATCTCCAAAAGGTCTTGGACAATCATTCCAAGGTGTTTGAAACTCCCAAAAGACTCCCACCTATTCATGATCATGATCATGCTATTCATTTGATTCCAGGAAGTGTTCCTCCAAACATCAGGCCTTATAGATATCCTTATGTCCAAAAGAGCGAAATTGAAAGTATGATTGCAGAAATGTTAGAGGTTTGTATAATTCAACCTAGTCAAAGTTCCTTCTCTGCTCCAGTATTATTGGTGCACAAGAAGGATGGATCATGGCGCATGTGTTTGGATTATAGGGAGCTCAATAAGCTCACCATTAAAGATAAATTTCCCATTACTGTGATTGATGAATTATTGGATGAATTACATGGAGCAATTTATTTTACCAAGTTGGATATTCGTTCAGGATATCATCAAATTAGAATGAAGACTGAAGATATTCCAAAAACAAAATTTTGAACTCATGAGGGTCATTATGAATTTTTGGTCATGCCTTTTGGCCTTACCAATGAACCTTCTACATTTCAAGGGTTGATGAATTCTATTTTCAAACCCTTCCTTAGAAAATTTGTGCTAGTATTTTTTGATGATATACTAATCTGCAACAGGTCTTGGAAGGATCATGTTAACCATGTTGACAGGGTGCTCAAACTATTGCAGGAGAAACAATTATATGCAAAATCATCCAAATTTTTCTTTGGAGTACAAGAGGTGGAATATCTGGGTCATATTGTATCTCATGAGGGTGTTAAGGTAGACCCTAACAAAATTAAAGCCATTAAGTAATGGAAAGTCCCCACAACTATAAAGTAGTTGAGAGGTTTTATCGGTTTAACAGGGTATTATCGCAAGTTTGTTAAGAGTTATGGGAGAATAGCAGCACCTCTAACAACATTATTGAAGAAAGATGCAATGTGCCTAGCACCGGTCTTAGCTACACTAGACTTCACAAAAAACCTTTATTGTGGAATGTGATGCCTCAGGAAATGGAATTGGTGCTGTTTTAATGCAAGAAGGAAGACCCATTGATTTTGAAAGTTGTCCAATCAAAGGAAAGTATTTACAGAAAGCTATTTATGAGAAAGAAATGTTAGCAATACTACATGCACTAAATAAATGATGACCTTACCTAATGGGAAGACACTTCAAGGTAAAAAATGATCATGATAGTCTTAAACACTTTTTGGAACAAAGACTATCTTCAGAAGAGAAGCAAAAATGGGTCACAAAGATGTTGGGTTATAACTTTGAAATAATATACAAAAAAGGGAAGCTAAATGTTGTTGCAGATGCACTCTCAAGAAAAAATGAAGAGGTGGAAGCATTGCTTTGTTCCATTTCTATTATCCAACCAGATTGGATAACCGAAGCAAGGGATGAATGGAAGACGGATGAAGAAGTGTGGACACACATTCAAAAGTTGCAGCAAGATCCTAGTACATTTGATACATTTATTTGGAAAAATGATTCCTTATGGTACAAAGATTTCTTATATATTTATAAGAATTTCCAACTAAAAGAAAATATTCTTTTGGAATTGCACACTTCTCCTTTAGGAGGACACTCAAGATTTTTAGAAACTTACCATAGAGTGAAGAAAGAATTTTTTTGGGATGGCCTTAATTCTGATATTCAAAAGTTTGTGGCGGAATGTTTGGTTTTCCAGCAAAATAAATTTGAGATAATTAAGACCCTGGGTCTTCTACAACCTTTGTCCATTCCAAGTCAATGTTTGGAGGATATTTCAATGGATTTTATCATAGGTTTACCTAAGTCCGAAGGAAAGAGTGTCATCATGGTGGTAGTTGATAGACTTACCAAGTATGCACACCTTTGTGCATTATCTCATCCATTTAAAGCAAGTACAGTTGCTACTACATTTATGGAAACAATTCAAAAGCTACATAGAAACCCAAATTTTATTGTGAGCGACAGAGATCCCATTTTTACTGGAAATTTTCGGACGGAATTATTTTCTTGTTTGGGAACTCAATTAGCTCATAGCTCATCTTATCATCCTCAATCCGATGGTCAAACTGAGATAGTGAATAAATTTCTGGAAGGATATCTTCGTTATTTTGTATATGATAAACAAACACAATGGGTCAAGTGGTTACCTCTCGTTGAATGGTGGTATAACACTTCCTTCCATACTGCAGCAAAAATGACCCCATTTATGGCACTTTATGGATATCATCCACCGTCCATCACATAATCTTTAGCAGAAAATTATAAGGTTCAAGCAGTGGAATATCACATCGAACATCAACAAGAAGTTCTCCAACTCTTAAAGGATAACCTAAATTTGGCACAAAATCGAATGAAACAACAGGCAGATCAACATCGTAGCGAGAGAAGTTTTGATGTAGGAGACTGGGTATTTTTACGGCTACAACCATACAAACAAATGTCCCTCAAGCAAGCTAAGGAGGATAATAAATTATCACCAAAGTACTATGGCCCTTACAAGGTGTTGAAAAATATTGGTACTATGGCATACAAATTGGAGCTTCCTGCTTCGTTGCGAGTGCATCTAATTTTCCATGTTTCATGCTTAAAGAAGGTTATAGGTGAAAATCTTCTAGTTCAAACAATATTTCCAGAACTTGTTGAGGAAGGAAAAATCATATTGGAACATGAAGCGATCATGGAAATAAG
Source organism: Pinus albicaulis (assembly GCA_034641835.2). Taxonomy (NCBI): domain Eukaryota; kingdom Viridiplantae; phylum Streptophyta; class Pinopsida; order Pinales; family Pinaceae; genus Pinus; species Pinus albicaulis. Next base: position 231,234,099 of record CM076579.1, read on the forward strand.
AACTCGACAATTACGAAATCGATCAATTTCAGAGTATCTCATCAACTGGAAGAAGTTACCCACTGAAGATTCTACATGGGAGGATGAGAATTTTATACAGAAGCACCCAGAGCTACTCAAGCATTGAGGACAACACTTTTTTGAAGGAGAGGGGCATGTTAGGTCCCTATGTTACTAGTATAGTCCCTTATTGTTGTTAGTGTAACCCCCTTATTGTTATTATTGTACCCTTGTAACCTCCATTTTGTTATTATTGTGCCCTTAAATTATTATTGTTAGGTCGGCTAGGATTACATTGGGCCCACTAGGATTACATTATGGCCCCATGGACTCCTATATATAGAAAGGAGGTTTTGTAAATTGTATCATCCAAGAATTGTTCATTTATGTAATGTATTGGAGGTTGCCCCCTCGAAGTGGCTTATTTCTAAGGCATTGATATATCTTTTCTTCTATTTTTGGAGCTGGTTTCCCAACACTCAGACTGAAGAGGCTAAGCTTCAATCACAAGCTGGTTTGAAGAAATTACATATAGTTGTCTGATTAGCAGCCAATCAAGTAAAATTTTGTGATAACACCTCCAATAGTCTCTGCGAGCGTTACGTCGTATGGTTACATGGTAACAGTTAAATTCTATCTTCGCGCACTCTCCCCCTAACCTGAGCATTCAACCCCAGTTTAAGACTCCAATCAGAGTTTAATGTGACGGTTCTGCCCAACCGTTAGCCTAACCGTGGGTTTTGGGGGTTGGCATGTGGCTGCCCCCAACTACAACCTTTAATGCCATAGTTTGTACAACGACAATTTTGGCCAATGCTCCATTTTGGGTGGAAGTCACTATTTTAACTCCAGATAAGTGGAGCCCTCCACTTTTAGTGGAGTTTTTCTAGGTGTAACTGGGCAAAAGAGTAGGAGACTCAATTTTCACCCATTCTGAGTGAATGAAGAGTCATTTTTGACTAATTGGAGCATTCTGGAGCCATTGGTGCAGAGAAAACAGCCATTAGAACATTGTACTATATGTATTTTCAAAATTTTGAGCATAATGAAAGATGGACATGCCATTGGGAGTTGGATCGATAGATGTAGCCCAAGAGGGGTGAACTAATTCATCATGCCTGCTGTGTAAATTTCATGTGGTGAATTATTTCTCTATTTTACACTATTTTTCAGTGCTATTTATGTTTGCTTTATGCTTCTAATTCACCTAAAATCATCTACAATTCATGGACAAACACCTCAATACTTATGCAAACTAACGAGACAAGTATGCACATGTTTATAAATTGAAAAACACTTAGCACAAAAAAAATAATACAATCATTTCAGATCAATGAGCAGCTTTCCATAGTGATAAGTGAGAATAGGGAGCCATGGATTGATAGAGAGAATCAACACTTGGAGAAGTTTCTAGCCAAGGAAAATAAGGATAATGACCTATTGAGGACAAACATTGTGCCCTGAATGTAATATTCCCAATCAGTCCTAAGCTAATGGGAATATTCATTTTTGTTATATTTTTCTATTTCATGAATAAAAATTTAAAGGAGGATCATAAAACTCCTAAACAACAAATAAATCAATGCCAAATGTGAAAAAGGCTAAATATTGGCTATGAAAGCAAGCACCCTTAGGTGTGAAAGGGGCTGGATGTTTTGACTGGGTCAACCATGACCAAATCTACAAGGCTATCTTGGAGGGGTGGCCATTAATGAGGCACAACGAAGTTTTAGATGGAGATGGCTTGTGCGAAAGAAGCTATTTCATTGAAGGTGGTTTAGGGTTTAAAAGCTCTTAATCTATATAAGGAAGGGGATGACAGCATGAAAAGGTTGTTGAATGAAATCAAATTTCCGAAGTATTTTCTGTTTAGACATACAAGCTTTCTTTGGCTATTTAGCCTAGATTTCAAATGCTGTTTAGCATTGGGTGTTCCTGATCGAGAATCCCACCTCTTCCCATTGAGTAGCTCTTAGGAGAGTTTTTATTGCATAGTCCACTATCTGGCTTGAGGCCAAGCTTCTTCTTCCAACTAAAACGCAGATCTTGTTGAGGGTTTGGTTGTCTTTGAAAGCTGCAACAAGTGGAGGCTAGATCTACTCAGATCTAAACCATTTCAGTGCTCCTTTTCAGTGGAGAAGTCTTCTATTCCATTGGAAAGAGAGTATTGAACATCTTTAGAACCATTTTCTATAACTTCGTTATTCCTCTAGGTGATGTTGAAGGGTGTTATGGCATACCATCTGTAAAGCTAGTTTTCATGTGTTGAGGATATGCCCTTCACTATTGAAGATCCATTGGAGGAGATCTATACATTGTTCATTTCAAATCTGATCTACATGTTTCTGAATACTTCTGAATATCTGATTAATTTTGCAGTTTTGTAACTTATATCTCAGATCTACTTCATGTACATGGTGTTTTGCTAGAAACCCCAAGGGGGATTGAAAGAGGAGCTTCTATAGTGTATGGATTTGTTACAAATCTGACATTTCATGCACTTATATGCTCTAGATCTAAAGTGTAATATTCAACTATTGTATTCCCAATAAAATAATGTTGTCCAAGATTTTTCAGTATATATATGTGATTGCAGCACCTCTGTTTGAGGATTTTCTTCCATTGGGGACCATCATTTCCTATTGTACATATTATGGGCCTCATTGTACACCTGATTTTCTGTTGTAAATGTTAAATAAGGGTCTCCATATTGGCCTCTTGCTATAATCTAGATGATCTGCATTATTTTTCCTACATAACTTTTATATATTGCTACATTCCCCATTTTTGGATATTATAGTGGTATCAAAGCATCATCTTGGCACAACCTGTACATTCTAAGAAGAAAAAATGTCTTCTGAAGAAGAAGAACCTCTTACTGACAGAGAGAAGAGGTATCTAAAGAGAAGACAAAAGAAATTTTATTACACCAATGACAATGAAGACAAGGGTAAAGCCCCTGTATCTGGAAGTGATGAAGAAGGAAATGAATTTGCTAAGATCCTTTTGAGAGCCATGCAAGATCTTTCTAGAGAGATAAAAGAGATGAGATTGGATAGAATCAAAGAATATCCTAAGAGATTTCATCTTGGAGAAAGCTCTGGCATGTCTGACCACTGGAATGATCAACCAGTGCATCAGCCACAAGTTTCCCAATGCTCTACCATGCCTACCTTTTTGGCTGTGGGAAATGAAGGGTTTCAAGAGCAAGAATCCCTTGAAGACTATTTTGAAGAATATGAACCTCAAAATATGAGATTCAAATATCACTTGAGTTTTCATGAGTTTTGTCACCTCAAGGACAAAAGAAGACCAAGGCATCATCATAGAGATGGTGGATTCACTCAGAATCATGATTGACATCACTCTATGGGAATATTCTTTTTACCCAATTTTGATGGGTCATCCAAGTGTTCTGCCAAAGCATGGGTAGAAAAAATTGACATCTAATTTTAGTTGAACAAGGTTCTAGAGATGGAGGCTATCATGATTGCAGTGCTGCACTTTGAAGGTGAAGCACATGACTGGTGGTTCCATGGCTCGTCTACATTGTGTCATGCCAATGTGACTGCTTATTCAGAGTTCAATATAAGGCTGGTGGAGAGATTTGACAGAAGAGATCCAGAGGCACCATTCATGAGCCTTGCAAAGTTAAAACAATCAGGTAATACAAAGTCTTATATTTCTAAATTTTTAAGATTATCTGTTATGGTTCATGATTTGTCTGTAGCTAGAAGGGTGTACATGTTCATTGATGGTTTATATGAACCTTTTCATGGGTTGTTAAAATCTACAAAGCCCACTACCCTGCATGATGCTATTGAAAGGGCTAGAGACCTTTAAGATGCCTTGCCAAAAGCAAAGGAAAACTTTCAGCATAAGTCCTTTTTTCCTTCAAGAGGAAAGGAAGAAAAAGCTGCTCCTTCCAAGGAGAGCTCATAAAAAAAGCCTCTTGATGAATAAGTCCAGAGAGATCTAAGGAAGAAGAAGCTATGATTCACTTGCCAAGAATCATGGGCACTTGGAAATAGATGTGCTGCTATAAAAGCAAATTATATAGAGGTCTTCTCAGATATTGAGGAGGAAGAAGAAGAAGATGAAACTATTGGTGGATTATTCCAAGGATCTTCACACTTGTATGATACTTGATGACCAACTATATGAAGAGGGCTATCTAGTCCATGAAGGAGTCATCTATCATCATGGTAGGATCTTCTTATCTAGAGCCTCCAAGCTCAAGGAGAAGTTGCTACAAAGGGCCTACAAAGAGTTCTGTTTCAGCCACACCTATTCTATGAGGATCTACAACATCATCATGAGAAGCTTTGAATGGGAAGGCTTTGGAGGAGAACTACATCAGCATTTTCAAGAATGCATGAACCATGTGGAGTTGGGATAGCAATATGACTCTATGAGAGAGTTTTTTTATCCATATGTTCCTTCTTTTGAGAGAGAATATTAATCTATGCACCACTCCATTTGTATGAGGAGGATTTTTGGTGAAGAACATGCTCATGTAAAACATGTTTCATTTCCTGATTGTATGAATTCTCTCACCATGTTTATGCAGACCATGAATCCAAGGAGGAGTATTATATCTTGTAAGCTTCATGACCAACATGGGGCCACAAAAATTTCTGAACTTCGCCACTCCCTTGGTGGGAAAAGGGAGATTTTTCATCATGATGGGTGATTTCCTAAGGCACCAAATATATCTCACACTTTCAGCCATAGTGAGATAGCTGGGTAGCAAGTAAGTGGTGGGAAACCACTTACCACATCTAGATCTGATGCAGGTAGGAGATGCACTGCATTGGTTCTAGATGATCTGCATTATTTTTCCTGCACAAATTTTGTGTATTGCTGCATTCCCCATTTTGGGATATTACATTGAAGGAGAAAATTGCATTGATGAAGCTCAAAAGTGCCACTGAAAAGATTGAAGAGTTGACCATGGAGGAAAATAAAAAGTTGGACATTCTTGCTGAGGCTTATCTTCAAGCATAGACACATCATCATCAGCTATTTTACAAATTTTGAGGCATTTACAAACTTTTTTTCAAATTTTGAGTTTGACGGTGTTTTTTTGAATAAGGATTTAGCAGAAAATTTGTCATATGTGTAGCGCCCTAAACACTACGCAAATGATAGGGACACTTTTTGGGAAAAATATCACCACCATTGGGTTCATAATGATGAAGAAATGCAACCCTGTACATTTTCTAAGTTTTTTGAATCAAACTGGTTAGTGAAAAGGGAAAAAAACACCCTAAAAATCATGTTTCTGCCCATATTTTTTCCTAGGTGCTACGCACAGAGCAGTCTTAGGAGATTTCAATTTTGAGGGGTAAAATAAACATCATTTTTTAAAATTGAGGCATATTCAGAAATAGGACAGGCATGCCTTTACAACAAGCCATCTTGGGCTAGATTTTTACACCTGTAGGTCATTCAAAAGTCACCCTTAACATGGAGGGCACACAGCCTTAAGTGAGGGTGCATATGACAGGAAAATGGCACATATGAAAGTTTGCTGAGTTTTTTGTTTTTCATTGTAAAGTTTGATTTTATCTCAAGAAATTATCTTTTTACCTATGTAATTCATCATGGTAAATGTAATTATGTCAAGGATAATTTACCTAGGGGTAGATTCATTAGGTAAAGTTGTCCTTTAGTCAAGATGAATAAGTTTGATTGTAATGAGGAGTGAGTCACTTGGACCATCCTACACTTCATTTTTCAGTTCAGAAATTAGTGGATCTCTTCCTCACCAGATTCGACCCTTGAGGATGAGTGAAGCTTTTTTTGATGTCTATTTAGCTCCTTTCTTAACACTTAGCAAGGATTGGAATCAGTTTGTATGTTTGCTTATTGATCAAGGAACTATTGCACTCAGTTTGGCCAACTAATAAAGAGGAGTTGCAGCTATTTTATGGGATACTTGTGGTATTGATGTTTATCATTGTATTTTATTTAGTTTCACATGTTACAATGTATTTGATTAATTTTCACTTCATTTCTATGGTATGATCTCTTTCAAGTTTGATAATCAAAACACATGCTTGCTCATGTTCTGTTTTGGGGAATTTATCACAGTTTGTCCATTTTCCTCAGTCTAGGAAGAATACATATACCATGCTCTTCCTAACTTTTTTTTAGTCTCAACACCATTCCATCACAATCATCTTTAAGAGATAATACTTGTGCTTACCTTGCCCCATTGATCCCTATAACCATATCTCATTTTCCTTGAACTAGCTCCCTTGACCTAATTTCTTCATCCAATGATAACCCAACCAAAAATTAAATTCAAACAAATCCCTGCACTCAATATCTAGCCTAAAAACCCTAATTGCTCCAGACCTCCTGGCTGTGACCTTTTTTGGAGAGAGCCCTATCTGACTTGATGGGGCTAGCTAACAAGTCAAAAGCTTGGTCTATGGTTACCTCTGTTGGGATTCCTTTCTTAGCCTTAGGAATCTGGCAAAGTGATAACATTCTGGCATCATTGCCGGGGATGTGAAAAGACAAATCTTCCCTAGGAAAGAATGGTAAAGATCAGATTTGATTGTTGATGGTGAACAATGATCATGCATAAGAAGGTTGTGCATCATTCACCTAGTGACTCTAGTGTCGAAAAATCCCAATATTCATAATTCTCATGGCGACTCCACTCTTCAAGAACCGGTAGTCTAAAGAACTTCTTGGTGACTTCATTGTTTTCAAAATGGATTCAATTGCTCAAAGGTATGCTCCCATGAGACGAGATCACATACCAGGTTTTCCAAATAGCATGCCTCGGGTTAATTGGATTACATATCTTCCAAAGTTAAAAAATGTGAAAGGTAATGATGCTGCTCTTCATCTGGTGAGATTTCACATGCATTTGCGTAGATTAAAGATTGATTTTCCTTAAGACTGCTTGATGAAGATATTCATGGCCACTCTGGAAGATGAAGCTTGATCTTGGTATGAAAGTTTTCCGCTTGCTTGTATTTACTGTTTAAAGGATTTCCATACCGTTTTCTTTGAAAGGTATAAAGAATGTTGTCAATCCTTAATATTAATTCAAAACTGCTGTAAACATGTTGATAGTTTTATTGAAAATCTTGAGAAATTTTATGGAGATGATGAATTCATGGATGATGAGATCATGGAAGCCTTGTATGAAAATCCATTTTAGAAACATAAAGAAAACTTAGAGGATACTTATCTATATGATCAAGAAATTTTGCAGCAGGCTGAAGGCCTTTGTACAGTTGAAAATGATGGAAGACAAAGTCTTAATTCAGATCTGATTGCAACAGATGTTATAAAGGAAAATCAAGTTCCAATTTCACATTGTGGTAAAGTCAAGCTGGATGATCCAGATCTAGATTCAGATTGTGATGATGAAGAGTATGTTGTCCTGGATCCCATGAAGGAGAGCTCTATTGTTGAGATCACCTAGAATGAAGAAACCAGAGTTATTGACCTAAGTGTTTTCATCCCATAAAAACAAAGTGTTCATGAGGAGGTAATCCGGTCTTTTTCTGAAAAAAGGATGAGATCTTTGTTCAAGTAAGTGAAAAATATTCTTTGGATGATTATGTGGTAAATGATAGGAATGCCACTTTTTAGTTTCAAGAACAATCTCAAGTTTTCCCTCTTATGAATGATGAGTGTGAAAATAAAAATGACAATATGGTTGCCATGTCATATGAGGATGATTTTGAGTTGGAGAACAGTGAAGAAGAACAATAAAAAATGGTTGAATAAGGGAAAACAATAGAGGAAACAATTCAAATTGAATGCTATATTGATCTTCCTGTTGATCATCAAGATCTCTTCTTTTCACATGCTTTTCGAGATCCTTTTGCCACTTTGATGCAGTCATTAGATCATGTTGAGTTTCCAATCTTCAAGCTTTTTATAGATAATGTAAGCATATGACAATCATGTATCCAATTGCTTGATTAGCTTCATTGGAAAATTTCCTTTACCTGATTTAGCAGTCATTTCCAACAGTTAGAATAGGAAAGGGTGTGATTAATAAGCTCACATGAGTGAGCATATTTTAGCAGTTTCAATCAGTTTTCTGCAAGTGTGAAGTAGAAAAGCATTGGAGTTCGAAGACTGAAATGAAGGCCATTGACCTTCATTGAATTTTTACCATTTTCAAGTTCACTTTTTAGAAAAGTAAGTTAAGTTTTGAGTCATTGTTTAGTTAATTTCATTCAGTTTCAAAGTCAGTTTGTGTCATTGAAGTTGTCAGTATTTAGTCATGAATTTTAGTTTGAGTTTTTTGACCGTATTGGCCCAATGGTTAGGCACTTGGTATACGGTTTTCTTGACACCTCCAAGGAGCTTCCATCCACAATAAGGCCGATGTAAGTGTCAAAATTTTCATTCTTCCATCAGTGATCAAAATCACTCTTTTCATATTCATATTAGGGTTTCATTCAATTTTTTTTAATCATTCCACTAGGTCATGCAAAAAATTGGTTATTGATTAGGATATTGAGATCGTTACTACTCCTTTCACCTCCATGGTAAATGGAAATCATCATGGTCAAGTCATTAATTGTTGAAAGAGTCCCATAGTAATCATGGTCATCATTCAACTCATTCTTCCATGTTGTGCCATCATTAGGTCATAGGGTCAAAATCATCAAAGTTGGTTATATCACCATCAAATTCATATTTTGAAGGAGTAGTAATAGTCAAAGGTATTCAAAAATTTCAAAACTATCATTTCCAAGTATGTGGTTTTGTGTTTACCATATTTGTCTCTCAGTTGTGCTTGGAAAGCTCATTTCCCTCTCCTAGGGTTTTGAGGACATTTTTCTTGGTTTCATGACTTCCATGGATAAATATTCAACAAGACTTGTATCCTGATGCTCTTACACCTTCCCCTATCCTTAATATACCTTCCTAAACACTTCCCATCACTCCTATCCCTCAAAATCATCATTTTTCCACAAGCCCTAGCATATTGCTACAATTTGACACTTTTCTAGACTAGGCCTGTGTTTTTCCCTTTTGGACCTCTTTCACTCACTCAATACTTGAAATTCCACTTTCCCCTACTCTCTAACATCTATCCATATCCCCCAATATTTCCCCAAGAATTTAGACAACCCCTGACACTTTCATTCCCCTCCCTCTACAAGGTAGTCCTAAATCCCCTGTTTTGCCTACACCAAACCCTAATTTCCTCTCCCACTGAGCTAGGGTTTGCTATGAAATCAGAGAAATATGAGTAGAGGAGGCATAAGGTAGGTCATATCAGAAATTATGAAGTCATTTCAGCTCATAAAAATCATGTCCCCACCATTTTTCAAGAAGTCATTCCAAGGTACAAATCATTTTCCACACATACAACTGTTTTTTCTTCAAACTGTGTTTCTGAACAAAAAAAGATGAATTTGACAAAAGTGAGAGCATTTTTTGTCCATCATAGTCCAGGGAATAAAAAAATCCTTCAGTTTTTACATAGGTGTCATGGTTTTGGAAAAATGTAAAAAATACAGTTTCTACAAGAGGTTTGCTTCAATTCTGGCGTGACCTTGGGAAAATCAAATTTTCTCCTAGATGGAGTGTCCAAATGACTTTCTACATGAGTCCAATGATAACTAGACAGATATAGCTATCTCATGACCTATCATGATCTCAATTTTGAGTTGATTAAGGCCTCCACAAGTTTCCTGCAAGATCACACTTCGTTTTTGCACCCTCGTTCTGAACTTTCTGATCAGTATTGGGAGAATTAATTTTTGACAGATTAAATCAAGTCCATTCTACAAAATAAGGGCATATTTGGAAAGTATATAGGTTAATATTTCCAACGAGATATATTGTGCCTAATTTTGACACAGGGAAGGCCTTCACAAGTGGTCTTGAAGTTGGAGGGCACATTTCCTTCAGAGAGCGCGCACAGTCTTAAGGCGCTGCGCATATGTCCAACAAGCCAGCAAAACATTAAAATTTTGCCAAATCACCTCCATAACTTCTAAAATAGCTATTTGAGCCTCCAAAAAACAAGTAAAGGTGTCTTCCATCATCATTTACCTCCTTCAATTTTATTTGTTTGGTGTTGTGTAATTTGCTTGATAATTTGGTGTTTTAATCACTCAAAACCCTAGTTTTCCTCTGTAACACTCACAACTCCTAAAACCCATTTCCCTTGCACTCTCATAACCTTCCCATACTGAAAATAATCATTCTCAAATATATTTTAGTACAATCCCTGTCCCTAATCTTTTAAAACCTAAAACCCTAAGCCCTAGGTGCTTCTTTTTACCTAGGCTCCCAATTCCAATTTCCAATTCCCCATCCCAATTCCGATCACACTATCACTCCTTTTCCCTTCCCCCATTTCTCATATCCCTAAAATTATTTCCCAAAAATTTCCCTTTCCCCATTTTCTATCCCCAAAAAAGTCACCTTACACACATTATCATTCCTAATCCCTAGGATTTTCACAAAAACACCATGGAAGAAGAGGAAGGAAACATAATATTCAGTGAAGGAGAGGAAACAGAGGGGAGGAGGCCACATAAAGGTGGAAGACTGCTTAGACTTGAACCTGTTAATACTAGGTAACTTCTAGCCTCTCCAATGACAGTAACATGTTTCAAATATGTTGGTTGTTATTATTTTTGTGAAAAAGTTCATAGGGTTCAACACCATGCGAGGTTGACCAGGCTCTTCATATCCAACCTCCACAAAAACCAAGTCACTATAGCTGGAGTCACCTTTACTATCTCAACTCCCATCATTTTAGTTGCCACCAGGATCCAAAATGTTGGGGAGAAGTGGTTCAAAAAGAGTGATTTGGAGGAAAAATACTTTGAGCCTTTCGTGAAACCAAGGTATAAGAATGAGAGAAAGAGGTTCGTTCCTTTTTCTCACCTTCAGGACATATATGCACCGATGATGAAGATAATCATGAAATACTTTTCATGTGAGGGTTGATTTTCAAGGATCTATACTTATCACATTTGCCTCTTGATGCATTTCACTAGGGTAAAGATGCTGAACATACCCTACTACCTTTTCCGAAGTATATATAAGATGACATTAATTGTATAGAAAAGGAAATATGAACATCAAATGAAAATTATATTCCATCATTCCCTCATTAATATCATAGTCCTCCACCATCTTAATCAACTAAACATTTCATGGAACACCTTCATAGCCCATGATATATTTAGATATCCTCCTATCCAACATGCACAAAATGTGCCTTAATCATCCCAACCATCAACTTCCATTCCTCCATCTCAGCCTATAGCTCATTCATCATCATCTGATTAGTCCACTTCATCTCCTTCTCCATCTCATCATAACATTGGATCACCCAACAGGAGGAAGGATATTGACTCTAAGTGGGATAGTATGGTTGAAGTTGAGCCATTGCCAAAAACCTACAGAAGAGGCTACAAGCATGTGTTTTATCCACATGGAATGGAAGGGGCCATGCCTTCTACAACAACACAACATGTGGACAAAGGCACAGAGAAGGTCAGTGAGGAAGTCATTCATGGTGAGGACGACACTCATGAAAATGAGCATGAATTCTAGCTTGTTGACCTAGATGAAGATGAAAATGACAAAACCACTAATGCAACCATCAAAGTAAAGGATGCCAAAATTAGTGAGCTCTAGACTAATATTGACAGTGCTAAGTTTGTCATACATTTCCTTGAGCAAGAGAATGAGCAATTTAAAACAAAACAAGTCATTGATGAGGTTAAGTATTTCACTACTCAAAGGGAGGCTGAAAAGGCCAAAGTCATGCTAGATGAAACAATTGAAAGGTATGGCTTACTTGATTATGAATAAGAACATGTACCAAGACAAAGACCTAGAACTAGAGGGTTGAAAACAACTCTAGCTCTAGAGAAGCAAAGGTAAGCTGAGCTTGCTGATCATCTAACCCTAAATGGGTAGCTTGCCATAGTGATCAGTGAGAAGAGGGAGCCATGGATTGATAGAGCCAATAAACACGTGGAGAAGTTGCTAGCCAAGGAAAATAAGAATAATGACATATTGAGGAGAAAGGTCAAACATTATGCTCTCAAGGAGAAAATTGCATTGGCCAAACTCAAAAGTGCCAATGCAAAAATTGAAGAGTTGACCATGGAGGAAAAGAAAACGTTGGAAATTCTTGCTGAGGCTTCCATTTAAGCCTAGACACATCATAATCAACTATTTTACAAACTTTGAGGCATTTACAATATTTTTTTACAAATTTTGAGTTTGACTGTGTTTTTCTAAATAAGGATTTAGCAGAAAATTTGTCATATGCGCAGCGCCCTAGGCGCTACGCAAATGATAGGGACACGTTTGGGCAAAAGGTCACCACCATTAGGTTTAGAATGAGGAAGAAATGCACCCTATACATTTTCTAAGGTTTTTGAGTCAAAATAGTCAATGAAAAGGGAAAAAAAACACCCTAAAAACCACGTTTTTGCCCATATTTTTTCCTAGGCAATAAGCACAGAGTAGTCTTGGGAGATTGCAATTTTGAGGGGTCAAATCAACATCATTTTCAGAAGTTGAGGCATATTCAGAAAGAGGACAGGTAGTGCTTTCCAAAAATTCATCTTGGGCTAGATTTAGACACTTTTAGGTCAGTCAAAAGTCACCCTTAACATGGAGGGCACACAACCTTAAGTGAGGGCGCATATGACAGGAAAATGGCACATATGACAATTTGTTGAGTTTTTCGGTTTTTCACTGTAAATTTTGATTTTATCTCAAGAAATGATATTTTTACCTATGTAATTCATCATGGTAAATGTAATTATGTCAAGGATAATTTACCTAGGGGTAGATTCATTAGGTAAAGTTATCCTTTAGTCAAGATGAATCAGTTTGAGTGTAATGAGGAGTGAGTCACTTGGACCATCCTACACGTCAATTTTCAGTTCAAAAATTAGTGGATATATTCCTCACCTCATGGATTCGGCCCCTGAGGATTAGTGAATCTTGTTTTGATGTCTATTTAGCCCCTTTCTACACACTTAACAAGGGTTGGAATTGGTTTGCATGTTTTCTTATTGATTAAGGAACTATTGTACTTAGTTTGGCCAGCTAATAAAGAAGAGTTGCAACTATTTTATGGGATACTTGTGGTATTGATGTTTATCATTGTATTTTCATCAGTTTCACATGTTATAATGTATTATATTCATGTTCAATTCATATCTATGGTATGATCTCTTTCAAGTTTGATAATCATTACACATGCTTGCTTATGCTCTATTTTGGGGAATTGATCATAGTTTGTCCATTTTCCTCAGTCTAGGAAGAATACATCTTCCATGCTCTTCCTAGTTTCTTTTTAGTCTCAACACCATTCCATAACAATCATATTTAAGTGATAACCTTGTGCCTAAATTTCCCCATTAATCCCTGCAACCCTATCTCATTTGCCCTGACCTAGCTCCCTTGACCTAATTTGTTCATCCAGTGATAACCCAACCAAAAATCAAATTCAAACAAATCCCGACACTTAATATCTGTCCTAAAAACCCTAATTGTTCCAGCCCTCCTGGCTGTGAATTTTTTTGGAGAGAGCCCTGTCTGATTTGATAGGGATAACTATCAAGTCAAAATCTTGGTCCGTGGTTACCTCTGTTGGAATTCTTTCCTTAGCCTTAGGAATCTAGCGGAGTGATAACATTCTGGCGCCTTTGTTGAGGATGCGAAATGAAAAATATTCCTTGGGAAAGAACGACAAAGATCAGATTTGATTGTTGATGGTGAAAAATGATCAAGCACAAGAAGGCTGTGCATCATTCACCTCGTGACTCCAGTGTCAAAAAATCCCAAGATTCAGAATTCTCAGGGCGACTCCACTCTTCAAGGACCGGTAGTCTAAATAAATTCTTGGTGACTTAATTTTTTTCAAAATGGATTCAATTGCTCGAAGGTATGCTCCCATGAGCCAAGATCACATACTAGGTTTTCCGAACAACATGCCTCAAATTAATTAGATGACATATCTTCCGAAGTTCAAAAATGTGAAAGGTAATGATGTTGCTCTTCATCTGGTGAGATTTCACATGCATATGCGTAGATTAAAGATTGATTTTCCTAAAGGCTGCTTGATGAAGATATTCATGGCCACTCTGGAAGATGAAGCTTGATCTTGGTATGAAACTTTTCCGCCTAATTGTATTTACTATTTAAAGGATTTTCATACCATGTTCTTTGAAAGGTATAAAGAATCATATCCATCCTTAGTATTAGTTCAAAACTGCTATAAACATGTTGATAGTTTTATTTAAAATCTTAAGAAAGTTTATGGAAATGATGAATTCATGGACGATGAGATCATGGAAACCCTATATGAAAATCCATTTCAGAAACATAAAGAAAACTTTGAGGATAATTATCAAGATGCTTAGGAAATTTTGCAGCAGACTGAAGGTCTTTGTACAAGTTAAAATGATTGAAGACAAGGTCTTATTTCATATCTGCTTGCAGTAGAAGATGGTATGCAGGAAAATCAAGTTCCAATTTCACATTGTGGTATAGTCAAGCTAGCTGATCCAGATCTAGATTCAGATTGTGATGATGAAGAGTATGTTGTTCTAGATCCCATGAAGGAGAGCTCTATTGTTGAGATCACCTCGAATGAAGAAACTAGAGTTATTGACCTAAGTGTTTTCATCCCATCAGAAAAAAGTATTCAAGAGGAGGTAATCCAGTCCTTTTCTGAAAAGCAAGATGAGATCTTTGTTCAATTAAGTGAAAAATATTCTTTGGATGATTATGTGGTAAATGATAGGAATGTCAGTTTTGAGTTTCACGAACAATCTCAATTTTTCCCTCTTATGACTGACGAGTTTGATAAGAAACATGACAATCTGGTTTCCATGTCATAGGAGGATGATTTTGAGTTGGAGAACAGTGAAAAAGAACAACCAACAATGGTTGAAGAAGGGAAAACAATAGAGGATCACACTGATGTGTTTCCTCTGGCTCATAAAGAGGAAACAATTCAAATTTACTGTTGTCCTAATCTTCTTGCTGATCATCAAGATCTGTTCTTTTCACATGTTTTTCGAGATCCTTTTGCCACTTTTCTGCAGTCATTAGATCATCTTGGTTGTCTTGTTTTGGATCATGGTTTTCAGCTTCAGTTGTATGCTGCTTTGCTAATATTTAATATTTCTATAGATAGTGTAAGTAGAGGACAATCAGGTATCCAGTTGCTTGATATGCTTCATTGGAACTTTTCCTTTGCCTAATTTAGTAGTCATTTACAACAATTATAATAGGAAAGGGTGTGATTAATAAGCTCACAAGAGTGAGCATCTTTCAACAGTCTCATTCAGTTTTCTACAAGTGTGAAGTAGAAAAGCACTGAAGTTAGGAGCCCAAAATGAAGGCCATTGGGCTTCATTGAATTTATACCATTTTCAAGTTCATTTTTTAGAAAAGTAAGTTAAGTTTTGAGTCATTGTTCAGTCAATTTTAGTTAGTTTCAATGTTAGTTTGTGTCATTGAAGTTTTCAATATTTAGTCATGCATTTCAGTTTGAGTTTTTTGACCGTATTGGCCCAATGGTTAGGAACTTGGTATACGGTATTCTTAACACCTCCAAGGAGTTGCCATCTCAAATAAGGCAGATGTTAGTGTTAGAATTTTCATTCTTCCATTAGTGATCAAAATCACTCTTTTCATATTCCTATTAGGGTTTCATTCAGATTTTTTTTATCATTCCGCTAGGTTATGCAAAAATTTGGTCACTGATTAGGATATTGGGATAATTACTACTCCTTTCACCTCCATGTTCAATGGAAATCATCATGGTCAGGTCATTCATTGTTGAAAGAGTCCCATAGTCATCATGGTCATCATTCAGCTCATTCTTCCATGTTGTGCCTTCATTAGGTCATAGGGTCAAAATCGTGAAAATTGGTCGTTTCACCATCAAATAATATTTTGAAGATGTAGTAATATTCAAAGGTATTCAAAAATTTCAGGTTCCAAACTATCATTTCTAGGTAATTGGTTTTGTGTTTACCATATTTCTCTCTCAGTTGTGCTTGGAAAGCTCATTTCCCTCTCCTATGGTTTTGAGGACATTTTTCTTGGTTTCATGACTTCCATGGTTAAATCATTAACAATAATTGTATCCTGATGCTCTTACACCTTCCCCCATCCTTAATATACTTTCCTAAACATTTCTCATCACTCCTATCCCTCAAAATCATCATTTTCCACAAGCCCTAGCCTATTGCTACAATTTGACGCTTTTGAAGACTAGGCCTGTGTTTTTCCATTTTGGACCCCTTTCCCTCACTTAATCCTTGAAATTACACTTTTCCCTACTCTATAACGTCTATCCCTATCCCCCAATATTTCCCCAAGAATTTATACAACCCCTAACCCCTTCATTCCCCTCCCTATACAAGGTAGTCCTAAATCCCCTGTTTTGCCTAGACCAAACCCTAATTTCCTCTCCCACTGAGCTAGGGTTTGATATGGAACCAGAGAAATATGAGAAGAGGAGGCATAAGGGAGGTCATATTAGCAATTATGAATTCATTTCAGCTCATAAACATCATGTCCCCACCATTTTTCAAGAATTCATTCCAAGGGACAAATCATTTGCCACACATAGGGTTGGTTTTTCTTCAAATTGTGTTTCTGAGAAAAAATAGATTAATTTGTCAAAAGTGAGAGAGGTTTTTTTTCCATCATAGGTAAAGGAATAAAAAAATCATTCATTTTTTACACAGGTTACATGGTTTTCGAAAAATTTCAAAAATAAAGTTGCTACAAGAGGTTTGCTCCACTTCCGGGGCGACCTTGGGAAAATAAAAATTTGTCCTAGATGCAGTGTCCAAATGACTTTCTTGATGAGTAAAATGATAACGAGATAGAGAAATATTTATAATGAGCTATCATGAGCTCAATTTGGAGTTGAGGAGGGCCTCCACAAGTTTCCTGCAAGATCACACTTCATTTTTGCACCCTCATTCTGCATGTTTTGAAAAATATTGGGAGAATACTTTTTTTACAAGTCAAGTCAAGTCCATTCTGCAAACGAAAGGAATATTTTGAAGGTAGACAGGACAAGATTTCAAACGAGCTATCTTGGGCCTTATTTGGACACCGGGAAGGCCTTCAAAAATGGTCTGCAAGTTGGAGGGCGCACATCCTTCAGAGAGCATGCACAACCTTAAGCCTCTGCGCATATGTCCAACAAAAAAGAAAAACATCCAAATTTCACCAAATCACCTCTAGAAATTCTACAATAGCTATTTGAGCCTCCATAAAACAAGTAAAAGTGTCTTCAATCATCATTTACCTCCTTCAAGTTTTTTTTTTTGGTGTTGTGTAATTTGCTTGATAATTTGGTGTTTAAACCACTCAAAACCCTATTTTTCCTCCCTAACACTCATAACTCCTAAAAAGCATTTCCCTTGTACTCTCATACCCTTCCCATATTGAAATACTCATTCCAAAATCTCTGTTAGTACAATCTCTATCCCTAAGCTCTTAAAACCTAAAACCGTAAGCCCTAGGTGCTTCTTTTTACCTAGGCTCCCAATTCCCCATCACAATTCCAAATTCCCCATCCCAATTCCCATCACACTATCACTCCTTTTCCATTCCCCCATTTCTTATATCCATAAAATTATTTCCCACAAATTTCCCTTTCCCCATTTCCTATCCCTAAAAAAGTCACCTTACACACATTATCATTCCTAATCCCTAGAGTTTTGACAAAAGCACCATGGTAGAAGAGGAAGGAAAAATAATATTTAGTGAAGGAGAGGGAACAGAGGAGAGGATGCTACATAGAGGTGGAAGAGTGCTTAGACTTCAACCTATTAATAATAGGGAACTTCTAGCCTCTCCAATGACAGTAACATGTTTCAAATATGTTGGTTGTTATTATTTTTGTGAACAAGTTCAGAGGGTTCAACACCATGCTAGGTTGACTAGGCTCTTCATATCCAAACTCCAAAAAAATCAAGTCACTATAACTGGAGTCACCTTTACTATCTCAACTGCTACCATTTCAACTGCCACCAGGATCCCAAATGTTGGAGAGAGGTGGTTCAAAAAGAGTGATTTGGAGGAAAAATACTTTGAGCCTTTCCTAAAACCAAGGTATAAGAATGAGAGAAAGAGGTTCTTTCCTTTTTCTCACCTTTAGGACATATAGGCACGGATGATGAAGATAATCATGAAATAATTTTCATGTGAGGGTAGATTTTCAAGGCTCTATACTTATCACATTCACCTCTTGATGCATTTCACTAGGGTAAATATGCTGAACATACCCTATTACCTTTTCCAAAGTATAGATAAGGTGGAATTCATTGTCTAGAAAAGGAAATATGAACATCAAATGAAAAATCTAATCCATCATTGTGTCATTAATATCATAGTTCTCCACCATATTAATCAACTAAACATTTCATGGGAACACCTTCATAGCCCATGATATATTCAGAGATCCTCCTACCCAACATGCACAAGGTGTGCCTTCATCATCCCAACCATCCACTTCCATTACTCCATCTCAGCCTATAGCTCATTCATCATCATCTGATCAGTCCATTTCATCTTCTTCATGTCCATCTCATTATGACATTGGATTGCCCAACAGGAGGGAGGATATTGAATCTAAGTGGGCTAGAATGGTTGAGGTTGAGCCATTTCCAAAAACCTACCAGAGAGGCTACAGGCATGTGTTTGCTCCACATGGAGTGGAAGGGGCCATTCCTTCTACAACAACACAATAGGTGGACAAAGGCAAATAGAAGGTAAGTGAGGTAGTCATTCATGATGAGGAGGACACTCATGAAATAGAGCATGAACTCCAGCTTGTTGGCCTAGATGAAGATGAAAATGACAAAACTACTAATGTAACCATCAAAGCAAATGATGCAAAAATTAGTGAGCTCCAGACTAATCTTGACAGGGCTAAGTTTGTCATACACTTCCTTGAGCAAGAGAATGATAAATTGAAAATTAAATAAGTCATTGAAGAGGTTAAGTATTTCACTGCTCAAAGGGAGGCTCAAAAGGCCAAAGTCATGCTATATGAAACACTTGAAAGGTATGGCTTACTTGATGATGAAGAAGAAAAGGTACCAAGACAAATACCTAGAACTAGAGGGTTGAAAAGAGCTCTAGCTCTAGAGAAGCAAAGGGAAGTTGAGTTTGTTGACCAACTAAACTTGAATGAGCAACTTTCCATAGTGATCAGTGAGAACAGGGAGACATGGCTTGATAGAGCCAATCAACACTTGGAAAAGCTGCTAGCCAAGGAAAATAAGGATAATGACCTATTGAGGAGAAAGGTCAAACACTATGCCCTGAAGGAGAAAATTGCCGCTTGGCCAAGCTCAAAAGTGCCAATGCAAAAATTGAAGAGTTGACCATGGAGGAAAAAAAAAGTTGGACATTCTTGCTGAGGCTTCCCTTCAATCCTAGACACATCATCATCAACTATTTTACAAATTTTTAGGCATTTACAAACTTTTTTGCAAATTCTGAGTTTGACTGTGTTTTTCTAAATAAGGATTTAGTAGAAAATTTGTCATATGCGCAGCGCCCTAGGCTCTATGCAAATGATAGGGACACTTTTTGGGAAAATGATCACCACCATTAGGTTCATAATGATGAAGAAATGCACCCTGTACATTTTCTAAGGTTTTTGAGTCAAAATGATCAGTGAAAAAGGAAAAAAACACCCTAAAAATCATGTTTCTGCCCATATTTTTGCCTAGGCACTCCACACAGAGCAGTATTGGGAGATTGCAATTTTGAGGGGTCAAATCAACATCATTTTCAGAATTTGAAGAATATTCAAAAAGAGGACAGGAAAGGCTTTCCAACAAGCCATCTTGAGCCAGATTTGGACACATGTAGGCCCGTCAAAAGTCACCCTAAACATGGAGGGTGCACAACCTTAAGCGAGGGCGCATATGACAGTTTGCTGATTTTTTTGGTTTTTCACTGTAAATTTTTATTTTATCTCAAGAAATGATATTTTTACCTATGTAATTCATCATGGTAAATGTAATTATGTCAAGGATAAGTTACCTAGTGGTATATTCATTAGTTAAAGTTATCCTTTAGTCAAGATAAATCAGTTTGAGTGTAATGAGGAGTGAGTCACTTGGACCATCTTACACTTTAGTTTTTAGTTCATAAATTACTGGATCTCTTCCTCACCTCATGGATTCGACCTCTGAGGATGAGTGAATTTTGTTTTGATGTCTATTTATCCCCTTTATTCACACTTTTCAAGGGTTGGAATTAGTTTGTATGTTTTCTTATTGATCAAGGAACTATTGTACTCAGTTTGGCCAGCTAATAAAGAGGAGTTGCAGCTATTTTATGGGATACTTGTGGTATTTATGTTTATCATTGTATTTTATTCAGTTTCATATGTTATAATGTATTGTATTCATGTTCACTTCATTTCTATGGTATGATATCTTCCAAGTTTTATAATCATAACACATGCTTGCTCATGCTCTGTTTTGGGGAATTGATCATAGTTTGTCCATTTTCCTTAGTCTAGGAAGAATATATCTTCCATGCTCCTCCTAGCTTATTTTCAGTCTCAACACCATTCCATCACAATCATCTTTAAGTGATGAGCCTTGTGCCTACCTTTCCCCATTGATCCTTGCAACCCTATTTCATTTTCCCTTACCTAGCTCCCTTGACCTAATTTATTCATCCAACGATAACCCAACCAAAAATCAAATTCAAACAAATCCCTAGACTCAATATCTAGTCTAAAAACCCTAATTTCTCGAGCCCTCCTAGCTATGACCTTTTTGGGAGAGATCCCTCTCTGACTTGATAGGGCTAGCTATCAAATCAAAATCTTGGTCTGTGGTTACCTATGTTGGGATTCCTTCCTCAGCCTTAGGAATGTGGCGGAGTGATAACACTCCCTGCACTCCATTCATGGTAATTATCATCTTAGAGGTCATGTCATTGATTTATTATTTAGGGTCTGAGGTCATTCACCACACCTTCATCTAGGTCAAAGTATATGTATCATTTTTTTCGTCACTATAAAGAGTCAATTCATGTCATGAACGAAGGCGAATAGAATTTCATTTTCACCATACAAACCATTTGCATAGGGATGTAGCAAAGATAGGGAAAAAAGTGAAGGAAATTTGTCTTTCATCAAATAAATTGTGTTTCGTCATTAAATTGTTTCAAAAAAGAGAAATTTCTTCAAAAAAAGGTTTGTGTTTACACTAGAAGACAAAAAAGTGCTTTTATGATGTTATAAAAGGGAAAAAGAGACTTCTTCAACTCATTCTATCTTTTGATGGTCGATAGAGATCCTCTCTTCTCACCATCACACTCCACAACTTCCAAGGGTTGAATAAAAAACAGTAATTTTGTGCCAATTTCCTCCTACTACAATTCTTAAAGTGTTATGCTACGCCTTTGGTGCGATGCGTGGGTGCTGTGCTACATTTTTGGAATGCGCTACACTTTTGGTTTTAAAACTCCAAATAAATCATTAAAGCTTCAAAGAACTTGCAAAAGGGTTAAAAATTCTCCTACAAATTAAGTGGACATCATTCCTACCTCTCTCAAGTCAAATTTCATCAGCAAAAGAGTGGTTTCTTTCATCAGGTCATTCCCACTACGTTTTTGGTGTTTTTTCATTATTTACTTGTTTCAGCTGATAAAAATCTACCCTAACCAATTAAAACCTTCATACAAATTCCATATATAATATATTAACACTATATCACTCACAACCTTATTTTTCATCATTTTCTTCAAAACCCTAATTTTCAGTACATTTTAAAACTAGGAATTTCCTATGTTTTGATCTTTTGGCCACCTTCATCATATGCATTTCAAGAAATTTCACTTTCAGCCCATTGCCAACTCATCAGCCTATCTCCTAAATTTTTTGGGGATTTTTCCTTAGATTATTTCTACCTCAGTTATGCTCCTAAAGCCACCCTACCACCATCCCCTGTTTTCTTAATCCTACACCTTCCCTACCCATTGCATCTAGCTAGGGTTTCATATTGTTGACAAACACCATGGAGGAAGAAAATAATATTAAAATAGGAGGCCACCATTCTATGTTTGAACCATCCACCTTGCAAAGAAGTCAATGCCTCTCCTTTTGCCAAGAGATGTTTTGAAAACAATGGTTGTTTGAGGTTTTATGAGAGGATCAAGGAGGTGGGATGTCATGCTCAATTGACAACTATTTTTGCCACTAGATTCAGAAAATGCAAGGCCATCATAGCAGGCATTGAGTTTAACATATATTCATATGTCATTTCTTCAGCCATAGGTATCCCGAACCATGGAGAAATATGGTTCACAGGGAAGAAATCAGACCTTAAAAACTACAAATTGTTCCTGAAACCTCATTGCAAGGATGCTCCTCAAAATATCTCCCCTTTCAGGAATTTAATTGATAAATATTCCCCTTTGATGAAGTTAACCATAAAATAGTTTACATGTGAAGAGATATTTTCAAGGTTGTACAAGTATCATGTCAGGTTATTGATGCACTTCCCTACTACTCATACACTTCAAGATGACAGAAAAGGTATAGAGAAAAGGTAAAGATAATCACCCCAAGTTATTCCATCATGGCTTGGTCAAGCTTATTGTTTTGCATCATATTTCAAAAATCAATATGTCTTGGGGAAAATTTCATGGAGAAAGTTGCATCAACGCCTCATACTAGCCCTTCCATAATCCATAGCACATCATCAACACCATCACAACAAAAAGAGGTTGGATCTTCTAGTATGAAAGAAGAGATATCAAATGCGCCGAGGGTTTAGATCACTCAAACCTATGAAAAAGGAAAGAGGATGGTTTTTTCTCCCAAGACCATCAAAGAGTAATTCTTCCTAGCACCATAGATGAAAAAAGACAAGTAGAAGATCAACCACCTAGTCATGATAGTGAGCCACTCATGCATAAAGATGAGTCACCATTGCATCAACATGAAGAAAAAGCACCCATGGAGGTTGAAATGGAAGAGCAGGTAAAGGAAAAAATAACTAAGGAGATCATAAGGAAGAAAGCTCTAGAGATAGCAAAGTTTAGGGACAACCTCTCAAAGGAAAACTTCCTGATTACCTTCCTACAACAAGAGAATATGCAGCTGTAGGTAAGACAAATACTCCAAAGAAATCCAAAGGAAAAACCCGAGGTAGATAAGGGTAAAGGCAAGGAAGTGGTGGATGTTGAGTATCTGGAAGACACATAGGTTGAGTCAAATCCTAATAGGCCAAGAAAAAGAGGGTTGACCAAGAAAAAACAACAACAAAGAGAGCCATCTCTAACACCAGTTCAATTAACTTTTGATGAGTTGATAGCTACTGAAATTGAACAAGATAAAGAGCTGTGGTTGGATAGGGTCAAAATTCATCTTTATAAGCTGTTGAAGAAGGCAAAGAGAGATAAAAATCTCCAAAGGCATATGGTAAGGCACTATTTTACAAGAAATCAAATTGCCAAGGTGAGGGTGAAAAACTTGATAAAAAGGCTTAAAGAAATCCAAATGAAGCTTAAGGAAAAGGAAAATTTATATTTACTTGATGAGGCATCCTTAAATATTAGCCCTTCATTCTAGGACATCATAGAAGAGAATTTGGAGGTTTTTGAGCAATTTTTTCATTTTTGGTGATTTTTACAAAATTCTGGAAATTTGCCTTTAGCAGAAGCGTTGCACAAGAACTCGACACTTTTTCTCAGAGCACTAAAATGGATAAAAATCTACATGGATGGATGCATATTCACCTATAAATCATAGATATGACACCAGCTCAACATGTCATCCTCCCATTTTGAAGAAAAATGCAAAAAACATCACTTTTTTCATGCTTTTGCCACCTTTTTACCTCTACGTGGTGCTTCTGGAGTGAGGTTGGGAGAATCATTTTTTGGAGGTCTTCTAGTGGGTATTTGCTTAGTTTTGAGGGTGCATTGGAAATAAGACACACAAGGCTATCTAGCCTAACTTCCATATTTGTAAATGGGCACTTCAATGTTAGTAAAAAACAAGTCCAAATTAGGCACGACGCTTCTGTCCGGTGGCGCGATGCTTCTGGCATTGGATTCCCTTGGACAATTGTCAACTTAGAAAATCTCCAAGTGTTGAGGTTTAGCTGTTCCATGAGCTGTCTTTTGAGTGGAAAATTTTGTTTTTTCCTCTATTTAAGGAGGAATGATGTAATTAATCCAAGAGAAATGTGTTGAGATTTTGGGGTAGCATTGGATTTTCTCTAGCTCCCAAATTTTGTGGAGATGGAGTACATGAGATCTCCAAGACACATAAAGAGTTTAAAAGAATTCCATAAAGTTTAAGAGATATTTAATTAATTGATATTTTTAATTAAGGACCCTAAGTCTAACTTAGGAATATTAAAATATTAAAGTGAATTAAATTAAACATGTGATGAGAATGACTTAAGTGACGCATATCAAGAAGCTTCTAATATTAGCTGTCGATTAGAGATTAGAACACGACCATTGATGTATAATTGAGAAAAGTATAAGATAATGGCTTGGGGTCAGTTGGAGAACACACACATTGGTGGAGCACTGTAGCTAAGTTGAGATTCTAGGGCGTGGTTTTCTAAGAATTTCAGAAGTGTTTCAACTGCAACGAGGGTAGGGGGATGGTTTGATCCCAGGCCAAGAGTACAACGAGGGAAAAGAAGCAACATTATAGACCAACGCAGAGGTAGCCAGGTGCTACATAGTCCAGCCAGAGCCCAACAGGGACATCGAAGATGTAGCAGGAGCACTGCAGGGTTGACACAAGGCCAGTCAGGGTAGCACAGAGGCTGATGCAAAGGGTTTCAAAGCAGTGATGGGGTTTATGGTGGGCCCGAAAGGGCTTGAGTTCTATAAATCCAGTTTGAGGGTGTGAATCAACCATATTTTCTGTCTCCGAGGATAGAGGTATTGCTACCATTTTATTTCTTTTTCGGGTGAACCAGTTTTGGTTCCTAGGATTGTTGTACTTAGATTCTGCATAATAATTAAAACACTCAAAAGCTAGTTGCACCGGTTTTCCTGCATTGGGTTTTTTCCAGGGACATTTGTCCAGAAAATCTATGTGTCACTTTTTCTATGAGCATGTTATTTAGTAGTTGATCTGTATGTGTAGACTGTTATATGCATTTACTTCATTGTTAATTATGAATATTTAGATTAATAACTTATGTATGTAATCAAGTAGGAAAAGTAAATCAAGAATTAATTATCAGAGTGATTGCAAATCAAGCTGTATCTCTAGCAAATCAGTTGAATAAATTTGTGCTGCAGAGAGTTGTTGAAGCATCAGAGAATCTGGAGAAGGCATCACAACACCAGAAGGACGCAGATGCAGAAAGAGCCATGCAGGGGCTAACACAATCCCAGCTGGGTGACACAGAAACAACTCAGTCACTGCACATAGGCTGCGCTATGCTAGTATGCTCACATAGAGGAAAACCAGGGTGATGCAGTCCAGTTTCGAGTGCTGTGCATATTTTCTGTGGACTAGAAGAATAGATTCAGATATTCAACAGTTTCTGGTGGGGTGGAGATTCTGCCGGTGCAAAATCGTACCTAAGATAAGTTGACAAAGAGCAGGAGGATAACAACTACTCATCAGATTTCATTTCCAAAAGAAATCTGAGGATCGATCGTAGGGTGATCAAAGAGAGCTGATTCGTTTTGTAAGCAGATTTCCAAGGAGGAAATCAGCCATCAGAGGGAGCAAAGGGTGCCTTTCTTGCCAAGGACCCTAGATCTGAGTTTCTAGAAACTAAAGCGGGGAAAGGAAGCTCTGTTCCAACATATTTTTGAGCAGATGGTGCCACACTGACTACGTGATCGGGATAGGTTGGACGACATATTGGGAGGTATAAATGCTATATTTACACCCACATTTAAATTGGCAATCTAAGGTCGTAAGACTTAGAGACGTAGAAAAATATATGGCAGAAGACAGCCTCAGGGGTTTGTAAAATAAAAAACCTAAAAATAATTTGAAAAGGAAATCATCCAAGAAAAAGAATCAAACATTTCACACTGCAAATTAATAATCTATGCTGGAAATAAATAATGCAAAGCTTTAGCTAACTACAAGCATGGAAAGCATGGAATTAATTCAATTCCAATTATTCCAAAATCTGTACTTGAAACGCTTCTCTCATATGATGCTAGAAAGGAATCATAAGTGTATGGAAATATTCATTCCAAAATTTAAATTATCGAGCGAGGATATCTTCAAGCGTGTTGTTGGACACTTTACTTATGTTAATAAAATGTACTTAAACTAATATTGATATTTGAATAAATGTTGTTTCCTTAAAATGCAGAGATCAATTCCATGTAATGATTTAAATTGCTTATAAGTGTCAAACAATATGAATAAAAAATCACATGAAATTATTATTATCCCTGCCTTGAATTCCTGCAACTAGAAATATGTTTCGTTATAAAATAAATTGAACAAGGTAAGAGTAAAAATGAGAAAAGAAGCACTTGCTAACTCTACTCTATTTTTAATATAATTGTTGGAATATAAATAATTTATAAATTAACAATATCACTAAATTCACTAATCAAACCTGTGAAATTAAATCTAAAACATAAAGGAAATGGAAGAACAAAGTTTGAAGCACACAACATCATTCAGAAAGTGAAATGCACAATTCAGGAAATGAAACACAACCAAACACAAGCATGTAATAAAATGCAGTGAAGTAAATCATACTAATAGGAAATGAAATGTAATAGAATAAATAAATACTAAGAATCTAGAAATTGAGATGACTGATGGGACCGATCACCCAACTCCATCTTCCTGGAAAGAAACTACATTAACACATCATCTCAGAAATTAAAAACAACTTAGAAATGTAAATTAAATGCAGATTCACATTGCTACAAAAATCGAATTACAAAAATAATCAAGCAAATCAAATGATGCAAATTCTACAATGCTGGGCTCTAGTCCATAATCGAGCGTTCTCCTACAATCCCTAGCCTACTTCTATGATCCCATCCTCTCCTAAAGGAATTACAATAACATAATCCCTTCTCCTTTGTGATGTCCTCTTCGCCTCACAGGTGGATTCAAATCCTTCCAAGGATCTCTACTTCCTCTCCACTAATGCACAACAATCTCTATTATATAGCAGCAACACTGCTCCTAATTAACTAGATTTATTGTTACATGGTATATAAATTTCAGATTTATTTTGTTAATACAAATTGGTTAAGATCACAATGAGAAGATTTATTTCCCATTGAGTTGGTGCGAATCCAGATTCTGGAAATAATTCGACTCCATCATATTGCTGGTAGAGGCAACACACTACTGGAAAGCTTAAGTGGTCTGATTTTCTTAAAGACTTGCGCATAATGGATATGAAACTCCTTTTCCATCGATTATAACAACAACGCCGCATTGCTTCCTATTGTCGCAGTGTTGATGCAAACAACCACTGTGCCTTCTTCTGTCAAATTCGTTCCATTCTCTCCAAGAGTTAGCATCTTATTGCTGCTGCTACCTCTGACTCCAGTGCTAACAACTATGAGCCCTTTAACTATGTTATTGTTTTATATAGGAAAATATAGTGTTAGAAATCTCAGAAACAAGTTCATGTGGAGAAACTGGGAGTATGTTTCCACAATAGTTCCTCACACCTTCGCTATAAATAGTCCATAGTGACGTACTAGCAGTTTCAGTTACAAATCCTTAGAAGAAAAATTGAATAGGGAAAACAATGCATTTCTTGGCAATTGTTAAATTAGTATCAGGCGTTGATACAATAACATTTGGTACAATCTATTTTGTCTTTTGAAACCACCACAAAATTTTCTAATTTAAAACCTACCCTTCGAATGACACAAAAGCAAGAATCCTGTCAAATGCATTTTACCAATCTGTTGTGACAAAGTTGTTGAGCTTCCAGATGAATAAGATGAATCTGTACTCAAACGTGTTTATGATTATGTGCATGAGATGAATCCGTACTCAAATGCATTTCAGGAAGCATTCCTGCACTGCTAGTGCATAGACTTATTCACCTACCACCAAGAAGGCATATTATTAATGATATTATTAAACAAAAGACTCTTCAAATTAATTAATAAGAATAATTCATAAATTAATAACTATTTCCTCTGACTTCCTATAACTATCAATTTAATAAGATAATAATGATTAAAAACACTAGTCACAAGCATATAATTATTTGATAAAAATCATAAAAATATGGACAAAAAGGCAGCTCAACACTACTTGTCCAACTTTGCTATCTGGAAGGCCAGAATCCTGGTAGTCCTGGAGGCATACGACTTTCAGGATCATGTAGAGAGCGTCTTGGCTACACCAATCGATGCTATTATTTTTACGAAGCATAATGAAGTAGTGACACATGGAAAGTGCTTCATCATGGACGAGGTTAAGGATCATGTGGTACCACACATAGCTGAGAAGAAGACGACCAATGAAATGTGGAAAGATTTAACCACAATGTATCAAGGGAAATCCATCCAAAGGAAGCTGATTCTGGAGAACCAGTTGAGGTTATTTATGATGACCCAGGGAGAGAAAATCAATCCTTTCCTCTTCAGGTTACAGTCGATTCAGGATCAAATGATTTCCATGGGGGTCAAGGTGGAGGATTATGTCATGGTGTAAACTGCTCTAAATGCAGTCACAAAGGACTTAGAAACTTTTGTCCAAAGCATCTTGGGCAGAGTGGACCTTCCAAACTGGGGTGATATGTGGGATTTCATGCGACAAGAGGAGATCCGCCGAATGACCAAGAGGTAGAACAACACCAGATTAAGAAAGGTGAAGAAGGAGGAAGAGGAAGATTCAACCCTGACATCTAAGAAGAAACAAGGGAAAAAGAAGTGCGATCTATCTAAAATCAAATGTTTCCATTGTGGCGAACTTGGATACCTCGCCAACAATTATCCTCAAAGGAAGAAGGACAAGGAAGCTTCTAGTTCCAAGGCTGCGGTAGCAGATGATGGTTCCGATGATGATGTAGCCATGAGTGCTCATGAACCATGAAGGTGGGGTGATATTGATATGTAGAGCAACTACAGAGTGGTGGTGGGATCCTTGAGTAGCCCAACTCTTGGATCACATCCGTGCTACAGGAGC
The DNA here is from genome assembly GCA_034641835.2 of Pinus albicaulis. Lineage (NCBI taxonomy): Eukaryota > Viridiplantae > Streptophyta > Pinopsida > Pinales > Pinaceae > Pinus > Pinus albicaulis. The sequence goes on from CM076579.1 coordinate 231,263,266, forward strand.
CTTAAGACATTAGCAAGGAATGGCTGGAGAAATGGGTGCAAAGATCATAGATGAAGCAGAGGCAGAGGCCACAATGCTGTAGAGAGAGCCACGTAGTTTAGAGGCAACATCAACGTAGATGCAAAAAAAGAGAGGGGATGATGGGACTTCAACAATGCAGAGGAGGCATGCTTACATAGTGCAAAGCTGCAACAACAAAATGGATTCAGGAGGACAATGCAAAGAAAAAAGCTAAGGAGCTTCAATGATGAGATGCAACCTAACTAACTTGTCTATCATTGGGCAGGGGTCCTTCAGTTGCTTATGCTTAGCAACTGAGTTGAAGTGGCACAGTTGGCAACACGATGCAAAAATTTGAGAGGGAGCTCTAGTATTGATGTAGCAGTGACTATGGAAGAGACATGGGTAGTAGTACACAGAGAAACAACAACGTAGTGATTAAGGGGAGCATGCCAAGCATCGACACAGAGATCGATGATAGAGATCAAAGTAGTACTTCGAGGTGAAGTGCATTTCTAGAGCACATTCCTCGCTAAGAGGGAGTGTTGAGATTTTGGGGTAGCATCAGATGTGATCTAGCTCCCAAATTTTTTAGAGGAGCTGGAGTACATGAGATCTCCAAGACTCAGAAAGTGTTAAGAATAATTCCATCAAGTTTAAGAGATATTTAATTAGTTAATATTTTTAATTAAGGACCCTAAGTCTAACTTAGGAAAATTAAAAGATTAAAGTGAATTAAATTAAACATGTGATGATAATGACTTAAGTGACGCAGATCAAGAAACTTCTAATCTTAGCTGTCAATTAGAGATTAGATCACGACAATTGATGTATCAATGAGAAAAGTATAAGAGAATGTCTTGGGGTCAGTTTGAGAACACACACATTGGCGGAGCACTAAAGCTAAGCTGAGATTCTAGGGTGTGGTTTGATAAGAATTTTAGAAGTGTCTCAGCTGCAGCGAGGGGTAGTATTGGCGACGGGGATGGTTTGATCCTAATTCAAGAGTATAATGAGGGCAGAGAAGCAGCATTCCAGACCAATGCAAAGGAAGCCAGGTGCTACATAGTCTAGCTAGATCTCAGCAGGGGCAACGCAGAGGAAACAGGAGCCACGCAAGGCTGGCATAAGCCCAGTTAGGGTAGCACAGGGGTAGCGTAAGACCTTCAGGGGTGAGGCAGGCCGTTCTTGAGCAGTGCAGAGGTTAATGTAGGTCAGCCAAGCTAATGCAGAGAGCTTCAGAGTAGCGCTGGGGTTTTTGGTGGGCCAAAAAGGGCTCGAGTTCTGTAAATCCCATTTGAGAGTGTGAATCAACCATATTTTTTGTCTCCAAGGATAGAGGTATTGCTGCCATTTTATTTCTCTATCGAGTGAACCATTTTTTGTGTACATGATTTTTGTAATTAGATTCTTCATAATAATGAAAACCCTCCAGAGATAGCTGCACCAGTTTTCCTAAATTGGGTTTTTCTAGGGACATTTGTCCATAAAATCTATGTCACTTTGTCTATGAGCATGTTATTCAGTAGTTGATCTATATATGTAGAATGTTATATGTATTTTATTCATTGTTAATTTTGAATATCCAGATTAATAATTTTTGTATGTAATCAAGTAGGAGAAGTAAATCGAGAATTAACAGTAGGGTTTCTTAGATTAAGAATTTTTCACAACATGAACTCCTAGTTATTATCTAAATTTGAGGAAGTGGTTTCTAACTTCCCTAGATTATAGGTAATGACTCATGCAATACATTTATGATGTGTTTTATATTAGATTTTGACCCTATGAGGTGTCATGAACTCTATTTTCTATAAGTAGTCCACCTCAAGTCATTTTAGAGGTTGGATAGCTGCTATTTGCAGTGGAGCTATTGTACAAACTCTTTTTTAAGTGAAATCAAAGGATGTTGCAACTATACTTTTGAGATTCCAGTGGTATGATTTTGAGCATTGTTTCTACTTCGTTTCTTCATCAAGTTAAATGTTATGTTACCTTTTTCATCACATGGATGCTTTTGTATGTTAATCTTATGACTTTATAAATATAAATCATTTCCTTCTATGCTTTGTTTTATAAGATTTACATGGATGTGTTTACTCTTCTGATGAATGAATTCATTTATATGCTTATTCTGACTCCTCTTTCAAAACCCTATACACAATGAAAAATTAAGTATGTTCATGAGTCTACCTACCTGGCCTCATCCTTTTCTTTGAAACCAAATCTTTGAAATTTGACCTAACCCTAATTCTAGTTCCTTCACCGTCATTCCTATCCATCAAAACTTCAAACAAACAAAAAACCTAATCTATTGAGCATCATAACTAGCCTAAGATTAATATATATCCAGTCATCTCTTTGGCTGCAAGGTGAAGTGACATTGAGAGATCCCTCTCTGGTTTTGGTAGGGCTAGAGACCTAACCTAAAGGTTGGTTTGTGGTTACCTTCTTTCAGTTCCATTCTCAGCCTTGGGATATGGGGGGAGTGATAACACTATCGGAGTAGTCATAGACTTGTAGTCCACCATCCCAAATCTATACGTCAGATTCACGACATATTTTCCTTGAGAAAGTAAAATCTCACCTAGATTTTGCCAAACCTCCAAGCCTAGGAAATAGTGCATCAGTCCTAGGTCCTTCATCTCAAGCTTTTAAGCTAGCTCCCTCTTACATTGATGAATGAGAGGGCCATCACCTGTCAGGAAGAGATCATCCACATAAAGAACCAAAATGAGAGGCCTTTCTTTATCAACCTTAAAATAAAGGTTTGGATCAACATCACTTCGAGTGAAGCCTAACTTCATTAAGTAGCTATCAATCCTCTCATACCAAGCCCTGGGGCTTGCTTCAACCCATAGAGGGATTTCTTCAACTTGCATACATATGTGTCTCTATCTTGGACTTCAAACCCCAGAGGTTGTTCCACATATACCTCTTCCTTGATTGGACCATGTAAAAAGGAAGTATTCACATCAATTTGATGGAGACTCCATCCTTGCATCGAAATAAGGGCAATGATTGATCGGATGGTGGTATAGTGGGCAAGAGGTGAAAATACATCATCATAATCTATGCCTTCCTTTTGAGAGAAGCCTAGAGCAACAAATCTTGCCTTGTACTTTTGATCACTTCCATCGACTCCATGCTTGATCTTGTAGAGCCATTTTGAGGTGTCAACAGATTTTTCCTTCGGTCTAGGGACCACATCCTAGACATCATTCTTCATGATTGATTCATATTCCTCGTGCATAGAATCCTTCCAAACTTGATGTTTTATGGCTTATTCAAAAGTTCCAAACTCAGATTATACAATAGTACTCATGACTGCTAGGTACCCTTGGTACCTATTCGAATTATTACTTTCTTGGAATGTTCCCCTGGGATCAATATGTCTCTCGACATATTTGATAGTGTCTATTAACTATGAAGGTATTATTTTATTTGAAGAGGGTGGATATATAGGATCCATCAGGCCTTCAACATCGGCATCGGTTCAACCTTTGGTTCTTCCTGCCTTTCAGCTTCTTCTTCTTCTTTGTCTTCCTTTGAGATAGGAATATTTCTAACTTTCCTAAGGGCATCATCTTCATCGAAGGTGACACCATGGCATATCTCCACTTCTCTTTGACTAGGCACAAATATTATATATGCCTTCGAGGTTTCATTGTAGCCCAAGAACATTCCCTTCTTCCTAGAAGAATCTGACTTGCTTCTCTTTTATTTCGGCACATGAAAATAAATGGGACTTCCAAAAAATATAAAATGAGAGACATCGGGCTTCTCAATAGAGAAGACTTCTTCGAGAGTTTTGGAGTCTAATGCAGAATGTGGGCATCTATTTTGGACATACACAATGATGTTGGCAGCTTCTCCCCATAGGAACTTCATAAGACCTTGGTCATAAAGCATGGCATGGGAAGCTTCCAAAATGGTTTTATTATTCCTTTCAAAAAAACCAATTTTCTTGGGAGTGTACAAAGTGGTGGTCTCCCTCTTAATGCCAGCTTCCCTGCAATAATCATTGAATTCATTTGACTCATGATCGGTCCCATTATGGATCCTCAAATTTTTTATCGTCTTCCCTGTTTGGTTTTCAATCAAGTCCTCGAAAGTACAAAACCACTTGAATTATTTCTCCTTCTTCTTAAAAAAATATATCCAAGTCTTGCGAGAGAAGTCATCTATAAAAGTGATATAATATAAGCATCCTCGCAAGGATGTTACAGGAAACATACCAGATAGATCAGAATGTATCAATTGCAAAATATCAGATGTATTCGTGACACTTGATGGGAATGGTACCCTTGTATGATTTCATTCGGCACAACCCTGACATACATCTTCATGGTCTTATTTGAAATTGGGAATCCCTATCACCACCTTCCTTGATTCGGGAAGGGCTTTGAAATGAAAGTGTGCAAACCTTCAGTTCCATAGCTCGGATTGAAGGGTTGTGTCACATGTCATGGCCCCCAGTGGACTTCCTCCAACCTAATACAGTGTATCAACTCCAAAACCAAGAGTGAACACTTCTTTGAAGTTCCTCTTCTAAATGCATAAATTTCCATCGATGAATACTACCTTGAATCCTTTGTCTTCCATTGCCGAGATAGACACTAGATTCTTCTTTAAGTTAGGTACGCATAACACATTTTGCAAGAAAAGGACTTGACCTTGATTTAGATGAAGGGTCACAGTCCCTGTCCCTTTCATGGGATAGGTGGAATTGTCTCCAATGATAGCTTACAAATTAGTATCCTTTTCAATCAAATCAGAGAGGGCTTCCTTATATCTAGTGAATTTCCTTGAGGCACCATTATCAATCAACCAATTTTCCAACATATCAAAAAGAGTTGAAACAAAGAGGGTAACTATAAGAATATATTCATTTTTCCTATCAAAAACATTAGATTCATCATACCTGGAATTCCTTGACCGCTTGAAAGGTTTCCCATTTCCACTTCGATCAGAGGGAGCCTTCCTCTTTCCTTTGAACCTATTGTTCCTTTCATTTCCATTCCTTCTGAAGTTGTTGTTGTCATCATCTCTAGGAGAGTCCATTCTATTGGGGCACTCTCTTGCATAGTGACCAAACTTGTTACAAGTGTAACATATTCCTTTTCTTCCTTTGTGTCTCACTATTCCACGGTTTTGATTTCTCGAACCGCCATTGTTCCTCTTCTTTGCATGAGAGGTAAAGGCAGTAAGGTCACCTCCATTTCCATTAGAGGGATGGTTTCTCTCCATCATCCCTTGAGATCATCTTGTCAACCATTCATCAGAATCAAGAATCACATTATTATTAATAATAGTAGTATTAAATACATACCAGTCTCAGGGGAGTCCTCCAAGAGCAATGAGAACAAGCTCTCGATCAACTACATCTTCTACAATAGCTAAGATATCATTCCTAATTTCTGTGAGCCTCATAAAATAGGATTGAATGGATTCTTCCTTTCCCTTCTTGATGTTCTTCAACTTGTTCTTGAAAAAGAGAACTTGATTAGCATTGCTAGCCCTGAACATTCTAACCAGCTTATCATACATCTCTTTATATGTGCCTAGCTCAGAGATATAAGAAACCAAGTGATTATGTATAGAATCCTTGATAATCATCTTCGTCTGAATTTTCCATTTTCTATACTTCGTCTTTGTGGCAATAGGTGCATTTAATGGAGGCTCATTTATCTTCCCCTGCACATAATCCATGAATTATTTATCTTCCAATACCAAATACAAAGACATCTTCCAAGCATGATAATCAAAATTATCTGTCAACTTGTCATCAGTCCTGAAACCCTTGTAGGTTGAGGAGGCCATTGGTCCTTGATAAGACAACTTCTTCGATGATTTATTTTCACACTTGCTTGGGCTTTGTCTTCACCTTAGCTCTGATACCATGTTAATTTTAATTACCATGGTATGTTCTATGCTTAATGCAGTTTACTTCAATATTTATTATAGGAACAATTCAAATTAGCAATAAGATAAAATGAAAGTAAATGCTGATAGAACATACTAATATATTGACAGAAGACAAGCCAATATAATAAATCATAATTTTTAATTCTTCTTGTCCATCAAATATATAGATAAATGTTTGTTACAATAGTCAATAGGACGCCCTAGCCAGCAAAGACCTTTGCTGGTCAAACCAGCTCTTCCAACCTCCCGGCAGTTTAGTCAAACACATACAAGATCAACCTTCCTTCAGTGTCACACACACCTCAAAAGTCATCTCCCAAGATAATCAACACAACTCAAACTTCAGTCAACGCTGTTGTTAAGGGGTTGCGGTCAAAGTCAATGTTCAACCCGATTTTTGTGCCCTCTAATGCGACCTCCAAAAATTGGAAATTCTGTAGTCAAACCGAAGTCAAAGCTTGAGGCTTGACCCAAAGTCAATGCTGGTCAATGCTATCTACAAAGCCCTAAAAATAGTCTACAGATTTTCGGCATCTAGATTCACACGTGGGAGGGAGAGAAGCCTCTTCTAGGTTGCACAGACAATTCAAATGATGAGGAATGTGTGTGATGAGATGATGAGCAAATGAACATCAAGACTCTCCAATTTATATCCATCAATGAGGGTGCGTGACACATATTTTGGGGCTTGTGAGCCTACATTATGTTAGCCATCTATAAATTATGTTATATCTGATGATGGCTAGATTAGTCCATGGATTTCCAAAAACAAGATTTTCATCAAAATCTATGAGTTTCAGAAATATCACTGTGTTCGTTATTCCTAAGTTATCCATTTCTCATAAAATCTTCAATCAAAGCCTCTAAGTTTCCCTACTGATACTAAAAGAGACTGTTTCTAAGCCATTTTTCCATCATTTTCCCTTTGAAAAATCCCTCATTTCCCCCTTCCCTTTTTCTTCCAAATTTTTTTTTTACCCTTCATTCCCCATCAAATCCCCTTTAAACCTAATGAAATCCCTTTATTCTGGTTAAAAACCCCTTTTTTACCCTATCGGAACCCCTCAAAACCCTTAAAAAGCCTTTATTTTGGCCTAATTCCGCTCCTTTTAGACATTCAGGCTTAAGTGCATTTCGGCTTAGCCCTAGCCCCTTTCTTCTGCCATAAGACCACGCCCAAGGACCAAGCGCCTCGCTCCATCGACATTTCATCTTTTCGACGATCCCCGCGACCTTTTTCTCTGTTAAAAGTGTTCACCGCCGATGCGAAGCCCCGATCACATATGGACCATTCGTTCTCCCCAGATCGGACAGTCTACGCATCATTCCATCGCATCTGGCTTCACCTTTCCCTTTCACCTTCCCTTCTCCACTGATGATCATCCCTCGCCGATGAAATCTCCGCCGTTGTTCTTCCCAGATCCAATGGTCTTCGCTCCGTTGCACTTTGGCGTTTCCCGCTTCCATCTCCCCTGAACCTTTTCTTCGCTGATATGCGAAGCCCCGATCACATCTTTGCCATTGATATATCCCAGATCCAATGGTCCTCCATCCATCGCACTTTGTTTTTTCATCGAGAATCGGCCATTATACTTGCTCCTCCCATCGGCCATCGGCACATCGCAACTCCAATTTCCTCCTTCCAGAACCCTCTTCTCCGCCGATGGCCGATCCCCCGAGCAGATCTGAGCCGTCGATCTCCCCAAATCCAAAGATCTAGACCCTTTCTGCACCCTCCATCTTCTTTTGACCTCCGCGTTGTTGTTGTCCCCCTGAACGAGATCCTAGCCGTCGATTGAAACGATCTAACGACCAGCAGGGTCCTTCCCTTATTCTTTCATCCACCCTTCTTTTTCTCCTCTACGTATCTCCATCGTTGATTCTCAAGATCGAACGACCCTCGCTTCTCCATTCATCCATTCCCCCGCCCATATATTTTATTTTTGTGCATTCCTGTTATTTCATCTCCACCGTTGATCCATCAGATCTAACGGCCAGCACACTCTCACTTTTATCCTCCCACTCCTGACCATTCCCCTCTACCCACCTTTCTCCAATATAATATGGACCGTTGATCCTCCCGATCAAACGGCCATTTCTCTTTTGTATTTCATTCGTCCTCTCACCCCTTCATTATTTTTTGCGCATCTGCGAGAAGATCTCCACCGTTGATCTTCCCGATCCAACGACCATTTCTCTTTCGCCTTTTCACCCATCCTCTCGCCTATCCGTTATTTTTGCAAACCTGCGAGAAGATCTCCACCGTTGATCCTCTCGATCCAACGACTCACAATCCATATCGCGCCCGTTTAACCAAAGGGCTTAAACACCCCTTTTCAACGCAAAATGGGAAGTTTTAAGGTGGAAAAGTGTCAACGCCTGAACCGTATCGCATTCCCTCAGCTCAATACCATTTACCACTTGACCCCCACGTGAATACCACCCCAGTATTGTGCAAAACTGCCTATCCATATTTTCCCCCCACAAGCAGATTTAAACCCTGTTTTTCATGGTTTCCTCCATGGAATCCACTTCGCTGCATCCACCTTCTTCCGCACTACTCCAACACCCATCCCAAAGCTTCTGATCGCAGTTTATCCAAAAAATGCAGGTTTTCATAATATGTTCTATGTTTGAGTGCAGGTTTAATGGAAACCTGAAGTTTACAGGCTCACCCATAGCAGCATCTAAGTTGAAATGCCCAGGATGACGATCCTCAGGGTTCTAACAAGAAATATGGGAGATCCGGGGTTTGATTCCGAGGATTTGATCGATGCAATCACAGAAACCCTCCAAAATGCCAAGAAACCCATGCAAACAAGAAAACAAAGAGATTAAAGGTTTAATCGAAGAACTCAAAGAAAAGCGAGGATTAGCATAAAGAGAAAGGATTAAAGTGAAAAGTTCGAAGATTTAAAGATTAATCCACATTTTAAAGGATAAAGACAAAGAGTTAAGAAATAAATGAATGTTTTAACGAAAAACAAAGAAAAGATAGTGAAGTGAGATTAACAAAGGATCTAGGCTAAAGGATCTAAAAGCATAATTATTGACTAATCAATCATAAAGCAGTAAGACTAAGTATTAAAGGAAAAAATGGATATTAAAGGCCTATTACCAAGTGTAAAGGTTAAACAAATAAGGCTTAGGCTAAAGCATCCTCGAACACATCAACACAAAGCAGTTATTCAATCAAAAGTATCAACTGAATCTTTTGGCCATTCTTTATCTGTAAAGACAAATTGACAGTTATTATAGTCTAAAAGATATTTTAAACTGTCAGGACAGTTATTGTAAAGATAAGATAAAGCCTTAAAGTCAATCTTTTCCACTTATCTTTATCTCGGAAATTAAGACTAAGTTATTTAAACAAAGAAGTAGCTACAAATATTCTTACCTTATGCCCTGCGTGGTTTTCAAGGATAGGAATGCATTAATTTGTAATAAATGACATTTGAACCCTAAAAAATAGTTCCACCTCCTCATTTGCAACATAAATATTGCGCTGGAACTCATTGTAAACATTGGATTTTGATGACTGATGTTGGAATAATACATAGTCCTTTGAAGATCTTGAAGAGAAATTGATGTCTTGGAAACCATGCATGATCTAATTTTCCTGTTGATGGAGAAATATTGTTTGTAGGATCCATAGGCTTGGTTGATGGTGAAGTTTTCTTTTGTTTATGTTTTCTAGTTTTCCATTATGTTTTCCATCTTGCTATGTTGCAGTAGGACAAATAATTTAGATTAAGAATCCGTTTGTCCTTCACTGCCTTAATGTTTTCTTCTGCTAGGATATATTAGAGAATTCATCTTTTTTTCTCTCTAACAAGTTCTTAGCTTGTCCATTTCTTGAATAAATTAGATCATTTAGCATCAATTATGATTTATGGTTAGCCCTGCATAGTGTTGCCACTGAAGTATTATGTTCTTGGAATCATCTCTTTAAAGCAGCTTTGTCTAGGTTTGTCAAAGAAGTATGTTTAACATCATGCTCTTTGCCTTTACTTAGCTAAAATTGTTTTAAGGAAACCTTATAGCTGTAATCTTGGATGTTAGAGTTTTCTCTCCTTCTATGGTTATAGTTACTTGTATATATTAAATGTTTTTCTGCTCTAGATGATAAAAGCTCTGAAATTTGGATAAGTTTATTACCTTTCTATGTTTTTATATGAATGTTTGTCTTGGTCAATTATCTATTTTCAGTCTGAAATCAAATGGATTAGGTTCTGCTTATGCCTTTGATTCTCTTGCTGTTCTTATCAATTTTATAACTCCCTCAGTTTACACGTATATAAAGGTTTCAGTTTCAGCCCTTTATTTAGTTTGTTGTTCTCAATCTTTATGTCCATTTCATAAATCCATCATAACCTTAAAATATCCACCAACCAAGTAAACTTTCCCTGCAAATGTTCTTAAACCCCATTGATGAACTTATCTGGACCTTGTTAGACTCCATTTCCCAATGACTTAACAATATTCCATGTTTCCTATCTAAAATATATCAAAGTATCATACCCAACCAAAAACAATAAAAATACCCTGCACTTAACATCTAGCCTAAAATAAGCCCTAATCAGTAAATAAGACATATATTTGTACACATTGAGATATCCCTCTCCGAATCTAGGAAGGCTGGGTCCTTGGATTCCAAAGCTTGGTTTGATGTTACCCTTGTCAATTTGTATCTCAATCAATCTAGCAAACTACGGGGAGCTAACATAGTGGCGATCACGGTGGGACTGCGTTCATAGTAGCCTGAAAAACTCTTATAGACTCATATACATCCCTAGTCTGACTTAGAAACCAACCCATAGCCAGAGTAGAAACTAATTACTTCATCATCCTAGAAAGATAATGACTTAGTTAAGGGATACTCATTGGCCTTAAGGCTGCATAAAGAAACTAAAAACCCAAAAGTACTCCCTAGATTGATTTTTTATCAAGAATTTGGTGGTGGACCATAAAACATTTTACCTTTAGAAAAGCTAAAAATTTCCACCTAGCGACTCCACTAGCCTCATGTAGGCCTTCCTCATCCCACTAGTCCCATAGGTTTTTCTAGGATTGTGTCAAATCAGTCCAAAATAGTTTTTTAAGGCCTAGTTATACCTTGTGTGAATAAAGAGATCTGGCTTCACGAAGGATCTATATCAGATCAAATCCAGACCCAAATCCTCATACCGTAGTTGATAACCCAGAAAAGATTATGTGGCAAAATCCTAAAGCTGGAAACTCACCTGCTATTAGGACCATCCTTAGAGCAAGTTCTACACCAGAAAACCTTACAGTTTCACAAGATCCTCAGTTTGATTTGCACCATACCAAGAACCTATTCAAGACCAAGTCACAAAGTAGGGTTGACCAAGCTGAATTTGAGTCCATAGATTTGCAGTAAAGCCCCAATAGAGAAGCTTCTCCTTCCACTCCACCTAATTTTTAGCTTCTACATCACTTCAGCCCTTTTTATCTCAAATCTACTCAAAATAAGTCTTCCGGTCCAAGTAACTCAACTACACCCATCCATACCACCAATGTGCAAACCACCTCACTCCATCCTCCTCCACCTCTCACAAATCCTCTCCTTGTACATCAACCTTTTTTTCCTTTCCCTCCCATCATGGCAGCCTGGTATGCTCCACTGGCTCTAAAAAAACCACTATTACCTTTTCCAAATGACTATCAGTCCAAAATCCCTCACTTCGTAGGGACTGAATCCATTACTGCTAAAAAACATGTAGATTGAATTAATGATGCTTTTGACTATATGGAGATAGAAGAAGAAACCATAAAAATGAGGATTTTTTCTCAAATCCTAGGGGGAGAACCCAAGAAATGGTTTAAAGACTTACCTCCCAACAACATTCATGATCTCCCTACTCTATACCAAACCTTTGTGAACAAATGGGAAATCAAGAAGAACCCCCTCCAAATTTTGTCCGAGTATAAAAATCTTAAGAGAAATCCAGGAGAAAGTGTTCATGACTACTCCACTAAGTTTAACAGTGTTTAAAACGCTCTCCCACATCACATAAAACCTCCCCAAGGCTTGGCCTTAGTAGAATATCCCAAAGGATTTGATGCTGATATGGCCTATCAACTAAGGGAGAGAGATTACCTAACTCTAGAAAACATGCAAAGGGGGGCTGTAAGTGTAGAGGCCAATTTGATTGAGAAAAGGGCTAGGGTGAGATAAAAAAAAAGGGTGACTTATAGAGATGACACAACACCTGCACCCTACTCTTCCGAAACCAAACTTGACTCCATAGTTAGGACAATGGAGAGAATGATGGAAAAATTCAGTTTGAATGAGAGAACACCTCTTAGGGAAAATCAAGCCAATCTTCAAAACAGGAATAGAAATAAAAATTTTAGAAGAGACCCTCCTCCAGTCTGACAAAGAGAGAGTGACCAACAAATCAGACCCCCTTTCCAAGACAACTATGTATATGAAGAAGAAAGAGAGCCTAAGTAGTTGGAAGAAGACCATGTAAATGTCATAGGTTCGGATGATGAGGATAACACATTCCTTACTGAAGAAGAACAAAGGGTGTTTTATTCAAAACCAAATGAGAAATCATATGAATATTCTAAAGACTATAGATTGGGATTTGAGAATGCTATAATGGAAGTCCATAAGCAGTATAACCTTACGAGAAAAAAGAGTCAAGATGTTCCTAAAACAGATTAGACAAACACTGCTGTTAGAAAAACCTCTAAACCTATCCCTAAAAAGACAACAGAAAACACAAATAATACGGCTAAGAAGATTGAACTAAACAAGCAAAAGACTAGCTAGCCTAGTAATGATTAAAACTGCCCTAGTACTTCAAATAGTGGCCCTGAAAAAACCTTACTGTCCAAACCATCAAATCAGAATAAGAAAATTAAAAATGTAGAAAAGTTCATGGTTGATAAAGCTGATGTAAATGCAATAAAGACACCTACGCCTTTCAGTTTTGAGGGGGAGATTGCCAAAATCAAGATCACTATATCCCTCACTGAATTGGTAACCCAAGAGTTATATAGATCCCAGATTTTCAAAGTGTTAAACAGATGCAAGGATACTGATACCTTAAAATTAACTGATGATAAACCAGAACTGTTGTTTGGTCCTGAAGTAGAGGGAATATATCAAGAAGGAGCATTCCCTCCTTTCTATGTAAGTCTGAACATACATGACAAAATTCTGCATAATACTATGCTAGACTCCGTTTCCTAACACAATCTCATGCCAAAGGTTGTGATGGAGAGATTGGGCCTAGAAATCACAAAGCCCTACAAAGACTTGTATTCTTTTGATTCCAATAGGGTTAAGTGTCTAGGCCTAATCAAGGATCTGTGTGTCAATCTGGCACAAATCCTCGCTAAGAGTCTAGTCATGGATATAGTTGTGGCTGACATCCCCCCAAAGCATGGCATGCTTTTATCTAGATCATGGGGGGCCAAACTCTAGGGTAGTCTTGAAATGGACATGACCTATTCCACCATCCTAGTCTTCAATCAAACAAGAAGATTATACCAGGAATCCCACATGAAATACATGGTGAGTAACATAGATAGGCCAAATAACACACCAGTTTATTCCATTCACTTAGACCTTGAATCCTTCATCCTGTACAATGAAAATGACATAATTGAACAAGTGAATGACAATGAGAGAGAAATAAGTCCCCCAGAACAATCAAACTAGCTCTCTAATCAAGAAAATGACTCCCAAAACTCTAGCAGCTCCGAAGTACAGAACATTGACAAAACTGAAATTGACACCCTTTGGCATATGAGATTTGATGGTTCTTATGGTAAGGCTGGATCAGGGGTTGGTGTTTGGATCCACAACAAAGTGAAGGTCATTCCTATAGGCTATATTTTCAATGCACCAATAATGTTGCAGACTACGAGGCTCTCCTTATTGGTCTATACTTACTTAAAAACCTCAAAGCCAAGAAAATATTGATCCAAGGAAATTCTGAACTAATCATCAATCAAATAAAGGAAGAATATTCAACCAAGAACCCTAGGTTAAGGGAATATAGAAATTCTTCCCTATACCTTCTCAAAACCTTTGAGAAATATGAGCTTACTTTCATCCCTAGGGCCCAAAACTGCCTTGCCAATGAGCTTGCCTTCGCTGCCAGCAATTGATCTTTACCTTATGAAAATAATCAATGCCCCATAAAAATAAAGAACATGCCTACTGTACCGGACAACTTAAACCATTTTCAAGTGTTTGACAATGATGACCAAATAGATGATTTTCAGCAATCCAGAAATGACTTTGCAAGCACAAAATAGATTTTGAGATTTGAAAGAAATAATTCTACTAAAAAAGAAACTCCCAAAACAGAGCTGCCCTTTGATGATGATATAAACCACCTTCAAAACCCTTGTGTTGCAGAAGTATTTGATAAATCAGATCAAAGAGAACTTGAAATTTTGCAGTACAAGGATGATACCTTGCCAAGAGGCCTTACACCACTAGAAGAGTTGTTTGATTTTAATGATGTAGCTAAAAAACCCAAGATGGAACACACTGAAACAAATGTAGAAGAGTGTAACATTGGAGGGATGAAAGAGCCCAAAATAATCAAGCTGTCCAAAACTCTCCCATCTCACACAAAATAGAAATACATTGAGATTTTTAGAGAATTTAAGGATGTGTTTGCTTGGGGGTATGAAGACTTGAAATCCTATGACACCAAAATCATCCAACATAAAATTCCTCTAAAATAAAATCAGAAACCATTTAAAAAAAAGTTGAGAAGAATAAACCCCCTCTTGTTACCCTCAGTTGAGAAAGAAATAAAAAATATTGACGATGCTAGGATCATAGTTCCAGTCCGATACTCAGAATGGGTGTCCAACCTTATGTCATTTAGGAAGAAGAATGGGGAAATTAGGCTTTGTATTGACTTTATAAATTTGAACAAAGCCTCCTTGAAAGACAATTACCCCTTGCCTAAAATGGATCAAATACTCCAAAAAGTAGTTGGTTCACAAAGAATCTCATTACTAGATGGCTTCTCAAGTTATAACCAAGTTCTAGTCTTTCCAAGTGACCAACTTAAAACTGCTTTCACTACCCCTTGGGGTACGTTCATGTATGTTAAAATGCCATTCGGTTTAATGAATGCAGGGGCTACTTTCCAAAGGGAAATGGACATAGATTTTTTAGAAGACATAGGTTACTTCATAGTCATATACCTTGATGACATCACTTTCTACTCTAAGACTGATGAGAAGCACTTAGTCCACTTGAGAAAAGTCTTTGAAAAATGTAGAAAGTATGGCCTGTCCCTAAATCCTAAGAAAACTTTTTTTGGCCTTCAAGAAGGAAAACTCTTAGGTCACATCATCTCTGAGGAAGGAATCAAAATAGATCGCAAAATAATAGAAGGCATCTTACAAATCAACCATCCTAGGAACATTAAAGAGCTGCAATATTTCTTTGGAAGGATTAACTTCCTAAGAATATTCATCCCTAACCTTGCTAAGCTCCTAAGAAATATCACAAATATTTTGAAAAAGGAAGTAGGAGTGAAGTGCCAAATATGGAAGAAAAACAATATTTTGAGTTGGTAAAACAAGCACTCACACAAACACCAGTCTTAATCAGCCTTGACTTCACCAAGAACTTTTACATTTTTTCCTTTTCCTCTGAACATACTGTGGCAGCAGTATTGTTGCAAAAGAACATCATGGGGCAAGAGAAGCCCATAGATTTCTTCAACAAAGCCTTAAGGGATGCCCCTCTAAAGTATAGCATTATGGAGAAAAAAACCTTTGCCTTAATCAAAGCTTTGAAGGATTTTAGAGTTTATATTTTTCATTCACATATTATAGCCTTTGTCCCAAACACGGTTGTCAAAGACATAATTAATCAAGACCCCGATGGTAAAAGGGGCAAGTGGATTTCTACCATTTTAGAATATGACTTAGAGATCAGGCCCACCAAGCTCATCAAAGGGCAGGGATTAGAAAAACTCATGGCTGAGTCAAACTTCCAAGCTTTAGATATGAACATGGTTGAAATTTTGGAAGAGATAGAAGAATGCACAACACCATTAATTGAAGAAACATTCATGAAATATCCTTGGTATGCTGACATCATATATGTGTTGCTTTATCTGAATGCTCCTCCTTCTTTTTCAAAAACAAAAGTTAGAATTTTCAAACAGGAGGCTTTAAATTATTGTATATTAGATGGAGTTTTATATTGGAAAAATGCTGTGGGGATTTTACTTAAATGTTTACTTGAGGTTGATGTAGGAAAAATCATGCATGAGCTACATAAGGGAGAATGTGGAGGACATCTTAACTGGAAGACCACAACAAACAAGATCCTCAGGTCTAGATACTATTGGCCCACCCTCTTCCCAGACACCCATAAGTTAGTCATGTCCTGCCACAAGTGCCAAATCTTTGATGGCAGGAGAAAACTCTTACCACTACCTTTGCAGCCTATTAGTGTTGAGGCTCCCTTTCAACAATGGGGTTTGGACTTCATTGGGGAAATTCACCCATCATCTTCAGCCCAACATAAGTGGATCCTCACTGCCACTAATTATTTTACCAAGTGGATAGAAGTCATACCTGCTAGGAATGATACTAACTCTGTCATTATCAAGTTCCTTGAAACTAACATACTATCCAGATTTGGTTGTCCTAAAAAAATTATCATAGATAATGCTGCTGCTTTAAAGTCTAAAAAAATGGTTGACTTCTGCTATAAATATCATATCACATTGGGTCATTCTACTGCCTACTGTCCCCAAGGAAATGGAGTAGCTGAATCCTCCAACAAAAGCCTTGTCAATATTATCAAAAAACTGTTGGAGTAGAATCAGAAATCATGGCATAGTAAGCTTATTCATGCTTTATGGGCAGATAGATTAACCATCAAAAAGTCAATAAATATGTCTCCCTATCAGCTGGTTTATGGTATGGATGCAGTCTTCCCAACATCCTTGGGAGTTCTAGTCATGAAACTTCTTTAAGAAGTACAAGCTGAAGAAAATGATATGCAGAGAAGGATCAATCAAACCATTCATTTACAACAGTCACGAGAGGAAGTGTACAAAAGAACACAAATAGTCCAAGAGAACATCAAGAAACTATTTGACAAAAGGACTAAAGAAAATGACTTCAAAGTTGGACTTGTAGTTCTAAAATGGGATTCCAGAAGGGAAGACAAAGGAAAACATGGTAAGTTTGAAAATCTTTGGAAAGGCCCCTATATCATTGATTCGACGAGAGGAAAAAATGATTTCTTTTTGAAGGAACTTGATGGAATTGAAATATTTGGAGGTCCTGTCAATGGCAGGATGCTCAAACACTATTTCTATCAAGAGTCTTAGTTTAAAAGTTTTATTCATTGCACATAACACAGTTAAAAGGAAATTATACAAAATACAAAAACAATAAAAATGAAAGAAAATAAAAAGAGGGCAAATTAGTAAAAGAAGAAAGGTAAAACCCCATACCCAAAAAGATAATTTTTGAAAGTGAGCTAGTCTAAATGCCACTACTGGTTCAAAATGTTATCTTGTTCAGTTATCTAGCGTAATCATGGCTGAACATGCTTTAAATTTATGTTGATAAGTTAGTATAAAATTTGATTGATAAAACATTATTTCAGACTTAACTTATTCAAAGAAAGATAGATTAGGATAGAAAAGAAATGGTTCTAAAAAGCTCAAAACCTGAACCAAAGAAAGAAAGAAGGATGTTCATAATTTTCAGATCTTAAGCCTTCACAGTTTTGTTTTTAGTTTCTGCAAATAAAGTCTATGTGCAGCTTGTACAAAATGCTATAGCTCCATAGCAAATCAGATTGTCTAATCCTGATTTGACTGTGTTTTAAATTTCCTGTTTTAGAAATAGAGAATAAAATATGTCAAATAGTCTAATCTTGACAGGTAGGTAGTTAGGTAGAGAAGTAAAGAGTTCAACAGTTTAATCTGGACTCTTGGAAGAAATAAGGATAGGATTAGATAGTTTATTTTTGTTTTCAAATATAAAATGTCAAAGAGTTTGCTAGTTCAAATGGACTCAAAGGAAGACAAAATGCTAGGACAAAGTAAGATTGGGTAGGTAGAGATGCTGTTTTAAAAGAGATTACATGTTGCAGATTGATAAAAGTTTTCTTTTTCAAAGAAAGATCAGCAAGAAAGAAAAGATATTCTGCCCAATGGATGAGGCATTGGTCTGTTGAAAGCCAAAATATTGATAACTGAGGTTCTAGACACCTAAAAAGACAACTGTCCTCCCTAAGTGGAGCCACTGTTAGCCATCTATAAATTATGTTATATCTAATGATGGCTAGATTAGTCCATGGATTACCAAAAACAATATTTTCATCAAAATCTATGAGTTTCGGAAATACCACTGCGTTCATTATCCCTAAGTTATCCATTTCCCATAAAATCTTCAATCAAAGCCTCTAAGTTGCCCTGCTGATACTAAAAGAGACTGTTTCTAAGCCATTTTTCCATCATTTTCCCTTTGAAAAATCCCTCATTTCCCCCTTCCCTTTTTCTTCCAAAAACCCTTTTTTACCCTTCATTCCCCATCAAATCCCCTTTAAACCTAATGAAATCCCTTTATTCTGGTTTAAAACCCCTTTTTTACTCTATCAGAACCCCTCAAAACCCTTAAAAAACCTTTATTTTGGCCTAATTCCGTTCCTTCTAGACATTCAGGCTTAAGCGCCTTTTGGCTTAGCCCTAGCCCCTTTCTTCCACCATAAGACCGGGCCCAAGGGCCAAGCACCTCGCTCCATCGGCATTTCGGCTTTTCAATGATCCCCGTGACCTTTTTCCCTGTTAAAAGTGTTCACCGCCGATGCGAAGCCCCGACTGCATCTGGACCGTTCATTCTCCCTAGATCGGACGGTCTGCGCATCATTCCATCGCATCAAGATTTACCTTTCCCTTTCGCCTTCCCTTCTCCGTCAATGATCATCCCCCGCCGATGAAATCTCCGCCGTTGATCTTCCCAGATCCAACGGTCTTCGCTCCGTTGCACTTCGACATTTCGCGCTTCCATCTCCCTGAACCTTTTCTTCGCTGATATGCAAAGCCTTGATCACATCTCCGCCGTTGATATATCCCAGATCCAATGGTCCTCCATCCATCTCACTTCATTTTTTCATCGGCCATTGGCCATCGCACTTGCTCCTCCCATCGGCCATTGGCACATCGCAACTCTAATTTCCTCCTTCTCGGACCCTCTTCTTCACCGATGGCCAATCCCCCGAGCAGATCTCAGCCGTCGATCTCCCCAAATCCGGCGGTATGGACCCTTTCTATGCCCTCCATCTTCTTTTGGCCTCTACGTTGTTGTGGTCCCCCCGGATGAGATCCTGGCCATCGATTGAAACGATCTAACGGCCAGCAAGGTCCTTCGCTTATTCTTTCATTTTCCATTCTTTTTATCCTCTACGTATCTCCACCGTTGATCCTCCAGATCTAAAGGCCCTCGCTTCTCCATTCATCTATTCCCCCGCCAATATATTTTATATTTGCGCATTCCCGCTATTTCATCTCCACCGTTGATCCATCAGATCTAACGGCCAGTGCACTCTCGCTTTTCTCCTCCTGCTCCCGACCATTCCCCTCTACCCACCTTTCTCCGATATAATCTGGACCGTTGATCCTCCCGATCCAATGACCATCACTCTTTCACATTTCACCCATCCTCTCGCCCCTTCGTTCTTTTTTGCGCATCTGCGAGAAGAACTCCACCGTTGATCCTCCCGATCCAACGGCTATCGCTCTTTCTCCTTTTCGCCCATCCTCTCACCTATCCGTTATTTGCGCAAACCTGCGAGAAGATCTCCACCGTTGATCCTCTCGATCCAATAGCTCACAATCCATATCGTGCCCATTTCACCAAAGGGCTTAAACACCCCTTTTCAACACAAAATGGACAGTTTTAAGGTGGACAGGTGTCAATGCCTAAACCATATCGCATTCCCCCAGCTCAATACCATTTACCATTTGACCCCCGCGCGAATACCAACCCGGTATTGCAGAAAACCACCTATCCATATTTTCGCACCACAAGCAGATATAAACCATGTTTTTCATGGTTTCCTCCATGGAATCCACTCCGCTGCATCAACCTTCTTTTGAACTGCTCCAACACCCATCCCAAAGCCTCTGATCGCAGTTTATCCAAAAAATGCAGGTTTTCATAATATGTTTTATGTTTGAGTGCAGGTTTAATGGAAACCTGAAGTTTACAGGCTCGCCCACAACAACATCTAAGTTGAAAATGCCCTGGATGACAATCCTCAGGGTTCTAACAAGCAAGATGGGAGATCCGGGGTTTGATTCCGAGCATTTGATTGATACAATCACAGAAACCCTCCAAAATTCTAAGAAACCCTTGCAAACAAGAAAACAAAGAGATTAAAGGTTTAATCGAAGAACTCAAAGAAAAGCGAGGATTAGCATAAAGAGAAAGGATTAAAGCACAAAGTTCAAAGATTTAAAGATTGATCCACAGTTTAAAGGATAAAGACAAAGGGTTAAGAAATAAATGAAAGTTTTAACGGAAAACAGAGAAAAGATAATGAAGCAAGATTAACAAAGGATCTAGGCTAAAGGATCTAAAAGCACAGTTATTGACTAATCAATCATAAAGAAGTAAGATTGAGTATTAAAGGAAAAATGGATTTAAATGCCTATTACCAAGTGTAAAGGTTAAACAAAGAAGGCTTAGGCTAAAGCAACCTCGAACACATCAACACAGAGCAGTTATTCAATCAAAAATATCAACTGAATCCTTTGGCCATTCTTTGTCTGTAAAGACAAATTGACAGTTATTACAGTCTAAAAGATATTTTAAACTGTCAGGACAATTATTGTAAAGATAAGATAAAGCCTTAAAGTCAATCTTTTCCACTTATCTTTATCTCGGAAATTAAGACAAAGTTATTTAAACAAAGAAGTAGCTGCAGATATTCTTACCTTATGCCCTGCATGGTTTTCAAGGCTAGGAACACATTACTCTGTAATAAATGACATTTGAACCCTAAAAAATAGTTCCACCTCCTCATTTGCAGCATAAATACTACACTTGAACTCATTGTAAACGTTGGATTTTGATGACTAATGCTGGAATAATACATAGTCCTTTGAAGCTCTTGAAGAGAAATTGATGTCTTGGAACTCATGCATGATCTGATTTTCCTGTTGATGGAGAAAGATTGTTTGAAAGATCCATAGGCTTGGTTGATGGTGAAGTTTTATTTTGTTTATGTTTTCTAGTTTTCCATTATGTTTTCCATCTTGCTATGTTGCAGTAGGACAAAGAATTTAGATTAAGAATCTGTTTGTCCTTCACTGCCTTAATGTTTTCTTTTGCTAGGATATATTAGAGAATTCATGTTTTTTTCTCTCTAACAAGTTCTTAGCTCGTCCATTTCTTGAATAAATTAGATCAGTTAGCATCAATTATGATTTATGGTTAGCCCTGCATAGTGTTGCCACTGAAGTATTTTGTTCTTGGAATCATCTCTTTAAAGCAACTGTCAAAGAAGTATGTTTAACATCATGCTCTTTGCCTTTACTTAGCTAATTTTTTTTTAAGGAAACCTTATAGCTGTAATCTTGGATGTTAGAGTTTTCTCTCCTTCTATGGTTATAATTACTTGTATATCTTAAATGTTTTTCTGCTCTAGATGATAAAAGCTCTGAAAGTTGGATAAGTTTCTTACCTTTCTGTGTTTTTATCTGAATGTTTGTCTTGGTCAATTATCTGTTTTCAGTCTAAAATCAAATGGATTAGGTTCTGCTTATGCCTTTGATTCTCTTGCCGTTCTTATCAATTTTCTAACTCCCCTAGTTTACAAGTATATAAAGGATTTGGTTTCATCCCTTTATTTAGATTGTTGTTCTCAATCTTTATGTCCATTTCATAAATCCATCATAACCTTAAAAGATCCACCAACCAAGTAAGATTTCCCTGCAAATGTTCTCAAACCCCATTGATGAACTTATTTGGACCTTGTTAGATTCCATTTCCCAATGACTTAACAATCTTCCATGTTTCCTATATAAAATCTATCAAAGTATCATACCCAACCAAAAACAATCAAAATACCCTGCACTTAACATCTAGCCTGAAATCAACCCTAATCAGTAAATAAGACATATCTTTGTACACATTGAGAGATCCCTCTCCGAATCCAGGAAGGCTAGGTCCTTGGATTCCAAAGTTTGGTTTGATGTTACCCTTGTCAATTTGTATCTCAATCAATCTAGCAAATTACGGGGAGCTAACACATTACAATTCTGGCCGACCTTGACAATTTGCATGTGTGGAAAATAAATTCAAAATATAAGTTCTGCTGATCCAAACAAGATGATATGTAGATCAATATTGCACCTCTCTGAAAGAGGAATCCAAAAAAATATCATCATAATCATATTAACAATTCAACATGGAGTTTGGACCTAGTTTCCAAAAATCAACAATTTTCATCACAATTTAATTCATTACAAGCAGTTGGAGACAAAGGACAATGAGTTTAATAAGAAGTGTCCATAAAATAATATTTTTTGACCACATCGGATTCTAGATTTGAAATTTTCAAATTGAAGCCTTCTAAAAAATTTAAGAAATCTGTTGATGTACTTAAGCATCCAACACCATATATATCAATAGAGCCATCATCATCAAAATGATGGTTTCCTAGGGCTTTAGATTGATTACGCATCTTTATTTCATTTTATTTCCTACCAAAATCACTAGATTCTAAATCAGTTAATAATGTAGGAACCACATCTTTGTTAGAAACCTTAACCACTACTGAGACAGGGGGGGATGGTGAATCAGTGGTGTGACTTATGATATATTTTTACCAATTTTAATATTCAACTAATTCATCCATAAATTAACCAACAAAACATTAGTATATCACCACATAAGCATAAAAACATGTGAGCAACTAAACCAAAATGACCATGTGAGCAACTAAACCAAAATGACCATGAGAGAAACAATAAACAAAACAACAATCATACACATGAGAACACAATATATTTGGTGGAAAACCCCCACCGGGACAAAAAACCTCCCTTGTTGATGTTGTGATGCTCTGAATGTTCTGTTATGTCAAGCAACAATATTTTACATAGATTTTCAGTTACCACCAACTGGGAGACTTGACCTAAAAAAATATTTATCCTTCCACCACATAATGGGAGAAAAGATCCTAAAAATACAGTGAGTTGATGACCATAAACTATTCCAAGTACCACTAGGCAGAAATGACCATTTTTGCAATACAACTACCAACAACTGTAGCACATAATCACTGCTCCAATCTTAGCAAACACCGATTTAAGTGAATGAAGGCTTTCACAGTTATTCATATTGTTAGATAAATTTGGAAGAGAACTATGTAATGTTGAGAAATCAATGGTAGCTAGATTAGGGTGATTTATCTTTGCTTTGGTAACTGTTTGTGATGTTCTTTAATTCATTTTGTAGAATTTATAATTAGATACATGTTATTTTGATTGTTATCAGTGTTGCAAACATCTCGATTTTATCTCCAAATCACGATTTTTTGGCCTAGCCGATGTTTTCAGATTTTTATAGATATTTTTATGGTATCTTAATTTTTTCGATGTTTGATGATTTTTCACAATATTTTCCCGATTTTTATGATTTTTTGGTTTTCAAGACCCTTGCCGATATTATCCTGATGCCGGTGTTCACAACATTGATTATTATAATGTTCCTATTGTTATCACCAAATTGATCTTGATTGGATACTCATCAATCAACTCAATGTAACTCTTTCAAACCACTTCTAGCTGAAGATTAGCCTCTTCAGTTTGAGAGGGCTCTCTCAAAGGGGAATTTATGATTTTCAATAGAAATAATACTAGATGGATAAATATATAAATTATGACTTGGTTTTTATGATTGCAGGTTGAAAAATGAAGGCTTGCTACCATTGGGCTATGGAGTCAACATCAATACTCTTAGTGATAGTAATTATTCACATGGAAGTTGAGGCAAATAGAGGTTTTTAAAAAATATGATTCACATTCACAACATAAGGAAAACACAATAATTTCACCCCTAAAGGAATTTAGAGCATGACAAAATGAATTCTGAGTAATTAGAGATAAAATTCACTGCAAGTGATTAGACATAAAGATACATAGCAACAGCACATTAAACACCTCATAAGAATCTCAGGTCTGGAAGTAGAATGTCACTGTATATTATTGATAATGGACAAAACATACAAGCAGCAATTTGATGCAATATTCTCCAACCTTTTTATCTTAGATGTTTTTCTTTTTCTAAGTAAAGCTATCTCTATTATATCATATGAAACAAAAAGTTACAAGGCACATCTTGTGTTATGGACAAGTCCATTCCAGAGGGATAATCTGAGAGTTTGCTGCGAAGAGCTGGACTTCCCCAAGAGGGGAAACCAATCCTTAGAGACCACAGAGTAAATGATGCCCGAGATGGGAAACCAGTAGAGAGAGTATTCAAAAAAGAGCATAAAAAGCAAAGTAAAGCTATCTTAAACTGGAGTACACTAAAAATATTTGAATAGGCAATTCTAAGGAGGACCTTGATGTTTGTTGCTGGGGAAGGTTCTTCATCTAGAATTTTGCAGACATAGCCATAATCCATAGCATATGTACCTGACACGTTTGTGGCCGGAGGAGAGTGTGGCAAGGCTGGGAGACCAAGACGCTCCACCGGGGTGTCCAGCTGCAAGTCGCCCCACGGAGAGGCTTCATGCACCTGGAGACAGTCTAGATTGCCTGCACCTTTCTGCTACTGGATGTCTTCAATGTATGGGTTAGATTTTACTTCGTTGGATTTGTTGGGATTGTCACTACTGCTGGAGGTGGGATGCACAGGAAGTGCTTTCATCTTTCACGGGATGAAAGCTCTAGGAGATAGTCGACTTGCGAGCTCGTTTCCTGCTACGGGAAGTGGAGGGGAGGAGGGCAAGGGATGGCTGCTGCAGGGAGAGCTACGCATTCAGAACAACAGGAGGGGGGTTATCAAGTGCATTCCAGGTGAAGGAGGGTAAGTTCAATTCGTGGTCGAGGGAGAGAGACAAAGGTGGTCGAGAGGGAAGGCCGCGCCCCCCAGCTCTCTGACAGCTCATTCTGTGACGACGGGGCATAGTGGGGCAGAAGGGAGAAGCTCTTGATAGAGGAGGGGAGGAGGCATAATCCTGGGGGGAGTTGCTGCTCTTAGGAATAGAGGAGGGGCTGAGGCGAAGCTCCAGAAACAGGGCAGTGAAAATGGTGAAGAGCACAGCTAGCAATGCGGAGGAAGAAGTTAGGGTGGCGAGCTTAAACATCATAGCAAGAGTAAATGAAAGGGTGCCCAGGTACGTCGATTCTGGGGTGGTAGAGGGGGCCTTAATGGATATCTCATGCCAACAATAAGCACTGTGGGGATCACGTGGGTGCGTCGTGTGTCTATCCACATGGCCGCCCCATGTTTTCTAAAAAACACCCGCATCCGGGGTTTTCTCTTATATGTTAAATCTATAAATAGACATTCTTTACAATGTAAATGATCTTCCCAACTAGCTAGATCTTCAAATTCTAACTCTGACACCTATCATAACTGAAACTACTTACTTGAAACAAAAAAAAGACAACTATCCTTTAAGAAGTCATACTCCTAATAAGACTCTATCTCCTATTTATTACATTCAGTTCTTATAACAGTGAAATAGTTACATAATAGATATCACATGTTTGAGGGACAATTCACCATCACTTTACATATTTAAAATACCCCTAGATCTATGGAACACAATCCTACTTTTCAGGGATGGATAACCTTCACTTTAATCACTGTTCTGCCTATTGAGTTGGATGTGTGACACTCCTTTTGAGTAATGAGTATCTACTAAGTTGGCCCATTGACATGCTGGAGGTTTCTAGCTAGCTCATGTGCTATTGGAACACTAAAAAATCTTCAAAAAACCCCTCGCTATGAAACAAGGCATTTTAGGCAGTTTTGTAGCGAGTTTTTGTAGCATATGAAAACTTTCAATTTCACTTATCTCCTTGCCACTTTTGCTGGTCAAACACCTTTACCATGCCAAAAAATATTGAAATCAACCAATCTCCCTCCTTAATCCCTCACAAAAATTATTTTCAAAGAAAAATTTCATATTCAAAATTTTCGTAGCGTTTTTCTGGCCTCAAGCCTACAACACGCTACGAAATTGTCTAAAAAACCAAAATTTGTTGTTTTTGTGACTGTCTTGAAAAATTGATCTCCAGAGAAAAAAATTAGGTTCTTTGCAAGCCATGAACCTCATCAAATTTGTTTCAGCTCAGTTTTTTACTCTTTTGGTGTTTCTTCCTCATTTACAATTAATTGGGTGATGGGTTCTTCTACCACTCTCATCTTCAACCCTTTCTTTTCTAACTCAACTTGAATCAAGTTCAGCTGCTCCTAAAGATCTTCCACTTGATATTTTAATGTTCTATTTTTGGAATTCAAGTGTAAGTTCATCCTCCTAATGTGTTTGATCTCCCCTCTTAATGGTTGAGTCCATTTCAGCAACATTTTTGCATTGTCCAAAGATTTTGAAACACTTGAGACTTGCTCATCCCATATTTTCCTCACCTGTTCAAATTGAACCTTCCCAAATCTATGCTTCTTTGCCTCTAGTTTCAAATCTGATATCTCTTTACCTGCTTTCTTTAGTTGTTCTTTGAGGGATTATATTTCTGATTTTTCAACTATTTTCTCTTTGCCCTTTCTCTGCCTAATAACCACTTCTTCCTTTGCTGATGGAGACAAATCTATGATGGTTATTGGCTGAGTAGCTTCATTTATTTTCTCAGTATTTTTTCTTTCCATGGCATTCTTTGCATGTCTGGTCATTGGCTTCCTTGTCTGAAATATAAAACCATCATCATCACCTACAAAATCTAGTTTCTTAGTAGTCTTACCTTTATTAAGCTTTCTTCCACCATCTTCAATGTCTTCAGCTTGCACTATTTGTGATTCTTCAATGTCAATTGCATGAAGGATATCCTCCAGATTTCCTTTAGCCAATGTATAGCTTCTAGAGACCCTATTACTGCCTTGTTTACTGAATTTATATTTCTATTTTATAGGTGCTACTTGAGGAGTGTCAATCTCTTACAGAGGTTCTACTCCTATTGGGTTTGTGTTATATTCTTTCCACGACTAGTCACGCGCGGGGGGGTAATAGGGGGGGCGATAGCCCCCCCTGTACATTGCCCTGGGCGCAACATATTGTGGGGGAGGGGGGTAGCCCCCCCTGTTAGGGTCTGGGGCAGCGCCCCATAAATTTTTTTTGGTCCCTATTTTCCGGTGGTCGGACTCGCCCATGGTTTTGTGCATGGGTTTGCACATGGTTTTGGGGCATGATGGTTTTCAGCCCCTATTTTTTTGTAGATCCGGTCAAGGGAAATATGGTTATGTTCGAATCCAGGGTTAATGGATTGGGGTTTATGTATGCTTCAACATGTATATATATGTGTTGTAACACTAAAAGGAATATAATGAAAAATCAAGTTGGTCATCCCAATTTGGAGTGGAAAATATATGTGTTTATTTGTTTTATGTTTTATGCTCTTGCTATTGTTTATTTTCTATTTTAAAGATTTTTTCGTAGATAATTTCTGTAAAGGGTTAAAACCTACAGCTCCCATGTCCATTGGTTCTGCAGAAGATGATCTTTTTTCTTCTTCAACTTCTTCCACAACTGGTGATGAAGTAGTTCTATATTTTGAGGTTTTAGTTGGAGTGACCACATCAATTTCATAACCACTCATAAACAAGAAAGAAATCCAATCTCTGTCTAACCTTCTCAATTCTTCCAACACTAACAACTTAATTAGACCACGATGAAAAATATATGTCTCATTTCCCTCTGTCTTGATTTGAACCTTATCTGACATTTTTCCTAAACTTCTATATAAATAGAAGGGTAAGTCAAGTGACCTCTTACCTACAGAATGCAGGAGAAGTCTGAGATGGTATGAGTAGACCATGTGAAATCTTCCTTCGTAGGTAAAATATTTTTGAATGACCATCAACAATTTTTCATAATTCTCATAAAACCTCTAGGGATAGCATTTGTTAAATCAACTTCACTGTGTTCTTTCTTGATAAAATATTTACAATCCTACATTGTGAATTTGATACCTTTAAACCACTGTTCACCACCTCTAGGGATTCTTGTAGCTAATGATATGCTCTCAGGTGTCACTGTAAGATTGAGAATTCCAACCTTTGATGTTGTTCCTATGAAGTTGGTGGCAAAATCCTTTGAAACCTGTAAATGAAAACCCTGTAACCTCTGGTAGAATTGAAAGCAGCCAGTCCTTTTGAAAACCTCCACAGTAGTAGGGTATTCATTGAGTAATTTCATATCCATGGGCTCATACCTGTGACAATGATGACCCTTATTCGTTTTCTTTCTTGTAGCCATTGATAATTTATAGTCTTCACTGCCTCGCTTGCTGATGACACCTGCAAAATTCGAATTTGACAACAACTTTCTTGGCTCGATGAAGCAGCTCTCCAGGGATCGACTCACATGCAAGGATGAACCACAATATGAAAAAAGGCTATTTGAGGTGAGGTTTAAAAGTTTAACTGACAACTTGGGCTTCAATCATAACACATGCAAGAAAAAAGGGTAATGATGACATCAAACACGACTATGTACATTTGAGTTTTACCATAACAACCTTGAATGACATCCATATTTATTGCTATAATCATAAACTGACACCTCATACAACTTTGACAAGCCAGGTTAGAAAACGCAGTTTTGTAGCAAAAATAGTTAGGCTTTTGACAGATTCACTACGAAACTATTAGGTATTTTTGTAGAAAAATCTGTGGTTTTCCTGTGTAAAATGCTACAAAAATCTGAAAAACTGACAGGTGTGAACTTCTGAGTTTAAATGTATGGGGAATGACAACTGACATGATATGGGACTGATTTAACTGAAATGGCATGAATGGTGGTGAACATAAAACTTATGATCAGATTAAAAATGCAAAAAATTTCCTATATCACATTGAAATGACTTAAAAGACCTTATCCATTTGGTGAATGACCTGCATGAACCTGCCAAGAAAAGTTTCACAACTTAATGAGTGATAACACTTATCATCAAACAACTACCAAAATATTAAGATCAATAATGCAAATGGACACAAGATATAGGTTGCTAGCTAGGGTCAAAACCTATCCTAGAGAGGAAAAACTACGAGAATTATTAAATTATAAAGTTTTCAAATGATGAATTCCAAGAAATTTAGACCCAAGAAAAAGACCTGTTTTTAGAAATTACACCAATGGATTCAATCTGATCATGTAATATACTAAAACAAGATACTGAATCCTTCTACAATATTTGTGGAAAATAAACACGATCGCACAATCACACAAGGTAAGAGAAAGAAGCAAATCAATCACACAACACAAATATTTTTCTGGGGAAAGCTTGCTTCTCAAAACCCCTCTATATTTATTGTATAATCAACCAAAGAATCATGAAACAATACAATGCACTCTTCTCACAAGAGTCTGCTGCACTCTACCAACTGTGTCACATTGATCCAAACAAAATCGACCAACACTTAGCTAATTTACTGCCTCTGCTCAGACTGCCTTGCTTGCACAATTCTAGGAAAAATTGATCCCTATTAATTAGGAAATTGAACCTTCCAAAACTGTGAAATACATCATGGGAAATCCTATGGTTGTATAATTGTGGGATGGCAATTTAATAATAATACAACTAATAGATAACATCCCTTTAACCTCTGTCTCAATTGGGTCTTCATCAGAACTAACATGCATGCAGCTATTAATAGTAAATCATCAGTCACTTGATAGATCAATGTATGTGAATTAAATATGATTTAATTCATTTGACCTATCACTAGTGCAACAATCAGTTATAACTAGTTAGACCGAATTTAACTCACTTAATTGAGTTTACAAATTTCTCATGCATTAAACTATTACACTAACTGTAACTTGGAATATAAAACAAATTGAATCACTCTACATGCCTCACCAAGCACCCTCAACTCAAATTTCATGAGCTAACTGAGTCTATCACACTCAGTTAACTATTACAAGTGA
This sequence comes from Pinus albicaulis, assembly GCA_034641835.2. Lineage (NCBI taxonomy): Eukaryota > Viridiplantae > Streptophyta > Pinopsida > Pinales > Pinaceae > Pinus > Pinus albicaulis. The sequence continues at coordinate 231,293,357 of CM076579.1, forward strand.
TTATGGGATAAGATGACAATTTACTGTCCAATTTAACTAAGAAAAAATTAAATTAGACACACATTTCTTATTGAAATTTCAACACTCCTCAACAAGAAAGGGATTATCAACTACCCTGATCCTGCCTTCGTGGTATTCAAATTTTCTCTTGGCGAGTGCCTTCGTCAGAATATCTGCATCCCGATCCTCCATGGGAATGTACTGAAGTAACATAATGCGTCTCTAAACACAATCTCTGAGATGGTGGTACCAGATGTCAATATGCTTGGAATTGTCATGGAATACTAGATTATCCAAGAGTTTTATACAACTCTGGTTATCAAAATGTATCACCGTCGGATCCATATGATGACCCAAAAAACCAAAAAGTATCTTCCTCATCCAGATTCTCTCACATGCTGCTTGACTGGATGCCATGTACTCTGCCTCGGCTGAACTAAGTGCAATTGATCTTTACTTCTTGCAGTACCAAGGAACTATTGTCGATCCTATGATGAAGATCCCTCCTGATGTTCTCTTCCTGTATGATGGAATCCCTACCCAATATGCATCGGTGAAGCCTTGAAGCTTCACTCCCTTTGTCCGCCTGTACCATAATCCATACTCTGTAGTTCCCCTGAGATATCTTAAGACATGCTTCCCCTCCTTCCAAAAGAGCTTGGTGGGCTTAAACATAGCTTAATTAAGCTGGTTAACTACGTAGCATATGTATGGTCATGTGTTCACCAAGTACATGAGTGAACCAACAAGCTACCTGTAAACAGTAGCATCCACTACCTCACCTGAAGTAGCATCCTCCTTCCTCTAGTTTCCTTCAAGAGGAGTCTCCATGAGTTTACAACTTTCCATGTGGAACTTCCTTAGAATCTCTTTGGCATAATTTCCTTGAGAAACAAATAGCTCCCCATCCCACCGCCATATCTCCAACTAAGGAAATAGTGAAGGAGTCCCATGTCCTTCATCTCAAACTCTCTTGCAATATCCTCTTTGAAACAAGATATGAGCTGCTCATCACATGTCAGAATAGGAAAATATACATAACGTAAAATAATCAGAAGCTTACCATCAACCACAATTTGGTACAGGTTCGCATCTGCTTCACTCTTTGTGAAGCCCAACCCAGTGAAATAGCTGTCAATCCTGGTGTACCAAGCATGAGGTGCTTGCTTCAACCCATACAATGATCTCTTGAGTCTACCCACATGCGACTCCCTGTCAAAGGTATAAAAACCTTCTAGATTCTCAATGTACACTTCTTCCTCAATAAATCCATTGAGAAATGTAGTCTTCACATTCATATGATGTATCTTCCAACCCATCCGCGTTGAGAGTGCAAGGATATATATAATCATGAGTACCATGAAATTTCTACAAAAGTCTCCTCATAGTCAATCCCCTCAACCTGTGAGAATCCCCGGGCTACAAATCTAGACTTGTACTTCTCCACACTCCCATCTATTTCCCGCTTCACCTTATAGATCCAACCATCTGCTTGCTTGCTTCCCTGTATTCTTATCAACCAGTGATTTGAACTCACTAAATTTTGAGAACGTCTAATCTTTCTTTTGTATGAAGTATATCCAACACTTTCTAGAAAAATCATCAACAAAAATCAATAATACCTATGCTTTGTTGTAGAAGTTGTAGAGAATGGTCCACACACATCTGAGTGAACACACTCAAGGAGCTCCGCTGCTTGGTTCTTCTTCTCGTGAAAAGTGGCCTTTGTATACTTCCCCATTGTACATTCCTTGCATGTGTCTATCTGCAAAAGAGTACCCTTTGGAAGCCCCATATAAATCTACCGCATGAACTTCAAAGCACTGTGGTGTAGATGTCCCAATCTCCTATACCATAACTCACCCTCATCCCGTCTCACCACTCTGTCTGCTTTACTCATCAATTTTGCATAGCCATCTACATCAAGTTTTTAGAGGTTCTTCACATGAACTCCAATCTTCTCAACCTATCCCGTGGCTTTGTGATGAAGGAATGATTTCCCTTCACTGAAAACCACATCATATCCTCTATCCTCCAACATAGAAACTGAAACTAAATTATTTTTCAAGCCTGGTACATGCATGACATCTTTTAATAAGAAAGGTTTACCTGCATATATTAGGAAAGTAACTGTACCAATCCTGGTAGCCCTATACCTCCCGTCATCACCCATATCGATGTGTATCTAAAGATCCTTCTCGTCCAAGCTACTAAAGAGTTATTTGTCTCTCATCATGTGGAAAGATGCACCACTATCCAAGTACCACACTGATCCCATCGCACTAGACACCATGCATGTGATGAGTGAGAATTTCAACTCGAACTGTGAAGCCAAAGCATCACACACCGCAGATCCTGACGCCTTCTTGTTGTTGTTCTTCTTCTGTGGACAATTAGTGGCATAATTTCCATGCTCGTCATAGTGAAAACATTTCATTCTGGACATGTCATGCTTCTTGCCTTCTTTGCCTGTCTTAGATTTGGAATAGGATTTCTTTCCCTTCCCCTTATTTTCCTTACCAGCTAAGGCACAATTTTCCTCATCATCTATCTTGGATGAGGATCCATCCTTGGTATTCCACCTGAATTCTTCTTGTATCAAATCTGACCAAACCAATCTGGTAGCTTCTCCCTCCCATTGACAGAGTCCTGATAACTATTCCAGCTCTTGAGAAGGCCTATAAGTGCTAGGATCCCCAAGTCATCATCCACTATAGTAATCACAAAAATTCCAAGATCATCTCGACATTGGATGAACTTGGTCAAGTATTTCGGAATAGTGTCGCCTTTCTCCATTTTGATTTTCCTGAGCTTGTCCTTTAGTGCCAATTTTCTATGGTCACTTCTATTATGAAATAGATATGTCGAGACCTTCCACATTGCATATGGATTCGCCTTTCCATGGAGACTCGAGATAGTGTGATCTCGAACTCCCTCTAATAAGATCCTCCTCGCCTTTGCAACCTTCTTTTGCCAAGCATCAAGAAGAGAGACGTCTGATCCTGCATGCCTTGGAATATCAATGTCGATAATTTCTTTTAACCTGTTGTCCTCCATAACTGCCTCCATTCTATCTTTCCATGCAATATAATTAGAACTACCCTCAAGTGCATATTCCAATCTTAATCCATTGAAAGTCATCTTTATTCGCCTGTCGCACCAAAGAATATTTTTGAAAATTTGAATCTTGTTCAGCACAAAATCAATTTCTTCTCCACTATAGTGATTTATGGCGCTCTAATACCATGTAGGAATTACACCAATGGATTCAATCCGATCATTTAATATACTAAAACAAGATACTGAATCCTTCTACAATAGTTGCGGAAAATAAACACGATCACACAATCACACCAAGTAAGAGAAAGAAGCAAATCAATCACACAACACATATATTTTTCTGGGGAAAGATTTATGCTTAAAACCTCTCCTTATTTATTTTATAATCAGCCAAGGAATCATGAAACAATACAATGCACTCTTCTCACAAGAGTCTGCTGCACTCTACCAACTGTATCACACTGATCCAGACAAAATCGACCAACACTTAGCAATTTCCTGCCTTTTCTCAGCCTACCTTGCTTGCACAATTATAAGAACAATTGATCCCTATTAATTAGGAATTTCAACCTTCCAAAACTGCACAGTACATCAAGGGAAAACCTATGGTTGTCTAATTTTCCACTGACAATTTACTAATAATAAAACTGATAGATAACATCCCTTTAACCTCTGTCTCAACTGGGTCTTCATCAGAACTGACATGCATGCAGCTATTAATAGTAAATCAGCGGTCACTTGACATATCACTACATGTGAATTAAATATGATTTAATTCACTTGACCTCTCACTAGTGCAACAATTGGTTACAACTAGTGAGAGTGACTTTAACACATTTAATTGAGTTAACTGATTTCTCATGCATTAAACTAATACACTAACTACAACTTGGACTCTAAAACAAATAGAATCACTCTACATGCCTCACCAGTCACCCTCAACTCGAATTTCATGAGCTAACCTAGTATATCACACTCATTTAACTATTACAAGTGATTATGAGATAATATTGCAATTTATTGTCCAATTTAATTAAGGGAAAATTAAATTAGACACACATTTCTTGTTGACTTTTCAACACTGTTTTCTGGAGGCCACTACTCCAAAAATATATGTAGACTTCGATTTCTTTCATTTTCAAAATGGATCACCAAGACGTTTTCTCAACAAGACTGTTACACCATTTTTTGGTCATATAACCTATTATCATTAGATAGACCCAAGTACACCATGTAAGACCAATTTTACCCTAAGTAAAATTGCTTTCACTATGTAAAATAACTTAATAAAATTCATTTATTAGGTTGTTTATGGTCTAAACAAGAAACCCCAAGAGGAAATATTAAACAAATCTACATTTGTTTAGTTTTCCTCATGGAATAATTAATTAAACCGTAATTTAATTATTATTCCTGGTCATATTTAACCCAAAACAAGGAAATTAATTAGATAAATCCTTATTTGTCTTATTATTTTCTAGGAATAATTATTTAAACCTTATTTAAATAATATTCCTTGTTAAATTTGACTAAATCATTTCTAAATAATTGAATAAATCATTATTTATTTAATTATCATTCAACCACTTCCTTAAAATGATAAATAAATCATTTATTTATTTATTATTTACAAATAAAGAGATTTGACCCAAGTCAAATTCCTTTCCCCTCCAACAAATATAATAAAATATTCCATAAAAGGTGGATCTAGATTTGGTTAATATTATTTTAATCATGCACCAAGATCTAGAATGACCTAATATTTTGTTATAAATAGAAGGGTTTTTTCTACCATTCATCACCTTTTGTTGCCTCTTAGAACACTCTGGATCTATACTCTTGGTTTGACTTTGAGCCATTATCATTGTCATATTTTCTATTATTTTCTTTGTGAGCTCCCTTTGAGTTCTATGTTTGTCTGGGTTTTCTACACCAACAAGAGAGAGAAATTCTAGATCTGAAGTGCTGAGGACTTCCAAGAACCCATCCCATTGAGGAGAATTGGAAACTCCTTTCTTGTTTTCCTCCCAGGTGCCATTAATATAAAATTATTTAAAAATATTGTTCTTGTCTTGTCTATTGGATGCATGGAGAAAAACCTTGTTTTTACTTCTTAATGTCTTTTTATGCATAGATCTGGATTTTTGTAGCATTTTTCTTGATCAACTAACTGCATATCTGAAGATATTAGCAGCCATATTTTGCTGTTAGGGCTGTTTGTTATGCACACTAAAAGGGTCTTTTTTCGTACACTTACACTAAGGATTCATCCTAACAAAGACTCAACTCTACAATATAAAATACCAACAACAAGACAATCTCAACAAATCAATAAAACCAACACAAACAACATGCTCTCTACGCTAGCAAAATAATGGATCCAATACAAACATAAAATATGCAACAATATAACCATCCTACAACATAAAAAATCTGACACTTAGCTATAACATTAAACCCTCAATAAATCAACAACATAAAATCAAAATGGTTTTCTGCCATATGCACCAGCAATCCTGCAAAATAAAAGTATGCTCTCTAAATCACTTGTTGCTAAATTAGCCATGAATATGATATAAAAATCTGATATACTACTTTAGAACTGTGCTACAACACTTAATTCTACTCACTGTGCTACCATCTGCACTCATACATAGAGGTATCTTTGCTCACAACTAGGTCTGAATCATTCTTCCTCTCTGTAGTCCATTGTCACTCTCAATCATACTAACCAACTATATCTAAGATCCAAAATGAAGTATATGTAATGCGCTAGGAAAATTCCACTATTGGAATGAGCTCAAAGGTGCACCAAATTGATGCAATCCATCCATAACCATCATTATTTGTGCACTTAAGGCATTCCGACCCATTGGAGGATTTACTCAACCAATTTAGACTTTATCCATTTAATTTAGAAGCTTATATGAATAACCAAGTCGAAATTCACTTGATGTGCACGAGGAATGTAGAGAAATTATTGTGAAGAGGCTCAAACACACACACAACAAAGCCATATCTCGGCTACAACCGTATGTATAGTACTGGAGATTTTTGGCTGAAAATTTTCAGCCACCCTCATAAGACTTCTTCCATACGGTTGGGTTAGAGTATAGGAAAAATAAATGATACTTTATCTTATAACTTCTTCCAACTACTTTCCCATCATATTCAACATCTTAACATACCTCCAAACCTATGCCAAGCTTTGTGATACCACTGCAATTAGGTTAAACATGTATACCAAGTGAAACTATGAAGTTGACCTAGAAGCCAACAAGAAAATGGTTTACATGAGTGAAAACAAGTCATCTACACTCTTGCACAACCTGCATAACCCGCAACACCTCTTTACAACTATATAGAACCTCTACAAGTATACCATCAATTGATCAACTAGGCCAAAACACTTCTGCAACAAGTCATGAAAAAGAACATGAATAGGAACATGAAGACCCAATATGTCAACCTAAAAAACATGGATCAACATGCCTAACACATGAAAAATCATCTTCACACCTATATATCTATATACAAACCATGCCAATTCCATCATTAATTAGGCCATAACAAGGCATCACCAACACATCTTTACTCATGCTCTAGTTCTTGCACTAGGTAGGCATATCCTGCACTAGGTCATAACCATGTTGATAACAATGCATCAACTAAACCAACATAAGGTTGACATAAATGACAACACATACAACTCAACTGCAACAAAACCAACTGTAACTAATCATCTAAAACACATGCTACAAGGTTGACATCGATTCCAACACAAAACAACTATAACCATGAAAACCATAATGCCAACAATCTCCCACTTTGGCATTGATGGAAACCACACACAATCTCCAGACAAATATATCTCCTCTATCACTCCTCCATTCACATCAATGGAAAAGGGTTGAATCCATCTGAAAATGCAACAAAAACACAAGCACAAGCACTGGAGCAACTTATCTCTACATGAATGAGTAAGTGTTGGAATTATGGTTAATGTGTTGTACTTGATGGAAACCTACTTGACACATACGTCCTTGATGTCAAATTGATATGATCATTATGGAATTATTTCAGATGACATGTTTGATGGTACAAATATTATAAAGGATATGAAAGAGAATTAACAATTTAGTTATTGAATGAATTAAAATTGTGAAGGTTGAAAAGTATAAGCGAACCTTGTGAAGAAGATTCATGTACATATGTAGGTTCTATGACCAAAAGTCGCGTACAAAATATGAACCATGGAAAACAGGAAACCAAGAGCTATTACCATGGTATTTTCCCATAGTATTGTGATAGAAATATCTATTTGATCCTGTCAAATGAATACCAACAACATTACCAAAGGATTTTCCTGTGGTATTAGCAAAGGAAAATGCTATACAAGGAGATGGAGATCAAAGAATTTTGTGTGCATTTGAAATAATATTCACATGTGATATGATCTAGAATAGGTGTGCACAAGGGAGCATGGAGAAGGCTCAGATCTAAAAGATTTGAAGATATGTTGAAATATATGCTTGCCATGATTTGTTTAAGTGGCTAAAAATGCAGGTGGAATTATGATCTGAATATATTTTTTCTGAGATCTGTAGCTTTTTAAAGTATGTGCGCAAATATATGTATTTGACATGGGTTGTGTTTGCAACAATGATCTGATTCAGTAATTTAATAAACGTACACATGCTTGCTTTAGGAATATCACATACACACACATATATGATTCAAATTAGTCAAGTATACATTTTGATGATTATGGTTTGATGTGTGTATTGATGTGTTGAAATATGTACACGAGCTTTATGCATAGGAAGCGAGTATATACACATATCTCTTTAATGAAATTCATGTATGTGTTATAGGATTTGTAATTGCTGCTTGGGATGATGGCTGACAAAGTATGCATTATTTGCTATTTTGTTTCAATGATGTCTTGATCATAATGATATGTATTTGATAGTGTGGATTGGATTGATTTGGTTGTGGCTTGGTATATTCATCAATGATGATGTTTTATAATTGATAATTGGGTATTAAACGATTCAATATTAGTATATACGTGGTTAGCTGCTGTTGTGACTCAGTATTTCAGTGATTCAGTGGTTGATACAAGAATTTAGTTTGAAAATATTTAGTGATTTGAGATATGTACACAAGTTTTATGCGCATGAAGTGCATATATACATGGATATGCTTCAGAACATTCGTGTATATATTATGAGGTAAATTTGATCAAGTTTTTTAATAACTGCGTATTAGTTCTATATTGATGACAACATGATTGGTTGAATGGTATCAATACTTTGTTGATTGATAAATAGTATTGAAAATAAAGTGCGGTGTAGGTGTAGTTTGAAAATTTGATGAAAGGTGGCCTACATCTTTTAATGATTTGAGATAGGTGGATATAGTATGAAATATTGTGAAATGTGGTCCACGAGATGATAAGGGTTTTATCCTTAAGTGAGGGGGTAGGATATCCCTTTCGGTAGGAGCTGGTAAATGAGATCAAGGTGTTGTAGCTCCCTTCTAGTTGGTGCTGGAGAACGAGTGGAGGTTGTAGCCTCTTGTAGGTGGGTGCTTGCACTCTGGTAAGAGTTTGCGATAATACAATACCATGATGCAATGAATGTTTTTTCATTATAATAAGAGAAGAAGAAGACACAAACGACAATAATGGCAGTTTTCTCCCACATTGGATATCCATCTAAAATCCCAGTGTCCATATGTGTTGAATCATTTATTTTCTGTTATGATTTATTTTTTATTTACTGCATAATAAATGGATAATGAATTAATAATGCAATGATTAAGTTAAACATATGATGGAATGTACGAAAAATTTGTAATCTAGATATACAGGTTTTAATTAACTGAAGGAGCATACACATGGGAGTTTTCTGAATAACAATAGCATAAAATTTTTTGCATTTGAAACATAAAGTAAAAATTGAATTAAAAATAATTATTAAACCACCCCCCCCGCCTTAGTATTTTTCCTAACAATTGGTATCAAATTAGGTTGCTCTAGTAGAAGCTTAACTGCTTGTGAGTGGATCAATGATAATGGGAAAGAATCAAAAGAAGAAAGAAACAAAAAGGAAGCGGCCAAGTCAATAAAAATGTAGTAGTGGCAATGATGTAGTACCAATATCAACGATCATAGATCAAGGACCTATCTTGTTGATCAAGAATGGAGAATATAGTGACGAGGAATTATCAAGCACTAGATTTTGTTTTAATTGTAGTCGTGATACCCATTTTAAAAATATTTGTCTATTCACTTTCTCTGATGATGATAATGAATCAACTAAAATTGCTCTCATGGGTAAATGTGAAAGTAATCATTCTACATAGAAACCAAATTAAAAAATAATGGCCCTATAAGAAGATATCAAAAGGCTCATAGTTGAGAATAGAGATCATCAAAAGTTACTACAACTTTTTTATGAAAAGGAGAGTTCATACAAAGAATAATTACCAAGTTAAAGACTCATCTAGAAGAGGGAAGAAAAATTGAAGAAGGAATGAGGAATGAATATAAGGAAAAATAAGACCAATGTCAAATATTAGAGGATGAAGTTACTTCATTGAGAAATGAACATGGAAAGAAAATTTCCAAGAAACAAGAGGCAACTGAAACTAAAAAGGATGCAACAATCAAGAAAATTAAAGAAATAATTAGTTACTATGAAGGACTTGAAGTATAAACCATCTCTCTCAAATATGATCTTGAAAATTCAAACAAACTATATGAAGAGATACTTCAAGTATTTGACTACCAAGAAAATGATCTTAAGGAAGAAATCATTCAGTTGAGAACTCATATTGAAAAGAAAAATAGAGAAAAATAAGCTAAGGTAATTATACTAGAAGGTAAGTTAGTAGAAAAGGATAAGAAATTGAGATTTAAAGATAACTCAAATATATTGGATTATATTCTTAACAATCAAAGGTCTCCCTCTATTAAATCTGGTCTAGGTCTTCATGAAATTGTAAAAGGAAAATATATCTCACAAGCTTGTGAAAGCAATCATGTGGTTATCAAAGAAAACTATAAAAAACTTGATAAAAAAATAATTCAACCAAGCCAACAACCAAAGAAAGAAAAAATTTCAAAGGGAATCATTTTATCCCAATAATAGAAACAAAAATCGATTCCTTCCTTTGAAAAATGACATTGAATGTTTTAGCCGTCATAAATTTGGACACATTGTAGCCAATTGCAGAAGTTGATTCACAGGAATATCATCAACTCCTAGGTACTCAGGTTTCTTTAAGGGATATTGTTTTGCATGCATTATGTTTGGTCACAAATCTATTGATTGCGATAGGAGAAATATGAAGAAGAAATATTATTATTCACTTGCTCCCTTTTCTAGTCATGTAAGGTGTTATACATGTAACACGTTTAGACATGTAGCTAAAGAATGCAGGAACAAAACAATGGCTTCATTCAGACAACCAGTAGACTCCCTTCAAATAAAGCATCATGGATCCACTAGCACTACTCATACTAAGAAGAAGGAAGAAGAACAAGTAAAGTGTGGCATTTATTTGTGTGCATTTGAAGAATAATATGCGTGGTGCATTGATAGTAGATGCTCTCATCATATGTCTAGAAATAAGGACAAATTTATCTCTCTTAAGAAAAATAAGAGTGGGAAGATTACTCTTGGAAATGGTTCATCTTCAAGGGTATTAAGCATGGGTAATGCCAATATTGATGTTAATAATATAGAAACAACTAATGTACTATTGGTTTATGGGATAAAGGACAACATTCTAAGTGTAGGTAAAATATCTTATAAAGGAAATGTAATTATCTTTACATCAACTAGATGAAAGATCATAGAAAAAGACACTAGAGAAGTCATAGAAAATGGATACCGAAATTCATATAAATGATGTGCACTAACAAATAATAGAAGTATAATAATAGGTCTAACTCCTCTTCTTTAGATTCCAAGTAAAATAAAATAGTCCTCATTGCAGTCTATTATATCTGATGTTATTTTTGAAGGGACTGCAAAACTATAAGGTCCATAGGATCAACGGTGTATGATCTGAGGGGGAGCTATGAATATGTACTTTGATGATGACTTCATTGTTATTATTTTAGTGATTTTTATCTTACTGATGATGCATATGATGAAGTAAATGTGGCTAGGAAAAAATATGACATATTCATGGGAAGATGTGGCTATGAAAAAATAACATTTATATTATGTACGCGTTTGTTGTGAGGGATAAAAACGTATATACACAATTTTTGAATTAGAAAATTGCGTATGGTTTTCTATGATGATAAAGGAGTGGCACAAATTCAGGGGGATCTCCTCATATGCTTCCATCAATTTATTATTGGCATTTTAATTCTAACATTGGTTTGTTACAGTTTATTGCTAGTACCATTATACAAGTTTCAAAATGTATGAAAGAGTATTGGTTCAAGATGAGTGATGACTTGTTGATGAAGAATTGTCACAGGTTCAAGGGGATAATATTATATGATTCTAATGGTTCATTGTTTGCATTATCATTTCTTGACTATTCCTTATTTCTTGATGGTGTTTATGATGAGTTCATGGTTATTACTGCTATCACTACTGTAAAAATATATGTGTTGCTGCTACTTTGTCATAAGTTATCAATGATTGTGGTGAAGTTATGAATATTGCCTTATTATTATTATTCTTCTTGTTGTAAAAATATTGAAGACTTGACGATGAAGATATGAATTCTATGCTCACTGATGATGTTAGTTGATAATTTCGTTGATTATTTTGATTCTACTTAATAGCTTGTGATGCTGGAGGTACTCTTAGTTTTCACGTATGTTGTTGGTGCATGGAAAGAATATGTATACGATGCCTATGGTGCTATGGTATAAGAGATTGATATGATTTTTCTGCTTGAGAATTATGGGTCTTCCTATATGTTAGTCATCAGTATTTTTCACCTGTTGATGATGACTAGTTTTTAAAGCCAAGTTTTCTAGCAGCTAATCTCCAATTTGTCAAATTTGCCAGCTAGAAAACACCCATAATTTTTTTTTCCCTGCTACCTTTTAAAATCAGCCCATGATGAGATAAAACCTAATTGTCAAGACCTATCTAGTCGCAGTCATACAAACTTGTCCATCAACTCCAAAGAGAATACTCCAAGTCTGTCCAAAAAGTCTCCCCTAAGTTATGTAGTGGCGTTTTAGGCGATCCTCCCTTGGAAAACTATCATAAAGTCAAAAGAACCTCTGTCTAATATCAACCAATCATAGATAACCTTCCTATTATGCAAATAAAGCTTAATACATGCTTAAGTCGTGCCACTAACAAACCTTGATGTCTCAGCAGTGCATATGCCACAAGTCAAACTGATATTAGGTAGATTTACAGTGTTTCAATGTATTTTTCAAGAGCAGAAGTGTACCAGTGTTCCAGAAGACATTATTAAACTTAACATGAGAAGACAGTTGCTTCTCATGTGGTTTTGAGCCTGGGATGCAAGTACTGGACAAAGAGTAATTTCAATGAGCTCCTGCAAACACAGTCAAAAGGTTAGTGACTTATGAATAACAAGTAATACTCTGCAGATACTGGTCAGGTTTCTTCTGATGTCTAAAGATGCATAAATGTATTTTAACAATAGGATTACATATCTCAGCGAATTTCCCCTCATGGAATATTTTCAATTTGTCACTTTTATTTGCTTAACTATGAATAGGCAGTGAAAGGAAATATGACACTGCTTGAAAGCAGATGAAATGGCATCACTGAGTAAAACCTCCTCCAAACATGAGTAGAGGGTTGAATGACTGAGAAAACCTCCTCCAAACATGAGCATAGGGTTGGGTCACTTATTGTAAAACCTCCTTCATTTAACAAGCAGAGGGTTTGGCAATGTAATAAAGGCCTCCTTCATTTAATAAGCAGAGGGCTAGGAATAAAGGTATGGCCTCATTTAAGGGCACAAGCCTAACAATGCTTCAATTAGCCTTAGAAACTTGTTTTACACCTTGTTCTCCAATAGATGAAAACCACTAACACAACAGTGGTGTTTCAAAGATTGATTATATGGTTTCACTGATTGAAAAGAAGAGTTTAAGTGCAGTGGGAGGCAATTGAAGGCTTATGAATAGAAAAATGGTGTTAAAAACAGAGGGAAAGCAATTGTGTTTTAAAAGGTTCTTACATGAGTTTCACTGTTAAAACACAAAATCGAAATACAGTGTGAAACTAATTGGATGATTATGAATGGAGAAATTTTGTTAAGTAGATGGCCAAGCAGTGGTACTATGATAATCAAAGAGGTTTGGTTTTCTTCCTCTATCAAAGACCTCTTTCAAAGGAAATCCGGAGCTAAAGTAAACAAAGCTTGGACAGGTTCATCAATGTGAAGAAAAGGATATGCCACCATGATTCAAACTCAAAAATACATTCAAAGGATCAAGCCATATCACTATCACAGTCAAAGGCCTTTTATGAAACATGTGAAAAAGCCTTGCTATTCCATATGATTACATTGAGGGTTTTTAAGGATTTCCTTTTTGATAAACAGATGTTTGCTAAACCTAAGTGAATGCAACTAAGGTTTCACCCATAGTCACAGAGAAATGTCATTCAAAGGATGCATCTACAATCATTAATATGGTTTTGAGAAAGTTTTCTTTTAAGGGACAGATATAGGCAAACAAGGACAGGGTTGCTGACTTTGTGAAATTTTTCCTTTAAAGGACAGAGATAGAAACAGTGAAAAAGCAGTAAAAAGGAGCCATGACTATGGTGTCATTCAAAAGTGGCCTCCACAACATTTAAAATCGAAATCTGGGCCTTTGTAATGTTAAAAGGTGATTTGTGTTTCGTTATTACCAAAAGGCTCTTTCAAAAAGCATTCAAACCCTCACAAGTTAAGTTCAAAAGGTTTTTGTCTTTAAAAGGGTGGAGAGACCATTTCCAAGTCTCATTTGCAAGTTTCAAAACATAAACAAGCAATCACCAAGTGCTCCCCTAGTTGTTCATTGGAGAAACAAAAGACTTTGAGAAAATTTCGAGTTTTTTCAGGCTTTCAAGCCTGCACGGCGCACCTGGAAAAGCGCGCGGTGCGCCCGGGAGAGAAAATACACAGAATTTCTATTGTTGCATGGCGCGCCTATAGCGCCGGTCACCAACTGCCCGAAGGTCGACCCGACACCCCTCCACTGCGCGGCGTTTTTGCCTATGAACGTGCCGCGCCTATTTAAACATCCAAAACGCCTTCAAAGAGTCTTGGGACCTGCTCAATTCATCAAACAAGGGCCATAAGCCATCTTCAAGGTATTTTTCATTGCCCCTTGGTGCATTTGAGATTCTAAAGGGGTATTGATACGATGTTTTTCCAAGACTAAAACAGTGATTGGAGAGTGGAGTTCTTGGTAGAAAATCAAGGTTGTTTGTTACTGTGTTGCCAAATATTGTTATAGTAATAGGTAGAGTGTGTTTGTATCAGTTTCAAAAGGCCTAAAACTGCTTTCAAGAAAAGTGATAATCTATATACTAATGACAAGACAAAAAACACAGTGGTAGAGCTTTCAAGTTGCTGTAAAGTGTCCTAACAGTGCTAAAATAAAAATAACCCCTGTCTGCAAAATCTAAGGTGAAAACAATGTTTATAAGGTGAAAACAATGTTTATAAGGTGAAAGCAGTGTTTATAAGGTGAAAAAAATGTTTATAAGGTGGAAGCTTGATCATTATAAAGTGTCTTCTCTGTGTTATGAAATAGGAAACTCTATCCAGCCACCATATTTCCATAAAATAGAGTATGCTATGAAGATATTTTGAATCAATTGAAGGGTGTTTTGTTTTACTTTGTGAAGAACAATGAACAAAAAAAGAAATGTGTTTCGAGGAAAAAGTGTTTTTTCCCAAAACACAAGATGTTCTTTCTTCACCAATAAACCACAAACACATCTTTTCAGAGTTATTTGCCCAAGCACAGTGATAAGATTGAGTTTGTTTCATTTAACAAATACTTGTTGTTTGGCATAAAAGAGGACAAACAATGATTTATAAGGAGGATAGGGTGCGTGCTTGAGAAGCCATTTCAAGGACCATTTGAGACAAATTGTTTTTGTCAGTCAACAAAGAGTATTAAAAAAAAAATTCCTCCTAGGAAAGACAGTAGAGGTGGCCTTCACAGGAGGTTGGAGACTATTTCAATTGAAGAGGTAAATGCTCATCTATCAGTCCTGTTTAAATTTCATGAGGTTGGATGTCTAGAGTTTTGTCAAAGGGTGCAGGAGGTGAAAAGCTATTCCCCTTTGAAACATCTTTGTGCTTTGAGATTTCAAGAGAAGCACTTTCAGCTGGTAGGCTTGGATTTCAAGTTCTCTCCTAGGTCCATTTCCAAGGCCATCAAAATACCTTGTCTGAGAGAAGTGGTTTAAATAAAGCCACCTAGACGCAGAATAATACAAACCTTTTTTGAAGCCTGAGCATAGAGATACATGTCCATTCATCTTTCCCTTCTCATATCTGTTGACTATTTATGCTTCCCTCATGAAGATAATCATGAAATACTTCACGTGTGAGGGAAGATTCTCCCGGGTCTATGCCTACCATGTTCGGTTGCTCATGAATTTCACAAGAGCCAAATTTTTAAATCTCCCTTTCTTCCTCCATAGAAGTATTG
This sequence comes from Pinus albicaulis, assembly GCA_034641835.2. Classification (NCBI taxonomy): domain Eukaryota; kingdom Viridiplantae; phylum Streptophyta; class Pinopsida; order Pinales; family Pinaceae; genus Pinus; species Pinus albicaulis. The sequence continues at coordinate 231,309,096 of CM076579.1, forward strand.
AGAAAATGGCTGCCACTGTTTAGAAAAAAACCTCCTTCTCAGTAGTCAGCTTGCCTCTTCCATCATTCCCTCATCAAGGTTCTCATTCTTCATCAGCTTGAGAAGAAGGAAATCTCTTGGGATACTTTCATTGCACACCAGATTTCGCCATTGTTCCTTCATTCCATACATTTCCTTCACCTTCCACTCACCATCCTTCACCTTCTTCAAGCAAGCCCATTTCCAAGAAGCTCAAATTTCCTATTGAATAAGAAGAAGAGCATGAGCAAGGGGAGGGAGAGCAAGATGAATAGCAGCATGATAAAAAGGAGGAACAACATAAAGAAGAACAACATCATGATGAAGAGGTGAAACACAGTGAGGAAAGGAAGCCTCATGAAGAATAACACAGTGATAATATGTAGCACAGTGATGAAGAGCAACACCATGAACAAACTCAAAACAGTGGCAAGAATGATGAGGAAAGTAACAAGGGAAAAGATTCAATAGAGCATGTGCTAGCTGCCTCTCCTAGGCAAGGGGCCATGCTCTCTTCTCCAAGAGTGGCCAAGCCCCGGACATCAAGGAAAAGGGTGCCTAAAACTATAACTCCAAATGTTACTAGGGCCCTCCGAAGCAAGGGGAAATTTCCCAAGCAGCCCATTGTCGAATTACCCAAGAGGACGAAGACTAAGAAGGCCACCTAAAGCAAGAGAAAGGAGAAAGAAGAAAGCAACCATGAAAAAGAGAGGGACTTCGACATAATTCAAATCCAAAGTGATGATAGCGAAAATGAGGCCCAAATCCTAGAGACTCTCTTGATCAGTAGAGAAAGCCAAATTGATGCTTTGAGGGCAGATCTAGAGAGGGCTAGAAAATTCAATCACTTTTTGCGAATTCAAAATAGACAAATGAGTGTCCACATGGCAGTACATGGGACACATGCCATCAAATACAAAAAAGAGGCCTCCAAGGCACAAGTTATATAGGAAGAACTCATGGGCGAGTTCAATGATAGCGAAGATGAAGATCAATCCAGAAGAAAGAGGCCAAGGAACATGGGACTCAAAAAATCCCTTGAGAAACAAAAGGAGGAAGAAGCTGCCCTTCTCCAATCTACTCTCACTACATTGTTCACCCAAGAGATAGACAACAATCGAGAAGCATGGCTTCAGAGGGTAAATGATCACTTGGAAAAGAATTTGGAGAAGGCCAATAGAGATTTGGACCTTCAAAGGAGGATGATCGGGCACTATAAGAAGTTCAATCCGTTCGCCCGGCGGAAATTGAAAGCCACACGGGAGAAACTCAAGGAAGTTCAAAGGAGGCACTCGGCGCCAAAATTGAAGAAAGACACCTCAAAGCTCCAAATTTTGGCCTCATATTCACAGCATGTTTCTGAAAACCCTTGAGGGTCATGCTCACCAAAATTGGGCAAAATTCAACAAATTTTGGTTTTTTGTCATTTTTGGGTTTTTGGCTAAAACTCATGGGCATCACCATTTCTGTTTGGGGCATACTCAAAGGATGAAAATGGTATCATTGGATGCCATAATTTCAGGGGCATATATTCAGCGATTTTCAGATCATTTGAAGATGATTTTCTCCCCCAAAATGGCGAAAAACACTCACTTTTTCCACACTCTGCCTGTTTATCAGCAAGGTCTATTTTTTGGGTTTTTCACACACAGGTCGGATTTTGATAGAATTTCGTTGATAATTTTGGAGGAAACTAAGAATTTTCATAAAATAGACATTCATAGCTTTCCAACGAGCTGTCACGGGCCTCGTTTTGACATCAGGATGGCCTCCAAAAATTGCCGGCAAGACATAGGACTTTCTGCTGATATATTTCATAAGTATTTTTGTAAAAAATGAACCTTTCTAAAGTGACTTTTCCTCATATGCGTTTAGCTATTTTTGTACATGATTAGTTATGAAAAGTCAATATATTTTCCTTTTTTATCATTTTTGAGATATTTTATTAGATATTTTTTGGATAGGCCAATGAGATTGCAAGTTGAACTAGGAGGTTTTCCCTCATCTTGGCCTATATATTCCAAAGGCTTTCATTGTAAACAAGGCTGAACTTGATGAATAGAAGCAATATATGATTATACAAGCTTGGAAGAAACACTTTTCTCGTGCATTGGATTGTTTCTTGAATGTTTTTGGATGATGAAGGAGGTCTGTTGTTGGATTCCATGACTTGGTAAAATGTTATAGTGTCCCTCTCTGTTTTTCTTCTTAGTTTTCATTCATATTTCAATGTTCTTGCTTGCTATAAGACAGTAGAGAATAGATTTGAGACATGCCCTTGGAGGCACCTCAAATTTCCTGTTTCTTTATAGCTTCTATGTTTTGTTCCTTCTTAGTCATATCAAAGAATCCTTGATTGCTCTTTGATAACTGAAGAATATTTTTTTCTTGTTTCATTTATGGTTTTATGCATGCTAATTATGATTCACGGTATGCCCTACTTACTCATGGCTAGTCATAGCTCCACCTCTGAAACTTTTCTTTGATTGTTTGATTGTCATTTGTTGAACCAAGGGGGTCTTGTACTGATCTTTCCCTTTGCCTAAAACTATGCAATCTTGCTTCAAAGTGCCCAATAGCTTGAAATACTATGCTTAGGCATTCCTTCATAGTGATTTAAGTTGTTTTTTTGTCTTAAATGTATTTCCCCAAAGTCTGATAGCCATTTCCTAAAGTTAGAGAGTCATATATATCTATGCATGGCTTGAATGTTTATTTCTATGCATTGATCAGTTTATAGTTACATTTCTCATGATTAATGGTTTTCCCTACCATGTTTATGTCAGCTATTAAACTATTTATGTTTGAAATCCTTTGTTCTTCACAAATTTAATGTCCATCCCACTCCATTTTATCCAAAGATCCATTTTACCTCGCTTAAATCGGCCCTTCAACAACCTTGTATTACCACCTGAAAGCTTTCTTGACCTTTTCAACCCCATAGCCCAGTTGATATGACATATTTTTACCTATATTAGTCTTTGATCAATTCATCCCTCACAACCTAAAAACCAAAACCAAAAACCTACTTGATAACTAGCCTAAAATCAGAACACAATAAGCAAACACACAGATATCCCTTACACAAATAGAGAGAGCCCTCTCTGAGTCCAGGAAGGCTAGGTCCTTGGGCTCCAAATATTGGTTTGATGTTACACTGTCATTTGGCTTACCAATCAGTGAAATCATGAGACCCTAACATAATGGCGATCACGGTGGGACTCTGAGTGATAAACAAACTTAGAATTCCCTAAACATTCCAACAGCCTTAAGAATACTATCTGATTGACTTATCCCACCACTCACTAACATAATGGAAATCACGATGGGAATTTGAGTCAAAACATCCTTGGTATCCCTCAGGAGCTCTCAAAATCTTAGTCAAAATTAGAAAACTTAGGTATTGTTTGAAGAGTAGAAACTAGCTCTTTCACCATCTTAGCAAAATGTTGATTCAGTGATAGGAAAATTTTCCAAACCTCAGGGCTACATATAGGAAACTCAGAAAACCACAAAAATATCTCTAGATTGTTTTTTATCAATATTGGTGGTGGACCATACACATATACTCTCAGAACAACTAAAAATCCACCTGGCGATTCCACCAGCCTCTAGTAGGCCTTAGTACTTTGCTAAATTTTAGAATACTATCCGATCAGCCACCTCATCGCCACACTAACATAATGGAGATCACGGTGGGACTAACTGAGTACATAAAAGTCTAGCAAACTCTTGTAGATTCATTAGTCTTTCAAAATTTAAATAGGCAAGCAATCCATAGAATCATTTAGAGTAAACTCTTTTTGTTTTCACCACCCTAGCAAAGTGATAAATCAGGTTTAGAACACTTTAATAAACCATAGGCTGCACATAAAAACTCAAAAAACCCCAAAACATTCCCAGATTGGATTTTCCCTAGTTATTGGTGGTGGGCCATAGCTACATCTCTACAAAACAACCAAGTTCCACCTGGCGACTCCACTAGCCTCTAGTAGGCCTAAAAAACTACATAAAAACCAAAAAATTCATAAACCATACCTTTCTGTTGACTCATCCTTTGCAAAACTCATGGTGCAAACTCTGTGATCGGTGACAAAATAAGTATAACTTAGCGATTTAGAAGACTTCACCTAAACATAGGAGATAAACATAAATAATCTTGCAAATAGAACCATTAGCTTGTCCAAACAGCCTAGAAAACTGTTGAAACCAAGTGAATCACTCTTCCTTGTAAGTCTTCATCTCAAAAATTGCTAGAAATTTTTTTCTCGAAAGCATCTTTGATAGTGTTGGTGGTGGACCATAGTTCTCACAGAAATCCACCTGGCGACTCCACTAGTCCTCATTTTTGTTTTGACCATCCTTCACATTAGTAAACCCATAGAGAGGACATCCATCCAAAACAATAAAAAATACCATCCTCTCTAAACTCTAGATTCAAAATTTGGCTTCATGAAGAATCAACACCAGATCTCATCCAGACCCAAATCCCCCTATAATAGTAGATGAACCAGAGAAGATTCTGTGGCAAGCTTCTGAAACTGGAAATTTAGCTACCGATAGGTCCATCCATAAAGCAAGATCAGTACCTGAACACATCACAGCCTTGCAGGATTCCCCATTCGACTTAAAATCAGCAAAAACCATTTTTATAAGCAAGTCACAAAGTAAGATAAACTTTGACGATCTTGAGCCCCTAGATCTGCCACAGAGTCCTAGTAGAGAAGCCTCGCCTACTACACCTCCCGACTTTCATCTTCTCGATCACTTTGGCTCATACCACCCCAGATCTACTCAAAATTAGATCACTAGCCCAAGTACATCTGCCACACCCATCCAAACCACTACTGTTCAAATCACCTCAGCTCATCCTACAAGCCCTCATTTTGTATATCATCCATTAGCTCCCGCCATGGCAGCCTGGTATGCACCCTTGGTATTGCCACACCCTTTGGCTCCCTTAAAAAATGACTATCAATCCAAAATCCCGCACTTTACTGGAGTTGAGACTACCACAGCTCAACAAAATGTAGATAGAATTAGCGATGCCTTTGAATACATGCAAATAGAAGACTAGACCATCAGAATGAGGATGTTCGCCCAAATCCTGGGCGAAGAACCCAAAAATGGTTTAAGGGCTTAACTCCAAACAACATCCATGACCTCCCATAACTCTATCAAACCTTCATAAATAAGTGGGAAATCAGAAAGAACCCCATTCAAATCCTGTCATAATATAACAATCTAAAACGTGAAAATGGGGAAAGTGTCTAGGGACACTGCACTAGGTTCAATAGTGTTTATAACGCCTTCCCGCCTCACTTCAAACCTCCACTTAGCTCAGCCTTAGAAAATTTCCCCGAAGGCTTTGACCCAGACATGACTTATCAACTAAGAGACAAGGACCCCCCTACCTTATAGGAAATGTAAAAAGTGGCCATAAGTGCAGAAGCCAACTTAGCAGAAAAAAGAGAGCTAGGACCAGATCAGAAAGGAAAGTCACATACCGGGATGAGGTCTCCACTTCAGCCCCTTCCTTAGATCCTAGAATAGATGAATTGGTTAGATCCATGGTGAAAATGTGGGAAAGGATAAGTGAAAAGACACCTCTCAGGGACAACCAGCCAAACCCTCCAAACAGAATCCAGAACCAAAATTTTAGGAGGGACAACCTCAAAACAAACCAAGGGAAAATGACCAACAAATTAGGCCACCCTTTAATGAAAATTATGTGGAAGAATATGAAAGGGATACATAACCCATTGATGAAAATCATTTGAACCTTATAGGTTCTGATAACGAGAGTGAGGTTTACCTCACAGAAGAAGAACAAGCTTTCTTCTCTCCAAATCAAAATGAAACCAACTATGAAGATCCCGAAGACCCTGCTATAGACTTTCAGAATGCCATAATAGAAGCTCACAGGCAGTATGACCTTAGAAACAGAAAAAACCAGGACAACTCCAAGAAAGGTAGCTCAGACACTGCTAAAATCCCTGATACCATACTTAAAAAATAAGTAGGTAACAACAAAATCGTGGTCAAGAAAACTGACCAAAACAAAGATAAAGCTATTTAGACAAGTCTTGGCTCAGATTCTCCTAGTAACTCCACCAATATTCCTGAGATGGCTGGGTCAAACAAAATCTCGAAATAAATTCAGCAAACTCAGAACATAGAGAAAGTCATGGCTGAAAAAACTGAAGCAAATCTGTCTAAACTACAAGCACCTTTCCGTTTTGAGGGAGAAATCACCAAAATAAAGATTACCATGCCTCTCAATGAACTTATCGCCCAAAGCTCTTATAAATCCCAAGTGTTAAAGGTCCTGAATATAGGAAATGATGCAAACACCCTTAATCTAGCTGATGACACTCCTGAAGTGTTGTTTGGTCCAAAAATAGAAGGGAAATTCCAAGAAGGAACCACTCTTACATCAGTTTGAATATCCATGACCAAATCTTACACGATGCCATGCTAGACTCCGGGGCCTCGCATAATCTCATGCCTAAGGTTGTGATGGAAAGATTAGGCCTAGAAATCACAAGACCATATAAAGAATTATATTCATTTGATTCGAGTAGAGTCAAATGTCTAGGCTTGATCAAAGATCTTTGTTTCAGTTTGGCCCAAATACCTGCAAAAAACTTGATCATGGACATAGTGGTAGCAGACATTCCCCCCAAGTACATAATGCTTTTATTCAGAACTTGGGGAGCTAAGCTTCAAGGAAATATTCAGCTTGATATGTCATATGCCACTATTCCTGTGTTTAACCAAACTAGAATACTCTATCGGGAATCGCACATGAAATATATGGTTAGTAGTGAGGAAAGGCCAGATAACATCCCGATGTACTCCTTGCATTCTGATCTGAACTCTTTCATTTTACACACTGATGAGGAAATTTAAGAACAGTTAGGAGAATTTGAAACAAACTTAGACCCACCACATCAGCTGCCCCAAGTTCTCTATGATGAAATAGACACTCAGAATTATCACAACCATGATCAGTTATGTCTTGAGGAAAGAGATTTTGTTCCTTTTGAAACAGGGATAGAGCAAGAAGCACAAACCATTATGTACCATCAAGAAAATTTCTCAAATCTTAGGCAAACATCAGCGGTAACATTAGGAGACTTTTTCAGAACAGAGGCATTAGAAGACTTGCATATCACAAACACCTTTGGAAATTAGGGGTAGTGGAGCTAAATATTCTTACCATACCTTAAATATTTACCAACACATAACTCTACCCCTTCAAATGAAACCTTGACTGTAGCCATAACAGCTCAAAATCTAGAAAAAACGTCTGAAAAACTTCTTATGAAAGGATATGATGACTACAGCCCAAATATACCCGAATTGCTTGAACTGGCTAACATTCTGTCACTCCACCAAAGGCTTAGAACTACTAGAATTTTCAATCTTGTTCAAAATACTACTTCATATAGAGAAAACAGTGAGAAAAACTATGCCACTGCCATCACTCCAAGAAACAACTTCGACAAAAGAAAATACAAAAATCTGGACCGAACAGTAATAGTCAAAGATAAAATAGCTGGTCATAGGATCTGTTTTGATTTTAGAAACACTAATACACACCCTTGTGACATAAATTTTATCCTTCCTGCCCAAGACCATGATATACCAATGATAAGTGCTTTAAATCATGTGTCTTTGCAAGATGATGTTTCAGGTTATAGCCAAATAATTCCTTTGCAAACCAGATAACTCAAAGAATTTTTCAAGTATGTTGGAAGTAGTTCCATTTTCAAACCCAGAATTGCAAAACCACCGGATATCAAAAATATGTTCCTAAAAGCCATGTTTCCAGTTCTAAATTTCTGCATTCTGGCATACCTTGATGATGTCATCATATACTTCAAAAATGAAAAAGAATATCTGCATTATTTGAAAAATATGTACAACAAAAGAAGGAGTGGAAATCAGAGGTATAAAGAGGTATAGCGGGAAGATACGGGGTTGTTCAAAGATTCATGTATGAATCCTTATGTCATGCTTGAAAGAGAAAAATTTCCAATTTTTTCTTTTCAAGAGCTGAGTGGACCAAGAGTGGTAGGAGATCCTTATGAAGATAAGATGCTCAAGTTTCGCCATTTCCAAGATTTTTGAGTTAAAATTTTTTCAATCATTGTATATACCGTTGTTTGAAAAATAAATAAAAAACAAAACATTCAAAAACAATAGAAAAATAGAAAAAGAGGGCAGTTTGAAAAATAGAAAGAAAGCCCCATATTCCAAAAAAGAGTCATTCTGAAAGTGCGCAAGTCTAAATGCTGCTACTAGTGCTCAAATGTCTTGTTCAGTTATCTAGCTTAATCATAACTGAACATGTTTTAAATTTATTTGCTGATAAGTTAGTGAGAGGAAAAGATATTCAACATTGTGTAAGCTTGACTTATCAAAGAGATTAGATTAGGAAAAGATACTGGTTCCACATGCTCAAAACAGAACCAAAGAGGAAAGTAGGGATGAAAAACAAACTGTGTATCCTAGCCCTGATTTTCTAGATTTCATTTTATGCAAAATAATATTTATGTGCAGCTTGTCTTTCATGCCACAAGTACATGACAAATCAGATTGTCTAATCATGATTTGGTCATTTTTCAATTTCATGTTTTAGATTAGAGAATAAAATCTTGTCAAATAGCTTAACCTTGACAGTCGATCCAACATAGGTAGAGAAAAAAAGGAGTTCATCAGCTTAATTTGAACTCCCGGCAGATATAAGTGTAGAATTAGATAGTATCATTTTTCAAAAATATTATTTCAAAGGGTTGCTAGTCCAAATGCACCCAAAAGAAGAAAAAAAATGTTAGGAAACATAGTGGGGTAGGTAGAAATATCGTTGACGCTAATCATGCTGTCAATTTTCAGAAATAACATTAAGGAAGAAAGAAATTTTCGCCAATGGATAAAAGCACTGGTCTTCAAAGAACCGAGATCTGAAAGTCTAGACACCTCCTGAAAAGGAGCTTCCCTCTCCAAATGGAGCCACTATTAGTCATCAGTATTTTTCACGTGTTGATGATGACTAGTTTTTAAAGCCAAGTTTTCTAGCAGCTGATCTCCAATTTGTCAAATTTGCTAGCTAGAAAACACCCATAAACATTTTTGCCCTCCTACCTTTTAAAATCAGCCCATGATGAGATAAAACCTAATTGTCAAGCCCTATCTAGTCGCAGTCATACAAACTTGTCCATCAGCTCAAAAGAGAATACTCCAAGTCTGTCCAAAAAGTCTCCCTTAAGTTAGGTAGTGGCGCTTTAGGTGATCCTCCCTTGGAAAAATATCCTAAAGCCAAAAGAACCTCTGTCTAATATCAACCAGTCATAGATAACCTTCCTATTTTGAAAATAAAGCTTCATACACCCTTAAGTCGTGCCACTAACAAACCTTGATGTCTCAGCAGTGCATATGCCACAGGTAAAATTGATATTAGGTAGATTTACAGTGTTTCAATGTCTTTTTCAAGAGCAGAACTGTACCAGTGTTCCAAAATACATTATTAATCTTAACATGAGAAAAAAGCTGCTTCTCATGTGGTTTTGAGCCTGGGATGCAAATACTGGACAAAGAGTTATTTCAATGAGCTCCTGCAAACACAGTCAAAAGGTTAGTGGCTTATGAATAACAAGTAATACTCTGCAGATACTGGTTAGGTTGCTTCTGATGTCTAAAGATGCATAAAGGTATTTTAACAATACGATTACATATCTCAGAGAATTTCTCCTCATGGTATATTGTCAATTTGTCACTTTTATTTGCTTAACTATGAATAGGCAGTGAAAGGAAAGATGACACTGCTTGAAAGCAGATGAAATGGCATCATTGAGTAAAACCTCCTCCAAACATGAGCATAGGGTTGAATGATTGAGAAAACTTCCTCCAAACATGAGCAGAGGGTTGGGTCACTTATTGTAAAACCTCCTTCATTTAACAAGCAGAGGGTTTGGAAATGTGATAAAGGCCTCCTTCATTTAATAAGCAGAGGGCCAGGAACAAAGGTATGGCCTCATTTAAGGGCCCAAGCCTAACAATGCTGCAATTAGTCGTAGAAACTTGTTTTACACCTTGTTCTCCAATAGATGAAAACCACTAACATAGCAGTGGTGTTTCAAAGATTGATTATATGGTTTCACTGATTGAAAAGAAGAGTTTAAGTGCAGTGGGAGACAATTGAAGGCTTATGAATAGAAAAATGGTGTTAAAAATAGAGGGAAAGAAGTGGTGTTTTAAAAGGTGCTTACATGAGTTTCACTGTTAAAACACAGAATTGAAATACAGTGTGAAACTAATTGGATGATTATGAATGGAGAAATGTTGTTAAGCAGATGGCCAAGTAGTGGTACTATGATAATCAAAGAGGTTTGGTTTTTTTCTTCTATCAAAGACCTCCTTCAAAGGCAATTCAAAGCTAAAGTGAACAAATCTTGGAAAAGTTCATCAATGTGAAGAAAAGGATATGACACCATGATTCAAACTCAAAACAACATTCAAAGGATCAAGCCATATCACTATCATAGTCAAAGGCCTTTTATGAAACATGTGAAAAAGCCTTGCTGTTCCATATGATTACATTGAGGGTTTTTAAGGATTTACTTTTTGATAAACAGATGTTTGCCAAACCTAGGTGAATGCAAATAAGGTTTCACCCACAGTCATAGAGAAATGTCATTCAAAGGATGCATCTACAATCATTAATATGGTTTTGAGCAAGTTTTTTTTTAAGGGACAGATATAGGAAAACAGGGACAGGGTTGCTGAATTTGTGAAATTGTTCCTTTAAAGGACAAAGATAAAAACAGTGAAAAAGCAGTAAAAAGGAGCCATGACTATGGTGTCATTCAAAAGCAGCCTCCACAACATTTAAAATTGAAATCTGGGCCTTTGTAATGTTAAAAGGTGATTTGTGTTTCATTATTACCAAAAGGCTCTTTTAAAAAGCATTCAAACCCTCACAAGTTAAGTTCAAAAGGTTTTAGCTTTAAAAGGGTGGAGAGACCGTTGCCAAGTCTCATTTGCAAGTTTCAAAACATAAACAAGCGTTCACCAAGTGCTCCTCTGGTTGTTCATTGGAGAAACAAAAGACTTCGAGCAAATTTTGAGTTTTTTGAGGATTTCAAGCCTGCGCAGCACGCCTGGAAAAGCACGCGGCGCACCTAGGAGTGAAAATACACGGACTTTATATTGTTGCGTGACGCGCCTGTAGCGCCGGTCACCAACTGCCCGAAGGCCGACCCGACACCCCTCCACTTCGCGACGTTTTTTCCTATGAATGTGCTGCGCCTGTTTAAACATCCAAAACACCTTCAAAGAGTCTTGGGACCTGCTCAATTCATCAAACAAGCGCCATAAGCCATCTTCAAGGTATTTTTCATTGCCCCTTGGTGCATTTGAAATTCTAAAGGGGTATTGATACCATGTTTTTCCAAGACTAAAACAGTGATTGGAGAGTGGAGTTCTTGGTAGAAAATCAAGGTTTTTTGTTATTATGTTGCCAAATATTATTACAGTAATAGGTAGGGTGTGTTTGTATCAGTTTCAAAAGGCCTAAAACTGATTTCAAGAAAAGTGATAAACCATATACTAATGACAAGACAGAAAACATAGTGGTAGAGGTTTCAAGTTGCTGTAAGGTGTCCTAACAGTGGTAAAACAAAAATAACCCTTGTCTGCAAAATCTAAGGTGAAAACAATGTTTATAGGGTGAAAGCAGTGTTTATAAGGTGAAAGCAGTGTTTATAAGGTGAAAATAGTGTTTATAATGTGGAAGCTTGATCATTATAAAGTGTCTTCTCTATGTTATGAAATAGGAAACTCTGTCCAGCCACCAGATTTCCATAAAACAGAGTATGCTATGAATATATTTTGAATCAATTGAAGGGTGTTTTGTTTTACTTTGTGAAGAACAGTGAACAACAAAAGAAAGGTGTTTGGAGGAAAAAGTGTTTTTTCCCAAAACACAAGATGTTCTTTCTTCACCAATAAACCACAAACACATCTTTTTAGAGTTATTTGCCCAAGCACAGTGATAAGATTGCGTTTGTTTCATTTAACAAATACTTGTTGTTTGGCATAAAAGAGGACAAACCGTGATTTATAAGGAGGACAGGGTGCGTGCTTGAGAAGCCATTTCAAGGACCATTTGAGACAAATTGTTTCTGTCAGTCAGCAAAGAGTATCCAAAACAAAATGCCTCGCAGGCAAGATAGTAGAAGTGGCCTTCACAGGAGGTTTGAGTCTGTTTCAACTGAAGAGGTAAATGCTCATCCATTAGTCCTGTTTAACTTTCATGAGGTTGGATGTCTAGAGTTTTGTCAAAGGGTGCAGGAGGTGAAAATCTATTCCCCTTTGACACATATGTGTGCTTTGAGATTTCAAGAGAAGCACTTTCAGCTGGCAGGCTTGGATTTCAAGTTCTCTCCTAGGTCCATTTCCAAGGCCACCAAAATCCCTTATGTCGGAGAGAAGTGGTTTAAACAAAGCCACCTAGACTCAGAACAGTACAAACCTTTTTTGAAGCCTGAGCATAGAGATACATGTCCATCCATCTTTCCCTTCTCATATCTGTTGACTATTTATGCTCCCGTCATGAATATAATCATGAAATACTTCACTTGGGAGGGAAGATTCTTCTGGGTCTATGCCTACCATGTTCGGTTTCTCATGTATTTAAAAAGAGCCAAATTGTTAATTCTCCCTTTCTTCCTCCATAGAAGTATTGAGAAAATGGCCTCCACTGTTCAAAAAAAACCTCCTTCTCAGCAGTCAGCTTGCCTCTTCCATCATTCCCTCATCAAGGTTCTCATTCTTCATCAACTTGAGAAGAAGGAAATATCTTGGGATACTTTCATTGCACATCTAGATTTCGCCACTGTTCCTTCATTCCATACATCTCCTCCACCTTCCACTCACCATCCTTCTCCTTCTTCAAGCAAGCCCATTCCCAAGAAGCTCAAAGTTCCTATTGAACAAGAAGAAGAGCATGAGCAAGGGGAGGAAGAGCAAGATGAACAACAACATGATAAAGAGGAGGAACATCATGAAGAAGAACAATAGCATGATGAAGAGGTGCAGCACAGTGAGGAAAGGAAGCCTCATGAAGAAAAACACAGTGATAATATACAACACAGTGATGAAGAACAACACCATGAACAAACTCAAAACAGTGGCAAGAATGATGAGGAAAGTAACAAGGGCAAAGAGCCAATAGAGCATGTGCTAGCTGCCTCTCCTAGGCAAGGGGCCATTCTCTCTTCTCCAAGAGTAGCCAAGCCCTAGAAATCAAGGAAAATGGTGCCTAAAACTATAACTCCAAATGTTACTAGGGCCCTCTGAAGCAAGGGGAAATTTCCCAAGTAGCCCATTTTCGAATTACCCAAGAGGAGGAAGACTAAGAAGGCCACCCAAAGCAAGGGAAAGGAGAAAGAAGAAAGAAACCATGAAAAGGAGAGGGACTTCGACATAATTCAAATCCAAAGTGATGATAGCAACAATGAGGCCAAAATCCTAGAGACTCTCTTGATCAGTAGAGAAGGCCAAATTGATGCTTTGAGGGCAGATCTAGAGAGGGCTAGAAACTTCAATCACTTTTTGCAAATTAAAAATAGACAAATGAGTGTCCACATGGCGGTACATGAGACACGGGCCATAAAATACAAAAAAGAGGCCTCTAAGGCACAAGTTAGATTGGAAGAACTCATGGGCAAGTTGAATGATAGCGAAGATGAAGATCAGCCCAGAAGAAAGAGGCCAAGGACCATGGGACTCAAAAAAGCCCTTGAGAAAAAAAAGGAGGAAGAAGTTTCGCTTCTCCAATCTACTCCTCTCACTACATTGTTCACCCAAGAGATAGAGAACAATCAAGAAGCATGGATTGAGAGGGTAAATGATCACTTGGAAAAGAAGTTGGAGAATGCCAATAGAGATTTGGACCTTCAAAGGAGGATGACTGGGCACTATAAGAAGCTCAATCAGTTCGCTCGACGGAAATTGAAGGCCACACAAGAGAAACTCAAGGAAGTTCAAAGGAGGCGCCTGACGCCAAACTTGAAGAAAGACACCTCAAAGCTCCAAATTTTGGCCTCAACTTCACAGCATGTTTCTGAAACCCTTGAGGGTCATACTCGCCAAAATTGGGCAAAATTCAACAAGTTTTGGTTTTTGTCATTTTTGGGTTTTTGGCTAAAACTCATGGGCATCGCCATTTCTGTTTGGGGCATCCTCAAAGGATGAAAATGGTAGCATTGGATGCCATAATTTCAGGGACATATATTCAGTGATTTTCAGATCATTTTAAGATGATTTTCTCCCCCAAAATGGCGAAAAACACTCACTTTTTCCACACTCTTCCCGTTTATCAGCAAGGTCTATTTTTTGGGTTTTTTACACACAGGTCAAATTTTGATGGATTTTCAGTAATCTATTTGGAGGAAACTAAGTATTTTCAGAAAATAGACATTCAGAGCTTTCCAACGAGCTGTCACGGGCCTTTTTTCGACATTAGGAAGGCCTCCAAAAGTTTCCGGCAATACAAAGGACTTTCTGCTGATATATTTCTTAAGTATTTTTGTAAAAAATGAACCTTTCTAAAGTGACTTTTCCTCATGTGCGTTTAGCTATTTTTGTACATGATTAGTTATGAAAAGTCAATATATTTTCCTTTTTTAGCATTTTTGAGATATTTTATTAGATATTTTGTGCTTTGAGCTTTGCAAATCCTCAAGGACAAAATCATATATTTTGGATAGGCCAATGAGATTGCAAGTTGAACTAGGAGGTTTTCCCTCATCTTTGCCTATATATTCCAAAAGATTTCATTGTAAACAAGGCTGAACTTGATGAATAGAAGCAATATATGATTATACAATCTTGGAAGAAACTCTTGTCTCATGCATTGGATAGTTTCTTGAATGTTTTTGGATGATGAAGGAGGTCTGTTGTTGGATTCCATGACTTGGTAAAATGTTATAGTGTCCCTCTCTGTTTTGCCTCTTAGTTTTCATTCATATTTCAATGTTCTTGCTTGCTATAAGAAAGTAGAGAATAGATTTGAGACATGTCCTTGGAGGCACCTCAAATTTCCTGTTTCTTTATATCTTCTATGTTTTCTTCCTTCTTAGTCATATTAAAGAATCCTTGATTGCTCTTTGATAACTGAAGAATATTGTTTTCTTGTTTCATTTATGGTTTTATGCATGCTAAGTATGATTCACGGTATGCCTTGCTTAATCATGGTTAGTCATAGCTCCACCTCTGAAACTTTTCTTTGATTTTTTGATTGTCATTTGTTGAACGAAGGAGGTCTTGTACTGATCTTGCCCTTTGCCTAAAACTATGCAATCTTGCTTCAAAGTGCCCAATATCTTGAAATACTATGCTTAGGCGTTCCTTCATAGTGATTTAAGTTGTTTGTTTGTCTTAAATGTATTTCCCCAAAGTCTGATAGCCATTTCCTAAAGTTAGATAGTCATATATCTCTATGCATGGTTTGAATGTTTATTTCTATGCATTGATCAGTTTATAGTTACATTTATCATGATTAATGGTTTTTCGTACCATGTTTATGTCAAATATTAAACTATTTATGTTTGAAATCCTTTGTTCTTCACAAATTTAATGTCCATCCCACTCCATTTTACCCAAAGATCCATTTTACCTTGCTCAAATCGGCCCTTCAACAACCTTGTATCACCACCTGAAAGCTTTCTTGACCTTTTCGAGCCTATAGCCCAGTTGATATGACATCTTTTTAACTATCTTAGTATTTGATCAGTTCATCCCTCAGAACCTAAAAACTAAAACCAAAAACCTACTTGATAACTAGCCTAAAATCGAAACACAATAAGCAAATACACAGATATCCCTTTCACAAATAGAGAGAGCCCTCTCTGAGTCCAGGAAGGCTAGGTCCTTGGGCTCCAAAGATTGGTTTGATGTTACACTGTCATTTGGCTTGCCAATCAGCCAAATCATGGGAACCTAACAGTATATGTGGATAAGGTGTGTTGACCTTGATGATATAAAGTTAAGGGGAGGATTTTGTAATAGATCCTTATTGCATAATCTGATGTTGCTGCTAAAATTTCTTAGTATTTCTTAGATATATTGCATATTTGTCCACATGATGGTGCTACATTGTCTTATCTGCTTCTTGATGATGAGGATGTTCATGTTACTATTATGTCATTTAAGCTACTGCTGTCAAATAATTATGTTGCATATGCCTATTTAGAGCATGTTGGTTGTTGATGGGTATCATGGTTTTTCTACAAAATATTGTTATGGTTATAGATGTTATGTATGTCTCTTAATGTAAAGGTCATGAAAAGACATGTGTTTTAATCATTGTAAAAGTCAATCATGTATGGGCTATTGGGATCAAGTCATGTTATGTTTGTAATCCCATTATTTTTGGCGATTGATGTAAAATTTGGGTCAAATGTTTAACCTCATTATGCTAGGTTGACTAATCAAAGAGTCATTGGTTAGATGATATGGCATTAATAGCCATGCATTTGAGTCATAAAATTTTGTAATTTTATTTCATATCTTTAGAAGATCTAGTGTTATGAAACCAACTCCAAAAATAGAATAAAAGAGAGATCAACGCCTTAGAAACTAGCCGCTTCGAGGGGGCAACCTCCAATACATTACATAAATGAAAAATTCTTAGATGATACAACTTAAAATAATTCCTTCTATATATAGGGGCCCATGGGGTCACAGTATAATCCTAGCTGACCTAAAAATAATAATTTAAGGGAACAATAATAACAATATGGGGGTTACAGGGATACAACAATAACAATAAGGGGGTTACACTAATAACAATAAGGGACTACCTAGTAATATGGGGACCTAACATGCCCCTCTCCTTCAAAAAAGTGTTGCCCTCAATGCTTGAGTAGCTCTAGATGATTTTGTATAAAATTCTCATCCTTCCATGTCGAATCTTCAGTGGGTAAGTTATTCCACTTGATGAGATGCTTTGAAATTGATCGATTTCGTAGTTGTCGAGTTCTTATTTTCGTGACTGTTTCAGGTTCCAATATGATTTTTCCTTCCTCATAAAGTTCTAGAAATATTTTTTGAACTGGAAGTTTGTCACCTATAACCTTCTTTAAGCATGAAACATGGAAAACTGGATGCACTCGCGAAGAAGCAGGAAGCTCCAATTTGTATGCCATAGTACCAAAATTTTGTAACACCTTGTAAGGACCATAGTATTTTGGCGATAATTTATTATCCTTCTTAGCTTGCTTTAGGTACATTTGTTTGTATGGTTGTAGCTATAAAAATACCCAGTCTCCTCCATCAAAAATTCTCTCGCTGTGATGTTGATCTGCTTGTTGTTTCATTCGATTTTGTGCCAAATTAATGTTATCCTTTAAGAGTTGGAGAATTTTTTGTTGATGCTTGATGTGATCTTCCATTGCTTGCACCTTAGAATTTTCTCTTAAAGATGATGTGATGGACGGTGGATGATATCCATAAAGTGTCATTATGGGGTCATTTTTGCTGCAGTATGGAAGGAATTGTTATACCACCATTCAACTAGAGGTAACCACTTGACCCATTGTGTTTGTTTATTAGATAAAAAACAACGAAGATATCCTTCCAAACATCTTTTCACTATCTCAGTTTGACCATCAGATTGAGGATGATAAGATGAGCTATGAGCTAGTTGAGTACCCAAACAAGAAAATAATTCCATCCAAAAATTTCCAGTAAAAATGGGATCTTTTTTGCTTACCATAATCTTAGGGTTTCCATGTAGCTTTTGAATTGTTTCCATAAATGTAGTAGCAACTGTACTTGCTTTAAATGGATGAGATAATGCATAAAAGTGTGCATAATTGGTAAGTATATCAATTAACTCCATGATGACACTCTTTCCTTAAGACTTAGGTAGACTTATGATAAAATCCATTGAAATATCCTCCCAATGTTGACTTGGAATGGATAAAGGTTATAGAAGACTTGGGGTCTTAATTGTCTCAAATTTATTTTGCTGGAAAACCAAACATTCTACCACAAAATTTTGAATATGTGATTTAAGGCCATCCCAAAAAAATTCTTTCTTCATCCTGTGGTAAGTTTTTAAAAATCCGGAGTGTCCTCCTAAAGGAGAAGTGTGAAATTCCAAAAGAATCTTTTGTTTTAGTTGGGAATTCTTACAAAGATATAAGCGATCTTTGTACCATAAGGAATCATTTTTCCATCTAAATGTATCTGATGTACTAGGATCTTGCTTCAAATTTTGAATGAGTGTCCACACTTCTTCGTCCTTATTCCATTCATGCCTTGCTTGGTTATCCAATCTGGTTGGATAATAGAAATTTCACAAAGCAATGCTTCCACCTCTTAATCCTTTATTGAGAGTGCATCTGTAACAACATTTAGCTTCCCTTTTTTGTAGAAGATTTCAAAGTCATAACCCAACATCTTTGTGACCCATTTTTCTACTCTTTTGAAGATAGTATTTGTTCCAAAAAGTGTTTAAGACTATCAAAATATTTTTTTACCTTGAAGTGCCTTCCCATTAGGTAAGGTCGCCATTTCTTTAGTGCATGTACTATTGCCAACATTTCCTTCTCATAAATAGCTTTTTGTAAATACTTTTCTTTGATTGGACGACTTTCAAAAGAAATGGGTCTTCCTTATTGCATTAAAGCAACACTAATTCCATTTTCTGAGGCATCACATTCCACAATAAAGGTTTTTGTGAAGTCTAGCGTAGCTAAGACTGGTGCTAGGCACATTGCCTCTTTAATATGTTCAAAGGCCTTAATTGCTTCAGGAGTCCATGAAAATGCATCTTTCTTCAATAATGTTGTTAGAGGTGTTGCTATTCTCCCATATTTCTTAACAAACTTGCGATAATACCCTTTTAACCCGAGAAATCCTCTTAACTTCTTTATGGTTGTGGGGACTTTCCATTCCTTAATGGATTAAATTTTGTTAGGATCTACCTTAACACCCTTGTGAGATACAATATGACCTAGATATTCCACTTCTTGTACTCCAAAGAAACATTTGGAAATTTTTGCATATAATTGTTTCTCCTCCAATAGTTTGAGCACCATGTCAACATGTTGAACATGATCCTTCCAAGATCTGCTGTAGATTAGTACATCATTGAAAAATACTAGAATAAATTTTCTAAGGAAGGGTTTGAAAATGAATTCAACAACCCTTGAAATGTAGAAGGTGCATTGGTGAGGCCAAAAGGCATGACCAAAAATTCATAATGACCCTCATGAGTTCAAAATGCTGTTTTCTGAATATCTTCAGTCTTCATTCTAATTTGATGATATCTTGAACGAAGATCCAACTTGGTAAAATAAATTGCACCATGTAGTTCATCCAATAATTCATCAATCACAGGAATGGGAAATTTATGTTTAATAGTGAGATTATTGAGCTCCCTATAATTCGGACAAATGTGCCATGATCCATCCTTCTTGTGCACAAATACTACTAGAGCAGAGAAAGAAATTTGACTAGGTTGAATTATACCAGCCTCTAACATTTCTGCAATCATACATTAAATTTCGCTCTTTTGGAAATAAGGATATCTGTAAGGCCTGATGTTTGGAGGGAAACTTCCTAGAATAAAATGAATAGCATGATCATGATCATGAATAGGTGGGAGACCTTTGGGAGTTTCAAACACCTTGGAATGATTGTCCAAGACTTTTTGGAGATATGGAGAAATACACGATTTTGATGTTGGAACTTCTAGTGAGCATAATTGTGAAATTATGACTCATTCTTATTTCTTTAGAAGATTTGTCATGAAATTAGAGCTTATTATATTTCTCGACTTCCCTGCGATACCCTATAATTCGATTTCCTTTCCTTCTGAAAAAAATTTCAATAAAAGTTCTTGAAAATTAAAAGCTACCGTCCCCAAAGATTGTAACCATTGTACTCCTAGTACAACATCAACACCTCCCATTGGAATGGAAAGAATTGGACTATTAAATACATATTCCCCCATGGTTAGCTTGATATTATGGCATTTTCCAGAGAAATTTATAGTTCCTCCATTTGAAACCATCACTTGACATTTTGGTGCTGGGTATAGGAAACAATTCAATTCCTTGGCTACCTTACAATGAATAAAATTATGGGTACTACCCGAATCAATAAACACTATTACCTTTTTCTTCTTGATATTTCCTTCTATATTGAGAGTTTGAGGAGTGGTAATTCCTGCCAACGCATTACATGATATGGTCAGACTCATTTCTTCTTCTTCTAGGGTTGGTTCCGGGTGTATATCCTCTTCTTTTGAAGTTTCTTATTCATTTTATTCCTTCTCTTCACAATCTATGTAAAATAATTTATTCTTAGAACACATATTACCTTTAGTGTATTTTCTATCACAACTATAGAAAAGCTATTTTTCTCCTTTTTCTTCCAGTTGTTGTGGTGTCAAATTTGTAGGTTATGGAAGTCTAGGAGTAGAAACATTTCCATCTTTATAGATGTGAGTGGTAGGATTCCTTGTCACCATAATTTTACATTCAATTTTTCTTGCCAACCTGAATGCCTTCTCCAATGAATCAGGTTCCCAAATGTGAAATTCATGTTGGATGTTATCCTTTAAAGTCCCTATGAAGACATCAATCCTATGTTCCTCTGGAATATTAGTTACCCTTATATTCGATTTTTGGAAGTCCTCAATGTGCTCCACCACTGAACCCTTTTGTTTGAGATATATAAATTGGCTAAGGAAGGTTTTTCTCTTTGTATCTTCATAATGTGCGATCATTTCCTCCGTAAAAATTGACCAAGTTACAATTTTTTTACGGAAGCAAAGCCATCGATACCATACAAATGCATTTTGTTCTAAATGTAAAGTTTCAATGCGTAACTCTTGTATGTTTTGCACATTATTGAGATCAAAATATTGCTCCATCTGTTGTATCCATGTTACGGGATCCTTGCCATCATAATTCCTCATATCCATCTTTGGAATATGGTGGTTTTTCCATCCAACATTAGAGTTTATGAAATCACGATTAAAATTTATTTTGTTCTCATCATGAGTTTCCACTACTATGTTTTCACCATTAGGAAACATTCCTTGTATCAAATTTATCAAACCTTCCATGTCTTCTTTTAGATCATTCTTCATGTTTTCCATGTTGTCTTTCATGTCATCCATCTTAGCTTCCATGTCAGCTTCAGTGCCATCTGTTAGCAACCTAAAAAATTTGTTATAGCAAAAGGTGGCTAAGACTTTTTGAGCCTTCAAGGAGCAAATTTTATTACTAAAAAGTGTTGGCTCTTGAAGACTCTTGGAGGCCTCCTGCCTCTGTCCATAATCTTCACTACTGGTTTATTCTACACTCAAAAATCCTGTTGATTCCCAAGGAAGAATACTGTTGCAAGCACCTTTTCCCTTTTCCCCTTCTTCCAAAACTAACTTTCATTTGCCCCCCTTTCTCCATAAAACTCTTTTGTTTTCATGATTCTTTTTCTCCCTTTCAGAAAAATCATCTTTACATGGTTTAAAATCATTTTTAAAACCATATCAGAACCCTCAATTTCCTTGGAAAACCATTGAAAAACCATAAAACCCACATTTTAGACATAAATGGGTCCTAGCCCTTTTTCCCTTTGACCCTCGGGCGTATAATTCTCCACGCGCCCAAAGGCCCCGCAGCCGAGCGCCTGATCATATTATATATATATCCCGCCCCCCCCCGAAAATATTAAAACCTTATGTTATTTTCAAACCTTGGGTTTTTAATTATTTTCTAAGTTTTTCTGCCGGTTCAAACCCCAGTCAACGGCGCAGAGTCTATCACCCCGGTAGACCCCGCCAGCCACTCACCGATTGCAAAACCGGGCGGTTTTTATCACACCACTTCTGAGCGCGCGGCAGTTTCTTCAATTTCACAGTGATTCCATATGCTATCCGACACGTGTCTTGGGCACTGTTCATGAAACTGCCTTCCATCGCGCGTTAAATGTCAGACGTGGACCCCGCACGATATTGGCGCCCACCGTCCGATCTGAGGCCGTCCATCGGACGACTATCGCTCACCAAAGTTTCTCACACGATAACCAGGCTCCGGTGTAGCGGTAAAAACATCTCCACAGTCGATTTGATCTACAGATCAACGACCCAAAATTCATCGCCCGTTTTCTCCGTTTTGACTTTTCACCTGCCTTCCCAACCATCGATCTCTGTGCGATCGACAGCTTTGATTTAAATTATTCTTCTGCCTTCCTTTTGTTTTCTCCCGATCAATATTGACCGTTGGATGATGCCATCCAACAACCCCACTCTCTCCATGTACCTTATGAAGAAGTAAACCTATATATGCATGGATTTTATAATTTTTGTTTGTATTTTGCAGGGTTTTCAATGGTTTTTCCGCCATGTCCGAAGAAAATTTAGAAGCAGAGGGTGACGATCCTCCTGCCTTCGATCCACCAGAGAAATCCTTCGCAGGTTTCAAATTTCACGTTTTATCAATGATTCATAAAGCATTGATGCCACATAACCCTGCGCAGCCCTGCATACCGGAAAAAACCATGAATCGGGCACAGTCAGAGAGTATCAGTGACAAATATCAAAATGAACCAGAACAAAGGATGGAAGACATATTTGCAGGGATCACAGCTAAGAATGTTATCAAAAGCCTAATCCCTGATTTAAAACATAGTTTAAAGAATATCTTAAGTGTTTTATCAATAGGAACACCTCCACCGCCACATCTGAGGCAAATTGATTCCTCCTAGCTACTGAAATGCCACCTGTACCTCAAAGTATTCAATCAGATGCTGAATTTATTGATCAGGACCGGATATCTGCCTCACAACATAGCCAAAAGGTAAATTCTGCAGGCAAATTAATGAAAAACATCTGCAGAGTTACTTTGACGCCATACTGAGCCTCAAAGGTCAACAAAAGCTCCCACCGAGCTTAAATCTTTATGAAAATCATTTAATACAGAGGATATGTATGAAAGTTTCTTAATTGAGCCCCTTAAAGGCCAAGAAGCCATTTAAGTCTGTATTAATTGTAATTGGAGATCTTTTATCAGATCTCACCTCCTCATTCTTCTATATATACTACTGCAGATGATGAGAGAGTGGTTGGTGGACAAGGTTGCTGACCATTGTAATGTAATTGAGCTGGAAACTTCTGATTGTAAATAGTATTCACTGGCTCTTGGAGCTCTTCTGGTGATAGATAGGTTAGGCTGAGATGCATAGATGGTTTCTAAACTAAAGCACTAGAATTAAAGCTGTAATTGGTTTGGAGCATCAATACAAGCTCATTTATGGGATCCTGGTCTATGTTAACGGTGATGTTTTTCTCATTGTAACTTGTCATTTTGTTTTTTTTTTCACTGTGTTCCATTTTCTCTTATAAAGAACAGCATGCATAGAGTTAGGACCTACTGTACATTAGTAACCTTCTCTAACTGAAAATCCTTATCTGAATGTTTTCTTCTAAATTGTGTTATTTAGGAATAATTTGTTTCAGTTCAAGCATAGGAATGTTGGCGTTCCATCGTCCTATTGTCTTAGCTGAATGTTATTCTTAAATGTTATTTTCAGTATATGTTTAGTGAAGATGAACTGAGGAAGATATGGTGAGCCCTGGTCCCAGTTTTATCCCCACAACTGTCTGAATGTTTCCCTTGGAATGTGTTAAAAGCTGGCTAGTTTCGAAGTACTTACTAGATCTTAGGCCATTCTGTGTTATCTTTGTGTTTGTATTGAAAGTAACCAAGTAAAGCAGAGCTAGGAGAGGATTTGTGATGAGCCCGGCCCACTGGTTTCTACTCCAAAGGTTGCCTTCAAGTTTCCCTTTGTTTTAAAATGTTTTCTATTGAAAGTGTATCAAAGGCTGGCTAGTTTCAAAGTACTTACCAGATCCTAGTTTACTTTTATGTTTTTCTTGAGTGTATGTCAAAGGCTGGCTAGTTTAGAAGTACTTACCAGATCCTGGGCTGCTCTTCGTTCCTCATCTGTTTAATTCTCCTACTTTTTGTATCATTTCATTCCATAAATCAAACTTCAAAGAGATCCTTAGACATAGATGACTTGCCCCATGGACCACTCTTGCCTCTTGCTATTCCAATTAAACCCTTTTATGACTCCATAGCCCAATGGACTAAAACCTACAATTATCTATATTTTTCGTTGAAGCTTATTCTCATTGCTTGCAACTTCTCACTTTTGAAACTTTTTGCATTTAGGACTTTCCACCTCAAACAGTAATCATGCTCAACCATCCAAAAATAAAACAAACCCTTGGCCTTCATAACTAGCCTAGTTGTTGGGAAAATACTGAGAGGGGGGGGGGGGGGTGAATCAGTATTTAGGGCAAACTGAAACTTTTTACTTTTTCATGCTCTAAAACCCATACGCTACTTTGCTGAATCCAAATAGCGTATACACGCGGATATCCTTCATAAAACTTGCGTATACACAGAGATCTAATTATGCCATTAGTTATTCACTTATATCATTCCATCATTCATTCATTAGATGTTCTATAAATAGTAAACATGTGCAGTAAGAACAGAATAAACCATCACACATAAGCATCACACATGAACACCAGGATTTTAGGTGGAAACCCAAGTCTGGAGAAAACCACCGCTGCAGTTGCTCAGCCTTCAATATTTTATTATAGAGAAAACATCTTACAACATATGTGCTGGCGCAGACTCCCACGCATGCACCCACCGCGCTTACCACCCTCTCCCGGAAGGGAGCCCGAACCCCTCCACTCGCGCCCCGTCTCTAAGGGAGCCACGACCCCCCGATCTCGTTTACCAGCCTCACCTGGAAGGGAGCTACAACCCCCTGACTGAAGGCTACAACCTTCAGCACCACCTTGGACCACGTTTCATCAATTTTCACACTGGATCCAACAACTTCAATAGAACAACACTTGCAGGCCACATTTCATCATATTTTTAGACTGGACCCTTTCCATACTTTTAAGCACAGTCAACCTTGGAAATGATGATGATATAACTCATCGAAAGATACGTAAAACCAACAGAACATCGTACATTTATTATTACGTACTTCAAGAACCCTAGTTTGCATACGCGTTTTTCTTTCACTGATGTTGCGTATATACGCGCTTCCGTCCACATCAACCAGCGTATACTTCTGTACATATTACAGATCCAATTTCATTGTGCATACGTGCTTTCTCTTCAGCGAAGCCACGCATATACGCGCTTCCTCTGCGACGAACTAGCGTATGGATCTTCAACCATTACAGAGCAAAGATATTTCTTCGCATCGATTTTCATTAGATTACTCCTTTTTAGTTTTTCTTCGTAAGACATGTGATGTTCGCCTAGATGTTCGCTTCATCACAGATCTAATCCTTCCATAAACAGATCTAGCAAATACAAGTACAATACAGATTTGGATCACTCCTTCATTGGTGCATCATACATTCAGATCTTCCATCCAACTGTAACCCTTTCATTCAGATATACTCCAGATAGAAGTATTCATTCAAGCTCAGACATCTTGCACCACCACACCCATGATTTGCACAATGAATTTCTTCTCCTTATATAGGTTTACCCTTTTTCAATACCATGAGCCAAAACCACATTGCTTCCGATGGTATTCCTGGACGGGGTCATTTAGACGAATCGTTACCCAATACAATGGGTCAATACTATGGTGGTTACCCCTAGTTTTGCACTTTAAAAGCGCTTTTGCCCATACGCGACTTGTCACGTTGATTCCCGCGTGCATACGCGACTTCCCCTAGGCAAATCCACGTATGCCTAGAGACATACTCTTTTCATCAAGATTTAGCACATGCTGAATTCCTTTCTTCATTGCCTTCTATACACACTGTAGATACATCAGATTTACTTCATCAAGAACATATTCTATCAAGCACAACTTCATCAAGTAAGTTCCCATCATCTTCATCAAGTGGGTTGCCATTCAAGGACAACACAAACATCATTTCATATCAGATTTACATCATTTACTAATTCCAACAGGTCAAGAATAAATTCATCAGGTGGTTCGCCATCAAGGACAACACATGTCAATAGTCGCATGTCTTCATCTTCATTTAGTGGGTTTCCATCAAGGACAACTCTCTGCATCATATTGCCAACAATATCCCCCTTTGGACTTGATGGCAACCACGATGGTGTTTGGTTACCACAACAGATAGGTACATTAAGAATACAATGATACCATGTCACATTCCCCATTTTTGACACCATTCTTTCTCTTCATTCAACTTCATTCAAACACCATGTCACTCTCCCCCTTTGACATCAAGGGCAAAGGGTGGATCAAAACCAACATACTCTCCCCCTTTTCTCCTCACGTGGAAGAAGCGTTCTGCAGATCTGATATATACTGAAGTGACCAAGCTACCCCTGAGTTCATGCTGAATGTTCAAACATAATTTTCAGTAAAGTACATGACTCTATGAACTTCCTATCACCAATGACTCATACTTACATCAAAGATCCATCCAAGTGGACTATATATATATTCCAACTACCCAACCAAGTGGGTTTACAAATTTGACTCAGCTACCCAACCAAGTGGGTTTACACAATTTGACTCAGCTACCCAACCAAGTGGGTTTACAAATTTTGACAAGTCCTTACATGACTGAATATTTACAATTTTACATCATGGGTCTCAACATTACCTTTTCATCAAAGTACAAATATGACATTTCATAACCAACACTAGAAAGTCCTCAAGAAAGAGAACATATTTCAGAACCATCATAATGCCAACAATGCATTATACTTAGCAACGCTAATGCTCCCCCTGAATCTGTGCATCCAAGCATCCTTTTCATATGACTAAGGCTCCCCCTTAGTTTGTGCATCCTG
Organism: Pinus albicaulis; assembly: GCA_034641835.2. NCBI lineage: Eukaryota > Viridiplantae > Streptophyta > Pinopsida > Pinales > Pinaceae > Pinus > Pinus albicaulis. The sequence goes on from CM076579.1 coordinate 231,336,026, forward strand.
AACACTTTCACCAACAAATCATCAAGGCATATTTATCAAAACATTAGAAATAGAATTATGAGAACTGGAACACCACCAGAGATACCAAATAGTATCAGAGATACCAAACAACACTGCAGCTATGCTGAAGAAAGCTGATCACAAACAAAAATTGCCAGCAATCAACCATACGCGTCTTTATGTGTTTCAACTCGCGTATATACGCGACTGTATTTCAAGAAACCCGCGTATCCAATTCAATCTTCTGCATTTAAGTCGATTTGTTCTTCTGACAGACAGAGACAACTCCAGCTTCAGCTTGTGAAATTAAAATGCTTCCCTGGAACATGTGAGGGCAGACAGATAGGACAATGTAGTTGTGTCTTCAAGCGTCATCCAATGGTTGTAGCATAAAAGTGACCAAGTCTTCAAACTCTTTGTAGCATCAACATATTCTTCCCAAGAGAAATTATTATACCAAAATAGCATCTTCACACAAGTGTCAAGTAATCATCCATGTGGTCCAATATCACCATGATCTTTAAGATTTAACATGAAGTAACATATGTAAGGAGAAGATCTCAACCATAGTAACAAAATCTGCATGATCTATTCTTATTTCTGAATCAAACGACTTCCAATTCATCCATGTGTGAGCACAAAAGATATTTTTCAGCAAACATGGCTCAAGATCTCATCATAATAAACCATGTACCAAGTCATCATCATTTGAGCATGAGTATCACAAAAACCAAAGAATAAGCAGTCATATTGCCAACAATGCAATCATTAGTATTCAACCTGCTGCTCCCCCTGAACCAGTGCTCCTTCTTAACTTGTGCAACCTGAATACGTTTATTAGAAAGTCATCAGCAACAATCTCTGCATGATCTGTCCTTATCTCTGAATTATAAGACTTTCATCTCAGCAACGAATAGTCTTCATCAACAAGCAAACAGGACTCATCCATAATCTTCAACATCAGAAACCAAGTATCATATCATCATAATTTAGAACTGAGAAACTAAGCTGATATTGAGTCAATAATACAGTTATTAACAGTCAGACTGATGCTCCCCCTGAACCTCTGCTCCAGATCTTTAGCTATCATATAAAATCTCTTATCATCAATGCATACGCGACTGTGTCTGCTGGAACTCGCGTGTATACGCGACTTTAGTTCAACGAACCCGCGTATGGAAAGTGTCACATTGAAAATTTCACTTTCCTTCATCTCCCCCTGAACTTATGCCCCCTGTACCTGTCTTCTTCACATCAGATGCACTGTCAGAAACAAATATAACCAAAATCACCAAAACAACCAAGGGAGACATCATACATTGCTCCCCCTGTGACGATACATTACTAAGCTCCATAATGTATCTCACATCACTTCTGCAGTCATTAAGAGAAGTAAGCTTTAGAAGTGGATGACTGCAGCAGGGTCAATATTCCCTACGTTCTGACCGGTCCTCCTTCCTTTTCCAAATTTGCTTGAACTTGCTCATTGTGTGCTGGAAGTTTTCCACTTTCTCAGATCTGTTCAACCTGCATTCTTTTTCTACATGTCCATACTTGCTATAGGCATAACATCTCATGTGGCCAGAGAAATAAGTATAAGAATCATAATGAGCTTTTCTATTCTTCCTTCTATTGCAATCAACAGCTTTATGTTCATACTTGCTACATGAAAAACAATATTCCTTGAAGAAACCGTATTACCTTTTCTATGTAGGACTGCTTGATTGTGGTCAAAACAATTGGGTCGCAGAATTGGTCAGTAATTGATCCATGATTATGACATTTAAAGCATTCAACATTATTGAATGATTTCCTTTGAGAATTCAAGGATTGCTCAAGGACCTTTGTTTCTTCCAACACTTCGTATTTTGCATTGATGTCCTTTGATTCTTTAGCACTTCCTTGTGAACTAGATTCTCCTTAACGGGGCTTGCATGAAAACCAAGACCAAGCTTAATAGCAGGAGATCTTTGATTACTAAGAATATTATCCAGAATCTTAGTACTATCTTGAAACCTCAAGAGTTTATCCTTTTCTTCTAATTTACCTTTGAGAATGTTTACCTCAACCTCCAAGTTTTGGAATTGCTTCTTCATGCTTTCTTCTTTCCTTCTTCCTTCTTCTACTTGATCATTCAGTTTCAAGATTTCTTCTTTCAACCCATTATCTTGTTCTTCAAATGCTTGTAGAAGTTATTCATGCTCCTTGTACGATTCTTCTTTGACAGAGATGATTTTCGCTTCAAGTTCTTCATTTTTCTTATTTGATTTTTCCAGATTTATTTTGAGAGCGAGGATTTCTTTTTCAAGCCTTCTCTGCAGATTTTCATGCATTTCTATCTGTTCCTTCATTCTAGAGATCATCTCTTTGTAGATAGATCCTTTCTCTTTAATTTCTCTTTGTTGTTCTTCAACTTTGATCTTGAGAACTTCTTCTAGATCCATAAAATTTCTTTCACTATCTTCATCATTGCATGCACAAGAAAGAGAGTCATCAAAACAATTATCAATACCTGTTTTATCTTTTCCATTTTCTGCTGCACATGTTTTCTGAGATATCTCCTTTTCAATGGCCTTCTTCTTTTTCTTCTTTCCCATGAGTACTTTCAGATCATAGTCAGAATCTTCTTCATCTTCACTGGACACTTCATCATCATTTTCATTTTCATAATAACTCTTCCTGTTTTCAAATTGTTTCCCTTTACCATGTTTTTCTCTATAAGGACATTTAGCAGCATAGTGACCAACTTTTCCACACTCAAAACATTTGAAAGGAAGCTTACCTTTGAATCTTCCAGTTCCTAGTTGGAGTTTTCTCACGAAATTCGCTTCTTCTTCATCGGATATATAGCTGGATTCGTTGACAACATCCTTTTCTTTTCTTCTTGCAGATACCTTAAAAGTTGTTTCTTTGATTTGAGAAGGACCTCCTTGTCTCATTTCAAAGGCAGTCAGAATACCATGTGATTGAACAATAGTAAGATTTTGCAGATCTTGCCTTTCTTCAATAGCTGAAACTTTAGAGTCAAATTTTGAAGTCAGGGATCTTAAGATTTTTTCCACCAGAGTAGTATCAGTTATGGTTTCACCCAAATTTCTCATTCGATTTACAATATCATCCAAACGTAAGAAGAAATGGGCAATGCTCTCATCACTATGCATCTTCAAATTTTCATATTCAATTCTAAGAGTTTGGAGTTTTGCACTTTTTACCTTTGTGTCTCCTTCATAGCTTAGAATGATTTTGTCCCATATTTCTTTTGCTGAATATAGCTGCATCATTTTAGCAGATTCTGGTTCAGACATGCTTCCTAATAAGACATTTACTGCTTTGGCATCGATTTCATACTTCTTCCTTTCCGCTGCATTAGTAGGAATACTTGTTGGGTATTGATAACCTTCTTCCACGATTGCCCATACATCTGCACCAAGACTTTGAAGATATGCTTTTGTTCATACCTTCCAGAATATCAGATTGCTTCCATTGAATAGAGGTGGCTTTATAGACATCACTCCTTCTTGACTTCCCATTGCGACCGATCTCCTTCAAGCGATCAAGCTTCTGCAGAAGAACCTGCTCTGATACCAATTGTTGGGAAAAATACTGAGAGGGGGGGTGAATCAGTATTTAGGGAAAACTAAAACTTTTTACTTTTTCATGCTCTAAAACCCATACGCTACTTTCCTTTAGTAAACTCGCGTATACACGCAGATATCCTTCATACAACTCGCGTATTAGTAGAGATCTAAATATGCAGATATTTATTAACTTAGTTCTTTGCAATATTCATTCATCTGATGTTAAGTTAACAGTAAACATGTGTAGTAACAACAGAATAAACCATCACACAAAGCATCACACATGAACACCAGGATTTTTAGGTGGAAACCCAAGTCGGGAGAAAACCACCGCCGCAGTTGCTCAGCCTTCAATATTTTATTATAGAGAAAACATCTTACAACATATGTGCTGGCGCAGACTTGACCAGCACGCAGGCACCCACCCGCGCTCGTTTACCAGCCTCTCCTGGAAGGGAGCTCCAACCCCCTGACTCGTTTACCAGCCTCTCCTGGAAGGGAGCTACGACCCCTTGATCTCGTTTACCAGCCTCACCTGGAAGGGAGCTACGACCCCCTGATCTCGTTTACCAGCCTCACCTGGAAGGGAGCTACGACCCCCTGACTGAAGGCTACAACCCTCAGCACCTTTATGGACCACGTTTCATCAATTTTCACACTGGATCCAAAGCATCCTTTAGGACACCACTTGCAGGCCACGTTTCATCATATTTTCAGACTGGACCCACTCCATACTTTTAAGCACAGTCAACCATGAAACATATACATATAACTCACTGACAGATATCAGTAAACTAGCAGAACAGATCAGACATTTCTTACCATAGACTTCAACAAACCCTAGTTTGCATACGCGCTTTCCTTTCGCTGATGTCGCGTATATACGCGCTTCCGTTCACACAAACCAGCATATACCTCTGTACATATTACAGAGCTCATTTCATTGCGCATACGCGCTTTCTCTTCAGCGAAGACGCGTATATACGCGCTTCCTCTGCAGCGAACTAGCGTATAGATTTTCAACCATTATAGAGCAGCATACTTCTTCAGATCAGATATTCAGTTCAGATTTACCCTTTTACTTCAGACAGATGTTCGCCTCATCTCAGATCTAAGCCTTCCATAAACAGATCTAGCAAATACAAATACATTCCAGATCTAGATATTCTGCTTCATCATTTCTTCATAGGTGCATCATAGATTCAGATCTATTATCAAACCTTTACCCTTTCCATACAGATATACTTCACAGAGAAGTATTCATTCAAGCTCAAACATCTTTCTCCCATACCCATGATTTGCACAATGAATTTCTTCTCTTTATATAGGTTTTCCCTTTTTTAATACCATGAGCCCCTTTTTCAATACCATGACCCAAAACAATACCATGAGCCCAAAACTACATTACTTCCGATGGTATTCCTAGATGGGGTCATTTAGACGAATCATTACCCAATATAATGGGTCAATACCATGGTGGTTACCCCTGGTTTTGCACCTTTTTGAGCTCTTTTGCCCATACGCGACTTGGCACGTTGTTTCCCGCGTGCATACGCGACTTCTCCTAGACAGATCCGCTTATGCCTTGAAACATACTCTTTTCATCATAGATTTAGCACATGCTGAATTCCTTTCTTCATTCCCTTCTATACTCACTGTAGATACATAAGATTTACTTCATCAGGAACATATTCTATCAAGCACAAATTTATCAAGTAAGTTGCCATCTTCTTCATCAAGTGGGTTGCCATTCGAGGACAACACTCAGCATCAGATTGCTAACAAACATCATTTCATATCAGATTTACATCATTTACCAAGTCCATCAGGTCAAGAATAACTTCATCAGGTGGTTTTCCATCAAGGAAAACACATGTCAACAATCTCATATCTTCATCTTCATTCAGTGGGTTGCCATCAAGGACAACACTCTGCATCATATTGCCAAAACCATTTTTACTGGAAATTTTTGGACGGAGTTATTTTCTTGTTTGGGTACTCAATTAGCTCATAGCTCATCTTATCATCCTCAATCTGATGGTGAAATTGAGATCGTAAATAAATTTTTGGAAGGATATCTTCGTTGTTTTGTATCTGATAAAAAAACACAATGGGTCAAGTGGTTACCTCTTGCTGAATGGTGGTATAACACTTCCTCCCATACTGCAACAAAAATGACCCCATTTATGGCACTTTATGGATATAATCCACCATCCATCACATCATATTTAAGAGAAAATTCGAAGGTTCAAGCAGTGGAAGATCACATCGAGCATCAGCAAGAAGTTCTCCAACTCTTAAAGGATAACCTGAATTTGGCACAAAATCGAATGAAACAACAGGCAGATCAACATCGCAGCGAGAGAAGTTTTGATGTAGGAGATTGGGTATTTTTACTGCTACAACCATACAAACAAATGTCCCTCAAGCAAGCTAAGAAGGATAATAAATTATCGCCAAAGTACTATGGTCCTTACAAGGTGTTGCAAAAGATTGGTACTATGGCATACAAATTGGAGCTTCCTGCTTCTTCGCGAGTACATCCAGTTTTCCATGTTTCATGCTTAAAGAAGGTTATAGGTGAAAATCTTCCAGCTCAAACAATATTTCCAGAACTTGATGAGGAAGGAAAAATCATATTGGAACCTGAAGCGGTCACGGAAACAAGAACTCGACAACTACGGAATCGATCAATTTCAGAGTATCTCATCAAGTGGAAGAACTTACCCACCGAAGATTCTACATGGGAGGATGAGAATTTTATACAGAAGCACCCAGAGCTACTCAAGTGTTGAGGACAACACTTTTTTGAAGGAGAGGGGCATGTTAGGTCCCTATATTACTAGTATAGTCCCTTATTGTTATTAGTGTAACCCCCTTATTGTTATTATTGTACCCTTATAACCCCCATTTTGTTATTATTGTGCCCTTAAATTATTATTGTTAGGTCGGCTAGGATTACATTGTGGCTCACTAGGATTACATTATGGCCCCATGGACTCCTATATATAGAAAGGAGGTTTTGTAAATTGTATCATCCAAGAATTTTTCATTTATGTAATGTATTGGAGGTTGCCCCCTCGAAGTGGCTCATTTCTAAGCCGTTGATATCTCTTTTCTTCTCTTTTTGGAGCTGGTTACACAACAATAATGGTGAAGTTTTATATTTTTTGGAAGAAAAAAAAGTTGGAATATCTATTAAGAGAAAAATCCCAGTACTTATAGTCCATATCATCCAGATTATCATCCATATTTAAAACATGAAACCCCTAGAAAAAATCATACAAATATAATAAAATAGTTGTTATCGTTTAGCTGATCCACCTAACATGAGAGACACAATAAAAAAAATGATAAGAGTATGACTCATATACCAAAAGGTATTGAAAACCAGAAATAAACATAAACAAATAGTCCTAAAAAAATAAGTAGTATGTAAAAAATTGAGGCCGAAAAACTAGTAGCTCATAGATTGATTTCACCCTCTTCAACCTCACTATCTTCAACATAACCTGTACTGTAGAGAATGTGAAGTATCCAATATTTATCTCTTTAATATCCTGTATACCACCAAATTTAATTCCCTGTACACATGATTTAAATAGATATCCACAAAGGACTATTTTAGTAACTCTATGCAATCCAACCGGTTAGCCAAATTGTGAAACGAAAAATGTAGACAATGTAGAAACTTCTTTGATAATGGTTCTAGAGTCCCAATAGATATTAATGCTCTCCAACCGATTCTCCCTAGAAAAGTACATCAATCCATGAAGGGCTAAGAGTTCATATTTATAATTCATACCCTCACTCGCATGCCAGAAAAGAAGATAATGTACATGTGGATTAATTCTCAACCAAGCTATGTAGACACATCTTCCAGTTTAGGTTGCACCATCGAAAAAACCTGCTAGGAAAGACACCTAAAAATGATGATTCATTATCCTAGGAATTTTATGACCATGTTCAAACCTACTCCCATTCGCCATCCATGCCAGAGTGCATAAATAAATCCTAAACATATTTAAATTCATGTCCCGAAAGATCAAGGAATTTTGAGCATTCCCTATATTCCATGATACATATAAAGGAAGGGTTTTGTATTTACCCCTCCTATTAAACCACCATTGGTAACACGATTCAAGGGAGTCTAAAGGATGATATTGGTGGAGTTGAACATATTTTATACCTCACGAGCACACCTTTTTATTCTGGGGGCACAATATGAACAAATTTAATACACTTTCCATCTTCTACCTACACAAAGAACACTAACTGGGTCCCTAGATGCCCATTTTCATCACTAAAAAACCCTCCAAAACTTCACTACATTCAAATTTTGAAGCCTACCAATCTATCATATCAAGTGTCACTTTCATCATCAAGTGTTGCTTCAATTCATTTCACATGTTTCAAAGTGTTCTTGATCATTCCTAAGAGTCATCACATTTTTTAGAACATCTCTGGTGCACTTCATGGTTATAATACATTTTTTATTTATAAAATGACACTTTTGGTCGTTGTCGCACATACTTTGTCCATTTTTCTTGGAGAGTGCTTGTAAACTGGAATTTTGATGTGCATTTCTCATTTTTAATCCTATCTAATTTTTATTGGTGATTTTGTATGTTTCACACTTGATTTTATAACTAAATTCATTGTATTTGCACCATGTCTTATATTTTCCACTTAGACGAATTTTATTTGTACAAGTTAGCCCATTAAGGCTAGGAAAGCACATGGTGCTCTATTAAGCCATTAGTCGGGACCCCTTCCTATTCAGAGTATGCCTTGCTCCCTCTAAGAGCACATAGTGCACTCCCAAGCATCATCCTCTCATTCCCTTTCTGAACTACATCATTTTAGTAAGCCTTCCTCCTTGTTGAGTGCATGGTGCATCACCAAGCAACATCATGGTGCCTTCAACGTTCATCCTTATTCCCTGCACCCTTCTTATCATCTCCTATGTTCATAATGCATTGGGAAGGCCTAATCTTGACCCCTTCATCCTTCAAACTTGTTCTTTGTACCTGCCTTGGCCACATTCGGTGCATAGTGCACATCCAAGCCTAAGTGATCTTCCTTCACCCTTTATACCTACAATGTGCACCCTCCCTTGAGCTTCCTCTCTCCCATCTGAGTGCACAGTGCATCCCCGAGCCTGAAGCACTCATTCCTCCCTCCTTGTAAGTGCGCCCTACACCAAATTTTTTTCCTTTTCCTTCCCAAGACAATATTAAATCATGAACATAAAGTGTACATGAAACATGTTAGAAATTATATTTTTCATAATGATGTTTTCTTTCCATGAGTGATCTCAGTTGCAGTTTTTCCAAAAAAACATAAAAAATATCCATGAAGAGGTCTGAAAAAGAGGGAAATCAAAGGAAACATACAATAACGAATAACACACAATGTAAAAAAATAAAGGACAGTGGAATCATGATGATAGAAGCAACCCAAAAGACTCCATATGATCAAATACCCTTTGGAGGGTAAAGGCATCAACAACATGGAAGTTGCATGCAATATTGAAGATACAAGTGGAAGCATTGTCACCTTTCAATAAAGTCCATGTCATTACTCACTATGATTCTACCCATGAGGATGTGGAAATCATGTTGTAATTATGTAATTATTGTAAAGACAAGGAAGTGTAAGTCTGAGAGTCATGTATATAAAAAATATCCATATGAAGAAATCCAAAAGACACATGTAATTCCAAAGGTCATATGTAATTCTAAATTTCATTTAGAAGTACAAGAGTTATATATAAGTCTAAATATCATTAGAAGTTGAAAATTCATGTGACAAACTCGAGAATCACGGAGATATGAAAGGTCATGCCTCTAGCTATAAAAGAAGCCACATTTCTCAAGAAAAATACTTTTCGCCTTGGATTGTCCCACAAGGCATTACAAAAATAAAGATATTACTTTTGGGGAGCAAGTAGTGGCTCTAACGCTCCACTATTAGAGCTAGTGGTGTTCGTTCTACTCATGTATCTTGCAACTTTTTCTTAATACTTGAAGCCATTTGGCCAACACATTTTTGTGCATGGATCATGGATTTTTTGAGACTATTCTTCTAATGTTTGCATTTTTTGTTGGCTTACATATGTACTAAAGTAATTGAACTATTTCGGTGACTTTGGTGCTCAACTTGTTGGGAATGTGTTGTGATGATTTTAATAATCGTTGCATCTATGTGAACTATTTTGATCGAGTCTAACAATTCTTCCTTGTTTATGTGCATGCATCTTTACTAGATTATTAATATTACTTTTATTTTGGAGACTCACTTCTATTCCTTGTAGTGAAATAACCTTGATACATTTACAATCAAACATTCCACAAGGCACATTGTCTTGCTCATTCAAAAGCACATCTGCGCAACTCTCTCATGCTAATTTCTTAAGCCAAGGAAAATATTTAAGTGAATGGAAGTCGGGCCATATTTCTGGATGGGACTCCTATACCAAATGGTGTGAGGTCTAATTTGGACCTCATATCGGGGAGATCCCCTATATGTTGATGGGATCTAGGCCCGTCAAAATTCTGGCACTAGAAATATTGAAGCCAATTTTTTTATGGTTGATAACTCATCACATCCCAATAATTCATCTTCTAGACAAGGAAGTAATGTCCTAAGTTCCACCCTAAATCCTATTCCTGAGGTAGGAGGGTCTTCTCAACCTTGTACGGAGTTAGCCTATGAAGTTACCTATGTTGGAAATACTGATAGGGGGGTGAATGAGTATTTCTTTTCAATTTTTAATTATTGCTAATTAGATTCTTCACAATTAAAGACAGAGAGGTGTATAATAATGACATTAAGGATTAATGAGAACTTCAATCCCTTTTTTTTAATAATAGTATACAATAGATGAGTGAAGGGCACCAACCCTTTTAACGAAACAAGCACCAACCTGTTGCCAAGCACCAACTTGGACTTTGATGAGGCTTCAACCTCTAGGGATTTAACCCTATCTTCTCAAGGCACCAACCTTATGTTTAGGAGCCCCTACTCCAAGGACACCAATCCTTCAGTCTTGTTTAATAAAATGAGTAATGTACTTACTTGAGTATCTCCAACAAGATTATGTACTATTCATTGCTTTAGTTATCTTCAAAATTGTCCAGTGTTCTTTAATCTTTAGGTCTCCACCATTGACTGCATATGTCCTCACATTAAGCTTGATGATGCCATCACAGTCACTAAATCACTAAACCTTAAACATGCTGAACTTAATGCTCTTCTTAGTGCTATAGCTATCTCTTCCACAAAACTGTTCTTCACATGTTAAACCACAGTCATAAGTCCAAAGTAGTCCAATTTTTCCAAATGAGCCTTATTCTATCACTAGTCGGAGTGTTTAAGGTATGACTACCTTATGATGAAGATTGTGTCTAGGTGGAAACTATCCTTCACAAGCCTGAGGCAGACCTTTATATATCTGGCTCACAAAGAGTTGCAGATCCGAGGTATTGAAGTGTATTGCAGTGAGAATATGGCACTGGTTCAAGCCACATGAAGTTAAATTCGAGCTGTTGTGTATGGGCACCGTGCCACTATTTCAAGTCACAAAAAATTTGCACCAGTTCCAAGCTAATAGATCCGAGCTTTTGTGTATGGGCACCGTGCCATTGTTTTAAGTCACAAAATTCTGCACCACTTCCAAGCCAATAGATCCAAGATGCTATAAGTTTTGGACAGGTCTGACCCAAGATAAAGGTTGCTCCAATATGAGTTCACAGGTTCGACATTAAGCTTTAGGAGCCCTGCAACTTTTCTGAGAGTCTTCGCAGAAATTTCAGTGGTTTAATGTGATCTTTAAGCCCAAAAAAATTTCCTTGTTCTCTTTCTTATGACCCTTAAAGTTCACGAGATGTGAACTATTTTTTTGTTCTTCTCTCTGTAATAGATGAATGAATTGATGCTTAGAAATGGAGGCTTGAACATGTATTTATAGTGATTTTGCTATGAAACTGAAGGGACATGACTATTTGAAGTGAGGCCGACTTGTATGACTGAGGGTAGGTTGGTTTGCAATAGAATATATATTTCTTACTTTAAAAAATTCATTATCTCTTCAACTACAGGAAGTTTGGGGACAAATAAGGGCTCATTAGAATAGGAAAAATATACTCTAAAATATGGTATAGGACCCACATGGATAGGATGCCTCCAAGGTGATAAAAATAATTTTTCTTTGTGTTTGTCTTTAATTTTTTTTGTGCAGGAGGTAAATAGGACAGCATGCCTTTTCCACTGCATGGTTTCTCCTTTATTTGGCTTATCAATCATATGATCATAGTGTCATCATGTAGGAAATTTATGTCATCATGATAGTACCCAGCAAGGTCATGAAGTTATAGCATCATGTATTCAATAATAGTGCATTAATATGTCACAGTGCAACGTCATCTAGTCTTTCAACCTTCATCAAGTGTATTCATTCATTCAAATTGTTGCCATCAATGACAACTTGGATTAAAAATCTCCCCCTTTTTCATTGGATCGCAATATTTTCTTCTCTCCCCCTTTGACATCAATGGCAATGGGGTGCCAAAGTGCTCCCCCTGTCATGCTGCTCCCCCTAACATATTGTACCCCTGACATGCTGCTTGATTTAATGTGAAGAAAGAGCAATTACCCCCATATTTTGGCAAAGATACTCAAATGCTTCTCGTGGAAGGGGTTTTGTAAAGATATCCGCAATTTCCTCTTTTGTATTGACGTATTCCAAACTGATATTGTGTTCAGCAACTTGTTCACGAAGAAAGTGGTATTTGATTGGAATACGTTTGGTTCTTGAGTGCATCACCAGATTCTTTGAAAGAGTAATGGCGCTAGTATTGTCACAAAAAATAGTAATTGGTTGCTTAGTTTCTATTTTGACATCCTTCAAGGCTTCCTTCATCCATAGAATTTGTGTACAATAATCAGTAGCAGATATATATTAGGCTTCAGCTGTAGAAAGGGATATAGATTATTACTTTTTGCTGAGCCAAGATACAAGATAATATCCCATAAATAATTCATTTCCACTGGTGATTTTTTGATCATCCACGCTTCCAGCCCAATCAGCATCAGAATAAGCTGTCACAATAAGAGTTGAACTCTTAGGATACCAAAGACCGAAATCAGTCGTTCCTTTCAGATATCTGAGAATACTTTTCACAGCTGCTAGATGGGATTGTTTAGGACTTGACTGAAATATTTCTATGATTCCCATTGCTTGCATAATATCTAATCTTGTATTATTTAAGTATAGGATAGCTCCAATTATTGACCTGTAAATATTTGCATCTATTTGGGGGGTGTCATCGTCTTTGCTGAATTTACAATCTGTGGTCACTAGTGTGCTCATAAGTGCACAATCTTCCATCCCATATCTTTTAAGAATGTCTTTAAGATATTGATCCAGGTGGATATTGGTGGCCACCCGCCTATTCCACTTGGGCCCCCACCATTGTCTCTTTCAGTTTTTCAGTTTTGGCATAACTTACTATTTTTAGCAGTTTTTCGGGTCCTGAACTTCCGGAGCCGTTTTGAGGCCCTAAACGACGTTTTTTGGTATGAAAATTTGTTGCGATTTTGATCATCAAAATCGCCACAAAAGTTGTAGTCCTCGGATAGAGCTTTCTAATGATGTATCATGTGCGTCAAACGGAGATAGTATGCCAAAGTTACGTCCCTGGGAAGTTGAAACACCAATTTACCCAAACGCGGCCCATAGTTTTGGCGCTTCATCTCCTAGGGTTAGGTTTTTGGGATGTTGAGGGCTCTCCATTGTTTCTCAATAATAAATAGGCCCTCGAGCCTCATTGTAACTCAGTTCAGAGGTCTGTAGCCACCACATCTCTTCTCAGAGATTCGCTACCAGCACCCTAGCTATTTTAGTTCCATTAAAATCGCCACAAAAGTTGTAGTCCTCGGATAGAGCTTTCTAATGATGTATCATGTGCGTCAAACGGAGATAGTATGCCAAAGTTACGTCCCTGGGAAGTTGAAACACCAATTTACCCAAACGGGGCCCATAGTTTTGGCGCTTCATCTCCTAGGGTTAGGTTTTGGGGATGTTTAGGGTTCTCCATTGTTTCTCAATAATAAATAGGCCCTCGCGCCTCATTGTAAAGCAGTTCAGAGGTCTGTAGCCACCACATCTCTTCTCAGAGATTCGCTACGAGCACCCTAGCTATTTTATTTCCATTATGTCCGTAAGCATCTTTCTGTTATCTGATATTAATGAAATGAAGTGTTATTTCCGCTGCATCTCTGTATTTATGGTTATGTGTTTATTCTGTTGCGTTCCTGCATAAATCCGGATCAGTGGTATCAGAGGGGTCTGCTTTTTCTCAATCCTTCTTTGCATGTCCCCAACGAGGTCGGGGTATAAGGAGCTAGGGCTTGATCTGGTGGAACCTTTGCAAGATCAGCCTCGCAAACCTCGACGGACGCCCATGGGGGACGAAAAGAAAGATGAGGGAGCAGGAGATCCTATCCAAATATTGCTCGAGGAGGCCCTCGAAAAACAAAGGAACGCGATGATGGATAGCTTTGCTCAGATCCTTCAACGGCTGCCCACCGGCGGCGCATCTGCATCCAGTAGCCACTCTGGAGTTGCGACTCCCTTTAAGGTACAAGTAAATTTTGACATTCACATATTTGAGGGTCAAATAGACGCAGATGCCGTAGATAGATGGTTGAATCTATTAGAAGGATATTTCTCTGTTCATGACTTTTCAGACCGGGAGAAGATTATTTTTGCACTCCTCAAAGCTACCCCCCATGTTAAGGACTCGTGGGAAACCTACTGTGAGAACAAGGACCAGACAAAGCCCTCTCTATTCTCAGCTGTACCAACTTGGAATTCTTTCCGAGACGCCGTCAAGGAACAGTACTATCCCGTGGGGAGCTATGAGGACAAGTACATACAATGGACCACGCTGCGACAACAAAGGGATCAAGATGTGCACGAGCCGACGAATCTGTTCCATACCCTGCGCACAAAGTTGGGTATCAAAGATTCAGAGAAACATTTGGTGCTAAAGTATCGCAGCTGTCTGCACAGATACATTCAGGAGGAAATGGAGTTCCTCGACATCTCCTCGCTTGGTACGGCATACCGGTATGCTGCCAAGATTGAGCAGAAATTCAAACAGAAGAAGCGAGACTTTGGATCTGCGAATCAAAAGCAAGGAAAAGGTGCTTCCAAACCGCAAAACAAAGGACAGAGCATGGCAGCTAAAGACAACCCATTAAAGCCACAAGACAAGAACAACACCGTAAAGCCAAAGAAGGACACGGGAAAGTGGTGTGAGTTCCATAAGAGCTCCACTCACAACACAAGTGAGTGTCGGGCCAAGCAGTCGCTAGTGGCCGAGATGAGGGCTTCTGAGTCAGATGCATGCTCTGACTCCGAATCAGAACCTGAAAAAGGGAATGAAAAAGGGAAACAGATTATTGATGCGGAGCCCAACGCCACTGTTGCCACTACAAAGGTCCAGAAGGAGGAACCGGAAGATCCAGAGGAGGAGGAACGTCTCTTCCACTCCCAGATGTGGGTAAAGGGCTCCCCCGTACAGTTCATTGTCGACAATGGGAGCCAAAAGAACCTCATTTCAGCAGACGCCGTGAAGCGGTTGGGCTTGCCGACCACAGCTCACCCACATCCATACACCATCCGGTGGCTTCACCAAGGACGAGATCTCCGCGTCAGCCAGCAGTGCCACCTTCCCTATAGCATCAAGCCCTTCACGGATGAGGTATTATGTGACGTTGCTCCTATTGATGTTTCTGATGTATTATTAGGACAACCATACTTGTGGAAGCGTCATGCTATGTATGAGTCTCGACCTCGTGCTGTTATTGTTACTTTGGGAAATAAGTTGTACAGGATACCAGAGGTACCAGGTCCTACGGCTATCTCTTTGGTTACTGCAAAAAAATGCAGTAAGCTCATTTCCCAAACCAGGAAATTTGTTTTCCTGATGATCCGCCCCCAGGGCAAGAAGAAGATCGTGGCCACGACCTCCAGACAGGGCTCCTCTGCACGACAACAACAAATGGATAAGGTTGTGGAGGAGTACGGGGACATCTTCACCTCACCCACAGGGGTTCCTCTGCACTGTCAGGTCAAGCACCCGATTGATCTGACCCCAGGTGCGCCGCTACCCAATGGACCGATCTATCGACGCTTTGTTCTGGAAAATGATGAAATCAAGAGGCAGATTCAGGAGCTGTTGCAGAAAGGTCACATCAGACCAAGTTCATCGCCCTGTGGGAGCCCGATCGTGTTGGTACATAAGAAGGATGGGATGTGGAGACTCTGTATTGACTATCGGGCGCTGAACAAGATCACTGTCCGGAATAGGTACCCAATCCCACGGATTGATGACCTTCTGGACCA
The DNA here is from genome assembly GCA_034641835.2 of Pinus albicaulis. NCBI lineage: Eukaryota > Viridiplantae > Streptophyta > Pinopsida > Pinales > Pinaceae > Pinus > Pinus albicaulis. The sequence goes on from CM076579.1 coordinate 231,352,019, forward strand.
AATCCAAGGTGAAAAATATTTCAGTAAGATCGACCTGAAGTCTGGGTATCACCAGGTACCAATTGAACCCTCTGATGTGTGGAAGACTGCCTTCAAAGCTAAGGAAGGCCTTTCTGAATGGCTGGTCATGCCTTTCGGGTTGACGAATGCTCCCGCAACCTTCATGAGGATGATGGACGACATCTTGCGGCCATTCACCAACTCATTCGTAGTGGTGTACTTGGATGACATTCTGATCTTTAGCAAGACTTGGGAAGAGCACCTTCATCACATCCGACAAGTCCTCCAAACACCGCGGCAACACAAGTTGTGTGCCAATTTGGAGAAGTGCACGTTTGGCATGACCCAGGTTCAATATCTGGGATACATTATTGATGAAAGGGGGGTGCATGTGGATCCAGCCAAGATCCAAGTCATTCCGGATTGGCCAGCCCCGACTACTATAACAGAGCTTCGCAGCTTTCTGGGTCTTGCTAATTTCTACCGTAGATTCGTGTTGGGATTCTCTCATATCACTTGGCCCTTGAGTCAAGTCACCAAAGGAGGAGCGAGAGAAAAATTCTTTTGGTCGGAACCTCAACATAAGGCGTTCAAAGAATTGAAAAATCGCCTCTGTTCTGCCCCAGTGCTCACCTTACCAGACTTGCAGCAGCCATTTGAGATCGAGACAGATGCCTCTGACTATGCTATTGGGGCAGTTCTTACTCAACAGGGACATCCAGTGGCATATCACAGTGAGACATTGTCTGAGACAGTTCGTAAGTATCCCACCTATGACAAAGAAATGTATTCCATTGTGCAAGCTTGTCGACAATGGAAGCATTACATTTTGGGGAAGGAAACAATCATCCACACAGACCACCAGCCCCTGCAGTTCATACAGACACAAGGGAAGCTGCAGAATGATCGCCATCAGAAGTGGTCCACATATCTGCAACAGTTTCATTTGAACATCAAGTACAAGAAGGGTAGCACCAATAATGTTGCAGACTGCCTCAGCCGACCACCGATCGTGGCGCTCACCACCGTGCTCAACTCTTGTGGGCACGAGACTTCTGATTGGCCGCTTCTCTATGAGGGTGACCCAGAATTCGGACACACTTACAAGGCACTCTTAGGGGGCACACAAGTTCCAAATTTTCACCTCCAAGATGCACTTTTATGTCACCTGGGACACCTTTGTGTTCCTTCAAGCGAGCGTGCCAAGATGATATTGGAAGCACACTACAGTCGAGTCGCTGGGCATTTCGAGGTCGAGAAAACAGTAGCAATACTACAGAAGTATTTCTATTGGCCGAACCTTCGAAAGGATGTCGAGAAGCACATCAGATCCTGCACTGCTTGTGCCATTGCAAAACCGACCATCAAGAAGCAAGGCCTATATACTCCACTACCTACCCCTAGTCGACCGTGGGAATCCATCTCCATGGATTACATGTCGGGCCTGCCTTCTAATAAGAATGGAAATGACTGTGTTTTCGTGGTCGTTGACAGATTCTCGAAGATGGCCATCATGGCGGCCTGTAAGAAGAATATCACAGCAGAAGCCACTGCTAAACTCTTCTTTGAACGAGTGTGGGTGCACTTTGGGATCCCACAGTCTATCATATCAGATCGAGATAGCAGGTTCCTCAGCACATTTTGGTCCAGCCTTTGGTCAATGTTGGACACAAAGCTCACCAAGTCCACAACCTTCCATCCCCAAACAGATGGCCAGACAGAGGTCGTCAACAGAATGATTGTACACATTCTGCGCATGTACAACTCAAAGCATCCACGCACATGGGACGAGAGCCTCCCCTATGTACAACACAGTTATAACCGGGCTCTCCACAGTTCAATTGGCCATAGCCCCTTTCAGGTGGGCTTGGGATTCCAGCCACTATGTCCCATCGACATAGCCATGCCGTTTGCAGCTGCTCAGGCCGATTCAGCTCATGTCCAGTCTGAAGTTGACAAAGCAAGTAGCTTCATCGAGCGCATTCAACACATCCGCCAACAGGTTCATGATATATTGGACAGAGTCAATGCGAAGTACAAGCAGCGCCATGATCAACACCGGGTGCCACACAACTTCCAGGTGGGCGACAAAGTATGGCTGCATTTGCAGAAGGAGCGCCTCACTGGACCTCACCGCAAGCTTCGCCCGCTCCGATATGGGCCGTACACCATCACCAAGGCTGTAGGGAACAATGCTTTCGAGCTTAGTATTCCACCATTCCTTGGTCTGCACCCAGTCTTCAATGTGGATCGCTTTCGTCCTTACTTCCCACCTCTACTGGACACTTCGGACATTGCAGAACAACTCACACCAACAGAGTTAAACCCAGACTGCATGGAACAGGCCACCACAGATTGTATCATGGACATGCAAATTAAGAACACTCGCCAACAGAGGATCCAACTGTATCGGGTTGTCAAAGCTGGCCAACTCCCGCACCAAGGAAAGTGGTTCACCAGGGACCAAGTTCAGCAGAAATTTCCTCATCTCATGGAGGAACTTAACGCAATGGGGACCATTGCTTCCTAAGGGGGGAGGAATGATCCAGGTGGATATTGGTGGCCACCCGCCTATTCCACTTGAGCCCCCACCATTGTCTCTTTCAGTTTTTCAGTTTTGGCATAACTTACTATTTTTAGCAGTTTTTCGGGTCCTGAACTTCCGGAGCCGTTTTGAGGCCCTAAACGACGTTTTTTGGTATGAAAATTTGTTGCGATTTTGACCATCAAAATCGTCACAAAAGTTGTAGTCCTCAGATAGAGCTTTCTAATGATGTATCATGTGCGTCAAACGGAGATAGTATGCCAAAGTTACGTCCCTGGGAAGTTGAAACACCAATTTACCCAAACGGGGCCCATAGTTTTGGCTCTTCATCTCCTAGGGTTAGGTTTTTGGGATGTTGAGGGCTCTCCATTGTTTCTCAATAATAAATAGGCCCTCGAGCCTCATTGTAACTCAGTTCAGAGGTCTGTAGCCACCACATCTCTTCTCAGAGATTCGCTACCAGCACCCTAGCTATTTTATTTCCATTATGTCTGTAAGCATCTTTCTGTTATTTTGATATTAATGAAATGAAGTGTTATTTCCGCTGCATATCTGTATTTAT